>OX602121.1:1344492-2688984 GCA_951449985.1 Falcaria lacertinaria
AATGTTTGGCGGCTCATTGGAACCAGAATATGTTGGCCGCGCCCTTATTATTGGTGATCTAATGCACGCACTGAAACATAGCAAGTTTATAATATATATTGCATTTTTCACCATTAGGTTATCAGTTAGTGGGGGGACAGAGAATTATATTTTTTTCCCCGCTAATTTGCATAATTTTAAATTATTTTTCATTCATAGTGGATTGTTTTATTAAGTTAGAACAGAGGTTCCCAAACTTATTTTTCTCGTAGACCACAATTAATATTTTAGTGGCTTTGGGGGCCCCCTGCTGCTATATTTCTATCATATTCCCAAAACATGTCACATTAAGATATGTGAACACTGATCTATAATTTAATTCTAAATCAATGCATGTGTGAAGATTAGATCTACCGATAGAAGTTTGCGTCGCGGCTGAGTTCTCACCCTACATTATATTATATATAGAGTGGTAAAAATAAAAAGTAAAGTAGTATGTTTCAATTATTCCCAAAGTGGTCCAATTGGACCTCAAAGGGTCCACGGGAAATTCGACGACACGACATGTGAACCCCCATTCCCACATCTTTCACGCCAACGTAGACCCCCTACGTGTTTCCCGTGGACCCCTGGGGTCTCTATCTGGACCATTGAGACCATTGGAAATCATTGAGTTACAAGGTAGGTTCATCTAAATAAAGGACTCCAATTTTCAGGAATGTGTATCAATCTAGTCACTCGTGTCGTGTCTGTTTGTGCATTTTGATTTTAACTTTCACGGGTTAATTTGCCTTACATTAACGTTATCACTGCCAATAACGCATATGTATATACATATATACTTTTTACGCTTAGTTTCCAAACGCCTGCGACGCGTATATGCGTTCCAAAGTACACAATGGTATCGTTTCTGTTGTACGAAATCAAATCACAAAATTAAACTAATTTGACAGTTCTAAACGTCTTCCTATCCCTTTTCCATGTGCCGGGTTAAATAAGGATGGCAATACTTTTTAGTCCTGTCAAATTAGTTTACCCAATGGTGCCAATTCTGTTGTACGAAATCATTAAACTAAAATAATTTGACAGGACAAAAAATCTTGCTATCCCTTTCTCACGTGCGAGATTAAATAAGGATATCAATATTTTTTGTCCTGTCAAATTAGTTTTGTTTAGGATTTTGTACAACAGAATCGACATCAATACATACTTAAATGCTCTTCACATGCATATTGCAAAACAAAAATAATATATATATAAAGGAGCGGCAGTGAGGGCGTTAAAATTTAATTTATTTACTACATGCACATTTTAATGTTTCTCTATTTATTTATGAACACGTGTGTTGTGGCATGCGTTAATTGTTAATTGCAGTTCCAGGCGGCACTAACCTCCCTTGCTTAACGCATCAGCTTAATCCAAACATGGTCCTAGGAAAATCAAGCATTATCAATCAATTTGTAATTAAGAAGGTACTAGAAACTAATACAAAGGATGGTCAGCTATTTTGTTAAATATTGTGATTTGGGCCGTTTATACCTCGATACCTTTCTTACTCAACTGATCACGGCAACCTTTCTATGGCATTTAAGTTAGTAATTAATATACCTGGGTTAGCTTTCGTTATGTTTATATATTGGAAAGAAAATTTTGTCTAGCGCTGTGGAGTCTGCGACACGGGCAATAAGCACGCCTGAACTCATAGCAGTGCTCGATACAAGAACAGTATTTATCAACTTAAACCAAATTATGAAAGTCCCTTTGGAGATTCCGTTCGTTCAATTCATAGATTGGTTAAGTTGATAAGTACTTTTATTAGTATGTTTCATATAGATAAGATTTAAGATTACATCTGATTCGAGAGCATCTTACATGGCGTTCTTTTGCCAGCCAGTATGTAGGCTATTCGGGACGGCGCGGCATGGCAGCGACGTCATCGTGGCGCCAAATAATCAACCTAACGATAAACCGTACCTATATCAAAGTCGATAAAATACGTCGTAAAACGACACCGTTGGTCATATCCGTTCGTCAGTACTCTAATAAAGACTTAGCGCTGTTCGATGCAAGGTTTATTATTGTACGTGACGGTGACGAGCGCCGCGCGCCGTCCCGCATAATATACAGTCTCTAAACAAACTGCCGACCTCGACACAACGCTGCTTGCTCGCGCAGTGAGAGCCCGAGAGAAGTGTGCTCGCGAGAATAACAAGATAATAAAATCGCTAATGTACTACGTGTTTGTACGAAAAAATCGTTTCGAGATTTCTCGAACCGTAATTCGTGCGTAGGAATCTGGAACTGTTTATCGAACGGCGGATGTGGCCGCATAGATAAGTGCCTCGCTCGTTCACGGCGTAACTAGACCGTACGGTTTGATATCGCTTCGATGTACTCGAATAAAAGTGCTAGTGACGTAATAAAGTTGTTTACACAGGCGTCATACGATAGAACTCCGTGCTCATTCAAGGGCTGGCTATATTTTATGCGATAAATTCCGCATGCGGTATTCAGGTCGGTGTGAACTTTACTGTGAGCGCTAACTTATTTATCGTGTCGTTCACATCACGCGGACAATCACTTCCCGCGCGAACACCGCGGCGCACGGCACACAACTATACAGTATTAACAAAGACTCGATAAAATGGAAGACACATTCCCTATATCGATCCAGTTATTTATTTCATTGATTGAAGAGAGGCCAATTTTGTGGGACAAGACGCAGAATGCGTACAAACACAAAGCTACCACTCGCAATACGTGGAGAGAAATTCTAATGAAGATATATCCAGATTTTGGCACTTGGGATAACAAGCAACGATTAGAATATAGTAAGTACAATATTTTTGATTACTAGTTTAGTAGAATAAATTTAAACAAGCTGTATTTGGTTGATTGATATATTTTTTCATAAAAATGAATGCTAAAGGTCGCTAACTCTACGTCGTTAACGCTTTAACGTTGTTCTGAGGAAATTAATGAACTTAAATAAATCAGACATTTGGTTTGTCAGAGGGCGCTACTGAGACAGCAGTGACAGCAGTGTTGCCGGTTAAAATAATTCCCCAAAATGCAGCATGGCCGCATGATCGTAATTAACAGACGTTGTATATATCGATGTATTTTTGCCAATTTCAATTTATCTTTATATTACGATGCAGTATATTTTTGACCATTTGTGTACTTGCTACCCATATGTTTTTCTGTTACAGCCAAGAAAACATTAAAAAGATGGACATACATTAGAGACACATACTTGAAGTCTCTCAAGAAAATAGAACGCCAAAAGTTGTATGGCCGTCCTACTACAAAACGTTATATGTACCATAGATATCTTTCCTTTCTTTCCAAACTTGTTCCCAGCGCACAGTCCGTCGAGTCCGCGAAACCCGTAGAACTTGCAAAATCTCCACAGCCCACACAACCCAATCCAATAGAATTTACCATAATCAAGACAGAAATGGTAGAACCCGATTCTGAATGTGCAGGTGGAAGTTCTAGGCCAACGAAAGATTATTTTACTCAAAGTTACGACGCACAAGTTCAACCACAGATCACCGAAAACTATCGTTCGAAACCACCACAGACTCCACCCGTAATGAGAGGTCAGTCAATTATGAAGCTGACTTCTGTGGACGGTAAAATGACGCAGGCTGGAAATAAGTTCAGACACATTTCATTTTATAACAGCTTAATTCCGACATTAGAAAAATTCAACGATGATCAAATAATAGAGTTTCAACTGGGTGTTATAAAGTTGATTAAGGAAATAAAAGCGGCGGGAATACCCAACAGTCATTTGCCTAAAGATTGAACTAGAACGGTTATTTGATTAGGAACTGTTTGACTAAACGGCTGTCGGTGAGCTACGCGGATTGATACGATTCCCAACGCGCCCAGGATCAATATTTACTAATACAAATATAGCCTGGAAGAAAAGACTACAATTTTATTAATTTAGACTTTGGGCAGGATAGTCAAAGTAACAATAAAGCAAAAGTACTGAAAAGTATCTAAATATGATGAAAATTGCGTGAAGAATCTGCGGACGTGCTATTTCCATACGAGGTACTGTGTAATTAATGTGAAATTTCTGTGGGATCAATTAAGGGTTGAAATAATAAAATCGACCACGCGAAGGTTTCCAAGGTTTTGGAGCCTTTGTCGGCAGAATTGTGATGAATAAGACAAAAATATATTATACCATAAATATGCCTTTAAATTACCTTTAAATATTTTACGACTTATATTTTAATTTTATTCCACTCCCGATTCATTTAATATAAAATACGTTTCATTGATAAATAAATAAATATCAAATAAAAAAAAATTGGCAAATACTTACGTGACGGGACTCGACATGGTAAATACTGGTCCCTTTATATCGGCCATATTTGATGATTTTATTTCGCAAATCAATCGATTTGCGCATTGCGCAATGACAACTCTTACGAGCTACTTTCAGAAGGGAACCGTACACTTATCGTAATTAATAATTACAAAGTTAAATGGGTATCGAAGTAACGAATGTAATTAGTCATAGGTAGCATCTCATCCAAATAATATGCTGAGTTGGCTAAAGACTAACCTTATCCCTGTAAAAAAAACAGTTACCCAAGCAAGTATGATTACGACTACGTATTCGAAAACGTTACTCGCGGAACGTCAAAAATTTCATGCAAATTTTTTGTTCCACTTTTCACCGCCGCAGCGCTGTTCATTTTCCCATACAAAAACAATCGAAGGCGATACGAATACGTAGCCAATCAACTCAAGCAAAGTAAATCAAATTATTCTTGCTAGGGCTCCAGAAGTCGTGCAAAGGAGTTTACTCACGTGTTGACATCTTCGAGTTTCTTTAACAATCGTTCGTTCTCCCTGCTCAAGATCTCCTGGTCTCGCAGCAATTGGTCCCTCACTCCGAACAGCTCGCTGTTCTCGGCCCTCAGAGCCGTGTTCTCCTCCATGTGCAGCTGTACCAGCTCGACCAACTCCGACTGCGGCAGTTGGTACAGCTTGTTCGGCTCTATCTGAGTTGGGGAGCGACGTTGGCCTGGCAAAAGAAATTAAATAAATAAAAAAAGCCAGTGCAAAATATTTTTTTTAAATATAGCGGCCTATAGCCGCTAGCAATACCAGAGATATCTCTAACGGGTTGCCAACCATGTTGTTGAGATCTCACTGTGCTAGTAGCATTACTAGCCCAGTGTATCCTCGTGGAGCACTGGCAACCTTACTTACCGCAGAAACACAACACTACATCAAGTAGTGTTATTTCACTGCGGTCTTCTGTAAGGCGGAGGTACAGTCCCCAGTCGGGCGGCTCCAATTTAAATGGGAAAACCCACGGGAAATATCAAAACGCCCTACCCATCTTAAAATTTGAAAAAAATCTTACTAATGCTATCCAAATTATAGTCTGTCTGTACGTGAAGAGCTGTCCTCAAGTGCTGGTTCTCCGCTTGAAGGGCCTCCACTTCTCTCTTCAAACTCAGTATGAGAGCATCCCTCGCATCCTGCAATAAAATGTTCTAGGTCAGTATATAATTACAATTGCATCAGATCTAGGAAGTTATCGAAATCAAAAAATCATTTATTCAGTTTAGGCCCTAATAAGGCACTTATGAAGATCTAAATCCACCGGTTCGGAAAAAAAGGCCACCTGAGAAAAAACGGCAAGAGTAAATTTTTTCTTGTCTAAATTACTAACATTAAGTAAAAAACTACTAGCTATAATGAATTCAGTTTTCGTATCTACTTCTAAGCACAGCAAAAAAAAATCTGATGTACGGATTCTATCTAAGTTTGGAAACTATCGAAAGTTCACAATTGCAATAAAACAACAGCTAACATACATTTTAATGTTGTTCCTAATACAACTAGGAATTTTAAGTTGATAAATTTCTAAGTTTTAGAAATTTTACTCAATCTATAGCTACAATTGTAGCTGTAGAATTGTGATTATGATCAATAGTAATATACGTATTGACATGAAACCTTTTGGCTTTTATCGTTAATTTTTTTTATGCAACTTCTCGCACAACTCCTGCCTTGCCATAATGTTGGTCAACGGAAACATTTACGATTGTATTATCCTTACCATCTTCACGATCGGTTTGGATTTGATCTTCTTAGCCCTGGAGGCGTACCTCAGAGTGTTTATCGTCTCGCTTTGATTCGACCGAGTGGGGGCGATACATGCTATCTGTAAAAAATATAACGCAGCTGATTTCCTTCCTCAAAAAGCAACCTTTTCGGAATTGTCTTTCTAAGGTAAATATGACGTCACGACAACCGTCAAAAAATTACCAATAAACAACTATAATACTACACAAATACAAGTGTTATTGTCTGCGGACTACCTTTACTTCCAATTGCCGCAATAATACCGTCAGAATGGCGCGATATTCTGATACATTAATGAGCGGACTCGAGGCACAGGTGGGTCTCATATTGTACCCTAATATTTTTCCCAAACTTAAAGTGACCTAAGTGCTGCTTTTAGCATCAGCTATCTACCAATGAAAGTCCTGTTCAAATCGGTCCATCTGTTCGGTTATTGTTTACAAATTTCACAAAATTTTTTTTTACAAATTTAATATGCGGAATCCTAATTATTTTTCTATAATATATTTAGCCTAAGTTACGTGTTATGTATGATGTGTTACCATAAGAGTGACTCCATTCCCAGCGAGGCTGTCAGCCAGCAGTTTGGTCAGCTTGCTGTCCCGATAGGGGATGTGGCCTCTCTTCTTACCGTCGCTTAGCTGGGCTATGCAGTATCCTAAAATGGCAAAAGAAATACACTTTCTAAATAAGAATTTATTATTACATATCCAATTACTTCAAAAGTCATATCATATTCTGTTCCTGTCTAAAACACTTCTATGCTTAGCGTTTATGTAATCACAGTAATCAGTAATCTATTGATATAGGTAATAAAATGTAAATGTAAAACTTTTGTACATTACCTACTTGAAGCCTTTTTTTTATACCACTAAGGTGGCAAACGAGCATACGGCCCGCCTGATAGTAAGCGGTCACCGCAGCCTATGGACGCTTGCAACAGGGTATCACTCGCGCGTTGCCGACCCTAAAAGCCTAGAGACCCATTGGAAATCTTATCGTAGAATCATTAATATTCTGATTCAACGGCTTCTGAGTAGTGCTATTTGTCTTAGATCTTCATTTTTTTTATATCTCCCATACCTACTTACCCAACACCATAAGACTCCTGTTTATGTTATTGGCTTCTTCAAGCGTTTTGCCAGTGCTTTGCGTCCTTTTAGTCATCTCGCTGCCAGCTAAGTCCACGAAGTTGATCTTGCCATGAGTGGAGCAGGAGACATCGGCGTCTGCTCGCAAGTCTTTGCGCACGCGCACAGATAGGACCGTGTGCGAGCGAGACGAGTGAGCGTTCATCGCATGTGAGCCTACTGAACGGTTGCGCATACCTGAAACGGACATATTTTTTGTAAAAAGAATACTGAGATAAGCATAAAGTACCAAACAACCATATAAAAAAATGGGCCAAGTGCGAGTTGGACACACACCGAGGGTTCCGTACTGTTTGTAATAGAAAAATAGCTCTTAATTTAAAAAATATAGCAATTCACACTCTATGAGCATTGCAAGCGTATATTTGTTCCCATTATTAAGATAGAGCAAAAAAACGTAACGTTTCTAGTACGAGCCATCTTTATTTTACATTTTGTTATAGCGGCAACAGGAATATACATTCTGTGAAAATATAAACTTTATAAGTATCACGGATCGTGAATCTCACACTCTCTTTACAGCCCGCTGACATGCAGACAGACGAACAGCGAAGTCTTAGTAATGTTGAATGAGAATGCAATTAGAATCAACGATTTTTATTACTGATTGATATTTATATATACACTGATTGATTAATTAGACATTACAGACATTATTGGCTACTTCTTACTTATTAGTTTACTTTGAAATGCCTGGACAACAGGCACAGGTCCTGCTTCGTAGGCGCCGTATGGGCAGCCATTGTTAGCCTTGTAGATTTTCTTAAAAAGAGACTAAGTAATCAAGAATCTAGAGTTTTAGTTTTAAAGCATAGATAAAAGTCTACATTTGACATTGACATATTATGCGACAAGTAATAGGGTTCCGTTGTTTACCCTTAGGTTACCGAACTTTAAAAACGAATAAATGCATTCCATTACCTTCTTCCAATACAGCAAACAGATCATCAAGCTCCTCACAATCAACCATAAACAAGTTTTCTACATAAAAACTTCTGCTCTCCTTTGACCACCGTACCTGGAGTGGTTTTCTGGCACTTCCAGGGTTTAGGAGATCTATTACCTGATGATAAAAAGAGATCCATTAATGATACGAAAGATGTCTTGGGTAGTAACGATGGCAGCAATGCGATACGGCTTAAATAACAGAAAAAAACATTAACTTCTTTGATGCTTATTCTTTGAAGGAGTGAAGAGAAGGTACAACCTTGTCTTCACTGGTTTATTTATATAAAATGTGTAAAAGAAATGATTGTTTGTTATTTTGTCTACTTTGATACCCGAGTGATACCCCTAGTGTTGCAAGCGGCGTCCATAGGCTACGGTGACCACTTACCATCCGTATGCTTGTTTGCCACCTCATTCGTATAATAAAGAAGAATTTGTATGAACTCACCTTTTCATTGTAAATCTCCAAGAAAGAGGCCTTGAGTATGAAGTGGCTGTCGGTCCTGTCCTTGATCAGCCGGTGGAGATACACGAAGGAGCGCACCACCAGGCCGTGCTCTGCAGAGTACGGGCTGGCTCCTCGTTCCACCTCATAAACAACACAGGGTTCATTTGATACGATTTAATCAAATTAATAAATTATACCACTAAGGTGGCACACAAGTATACGGCCCACCTGATGGTAAACAGTCACCGTAGCCTATAGCCGCTAGCAATACCACGGGTATCACTAACGAGGTGCCAACCATGTTGTTGATGAGGACTCACTGTGCTAGCAGCAATACTACTAGCCCAGCGTATCCTCGTGGAGCACTGGCAACCTTACTTACTGCAGAAACACAACACTACATCGAGTAGTGTTATTTCACTGCGGTCTTCTGTAAGGTGGAGGTACAGTCCCCAGTCGGGCGGCTCCAATTTAAATGGGTCCTACCTTTACATAGTTATAAGTATTTTATTTATTAGAAAGTAGCTTTTGCCCGCAACATCGTCCGCGTGGGGGCCTTTATCAGACGTAGAGGATAGGATATAATATAACCAATGAATCAAGATATCTATCCAAATTCTTTAAAAAATAATAAAATTTAAGTGTCTGTTTGTAATATCAAAATAGCAGGTTTTTACTTAACGCATATGAAAGTATATACGGCATACATACCTAACAATTTAGTTTTTTCTTGGGACGGAAATAGCTGGACCGATTTGAAAGTGACACTTTCATTGCCAGATAGCTGATGCTATAACGCATAACTTAGTTTTTAGTTTATATTTAAAATAAGGGGTCCGTGAAGAAAAAGTAAATCCTATGAAAAATAAAAATTACGCGTACGAAGTCCACCAACTTAAGTTACCATTATTGCATGTCAGTATCATACAATGATTGCAATAAAACTTCAAATTGAATAGATGTTACAATCGATAGACTGGTGACCGCCAGTGCGAGGTCAGGGCACAGTGTCGCATCGCAAATGGGCCTCCCATTATTATCATAGGCTGGACGGACAAACGCTTTGAACATAAACATTTTTTAAAGTTAATAGTGGATCTAAATGTCAGGCCCGGATCAAGGGGGACAAACCGTGGCACCTGTCCCGGGCGTCAGTTTTAGAGGGCGCCAAAGTCAAGCAAAGTGTTTTTTTAAAGGGTTCTTATGTCACGTTCACGAAATGTCTACCACAAGTAAGTTTTGTTAATCAATAGAGGGGGACTATCAAGTTTCTGCCCCGGTGCGAAAACATCGTAAATCCGGGATTTCCAGAGGTTACCCGCACTGATATTGACAATCAATTTCCATACATACAAACCAAGAAAGATATTTTGTACCTTTTGGTAATTTTAATAGAAGATAGTATTACTTTATGGTCGCCGAAAGCCGGAAAGCCGAAACCTTGGGCTTGAGATCAACAAATCCAAAACTAAAATCATGTTCATCGATCGAGGCAACAAACTAACTCATGGTACGGATCTCCAAAGTTACGAAGTAGTCAATCAGTTCATATACTTGGGATCAACACTTATCAACGAGGGGGGTTGCGGGCTGGAAATTAAGAGAGGAATGCAAAAAGTAAAAACTGCCATGCTTGTCATGGCTTTCTCTCTCACAAAACTTTGGCGTAACAGAAGCATCTTAAGAACCACCAAAATAAGATTGGTGAGAACACTAGTCTTCTCAATCTTCCTGTACGGAGTCGAGTCCTGGACCATAAGATCTGCAGAAAGACATAAAATTGACGCATTTGAGATGTGGTGCTGGCGTAGGATGTTGCGGGTACCCTGGGCTGCTAAGCGGACTAATGTGTCCATACTCGCAGAGTTAGGTATAAAAACACGGTTGTACACTATCTGCCTACAAAGAATCCTCTCATATTTTGGTCACATAGCGAGGCGCGAAAATGACAGCCTAGAGAAGCTAGTTATTCTTGGCAAAGTGGAGGGGAAACGACCACGCGGGCGCTCTCCAAGCAGATGGTCGGACCAGATTCGAAATCTAACTGGGCTCTCCATCAGCTCCGCCCTATGACAGGCCGAAGACTGCTGCCAGTGGAGAAGGTGTTAAACAACCTCCAAAACAGACACGACCTTCAGTCATGATGAAACGACTAAGAAGAAGAGTATTACTTTATATATAAATTAAAATTACTCACAAGTCCAGGGGGTCCTGTTAGAGTGTGTGTTTTCCCGCTGCCCGTCTGTCCGTAGCAGAATGCTGTACAGGAGAAGCCTTCTACTGCCATCTCGATGAGCCTTTTAATTCCAGAATATTCTAAAACGTCTTCCTGCAATTTATTTTTATTTAATTGGATCAACAAGTGACACACAAAAATGCTAACATTCAAATAAATTAAAAACGACCTTAATGCTCACTTAATTATAGACAATCACAGCTAGCCTAAGTATTGCACCGGACATAATATAACAAGTACAAAGTATTAACAAAGAGATAGCAAATATTAGGAAGTACATACTATATTAAGCGGAAAGTCCCGAATCTAAGGCGACAGAAGATAGTAGGCGGCAAAACTTGGTGAGCCTAGTCCGACTCGTCAATTTTTGTGATTTTTATATTCTTGTCAAAAGACAAAAGAAATATAGGTATGACGTGAGAAAAAGGCTATGCTTTAAAATGCTAATTTAAAGTCCAGTGTTATCCGTCAAAAATAAACACGTAAAACTAAAATAAGCCCCGTCTTTTTTGTTCCATTAACCTGTGTAGCGGCAGGCTCGAAGACAACATTGTAGGAGAAAACTTTTGGCTTCTGGCTGGGCGTGGTGTTGTGGCAGATGACCTGCCCTTTCCCGGGAAACTCCAGGATCTCCCGCTCGCCACATGATCGCTCCTTGTCGTTTAATGGACGTACCCTGGGCAAGTAAAGAGAGGTAGGGCGATTTGGGATTTCCCGTGGGTTTTCCATTAAAATCTGTACTGTACCTTACAGAAGACCGCAGTCGAATAGCACTACTCTGACCTAGTGTTATGTTTCTGCGGTGGGCAAGGTTGCCAGTGCTTCACGAGGATACGCTGCACTAGTAGTAATGCTGCTAGCACGGTGACTCCTCATCAACAACATGGTGTGCAACGCGTTAGTGATACCTCTGATATTGCTAGCGGCTATAGGCTACGTTGATTGCCTACCATCAGATGGGCTGTATGCCTGTGTACCACCTTAGTGGTATATAGCAAAAATATAGATGTCAATTTGTGAAATTGCCTAGTTCTAAAGGTGATATTATTCACAACTAAGTGTAGTAGTATACTTAGTCATATTGGAAAAAGGGTGAACATCCAAGAACTACACTGCGTACGTGGAAATGTACATGCTTGCATGAATATAACAAAATATGAAATAACACGTTGGAACAAAAGACTATTGCCATTCAAGACTTCAATCGTCACTCGCATCGCATGGAATCGATTTGTCCACTATCTATGGTGTGTCAACAACCTTCCTTTGCGGCCGATTAAAAGCTTACGATAATTCGAATTGTTGTTTATTTGCTGTTCTGGCAGTGTACCTAATGCTTGTTTGTCGTTCTTTGTAAACAAATACATTTTTATTTTATTTATACCACTTAGGTGGCACACAAACGTACAGCCCATCTGATGGTAAGCGGTTAACGTAGCCTATAGCCGTTAGCAATACCAGAGGTATCACCAACGCTTTGCCAACCATGTTATTGATGAAGACTCACTGTGCTAGCAGAATTACTACAGCGTATGCAGCGTATCCTCGTGGAGCACTGACAATCTTACTGCGCTAATTAATGGTAAAGCTGCTAGCGCATTGAGTGTGATCAACAACATGGTTGGCAACGCATCTGTGACAGCTTACCATCAGGTGGGCCGTATGCTTGTGTGCCACCTTAGTGATATAAAGAAAAATGTATGTACTTAAGTACCTGACAACGACGTTAATGTTATCCTCATCGGAGCTGAGCGTGGTGCTGGATCCTCTGGTGCTGCGGTCCAGGCTTGCTGCTCGGCTGCTGCCGCTGCGAAACGTTTATACATTAATAAATGTTTTTTCTTTCTTTCTTTATTTCTTTCTTCTCATTCATTAATAATACCGCTCGTAACAGACGCGCTGGAACATCTCGCTCAGAGAATCAGCATTGCAATCCAGCGTGGCAATACTGCCAGAATTTTTAACACGCTCCCGCTTGATTCTGGTTTGGGTCAATTCTTCGGAGTTTATTTTGTTCACAATGTCATGGGTCATTATTTATTTTCGCCGAACCAGAATTATATTTTATAAAATAAAGGGAACCTAAGCCTTGTAAAATGATGCTATCTGTCAGTGAAAGTCCTGTTAAAATCCACATCTTCGGAGATTATCCAGAACAAACAGACGGACAGACAAGGCTTAGTTTTTTTGTTATACCTGGACTAACGGATATAATTTTATTCGCATTCAATAAAAAGCTGATATTCTGACATTATAAACAGACACTTCAATTTTATTTATTTGTCTATATAGACTGCATACATTCCTATCAGTTTATTACGTAGGCTACGAGCTGACCGACACCAGTTTGACACGACATTGTTTACTTGGATGATTTCCTAGTATCCACGTAAAAATCGATTGCCATTTGTCATATTTGTTTTAATTTATAAATTGTTCAAGGTTATTTTATCCCTAATTTTGTTTACTGTTTAATATTTACGTTATACATAAACAGTTTATGGTTTTGTATGAATTAGTTGTAAAGAAAAAAAATATGGTAGTCGTATCGCCAACACGTCACATTCGCGTGTCGTATGTCGGTGACGCGAATACATAAGTTTTGGCACTACTAGAAATCACTCAAAGCAAATATAGAAGTATTCACTTCAAAAAAAATGCAGAGAATGTATGAATGAAGTTACTAATAGAAACCTAAGGGTCAGCATCGCGCGATTGATACCCCTGGTGTTGCAAGTGTCCATAGACCACGGTGACAGCTTACCATCAGGTGGGCCGTATGCTTGTTTTACATAACTAATTTTCCTCATCTATATCAATTATGATATCTCAAGGTCCAACGACAAATTAAAGTTGATGATTAGTAGATTCTTTTACAATCAATTCGTAAAGCATAGCTCTTCGTAAATTCTTAGATTTATTTTTATTTATACAACCGTGATCAAAATTGCATTCTAATATGTTCTTTTTTAAATTGCATTAATTAGTTTATAGGCGCTCAAAGTCTCGTTCACGCTACACTTGAGGACAAAAATTAAAAGCAATGACATATGAAACCGACATGGTATTCTCAATTCGAAAACTATAAAAGATTTATTAAAATTCATTCAACTATGACTACTGGGTGTCCTATTGGTAAATCAAAACAAAGGAATATCAAAACAAAACATACCCTTCCAAGTTTTCGAACGTGTCATTAATATTCAAAGCGGTTTCCCGCGTTTCCAGTGAGATTGACAGCTTTCGAGCATGGCCGCCAAATGTCAAGGCTGAGCCTATTGATGGCCAGTATTATTTAATAAGGGTTTTGCTCCTAATTGATTGGGCGTGGAGGTCGGGGCAAATATATTACTGCCCACTCAGTTTTAGGTTTTTTTTTTACATAATTGATAACTTTGTTCATTTCATGTTACAAAATGGCTCAATCAGGTATGTGGTCAATTGTGTCGATTCTGTTGTACAAAATCACAAATCTAAACTAATTTAACAGGACTAAAAGTCTTGCTTTGCCTTTCTATGTGCAGGGTAGTAGGTAGCAGGCGTAGTTGGATAAAAAAGTAAACTTTCTATTTGGGTAAGAATTTATAACTCATCGTCTGATAGTTATTTAGTGTACCTGACGATTGTGGCTATAATTAATCTGTCTACGAACAATAGTCCAATATCAAACAGTCTAGTAGAGGTCGCATCACCCTAATTGTGTCTAGGTAGAGGCACCTTAAATAAATATAACCCTAGAACGCTAAAACCGATGTAAGTATTTTATTTGCTCAGAACAATGTACCGTATGAGAATTTCATCTCAGGAGCTGAAAAAGTCCTAGCTAGGTCAACTTATGCCCAACAGAGTCGGTAGCAAAAACATTTTTCGACTCGGTACATATTAAAAAACGTAACTCTCAAAATATCAAAATGTTCGTACGAACTTTTAGTTCCACTTTTCACCGCCGCAGGGCTGTTCATTTTTCCATACAAAAATAGTCGAAGGTGATACGAATACGTAGTGGTAAGTTCTTCGTGCTCGGGCTTTCCACACCTAACACTTTTTTGTGACCTTTAAATCTCCTTACTTTAACATTAGCCACAGAAAGCGATGCGTCGATATTGATAATCCTTCAAAGTCACAAACGAAAGTTTCCGACATCAAACCAATTGATAGGAATTAGCCCAAGGCTCCATATATCAATGGGCTCCATTAGCTGCTCAATGGGAGTGAAATTACAGGGTAACCTTTACCTCTTTCATATAATTGCATTCTGATAGGCGGCTCAATCAATAAGTGCTCATATTATAAAGAGATTATAAACAGCAAGTTTGTTTTTATATTAAGAATACCTTTAGTGTCTCCCAAGGAATATACTCTATTCCATAATATAGCACTGCCTACTCCGCATAACAATGTAAAACCTAATTCTTTTAGTTTCATCATGCCTAGTTGTAAGTATATCGCAATGACCAAAGATAAGTCGGAATATTGTACTCTTGATTCACTGAAAGAATGTAGAGCGATAAGCCCACGAGAGTACATCTGTGACGTCATGACCGTGTTCCCGACTAGTGCGAATCCCATTTGTGAAAGTGAATTATTGTCAACTGTAATAAGTGTTATGCCAGGACAATGTGAAACCGATTTTATCCACGGAAATATAGATTTATGGAAATCACTTTCTAGTAACATTTGGTTATATGTACAATCTCAAAATACTAAGTTATATGTTGAATGTCCAAACCAAAAGGTTCAAGAACTAAATATTATTGGTACGGGAATTATAAATATCCCCAATAATTGTATTGCCTTCTGCAAAAGTACCAAGTTAATTCCTAAATTTTATAACTTAAAAATAAACGTCACTATCAGTCATCATTCTGATTTCAATATTATAAATGATTCATGCTGTAATCTAGCTAAATTCAACATCATGAGTAATGAACCTTGTTTAAAATTAAAGAATATAGATCTTGAAAACTTCAATCTTGAAACAAAATCAAAATTAGTATCAATGACCGCCGAAGCGGAAAAAATCATTAATGACATCCCTATCATACAATACCAGGCTCATTACTCCATTATTTTAATTTTAGTTTCTTTGTTCATTATTGTATTTTGTATTTCTAAATCCTTTTTTATTATTAAATCGCGCAGCCGGTTAATTCATCCCTTTTCCTACTTTCAAAGAACAATTCCCGTTAGTTCACCTGAAGTCTCTATTGATCAGGGTTTGACTCCTGATACAATTCCTCGTGTTAAAGTCAATAATAAACGCCAATCTACTTCGGAAATCCCAAGTCCCAGTCTCAGAATCAATGTGTAATTAATTTGTTAATTTTCCCAAACTTCGCAATTTCATCCCCGAAGTTTAGTCTACCCCGGGGAGGTGTTATAGATATTATATGCACCCTTTCTTGCACACACTATTACCTTTTTCGCTAACTAAGCACATTCATATTAAAGCTTCCAATCTCTCCCAGTTTGTAGTTCAGTCTCCATCCATCCTTCATCCGAGTTAGACAGCTGCCCTTCTTATAATTAATAATATATATTTTTTTAAACCTTTCCTTTGGAGACCCAGTGCGATTTTAAATATATAAATATAGAGTTCGGTTCGGAGCGCATTAGAGAACGGACGTGTGTAGCAATTTTTACTTAAAATAATAAACCTACTGTCAACTAAATTTATACCATACAACTACAACAATAAAGTCGCTTTTTATATCGATAAGTGTCAAGAAACTGTATAGTGCGGAGCTGCAAAAGGGCTACCTCACCCCCGCGAAAAGAAGACAACTGCGTCTATCAATCGTGCTTTTTACACCACTCAACGGGTACAAGAATCTGTTTTACGTCACGTTTGCACACTAAAGGTGCGTACACACGCTATTTTCGGAGGCTCACAGCCAGACTTATCAAAACCAAATGAAGACTTAGCTAGCCCACAGCAGGTAACAATTCGCCCAAAACGAAAGCAACGCGACTATGACCACGTGAGTGCGCTAGACTTTACCAACTTTCGTAAAGAAATGACTTCCATGATGAAAGAATTGTCTGAAACACAACACGCAATTTTAAATAAAATATCTGATGACGTTTCCGTAATCAAGGATGAGATGAAAAATATTAAACTTACAACTCAAAACATTATCTCCGAACATAAAAATCTAAGGGCAGACATAACTGAACTCAAATTACTTCAAACAGCTACTGAATATAAAATTAATAACTTGGAGGATAATATTAAAGTGTTAAAAATACCGTCAAATAACACAGGCAAAATCATCACTGGTTAGGTCTGCCTAACCAGTGATGATTTGCTATACGAAATTCAGGAACGACACCGCAGAGAGAAAAACATAGTTGTCTCGGGAGTACCCGAAGTAAAGGAAGAAAATAAAAATAAAAGATATCAGTTGGACTTAACACATGTGATGAACTTCATAAGATCTGTATTCCCAGAATGCCCTGAGCCTACCCAAGTACATCGTCTAGGCAAATACAACCAAAATAAACAAAGACCAATTAAACTGAGCTTCCTGTCCCGAGAAACAGCCAAAAACATCTTAAAAAGAAAATCCAACCAAGCGAATGAAATGATCAAAATTTACTCAGACCAGACAGTATACCAACAGAAACAAATAAAACTCCTAAGAGAAGAATTAGAACGTCGGACACAAGAAGGAGAAGAGCATTTAGTAATTAAGTATGTCAAAGGGGTACCTAAAATAATAAAAAACGAGACAAAAAACTAGAAGTTTTAACGAATACACGAACAAACAAACAAAATCGGTGCCACCAGATTTCTCACCAAATTGCAAATAAATACACGAACATAAACATATGCTCTAAATCTCTCAATTTCTTTTACGCCAATATACGAAGCCTCGTTAAACCAGGCAAGCTTGATGAACTAAGATGTATTCTATCTTCATTAGAAAGAGTACACGTTGTTATACTAGTAGAGACCTGGATAAAAACTGAGGAAGAGGCCCAAAGGATGAATTTGCCAAATTTCACTCACTACTATAACTTCCGATCGCACTCTAGGGGTGGAGGTGTTTCAATCTACGTCCATAACGACCTGAAACACAACTATATTGAGAGCAAATGTGAAGAAGACAACCATTATCTGTGGATACACATAGAAAAATTCTCACTGGATATTGGAGCAATATATAAGCCAGAACGAACGGATTCAAACAGATTCTTTGAAGCCTTTTCCGAGAATATACAAAAGCATCGACGAGCAATCATATTTGGTGACTTTAACTTTGACCTCCTTAAACAAAACGCTGCGGTAAAAGAATACAAAAGAACTATAAGGGAGAATGGGTATACTATACTTAACAAAATAAATGTCAAATTTTGCACACGTGAAACTGAAAGCTCTAAGACAATTTTTGACCATGTATTGACGAACCTTAAAGAATATGACGCTCACCTAGCCATAATAGAGTCTGCCATGTCAGATCATAAGCAGATTTTCTTAGAAAATAAACATCTGCAGCCCAAGTTGGTACAGAAAGTGAAATATGAAACTATAAACTACCAAAATCTGCATAAATCTATGTACAATACAGAATATATAAGCGATGAATACACTAAGCTCGAAGAATGTATTCAAACAGCTATAAAGAACAATAAGCAGGAAAAATATAAAATCCAAAATCCTCCACAAAAGGACTGAATAAATAAAAATATTATTGAAAAAATTAATGCACGGAATGAGCTTTGGAAGAATCATAAGCAAAATCCAAAAAAATCTGAAGTGGAAGTGGAATTCAAGAAAGAAAGAAAGAAACAGAACATATGAAAACATACAAAAAACAAAATCTGAATATTACAATAAAGCGTTCAATGAATGTATAAACCAGCCTTTAAAAATGTGGCAGCTGATTAATAACTTAGTGAATAATAATTTAAAAAATGACCGTTCTCCCTCCCAATTAGCTACTTCTGTCAATACGGATTTAGGCTAGGTCTAATACGCTTTCTGCCACGATCGATTTAATTACAGAGCTTAAAAATTGTATCGACAAAAAACAAATTGCCATTGGAGTCTTCATAGATTTAAAAAAGGCGTTCGATACGATAAGTCATAAAATTTTGCTTCGTAAACTGTCTGTCTGTCAATTGGTATCACGGGATCTGCTTTACAAATGCTAAAATCATATCTAACTAACCGTACCCAAGTTGTCAAAGTTAATAACAATATAAGTAGTCCTAAAACGGTAAAATATGGAATTCCTCAAGGGTCCATTTTAGGACCCTTGCTATTTTTGATATATATAAATGATGTTCACATTTTGGAACTGAAAGGACATGTTACACTGTACGCCGACGACACTTGTCTGTTTTATTATGGACATGACATCCACACAATCATGGCTGACGCGCAGAGTGATATCTCAATACTTCAAACATGGTTCTCATATAATTTACTGACAATAAATACAACCAAAACTAATTATATAATATTTTCAGCCAAAAACAAAAATATCCCTGACTTCAGCCACTTACACTTAACGGAAAAATACTAAATAAAGTCAGTAAAGAGAAATATTTAGGCCTAATACTAGATAATAAGTTATCATGGAAGCCGCATATAGAAAAAGTCCACTTAAAACTGTCATCGCTCTTAGGCTGTCTTCGAAATATAACAAGATGCTTACCACTAAATGTAATGTCCGGCATACAATATATAACACGCTCGTAAAACCGCACCTAGATTATCTGATTGAGATTTGGGTTACCGCAAATAAAACGAATCTTCGTCCACTACAAATTACCCAAAATAAACTAATTAAGCTACTCTTCCAATACAATTACCTGACGCCGTCTGAACGAATATATAAAGATACCAAAATTTTTACAATATCGCAAACCTACAAGTTCAAAACATGCCTACTTATACACAAAATACTTAACAAGGAAATTCATACGCAGATAATCTTTACAAAAAATATACACAAACACAAACGTAATCTTAGATATGCTCACAATATACATATACCAAAAGTTAGAACTAATTATGGAAAGAAAAACATCATGTTTGAAGGAGCAAAATTATACAATGCCTTACCAAAAACAATTAAAGAATCAAAAACACAGTTGCAATTCAAATCATCCCTCAAGCGCCACATATTGAAAGGCTGTCTTTGAAAATTAATTTGAAAATGTTTATTTAGTTTACAGATATATATATATATTTTTGTATGGTGTGAACGCACCTTAATATCGACTTGTAAATTGTTTGTTTATCTGTTGTTAGTCTACCCACTTCTGTATTTTTCTCCTTGTGATCTGTGCTATGCTCGAATCGAACAAATTTATAACTACCCTATAAATTATTATGTATTCCTCGTAAGTGATTTATAATCTTAAGAGAAATAATAAAGATCTAAACATTAAACATTAAATGGAAGCTATACCTACTTTCTCTAAACATATTATGTACCTATGTCACTTTGGCTAGAAGATCATATTTTTTACAGGGCAGTATTTGGGCCATAATCTCTCTGTTAATGTACATTAGACAATCAAATTGTGGAATGAACTCCTCGCCGTGGTTTTCCCTAAGGAGTACAGCATGGGGTTCTTCAAGAAGGGTGTGAGGAGATTTCTGCAGGGTAGGCAACGCACGAGTGATACCCCTTGTGTTGCAAGCGTCCATAGGCGACGGAAACCGTTTACCATCAGGCGGGCCGTATGCTTGTTTGCCACCTTAGTTGTATAAAAAATGTCGATAGCTATCATTAAATTCTAGGTAAGATATGATTTGGTTTAAGATTAAATGTGTCATACATAACGGTGATACATACATACATTATCATCACGCAGATTAGGCTTATGGAGGGCCGTTTCTCTCTTGACTTTTACACTTCTTTTGCTTCTTTTACATTCATCAATCTATATACAGGTTTGCAGGTGCAGTAGCGGTATCCATAGGGTTAAATCAGATATACCTACAGCTAGTAAGTCACTTTTATAATAAAAACGTCGCTTGGTCGCGTGCTGAACAAATAGTTAATGATTCATGAACGATTCGCCTGAAGTGGCTGAAAATTGCGTGAATGGTGTAGTCACACATTTTAACTCAATATATTAGGAAATGTTGCGTGACTCGGATTTGCTAATTCTTGTTTCATTCAAATTAGGTATTGATGTTGATGTAGGTAGATATAAAATACTTAATGGTTATAAATCTCTTCAAATTCGGGATACTAACAAGAGTAATAATAAAATTAGTATCGTCGTAAGTACTACGCTTATGAAAAAGATATTGATACGAATTTATGTACATATTTTGTGGAGAAAATAAATACATTATTATTATGTTTCTCTTAAATTCACGGAGCCTCATAAGCAATACTCATAAGGTCCGGTCCTTTATCTAGGCTTGCGTGGGGATATATATCCAACACGTAGAGGCCCGTTCGAGAATTTTAATATTAGGTAAGGGATATACGTGGCGAGTATCATCCCCGGAGTGCATAGTGATGCACCCGGGATGATCCTCGCCGAGTGCAGAGACTATTTCATGGGGATGGAAAACTAAAATTGGGCTATTATGGTGAACTGTTAATGGATTGGGATATCTGGGCTGGCGGGGATGAGACTACGGACGTCTGCCATGCAATATGTCTCAATATTGAATAAAAATTGGCAGACGGTGACTCGCCACCTGCTAGATGGGCCCCCCTTACGTGCGGCGTATAAGATGCCGCTGAGGGGCAACATGGGCGCAGGCGGCTGAAGGGTGTGGAGAGGTGTGCACCGGTTTCACCATCGCGGGTACTGGCATACGGCAGTCCCCGGAGCGGGTTTCCCCGCTATTACGCATATTGAGCACTTCCACCCTTTCGAGCATATAGCTCTCGCGCTCCACTCTGGCCGGCCAGTGAAGGCAAGCCAGAGGCGGGGGCCTAGGCGCCGCCCCCTGGAGGCCTCGGGTCCGTGGTGTCGCTACTCACCAACAGCTCGCCACAAGCTGCCCTGCGGCCTTATTATTATTATTATTATTACCATAAATAATTTAGATTCTTAGCTTAGGTATTTTTTTTTACAATATTCCTAAAAAAACATAGATAAAAAAAATACACCCGAACTAGGGAGCCACCAATAACGAGTCACGGTCCAAGCTACCGGTGGTGACCGTGGTGAGGGCTACAGAGTGAGGAACCTCCTGAATTTGCGAGCCATGTCAAGGAGAACTGCCTTCAGTGCCGGTAGCAGGAACATTGTCGACAACGTATTCGAAAACGTAACTCGCGAAATGCCAAAATTGTCATACAAATTTTTAGTTCCACTTTTCACCGCCGCAGCGCTGTTCATTTTTCAGTACAAAAATATTCGAAGGCGATACGAAAACGTTGTCGTAAATTTGGCGGATAGGAAGTGTGTGCTGATAAATCAAATATGATTTGTCAGCACACACTTCTTAACATTAGACAACTCGACTTATAACGTGTGTAACTCTCTATTATCTCCACACTCTTGTTTTAATATATTCTGGATATTATCCCAGTTAAAATTATGCTCTATCATAGTAACAACGAGAGCAGCTCTTCCTACAAGCTTACTTAACAATAACATGACATTTTGCGGAGTGTTTCCTCCTGCTATGTAGTAAATGGGTCCCCATCATATGAAGGAACAAACCCTACTAATAACTTCAGATCCATGGTACTTGGTACTAAGATCTGTGATACACTAGGTGCAGATTGCACGTAGGGACTACCTTGCGGATTACTGCCGGAAGGGTTGGACATCCTATAATCAACCTTACTTCTATACACAAATATTGGAGGTTTAAGGAGAGGAATTTTGAAAAGTAAAGGAACTACTGGAACTACTGCTACTAGGTACTTACATCCTTAATAAGGATGATTATAAATATGGTAACACAAACAATATATAATATAATACAATATCTAATATATAATATTCTCGTGTCACAGTTTTCGTTGCCATACTCCTCCGAAACGGCTTCACCGATTTTGATGAAATTTTTTGTGCTTATCCGGTATCTATGAGAATCGGCCAACATCTATTTTTCATCCCCCTAAATGTTAGGGGTAGTCCACGCCTAAATTTTATTTTTTATTTTTTAGACCGATTTCAAAAATTATTTCACCGTTAGAAAGCTACATCATCACTGAGTAACATAGGCTATATATTATACTAGCTTCCCGCCCCGTCTTCGCTCGGGTAGACAAAACCGAAACTACTGGACCGATTTCAAAAATTCTTTCACCGTTAGAAAGCTACACTATTACTGATTAACATAGGCTACCTGCCCGCCCCGGCTTTGCACGGGTAGACAAAATATTTGATATAAAAGTCTACCCGTGCGAAGCCGGGGCGGGCCGCTAGTATAATATATACACATTGTTATTATTATACGCAGCAAATAAAATCGGTCTAAAAGCGGTCTCGTCATTAGAAATACTCAAAGGCCGTTCACATAAAGCGTGTAAAAGTGAGTGAATACCAAAGTCATGTAAGTTTCATCGATCCAATTAAAAAAACGTCAAACTGCCGTCAGGTTTATGATGTAATCGTTCATCAAATGTACATACGATGTTTTGTTTATCGACTCGGCAGTGTATATAATTGGTAATTTAGACCTTCATAAGAGCCTTATTAGGGCCTAAACTGAATAAATGATTTTTGATTTTGATTTGACGCAGTTTACTTTCTTTGATGCACGTTTGTGGACATTTTGAATTTCCACCATCATCGTGTCTGCTCCAGATCAAATAAAAAAGATAAATTTGCGGACATGGAAGTGATGCCGGTTTTTAAACATGCGTGGATAAGGCGTAGTTTCATTGTATTCATTGTAAGAGTGTGCGTGTAATTGTGTATATGTTCACTGCAAGTAGTTTCGGTATGACTTCGTTGTTTGCAAAGCTAGGCAGAGCAGAGAGTAAAGAGAGTATATAAGAGGGGTAAAATAGGAGATGAAAATCCCTCATATTTGAAGTTAAATCCATGAAAATAATCGCAGATAACTGCTATCATTTCTATAGAGGTACATGTTGACTTATTCACTTTATAACGCGTGCGAAGCCGCGGGCAAAACTAGTCTCTTCATAAATGCCCGTCAGATTCGAGTACCCTTAACCTTCAATGAGTACTTTGGTAATTTGATCTAGAATATCTAGCTAAACAGATTTGTTTTTTTTTATACCAACCTGCCAGTCCTGGACCTGCTGAGTATGCTGTCGTCGTCGCGGCCCCAGGGCTTTGTGAGCGCTGGAAGACCGTAGGAGCTCGTGCCTTTAGCCAGGCCGCCCCCAGGCTGGTCTGTACTGCGGCTTTTGCGAGTCCGTAACTCTTTTCCTGATCAAAAAACAGGTAAAACTTTTAAATGTGAGGGAGGATATAATATTTAGCTTTATTTAGCTTTACGGAAGGAAAACATCGTGAGGAAACCTGCATATGTCTGCGAAGAAATTCAAGGACGTATGTAGTGCCTAAGAGACGGCGACGGACTCAACATCTGTCACGGTGGCACTCAATGATCTTCAGTGAAAAGTGGGTGTTGTAACACCTCTGCCTACCCCTTCGGGGACCCTTGTGGGAAGGCGTGAAGATATTTGAAGGATATAACATAACGTCTGTGGAATGGAAACAAGTAGGAATTCTCTGCCTTAATATTGTAATTTTTTTCTCTAATAGAAAAGGAATTGATTGAAATGTGACAGTTTATTTGGTGTTATCAGATTTACTGTCTGTTGGAAGGACAATATCTAGACACATCTGTGGGAACAATAAGTTTGAAGGGTCGGTAACGCGCGAGTGCCCCTTGGTGTTGCAAACATCCATAAGCTACGGTAACCGCTTACCATCAGGCGGGCCGTATCCTTGTTTCCAACCTTAGTGGTATAAAATCAGTCCTAACAGAGTAAACAAATCTCGTAGATTTTCCTGAACCAGTACCTACCCGAAAAGCCAAAAATAGTAAAATTCGGTTTCAATTTGTCGTTAAAAAAACTGTGCAAGGTATGTCAAAAAGTGCAAAATCGTATGATTCTCACCACATCGGGTAGTTCCAACGAGTGTCTCAGCAGATCTAGAAATACTCCGGGACAGCGCAGAGGGGGGCGCTTTCATTGGGGTCCCGTGTCGATGCTGGTACACATCCGAGGGAGCAGGCTGGAACAACTGCAAGTTCTTCAGCGCCATCTCTCGGACGCATTACTTATTAAATTCAACTTTAAGATTTTGATTAGTATTCGTCAATTAAGACTAAGGTTCGGTTTTTTAATTTTTTTAAGCTCGTTTTTTGTGTTCTACACGTAGTATATTAACTACTTTAGAGGTTCCACAGTCGAATAGTTTAGGCAATGTTTGCGAATTAAATTGCTATTTTTCTATTTCAGGCAGTTTTTAATTAGGTCCTACCCAATAGATAAAAGAGCTTAGGGACTTTTTTTGCTGAATAGTGTTTCATTTTCGAACGCGCTCACTAAACTGCACATAATTTCACTTAACACGGTTATTTAAAATGAACAAATGAGGCTATTTCAACAATAATAAAAAGGTATGCGGGTAATGTTATCTACATGTCGAAAACAATTGACAGTTCCAGTTATATTTTAAAAGTTATAATTACATTCCATTACGGGAAAAATCACTTCACTGCAATATACACGATCGATTATAGATAAAAAAAATAATTGCAATAAGTATAATAATTTAAATATTAGCGAAGACAACAGATATTTTCTAAGAATGGAACTATTTAGCTAACTATTATTTTTAATTCTAGGTTTTGAGTACAATTTTTGTTGACAGGTAAGCGTTGGAAAAAGCGGGAAATATTTCACAAAATGTCCGCGCGACTATCGTCGACGTAAGCGTGGCACAGACTAATCGTAATCAGCCGCAGGGTTGTTAAAGGCAATTTTAATATTACACAGGGTCGGTTTCGTGTGTGGAATAATCACAGGCGTGCGTACAGGTATAAAATAAACATTGTCTATCGTAGTTATAATAAATAATTGAGCAGCGCAATCAGTATTTGATGAAAAAATCCGATAATAACTCATCAATTTCAAATTTAGACATTACTTACTCGTATTTCGTAATTTTACATTTAAGATCAAGAATGGTCCCAATTCGGTAAGGCAGTGTACGTATTCGAAAATGTAAAAAAAAACATATCATTTCTAGTTCCGCTTTTCGCCGCCGCAGCGGTGTTCATATTCCCATACAAAAATAGTCGAAAGCGTTAAGAATACGTTGCCGAAAAATATTGTTAAGGCTACTGAGCGCTATTTCACTCATGACTTGACACCTCTTGTTTTTCTCATTCATCAGTATTGTTGACATTTTCGCTGGTTTATATTACTTACTGTCTTAGTATCCATCATTGAGTATCAAGAAGTATAAAATGAATATTGAATATTATAATATATAAATATCTAGCCTGGTGAGACCTCTTAGCCTAAGAAATAATATAATATATACTCAGCCTCTCTGTAGTACGGTTGACAACACAGAGCAAAATTCACCACGTTCAAACTGACTACGAACGGCGAAGCCAAAAGAATGGTTATGATTTTGTAATTTTTGACCGGCATGTATGCATGGAGATTTGTATTTTCCCTAATAACTCCTAATTACTATATACAAAACTTGAACTATGTAGAAACCTACGTGAATCTACAAATTGACTCCATAATTATACCGACTCAAATCAATAGTCCAGATTGGGTTGTTTGTTTACACCTTTACCATCAAGGTGGTAAATAATTAAACACCAACTTGACGACGTGTCGCCTCTAATTGGAAGGGAAAGGGTGATCGCCCTTTGTTCCTTGTTTAGTTTACCAACTTAGGGTCAAGCAAGGTGACTTTTGACAGGTGGGTATATCCTGGGCGTAAGCGCCAGCTGAAGTCCTTATTCTACTGGTATATCTATCGATTTTTATTTTTAAACAACATGTTACTGTTGGTTTTCGATTACATATATACTCGTACCAATATATAATCAAAGCTGTTGGTTTACGTGACGTTTTTACCTGTCAAAATTCACCTTTTTATCTTATATCTTATCTTTATCTTAGCCCTACAATATAAGTATACGTTTTAGATCAGAGTAGATAATATATAGGTATAGTTACATACATCATACATCTCGACAAGTTCGGGATCGGCACAGAGTATAGAGCGCAATTTTACTCTTAAAATAAGCAGTAATTATAGCCGCTAGCATATCAATACCAGGGGTATCAGTAACGCGTTGCCAATCATGTTGATGGGGACTCACTGTGCTTGCAGCATTACTACTAGCGCAGCGTATCCTCGTAGAGCACTGGCAACCTTACTTACCGCAGAAACACAACACTACATCAAAGTAGTGTTCGCCAGCTGGACAGCTCCAATTTTAATGGGAATACCCACGGGAGATCCCATTTCGCCCTACCTTTCTTTTTTAAGCTCGTGGTGTGAATAATCACTGTACTTAAGCTTAGAAAAACTCGCCGGGGTATGGACCTGGGCCCTTCAGATATCAGGCCATTGCTTCAACCACAAGGCCACGACGGCTATTATTTGGCTGCGGTGTTTTATAAGGTACAGTCCCTGGAAAGTCGACCCTGAAGATATCCACCTGTTGGCAGTCCCTTTTGCTATTCATCACGTCAAGGGTCAAAGTAGTAACAATTTGAAATGTTAAAAGTATTTCCACAAACTTGATTATAGAGCAAATACTATATTTTGAAGGCAATTTGCTATACAAAGCGGTGAATCATTTTTCATTCGCACACCCGAGCTTGATTGACGAAATGACTAACAATCTGCTGGTGTAATTTATGGAACGAATCTGCTAGTTTTCTTTTTGGTAATAAATGATAAATTGATTAGTTTTTTAGGCAAATATTCATATCTGAAAAGAAAATACATTGTATTTTGCTTCTTAGCATGCATACAAGAAGACTTCGAAAGATTTCAAAAACCTCGGCTACTATTACTTTAAGTGAGATTTAAAGAAGAATATAAATATATATTTTTCTTCCAAAAAATCTCTGTACCTCTCTACAAACTGTACTAATATTTTGTTACCAGCCAGGATTTATGTATGATACTTTTTACATGAGAAAATTCATTCATTAGAGTACTTACTCTAATGAATGAATTTAAATAAGAACCGATATACGTGTAAGTACACGTATATCAAATATATATATAATCAAAGATGTAGATTTAAACTTGTCAATCCTGTCTGTTTGAATCTGTGTCCGCCCACGACGGCCTGTGACGACCTAGATGTCAGTTATATTCAGTTGGATGGACTGCGGCTTTGTACGCAACCAGCGATTGACGAACAATCGATAGGTATTTAAATTCGAATAGAGAACGACGATAATCCAGGAAAGCTTGACTTTGGGTACTGTGGCCTGTTTTGACTTATTTGTTTTTTTCTTAATATCGATGGACATGCATAAAAAAATACATACTTACAGACGTCAGACGAACATTGAACCTCCTTTTGAGGTCGGTTAAAAAAGCAATGTATTGGATTTGAAATTGAAAATGCATTGATTTTTCTGTCCTCGTCTCTAAAGTCTGCGCTGCGTGTACGCATTTTTGATTATTATATTTCTCAGTTTTCTTTTATGTATATGTTTTGTAATCATTAAATTGACTGACATACTTGTCTACCTAATTTATATGTTTGCTTCTCTCTCACGAGGTTAGTATGCTCATCTTTTCTCATTATTTCAAATCACAGAGGGCGCTGTCCTGTCCGTTACGCTCAAGCGCGCCAAAATTACGAAGGGCGGGAAACTCCATCTGTCATCCGTTCGGAAACCGCGAATTATGGTCGCGTATGTTATTTTGTCGTCGTTATTTCGTCTAATTTATGGAAAGGAGTTTCGCAATTATATTTTGACAAGTAGTACAAATAAAATAAATTCTAATGAGGCACTATAAAAAAATGGTTTTTTTTATAATGTCAATTATTTAGTAAACCCTTTTGAGAAATGTATTTACATATCTAATGTTTTTGTATGACCTAATATTATTTTCTCATTACGCTTTTTATTTTTCATTCATTTTAAAGTTCTCATTCATCCATTCATTCCAATCGCAATTTCAGTCGATATTTCTCATATAGGTACTTCTTGATACCTTTTCCTAAAATAGTCTCTCACAGTGACGTCAGGCTAGCTCAGTAATTTAACGTGAGTACTTATTTAAATAATGCATATACTCTTGTGTTATTTGTTAATGTACCTGTAGCGTACGGTTCGTTGGCTATAAAAGCGCACAATGACGTGTCAGTCGCGGTTCGGCGCCCGGCACATTTTGGTTTAGTTGTTATTATAACGAGCTATGTCCATTGACTCATGCGATACGACATGTTTCAAATGTTTCAGTGTAATTAAATCCCTTAAGTTTAGACACATAATTACATATCTTCAAGCCCCTTGCCTATGGGGTAGTCATATAAAAAAGAATTCAAATAGGGATAGCGTGAAATGGGATCTGCCGTGGACTTTCCCATTAAAATTGGAGCTGACTGGAAGATTATAGAAGACCGCAGTCAAATAACACTACTTTGATGTAGTGAAGTGAGTAAGGTTGCCAGTGCTCCACGAGGATACGCTGAGCTAGCAGTAGTTTTGCTGCTGGCACACTGAGTCCACATCAACAACAGGGTTGGCAACGCGTTAGTGATACCCTTAGTATTGCTAGCGGCTATAGGCTACGGTAACCGCTCACCCTTCAGGTGTGTGTGGCACCTTAGTGTATAAAAAAGGGCTAAAAAACAAAAACAAATACATATTAGTACAAAGACATACATAACATCACGCCAAGTCACTCCCGACACTGGGTAGGCAGAGAATAGAGCGCCATTTCACTCTTGTCCTGCACACCTCTATTGCTTCTTTAAATTAATCAATATCTTCATATATGCCCGTATATAATAATTATATACTTAGTACATATAATTTATTTCTATTATGAATGATATTCAAGTGGAATGGACACGGCACCACTGACTGGCGTGAAACAATACTACTTCCTCTTCCTTCTGCGGAGTTCGTGCACTTATATTATCTCCTTTGGAGCCTATTTGCCTAAAGTTGGTTACTGTATAACATATATTTTAGGCAAATTATATGGATAATTTTATTACTTGTAAATATGTGTTTGGTTGGTGTAAAAGAAACACTCACTTGAAATTAGAGGCAAGGGCGAATCCAGCTTTCAAGTCATAGTCGAAGTATTTTTTTTTTATTATTATTTATTTATTGCACATTTTTGTTACAATTAGTTACAATGGTACTAATAACTATTGGTATTATAACAAAAAACCCGGTTAGGGCACAGCAATGTAGAGAGGCGCTATCTTACTTACGTAATAATTAATCTAGTCAGGTCAGTCTAGTTAGGACACGCTACAATTACAATAAAATTAATCGAATTACATAGATTTTTTTATTTTTACACGTCTAAATTATTAAAATCAAATGTCAATTTTATTTCCTATTTTGTCTTCCATCGGAACCAGCTTTGACTTCCGCCACTGGAATGGACCCCTCTTGGATCAGACCTTGATTAGAGGTCTATAATATAAGATTAATCTCGCCCAAGTTGAATTCGTCTGCTTCACTACACTGCGCATTGTCTGAGTAATTTGAGTGATTGACATTAAAGGACTGCAAGGAGTTTGTGATATTGGTGTCGATTCTGTTGTTCAAAATTACTAAACTTCACTAATATGACAGGTCTAAAAGACTTGCTATCCCTGTCTCTTGAGCGGGGTTAAATAAGGATGGCAATTTTTAGACCTATCAAATGAGTTAAGTTTTATAATATTGAACAACAGAATTGGCACCAATATCGGCCTTTGACAAATTCTCGCGTAATGTGGACAATGTAGGAATGAACTTAGCCTTTTTCTCACAACAATCGTCAGGGTTCAAACACGTCACTATTATTTTGTAGTTCAAAATCCAAAATCCATACTAATATTATAAATGCGAATATAGCTCTGTTTGCTTACTATCTTTTCAGGACTAAACGGCTGAACGAATCGTTTTTTTTTTTATAAGGAGACAGATTATATCTTGGGGTAGGACATAGGCTCTCTTTTGTCTTTAATCAAATGCAGACGAAGTCGCGAGTAACAGCTAGTTTGAAAATATGGTAAAAAGTTAATGATAATGACAATAACTATGTCTTTGGAAAAATATAAAAGCTCTATAAAGAAGGTTAATACATTTTTTATCATAATATCAGCATAACAATTATATACAGGTAAATCCAACCCCAGTAACAGCCTTCAAAACGAATCTATAGATAGACAAACGGATGAACAAACAAAAAAGCAAATAGAAACGGTTTCCATAATTATTATAAGCAGCGGGCGTACGCGCAGCCGGTCAGTCTGGCATACATGCGCGTCCGCACCATACGCAACATTATTATTCCTTTTTTAAATTTTAGCATTTAATTGAGTTCTTGAATTCCGCCTTTTTAACATAGACAAAATAATCTTAAATATTTAAAAATATCAAATACCTTTTGTTAATTTAAAAATATTCTATAAACTGGTTTTTGATCCGGTCAGTGTCGTGTAGGGTTTGGCAAAGGATGAACCTTAAAGGTTTATAGCAAGTAATTAAGCCGAGTATCTTACGATGGACCACCTTATATTGATGGTAAGTAATTTTAACTTTTTTAAACTACAATTCTGCTTCCTGTCAAATAAGTATCGTTTCCGTACTTCTCTGTAAGACAGAGCTTGTCATAAGAAAAAAAAAATTAATCACATTTTTAATTGAAGAAAATTAATTATGTATGTTATCTATCTGCCTGAACTTACAAAGAATTTGAATCCAAACATTACACGTCGGTACTGTCTGTATATTCAATTTAAATAAAAACAATGACAATGATTTTTCTAATTTTCTCAGAAAAAAACTTAATAGTCTGTGAAAATACTTGTCTTTGAAAATGTTCCCAAGCATAATCATGCATTAAAATGATAAACGACGCGATCTTGATAAGGCATAAAGCGTAGTTATTTGAAACTCACATAACAATGCCATAACCACCATAACCTTTAGCGGTCTATCCATCTCTGATGCAATTATAACGTGATTAAGAACCGTGACTGTCGGATGCACGCGACAATTTATAAAACAATGGATAAAATGTATGTCTAGTCTAACTGCAGGTTTGCATGGCTTGGCCAAGCATGCTTCGGAATTCCGATATAAAATACACTAAGCTTACACTAAGCGTATCCTGCCCAAACAAAAAGCATTTGAGTCCGTGTGGAGAAGGGGAAATTTTTGGTCACCGACTACAACTTGAATTCTAAATATTTTTGAGAAACTTAATAATTCTTTTACTTTTGACACTGGCAACAATAGTCCTTGAATAGGATTGATTGCCATCGCTAGGAAGACGAAGAAACAGAAGTGCCGTTCTTTGTGGTTTGCACCCAGGAAATTTGATTTGCACCTGTAGCTTGGTCGACCACCCCCGTCCACTTCTATTTCCCAAAAAATTCGTAACAAAACCTTTCCCTTCTAGACCAAGAGTTATTTACGCCCTTCGCGCCATTTCACTATTGCCTTCTGTCTTTGTTTAGCGTCTCTTATGACATTTAACAACTTTATAGGATATTTTATCACGAGAGGCGTCGCATATTATTTTTTGAGATCTCCTTTAAAAATGCATTAGCCTTTAATACTACATTTGTAAAATTCATTTGTTTTTAATTCATTAAGGATAAATAACATTAAAAGCACGGATGTTATGCGAGAATCCGTGTCAGATGATGTTACAACAATAGTAATTAGGCTTTGACCTTGATTTTATAGCATTTCTGGCGGACCCATGATATCACACTATTGTTTGATCGGAGGTCACTGCCGGTGTTCATTTTTGTTAAACTTTTCACCTTAACCTATAATAGGGCTTTAGATCTGTTCAGATAATCTCAGCAGGATTTCAGGCATTGTTACAAAATAAAAACACAAGATATTCAAATTGAACGCCCTTTTGATAAGGCAAAGGCGATATATCTGCGATAGATATCAAATCAGCACCAGTAGCCAGATTTACAATGTAGAATCGTTAACGCTATAGAAAACTAAAGGAATGTATGGGAATCAAAAACTTGACCACGTGACATAACGTAAAAGTTTCAAAACATTTTCTTAGTTTTCTATAGCGTTAACGATTGTAGATAGTATTAACGATTGTAGATAGTATGGCTAAGCCTCCAGATCAGTTCGACATGCAGAAGATTGATTATGAGAGGAAAAATACAGTTCAAACATAAGTAACAGTTTTCTACAAAAACTACATGATTATTTTTGTCTTAAATAAAAACGTTAGCTAAGGTATAATTATATTGCAAGTACCTGCAGTACAAGCCAGTTATATATTCGCAAGCTACGGAGACATCAATATCGTTACAAACCCGTTTGAAACCATACAGAGATCAACTAAGCTAAACATATAAGTTCAAGCATTGTGGTATTATCGTAATTATGAGCACTGTGTTTTTTGTAAACTACATAGATTTATAACCTTCCTATAAAATGTACCTAGGTTTTCCCCAAGAAATGACTTTAATCTTCCAAAACAATAAAGACATGAGCGTCGTTATCTAAAACAAACTAAAGTTAGCGCAGTAAAATAAATTATCTTTGGAAATATTTTGCAATCAAGTATAAGATTGATAAATCATATATGTACTATCAAACTTCAATTGTTATGAGGGAATGAAAAAACCCTCTGACGAATAGCAAAATCCAACGATTACAAAATAAACTTATATAATTTGAATAGAATTGATAAACAAATTAATCTATCTACTTTTCAGATTCTTACGGCCTATATAGCTTACCTCAATTATGCCAAATCTGAAGAGACTATCCTATCATCAGTGTTAAATCCAACAAATGTAAAAGTTGCTGAATCGAATGATCAATTACTAAAGCGGCAGAGTCGTAGTTACTATGACTATAGATACGGTGCTCCTAGACCTTTGTACGACAGATTAGAGTACGCTAGATACGAATACGACAGACCTCGATGTGGTAGATGCGACGACCGATACGACGATGACGACTATGATAGACGTGACGATGACAGGAGTGATAGACGTCGTGATCATGACGATGATAGGGGTGATAGAAGGAATCACAGACCTACATCCGGAAGCAGACACGACAGAAATAGAAATTCAGACAGCGACGATGATGACAGAAGGTATAACGACAGAAATAACGGACAGAAGAATGGTACGGAGGAAGAAAATGGTAACGATAATAAGAAGAGACCTTACGACGATAAGGATACCAGACCTAGTGGAAGCAGGCGTGGCTCCTCTTCAAGGGATAGAAACAGAGATAAGGACAGAGATAGATACGACGACAGAGATAGATACAGACCGGATTACTATGACAGATTTTTAAGAGATCCTTACAGAGAAAGGGACTACGATTATAGAGAAAGAAGGCCATTGTTCGATAGATATCCTTATGACGAAGCTTATTCTAGTCGGTATGATGGATACGGGTATTCAGGGCTTGGAAGACCTGGATATACTGACAGAGGCTACGATGATTCTTTTGGAGGATACGGACCTAGTTTTGGACGGGGACCTCATGACAGGTAAGCAAAATTATCCTAATTTATGGTATATGATTCCATTTCTAACTTTTCACCTTCGGGCCACGTATTTTCTAGGCCCTACGTAGATTGAAGTGAATTTGCAAGAAGAAATACAATATCAAAATCGTCTAACTATCAATCAAAAGCGATTAATCTTCGTTATGAGGAAAATGAAATTAACGGAACATTTGAATCTTTTCATTACACGTTAAACCGTTACCTAAAGATCATTATTCTGTTTTTCCATGTATCATTCGCATATGTGGTGAATTGACAATGCCGTGACATTCGAATCATGTCAAATCATTACCGCTTTCACCTCAATACGATCATTTTGTGGCATAAAGCAAATTAGACCAATATAACGGGAATCGAATTGCATATTTTCGCGCCATTGTCCTGTTATTCAAAATGGCTTCTGTAATGGTAAAAAATGTGGTCTGTTGAAATTTTTCTTTTAAAACGAGGTTACCTTGATAAAACTTTTTTAGGTGTTTTATTATTAGTTTTAGTTGTTGTTTGTTTTATTACAGTTAAGTAATTTTCTTCTACGTGTGTCATTTATTAAATTTATTTTTATTACTCTTATCTATATTATTTTTATCCTCGGTTTTGTAGCCTTTTTAATTCTATTATTGGTTAATAAAACCATATCCTTAATATATAATTTCTTCGGGTGTTTCATCATTTAATAATCATTTTTATTTACTAAAGTTAGACATACAATAATAATTAACAGGATTGGTTGGTACATTGGTAAGATAGATAACTCTTTATTGTACACCTTAAAACTATAATACAGAAACAGAATTTATTATACATATCGGTACAAGTGGCGGCCTTATCACTAGATGTGATCTCTTCCAGACACCTAGTACTTAGTACCTTATTCAATCGCCAATGCATTAAAACCAGTGTGTAACCAGCATTTACCTGATTGTATATTTGAAAATACATAAGAAAGGCAAGGAAAATATTTCTATAAGAACTCTGTAAACCAAATAACATTTTACATTAGGCATTCCATTCTCATAGTATTTTATTTATTTAAATTCTTGATTTCAATAAATTATTCCCATGGAAATAAGAACGCTACGTTCACCCGACCAACAATGAGGCGAGAAATCTTGACATTTGTTTAGCATTCACATCTTTAACAGTACATAACAACGCTCATTTAAAACCTATTAAAGGAATCGTTGCTATATACTATTCCCGTTCGTTGAAGATAGTTTGAACCTTAGGTTAGGTTAGGTCAGTGACCGGAGTTATCCGCGTACCGTAATAAGTTCAACATATTATTGTTTTTGTTGAACTCTCAGAACTGTTTGAACACGCATCATAATTATTCATTCATAATTACTAATCTATACTTCTATTCTATACTAATACTATAAAGAGGAAGGATTTGTATTTTGTATTTGTAATGAATAGGCTCCGAAACTACGGTCTATCGGTCCACGATTTCAAAAACTCTTTCACCGTTAGAAAGCTACATTATCACTGAGTAACATAGGCTATATATTCTACTAGCTACCCGCTCCGGCTTCGCACGGGTAGACAAAATAAATGTCTACCCGTGCGAAGCCGGGGTGGGCCGCTAGTATGTTATACAAGAATTGGTCATTTGATCATTCCGGAAATACAATAATCACACTAAGTTACACCTTGTTGCGTTATTTCTATTTTTTCGGGGACTCCCCTATACATTTGTCTAGTCCAGGCTCTGCGTCCTCGGTAATTTGGGGGACTTTTTGTACGGGGTACTTTTAGTCCCTTGTGTGCGTTATTCGGTACAATTTATAAGAGATCTATATCGAAGTACTCGGGGACAGGACCTCATCTGCGCAGGTCTTTAGTCTGACCACAGGTAAAAGGAGAGTGTTGCGTTGCATCAGTAGCATCGACCAGAATCAGCTCCTTCATTTCTCAGATCAAATAGATCGACGAGACCGCTGGTCTAGTGGTTAGTATACCTGACTGCTACGCTAGAGGTCGCGGTTTCGATTCCCGCCAGGGCAAACATTTATGTGACAAATATGTTTGCCTTGCGTTTGGGTGTTTGGTATGGATTATAAGTATGTATTTACAAAAAAAAAAGTATATAAGTATTATATCAGCTACTGGTTCCCATAGTACAAGCTTTGCTTAGATTGGGCCAGATGGGGCTGTGTGAAAAAAAAAAAAAAAGGTAGAAGGAACTTTCCGAACAACGAGCGACGCCGGTGCGCGGGCAAGGCGTAGTTTCTTCGTATTCGTTGTAGGTGTGTGTGTCTATATTACTACAAGGCGTAGTTTTTACGGGCGTCACTTTATTGTTCGTAAAGATCCATCTACATTGTGTATTTTATACGAGCTTCATTTGCGATTACTCACCTGTAACTCACACATTAATTATTTCGCAGCTATCGTCAGTCACACATTTATTTAGCATTTTTTTATAGTATGCAATTCCGAAAACAATGCAAGTTTTAATTTTGATTGAATCTATCACATGGATACTAAAACCTCAGAGTAGATAATATACTATGCTAAAACGCAATATAGAGGAAGTCTTAACGTAATTATGTTAATTTCATTACGGTAAAGGCCAAGTTTTTATATGAATTAAATATAATGTAGGTAGTATTAAATTACTTAGGTACAGTAATAAATTAAATAATGATAATTGAATTCTGTTGTACAAAATAACTAAACTAATTTGAAAGTACTAAAGTATTGCCATCCTTATTCAACCCCGCACATGAGAAAGGGTTAGCAAGACTTTAAATCTTGTCAATTGTCAAACTAGTTTAGTTTAGTGACTTTGTACAACAGAATTACCACCATATGTCGGCTTGATTACTTTTTTGTCAAGAACTCAAGATTGTCAGTTTAAAGCGAAGAAAATTATATCAATAGGAAGGATGTTTAGAATTGTACATATCTACACTAGTTAGAGAAGAGAAAAGCTATTCTAAGCTTTAAAAACTTTCCTTATGGCACAGCAGTGCGAAAAGGAATTCTCGATATAACTGCCGCCATGTTTACTATCTACAATCGTTAACGCTGTACAAAACAATGGAAATGTATGGGAATTAAAAGCTTTAACGTAATATCACGTGGTAAATTTTTAATTCCAATACAATTCTTTCGTTTTCTATAGCTAGTAATCATGGCTACAAGTACATACTGCTCTAACTAAATCTACATAGTAAGAATTATGGCCGAAACTCGCCAGTCAAATATGATGCCACATTAATTTTGAGGGGCCTCCGATTTTATACGCGATTTTTTTTTATACCACTAAGGTGGCAAAACAAGCATACGGCCCGCCTGATGGTAAGGTGTTACCATAGCCTATGGACGCTTGCTACACCAGGGGTATCACTCGCGCGTTGCCGACCCTAATATTTTGGTAGCTAGGTAGGTAGGTAGCAGGAACATTGTCGACAACGTTTTCGTATCGCCTTCGACTATTTTTGTATTGGAAAATGTACAGCGCTGCGGCGGTGAAAGTGGAACTAAAAATGTTTATGCCAATTTTGACATTTCGCGAGTTACGTTTTCGAATACGTTGTCGACAATGTTCCTGCTACCGGCACAGCAGTTACGTGGGCTGAAGCCCATTGAATGTTGTTTTAGTTGGCCGTAAGTAGAGTAATGTGACACTGTAAGTAGATGTTGTAAACATGCCAGTTTCAGACCTTGGGACGAGACGTACAGGGGGCAAGCGGGGTGGGACGCGGGCAGGAGGGGGTATTACTTTGCCTCGGGCAGGCCGGACGCTGCCCCCGCTTCAGCATGGGGGCGACCGGAATATTCTAGGTATCTTTTTTTTTATATCCCTCATAGCGTAAGTTCCGAGAGCTTTTGCTACAAACGCGAGATCTAAGTGGCCTCCAGCCAGGCAACACAGCTAATGGCGCCCCATACTGGGGCTAGGACCTCGGCTTAGGCTGTTGTTGGGGGCCAAGCTAGGGTCATGGGCTGGACTAGTATTATTATTTTTCAGGGGCGATTATTTAAAGTTACTTGATCGGCGAGCCAGCTGATGCAAGGGTTAGGGAGGACAGAAATTCTATGTGTGCTCTATTCTAAAGATGTAACGTTCGCAACGCACTATTTCATACTTCAGTAGCTTTAGCAAGAACAACTTTCCGCTACGTATTCGTATCGCTTTCGACGAATTTTTTTTTTTCAAATACGTAGGCGTAACTCTCAAAATGTCAAAACGTTTATGAAATTTTTAGTTCCACTATTCGCCGGCACAGCGCTGTTCATTTTCCCATATAAAATATTCGAAATCGATACGAAGACATAGTCGAAAAATTTTCTTCCTACCAGCACTTTACTAACGATAATCGCCTATCGAGCAGCAGCACTGTGTATTTACTAAATCTAAAGGATCTTTGATAGGGTAGGACCAAACTGCATCAGCCATGCTATTTTGAAAAAAAATCTTTTCCCACTAGTTCAGTTGACTGAACTTTACCTTTCACAGGCCGTCAGACTCTTCGTGGCAGAGCGGTTACTCCACCGGGTACCGGGAACCCACGCAGTACCGCGGCTCTTCCGGCTACGGAGCAGACGGTTACCGGCAAGATACCTCTCTGTATGGTCAGACTGGATGGCGCAATGTGGGAGAGAGAAGGCCTTATCGAGACCAGAGGTTAGATTTTGTAGAGTGAAAGGTACTTAGTTTTTTTTATTAGGTGGTGGTTGGTGGGAGGTTTCCTTGTGAGCTTGAAATAAAATGTCATAATTATATTCTCGGAATCGGCGGGCGTGTATGAAAATGTTGATGAATGTGGAAGAAGCAAGATGTGTAAGTCAAGAGTGAAATTGCGCTCTATACTCTCTGCCTACCCCCTGAGGGACTTAAAGGCGTGATGATGAAAATTATGTTCGATTTGCAAATCTCGTAATTTTTATTGTCACTAGAAAGTCTGATAGGTCAGATATAACGCAATATATACTTATAATTATTACTATATTTAATTAATTCTGATTATTATAAAAACCTGTTATATTGTTTTTTATTGTACTTAAAATAATTTATTGGAATTTGTTCCAATAAATTATTTTAAGTACAATAAAAAAAAATAACATATTGTGGTCTATTTGTGTTTAACTTTAAAAAGTATGCATCTTTTTTAGAGGATTCCAAATATAAAAAATACTTTTTATTTATTGGTTATTTCAAAGTAGTCCTTTAAGTAAAGTTTAATAAGTAATTTAAAAGCAACTGTTATTGTTTTCTATATAATATATTTCTTATACCACTAAGATGGCAAACATGATACGCCCCACCTGATGGTAAGCGGTTAATGTAGCCTATGGATGGACGCTTGCAACACCAGGAGTATTAATCACACGTTGCCGACCCTGATTTGCCTACAACGTAAATGAGTAGTTTTGGACTTTTAAACATGTTATAAAGCTTGAACAACTCTCATCTGAATTTCCAGCGGAGTTGCCCAATTGGACAACAGACCAGACTACAACCAACCCTCCCGGAACACCAACACTTATGGCCAACCTAACCGACAGCCAAGCGCTTACGACCAACCTAATTTATATGGTCAAGCCACCACATACGGCCAACAAGCTGTATACGGCCAACAGGCGGCATATGGCCAACAATCCACGTACGGACAAAAATCTGCATATGGCCAACCCAATGCGTATTCGCCAACAAACATTGGTCAAACTATTTACAGCAGCAGCACCACCCCTGGTACTAGTTATTTATTCGCTAGAGATGATGAAGTAGTTACGAGTAAAGACGAAGAAACGAGTTCCACAGCTGCTGTCAGAGCTGATTGATGTTCAACTCAGTGTCAAGTAAAAAAATAAAAAGAGGTTTGTAATGTAAAACTCAGGTGTCAAACATTTGATAAAAAAATTGAGACGTCTTGATATTGTTCGAAGAGCGTTACGATCACTGACGTACTAATACGTCAGTGGCTACGATTGAATATCGAATACGTCATCAACTACTATTTTTAATTTTGTTTTTAAAAAGATTTTTTCCATTACATACATATTTTAGTTGTTTGAAAACATATTTGTTGTTTCCATCCGCAAACAGTATTCCCGTTGTAGAAAACATTTTTTAGTATTAAGTAGAAGTAATTGAAATAAGTAAAACTTGGATTTCCCATCTATATTTTAATACAGTAGGTAGTGCTACAATAAAATTTTAAGTATGTTTAATTATACATAAATAATTAGAAATATTCGAATCTAAATAAACGCACAATGAAAACCATTATAAATATTTTTTTTATCTTCCCTTCGTAAATGAATAGCATTTATACCTAAAAAATTAATTTCTATGTTCGTATGCATTTAAAATAATGAAACCCAGTGAAACACTGAACTAATAACAGACGAAACACACGTTACCATGAGAAACAAAATGTAGCTAGCGCCATCTATCGTCGAATAGAATGCTTTGATATGCTTTATACTTACATGAAGCTTCGCAATCGCTACGAAATTACCCTTTACTATAACTCTATAATAATAAATTCTTGTTATTCTGTAATGATATGAATATTCTACTAATTAATAAACGTAATATTAATCAAAAAATTGTGCCTTTTTTGAACGAAGCTTTATAAAATTGCTTGATATAATTACCAATAGATGGCGTTGTTACAAATATTTGGTCAATACTAAGGTATTATTACAGAAATACCCAAAGTTTGTCGGCATTTTGGCAAGTCTACAGTTTTATTTTGTAGAAATGTAAAATATTTATCAATCAGCATATATGCAGTTATATTAAGTTTATAGCCCCATTCAGACAGTTTTGTAGATTTTGGTAGTCTACTTATAAAGTTTGATTGGTTATAGGAAATTGAGACTGGTTGGGTTTGCGTTGTGTCGGAATGTCTTAAATTATATAGGAGTTTCAGGGCTCCTATTTTATCACATACCGCATAATTATACGAAGTTTAGGAATAAAAAGCGTTAATTATGTCAATCTATACAAATATTATAAAGAGAAAAGATTTTTATTTTTGTTTGTAATGAATAAACTCAAAAACTACTGGACCGGTTTTAAGGACTCTTTCACCTGTGCCGGTAGCAGGGACATTGTCGACAACGTTTTTGTATCGCCTTCGACTATTCTTGTATTGGAAAATGAGCGCTGCGGCGGTGAAAACTGTTGCTGTTGTTACGCGAGCAAAGGCGCAGAGAAAAATATATATAGTGTTTTATAATACGAATTACATATAAAGAGTAGGTACAATCATGTAAAATAGTTACATATGAAGTTTGATAGCGAAACGGCATACAAGGTACTTAGTGGATCAAATCGAACAATTAAATACAGATATGATAAAGAGATTATTTCAAAAGTCTAATGATAAATGTACAATATCGCCCACTTGGCATCGGATCATTGTAAGAAATAATCGCTTTAGAGAAAAAAAACTGTGATTTTGACATTGAACTAACTAAAAAAAATATTGTCATTGAAAGTGTTCTATTTTTAAATACGCGCGAGTGTTTTTTTTAAGAATAACTTTTTTACAGCACAAGCCTAATAGGCCTGTACTGTAAATTATTTTTTCTTTTAATTCGTGTTTAGGTTCAGTTGATTTGGACTCTTTTTTGTTAAAATGACGGAACAAGATACTGTGACTGTGGCGGAAAACTCTAATCAAGATACGGTGCAAGTCGTGGAGAGTAGCGGAGATGGGATGTTATCACCACCTAAGTGAGTCACATTTTTTTTAAACATAGAGAATCACTGACTTACATCCCAGGGAAAATAATATTTTCACTTAGAATAAAGAGAGGAAATTGTTTCTTTTTATATTATCTAAGAAATGCTCAATATATCGTTAAGTGAGCTTGTGACGTCGCAATAAACTACGGCCTGTATGTTCTCCATACCTATTTCTTTTAATATCACGAGCTAAGGTAGGAACCCATATTTTTTTTAATAATTTTCAGGAAACGACAAGAAGGCTTTAGAGACGGCCTTGAATTCCTTTGCGCTATCGATATAAGTATAAAATTTATCTGGGGACATATTTTTACTATCGCCCGACAATTACCGTTTACGTAAACGATAATATTATCTCATCGAATGTTAGCACAAAAACCGTATTTATCGCTATAAATACCTGCTGATTACCCGGATCGATGATTTAATAGTATGAGTAATCCGATCAAATATAGTATATTACTTACTAGCTGTTACCCGTGACGTCGTCTGCATTTGTTTAAAGACAAAGTACCTACGTCCTTCCCTAGGATATAATAGATTATATCTATATATAAGGAGATAGATCTCCTTGTCCATTTTTTATGACGATCCGTTTGGCCATTTAGTCCTGAAAAGGTAGCAAGCAAACATACAGAGTTACTTTCTCATTTATAATATTAGTATGGATTATAACAAACTAGCGACCCGCCCCGGCTTCGCACGGCCAACGTTATGAAATAAAAGGCCGCCGTTATGAATTAAAGAAATAAAATAAAACACAAATGAATACATATAAACCTTCCGCTTGAATCACTCTATCTATTTAAAAATCCGCATCAAAATCCGTTTCGTATTTTTAAAGATTTAAGCATTCATATGGACAGACAGACAGCGGGAAGCGACTTTGTTTTATACTATGTAGTGACATACATACTTTAACATCACGCCGAGCTTACTAGGTAGATAGAGTAGAGAGTGGTAGACATTTGAAATTTTCACAGAATATGTATTGTTATATTTTCTTAAAAAAACGCCTTTTTTCTTTGAAACCTATTATCAACTACAATGCAATAGTCGTGTATAGGGATCGCGCGGCAAAGTTAAGTTTGTTATTCAACTCAACCTAGTTTGTTTTTAGTATGGAAGCCTAGGTATTCGAGTGCAACTCGCACTTGGCCGATTTTTATTGACCGTTTTTACGCGGTATGTGGCAGCTTCACTTTGGCAGCCACAGCGGCCACAAAGTAAACGACTTATTACTATAGTAAATTGAATCTTGACTTCTTGTCTATACTTGATGATGCATTGTCTCTGCCCACAGTAATAAACTCAAACCCTCAGAATAACAACTAAAGCCCGCTATAATTTTAGTTACTGAGCTCAAACCAATTCAATTTGCAGTTTCATGTAAGAACTCATAATTTAATGCTACACGGCCTGTTTTTTTTAAATAATTTTATGACTTGGTTGCTGCGACCTTTACGCCAAATATAATATTTTCTTTTTGAAAGTGAATTTTCCATTAAATTATTAACAGCAGTAAGCTACATTATAGTTATTATTACTGCAGAAAAGACAAAAAGGCGTTGATTTATTCTTCTTTAAATTAATGATGACTTTAACGTACCTTCATTAAAAATGATATGTGTACCATTGTTTAAAATACCATATTTAAACAGACGTTCGTATTCTGAAGTTTTTTTTTCTCTTTTAACTTTTGAGTCTATTTTACTTTAAGCTTAGTATATTGCTGAGGTATATTGTATCTCACATTGTTTTTTTTCAGAATCGCTGTGTTATGCCCGTTATCCCACACTGTACTGTACATTATGTAAAAACAGATTTTCAAATACAATTTCAATTTCTTTATCGGAAAATAAATTCTCAAGGAGTGAAAATAACTATGTGAATTACATTAGGGTTCTTTTGGATGTGTTTGTATATTATGAAACTCTAAAGGCGCCAAAACTTTACAGAGAACTTCGTTCGGGTCAAGTCGTAATAAATCAATTTTTGTAAGCTATAGAACAAGAAATTTCTTATAAAATAATGTAATTTTAAACCATTACAAAACTCTCCCATGATAAATTACACTCACCATTGATGTGTTCTTTTCATGCAAATTCTTGGATTTATTTTTAAAACAAGTTTTTTATCGATCGTATTTTTTTATAAGCGAATCTTATCACTCACAGCCCAGAAATGCAGCAGCTGCACAGAAATGTAGTTTTGTTTATTATCTCACGGAAACTGCACATTAAAATACATACTTTCGACCTTACAGTCTTCTGGTAAGGCATTTTTATTCTACTAAGTTGGCACCCACCCCATCTGATGGTAAACAGTCACCGTAGCCAAATGCCGCTAGCAATACCAGGGATGTCACTAACGAGTTGCCAACCCTGTTGTTGATGAGGACTCACTATACGTGAATTACCACAAATCGTTCAAGCAAAAAGTCTGACTGGTCTTCAACAGGTGACCGATTTTCCGTCCAACAAAACCACGTATTTGTGTAAAATCACCATCCACTACTACTGGTACCAACAACATCCTTCGATTACTTATTCAAAAACGTAACCCCCAAAATGTTCATACGAATTTTTAGTTCCACTTTTCGCCGCCGCAGCGCTGTTCATTTTCCCATATAAAAACGTCGAAAACAATACCAATACATAGTCGAAAAATATTCTTGCTAAGGCTACTGGTGAGATCTAGTGCCCCGACTGTGGGACCAAGGCTGCGATGAAATTAATAAAATTGCAAGTTCTACATGGAACTGTTGATAAATTTCCATAAAGTAAAAAAAAAAGTATACCCACATGAGGTCAGTCTTTCGCGGGCGCTTGCCACATTTCCAATGCAGTCCACGTAACCCGTATGTCAAGGGCAATGGAACCATTTTCCGTAACACTCAAGGCGAATGATAACTTGGTTAAGCGTGTAGTGTTGTGAGTGAACTCCGATGAGTGACTCGGATCAAACTGTGTCCTTTTAATAGCACAATATAAATATGTATACTTTGTTCCAGTTGAATTAATAATAAATAAAGGTAGATGGAACATTGGGAAAACGAAAACCCTTGTATCACATCTATTTTATATACCTCTCAGGTGTCAAACAAGTGTGATACGGCCCGCCTAATGGTAAGCGTTTACCATAGCCTATGGACGCTTGCAACACCAGGGGGATCTCTCGCGTGCTGCTGACCCTTATTTTACGACGGACAATTTTATTTTTAGAATTTTTTATTTTTATTTTTAGAATTATTTTATGTTACAGCAACGTATAATTATAATGATATTGATAAGGACAGGAAGGTGATGATGACTTGACAATATACCTACACTTCAGAGTCAGGACCATGAATCCGGGTCGCCAATATAATCCTTGGATAGGTACTATCAAAGATTTTTTTCAAATAAATAGAAAAACAAATACTCACAAATTCATTAATTTCATTCAGTAGTATTTTATCAGTAGTTAATAATTCAAAATTTAATGTATTCATTGCGTTAATATAAAAGTTTATAAAAACTGTTTTAGCAAAAATACAAAATGTACAAAAAAATACACACATGCATTATATTAAACAAATAAATGTGATACTTTTTACAGACAAACATTATTGACTTGAGAACACTATGCTATTTGACGTTGACTAAAAAGTCAAATATAATGGAATTTTCAATCGATATCTTGACTTGTATTGTAGACATTGTAGTTGAATGACAAAACAAATAACTGCAGTAAGGTTACGAATGCGAGTGTAATTTTATATATTTCGCCCACATGGTGTGCTTAGTTGGAAAACACAGAACTCGCGATGACACAATATAAGCTCTCACTTGACCGGTCTGCCGAAGTCAGTACTCAGTTCATTACCAACGCCCGTATCGGATCCATGTCGGCGCAACATTGGCCGGTAGCGCTCGAAATTTAAAAAATAAATCTCCGGGAAAATAATAATACCGCGAAAAGTGACGTGTTTTTCTTCATTTAGAAAAAAGGTTTATAAATTTTTTATTCTACCGCATGTGTATGTAAATCGAGTGATAGAGATAAACAGGTGATAATAAAATTAATCGATAGCACATGGACCAGTTTGGTACCTGTGGAGGTTATTTTTCGTGCAGTGATGCATCTTGGCCAGTGTGCATTTACGAATGCGCGGCTGTAATCGAGTTTTGGACTGAACGAGGTGAGTGCACTCCGCAGCTTTTTTGCGAATTTCCAGACAATGATATTGAATCTGCAGCCTTCAACCTTGTGTTTTAAACATGTATTTAAAACATATGCGTAACAACAAAGGTACCTATCTAACATATTTATGGGACACGTAGACATCTACCCACAGTTCAAAAGTTCGAAATTTAAACATAGGGTAAATAGGCAGTGATTTTATTTTAATAAATCTCGTATCCATTACTCATTCTATAATTAAATTTTCACGAATATTAAGCAAGCATAGCCTTAGATTTACAGCGGGGAAAATTAAAAGCCTTTGTATGTGAATCTTCGCTGGGAACTATAACTTAAGTTATGTCATGTATGAATATTATTATTAATAATAATAATGCTTTCATATCAATACCAATAATTACAACTGCGAATGAAATTATTTCATATCAGGTAGAAGATGACGAAACACAATTCAAGCTACCTGTAAAACTGTTATCTCACCACCACCACCAAAACAATCACCCCTATCATCATCATCATCATCATCATCATGACCGTCATCATATCATTAACACTGATCATCATACCCACTGCTTAACAAGCCTTCCCGTATTATAGAATAGATTTCCATTATGCCCACGTTTGTGTCAGCGCCTTAAAATTTTAAAAGGTCGCTCGACGCAATACTGGAGTTTACAGCTTCACCTACTGTACAGATCAATTTGGTACCAATAAAACAACAATATAATGTAGGATCTCTAAAATCACAACCTTACGACGAAGCGTCCCAGAACGTGTCTTTGGTAAATGTCAAAGTTCCCGCCGTAAGTGTTGCCACACCAGTAAATAAAATTTAATACATTACACCGACAACAGCTGTCGACAAAACAGTTGCTGCTTTACCGACACTGACGTTTTTGGTAAATCACACAACGGTAACGGTTTTTTAAATTATAAACTTTGTAAAATGGACATGCCAAAGCCCTTTGAAAATCGATTCTTAAGGAGTAAAATAAAAAAACAACATTAGACCTTAAAACCGAAGCTCTGCCAAAAGTTTAAATATATGTATTTAAATGGTATGGGTATTTTTTTTTTGTAACAACAGTAAGAATATAAACGATGACAACAACTACGTAAATGAAAATAATCATGATGTCATTAATTAAAATATTTATTCAAACGCAAACATCCTTATTCTCTGGATGATTTCCCTACCTATAGACACTATAGAGTATAAATTATGAAAATATTTTCATTGTTAATATCTAGAAAATAAAAAATAATATGGCCACAAAGCGCACTCGTATCTATTGTTATGAAACCATTATGTTTTTATTTTATCATGCAAGCCACTGACCTAATAACTGCGCAAGCCATAGAAAATATGTGTATTAAATGTTTTTCTTCATATTTCATAAGAAATGCTACATTACACTACCGAACTACTTGTTAGAATATTATATTCACATACAAAAGTAATATATTTATATTTTTGGATCGGCAACGCGCGAGTGTTGGTGTTGGTGTTGGTAGCGTCCATAGGCTACGGTAACCGCTTACCATCAGGTGGGCCTCTTGCTTGTGGCAAACAAATCTTATTGGTACCTATAAAAATACCTAAGTATTATCGAATAGATAGTCCATAATAATAATTAATAAAACATATTTCATGAAAATAATAAAGTTCGATTAATTTGTCATCGCGCTTGACTCGTCGTCATCAACATGATCATCACGATCCTGCCCCTAATCCGCCTGGATAAAAAAATACTCCTACCTAATAGAACTCATGATGAATTCCATCGCAGCCTCTTAGGCAGTACAAACACCATTGAATTTCTTCTCAGACGTATGCAGGTTTCTTTACGATGTTTTCTTCAACGTGGTGCACTTAACCATTGCTCTGTTGTAGCTACTAGCACAATACCTCATGGTTGTATCCATTCAACACTTCTAGGGTCTAATTCTAAGCCAACTTCTCTCAGAAGCTGCGTTTATCTCGTACTTTATATAATGTAAATATCAACTAAATCTGACAACCATTGTCTAATAGCTTGTTATTTTGTAAACACTACAGGCCAGACTAAATTTGATCGCGCAATTACATAATTTTGTTTATAAACAAAAGATAGATTGGCTGAGATGAGTAGATTCAAACGAAGTATAAAATTCGATCGTAATATATTCGGATAGACTGTACTATAGAATACTCTAGGGATCGGACCCTGAAGTATTCAAAAACTAAACTTCCTTCATATAGATTACTAGCGGCCCGCCCCGGCTTCGCACGGGCAGACATTTATATCAAATATTTTGTCTACCCGTGCAAAGCCGGGGCGGGAAGCTAGTATAATATATAGCCTATGTTACTCAGTGATGATGTAGCTTTCTACCGGTGAAAGAATTTTTGAAATCGGTCCAGTTGTTTCGGAGCCTATTTAATACATACAAAAATACAAATCTTTCCTATTTATAATATTATTGTTATTATAGACATACTCAGGGATAGCGTAGAAGTTGCAATTCCTTAGTTCAATAGTTTTTAAGATTGATTCAGGTACTACATAGATACACACAAGATTAGGTACCTCTTTTACTAGCTAGCTTTTACTTCGTCCGCTTTGACCTTAAAATACCAGAGGAACAAGGAAAATATTAGCATTTTTCGGGATTAAAAGTACCGTAAATGTTAATCCAGGTTATAAAATATCTGTGTTCAAAATTTCAATCAAATCCGTTCCGAAGTTTTTGCGTGAATGAATAACAAACATCCATCCTTCCATACTCACAAACTTTCGCATTTCTAATTCATGAGAGGCGATTTGGGATTTCCCGTGGGTTATCCCATTTTAAATTGGAGCCGCCCGACTGGGGGCTGTACCTCCGCCTTATAGAAGACCGCAGTGAAATAACACTACTTGATGTAATGTTGTGTTTCTGCGGTAAGTAAGGTTGCCAGTGCTCCACGAGGATACGCTGGGCTAGAAGTAATGCTGCTAGCACAGTGAGTCCTCATCAACAACATGGTTGGCAACCCGTTAGTGATACTCCTGGTGTTGCTAGCGGCTATAGGCTACGGTGACTGTTTACCATCAGGTGGGCCGATAAGCTTGTGTGCTACCTTAGTGGTATAAAAAACTTGTAGAATCTTGGTACACAATTTATCTGAGCGTTCATACCATTGCCATTGCCTTTATCTCCTATGCCCTCTAGTGGTTCGCATTGATAAGCTCTGTGCCGGTAGCAGGAACATTGTCAACAACGATTTCGTATCGCCTTCGACTATTTTTGTATTGGAAAATGAACAGCGCTGCGGCGGTGAAAAGCGGAACTAAAAACGGAAAAAAAGACATTTTGCGAGTTACATTTTCGAATACGTTGTCGACAATGTTCCTGTTACCGGCACTAGTGACGTATGGAGACAACTCTCCTAGGTGATGTCACTCATGAATCATGATTCATCAACCTCGCAGGGGGTAACAAGAGACCGTTACTTTATCAAGTCTTTATACGAAACTTAAACTCTGGTATCAGGTCATAGATCTCTCAATTACTTAACAGATCTTTATTAACGCAAACAGATTAGATATTAATTAGGGTCGGCAACGCGCGAATGATACCCCTGGTGTTGCAAGCGTCCATACTCCATAGGCTACGGTAACCGCTTACCATCAGGCGGGCCGTATGCGTGTTTGCCACATTATTGGTATAAAAAAAGATTAGATAATTTACAAAAAACATAACTAAACCTATTTATATAGATAAAAGATCTGCCCCAACCTGAATCACGCGGGAGAATGCCCAGAATGCTGGTAGTATTGCCACGCTGGAAAGCAATACTAATTCTCTGATCGAGTATTTTGTATGAAAATTTCTATCGCATTTCAATCATCATGACGTCATTTTGACGTAGCAGCAAGATGAAAAAAAACGATTTTGGTTACTAAAAATGACGTCATAGCAACTCAACCATTTCAATCTAATCCAATCCCAACAGTGTTTGGGATAAGATTGGGTATCCAAGCCCAACAGTGTTTGGGATAAGATTAAATCATAATTTTTTATTGCAATTAGTGTACCGCATTTTAGAATTATACTAATACACAGTACACACCCTGTTTATAGGGCACAGCAATTGTGATAGTGAGAGGGCATTTATTAATTTGTATTATCTATTTTATATTATTAATAATAATTAAATACACATCTATCTTATTAATTATAATAATATGTTATATTGATTGGGTGATGAGTTGATGGCAACGGCTTCAATTTTCTACTTCATGGTAACCAACGGAACCCTATTAAGACTTCGTTATCCGTCCGTCCGTCTGTCAGCGGGCTGTATCTAATGATCAGTAGACAAGTAGGTCTCCCCTTAACCATTTAGATCTAGTGCCAGCCCCAATAGGGTTTGTGATAAGATTGGTTGAAGAGATGATGATCCGGCCTCTATTTTCTAGTTCAATAAGTCAAACAAAAGCTGTGACTCACACGTATGACACCTGAGTAAATACATTCACAAATATATTGTATCGGGCAAGAGTTACAACATTCGCAGAACGCTCAGAATGCTGAACAAACACAGCGCGAATTATCCGACTTTATCTCGATTTCAGTTACACATGTAATAACGTAGTATATTGTTTACTTTCCCTCGGTAGATGGAATATTTGATTAGTTAGATGCTGAATATCACAATAAAAAAAACACTTATTCAGCATAGGCCCTAATAAGGAACTTATGAAGGTAAAAATTGCCACCAGTTCGAATACTCGTATATGAGTTATAGGAAGGAATGGATGATTTATTTGAAATCATTTATTTTAACATTACATTAATTAAAAAAAGCTCGGTGTTCTGAAACAAGACCACATACAAGTAGCATAACTCTTGTTTAAGGCACGAATAAGTTAGATACAAATGTGAAATAATGTTTTGCTAAGTATAAATTTACGGTCAAATTTTAAAAGGAGTTATAATATTTAATGTTTATGAATTTTACTTCCAATAAAGGTCGGTGTATTTATTGATAGTGCATAAAGATTAAATCAAGATTTTTATCAATCTGCTTAATCATAGGTTTATTTGTAATTAGATAATTCTAAATTTATAGGCATAGCTGATAACATAGATTTCCATGAAAAATCGTGAAATTAAAATTTATCTTCAGACAAAGTTTTATTATCGATTTTATTGACCACTTGAGAACGATCGATCTAACTTATTATTAAATATTTTGCTAGGTTTTATTTAGTTGCACATGACCGATGCATGTGTGTGTGTAAATCCAAATTAAACTGAACATTTACATCGGTGCCCGTAGCAGGAACATTGTCGACAACGTATTCGAAAACGTAACTCGCGAAATGTCAAAATTGTCATACTAATTTTTAGTTCCACTTTTCACCGCCGCAGCGCTGTTCATTTTCCAATACAAAAATAGTCGAAGGCGATACGAAAACTTTGTCGACAATGTTCCTGCTACCGACACTGACATTGCTTTGAGCCTCCTTAAAATTATCACTACATAATATAAACAAAGTCGCTTGCCGCTGCCTGTCTGTCCCTATGTATAATTAGATCTATAAAACTACGTAACGGATTTTGAAACATTTTTAAATAGGTAGAGTGATTCAAAAGGAAGGTGTTTTCATTTGTGTTTTGTACAGTTTCGGAAGGTTCCATGTACGGGACCAACTCTAGTTCACTTTCTTTCAAATCCGCAATAAAAAAGCAAAACAAACAAAAGTAATTATATCATGATTGGTTCCCAGAAGTTAGACAAAGTAATTGATAGATATCTCAAAGCTAATTCCATTTGTTAATTCTCACGACAACAATCATGGGAAATGTCATTGGAATAGAAGAAAACTACATATGTACTTTCATTCCCATACGTAGGTACAGTGTTACTTTTTATTGTACTAAATTGTGTAGTGTTTCCTAGTTTTCCTACTAAAGTGTATTAGAGTGTATTTGTTTGATAAAAAATATTTATGTGACTATAACTTATATTTAATATCTGTTAACCGCGACTTCGTCTGCATTAGTTTAAAGACTTCCCCCTTCCCCAGGTTATAATCTATTTGGTGGTAATTTAGACCTTCATAAGTGCCTTATTAGGGCCTAAACTGAATAAATGATTTTTGATTGATTGATTGATTGATTGATTGATCTCATTGCCAAATTTCATTACGATCCGTTCAGCCGCTGTAGTCTTGAAAGGGTCTGGAAAGCAAACAAACAAACAGAGTTAATTTCGCATTAATTATATCGCAACATTAGTATGGATAACGATTATATTTAAAAATTAAATACGTTTTTTTGGAGTTATTTTTCTCGACATTAACGTGCGGAATCTTTCATGCGCGACCGATTCCCAATTGGCGGGTTTATAAGGACGAACAACGCTTAGTAAAGTCTACGCCGGTAGTGTATACTTGCAAGAAGGAAAAGAAAAGGCAATATAATTAAATCGTCATACTGTATTCAGTTCCGAGAGTATTTTCCTGAAACTCGTACAGTTCTGGTGATTAGGTCAAATATATTAGGTCCTTACATATGAAATTGGCGTTTTTCGTACTGGCCACTTTAATCACGAATTTCTCCTCTTTGGTAAGGAATTCCAAATTCAAATTTGTACAGCTATAGACTCATGTATTTGTGCTTCGATGATCGTCATTCATTTGTTTTTTTTCTTCTGTTTTTTTCTGTTTGCGTCACTCATTTTACAAAATGGAAAACCTTAAATATCGCATTATTTACGAGTACGAGTTCCGCCGTGGCACTAGTGCTGCGGAAACAACTCGAAGGGTGAATGATGTGTATGGCGGTCGTGTTGCAAAAGAAAACACAGTTCGTTTTTGGTTCCAACGTTTTCGTTCTGGAAATTTCGACCTGCAGAACAAGCCCCGTGGACGGCCTGAGACTCAAGTTGATAATGAAGAGTTGAAGGCTATTGTGGAAGCGGATCCATCGCAAACCACGTCCGAGCTAGCTGCAGGCTGCAATGTTAGTGATAAAACTGTTTTAATTCACTTGAAGCAAATTGGGAAGATTAAAAAGCTTGAAAGGTGGGTACCTCACGAATTGACTGAAACAAACCGGCAAACGCGCGTCGACTGCTGCGTTACATTACTAAACCGGCACAATAATGAAGGTATTTTAAACCGAATCATTACCTGTGATGAAAAATGGGTTCTTTACGATAATCGGAAGCGCTCAGCGCAATGGTTAGATCCTGGCCAGCCAGCCAAATCCTGCCCCAAGCGAAAATTAACCCCAAAAAAGTTACTTGTAAGCGTTTGGTGGACTAGTGCCGGTATTGTTCATTACAGTTTTTTCAAATCTGGCCAGACTATTACGGCTGATGTCTATTGTCAGGAATTGCAAACCATGATGGAAAAGCTAGCGGCTAAACAACCTAGGCTGGTCAATCGCTCCACGCCACTGCTGCTTCACGACAACGCTAGACCACACACTGCGCTACAGACGGCTACTAAATTAGAAGAGCTTCAATTGGAAAGTCTAAGACATCCTCCGTACTCCCCGGACCTTGCTCCAACAGATTACCATTTTTTTCGAAATTTGGATAACTTCTTGCAAGGGAAAAAATTCAACTCCGATGGGGCAGTCCAAATCGCCTTCAAAGATTTTATTGATTCCCGTCCGACTGGTTTTTTTAGTAAAGGGATCAATGAACTACCTATGAGATGGCAAAAGTGCATAGAAAATAATGGTTCATACTTTGATTAATTAAATATATTATATTAAAAAATATTCGACTTTTTGTTCCTCCCATACAAAACGCCAATTTCATATGTAAGGACCTAATATTATAACACAGGAACTAGCTAAATATTTACTCATTACATTTAATTGGAACTCAATTGTGTACCTACTTTTATTTGTAAATCTGATAGCTTTGTAATAGCATTCTAAGGAACACGTATACGTCATCGTATTTTTAAACTTTTCAACTTCTAGTTAATGGAAATGGTCATGCCATTTTAAGCTGTAAGCTGTACTTACTAAGTACAAATTATAATATAGGTAAAAGCAATAAAAATATTAGCGCTTTAATGACATATTGTAGTTTTGTAGCTACATTGTGACCGTGGCATAGTTGCAATAACAACTTTGAATTGCCAAGCTGTTTTTGCCGTCGCGTTCCGTTTGCAGTGCTGCCTTCCCTTCTACTCTTTGAAAATTCTAGATAAAAAAATACCATAACTAACAATTTGACAAGCAGTTTCTTCTATAGCAATTCAACTTTACAATAGAGGGCAACACAAAGATATACTGACATGCTCACTTACATAGATACATAGGATAGTCAATGTTTAATCTAAGCTCCGCTAGTTTTAAAACACTGTCGTTGTATTGTCTAGATATAATTGACTATGATGAATACATAATAAGTAACGTATCATTCTCCAAACATAATTACATTCAAGCATTCATCTTTGCTTGGGAAGGGACATTCAATATATATAATACATCATCTTATCGATGGGAGCTATGACTTCAATGTGACAGACAGAATTAGCTAGCTTTTTCCCAGCGACTTCTACCGCGTAGCAATACAATAATTCAACGGTGTAATACTGTAAAGGAAAAACAAATGAAACGCCATTGGGCCAATTGTTCAGCAGAGCTGCTCGAAGTTTAAAATTTCATTAGAAGTATTAAACTTTTTTTAATTGGTAATAATTTTTTTTCTAAAAGTTTTGGGTTCCGATTGTCTTCTAACCTAGACAGATTGATAGCGAACACAAAACTCTATCGAACTGCATATCAGGAATAATTGCACGAGTTAATTAATATCAAACAAATCTTTTCTCTTTATAGTTTTAGTAAAGATCAATAAATAATTATTAGTAACTATTAATTAGTGCAGTAAATTGATGAATAAATTAGCTTATAATTAGTGTAGTAAATAAAATTAATATTTGATTTAATTTAATTTGAATAAAGATGAAAAAGTAAAATAAAATGATTTGTAATTGCATTTATTTTATTGTAATCATTATTGGAGCCTGTCCTGACTAGATCTCGGCTAACAACTATATGACCCCCTGACTGGTCTCGCTCAACTATATGACCCCCTGACTGGATCTCGCTCAACTATATGACCCCCTGACTGGATCTCGTTAACTATATGATCCCTGACTGGATCTCGCTCAACTATATATATTCGACGAGACCGCTGGTCTAGTGGTTAGTGTACCTGACTGCTGCGCTAGGGGTCGCGGGTTCGATTCCCGCCGGGGCAAACATTTATGTGACGAATATGTTTGCCTTGCGTCTGGGTATTTACAAAAATAAGGATATAAGTATTATATCAGCTGCTGGTTCCCATAGTACAAGCTTTGCTTAGTTTGGAGCTAGATGGCGTTGTGTGATAATGTCCAAGCATTATTATTTTTATTATTATATGACCCCTGACTGGATCTCGCCCAACTATATGACCCCCGAATTGAACAATCTAACAAATAGGAGTTTTTGGCGGGAATCAGGCGGAGCGGTTGAGATTTTTTCCAGTGTGTCGTAAATTGTGTTATAGTGATCTTTAATGTGTATTTTTGGTGTCGATATGTGCAGTAAAGTTTCATTTAGTGACTGATTTATAGGAGCATTGGAAATAATGCCTTAATACGACTTTTGGGTTAAGTGATTTATCATTTTGGTCAATAGGTTACCTCTAATCTAAAGGCGTGTTACGATCTGCTACTTCCGTGGATTGTCTCCAGAAACTCCATTAGGCGTTAGAATGCATGACACTAGGCATTTTAATGCGGCAAACACGAGAAATTTTGCAACATGAAAATTCTCTAACACTCGACACTGGCAAAAATAGTCCCTGAAGGGATTGATTGCCATACTTAGGAAGAAGAAGAAGAAGAAGACCCCCGAATTGAAAGCTTCATCCGCGCTTGTGGAGACGCTCAGGAAACTCACTGAACAGCATGCTATTGCTGAATATTCTATTCTTCCCACGCCTCCATAGGTGTATGTGAATGATAAATGTATGGTCCCGTCATAGGTCGTCGGATGTAGGTCGGCCGCGCCTGCCGTAGGGCGCGGTGCTCCCTTCAGGCCGATAGTATATCGCTCATTATTGCCACTGTATGGGGAAAAATGTTGCAAGCTAGCCGTTACTCGCAGCTTCGCTCGTGCTATTAGTAAAAAAAATTTTAATTATGTAAGAAGAGCCTGACTGAGCTAATTAAAACGGTATACAAAATTACAATCCCTGTTTCACTACTTAAGCACTTTACTTTTTGAAACAAATGATAGCCTTTGTCCTTCCTAAGATTAAAATCTATCTCATTACCAAATTTCATTACGATCCGTTCAGTCGTTTAGTCGTGAACAGGTAGCAAACAAACAAACAGAGCTACTTTCGCATTTATACTATTAATATAGATAAGTAGGTAAAGGTGTAAAGGCTCATTTGCTAGCACTAATGCTATAAATATTTCAGGCTTTTTCAGGCCACGGTGACACGTTAGCTCGAAACAATAAAACTACTTTTTTTACCCCTAAGTTGGCACACAAGCATACGTTTCTGACTTGATAGTAAGCAGTCACCGTAGCTTATAGCCACTAGCAATACCAGGGATATCACTAACGAGTTGCCAACCATGTTGTTGATGAGGACTCACTGAGCTAGCAACATTACTACTAGCGCAGCGTATCCTCGTAGATCACTGGCAACCTTACCGCAGAAACACAACACTACATCATAGTACACATTGGACTAAAACTTGAAAGTAAGCGAAGTAAGCTTCTATGAAAAGTAAGCAAACGTACAGCAACAGATACACAGAAAACTGGGCCAGATGTTTATCATAAATGACAATGCGAGGGATTCTAGGCTATTCGCCCACTCACATCGTAATAATCCATCTTGACTCATATTTTATTCATGACATGATGTCATTCGTTTCCTTCAAGTTAGCTGACGTGACAGTAAAGCCGAATTGTAAAATTATTTTAGCTATTAAGTTAGCTCAGAATTAATTACAGACCTACATAACATCACACAATATTAATAATAATGCTTGGACGTTATCACACAGCGCTATCTTCTCCCAAACTAAGCAAAGCAAAGCTTGTGCTATGGGAACCAGCAGCTGATAGAAACCTATTTTTTTTGTAAATACAGGCAAACACAAATGTTTATCACATAAATGTTTAAATCGGGGCGAGAATCAAACCCGCAACCCATAGCGTAGGAGTCAAGTATACTAAACACTTGACCAGCGGTGACCTTACAATAAAATAGCAATGTAGATAGATAGATAACAAGTTTATTCACCAAAAAACTGCAATCACAAAAATATTTACACAGAAAAAGAACACTAAGTAAATTAAGACAAGAACGGAATTAGGGGTTAGTCACAATTGGAACTTAAAAATATGTTAGTGACAAATAGTTGCTTAACTACATAAAACTGGTGTTCAATTTACTGCGTGCGTTGTAGAAGTGGGAAAGGGCCATAGCTCAGTGAGTAACATTGCTGCAGTAGCAAAACACTGGTTTTCAATGTCATTGGTATTGCAAGCGTATACGCTAGGCTACTGCGACTGCCTACCATCAGGCGGGCTATACGCTTTCTCACCTTTTTTATATAGAAAAATGCACTACGTACTTGGTTGCCCGCCAAAAGGTCAGTTATGTTCTGTGGTAATGAGGTCAATGAAGGATTTTTAAGGCTTACGTCTCAACATTAAGGCTTCTGCTAATAAGGTTACGTTACAATAATTTAATGTACCCATGCTACCACCATAATTAATCCTTGTAAACTGAACTTATTACTCTAAAATCGATGTACAGGCAAAGTGGTAGTTTTCTATTCGGATATAATAGGTAGAGTGCTATTAGTTTTAATTTCATTGTCAACAGCCGATAAACCAATTGAAATTAACTCTCCTTTTTTCGTCGTCGTGATCGAGTCGCTTTAACGATTTTATCTTTTCGCATCACATAAATGCGAAAGTAATTCTATTTGTGTTTTTGTTACATTTTCATAAGTAAACGACCGAGCCGATCCAGATGAAGTTTGCTATGGAGGATCTTTGAAACCCGATGAAAACAGAGTTATTTTGATCCCTCAGAAACATATACATTATTACATGCAGTCGATGTTGCCGCCGGAATAATATTTATACCACTAAGGTGGCAAACAAACGGCCCGCCTGATGGTAAGCGGTCACCGTAGCCTATGGACGCTTGTAACACCAGAGGTATCACTCGCGCGTGTCGATGTTGGATAGATTCTTGCTGACATATTCTGCTTCTGCCTTTCGTGCCTCCAAGGAACTCTACTGCCAAACATCTATTGGCAATTGGTACAGTTTGTGTTTATTTTAACCCAGATATACTCGTAGATCAGATCTTCGTTGCTTTGTAAAGATCTACACTACATCTTGTTCGGTATCAGGACCAGTTCAGTAGGGCTAGCATGAATAATTGCGACAACGTTTTCGTATCGCCTTCGACTATTTTTATATTGAAAAATGAACAGCGCTGCGGCGGTGAAAAGTGGAACTAAAAATTTGTATGACAATTTTGACATTTCGCGATTTACGTTTTCGAATACGTTGTCGACAATGTTCCTGCTACCGGCACAGTTCATATGATGTAGTGAAATATTACCTAGACCTTACAGCTGTGGCGTAAAATACATCCAAATATGTAAAATGAATCCACGTCGTAAACCGTACTGTTACTACTTGACCTTAATTATTGCGCATGAGCATAACATTACAAACAATATAAGGATTGGAATGCTATCTACTTATTGTCACTGACCCGAAATTTAACGAGCATTGCCAACCAACAGTCCATCGATAATAATGTCCGTGGAGAACGTAGGAAAGTAATCAATCAAAAGTTAGTAGGAATAATTCCAACGTAGTGTGATTTTGGGTCAAAGACAATGAGATAGCGATCCAATCTAATACTTACGTAAAGCGAATGGAACCGTCTTCTCATAAGATCTTGTGAAGAAAGTGCCGTCTTGCTCTGCGCCTGAAATTTTTAAATCAAGTAATGGTAAAACAAATGAACGTTATTTTTCGTTAGTTTTATGTAAAAAATACCAAAATATAATTTGATCCAAAAATATTGCTCGACTTAGTATTTTTTGACGAAATTTTTCCTAGTACCTTGACCTATTGTATTTAAATCTCTGCCAATATTAATTATACTACCAAAAAAAGCAATAATTCACGCTTAGTACTATTCCTACCAATTTGCGTGGACTTTTAACTCTGTTATTTGTGAATAGATAAGTAGTAATTACAATATTTGTGCAAATATATGTACCTATATTTACGCTTGCAAATACCAATGGCATTGCTATTTTATTGTAACGAGACCGCTATGGGTTGCGGGTTTGATTCCCGCCGGGGTAAACATTTGTGTGACACACATTTGAGTTAGCTTTGCGCCTGAGTGTTTGGTTTGTGTAATAGGTATATTTTTATTTCATCTGAGGCTACTGCGTAATTATATAACTTGAATGTAGGTACATCCTCTTCAAAGCTTAGAAACTATTTCACGTACACATTAGTCATCCGCTGACCTTTAGGTTTTGTTCCTTTTGCTTTATGGTCACTACGGTCAGGCATTAACCTCTTACCACCGGCTTATTTAAGCTGGCGATTGAATTTGGAACTAATGTTGCCGACATAGGGATGCTAATAACTTTAACACACTATTTTCTTCGCCAACGATGCCGCTTCGGATAAGAGATGTTGGTCTCGTCTAGCTTGTGTGGTCTTGATTTAGAAGGTGGGAAATAAATATTGTTCTGTCAGATAAATTACATTACAGGATTGCAGAAACGCAAAAAATATTTCTTCTATTCACTGGTTGTCTTATAACATCATATTAAATCTTATAACATTAAAAAAAACAGTCTCTTGATGTCGATCAGTTGTCAGTACGTTGACACCTCGTAAAAACAGCATGGGAAATTCTTCTCAAAAATATTTTGTTGAGTTTTATTTGATTTTATTGGCAAATAGAGATTTAGATAAAATTGATATGTCAACAACGTCAACCTATACTAACTGTGCCTGTGACTCTATCCGCGTGAATTTTACAACAAGCAATATACACTCCAAACCCCGTTTGGCCCCTTTCGAGGTTAAATTAAAAATCCTCTATAAAGGGCAGACGTGTTAGTCAGTGAGTGGTATCTAGCTTTTTATATATATAAATACATATATTTTATTTGTATACCTCGAAATATCAGTCACACACTGACTGTTTGACTCAGCAGTTCCATAGATATATTACACATCGTTTCGTGGCTAATCTTCATAATTTTGATGCGATACATAAAGGCATAAAGATTATTTTACAAGCGTTGTAAAATGTAATAGCATCGAAATATAATTGCCTCAATAGCCTTGAAGAGAGATAGCGAATATGTAGCTTGTCATTACTATGTAAATGTATGTAATTTGATTACTAAATACTTAAATAGTTACAAGCATTATTTTGATCGATGCTCTTTTCTTTCCTTGTTCATAGCTCATGAACGCATCCAATGTCAATGGCATTTAATTAACCACTTTACTCAATATGGTAGGTATGAAAGAGTATATTGAAAAAATCGTCAAATCCAAGGGCGTGCATTGAATTACCACGAAGGTAGGCAGCCAAGAAAAAAATCTTAGCTAGCTCAATAGCCAATTATCAGCAAAACATTCGCTTTCCAACAGATGTAAACTTTTAGATCATGCTTTCTTACATAAACTATGCAACAACCTTTGATTATATACTTGTCTAAACAAAGGCAACAACCATATAGATTGTCCAGAATTATATCTCTGCCAATATATATATCTGCTCCCAAAAGATTACCATGCGCAAGGGTCTACAAATTGTTGTATATCCGCTCATACAAAACTAACCTGGGCATGAATTCTCGTCTGAGCAGAATACTCAGATCAACTGAACTGTACAACTGAACTAGTGGGGATAAACCCAATGGACTACCTTGAAGTTGACATGTATAGTGACGGTATTCCGGTGTTCAAAAGCAAATTAAATAATAAGTATTTCGATACGATGGGATCGGTTTAAATAGCTCAATATCTTTAGCCTTCATATATTTTTCTTGTTTTATTATAATACTAGCGGCCCGCCCCGGCTTCGCACGGGTAGACATTTATCAAATATTTTGTCTACGCGTTTTTAGACTTTTTCAGGCATTTTTTTTTTTCTCTCCGTAAGAACCATCCTCGTACTTCAAGGAATATTCTAAAAAAAGAATTATAGAAATCGGTTCAGCCGCTCTCGAGATTTGAGCTTAGCAACACATTCAGCGATTCATTTTTATATTATAGATGTTGTGTAATGTTTTCATCACTTGCAGCAAATAAATAAATTTTAAAAACGACATGTCACCTGACCATACGGACGTCTAATCCTCGTCTGAGCTGTTTTGGTAACATTGGCAATATCCCATTACGTTAGGTAAAGCTTGTTAGCACATTACATTACATTCAAGGTCAATGTGACTTTGACATAAAAGATCATTGACCTCTTAATATTTTTACCCGACTACGGCGACGCCAGAAGGAAGGGTTTTGATTTTAGCAGTCTATGTTTGTATTTACGTATATTCCTCGGTAGCGCCTTTCATCTGATATTGATGAATCTTGTGTCAATCGATTCGTATTGACATAGGCCACATTTTAACCGTCATCAATAAAAAAGGGAATAGCTAGTGATCTAATATATGTACATATAAGAAAAACTACTTATTTTTTATTTCATTAAATCTCTAATATATAAAATTCTCGTGTCACAGTTTTCGTTGCCATACTCCTCCGAAACGGCTTGACCGATTTTGATGAAATTTTTTGTGCTTATCCGGTATCTATGAGAATCGGCCAACATCTATTTTTCATCCCCCTAAATGTTAAGGGTAGTCATTTATCTAATATTTTTTCCACCCGTGCGAAGCCGGGGCGGGCAGCTAGTAATAAATAAGATTTTACGTTTTAATCCCAATTATTAATTAAGGACCCCACGTTGGCGACCAGCGAATACTTTTTGGGATTTATTAGTTTCATATTATTCAAATTCACAATTATTCGTGACATTTTTGTATATTATTTTTCCTGTCGTATGTCCTGTACTTCTTTGGGTAAGGACCTTCTCCATTGCAAGCCACGCTTTTCAGATTTTTGCTATTGAAAGCCATTTTTGGCCGGCTTCTTGAACAAACTCATCGGCTCATCAAAGGATCGACCCATCTTTCTTGTGATCAAAACGATATTAGGCGGTCTTAAATGAACTTACGAATACAACGCGTATAACAGTGAGACTGTTATCGAAAATGTTGCAACACAGTTCGATGTTGTGTTACGTACACAACATCGAACGTATCTGTGTGCTTTAACAAAGAGGTGGCGTCACTAAACTGAGCTAGATAGAGCACGCGTGACCTTACAGTAAGTAGATTGCTCAAAGGATATAGGTTTGTGGTTCAAATCGATATGGTTCTTCGAACGCAGCTATTTACTTTCTTCTTGTTTGTATATTTAACAATTCAAAATATAAACAAACTTGCATTAAAGGACGTTTACTGAGACTTGTGGCAAACGCATGGTAGTGTGTCTAACTTTTTATTTATTGTTAAAATGATGTATTTAAAATACTCGTACATCTTATAATATAAAAATGAATCGCTGAATGTGTTGCTAAGCGCAAATCTCGAGAGCAGCTGAACCGATTTCGCTAATTCTTTCTTTTAGAATATTCCTTGAAGTACGAGGATGGTTCTTACGGAGTGAAAATTTAAAAAAAGGCGTGATGATGTGTCTGTATGTATGAACGAACAGTGAAAGGTGTATATTTACTTACCACGTATGTATATTATACAATATTTCTAATCCTCTATATGATATTTAACTCGCTCATCTTTCAATAGAATTGCTAAAGACATTTCGCAACGTGGCCTTTTGAATTAATTAGTCATTTTGTAAACTTGTATTTTGTGTTAATTTAGATTTGATCCGATTTGAAGCGATGAAGACCTTGTATAAATTTGTATTGCTTAAGACTATAAATAAATAATTAGAATTGTTCTAGACTTCCATGAACTTTACGAACAAGTGACGGTGGTTAAATCTACGCCTTGCCCATGTAGTACATGTTTAAAAAAAAGGTGTCACTTCGTTGTTCATCTACCTTTTTTATTATACTATCCTTTATACATATAAAAAAATACTGTTAGTTTTTTTTACCTCAGGATAAAATAGGCTAAAGCTTGCCAACACGGTTTTACGGCTCTGGCTGGATACAAGTCTATTTAAAATTAAAACCGCTCTGCTCGATTCCCGCCAAAAACTCCATTAACTTATATCAGGATTAGCCAACAAGACTAGCGATATGCATTTTTGCTTGCACTCGCGCAGTGGCAACGTACTCTTAATATATCTTTTTTAAAATAAGAAAGCAATAAATTGTACTTGACCGGTAATACGCTCAATAGTACGCCATAATAGTAGCCATTTAAAATTCGAATAAAAAAGAACCGAAGCTGTTTCGATGACAACACACATTGCAATATATTATTTAGTTTTTTAATGTTGCCATCCGTGGAAAGCGGACCGGTCCCACAGGCTCGCGTCCATTGTTCCCAATAGGTGTAATGGCGCCACGTCACGACACATGAATACCTTGCACTGCTGTATCTTATTACAACAGCTCTATTTAATCCACGTCATATTAAAGAAAACCAACTCATCAGAAACTTGTACGTACACTTAAGCAATTTAAAGTTATCTATGAATTGAAATCTAGAAAAAAAATACTGGCGCTCTAAAATATCTGCGGTGAGAAAATTAGTTATGACTTATGTCAAACCTCTGCTCCTTCGAAGACTCTTGTAAGGAAGTCGTGAAGATATTCGATGTTTCTCTTGAAGAGTGGCTGATCTTTGACACTTTGAAAGTTTCGGTTAAAGTCTCCATCTCTCATCTCATCATCTCATCCAATAAAAAAGGAGAAAAAAAGAAGTAAAGGAACTTTGCGAACAACGAAGTGACTGTTAAATCTTTTTTACTAACGAGTTGCCATCCATGTTGTTGATGAGGAGTCACTGTGCTAGCAGCATTAATACTATAGCCCAGCGATCCTCGTGGAGCACTGGCAACCTTACAGTTCCTTAAAGTTCCGTCTACCTTTTTTTTATCTGAGGGTACAATATACATTGTATGTCTTAGCTGCTAACACATAAGGTGGAGAATACATTTCTAAACAGAACTTCCTTACTTTCTTAGGGCATAGGTAACTATAGTAGAGTTTGAAAATCTTTGCCCTACGTTGAGCTACGAGTATATCTTAGCTCACATCGCTCGCGTACATGCAACACAAGTAACGCATATCAAGTGAAACCTTCATGCTATAACCTTAGGAGCATATACAATAGCTAAATCAATTAACTAGCAATGATGCTATATGAAGGCAGGGGACCTTCGAGAATAGGGTCAATGCACTTTATGGACTTCAAATAGTTTGTGTAGAAAAACACTATGTCTAGCTGGGTTGTTGTACATTCGCCACAAAGTAACTTCGCCACGAAAAAAAGTATATGTGTCAATTCGCCACAATTCTGGTTAATGTTACACCAAGCGAAGTTAAGCGAACACACAAAGGTAGATTTTTAAATGAAAAGGACATATAACTAAATATCCTGTAATTTTTATTTCCGTCACTCCGAATTTTTTTGTCTTTATACATACTGAATTCCATACTATCGTACGTAGTATATTATCTACTCTGACGTATTAATAACTAAAATTATATATATATTTTTAAATTGTTTACACATACAAAATAATGATTTAATTTTTTTTTAACAAGCAACATTGTCCTAGGCGAGGACGCAGTGACTTTCCAAGAATTCCTCCATTATCTATGAAACTACTATTAATGATAAATTTTGTAATTAAATAATGTACGGTACTGCAAGTCGTTGGCATACCTAATAGAAGACGTGACGGTAACCAGGCATCATTTAGGTGTTGTGTCGTTTGTGCACAAAAGTGACGTATCGGTAAATTTACCGTAATTTTGTGCCGACATAATAATGTGCCTTACGCGTTATGTTGCTAGTTCCTTTCACCCATCTAGCGCGGCTAATGTCTAGGAAGACGACCTCCACTCTTGCACAATAGAATGGAACATTTTCGACAAACTGTCACGTTATTTATAATCTATGTATTGCGACAACACTACAATTGTGTTATGTACAATCTAGTAGATTCTTACTACAGGCATCCTTTAGTGACAATTCTCGTACATCTGATTCTGACTAGACTATTATAGAACTAAACAAATTTTTTATCCTTTTCTGCTTTTCAATCTAAAATATTTTGAATCTAAAATATACTCATAATTTAGACAGGGTTTAGTTTAATATAAACAGCAATATAGTACAGACAAGATAAAAGGAGAGTTTTGACAGCTAAAAAGTGACGTAAGCCAACGTTAACACCTCGATTAAAAAATATGAATCGGTAGATATACAGACTTGTCAAAAGTCGCCTTTTACAGAAAAAGAATACGATTCTTAATGTTATTGCCTATATATCAATGAATAGCATGTTAAAGCACTAATATCACATTCCAATGATTTATTAAAAATATGCACAGGGCCTTATTCATTTATTAGGGGTAATGGGGTAAAAATGGCGGTCAATGTTTACCCTCAGGTACAGTCGCAGGGCGAACCTAAATCACACATTAATCCGTTGAACGGTTCGGTTTCAAATAACTGTAAAAAACAAAGAATTTCGCGTTATTGTAGCATCATAAGTCAAAACTGATACGTCGGTCGGTAAGTATGACGTCATCCCTATTTTGTTAAAGGAATTTGAACTCTATCACTGCCAATGTGAAGGTATTATTTTGTGACGTGGTTTCAGTAATCCAAAATAAAGCCACGTCCACTTGTTCAATGCCTATTGAAATTCAAAGCATATCTATACTCTACGTGAACTGATATCTAAATGCAAATGAGACCCTAAATGAGTTGACATAACGGACTCCAAGTCAATACTTACAACTGAAACACAAGTGATTTTCTGTGACAGAAGCCTGCTTATCCTAGCGTCATAAATAAAATGGAAAATATTACCATGTGTTTGATATGTCTCAGAAAAAGAAAAATTACTTGTTTAAAGAGGATGGCAATCATTTATTCTCCTGCCCTTATCTCATATTATTTGGTGTAGGAGCATTATGTATTTCTCTTCCATCCTTCTCTATCAGCCGTCATCTCTGTATTCACTTCCTATCTGGCCATGTCATCTTTCACACAGTCCATCTATCTTTTTTTAGGTCTACCTCGACCCCTGTTCCCATCCTCATTCAAACATAAAATCTTTCTTTTCTCGTTATGCACTTATATGTCCAACACGCAGGTTCCGTGACAGCTATAGCTGAGGCTATACTCGTAGTATAATTCAATTAAAAAAATAACAATCCAACATTTTATATAATTAAATTAAAACGTTCAGGCAACACCGTAGATAACTTAACGTGTATATATGCAATACTTATAAATTAATCATCAACGCCAAATTTGATCTCAACCATCGTGGGAATTGGACCTTTGATCTCGACACTCAAGTCTTAAGACCCGAGTACTCACGCTGTTATTGGTCATGCCAGACACACACTTATCTCTGTAGACAGTAAGTAATTAATAATCCATGTATTAATATTATTCATATCCACACTAATATTATAAAGGCGAAAGTAACTGTTTGTTTGTTACCTTTTCAGAACTAAACGGCTGAATGGATCGTAATAAAATTTGAGACTATCTTCTGTCTTTAAAAAAAATCAGGCAAAGCCGGTCATAACTAGAATCCTATACTTAATAAACTTCATACCGTGAATTTCGTAAGATAACATTTCTGGATTTTGGCTTCACCGCCACTTACTGTAGCAGGCTGAGCAGCAGACCAGAGAAGTACAAAAAATTTGGTCATACCGGTCGTTTGTTAGCCACGCTAATATCGGAAACGCCTGAATGGACTTTGACAGAACTTTCAATGGTGGTTAGGTTAGGTTAGGTTACTTTTCATAGAATAGTCTTAGCTAACGTTATATTCCGGAAAAATCACTTGTTTACCCATTTTTTTTGTTTCATCTATCCATACTAATATTTTAAATGCGAAAGTAGCTCTGTTTATTTTTTATGCATACATGTATTGCGAAATAAATCTATCTTTATTTTTGTTTGATTTGAAAATTTAAAACTTTTTTGTCGTGGTTCCACGCGGCCGAATCTCTAAGAAAAAGCTAATACGAAATAAAGTATTGACTGTACGTATGTGGGTCTGAGTAAACACTACCACAGAGTACTATTTACTCATATGAGCCTAATGAACACTTATGAGAGAAAGCCATGCGTTATGAGGGTCAAGGGAAAGGAAAACACATTTTAAATGTCCTGATTTCTCAGACTGTGAAAGGAACTTGCAGGTTTCCCGTTGAGCTAGTGCATGTGTTTTTAAATTACCAATAAGGTGGTTAACAAGCAACAAGCATGCGGCTTGGATGGTAAGCGGTTACCGTAGCCTATGGACGCTTGAAACAACAAGGATTCCCAACCCTCATATGCTAGTTAAGTGTATGCCCTGCTCCTGAAGGTAGCTTGGTAAGTGTGGGTGACCGTAGCCCATAGACGCCTATAATTCCGGGGCTATAACTTTAGTGTCGTTAACGTGTTAACGAACGTGCTCCACGAGGATACACTGCGCTAGTAGTAACGCTGCCAGTGAGCAGCCACAGTGAGTCTTCATCAACAACAGGGCTGGCAACGCGTTAGTGATACCCCTGGTATTGCTGGCGGCTATAGGCCACAGCGACTGCTTACCATCAGGTGTGCTTGTGTGCCACCTTAGTGGTATGAAAAAATATAATAATAACAATTTCAAAGAGTACTTATTGCACTAGCCTCCATTCATCATTATCATCCTAAGTTCTGTTATTGTTGTATTTTTTTTATTAGATACTTCAACTTAATTTTAATTAGTTTCAATACTTGTAATGCTATGCACATACGTTGGAGCAAAATGCAGATCAGATTTTTTCGTTTTACTTTGTACTTGTTTTTTAAAAATTGTGTTCCTAATTTTGTGCTTCATAAATAAAGAAACTAGCTTAGCATATTATGTTACTTAGCTGCCAGTAATAGTGAATCCGCGAGAAGCCCGTACTCCGCAGGATCACGTTACAGTAGTAGTGATAAGATCGGTGGTAGAACTGTAGGGAATTTATATTAAAGACACGATTTCCTCGATAATCAATCCGAATAAAAAAATATATAACCGCATTAGTTGTGACAACATACTTATAATAATGAAATTAATATTGGTGTCGATTCTGTTGATTAAAATCACTAAACTTAACAAATTTGACAGGTCTAAAAGTATTCCTATCCCTTTCTCATGTGCAGGGTTAAAAAAGGGTGGCAATCTTTTTAGACCTGTCAAATTAGTTAGGTTTAGTAATTTTTAACAAAAGAATTGGCACCATGCGAGTAAATTGAGAAATAAACCATAGTGCGATTCAAAAGCGCCATCTAAGTGTGGATTTTGTTATTTTAACCACATGACTACACCACGAGGTGATTGACACGGTCCAAATTTGGTAACAGAGCTTTACCAAAATAGTAAGTTTACTACTTTATACATAAACTGCAGACACCCATTCTAATCTAAACCTAATTACCTTGAATTAAGATCCATTATTCTCGGCTTAACGATACAGCTATTAGAATTAAGCGCCTATCGAATTGCGACCTTAACGCTTTATGATAAGATTGATGGCCGATATCACGTGGGATTAAGCAGTGATGGGAATCCTAATTGACCAGTAAATAGACACGTTCCAACTAAACAAAGACGTAAAGAAAATAACAATTAATTGAGGAAGCTCAGGGCTGTCAAACGTAAATTACAAAATATAACAATCACAAACATACATTGTGTGCACTGTACACGCTAGCAAAATTATATCTATAGTTGCTTCTGTCCGCGACTTCGTCCGCGTTGAGCTTAGTATCCCAGAGGTACCTAACATTATCCCGGGATAAAAAGTACCCTGTCTTAACCCAGTTTATAAACTATCTGTGTTCCAAATTTCATCCAAATCCTTTCAGTAGTTATTGCGTGAAAGAGTAACAAACATCCATCCATAAATCCGTACTCGCAAACTTTCGCATTTATAATATTAGTACCATGAAAAGAACTAGATTTAACACAGTTTTCTTAGACATTACATCTTACTCATTTAGGGGCATAATTTCTGGAGCTATAACTACCTTATGATGCTAGGACCCTAACTAAACTAACTCTTAGTTATTGTGCTAAATTTTATCTAAATCTGTTCAGTTTTTTTTGCGTAATTTCATTAAGGTACAAACCTTTCTTTTTTCTAGGAACTACGATGGTACAAATACAAAACATCCTTCCAATATAATCGAAGCCTTCCAATAAATAACGTTGTGCTTTGATTGCCGTTTTAGCAATAACAACGATTCATTGAAACATACATACAGATAAAAAAACATTGCGGTCAATGATGTTGCAATGACAGATGCCTATTGATCAACCATCAATAAAATTGATATTGGTGTCGATTCTGTTGTTCAAAATTACTAAACTTAACTAATTTGACAGGTCTCAAGGTTTGCTATCCCTTTCTCATGTGCGGGGTTAAATAAGGATGGCAATATGTTTAGACCTGTCAAATTAGTTAAGTTTAGTAATTTTGAACAACATAATTGGCACCATTGATTGACTACCGAGCTATGGTTAGGGGCAAGAGTTGAACAACTATTTACTGCTAACGTTTCTCAATGCAATATAACCATAATTTTATTAGTAACGTTACCTTCTTCAAGCTTTGATTATCATAACATTTCAGCAAATACAGATGAGAACCACGGAGAGAAAATGACACATTAAATAAATGTTATCTATACTAATAATTAAGAGGAAAGATTTGTATTTTTATATGTGTGTATGTTTGCATTGAAAGGGCTCCGAAACTACTGGCCCAATTTAAACATTCTTTCACCGTTAGAAAGCTACATTATCGCTGAGTAAAATAGGCTATATACTATATACTAGTCGCACGGGTAAACAAATTATTTAATAAACGTCTACCCGTACGAAACCGGGGCGGGTAGCTAGTTAATAATAAACAAAGCTTAATAAAAAAATCAATATTAGAAACTTAAAAAAAAACGCTTCGCAATGTTGTCATCACGGTGAGCCTGGTAAAAATATTAGGACAAAGTTATGCGATTAAGATTATTGTATTGTCATCGGCAATAAAAAGGCGGCTATCGGTCCTTAAAACGTGTTCATATTTTCAAAATCATCTGACGTCTAGAAGTCGGTAAATATTAAGTGGAAATATTCTATTATGTATGAGCAGTGGGCTTATTCCGATTGACGGTTGCACGACCGTTCCAAAGATTTTGACTTCATTTTAGAAAAAAGACGAAAAAAAGCAATAAAATTGTGACATTAACCCAAAACCAAAACCAAAACGTAATTTTTCACGTTACTGCTATGTAAAAGTTACGTCAAAACGCTCGCAACTCGTCATACGCAATAAGCTTACAGGTACTCGTTAGATAAAGGTAGTAAAAATCTGGTAAAAAGACTTTGAAAGATACCATAACATTGATAGGTCAAAAGTCAATAGGTGCAACCCTATTAAAACAATAGCCGTCCGGCCGGCGCCGGAACGGTAATGAAACGGAAGAGTAAAATGATTCCGACACGCAATCCGGCCACAAACGACTTGCCCCACTGTCTTATGATTCTTATAAAACAATTTTTCGTGATTCACCAAATTGTTTCTCCAAGACAATCCATTTTTGTAATAAAGGTAGGGCACAGCGGGATATCCCTTTCAAAATACAAGCTGCCCAGGATAGTACTATAATTTTTTTTTAAACACTAAGGTGGCAAACAAGCAAACGGCCCGCCTAATGGGAAGCGGTTACCTTACCCCAGCCTATGGACGCTTGCAACACCAGGGGTATCACTCGCGCGTTGCCAACCCTTAATATCGAAACCAAATAATGCTACTTTATCCTAAAGTGTTACTACGGCTTACAGAGCTCCAGAATAGGCGATTCCTCTTATCATGGGTAGGCAGTAGGCACTCACTACAAGGTCACTGATATTGTTTATTTTTTGTATCCTTTAGTGAGACTGAACATACTTCAATTATATTCCCTTCTACTCTCTTGAACTCTATTCTTCTTCTTCACGCCTTCCCACAAGAGTCCCCGAAGGGGTAGGCAAAGGTGTTACAACACCCACTTTCCACCGAAGATAATTTGGTGCCAACGTGACAGATGGTGAGTTCGTCGCTGTCTCCTAGGCACTACATAGACATGCAGATTTCCTCACGATGTTTTCCTTCACCGTAAAGCTCGTGGTGTGACTAATCACTGCACTTAAGTTAGAAAAACTTATTGGTACAGACCGGTGGAATTGGAACTTGCGTCGCTAGAATAGCAGGCAACGCTTCATACCACAAAGCCACCACGGTACTCTATTCGTATTCACTAACCAAACAGCACATTACTATGTTCTGGTCTGAGACCGGCATAATGACATAATAGCTGATGTCTTGGGCTGATGATAGGCCATTGACCTGAGTGACAGGTAAGCGAGACACTTACCTTAAAATAAGGACTGCACCTACTATCATTATTAATGCTCTGAGTATTATTTCATCGATAACTATTCCGACAAAACACGCTACTAGGTATTTCCAATATCATAATAATTATGACGAATTGAATTAGGCGTCCATCGTAGGTTGAACAAATTCAACAAAATTACCTACGATTTTATTAAATAACTAGCTGCTACCCGCGTCTTCATCTATGCTTGTTTAAATGCAAAAGTAGCCTATGCCCTTCCCCAGGGTATAATCTATCTCCTTGTCAAATTTCGTTACGATCCGTTCAGCCGTTTAGTGGTGAACAGGTAGCAAACGAACAAACGAACAGAGTTACTTTCGCATTTATAATATTAGCCTGGATTGTAGTGTAAGTAACTAATAAAGTGTTTTCTTTGTGTTTATTTTTAATTTATAATAAAAATAACTATAAAAAAAGTTGAGAGTAAATTGTATTAAATAAATAAACATACTGATTAGCTATATTAAAATAATATTTTACCCGAAGAAAGTGAGAAATTTTGTTATTATTATTCTCATCGATAACATTTGGTTGATATCTCGAGACTCGAATCTATCGAGAGCACGGTATCTTTCTGATTCACCACGTTTATCGGAGAAATATTGATATTCCCACAAATAGATATAGTGGGTACCTACTACCTTTGGCAACATGCGTCAAACCGCTTACGTATTAATGAGCAGGCTTCGATGAAATAGCAGATTATTTTCTGTATATTAAATTAGCGACCTGCCCCGGCTTCGCAAGCATAAAAAACCTTAATGAATTAAACATATAAACCTTCCTCTTGAATCATTATATCTATTGAAAAAACCGCATCAAAATCCGTTGCGTATTTTTAAAGAGCTAAACATACATAGGGACAGACAGACAGCGGAAAACGACTTTGTTTTATATTATGTAGGATTTCAATCATGCCCACGCGTTTTCCAAGCCGTGGTTGCCTTGTGTTGAAGCAACGGCCTGTCGTCAAACGGGCCCAGGTTCAAACACCGGCCTGTACCAATAAGTTTTTCTAAGCTTAAGTAGATACATTGATTAATCACACAATAAGATGGATCTCCCGTGGGCTTTCGCATAAAAAATTGGAGCCGCCGCAAATAGTACTACTTTGATGTAGTGTTGTGTTTCTGCGAGTAAAGTTGCCAGTGCTCCACGATGATACGCTGCGCTAGTAGTAATGCTGCTAGCACAGTGAGCCCTCATCAACAACATGGTAGGCAGCTCGTTAATGATATCCCCTACTGCTTTCCAAGCGTTTTTTACAACAGTATGTTTACAGTTTAGCACTATGTTATAATCAATCTATGATAATATATATCCGTGGGAAACTGGGAACTAGGTCGCACTCCGGAAACCTTATCTAAATGTATGACTTTTATGAGGCGTTCATGGAAAGGTTCAACACCCGCCTTCAAATACATGTGTGTATTTTAAACACATTTTTTTATGATTCTTCGTTGTATTAATAATATGTTATATTTAACACTAGCGGCCCGCCCCGGCTTCATACGGGTAGACATTTATCAAATATTTTGTCTTCCCGTTTTTAGACTTTTCCTGTTTCTTTTATATTTTTCTCTCCGTAAGAACCATCCTCGTACTTCAAGGAATATTCTAAAATTAGCGAAATCGGCTTAGTTGCTCTCGAGATTTGCGCTTAGCAACATTCAGCGATTATTTTTTATATTATAGAAGATAACGTTTAGGTGTGCGTCCGTTCATAGTATCTTATACCACTAAGATGGCGAACAAGCGCAGTGTAAAGGCGCTAGTGTTACGTACGCAGGCGAAGTCGATTGAAAAAGCTAATTCCCTGTAAAATGGAACACAAAGGCCTTGTATGTAAAAAAAAATCGGGTGAGTTGCGGACTCTAACAAAACATTTACATAGGTAAATTGATAAATGACCATGGTCCACCTGATAATACATGGTAATACACCTAATATACCACAGACCGGTCCCAACGGAAGATCAGCGCTGGTTGTCCTTCACAAGACATCCAGCACATGCGGAGTTGGGACCGTTTCATAATGACACGATGTTCTTCTACACTTGTATTCCTTTCGTATATGTTTGTGTTGTTATGAATAAATGTTTTTCCTTCTTTCTTTCTTTCTAATATTGATTTAGTGCACAAGTCGTATACATAAAAGATAATAAGAAACCTGGCAAAATTTTGTATATCAAAGTCGCGCTTATGGTCCCTCAAAGCGAATCAAATGCCATGGTATTTGCATAATGCCAAGAAAGTTGACATTCCTACCGCTAAATATCAGAATGCTTTAGTATTTTGTCATCGCATTGCGGGTATTCTTAGTACAGCCTTGTCATATATGGGAAATACGTTAAAATGTGGACAGACAGTCCAGGAAGTCGCTTGCCTTGCTCAGCAGTGGGGTGTGCCAAGCTCACACTGGTGTCGATTCTGTTGTACAAAATCGCTAAGATAAACTAGTTAAACAGGATTAAAAGCATTGCCATCCTGGTTTAACCCCGAATGCGAGTGGTATTGCCATCCTTGTTTAACCCCGAATGAGAAAGGGATAGCAAGACTATTAGTCCTGTCAAGTTAGTTTTGATTCCGATTTTGTACAATAGAATCGACACTAATATCACTATTATTTTTTTAATTTATAAAGTCTTAGTATCTAGTACAAGTAGATACTAGATATTATATACCCCTTTTCGGCTAATATAAACATGGTTACAAAATTACAATGAGTCCACCTCGAAATCTTTTTCCAAATGCAAAAAGGACCATGACATCCCGAATTGTTAGCCTCCTCTTTTTAAGCCGGCTAATTAATATAAGCCATTTTTACATACATTATGATTAGTAGTAAGCATTTCGATACGCTTATATTTTATTTTATGAATACAAATAAATCTTGTCATCTCATTATAATTAACAAATTTATTTACAATTCTCACGACTCATTATAGACTATTACGATTTACGACATTGTTCTGCTAATGGCATTGTTATTGTCAGTCTGTAGACGAACACAAACAGACTGACACATCCTCGAAATGGGGTTCGGTGACAGTTCGTACGATATTTTGTTGTTCAAAATTGAAAAGTTGAGGTAAGTCTTAAAAATAATTTAAATGGTCAGTGTAATTTTAACCGTGATTTAAAATATGTTGTATATGTTGGTACCTACAGGTACGCGTATGTAAAAAACAAGTAAAAAATGTGTGTTATTGTTTAGGTATCATGTAAAAAAGACTGTAAAAGTGCCCGTATTGCTGTCAAAATATTTAATTTTTGTTATTTATTGAATTTTATAAGTGACAAACTGCAGCGACAAGGTAATAAAATTTTTGTTTTCTTCTGTCCACGCACAAAATGATCAGACGTCTAGAACTTGCTGAAAATTACGTTGAATGTTTCCATTACATTGATAGATACATACATACGTCCATACAAATGTACAGGTGCTAGTAAAAGCGTGCTAAATATGTATGTTCAAGGAACACTATTAAGTACTTATCTATCTACACTATCTACACTAATAATATTATAAAGAGGAAGATTTCATTGTATGTTTGTTTGTGTTGAATAGGCTCCGAAACTACTGGACCGATTTGATAAATTATTATACCATTAGAAGCCGACATTATCCCTGATGAGCATAGGCTACTTTTTGCCGCGGCAAAATGCTTCATTCCTAGGGGAAAACGGGTAATAGTATACTATATAGCTACGCGGGCGAAGCCGCGGGGAAAAAGGTAGTCTTTAATAAGTACCTTACTTTCTCTTGTTTAAAATAGAAAATAATAAGAACCTTAATGATGGGGTGCGTCCTTAATACAGAAGTGAGAAGATAATAACAAAAAAATATAAGATATGTTTTTGTAAATAGTTTAATCGGTTTTGTGTCAATAAACTATTTTGAATTACCTACAAAAAAAATATATTTTTTCAAAACATATTGGACGTGCCCTTAAGTACATAGGACATAATTAGGAACAGTTTTAAGTATAAGTACAGACGTATCGAACTCATTACTGAATTGGACACACCCAGCATTACTTAACACAAAGTAATAATATTTATTAGCAGAGCAATAAACTTAAAAGTTTACGTGTAGTGATAATTGTTAGAAAGGTGCGAAATATCCTTTCATATTCGGTACAAGAAGCTAAATACGGTGTATTTCTTAGTCTTAAAGACCGTATCCGCTTTCTCACTGAACCAGTACATTATTGCCGTTTTTATTTGGTTAAAGTGTCGATGTAGATAGACAAAAAATTTAGAAGGTAGGATAATACTTTTCAAAGCTTAAAACTTACGTCAAATCCTTATGTATTTTATTATACATTTTTGTTACAATTACGCCATGTCCACTTACTTACAATTACGTCAAAAAAAGATAAGGTCATTTTACGGTATGTTTAATTTAATCATATGGACAGCGTCGGCACTGTTGCACAAATCAGAAATATGCAAATTTAACCTTAAGTCGATTATTGTGGGAATATTTAGCACATCACTTTACCCGCATACCACGATATCCTCGCGCATTTATATATCTTCCAGTCTTCTTTGAAATATCTTATATTATCGCATTGTACGTAATCCATTGCTCGTTTTGTTCCTAGGCTCCAGCGTCCGGTATCCGTACAGGGCGTGATGGAGCACGCTCTTCAGCATCGGGAGCGCGTTGGCGTCCAGGACTTCGTACTCCTTGAGGACTACCGCTCCGAAGCTGCCTTCATTGACAACCTGAGGAAGAGGTTCCGGGAGAATATTATTTATGTACGTATTAAATATATTTAGCTTAATATTATCTTCTATTCCATTCTTCTCCATCAGCCGTCGTCTAATTCTCTTTCTTTCTAAGCATATCTCTGATATTCTAACTCCTCCCATATTTCTCCAATCATACTTCAAATTACACATCCATACATATTTAGTAGTAAAAAACTAATAAATATTTCAATACATTGCTTAAAAATGAAATTATTTTAAAATGCCTTTTATTAATTTTGATGAAATTTGTTGCGATATCATTCAAGTGTAAATTGGGCAGAAAAAAACGTAAGACCACAGTAAATAAAGACTAACCTACGTACCTACTTAACGTAAGACCCAAAACGTATATTCGCTATCCAAAAAGCTACAATAGTCAGTGATATTAATATAATATTTCTTCTAGACGTACATTGGCAACGTGTTGATCTCAGTGAACCCCTACAAGGACCTGCCCATCTACACCGAAGAGAAGACCAAGCTTTACTATAAGAAGGCCTTCTACGAAGCACCACCGCACGTGTAAGTAAACATATACATATGCCACTATCAGCTCAATTATAGTCCAATGATAAACACCTGACTGACAATGAAATCCAAACGGTTAAATCTAACAAACAAATTAGTAAATATCTCTTTAAAATACACAGGCAGATATATTTCACACACATAAAAAACCGGTCAGATACGAGTCGGACTCGCGCACCGAGGGCTCTGTACACACTTGTAGGTAAGATTAAAAGTAAGCGAACTTCAAATGAGGTCATTATTCGTCGGTGACTCTCAACAGCGTGATTAAGGAATATTTTTTTGGAAATTCGCATTAGAAAAAGGAAACACGATTTCCATTTTACCTTTTAAGACAATTAGACACTTTTACAAAAAAAGGCAATTAATTTGGACAAGTACTGAATCCATAAAATTCAACATACTGCTGGCTTTTACCGCTTTTACTAAAAGAAGCTTTAATATGCCCGAGTGACCTAACATTGGCCATCGTGCGAAGTCCCAGCCAAAAGCTAAATATACTTCCTGCATATAAACTAGTAATTAGGTGATGTTTTATCCGCTAATGAATATTACAAAACTAAATATAGTAACATACATTCATAGTGATAAACAAGGGCTCTACGGACACGAGAGATAGGTTATCAACGATCGATAACTGTTGAATGCGATACGTGATGTTGGACACATAATAATAACTATTATAGAACAATGTATATAACAAATTAATACAGACCACTTATTATAAAGAGAACATAATAATATGAAGGAAGTACAACAGATGTATTATATGACAAGATAGTCTTAAGCCTCTGCCTTCCTCAGAGGTATTCATCGTAATTTTCAGGTATAAGTAAATGAATAAGAAAGTAATTAATCGATTAGATTTATCTAATTTGTCTGATTAATCTAATTTGTCGTATGTTCTATAACGCGTTATCGATATAAATATTACTTTCTTCAGATTTTGAAAATATTTTATTTATGAATTATATATGTTGTAAGGAGATCCCAGACATTTTAGGTAGGGACCTTTATTTAACCATTAATATTTTACTTTCTTATATGAACAGCACTATGTAACTAAACATTTATATTAAAAGAGTGAAAAGTAACACAAAACGTTATACCTGCCGGAACAACGCATTTAACTACAACAAATAACCAACACAATACAAATATTTTGCTTTTACTTGCAGATTCGCCATCGCAGACAATGCCTACAGATCTTTAGTGTACGAGCACAGAGAACAATGCATCCTTATTTCAGGTAAAATACATTTTCATTTCCCCCAAATCGGCTATCGCCAATTATGTTCACAGTCTATTAAATATTTGACGTTTCAATTTCTCAGGCGAATCCGGCTCAGGAAAAACCGAAGCATCAAAGAAGGTTTTAGAATACATAGCGGCTAGGACCAACCACCTTCAGAATGTGGAATCCGTTAAAGACAAGCTGCTCCAATCCAATCCTTTATTGGAAGCCTTCGGAAACGCTAAGACCCATCGTAATGACAACTCAAGTCGTTTCGGCAAATACATGGACATTCAGTTCAACTACGAAGGAGCGCCTGAAGGCGGCCACATCTTGAACTACCTTCTGGAGAAGTCCAGGGTCGTCAGCCAGATGACTGGGGAGAGGAACTTCCACATATTCTACCAGCTGCTAGCGGGAGGAGACCAGGAATTGCTGAAGCAGCTGTATCTTCAAGGACGGCCTGAAGCTTATAAGTACACTACTGATTCTGTGAGTTATTAAAATGTTTTTTTTTTATAATTTTTAATCAACTGCAATAATACATGTTTAATTATTTTAAGATACATTTTCCGTCTAAAATCAGATGAAACTCAATCATAACAACTATTTTGCAGGCTGCAGCCCTAATTTATTATCATTGTTGTGGTAATTAGTCAACTTCACTTTCAGGGCATAGACAAAAGCGCCCAAAAGATCAATGACGTGGAACAATTCCGTATAGTTCAAGAAGCAATGAAGGTCATAGAGATTGGGGAAGCTGAACAGAGGGATATCTTTGGTATTGTAGCGAGTGTGCTACATCTGGGCAACATCAAATTCGTGCAGAACGACAAAGGCAACGCTGAAGTCCTGATCCACGATGCTAACGCTGGGAATGCTGCTGAGGTAAATATGACTGCTTTAATTATAGTAATAGAATCATTTTAAAGAGTTATCATCTTATCGGTTTGTTTGTGTATAAAGGTAACCTCTAAAAACTGCCTCAGTAATTCTAAAATATTTTCACTAAAAAAAATACACTTTCCCTGAGTAATATGGGCTATCAATTAATTGGATAAAAATATTTTAACATCAAAAATTAAATTATGATCAAAGATACTTTTAACTTTAAGAACACACATCACGTGGCGTAAACAATATGGACGTCAAAATTTGATTCATCCTCGCTTCAGACTGTGTAAACATGACTAAAAATTTCATGCAAGATATTTATTTTCGTCAGTATTTACATTACTTCAAGCAACACTGTGACTCATTTCAGCCTATTGTAAACGATTTGTAAAATCTACAGCAAGTGTCTTTGAATACTTAATTAAAAGACGGAGTACCACAAGGCGCCTAACTGGGACCATTGTTCTATAATGTTTATGTAAATACACGTGTGACTGGCTCACTATTGTGATCACCAAGTATCTGTTGACGTAATCTAAGACAAATTTAATTTCCACTTTCGATAGTTTTATCAGTATTTATGAAAATATAATATGCAGCAGTATACAAAAGTGATACCCCTGGTCCAGCGTCCATAGGCTACGGTAACCGGTTACCATCAGGTAGGCCGTATGCAATAGTGCACTCTTTTTGGTAGAGATTACTATAAATTATAAAATTGATGTCAACTCAGTACTATATTACTTAATCTGCATTTCAGTAGAATTATAAATGCATCGCATGACCTAGTGATTTATCGAATACATTGATAACAATGGCGCCGATTGTACTTACTTTAAGGTTATTTTTCAAGAATTTACTTCCCCTTAGTTTGATAATCAGTTTTGATAATTACATGTTGTGCTCAATAAAAAGAAGCATCTGATAAATGGATAGGAACACACCATATTAGTTCTTTGTATAAACGAAAACATTAAGGTTTATAGTAAACTCGAAAATGAAACTGTTAGAGAATATGTAAAAAAAACAATTTACGATGGCGATAGCTACATCGACAAGAACCTAGCTCTAATTGGTTAAACAACTACAAACTAAGCACTTAATTAATAAAGTATTTTCTCTCCCATAGCTATTAAAAGTAAACGCTATAAAGCTGCGCGAAGCCCTAACAAGCCGTACGATCGAGGCACGTGGAGATATCGTCTGCACGCCCTTGGACTTGGAACAGGCTCAGTACGCCAGAGATGCACTGGCTAAAGCCATCTACGACAAACACTTCAGCTGGCTGGTGTCCAGACTCAACGCTTCTCTCGCCCCTAAGAGCAAAGATGCTAGGTCCTCCGTCATTGGAATCTTGGATATTTACGGATTTGAAATTTTCCCCAAGAACAGGTAAGTCATTTGAAGACGTATTTTTATACGCAATTACCACTAAAATGGCAAACAGCCTAGTCCACAATGGTTTGCTATTGGTTTTAGTAGCCGCACTACTGTAATAAAAAAACACGTGATTAATTTAATAATTCTATTCGAAGTTCCAATCAAAAAACTCCAAACTGTTTACATATTATGTGTTTTATGTATTACGCTTTTACCAGTTTCGAGCAGTTCTGCATAAACTTCTGCAACGAGAAGCTGCAGCAGCTGTTCATCCAGCTGACCTTGAAACAGGAGCAGGAGGAGTACCTGCGCGAAGGCATCGAGTGGGAGCCTGTAGAGTACTTCAACAACATCGTCATTTGCGACCTCATTGAGGAGAGGCATCGAGGTAGACGTTACTATACACCATCTTAATGCATCGGTGGAAGCTGTTAAGTATACACAGTAAATTAGAGTTATATCAAACAAATATGTTAATACGTTGAATCCCTCAGAATCATGCGGAATAATATCTCATACGAATTTGCATTACGTTAGATTTTTATAATCAATAATCGTTTTCTATGGACGCTTCCAACGCCAGGTATATCACTCACGCGTTCTGACCCTTCTGAAATCTCATCACACCCTTGAAACACCTCATCTTTGGGAAAACCATGCTCATTCCACAAACATTGTTTATCTGCATAGTTCGAGATCATTTTATTTTCAATATCAGTTGAATCTAATCTATATATTTTGGTGCAGGTATAATAGCAATCCTGGACGATGAGTGCCTCCGTCCCGGAGACGCTACGGACGCCAGCTTCCTGGAGAAGCTGAACCAACGTCTAGATGGTCATGCACACTTCAAGTCTCACCGCAAAGCTGACACCAGGACACAGAAGCTGATGAGGCGAGATGTAAGTTCTAGTATTACATGTGAAATTTACAAGTAACAAAGCCTTGAGTCAATATCATTCACTCTTTCTTCAGACCCCAAGAGATTCCAAGCGCTCGAAGTCACAGAGACTCACAGCATTTTGTTCTTAAGTGTTCTGTGATAAAGTATACCATACTATGACTTAATATTAAGTACAATATTAAGAAGTAAAAGAAAGTTACAGGAGATCACCTACCTGAAGGTATAATCTAAAACATTTTATTAGCACACTTAATTGTATCTTGCACACCGTTGAATTTTGCTTGCAACAATTTATCGGCTACGACAGTCGACCAATCGAGGCTGTCCTATGCGCACTTTGTTTTGAATAAATCCATATACTTTTGAGCGCAGACCCATGTATTATTAAATCATTGATTACAATGAATATTTTTGTTGTTTTGCACACCTCATCTTGTGATATGTAGCCAATGCGATCTTAGAAAGAATTTCGAAGTAATGTCCTTCAAAATTATAATTCCCACGCTACTAAAGTATAAGAAACTTTTTTTCTCTTCATAACGGCACTATGTTCTTCTAAAAATGTATTCCATTCTTATATGCTTATGTGTTGTGTGTCTGTTATGAATTTTGTTATTCTTTTTTTTATTTCTTTTGAACTCATATTTACTGTTATGTCCAGGAGTTCTGCTTGGCCCACTACGCTGGGGAGGTGACGTACAGTGTCACCACCTTCTTGGAGAAGAACAACGACCTACTCTACCGCGACATCCAGAGCCTCATGGCCACCAGTGGGAATACCATCGTGGGCACGTGCTTCAAGGTAACCACAAACACCTATACTGAATATTGAAAAGAGGTAAAGTGGCAATTTCAGGAATACTGAATACATACTAAACAAAAGTTTAACGCAACCGCAGCTTAGCAATTAGGTACACTAACCACTCCACCAGCGGTCTTGTCATTATAAGAAACTACACGCCGAATTACCAATTTACTTACCTAGGCGCTAGGAAAACGTTTGAGAGAAAGGGGGTGCGATCCAAGGTCCGGTTCATACCTGGTTCAGCGTATTTCCGTGGCCATTCAGCGCGGTAATGCAGCTGGTATCTTGGGAACGTTTGAGCCGGGTACGTATCGGATCTAGTATTTAATGTGTTATGACGAAGCATGTCGCTGATAGCTCCTTTTGTTTGTAAAAGTTAACGCATTGACGAAACCTGAGATGAATTCTAACCATGTTCATTTACTTACCAGGACTGCAACCTGACCAGCAAGAAGCGGCCGGAGACAGCCATAAGCCAGTTCAAGAACTCCCTGAACGACCTGATCAAGATCCTCAGCAGCAAGGAGCCCTCCTACATCAGGTGCATCAAGCCCAATGAGTTCAAGGCGCCAAGTGAGTCCATTATAGTAATAATCTATCTTTATTTTGGATGAATGAATACACAGTTTGTATGTTTCGTATATAAAAAGCTCAGTGCCGGTAGCAGGAACATTGTCGACAACGTATTCGAAAACGTAACTCGCGAAATGTCAAAATTGACATACTAATTTTTAGTTCCACTTTTCACAGCCGCAGCTCTGTTCTTTTTTCAATACAAAAATAGTCGAAGGCGATACGAAAACATTGTCGACAATGTTCCTGCTACCGGCACAGACAGATGATATGAAACTTAATTAACACTATTTTTTTTTTAACTTTACGATAATGTAATGGGATCCAAATTTTAAAAATAGAAGTTTATATATTAACAGAATAAGTGGTGCTTATTCTGTAACCGCATAATTTGCATTGATTCCAATTTCGAATTAATCGACTAGGTACTCCTTGCGGGCTACCAAGATATTTGGCTTGCCACGTCTAGAGATGCCTGCCTACCCACAGTAATAAACCGATGTCTAAATGTTCGCATGTTGTTCGCAGTGCAATTCGACGATAAACTAGTTTCCCACCAAGCGAAGTACCTGGGTTTGATGGAGAACCTGCGCGTGCGCCGCGCCGGCTTCGCTTACCGTAGGACATACGAGGCTTTCCTTGAGAGGTAAATTGTAAATTACGTTAAATTAAACTGAATCTTATTCATTATTACCCAAAAACTCAATGATCGAAAGCAAAAGAGTTCTCGCAACCGGCGGGCTAGTCTGCCATGCTTATGTTCCCACAAAACGATTTTAAACAGCTTTTGAACAAGACGTGTCAAAACTAAATATACGTTTTCTTTTTTCTTCCAATGAAATGCGGATGAAATATTATTATGGGGCTTCCTCCGGCACCACATTGTATATCGATCTTTTTCAGGTACAAGTGTCTGAGCAGCGAGACATGGCCCAATTACCAGGGGCCAGCTCGCGAGGGCGTGCAGAAGCTGGTTGCAGTGCTCAAATACGAAAATGAAGAGTACAGGATGGGCAAGTAAGTGGACCAATTGTTAATGTAGCTACGTGAAAAAAAATTAAGTACTCACAAGAAACAATAATTTCATGGCATCATGTCATATTCATTTTAAGAAACTCTGCAATATAAAATGTTATATTCGCTTGTATGTATACTCGATGAAAATTTAATCTGTAAGTCCCAGTTCAAACTTTTTTTTTTTTTTTAAACCACTAAGGTGGCACACCAGCATACGGCCCACCTGATGGTAAGCAGTCACCGTAGCCTATAGCCGCTAGCAATACCAGGGGTATCACTACGGGGTGCCAACCATGTTGCTGATGAGGACTCACTATGCTAGCAGCAATACTACTAGCCCAGCGTATCCTCGTGGAACACTGGCAACCTTACTTACCGCAGAAACACAACACTACATCAAGTAGTGTTATTTCACTGCGGTCTTCTGTAAGGCGGAGGTACAATCCCCAGTCGGGCGGCTCCAATTTAAATGGGATAACCCACGGGAAATCCCAAATCGCCCTACCTCTCTTATAATACTCTAATAATTGAACACCTGAAAGAAAATTTGTTGCAAGATGACATGCTTGTACATTATCACGCAGCGCCACCTAGCCTAAACTAAGCAAAGCTTTTACAATGAGATGCAGCAGCGGATAGATTTTTTTTAATACATACAAAACACCCAAACGCTCAGCTAACGCAAATGTTTATCACATAACGTTCACCCCGGCGGGAACCGAACCCGCGACCTCTAGCGTAGCACTCAGGTATTCTAACCACAAGATCAGTGCTCACGTCATAAGTTTCCTAGACACCTATGAAACACACATGCGCATACACTTACTCATAGATAGTCTATAGTGATAATAGTTCCACCCACCTCCCACTAATTCCCTTTCATTTGCCACCCAGTTCTTGCCTTGCAATCCCCAAGAGTCTGGTGCCCTGGTTCTTGGCTCGGCCAGAGACACGTGAGCTCGGAGATCGCATTACTCGCGTTCGCAGAAGATAATCTCTTGTAATTTCGTTTCAATAATCACAATCAATTTTCTTTTTGTTTTGTTTGTTTATTTATTTATTATTTTTTATTGGATAGAACTTGGACATTATAGTATCATCAGCGCAATAAATAAAACTAAAAAAAATGTATTTAATCGATGAAAGTGAACATATTGGCAGTGAAAGCGATATTAAAGATTTATTCTTACGGAATATCCTTCAGCGTTTTGAAGTACTGGTAATTTTCCAACACCGAAACACGTTACATTGAGACTGAAGATTATCTATACTTATTACTGTAACAGGTCCAATTCTGTAATTCGATACTGAACCCAAAACTTTTTTTTTTTATTTTGTCAGCTAGTTTTTAATATGGATGAGAATTTACCTATTTTGATTACTCCAATCTTTATCTTAACTTATTTAGTCGTTGCAGTCCCAACGCTGGGCAAAGACCTCCACTTTGCCAACTTTTTTCGGTCCTCGGCTTAATCCGTGCATGTGTATTAATCTAGACACGCGGTAGCGTGTCAAGCCAAGTTCCGCCTCGTGTGTAATTTAAATTTTAACCGAAGATTTCTACATAATCTAATCTTATCCGGTTTAGCCGTAGAAGTCCCACTGCTGGGCAAAGACCTCCACTTTGCCTACTGTGTTCGACCCTCGGCTTAGTGCGTGATTGTGTGTGTTTTAGTTAAAATTTCATATATATCAACAGCACAAAAGTGTTCATTCGCTTCCCGAAGACGTTATTCGACACGGAGGATGCGTACCAGATCAAGAAGAACGACATAGCTACCATCATCCAGAGCCGCTGGCGAGGCTACTGGCAGAGGAAGCAGTACCTGAGGATGAGGCACGCGGCTATTGTGATACAGAAGTGGGTGCGCCGCTACCTGGCTCAGCGGCTCCGGGAACGTCGGCAGAAAGCCGCTCAGGTCATCCGAGCGTTCATTAAGGGTAAGTTAGAGAAAAGATACCCTGGTGTTGCAAGCGTCCATATGCTACGGTGACCGCTTACCGTCAGGTGGGCCGTATGCTTGCTTGCCACCATAGTGGTATTAAAAAATACAAGATTGTGGAAGACTGAAGAAAAATACGGTGTTATTTATTATGAGTGGATGCGACGAAAACATTTTAGGAAATATTAATTTAACGCTGAACGGAATCCTTGAATGATGTTCTACTTCTAAATTTTAGAATTTAATGAACTATTAAGTTGCAATGTTGCTATTTTTTGTCATTTTTTTTTAAATGAAGGTAATTACCTCAATTTTTATGATGTAACGAAAATCATCTTCTTTGGCACATCAACGCTAACTGACGCGTAAATCATTAATTTTACACTGAAGGTAATACATTTCCCACCAGGCTTCATAACGCGCAACGGCCCGGAGACTCCGGAAAACCGTCGCTTCCTTGGCATCGCTAAGGTCCACTGGCTTAAGAGGCTGTCCCAGCGCCTGCCCCGCCCGCTGCTGGACCTGTCGTGGCCCGCCTGCCCCGCCACCTGCCAGGCCGCCTCGCGCGAGCTGCACCGCCTGCACCGAGCACACCGGGCCCGGATCTACCGCCTGAGCCTTACCCCACCAGAGAAGAAACAGTTTGAGCTCAAGGTCTTGGCTGAGAGGATGTTCAAAGGTAAGTTCTAAAGGTCTAGTGCTGTGAGGGTTATATCATCATCATTCTCCTGCCCTTACCCCATATTATTTGGGGTCGGCGCAATATGTATTTCTCTCCATCCTTCTCTATCAGCCGTCATCTCTGTATTCACTTCCTTTCTGGCCATGTCATCTTTCACACAGTACATCCATCTTTTCTTAGGTCTACCTCGACCCTGTACCCATCCACATTCATACATAAAACCTTTCCTACCACCTTATTTACATTCCTCCGCATTACATACCATGACAAACGCTTGCTCCTCAACTTATCTATCACTGGAGCTACTTTCTACTGTGAGGGTTATATCATGATTATAATAATAATGCTTGGACATTATCACACAGCGCCATCTGGCCCCAAACTAAGCAAAGCTTGTACTATGGGAACCAGTAGCCGATATAATACTTATATACTTTTTTTTTGTGAATACTTACATATAATACATACCAAACACCCAGACGCAAGGCAAACATATTTGTCACATAAATGTTTGCCCCGGCGGGAATCGAAACCGCGACCTCTAGCGTAGCAGTCATGTATATTAACCTCTAGACCAGAGGTCTCGTCAAAATTTTATTGATTGTTCATGAAAAAAGACAGAGCAATGAGTTTCTTGTCGGTTCTTTTCTGGTGTCTTTTTTCCGAAAAGGTGGTAATTTAGACCTTCATAAGTGCCTTTTTAGGACCTAAACTGAATAAATGATTTTGATCTTGGTGCCAAAACTCCACAAGGATACGCTGTGGCTGACAGAACAGAAGGTAGTACATTTTGAAACGATCACGTAAGTGCAAGTGCCTCAAATTCCTTCTTGAAAAAGAAGATCTGACTGTCTTGCAACGGAAGACAGATTTTCTTTAAGTATAGCTAAATCACTATCACGACACCGATCAAACAAAAAACCTAAATCGAAATCGTCAGAGAGCATAGCTCCATTAAATTTTTAAGTTACACTCCTTAAATTGATAGTATACCTTTTCGAATCCACTTGTGTTATAGGCAAGAAGAACAGCTACCCTTTGAGTGTGGCAGATCGGTTCAAGGACGACCGTTTGACTGGAGACCACCAGGTGTTGAGAAACACCTTCATGGCTTCACCCAGCTGGCCCACTGGCGAGCAGCTTATCGTGAGTACCTCGCACCGTCACACATCTTAGAAAATGTAACAAATATAGGTCGTTTATATAAATATATATATATATATATATATATATTTCAATTTAAATCAGGCTACGAGGCCCATATTACATTGTTGATTTACTGATTTACTGCTTTATTGTATAAAATATATATATAAACTATACAGTGACTGTTTACCATCAGATGGACCGTATGATTTTTGCCCCCTTAGTGGTATAAAAAAAAACTAGCGGACCACCCCGGCTTTGCACGGGTTTACATAAAACCTTTATGAAATATACAGAAAATCTTTTATACTATGTTAAGATATTATGCCCATCTGATAGTTAGTGGTTATACCAGATTTTTCATAAAAAGACATTTTAGAGACCCTTAGCTGGTACCTATGCGCCCGCATGTCTCGCCCTCCTACTCTAACATAAGCTGGCGTTGGTGACATAAACTTGGTACGACTGAACATCTTCCTCCCCCAGTACTCTTGTGAGGCTGTGAAGTACGACCGGCGTGGATACAAGCCTCGCGAGCGAGCCCTCCTAGCCTCCGACAAGGCGCTATACGTGCTGGACGCCAGCAACCGCAAGACCTACAAGCTGAAGCACCGCCTTCCACTCGACAAGCTTACTGTGGTGGTCACCAACGAAACTGACACTCTAATCCTGATCAAGATCCCTCAGGAGCTGAAGAAGGATAAGGTAAGGGATTTCAGAGTAATCAGTGCCGGTAGCATGAACTTTTTCGACAACGTTTTCGTATCGCCTTCGACTATTTTTGTATTGAAAAATGAACAGCGCTGCGGCGGTGAAAAACTAAAAATTTATGAAAACCAAATCGGTGATTTCTTTAGAATTTTACAAATTTAATTGATGACCCATAATTTATTTCTGTTTTTTTTTGCATTCGTAGTAAAAAGCAGAGTGTTACACTCGGCGCTAAAACCCATCGTAACTCGGTTTCTATTTACTCCCTCGCTCTACCTCGTATACAATGGGTCACTTTAGCACCTTGTAAAACAATCTACTATTAGTTTATCCCTAAATAAAAAAACAGGTAATAAAAACAAAAAACTACTTTTCACATTTTTCTTTTCATAACACAAAAAAAGAATTAGCAAAAGCGGTCCAGCGGGCCTTGACCAAGGGTTCAATTTTTTATATACATTTTTAGATATACATATACGGCCCAATATGAATATCCGTATATTAAGTGCAAAAAGCAGAGATTAAATTTAGTTTACAATCCCTGTTTCCAGGGGGACCTGATCATCTCCGTGACGCACCTGATCGAGGCGCTGACCATCGTCACCGACTACACCAAGAAACCAGAACTCATCGAGATAGTCGACACGAGAACGTAAGACTCATTTTTTACTTCCTACTAATATTATAAATGCGAAAGTTTGTGAGTATGGATGGATGTTTGTTAGTCTTTCACACAAAAACTACTCAACGGATTTGAATGAAATTCGGAACACAGATAGTTTATAACCTGGATTAACACATAGGATACTTTTTATCCCGGGAAAATTTTAGGCTCCACTGAGATTCTAAGCTCAACGCGGACGTAGTCGCGGGCAGAAGCTAGTAGGTACATACACATTTGTGCTCCAAATCTAAATAAAACAGTTGCCATTTCCATGACGAATCAATTAAATCTGAAAGTTACAAATAATAATAATAATGCTTGGACATTATCACACAGCGCCATCTGGCCCCAAACTAAGCAAAGCTTGAACTTACTAAACACCCAGACGCAAGGCAATCACAATTAATATTTAACACATAAATGTTCACCCCGGCGGGAATCGAACCCGCGACCTCTAGCGTAGCAATCAGGTATACTAACCACTAGACCAACGGTCTCGTCGAACAAATCTGACAGAATAGAGCCATTATGATGTATGTATTGTATTACTAATATTTATTTGCAGAATTGCCCATAACCTGGTGAACGGGAAGCAAGGCGGCACCATCGAGGTGACCAACGGGCCGCAGCCCACCATCCACCGCGCCAAGAGCGGCAACTTGCTCGTGGTCAGTATGTTACCACTACCACAGACTAGCGAGCGGTGGTATTCTCTTGAACAGACTATAAAGGGATAGCAAGACTTTTAGACCTGTCAAATTAGTTAAGTTTACTAATTTGAACAACAGTATTGGCACCAATATGTTATTTATTTATTATATTTTTGAGTAGTAATGGACGCTATGGACGTTATTTAACGTCTACACTATTCATATTAAGAGAAAAGGTTTGTGTGTAACGAATCAACTTAAAAACTACTGATCCGATCTTAAAAATTCTTTCACCGACAGAATGCTGCAAAATCATTATCATTGAGTATCATTTATTATATTGCTACACGGGCGAAGTCGCGGGGAAAAAGCTAGTCTCGTATAAAAAGGCAGATGACCATCGAGCAATTTCTCTTGCTGAATATAATCTGTATTTTTGCATAGAATAAATAATTACCACGATATCGGTTGATAACGTAGTCTAATCTACTTTCAGATCGCTACTCCGTAAGGCGTGCCCAGTATTCCAAAAACTCGTTAGTCAATTTACAAAACATGGAACAACGACTTTTATACAAATTGCGATACATATATTCCATTTGTAATTTTATTTTATTTAATTAATTTTAGTTGTAAGTGTTTACATTGTATAGAAATATTAACATTTATATATTTATTAGCTATTGTCATGAATTTATTGAGTCAATTTTATTGTCATGAGCGTAGGTTTAATAAGTTATACACAAAATAAGATGTCGTACAATCTATATTATTCAAATAAATCCAATATGTCTGTACACTCTATCAAGATTCAATGATACAAAATGATTTTGTTATTAAACATCGTTATTATTACTATCTTATTGTATTAATATAATTATAATAGTATACAATTATTAATATATTATCCACTTACCGACTATAAATTTTATGAGACTTGTTTTAATTTATGATAATATTACGGATATTATCACAAATTATATGTATTATATCTTAAATTGTTATTATTATTATTATCTAATTGTATTGTATTAATATAATAATAATAATAGTATCCGATTATTAATATATTATCCACTTACCGACTATAATAATATGTTATATTTTATGAGACTTGTTTTAATTTGTGATAATATTACGGAAATATTAACGTACAAAGTACCTACTTATTGTTTTTTTAATAATATTTTTGTATGCCATAAAAGTTACTTAATTAATACTTACAGAAATGTGACCGGAATGTATTTACTAGTTTTATAACATTATCATTAGTTATTTTGTTCATCATTAATTCAATTTTAAGAAATTTAATCAAAAATTAAATTATAATATATTACACTTCTGTCACATTTCTATCGCTCGTAACATTAAGCTGAATCGAAGGTGCCTAAAACTAGTTTCAAATAAATATCTATTTTTTTTAATTAATTGTAAAAATTTTGTTCGATTTGATTCAATTGTTCAAAGCGAGTGCCTTGAAGATTAAATAGTGGGTACGAATTTTCTACACTTAAGCTATTTACAGTCATATATGTATTTCGATGTAAGTAAGTATATAATATTTAAGTAATAAAAACTAATTGCACTGTAAGAAGAAACATACTAAGAAAGACGACCGTTGTTGAAGTACCTAAAATGGTTTGTAATTGCCCTGAAGTTTCAAGGAATATTTCTTAATCTTATAATAAGGACTACGCTCGCTTACGCTAGTCCTTATTCTAGGCTAATAATACGTGAACTTCGGTGCGAATACAAGACAATCGCGCGTCGCGCGCTAGTCGCCGTTTCAACGTAGTGATTATGTACTCTGTGGCCGTTTCTTATTCTAACCTCCGTTTGGTCGACTGTAAAGGCGATAAATTGTTGTGAGCAAAAGCCAACTGTGCAGTATTGAGATAAAACTGAATTTTAATTGTTTTAGATTTTTATAATAAAATGCATGTTACCTATCAAAGTTCATACAGGTGTGCATCGAACATTTTTTTCGTGACTTTAGTATTATACCAGACTAGACGCCGTCTACATAATATATTAGGTACAAAAATATAGGAAGCGGTCGTTATACTTACTACCAAAAACTTGTAAAACGATGTTAGGTACTCTTGATACCTACTGCTTGTCAATCTGTAAATAAAATCGTTCTATCGTAATATATTACGGCCATACCTAGTTGGAGGCGCCAGTGCCTTATTGTGTAAGCCAGTTCCTTTGCAGTCATTTTATAAAATAAATGTATTTTGAAATATAACTTATTTTATTTATTCTTCAAATACACATAATTTTATGTTGCATCATGCATGTATATTGACTACGAAATCCTATTTGCTTCGCCATTAGCACCGATTTAGATAGCTTTTTAAAATAAATGGGTTTGGATGAATTTCTTATTTTTCACCTATACTTGTAATTATTTTTAGTAATTATGCCTGTACACGTAGTATATTATCTACTGTAGAGCCTGTACCAACATTATTTTACTCACAATACGTTTGATTTGATTATTGGTGAAAAGTGGGAAGGCGTGAAGATAGAAAAACATACATACCTTCAGACGAACGTAGAACCTCCCCCTTTTTGAAGTTGGTTAAAAATACACTATCAAATTATGGAAAGTGCTCTCGTCGTGGTTTTCCAATAACAGTACCACGTAAGGTTCTTCAAAGATGTGAATATATTTGCAGTCGGCAGATTTGAAGGCCACGTTATGGAAGTTCATAATTATTCCAACGCTAAGCAATTACTAAACCCTAAGAAACAGTAATTGTTGGTAACAACGGTAGAATAAAATCTATAAAAAAAAACTGCACCCGAGTCGGACCCGTTCATGGCGTAGTGGCACCCACACCTGGTAGATTTGGGTGTCACACTACACTTATTGAAATCGGAAGGTCATGCCAGTGGGGGTGGGTAGGAGGTCAAAACTTTCTCAAATTTGCTGTAGGACGCTACGTTTTCGAGAAAAACGCAGTTTTCTAATTTCCCCCTTTTTCTCACCCATAAGATATGTCTATTTCCGAGAGTCAAATTAATACGGCGCACTATACATAACACTACTAACGTAGCTTAGGAACAGTACAAAAACCCAAAACCATATTTCATTGTAGTTTAATTAATAAAAAATTAGGTACATTTTTACAATAATAATCATTGTATTTACGTGATAACAATCCAGAGTTGCAGTAGCAGACAACCTGTTGCCTTATGTTCAGTCTTACAATAAATTAAAATATCGCTATGTACATAATCTTGAGAACACAATAAGTGATGTAAAACTTAAATCAATTCTGATACATTACTTTTGTGCAACATTCATTACAAGCCGTTTGTTTTTGGTCAAATCCACAAGATCATCTAAATACATGTAAAATTGGCAATATTTTTGATATTAAAACAACAATTAAGCTAAAATGGCGAATCGTCCTCGTCTCACATCAAGGCCGGGAAATATGAATATTTCTGTTGGCAAGCCATCCCTCGTGAACGTGGAATGTGAAACTGACTAGATTGGTCATTTTAGCTTTCACGATGTCTACGATTCTACATACTTATCCAATAAATATAAAAAATGATATATACACACAATTCCTGAATAACAATATCGTTAGAGGCGCTTCCGAAACTCCGGATTATTCGTACAATACAGGCCACTTAGCTACTTAACTTATATCATACATGGAGACTTACGGCCGTATACTGAAAAGTCATTCAAAGTCTGAAGGACCACGTAAATGTTTGAACAGTGGACACACCGTCAGAATACTATTACTCATGTAAATTCGGGAGGCCACTCAATGTATGTGGCATCAGATTTGACTGGCGTTTCGATATACAGTCTAATAGTCTTACTGCCAGTGCCTCGTAGGTCGGAGGTATGGAAGCGAATTATGTTTCCTTGAGTCATATTCGCAATTTACCGCATTTTAAAGGCCCCGTGCAAGAACGTTGTAAGGCAATCTCGCATAATTTGTTTGTAATGCTCCGACCTATGTTATTTCATGTTTCGCTCCCTCCGATATTGGTGTTAAAATGCAACTTAACACATCAAACTCCATACACACATCATACAATCATATCATTGGAACATAGAATTCATAACAGATTTCGTTATAAACAAATGGAATTGCACCATGATACGCATCAAATTAAACTGAGCCCCTCACGTCTTTTATTTACAAATTGGCTTAGAAAATAAAACGATCGCTAGCCTAGCTTAAAATGTAGTTGGTTTAAATTTACAAATTCTGCTCCTTAAATACATAATTTGAGAAACAGCTAACATGATGAATATAACTATGGCTCATTCGTACGAGTTTTGATAGATAGCTTCAAACACAAGTTATGAAAAACATGCGTCTAGACACTTGAGAAACTCGTCCGCTTGAACATATGTTAACAAAAAACCATCATCCGACGATGGAAAGGAAAAACAAATGAAGCGTCATTTGGCCATTGTTCAGTAGAACTGCTCAAAGTTTAAAATTCCAATAAAATGATTATATCTTTTTTATTTATTGCTGGATTTTCTTTAATTGTGTAAGCTCTCCATTGTCTTCTAACCTAGACAGATTGATAAAGAATCCAAAACTCTATCGAACTGCATATAAAACTCATTTTCGACCGTTTAATTTGTTTTTCCGAGCGACGCAGAAGATACATCAACAACCATGTTACAAATAAAATCTTAAAATATATTAAATGCCAACAGAGGACTCGCGGTTCATGGACATACTACACGACTCTGGAAATCTAAAGAGACCAGCTTTAGTGCCGTTCAAGAAAATATACTAAGTTTCACAATATCCAAATCCAAACATAGTTTGAATTGTACCTTGGACTATATTACTCTATGCTTTGCCGACATCATTATTGGCCACTCATCGGTGATTCATTACGATGGAAACTGAAGCCTTTGTTAAATAAAGCTAAAAATAAATATACATTAGCCTACAGGCACTATGGGTCAGTAGACGTGGCTTACATATCTCAAGTCAGTAGATTCGGCCACTCTATTACAATATTTTCCTGATGTTATCACTTCTATGTTAAAGGCAATATGCTAACTAGTCTGTGATCCAATCAGAAATTCAACTGAGCCCGAATAATTAACAGAACTATCTAAATCGGTGCTAATGGCGAAGCAAATAGGATTTCGTAGTCAATAATTTAAAGTCATAGCTGACCTATCAAAGAATTAAATCACAATTTCTTTCCACTCAATTACATAGTATTAAGCATGCAGAAGAGAAAATGACATGGTGGTGCCAATTGTGTTGTACTAATTTTACAGTTCTTAGTCTTACTATCCCTTTCTCATGCGCGGGGCGTTATAAGGATAGCCATACCTTTAGAACAGTCAAACTAGTTCAGTTTAGTGGTTTGGTATAACAGAATTGGCACCATTAGCGATTTAAATTCTTAAAAGGCGGAGGCTATACTTCTTTAAATAAACCTATTTGCTTCTTTACAATTGTCCTAATATGCGAGACCTAGATGGGTTTTCGTGTTCTTCATGTAAGACAACTTAATCCAAAATTGACTCCTAAATAACTTTTCAACTGATACATTTCTATAATTTGTGATGCACAGGACTGTGGTTTGGCGACCACTTCGTCGTCCCGGTACTTGTGTATGGCGGCATGGTGAGCGGTTACCTTAGCCAATGGCCACTCGCAATACTAAGGGCATTATTAGCAACTTTACCACAGGCAAGTAACTTTCCTAAACAACCACCCTTATACAAACCATAACCAATAGCAAAATGTTTAGCTTAATATATCTTAATATTTGGAAACTATTGGACACATATCCTTAAACTTTTCGACAGAGCTGTCATATTTCATGCAAACCAACTTAACTAAAGTAATGTATTAAAAACACACATTACAATGATTCAAACAACTGAATCCCAACATTGCTACCATTATATGCAGTTACAGCCGTCTCTAAATGCTCTATCTGATATTGCATACAGCAGTTTTATTGATGGAAAGCTGTGTTCAAACAAATATGAATATTTCACTGAAATATAATATTGGTTTCATAATAAGGCATAGAAATTTCTACTAAGGCAGTTTTTCATTACTTAACAAAGAACAGAAATCATAATTTAAAAATTCGTTATTAAATTATTTAATACATGGTAATATTGGAACTAGTCATAATATATTAATTTACAATATTTCCTACAACTGTTCGTCTCAACACTGCTTCACCAAATGCAACAAATAAAACAAATACATATATTACTTATTAAAATATTTAATTATTGTTCTTATATTAGCCAATTTAGGTCTATATATAGGTATATTTACAAGGAGCATGATCAAACCAATTCACATAATTTAGTCCGCCATAACTATCGCTTAAACTTTGGTAGCTTGACAATTTTGGTGCGCAATATTATGTGATAAACTAACATTGAGTCTTATTATCACTACTATAAAGTACATTTCTGCTGAGTTCTAAAGAGCATGTGTGTAAAGAACTGTGACACATAAAATTTCATGTTTATTTTTGAAATAACACTCAGTTTTGTCTTTGCTTTGGACTTCTTGTCCAACATCTCAAGTACCTGAATACATAGATAATTCACTCCTTATTTAGTTGGTGGCAACACATGGAATCCTAGTACATTCAAGCAATTTCGGACCTTTAACCCCATCATTACGGGAACTTATTCTGACTAGTCGATCCCATGCATAATAATATCACATTTACAAATTGCTTTTATTATTTCAATAATTCTAGCTACATCTACGTATCAATAAGGAACCTGAAGTCACTCCCAGTTGCGGGTCACTGATTTCACTTTGTCAAGAATTGAAGAACACTTTGGAACTATTTGCCACTGTAACACTTTGAATGCGTCGCACTGACGTCACTGACACTTCACTTGGCGTGCCGCTAAGCATAATAGCCGAAAAACAAATACTATTTCACTTGTCCTGCTTCAGGGTTAGTTTCAGTGGGTTTGAAGCTGTCTTGTTTGTAAGGTTCGCTCTTGTAGCTGTTGTCTGATTGGTTGGAGTCTTGTTTCTCGTCAGGGTAGTAGGGCTTGCCCTTGCCCTGGTCTTGTTCCCGCTGCTGCCGCCGCCGCTGCTTGGACCACAGCTCGTGGCAGTCCTGCCACGTCGGCAGCTCGGGAGCGGGCATCCTGCAACATTTCATATATTTACTGACACATTTCATATAGTTACTAAACATGCTACGCTAGGTTTTTTTTATTTATTTTTTGATACACATGTTTGGAATCCTTATTATATATAATTGCAAACTTTATTTCAAATAAAAATATATACTAAGTCCTAAGACCGTTCAACCAACACAAGAATGGTACTATATCACGCGCTCTTGTCTCATATAGTATAGTATATAGAGTACTGACTGGTCAGGAACAACGCCTTTGAGCCAGGGGCTGCGTAGCGCGTCGTCGGCGGTGATTCGTCGCTCGGGGTCCAGCTCCAGCATGCGGTCGAGCAGCTCGAGCGCGGGCGCGGGCATGAAGGCGAACTGGTCGCGCACGCAGCGCCGGTGGAAGCGCTTCGGCCGCAGCGTGTGCCACAGCGGCAGGCGGACCACGCCCGGCCACACGCCCGGCACCGGCGTGCCGCACACGCGCGATATCACCTCCAGCTGCATCATCTCCACGTTCGCCTGCACACACACACAATCAAGGAACTATTATATTTATAAGAGAGGTAGGGTGAATCAGGTACGCTGTATGCTTGTGTGCCTTAGTGGTATAATTTATTTTTTATCAAGAACCTTTTATCCAATGTAAGCACTAAAGTGATAAATAAAAGTAAATTGGCACCAATGCCTCTCTGTCAGCTTCGTGCAATATGTCTGGCTGTACCGACTAAAATTGACAAATAAATGAAATGCTATGAATCTTATTTAAAATAGTTCTGAAAGTTTTTACAAACTCAGATAAGACTAGAAAACTTTGTGAGAGAGCATAAGCGGTAGCAATTACCTGAAAGATGGGATGCTTGAGAAACAATTCCCCGAGGATACAGCCCATGGACCAAACGTCGACGGATGGTCCATAGCGCTCCTCGCCCAAGAGGAGCTCGGGCGGCCGGTACCACAGGGTGATCACTTTGTTGGTGTACGGCCGCTGCCGGTCCTCGGCGGACCACAGCCGGGCGAGACCGAAGTCGCCTAGCTTTACTTCGCCTCTGAGGAGTCGACACAATCATTACCTCCCTGCCCTGTTCACAATCATTTGGAGTCAACGTTGATGTAGCGTCGACCCCAAATGGGTGGGAGAACCGTCCAAATATGAAAAGTATATGCTACACATCTAAATATCATGGGGAAAACACTAATAAAGCTTTGGGACAATATTTATTCTAGTATACATTTGCTGCCCCTCAAAGCGACATGAATATGAAATTACAAGGATTATCTTGCTCTTTTATGCTACTCAGAGGGTCCAATTTTAAATTGAATGTCAATGAGAATTTACATTAAACAAAGTATCTACAATTAAAGATAAAAAATATTTCAGGGATATAAAGAAAATATATCTTACTTTACCAATAAAGCTAATGTAAAACTGGTAATGAACATCCACTCATGCTCAATATTAGAATCACAGCAACTCTGAATCAAGACTTATTCAATATAAACAATGATGTTTGATTAATAATACCTGTTATTCATTAAAATATTGCTGCACTTGATGTCCCGGTGGAGAAAATTCTTGCGGTGACAGTACGCGAGGCCATCCAGTAATTGCCTCATAATTGACGCATTGTGAGACTCGGTAAAGTCCACCATCTTGGATTCTAGAAGCCCCATCAAGTCGTGATCCATGTACTCAAATACTAGGTAGAATGATCCTTTGTCCTGTGGAGATATGTTTAAATTACACCCCTTCTATTGGCGGCTGGGTTAAAATGCGGGGATGCATAAAATTGCTGCCTTTATATGAACTCAGCAAACGGCCATTTTCTATAGAACACAGTGATATAATGAAATTACCCTCCTAAAGTTCATAGAGCATAGCAATATAATGAAATTACCTTCCTAAAGTTCATAGAACATAGCAATATAATGAAATTACCTTCCTAAAGCCTATAGAACATAGCGATATAATGAAATTACCTTCCTAAAGTCCATAGCGTCCTGTTTGTCGGTGACAATCTCCCTCAAGTTGACGATGTTCTTGTGGTTCAACTGGCGCAGTATCTTGATCTCCCTCACCGCAGTGATGGGGAATCCTTCCTTTTCATTCTCCAGGCGCACTTTTTTAAGGGCTACCAGTTGGCCGGTGTTCTTGTCCCGAGCTTTGTATACTTGGCCGTATGTGCCTTCGCCTATTTGAGTTATTACCTGCAGAATAAAATGTTGTTTACTACCTTCACTACCTACACTGTACTTCAAAAACACAGTGAAGCATACAAACTTGCTGGCAGAATTTCTGACACTGCAGTGGTGCCTCTTACAATAAGAGACCTGACAATTAGTACTGCCATTTATTTTTAAATTTAATTTGGAAACAATACAGCAATAACATTATTTTTTTATAAAATCTATTTTTGCTCAATACCATAGGCTTTTCGTTATTGTTCGTTATTGTTAGTGTTCGGAAATATGTTCTATGTACAAGGAGAAAAGAAAATTGTAAATTATGAGGTAATCTGTGGTAGTAAAGTTACCTGAAAGCCGTCGACACACTTCTCGCCCCAGTCCTTAGCGTGGTAGGTGGGAGTGGAAACCGGCACCACCTTGGACCCGCGCCGCTTCAGGATACGAGGCCTCTTCAGCTTCAGATCCGACTGGAATCACATATACTTGGTGTCACGATTTCATTGTATGTTAGTCCTCCTCAATTAAAAAGCAATTATTTTGAAGCTAACATATTATATTTTAATGAAGATATTTTTTTTCACAATTTTCTTGACATATTTTTTATAAAAGGAATTCATACAACAAAGGTTTGCTTATTTGTTGTTAACAATATAATTATTAAAAAAAATAATTATGGGATTTTCTACAAAGCTTTCATCGCACATTACATTTTTACTTCTAGAGATACCACTAGTATTTAAGATAAACTAAAGGTCCTTTTTGTGTGTGTTAGAAAACGTATTCCGGAAATTGGATTGGGACCAATATGGGTTGTGTATAGATGGTAGAAAGCTCAACCACCTGAGATTTGCTGATGACATAGTTTTGTTTGAGGAAAATTCGAGTAAACTACAAAAAATGATAGAGGATCTACACAACAAAAGTAACAAAATCAGACTATCAGTGAACAAGACAAAACTACTAACCAACTCGAATATCACAGAAATCAAAATCAACAACCTCTCTCTCGAATATGTCAATAAGTACACCTAGGACAGATCATCTCTCCGGAAGACCAAAATACTAAAGAAATAAAAACACATATAGCCAACAGCTGGAGACGATATTAGTCACTTCAGGAGGTGATGAAATCAACTACACTCAGCAAAACAATAAAAAGAAAAGTGTTCAACACCTGCATCCTACCTTGCCTCACTTATGGATGTGAAACATGGTCTCTCTCAAAAACCACAGAGATATGCTTGAACACTGCCAAAGGGCCATAGAAAGGAGTATGAGAAGTATCCGAAACCAAGACAGAATAAGGAACACAGTTATAAGATCTAAGACCAAAGTAACAGATGTCCTTACAAAATAGACCAACTTTAATGGCGATGGATCAGGCATACAATGAGAAGCAGCCAACAAAAGTGGCGTAAAATTATCACTGACTGGTACCCCAGAGATGGTAAAAGAAGCAGAGGAAGACAAAACAAACGATGGGAGGATGAACTCAAGCTAACAGCGGGGCCCAAATGGAGAAGGGTCACCAGAGACAGAGCACAATGGAAGATGTTAGAGTAGGCCTTTGCCAAAAGGCACACTGAACTAAGAGACATTTTGTAACTTAATAAGACCAAATAAACCGAAAACAATTCAGGATAAAGAGTCTATTTGGATTTGGATTTGGAAAGGTCCTTTTTGTATGTTGTATTTGACATATGAATTCACAGCTAAGACAGGACGTGTGTCGGGACAGCTAGTAAGGAATAAATATGAAATATATAGTTACATCTCGATGCGAGTTGGTCCGTGAGCGCGCGAACACCTGCGGGTAGTGCGCGCGGGTGGTGGGCGCGGGCGGGGTGCCGCCCTCGCCGCCCTCCGCGCCGCCCTCCCCGCCCTCCGCGCCCTCCGCGCCGCCCTCGCCCTCCGACCCGCTCAACTCCTCCGCCCCACCCACCACTACACATACACATTACACAACACAGGTAATAACCACCAAACTTCATCTAGTACTTACATATTACTAATATTTTATACTCTCACTTTATTCTTTATACCACGATGATGCCACACAAACATACGGCCCACCTGATGGTAAGCGGTCACCGTAGATTATGGACGCTTGCAACACCAGGGGTATCAGTTGCCGAAACCAAAACCCAGATTCCTGCACACTATATGAAACCTACCTGTCAAATTTCATTTTTGCTAGCTATCTGAGATTTTGGAGCCAATTCTGTTGTACGAAATTATTAAACTAAACTAATTTGACAGGTCTAAAAATATTGCCATCCTTATTTAACCCCGCGCAAGAGAAAGGGCTATCAAGAATTTTAGACCTGTCAAATTCGTTTAGTTTAGTAGTTTTGAACAACAGAATCGACACCAATATTGTACTAAAAATATTAAATAATTTAAATACTAATAATAACACATCAATATTCTGCATGAATTACATTGATTTCTTTAATTACCTTTGAATGTATACATACCTGGTGGCATGGGCAAATTCATGATGCCAGTTTTCTTGGGCTTTTCAGGTTTCTTGACCGGACTCGGGGACGGAGTGCTCAGTGGGCTGTCGTTGGCAAGCGTCTTCAGATCGTCCACCTACGATATATTAAGCACTTTAAGAGGACGAAAAATTAGTTTTACATGAAGGCACCTGTATAAACATTGTGTAATTTAATGGTTGGTCATTCTGAAGGTGCAATTTTTTTTAATGACCAGTGAAGCATGTGTGTAATCCAATATTGCAAGTTAAATTTGACCCACTTTCCAGTGTCCGATTAGGATGAAATTCGGCATACACGTTTGGTTCCTGTGACAATATACAATTACCTAATAACCGCCATTTTCAAACCAATATGGCGGAGACGTCACAAAATGTAGATTTATTAGATTACTTGATTTATTAGAGTAGATTTATATTCTACAATAATATATATGGGTATCAAATGAAATGAATTAAACGCAGTATAGTGATGTAATTCTAAATCCAATATGGCGGCCGCCGCAAGAAGGCGATTTATAATTGGGGGCGGGAGCGGCTGACTGTTCAGTTGGTACACGCCCTCCACCACGCTGATATATGTGTGTGTACCTGCGTGTTGGGCGGCATGGGCAGCTTGGTGAGGCTGCGAGGCCGTGGTGGTGGCGGCTGGCTGTTCAGTTGGTACACGCCCTCCACCACGCTGATATATGTGTGTGTACCTGCGTGTTGGGCGGCATGGGCAGCTTGGTGAGGCTGCGAGGCCGTGGTGGTGGCGGCTGGCTGTTCAGTTGGTACACGCCCTCCACCACGCTGATATATGTGTGTGTACCTGCGTGTTGGGCGGCATGGGCAGCTTGGTGAGGCTGCGAGGCCGTGGTGGTGGCGGCTGGCTGTTCAGTTGGTACACGCCCTCCACCACGCTGATATATGTGTGTGTACCTGCGTGTTGGGCGGCATGGGCAGCTTGGTGAGGCTGCGAGGCCGTGGTGGTGGCGGCTGGCTGTTCAGTTGGTACACGCCCTCCACCACGCTGATATATGTGTGTGTACCTGCGTGTTGGGCGGCATGGGCAGCTTGGTGAGGCTGCGAGGCCGTGGTGGTGGCGGCTGGCTGTTCAGTTGGTACACGCCCTCCACCACGCTGATATATGTGTGTGTACCTGCGTGTTGGGCGGCATGGGCAGCTTGGTGAGGCTGCGAGGCCGTGGTGGTGGCGGCTGGCTGTTCAGTTGGTACACGCCCTCCACCACGCTGATATATGTGTGTGTACCTGCGTGTTGGGCGGCATGGGCAGCTTGGTGAGGCTGCGAGGCCGTGGTGGTGGCGGCTGGCTGTTCAGTTGGTACACGCCCTCCACCACGCTGCCGCCCAGCTTGGGCAGCGGCGGCAGCGCGGCGGGCGGGGGCGAAGCCGCCTTCTGGGGGGCGACCTGCAAGAGTACACACATACGCTCAGTGGGCTTATTCTGTATGGCGGTTGCGAACACTATGTCCTTTTAGAAAAAATAACGGAAACTCTGTGACCTAATAATAGGGCCAAGATAAAAGGCGATTTTTGACAAGTCTGTTATATCTACCGATTCATATATTAGTTTAGTGACGACAGTGACGTGATCGCAATCTGCCGTCACTACCGCATGTAATGTCCAGTGTAAGTTTGTTAATCTACCATGAAACAGAAATTGGTGTCGATTCGGTTGTACAAAATCACTAAACTAATTTGACAGGAATAAGCTACAACAGACACAATCCTAATAAAAAAAATTGAACATCGATGAGACTTCAAAAACAGATAAGACTGTTAAAATAAAATGTATGACAGTGAAAAAGTACCGTGACTTCAGGTTCAATCTGCGGGGGATCCCCGTTGGAGTGTGCGGGCTCTGGGGGTGCGGGGGGCTCGGAAGGCGTGGGGGTGTCGGGGTCCCGCGGGGGCTCCCCCAGGGCTCGCGGCATGGGGATGTCCACGACGTCCTGGCCCTCGCGGCTGTCGCCATTTTCCTTCGACGAGCCCTGCCATGCCTGGGAACAACACTCATATACATTACCAGCGTTTCCCCGCAACTTAGCCCGCATAATAATATAAAATATATAGCGTATGTTACTCAGTGATAGTGCAGCATTCCAATGGTGAACCTCTTTTTTTATCGGTTCAGTAGTTTTTGACCTTATTGATTACAAACAAAAGTACAAAATCATTTTGTTTATTATATTAGTATAGATATAGATGTAATATATTTATATGTATACTAGCGGCCCGCCCCGGCTTCGCACGGGTAGACTTTTATATCAAATATTTTGTCTACCCGTGCAAAGCCGGGGCGGGAAGCTAGTATAATATATAGCCTATGTTACTCAGTGATGATGTAGCTTTCTAACGGTGAAAGAATTTTTGAAATCGGTCTAAAAAATAAAAAATAAAAATTTAGGGGTGGACTACCTAACATTTAGGGGGATGAAAAATAGATGTTGGCCGATTCACATAGATACCGGATAAGCACAAAAAATTCATCAAAATCGGTCAAGCCGTTTCGGAGGAGTATGGCAACGAAAACTGTGACACGAGAATTTTATATATTAGATTTATTGCTCAATCACGTTAAAACGGCTCAACGGATTTGTATGTAATTTGGTACACCTATTGAATTTGAACCAACTTGAATTAACATATAGGATACTTTTTATCCAAAGAATTTTTTATCCCGGGAAAATTAGACGTTCTTTTTTATGCTCAACGCGGACGAAGTTGCGGGCCGAAGCTATCTAGTTCAAATAATAATTTCAGAGCATTATAATCTAAAATATCGTTATGTTAGATGAAACAGAAGGCCTACCTGTGTGGAGCTGTCCGCTGTAGCATTAGACAACTCATCGAGCGTCAATATCTCCGGGTTGTTGATGGATATCGATGTCGATATTGAAATTGCACCTTGTGACTCCTCTTCCTTTTGGTCCAAAATCTCTTGCAGTTTCTACAAATAACGGTTAATTATTATTAGCGTGATTGGTTTGATATTCCACCGCCTACATGTAAGATGATTGGAAAGCCAAACTGATAGAACATTCAATGAATATTCAGTTCACGTGTCGAGATTGGACAAACTAAAGTTATTCAAAATACTATCATTATGATTGTAATTTAATAATAATAAGAAAAACTAATTCCTTATCATTACTGCAATGGATTTCGATTATTGCTTGTATAAGTCAAAATGACCTAGCAAATCGATTGTAGACATATATGATCTACTATGTGACAAATAAAAAATTAACCGGCCAAGTTCGAGTCGGACTCGCGCACCGAGGGTTCCGCGCACACTACAAATTTGCGACATAAACGTCATATCTACTTTCATATCTTTTTTGCCTATTGTCTTACAGGTTCGACATTTTCACAGCTGAAAGAGACCATAGACCCGGGTATATGATATTAATTTCAACTTTATAACTCCACGCGTTCTTGAGAAAAAGGCTTGACAGACAGACGGACGGACAACGAAGTGATCCTATAAGGGTTCCGTTTTTCCTTTTATGGTATGGCGCCCTAAAAAACAATCTGCCTGCCTGTCTGTCTCAAAACTGAGTCTTATGCGTATACACAATAGGGTTCAATTTAATACCTTAGCTCTCTTATGTTTGTCTTTGACAAGTTCAGCAAACAGGCTTGTATCACTGATCTTCTCCTTGAAGTCTATCCTGCGTTGTAGAGCTGTTGAGGGCGGGCTGGGCGACTCGTGTCTGCCCCTGGAAATATATATTTGTACACTACTAGCGACCCGCTCCGGCTTCGCACGGGTTTACACAAAATCAAAACTAATTATACAGTAAAACCTTCCGCTTAATCACTATTTCTATTAAAAAAAAGCGGCTTCAAAATCCGTCTCGATTCACGCTTGATGATGATGAATACGGGTACAAAACGGTAGTACATTATGATGTGGTCTCATCATCACCTTGTTTTGATCATAAAGTCATGGATATCGCGGGAAAAAGCTAGTGCGTATTATAATTTTCCGCCCCCACAAATCTAAAAAAGTTGGGTCAAAAATATCGAAGTTGATACGAGCTCGATAGTCTATACCGAATATCAATACAATAATCGCTATTAAAAAAATCGACATACATTATATAACATACATTATTTATAATCACGCCAAGTCCCTCACGGGGTAGGCAGAGAGTACATATAGAACGCCATTTCACTCTTGACTTATACCTTTTTTGCTTTATTTACATTCATCAATCGATAATATTATGAGAAAATATCGTTATGTTTAGGGCAAGTCTAGCATAGTGTATGGTAGAGTAGTGTTGTCGGCAGTGTGGGTACCTGTGTCGGTCGCGCGCGTCGTGTCGTGGCCGGTGTCGCGGCGGGGACGCGGTGGAGCCGCGCCGCCGCTGCCGCGAGCCCGAGCGACGCCGCTTCAGCGAGCTGCGGCTCTCGCATCTAACACACACACACATTTTTATATTACTATTGGCCGAATACTGAAAATTTGAAGGGTCGGCATCGCGCGAGTGTTACCCCTGGTGTTGCAAGCGTCCATAGTCTGCGGTAACCGCTTACCATCAGGCGGGCCGTATGCTTGTTTGCCACCTTAGGGGTATAAAAAAAAAAGCCAATAGAATTTATTATATCACTAAGTGGCACACAAGTTTACGGCCCACCGGATGGTAAGCGGCTAGCGGCTATGGGCTACGGTGACTCCGTAGCCCATAGCTAGCAATACCAGAGGTATCACTAACGAGTTGCCAACCCTGTTGTTGACGAGGACTCACTGTGCTAGCAGCATTACTACCAGCGCAGCGTATCCTCGTGGAGCACTGGCAACCTTACTTACTGCAGAAACACAGCACTACATCAAAATAGTGTTATATCACTGCGGTCTTCTGTAAGGTGGTAAAGGAGGTACAGTTACCCAGCCGGGCGGCTCCCATTTTTATGGGAAAACCCACGGGAGATCCGAATTCGCCCTACTTTTCTTTTTAGCTCATGGCGTGATCAATAAGCGTACTAAATCTTAAAACTCATTGGTACAAGCCGGGATTTGAACCTAAGGCCCATATGATGACAAGCTGTTGCTTCAAGGCTTAAACCATAAGGCCACCACGGCTTTAATACAATCAAAACCGATACCACATTAATTTAGGCGGCCACCGATTTACATGCGAATTGAATTGTGGCGAGGCTTCAAACTTCCGTGAGTCTTCAAAAATGTAATGTCGTTTCATTCGGCTATTTTATTCGGATATTCGGCTGTGAGCCGTGGCTGCGTTAAGCTATAGCATAGTATATTATGAAGGTTTTAGTGAGACCTGTGCGCCAGTCGCAGGTCCCTCTCGCGGTCTCGTTCTCTCTCTCGCAGGCGATCTCGCTCTCGACTTCGCCGCGGCCGCGAGCGGCTGCGCGTGCGCCGCCTCCGTCGTGGACTCGCGCCGCGAGGAGACGCCAAGGGAGAATCTATACAACACATACACGTTACAACTAGGGTCCAAGCGAAGCTTCGGCTTCGGCTTCCTATAGCATAGGTTTTTAAAGCCAGCGCCGAAATAAAACAAACTGCCTAGGATAGAGGTCACACTACATTTAGATTAGGGACTTTAAGCCTTCAGCTTCGGCTTAGGCCAGAAATCTCGCTTCGGTGTGAAGCTAGCTACAACATTAACACACAGCACTAACTATACTTATACAAAGTAATAATAATTATGATAATACATCATTATAAACTAGCGGCGCGCCCCGGCTTCGCACGGGTAGACAAACAAGACTTTTTCAGACATTTTTTTTTTCACTCCGTAAGAACCATCCTCGTACTTCAAGGAATATTCTAAAATTCAGCGATTCATTTTTATATTATAGATTACGGGAAGGTATTCCTCATGTGTATCCCCATACATTAATATTAAAAATTCTCGAATTCGGACCGGTCCCTGTAAGGCCCCGTGAATTTTAAGAGAGACATTGGTGTCGATTCTGTTGTACAAAATCACTAAACTAAACTAATTTGACATAACTAAAAAGGTTTGCTATCTCTTTCTCATATGCGGGGTTAAATAAGGATGGCAATACTTTGATTATTGTCAAATTAGAATTAGCAGCAATATTACACAGTGCAACCTAGTCTCAAACTAAGCAAGCTTTGTACTATGGGAACCAGATAACAGAGAGGTTTTTTTATGTATATACATAATTCATACCAAACACCCACACAAGGCAAACACGAATGTTTATTTATCACATAAATTTTGACCTCGGCGAGATTCGAACCCGCATCACCTTTAGACGCTTGCAATTCCAAGGATACCACTAACGCGTGGTCAACCTTATTGTTGAGAACTCACTAAACTGGGCATAACTTGCCCACTAATTTTTGTTACAAATATAACTTTGCTGAATTTTAAATCTGTTACTGTAGATACTGCCAGAGTTTAAAATGTAATATATGTTACAAGCTTTTTTTTAGTTTCACTTGTCCGATTTGTGTGTGTAATTAAATCTTTAAAGCGAAATTTGCATATTTGCTTCCCAGTGTCCGATTGAGCTGAAATTTGGCACACATGTTTGGTTCGGGACAATACAAGATTACCTCCACATTTAATAAAAAAATTGCTATCATTACCAAAAAAAGACAATCAATAATTTCCACAGTAACCCCTTATGACGGGTATCAAATGAAAAGACTTGCCGTATGATGGACAATACAAGCTCGTTTAAAAAAAAAATTGCCCATACCTGGTACCATAATAGGCGACTGCGGCCTGTGTTGCTCATGCCAGTAGTCCCTCCTCCCGCGATCGAAGTCCTGTTCGGTATCGGAATCTATCGTCACCGTGTCGTGGTAAGGGGGCACCGACGGCGTATGAGGTGTCGTTGACTTTTGCCTCCTTCTATAGCCAAATGAGAATAAACCTTTAAGACATGTTTTATCAAAAGTTTTTAGCGTTCCGTATCCGAAGGGTAACCAACGAAAGTATATTACTAAATCTTCGCTGTCCCTCCGTTTGTGTGTCAGCGGGCTGTATCCCGGGATCCGTAATAGGTGGTCAGTTGATTTATTTACAGAATGTGTATTTCTGTTGCCGCTACAACAACAATTCATACGAGTTGGTACTGATATATTAAAAAATATATATGTAAACTTATTATCTGCGGTTGGTGGAAAAGCTGTGTCTAGGGATCGAACAACCAAGTTAAGTTTGTCCTTTGACCTAGTTTGTTTGTAGTACGGAACCCTCGGAATGCGAGTCCAATTCGCACTTGGCCGATTGTTTATTATTGATAAACCATGGATTGCCTTTTCTACCTTTATTTAACAAACCATACACTCAGACTAGGAACCAACATGTTTAGGCTATACACATTATGTCAGCTTCCTATGCAATACGAACCTGCTCCGTAGGGCCACAGGCCAATCACTTGACCACCAGATAAACGGAGTCTTTATTTTCCGTATGTGAAAAAAGTTACAATTATTATTCATCTATATCTACACTAATATTATAAAGAGGAAAGATTTGTATTTTTGTGGGTTTGTATTGAATAGGCTCCGAAACTACTGGACCGATTACAAAAATCTTTCACCGTTAGAAAGCTAAATTATCACTGAGTAATAAAGGCTAATTATTATACTAGCTGCCCGCCCCGGCTTCGCACGGGTAGACAAAATATTTGATACATGTCTATGCTTCGAAACTAACGTCTGCCCGTGCGAAGCCGGGGCGGGCCGCTAGCCACCTTATATATCTTATGTAAAACTGTGTCCATCATCTATGTAATAAGATTTAGATATTATTCTCAGGTTATCAGAGTTCAAATTTTATTGTAACATTTTGATAGATAGATACGAAACACAAATAAACAGCATTGCATTGTAGTGATCCATCTATAATATTACTAACCCCTAATTCCGTCCTTGTCTTAATTTACTTAATGTTCTTTTTCTGTGTAAATATTTTTGTGATTGCAGTTTTTTTGGTGAATAAACTTGTTATCTATCTATCTATCTAATATGTCGCAATGAGTTCCTGAGATCCCTCCATTTAAATATTATAATACATGTCTCTGTGACAGTTTTCTGTTACTGCATGTGCATCATAGTTTTTTTGTTTATTTATACATACCTATATTATATGTTATCTGACCAGGTTAGTATGTAACTTGCGCTTTGCCTACAACTTCGCTCGCGTAACAAAAGCTATTATACGAAGTGGGCGAAGGCGTGAGCTTTTGCTGGCGAACAGGCTTGGCCTTATTATGAAAAAAATAGTCCACAGTCAGTATTCAGCATATTTTAGGATTGATCATATTTCTTTGACTTAAGTCCTATATACCAAGACATATTTTGGGTCACTGTGCCACAGCAGTCTACATCCTATCCTGTATTAACTAAGACCTATACAGGTAACGGTGTCGATTCTGTTGTTTAAAATTACTAAACTTAACTAATTTGACAGGTCTAAACGTCTTGCTATCCCTTTATCATGTGCGGGGTTAAATAAGGATGGCAATATTTTTAGACCTGTCAAATTAGTTAAATTTAGTCATTTTGCACAACAGAATTGACACCAATAAATGTTTTTTTTTTTAAATTAGCTTAAACTGATAGTACTCACTAAAACATTTTTTTAAGAGTCACTGTCAACAAAGAAGGTCGTATCCATGACCCGATAGAATACAACCGAACTATTTTATAAGAAAAATTTGCTGTCTTATTTTAAGATTTCTACTTACCTAATAGCCGGCGACCTTTCCCTGTGTGGTGAGAATGGCATTGGCCTATGTAGCGAAGGCTCGCGGATCCTGTGCCTCGGCGACGCGTGCCTGAGGATAGGTGGAGTTGTTGGAGACAAAGGAGAACATGACCCATTGCGTAATGGAGAAGATGCTTTCTCCCATTCGCTGATTGGTACATGCTGATATCGCTGCGGACTCGCCACCCTAGGTGGAGGCTCCTCTGGTACATTATCGTCCGGAGAAACACTCTCAAGACTTGCAGACCTGGAATGATGCTTAGACTTCTTCTTCCTCTTCTTCTTATCTTTCTTGCGTTTCTCTTTCTTTTTCTTGTACCGTCCATGATCATCAAATTCAGGCTCTTCGTATTCTAGACCCCGCCTTTTCCGCGACGCTGCCGAAGAAGAATCGCGAGAGAGAGCATACTCGTCGATGGCGCGGCGGCTTGTCGTCGTGACCGATATGGTTTTGTTGTCAACGAAAGTCCGGATGGAGTGTGACTTCCTTGTGCGGTCGAGGTCATCTGCAATGTGTTTGCTGATTGAGCTCGCTTCGCTGTCAATCTCCCCCGCCTCCGGAGCAGACAGAGCCTCCGAGCTGACATCGGAGTACTCCACCAACGGTTTGACAGAATTAGCAGTAGCGTACGACTGTTCATGGATTCCACTGTGACTCCTGTGTTTTTTGTGCTGATGTTTCTTGTGCTTCTCTTTATGATGCTTGCCGTGTCGCTTGTCATAGCTCCTCTCCATCGTCGACTGGGCCGGGTACTCCGCCCGGTGTCGACACTTTACATTACATGAACTGTAATGGAAACATGCTTTGAAATACCATGTATGTACAGCCAATATCAATTCAAAAATGTTCTTGTTAAAAGTTTGGTACCTCGGTAGGTATACTATATTCAGTACTTTTTAAAACAAATTAAATTGGCAAATCGGGATAATGTTGTTAATTTATAAAATAGTTCGATCAAAATTTACTTGACTGCACTCCGGACCCAAGTAGTGTATACATAGATAAGTACTTAAATTAAGTATTATTCACTTAGATGTACATACTCAGTTAAGTACCTACCTACAGTATCTAGGTCCACATAAGTAGTCAAATAAGAAGTTAATTTTAATTAATAAGCAATTAATTAAGCATTATTATATTATATACACAATAAAAAAATTGCAAAATCTAAAAATATCTTTATCACTCGTAAGCACTCGCAAATTCTTATTAAACAGGCTCGAATCACACAAATTGCCTAAATATTGTTATGCACAGAAAATTTTAAATATTAATAATAAATAATAGGACTTACCTCGCATATAAACGGACGTAGGTCCGTCGCTCGGATTACAATTTCTTTTTGCAAAATTATTCTCAGGTCTAGGCTAAGGTATAGTTTAGTTTTTATTGATAAGGCTAGATTTCCGCCGTTAATATATAGTTATCTTAGCTCTTTAGGCTTTCTAAAGTCTTATTTCGCTAATCATTATTATGAAGAGCGCATAATTCATCTAATTACATCGGATTTATATTCAGACTAAGAACGTCGATTCCAGTCAGCCATTTGCTTTGCTTTTTTTCATTTAGTTCTTTCATCATCGTATCGCATGTATGTAGTGTTGCGATATGCAAAAATAAAGTACGAGTAGGTACGAACCGGTACGAAAATAAAACAATTTGCATTATATTGTCCAATTACTAAAACCAAGCAAATACCTAATTACGGATTTATGGAAGGGGAAGGAAAGAATTATCAACCGACTACGAATGAATCTGAGTTTCGCAGGTTATATTTTTTCTTAAGGTATATTAGGTGGCTCAAAAGCCGTGGTGGCCTTGTGGTTGAAGCAACGGCCTGTCGTCTGTTGGGCCCAGGTTCAAATCCCGGCCTTTACCTATGAGTTTTTCTAACTTAAGTACAGTGATTGATCACACCATGAGCTATTAATAAAAAGAAAGGTGAGGCAATTTGGGATTTCCTGTGGGTTATCCCATTCAAATTGGAGCCCGCCTGGGGATTGTACCTTACAGAAGACCGCAGTGAAATAACACTACTTGATGTAGTGTTGTGTTTCTACGGTAAGTAAGGTTGCTAGTGCTCCACGAGGATACGCTGGGCTAGTAGTAATGCTGTTAGCACAGTGAGTCCTCCCTCATCAACAACATGGTTGGCAACCCGTTAGTGATACCCCTGGTATTGCTAGCAGCTATAGGCTACGGTAACTGCTTACCATCAGGTGGGCAGGATGCTTGTGTGCCACCTTAGTGGTATAAAAAAAGTATACAAAATATATAATTGAAGGGTATATTAGGTATCCAAAGTATATAATCATTACACTAAGGATTATTTGTTTTGTATAGTTCTGAAACTTCTGATCCAAGAGAATCCAATTACTACGCTGAATCAGTTTTAGTTGTACTATTAACTATTGCAGTTGTTGGCACCTTCAATCGTGTAAAAATGGGATAAGACATAGCTTTTGACGTATTTCTTGTTTGTATGCTGTATTAAAGTCGTAGGCACGGAGTTAATCACTATAATTAGATGTTGATTTGCTCTAGTTAGTCTATTTATCGTAGTTGCAATGGAACGTTGTAATTTATTATCAAAATATTATATATAACGGGGTACACTTATATTATAAAAGTAATCTTCTTCTTCTTCCTACTGATTTTGTTTACTTGGTACAATTTTGTTTTTAGTTATGGTAACCAAATTTTTTTCGAGGACTATTCCTACCAATATCATGTACAATATGGTTTTCAACTTAGAATTTTTAAGCTTTCTTATGGTACATGGCAATAATCCTACTTTGATTCGTAGCAACTTGCAAGCCATTTAATAACTCTTTGTAATCCAGAAGAGGTTCGTATCACCTTTAATATAAATACAGTTCATTCAAATAAAAATATGAAAGTAATAATCACTGGTAGCATTATGTCAAATTTTAAATCTATGTCAATTTCCATAATGAAACGTAGTGGTTATCTGGATAAATACTCTGTGATGAAAACTTATAGCAACATTGAATAAATAGTTCGCGACTTGTCGCGGCTTACGGGCTTACGATTTGCGTCCAAGCTATGCTGTGTGTACCTATATTGTCTGTCTGTAGCATTTTTAATTTGCTGAATTAATAAAACTATAAAAAAAAAAAAACCATTTACCATTTTGTATTCGGTTAAATGTACAGTGACATATTTAGTGAGAGGCTGATTCGTTAAAAGTGCGAATTTCTCACAATGACCAATAAGTTCACGGCTGCAATTACGGGCGCATCGTGATATTACCCAATATGGGAAAGAAAGTACAAACATTCTAATTGTTCGGGTTATTTGTGGTGCATTTGTGGCATTCATGTGAAGCTTGCAATCTTAAGGTTTAGTTTTGCTGTCTCATATTATTTGTTTTGGTTATGATAGTCTTAAATAGAGTCATTGAACCTACGTGCGGCGTGGTGTCGGTGCTGTGAATCGTGAATCGGAAATATGTAAATAAACATGAACGATACAAGCTTGAAAATAGTGGAATCGCCTAAAGACTCATCTGGGGCTCAAGTGCCTCCGATAGTTACACCTGAATCTGAAAATGAGGTCGATCCGTTGGCGATAGAGGAAAGCGAAGTGGGCACTGGACAAGGCCCACAGATCGAGGAGGCGACAGTTGAAAAGCCTCAAGAGGAAAAGGCGGGAAGCTGTGATGAAAATGCCAAAGAAAAGAATCTAAGTGATAATCAGAATGTGGATAGTAATAGTGTACTAGAGATTCAGTCAGTCCAGATAAAAGGTGAATCTTATTACTTCAGTTTAAGCTATAATTATATGAACTATTTGGTTTTATTATGTTGATGAAGAGCTGTCCTTGTTATTAGAGAACCAATGATAACCCTATAATTCAAAGTCAATTGTTATTTCTAAATAATCTAGAATAGGTTGTAGGTGTAAAATAGGCTGTAATTTTTATTAATTATTAACTACTTCACTTTCAGAAGAACTGTTGACAGAAGGCAAACAAACTCTTGCTATTGAAGAGACAGAACCTACCGTAAATAATGCAGCTCCTACAGTTAAGTCCGAAGAAGCTCCTAATGAGGAGACTGAGAAACCCGAGGCACCAATTGAACAAGTAGAATCTGAAACAAAAGAACCCAGTCCTCCAAAAGAGGTGGTGACGGAGGATAAGTGTCAGGAGGCCGATGTGGATATGATTGAGGTTGAGAGAGCTGAGCCGAAGATAGATGATAACCAGAAGATAGATGATAAACAGAAAGCTCCAATGAATGGGGATGTGGAAAAGGTGAATTCCTATTAAGATTTCAATTCCTCACAAAAAAAAAAATTTGGTTACTAATTTCAAATTAAAAGATATTATTGGCAACTCCTCTCTTGTCTATGACTTGAAATATGGAAGGTCTACTGTAAAAAAATCATATTACAAATAGTAGTTTGGGGTTCGCATTCTGAGCACATAAATTTTTCTAATTTAGATATAGATAAGAACATGTTCTTGGGAATCAACTTACACATGTTACAAATAAAATTATACTCCCAAGTGCTAATTTCAGGAGATCAGAAAAAATTTATTGCTATAGCAACATTCAATGACATTTGGATTTACACTCTTACGAAGTTTGACTGTATTGCGAAATTCCATTGCTCTAAATCGAACAAAAGACATTGATTGATTTTGAAGCAAAAATTTCACAAGCAATTTCAAATGTCAAATGTCAGATGGAGATTGGGAATGAGTTTTTGTGTTTCAAAGTATCAAATTGCATTTTACGAACTAAGTACTGTTATTGTATCTGCTAAATTCCATTCTCATTGATTGTAATAATTGATGATTAACTAATATAAATGATATATAATATAATACCGCTGGTCTAGTGGTTAGTATACCTGACTGCTACGCTAGAGGTCGCGGGTTCGATTCCCGCCAGGGCAAACATTTATGTGACAAATATGTTTGCCTTGCGTTTGGGTGTTTGGTATGAACTTATAAGTATGGATTTACAAAAAAAAAAACACAGTCCAGATGGCGCTGTGATAATGTCCAAGCAAAAAAAAATTACTGTTTTCCATGTGTAGTCTTCTTTTGGATACAGAGTTTAATTTGAATATTATTTTGTCCCAATAATCTAAAATAAAGTGTAGAAGTGTGGATCACTAGTCTAGCTAGCACCTTATTTTGAATGAACAAAACCTACAATAAATAATATATATGTAACTGATATTTATTTGGGCAAATTGTATTTTTAAATAACTATTTATATGTATAGAACTCATCATCTTTATAACTAGACTTTGATACCACTAAGGATACTATACAAATTAACATAATATATTTTTTTTTAGGAGGATCAAGGCACGAAAAGACGTTCTAGTGAAGAGGCAGAAACAGAGTCCCCACTGAAGAGACTCTGCCAAGAAGTAGAGAAGACATTCCCTCAGCATAACAATATGATCAATGAATACATACAGACAGCCACCAAAAACAACATAGACGAGATACAAAGGCATACAGAACAACTGCTCGCAGAGATACAGACGTTACGTGAACTGGCCCAGAAGAAGGAACACGAATGGAATAATATACTGCATTTGAAAAAAGTCAAAGAAGAAATACTACTAAGGCTTTTGAGACGGAAACAAGTGTTATCTTTCGAGAAATCAGTGGAAATTAACGGCGCAGACAGACTTCCAGATCCTTTTGATTACCTTAACCAACCGAAAAACTTAGCTATAGATAAAAGCGACGATATCTCTGGTCTTGCCATCAAGCAGCCGGGGTCAGCAGTTAGTCCGATGATGCAGGCTCCAGTAATGCCAGTAACTACACACTTCAATCCTATGTCAGGGCTGCCACCGCCTTATGATAAAGCAGCTCATATGCAAAACATGCCCAAGCCGGTGTACCCTCAAGCTATGATGATGCCAGGCCATATGCAAGGCTTTCCTAGAGATATGAACGGACAGCTTCCGTCGAGTTTTGGGTTACCGATGGGTCGGCAAGGGCCTACCAAGGATGTCAAGTCGATAATAGCGGATTATAGGCAAAGGAACCCGGACATAACCCCGCGTAGGGGTAGGAGGATGAAGTCGATATTGAACCCGAGTATGATGAACGCGCCACGGCCCATAGCCCCTAAAATGGACAGTATGAACAGTCTAAACAACATTAATATGCTGTTCAATAATTTGGACATGGTAAGTCATCTTTTATATTTTTTTATTAGTAATTTATTATAGGTACCCAAATTAGACCAGGATTTTAGTTACAAAAATTATCGTCAATTTTGGAAACCACAAAAAAAATGGTGGATGAATCCCCAAAATACTTTTTTTTTATACAAAATAAAGCGTATTTGGGACATAAAAAGTTAAGAAAAAAAATAGAAATTTAAAACTTGATTAATTTTGAATTTTCACATACATTTTGAGGATAAGTGAAAAAAGTTTAAATACAATAGCTGTACATCTTTTTGTTACCTACAACGCTACAATGGTTGTCATCTAACTATACACAATAGGACTTGTAGTTTTGCCGGAAATCGAGATAAACCGTTTTTACCCTTAAAAGCTCACTGCCCGATTTTCCGACCTCAGATCGCCCGTAAAATATTTTTCCTAGAAGAGAATACCTAGTAATTTAAAATACGAATAAATTCGCACCAATGCACGACTCATTTAGGTGATTATTATTTTAGGCAGATCTCTTGTAATCCATAAACATAGCGTATCTTCCAAACATTGCTTTTCTTTGCTATATAAGTTAAAATATGTAAAAGTTTTCGCAGCTAAAATGATTTATCTTTTACCGCTCAATTACTGAAAAAAATTCAGGCAGGTTTCTTAAAATCCATAGGATTTTTTTATGCTAAACGAAGTCTAGTATAGATTTCAAAAAGTTCAAAGTTTCCCATTGCACGATCTTCAGAGGCTAGGAGCGCGATTGAACAATTTAATTAATAATCGCGATACTTACCTACTTGACCTCGTTGCTCAATGACGCTCGGTGCGCTTACCCTTTGGCACTGCTGTTTTGCGGGTTCATTCATTTGCCGCTATAACGTCAAATAATAAAAACGAAAATAAAGTGGCGCCCCTACTACATAAATGTTGTTTTTTGGTCTATCTTAATGTCATCAACTTCAACAAGTAGACGCTTGAACTGCACATAGAGATTGTATTGCATTTTTTTTCCAAAAAATAAGAGCTAATTTACTATTGCAGTTATTATTTGTGCAATAGCCGTGTCTAGGGATCGAACCGCAAAGTTAAGTTTGTCAGTTATTTTGCTTTGTTTTTAGTTCGGAACCATCGGTGTGCGAGTCCAACTCACACTTGACCGATTTTTGAAATTAGGGTCGGCAACGCGCAAGTGTTGCTGGTGTTGCAAGTGTCCATAGGCTGCGATAACCGTTTACCACCAGGCGGGCCGTGTGCTTGTTTGCCACGGTAGTGGTATAAAAAAATAGGCATTTTAAAAATATTCACTCATTAAAGGCCCTTTTTACGGTACCGTACCCAAGCCCCTGTGAGCGGTTCCCTTTTTTTCTAAAATATAGAATTCAGCATTATACACCGAAATAACTGTCATCTCATTTTTTTGTATACAAACTTCGGAGGTAGAAAACAAGACAGCAACACAAAATCTGAATCTAATGACACTGACATTTCGCACTGAAATTCTGAGCACATAAATGTGCAATTTGCCTAGCCAACAGGCGGAACCCTGTTACTAAGACTTCGCTGTCCTTCAAATTATGGACATTTGTATGAATGTGGATATAGGGGTCGAGGTGGACCTAAGAATAGATGGATGGATTGTGTAAAAGATGACATGACCAGAAAGGAAGTTAATACAGAGATGACGGCTGATAGAGAAGGATGGAAGAGAAGTACATATTGCGCCGACCCCAAATAATATGGGATAAGGGCAGGATGATTAATGATGATGGGCAATATGTTCATGACTTTTTTTTTCAGTTATTCGTAATAGTTACATTAGTTACGCTTTTCCACAGTGCCGGTAGCAGGAACATTGTCGACAACGTATTCGAAAACGTAACTCGCGAAATGTCAAAATTGTCATACTAATTTTTAGTTCCACTTCACCGCCGCAGCGCTGTTCATTTTTCAATAAAAAAAATGTCGAAGGCGATACGAAAACGTCGTCGACAATGTTCCTGCTACCGGCACTGGTTTGTTGAAGTAGTATTTTATTTTCGACATCTAGTAAAGGTGACTTTTTTTACAAGTTTCAATATTTGAGGTAGGTTTTTTTTGCGATAAATTCTAAAGCGTGCTACACACCTTCAGTTTTAACCGTACAGTTAAATCGTACGTGTGTAGGCAAAACTGACAACTGTGCAGTTGAACTGATGATCGTGATCGAACGTGTGTAGTCACTAGGGGTGACAGTTATAACTGCACAGTTCGACTGTACAGTTAAAACTGAAGGTGTGTAGCACGCTTTACAGTTTTATAACTGTGCAGTTGAACTGATGATCGTGATCGAACGTGTGTAGTCACTAGGGGCGACAGTTATAACTGCACAGTTCGACTGTACAGTTAAAACTGAAGGTGTGTAGCACGCTTTACAGTTTTATAATAGCTTAGATAGCTAGATGTCTTCTGAATGTTATTGCATGTCACTGGCTAAAAGGTCGTCAGTTGAAGTGGTCACGGACACCGCTGAGGCCGGAGAATGTTCAACGTTTACTGTATAGGCTTTGAATTGAATTGAGCCAGTTCAGAAATAGATATTCCCCGCGTTGTTTACTAGCATCTGGACTCTGGTAACGTGCAGGTTCACTTGCGATTTATTAACAAACATAATTAAAAAGTTATATTGATTTTTAAATGTATATATTTCTTTTTTAGGGTTCCGTACCTCAAAAGGAACCCTTATAGGATCGCTTTGTTGTCCGTTTGTCTGTCTGTCAGTAAAAACCTTATTACTCAAGAACGCGTAGAGTTATCAAGTTGAAATTAATTTAAATACCTGGACCTCTGGTCTCTTTCAGCTGTGAAAAATGAAAAAAAGAATCATGAAGAAAAGATCACCGTTTATGTCGCAAAGTTTCGCATTTTTTATGGGGAATCAAAACCTATAGGGTTGTTTGTCCCGTTGTTGTGTCCCATTGACCTAGAATCATGAAATTTGGCAAGAAGCAGTGTTTTGCAGCACATATAAAAGGAAAAAACGAAAACCGTAAATATGTAGTTTTAATAACAATAAACCGGCCAAGTGCGAGTCGGACTCTCGCACCGAGGGTTCCATACACCGGTTTAAAGTAGGCGAACTTCAAATGAAGTTATTATTTGTTGGTGACTCAACATCGCGATTCAGGAATATTTTTTAGTAAATTTGCATTAAAAAAACATTATATATACGGTTTTCAGATTTTTTCCTTTACTTGTGCTGTAAAACACTGCTTCTTGCCAAATTTCATGGTTCTAGGTCAACGCGAAGTAACTTATAGATTTTGAATCCCTTGATTGAAATCGCAAAATATTGTAAAATTTGCGACGTAAATGGTCATATCTTTTCTTCATATTAACTTACAGGTTTGATTATTTTACAGCTGAAAAAGAACACAGACCTGGGTATTCCATATTAATTTCAATTTGATAACTCCACGCGTTCTTGAAATAAAAATAACAATCTTACAATTAGTTTTTTTATTTTCGTTTTTTTTATGTCGTCCCCCAAATGTCGCCCCTTCACGCCCCTCCCCCCACTAACACCGGCACTGCACCATTGCTCCTTAAAAATGTATTACTATATTTATTCCAGAACCAAAAAGCAATGCTGGAACGCCTCCAGCAGCTCCAAACGGGAGGCATGCCCAACGGCCTATCATTCAAGGACGTGCTCGTTCAATTCGCGAACATGCAGCAGACGAACAGCGGACTCCTGCCCAGACCCCCGGAGACGATGACCAACCGACCCGAGCACCACATAAGGCCTGATGGTAGAAGGAGGCAGGACCGGCCCCACGAAGACCTGCACGTGTCAGTGAAGCAGACAGAGAGGCTTCCATCCACTAGTCCAAGGTTGCCCCCCCCTCCCCCGTACCCCGAGATCTCTCTCCTGCCAGTCTCGTCGAGTCAGGACACGTGTCAGACGCAGCAGAGCTCGCTGTTACACGGCATACTCACCAAGGTAAATTTACTAACATATTTTGCCATGTAGTATTTTTACGTTCGGTGGCGTTCTTATTCGCGTGGCTATAAGGTGACAGAGCGAGACGGGACACGGTTTTAATGTAGGTACTTGCGTGTGGAATGGCGTTTTTTTGTTTTGTGTTTTATTAATTATATAATTATTAATTATGCGTATTCTAAAATATTTATTAAAAGCATTGAATAGTTTTTTTTTATAAAACGATTACAGCTTGATGGATCATAATAAATTGAAATCTTATTTATTTAAATGTTAAATAGAAATTAATAGTATTTCTTGACGCTACAATGTCTTAACATTAAAATGCATTAGCATCAGTCATAGTCATTTTTTTCTAAGCCAAGTAGGTTATCAACGATTAACAGTTTCGATCTCATTCATACTTATATTTCTATCCTGCTCACTCTTACTCAAGGAGTAACTAGATCTTCAATAGCAGAAACTAGTAAAACAGCAATATTTTAGTCAATTTGGACTCTTTGTGTTAATTGCGTTCAATATGCATATTCTTGAACTAAAAGAGTTCCAAATGAAACTATATCTATCACTGTCTGAGAGGAGTGTAGTGCACGTAAAAGATTCACAGCAAGAGTTGAGGCTAACAGTGAACGTAAAAACAACTTACTACGCATGTGCAGCGTAACTGAAAAACGCTTTGCAACTCGCTTTGTACATATGCATATCGTTTAGGGAGAAAAGGATAGCTAGCGTTCGAAACTAGGGCTTTTGAATACCGGATATTTTCGGTACCGGTATCAATACCGGTATTCGTGTGATCAATACCGTGATCACGGTATTACGGTATTGGCACATTCTTATAATTATGAAATAAAAAAATTGACATAAAATCAAAAAATAAACGAATAAATCAAATAGCATTAATGTTCTTTATCGTTGTTTTTAATTTTTTTAGAAGAAACCCTTTATTAATGGAAAAATCACTTCAATATTGAAAATTCGAGTAGAGAAATTTGCTATTTTCGGAGAGTTTATTTTAACGCAATCTCATACATTTATCTCATTATGCCATTTACCGATTGTTTGGAAGTTATTTAGAAAATTTAAGTAGGCAAGTAGTATACTAATAGCTAGCAAATTTGTAGCGGTTCTCGAAGAAGTTTGCAGTCAATGTCACGAGTCCTGACAGTTAAATGTGAGTCCACAGTTCATGGGACTTTCTTTGTTGTTTCTATTAACAGAAGCCAAGACTCGACAAGTAATAGATGCACGGAGTCACGTGCCGTTCCCTTCTTAATGAGACGGGTGCTAAAAATCTGAAAGTTTCTTAAGTTTACCTCAAACTATACCTCTGAGAAGTAGAATATCTAAACCTAGTCCTTGGACAATAAAGATGAGTCTACTACATGTCAATTTACACCATCGACAGCCGGCTAGAGGTTCTTAAGTACTCCGTGAGCATCGCGTTACCAAACTTAGGTTAACAAGAAATTTTGCGCCATGGACAACTCAGGGCTGGGGTAGCGTATTATACCCGATGAGGATCGGATATCCATAGGTATCTACGTGGTGCATGATGGAGGATAGGTGGCGTCGTTTGCTACGAATATCATAAAAACGAAATGAAAATGTGCGTTTGGAAGCAGTCATCCCCCTACGCTAAGGCTTCGTCATGATGTAGCCAGTCACAAATTCAGAAGACAGTACAGAATTAGTCTTTATTGAAAAAGGCAAGACCTTGTGAATAACAAACATATATTCATAAAATGAAGGGAGGATGAGCTAGAGATACAGCGGGCGCTCGCTCTGGCGAAAACAAGTGTGAGAGTAATATCACATTCTAAAATTTTCCATCACTTATTACAACAAACCGCAAAAATATATATTAATATTTGTAATACCGTAATCACGGTATTGGCCCGTCAATACCGTGATTACAAAAAACCGATTTATATCCGTGATTACGGTATTACGGGATCCCGGAATACCGGTATTGAAAGCCCTATTCGAAACGGTTGCATAAAATTATAGAGTTAAATTTGCCCTGTACATACAACTTTATCCGGACAAAAAATAACTAACATCTTGTATACAATCCTTATCCTGACATCTTAACAAAAACAACAGAATAAATGTCCATTTTGGTGCAGTTTTTATGGAGTTACCTAAGTTTGTTTGAACGCACTAATCTCAAGAACTACTGAAAAAATATTTTTGCGGTGGATAGTCAATTTATCGAGGAAGGCTTTAGGCTATATAAATCACGATTCACGCTACGACTAATATACTATATATTAGATTAGAAAATTCACCGAAAAATTTGAAGTTTTGATTAAATTGTACCCGTGCTAAGCCGGGTCGGGTCGCTAGTGTATATAATATATACAATTCGGCGATTCATTTTTATTTATATAGATAAAGATAAATCATATTAAAGTAGCTTTTTATCACTCACTTTTCAGATTTATTATGTAATGTTATTTCTTACGTATACATACATGTTTACGAATGACGAGCGAAGTGGTAAGACGGCATGTTTCTAGCTTCGTATTACTGTCGCCTTATACTGTCGCGGGCATAAGATCGCTACCATTGATGGGTGTAACAAAAAGTTGTAGGCTGCTTACTTTAAGTTGTCAGATTTGTAATAAATGTGTGCGAACTCAAAAGTATATCATAGTGTGTATAATTACTTTTGGCCTATTTGAAATTATTAGAAATAGGTGCCTAATAGTATCGTTGGGAAATCTAAATTTAGATGTGGAATTTAAATTTAACTATCTTTTGAAGTCGAATGTATTCTTCATTTAATATAATCAGGCGTTACGTTATATTTTTAATTTATAAGATGACAGCATTTTTTTTTATTTTTCTTAGTTTTGCGCACTGACTCTCGTCAGCGCATTGCATTAGATACTTTCATCTATCCATATTGAGTGCTATCTCTTTCTCTTATAAACGCAGTGACAGTGAGATTTTAATTTGTCAAAGTAACCTACCATGTTCGACAGTTCACAACTTTGACCTTGACCGTGAGCTTTTAATTTATCAAAGTAACCTACCATGTTTGACAACTAGCACCTTGACCATGACCTTTTAATTTTATCAATTTGTCAAAGTAACCTTAACAACTGACAATTTCGACCTTGACCTTGACGTTCGTATTTCATTTAACTACACCTTTTTGTTACACTGTACAAACCATTGCATTATCAAATTAGACCTTATCGCTTGTAGTGAAGCTTCATTGTAGAGCGACTGTTTATTTTTGTATTGCTTTGTACATTGTGTTGAATGAGTGTTGCCAACGTTGCAGCAGGCGAGCCCTGCGTCTCAGAGTTACTCCCCGACGTTGGCTAAACTTCTCACGTCGCCAGATCGGAAACAGAACGCGCCAACGTTGCCCACTTTCGGTCAGGCCAAGGTACCACCTCTATGTGTCAAAAAAAACTATAATTGGTGTGCTAATTGGCCTCGATCATTCAAAATTCAAAATTTAGTTTTTAAGAATTGAAAATTATCAGTTTGAGCCGACATGAATCGCACTCTCATTGAACAACGTTGTAACTGATTTCTTAAAGAAATGAGTTTCTACCTTTTTCGAAGCAGATAAGGTAGCAATTCAATTTGCGAGAAATATAATTGCATCTTTGTTCGATAACTGTGTCGATTAAAGGGTTATTTATAAGGAACCGCATCGTCACCACGTCAGACAGTTAACAAAATTAAACTTTACATCGATTGCACACGGCATATAATTGAGTGCAGCTCGGTAGTGTACATAGATGTAAGGTGTAAACTAATTTTTGATTTGATGGCGAGTTCTTATAATAATCCTGTGGACCGCAAAATATTTTTTGCTGAAGCCCAACTGTTTATTAAATTTGATTGTGACTTTCAAAATTTTTAGTCTGGCAATACTCATTGATGGAATACAATGCCACCTCACAATCATTTTAACATAATGAGCATTATAATCGAACAAATGTCTGAATATATATACTATTGCATAATATATACTTTAGAATGATGCCGAATGGTAAATAATATTGCTGTATTGAAGTATGTATACATGCTTTGAATAAGTCTTTAATGAATGGGGAAATATGTATTACTCCTTATATACTTTAGAGGATGTCCCGAAAGTCGACGTCAAGCCGGAACCGGGTGAAAAAGCAAGCGAACCGGTTATCAGAATAATATAAAAAAATCTTAGTTGCTACAAAATCAATACGCCTTATCAGTGGTTAATTATAGTAAAGTTAAGATACGATGGAGCTGGCATAAACTTTGTTTCAAAGCCCCTTAAAAATAAACATAAAAATTGCATGTTTTTTTTCTGGACAGTCAGTTAAATAAGGGCGAAATTTTCATTTTGGATTTTTATTTTGTGAAAAAAAGTCAAATTTGCATCCAAGCTAAAGCAAAAAAATATTTTTAAAAGTTTTTTTTTTATATTTTTTGGATAATCGGTATGTCTTGCCTTTTCATCCGGTTCCGCCTGTATAAATAATGCTTTGATGCAACAATGTATTTAGCCATGCTAAACCGCCGCGAGTCACGATCTACCGATATGAAACCTTATATCAATCGTTACTGTATCGTTAATCTAATGCAGACGAAACAACGGCGCCAGTTCTCGTTGACGTTGCTCAATCATTGTCATTGATTTCTAGACCCAAATACATTTTATATAAGGTTGAATATCATTAGCTTTATAAGACTTGACGTATCGAAGGCGGGTCCGTCACGTTTGAGAAAATAAAGGAAGCATTTTCGTTGTATTGTCATTATATCCGGATGTCGCTTGTGTACTGTTAACAATCAGCTACCTACGACCGAATCTGCCCATAAAAAATATATGATCCGCGCAATTAAATATTTACCTGTGGTCTCTTATGTAAGTCCAATTAGACAGCGCTTTCTCACAATGTCCACGCACTACTGCAAGGTTACTGTAACTTTACTTTAACGATACGAATACAATACTTTTTCAAAATGTTATTAGGCTTGAGGCACTGGTTAGTTGATTCGGTGATATTATATTCTCTATTAGCTTCTGCCCGCGAATACGTCAGCGTTGAGCTTAGAATCACAGTGGAACTTAAAAAGTATCCTATGTATTAATCCAGGTTATAAATTATCTGTGTTCCAAATTTCGTCCAAATCCGTTGAGTAGTTTTTGCGTGAAAGAGTAACAAACATACTCTCAAACTTTCGCACTTATAATATTAGTAGGATGACAGATACCAGGCTACGTTTTAGTGAGATACTTCTTTAAGACCTGTCAGAAGCTTTGAGTCAGTTGCTACTTTTTTTAAATAATGTGGTATACACATTGGGTTACATCGATTGCCGACTCGAGTGATGATGAAAGATCGACGTAATTAAACATAGTCTCGCTTTAAATACAGGTTAAAAAGAGGAAATCGGATGTCGCTATATTATCAACATTATATGTAAGGTTTTTATTATTAATCAATGTAAAACGGCTGATTTGTGGATTATAAACTAAGAAGGATATATTCAAATAAGACCTGGCTTAAAGACCGTGGCAACCGAGCCATGAAACTCCAAAAAAATGTTGGTATATTGATGGTGTAACGTTTGCAGAACTGTGGCGAGATCACAATAACGCCGGTGCAGCCCACGCCGCCGCCGGCCGAGCCGCAGCCCGAGAAGGCCGAGGAGGTGGTTCAGTTGGTATGTCATTACTTGCACATATACTACACCAGCTGTTACGACTTAGTCTAAAAGAGTGCCTATGTCCTTCCTCAGGATATAATCTATCTCCTTGTCAAATTTTATCACGATCTGTTCAGCCGTTGTTTTCGTTCAGTCCTGAAAATGTAGCAAACAAACAAACAGAGTTACTTCCGCATTATAATATTATTATGGATTACTATTATAAAACTAGTTGTCCCGACAGACGTTGTCCTGTCTTAGCTATGAATTCATATGTAAAGTACACCATTGAAAAAAGGACCTTTAGTTTATCCCGAATTTAAAAATGTACCATTTTTTTTTAAATCTCTATAAGAACCTTCTCCTGTTAATAACAAACACAAAAATTAAAGAATTAGCAAAATCGGTCCAGCCGTTCACGCGTGATGCTGTGACCAAGGAAAATAGGGATTAGTTTATATATATATATATAGAGATTACATGGAGCTAGTGAGGGAATGGGAGTGTGTGTGGTGTTGTATTGTAGGACGACGAGGAGAGCCCGGGGTCGGAGGGCGAAGCGGGGTCCCCGGGCGGCGGCGGGCGGCTGGTCATCGACGAGGCCGCCGAGCCGCCGCCCGAGCCCGACGCGCCGCTCTGCCAGGGCTGCCGCCGCCGGGACGCGCAGTTCGTCTGCGCCGGCTGCGCCAACCAGTGGTACTGCTCGCGCGACTGCCAGGTACCCACACACACTCGCACACACACACACACACTGCATGCTCATATGGTACACACACATACACACTCACACACATGCATCACTCTGCTCACTCATATCATAACGCGCAGTTCGGTGGTACTGCTCGCGCGACTGCCAGGTACCCACACACACTCGCACACACACACACACACACACACTGCATGCTCATATCGTAACGTACAGTTCGATGGTACACACACATACACACTCACACACATGCATCACTCTGCTCACTCATATCATAACGCGCAGTTCGGTGGTACTGCTCCCGCGACTGCCAGGTAACACAGACATACACCTACACACACATCACTCTGCTCACTAACATCACTACGCGCAGTTCATACTGCGATCTAGCTATGTACTATGCACACTAGATGTGTTACACTGACTGAATTCACTGAACTAAGGCAAACTGTTAGCGGCCGACTGAGTTTGCGGCGTATCGGTTTAATACGCCCTTCCATATATTTGAAATGGAGTGTTCACAGTTTGCTAGTTTGCGCTCACTCTACGCAGTTTGCAGCGTTACTCGCGAACTTTAAACACTCCATTTCAAATATATGGAAGGACGTACTAAACCGATACGCCGCAAACTCAGTCGGCCGCTAACAGTATGCCTAAGGTCGAGAACTTAGGAGTCACACGTACAAACACACAAGACAGTGATCATATATCTTACGACGTGCTTTACACAACGACCGGCACATGATTATTGATCATATTAGTTATTGTAGTGTAACGTAATGGTTAATTCATATAAATACACAATTTTAAGCTATTGCATAGCTTTTATCGCGGGCCTTGAGCGTGGGGACCGAATCCAGAAATTCCGTAACGAAAAAAACCTAACACCCCCCACTCCGACCGGCACAGCGGTGATACTTTTTAGTTCCATCTATCGATAAATACCAGAACTTTTAATGACTTTTTGAAATATCACGCTTGTCTCTTTAGTTCAGCAACCCGCCTTTAGGTGGCATTGGTTGTATTGGAAAACTACCGTAATCAGCTGTTTGTGAGAAAGTATATAGGTATATAAAAAATACTGCATTAATAAAATAAATAAATAATTATAATTGCATAAGTTGATAAAAAATGCTATGCAATAGCTTTACCGCGGCAGTCCCCGAGTGCCACACCTAATTTGTTACAAATTGTTATATCATGATTGTTACATGAAAAAAAAAGGACAGAGCACTGAGTTTCTTGCCGGTTCTTCTCAGGTGGCTTTTTTTCCGAACCGGTGGTAATTTAGACCTTCATAAGTGCCTTATTAGGGCCTAAACAGAATATTTTTTTTGTTTTTTTTTTCATTTTGAATTATTTGGTAACTGAATGATTTTTGATGATGAAAATGATTTTTGTTTTTTTTTTCATTTTGAATTATTTGGTAACTGAATGATTTTTGATGATGAAAATGATTTTTGTTTTTTTTTTTATATTGAATTATTTGGTATGTTTCAGGTGGCAGCGTGGGACGAGCACTCGGACATGTGTTCAGGTTAACCAGCACCGTTAAATAAAGTTAGTGTTCAAGCATTAAGTATATAATTATATTATGTATTGTGTATACAGCTACCGGCGCGGTCTCAAACTAGTTACATCTGCCTTATATGTGTATAGACATTAGTATCTATCTTATATACTTACCTGAATCTCTATTTGTGCTAATAGTTTGTGTCACATTGAATGCGGTGATTTGATATTCTAAGGGTTGAGTACTGAAACGCTATTCAAATCTGATGCCGCTTTAATTTTGAGTGGCCTCTGTTCTTCATGCGAATTTGTATTTTGACGATGTCTCAGATAAGTTGCGTACGCCATCAAACTTTGTATGTCCACGATGTTACTCACAATTAACGATATTGGTAATTGACTGGCGTTGCAAATTAAGGGTTTTTTTCACGGTGCAAATCTTAACTTTTGTAGTTTAACCTTTTGGTTCAGCTAAGCGGGAGAAGTCACTTGTGTGTAGCACTTTACGCACACGGACGCACACATTGATAATCATCTCTATCACTTTATAGGGCACGCTGTACCTTCATCTATCTATTAGTTACTCGATTTATATTTTTAATCCTTTTCTTTATACCACTAAGGTGGCACACAAGCATACGACTCACCTGATAGTAAGCAGTCATCGTAGCCTATAGCCGCTAACAATACTAGGGGTATCACTAACGGGCTGCCAACCATGTTGTTGATGAGGACTCACTGTGTTAGCAGCATTACTACTAGCGCAGCGTATCGTCGTGGAGCACTGGCAACCTTACTAAACGCAGAAACACAACACTACATCAGTAGTGTTATTTCACTGCGGTCTTCTGTAAGGAGGTATAGTCCCAGTCGGGTGGCTCCAAATTAAATGGGAAAACCCACGGGAAATCCCAAATCGCATAAAACTAAAGCGTTACGAACCAGTTTGTAATTTGTTGCGTTGTATATTTTGAAATACTAGTTTTGTGACATTCTAGCTAATTAAGTAAAGTGTGATTAATTTGTTCGAGTAACGTCGTGGACGGTCTAAGGGAATGGCTGATTATAGAGTCGCCTAGAACATTCTACAAGTGATTGACAGATTTTATTAAAGACATTAAGGACTTGCTTACCATCGCGTTTTAACAAAATATAATTTCAAAGTCCTTAGTCTTTTTAAGTCTGAGTTGATCTGTTAAATTTTGTATAGAACTTATAAAGCTCTGGTATTGAAATTAGCTGCTATCTCTTAAACTCTGTTTCATAAGACTCAATGTAAGTGAAGATAAAGTAAAATGAGAATGTTATCTTCTCTAAGAACAAAAGTTCCAAAAAAATATCCTTGATATAAGGATAAATTGAAATACGGATTTCACACATGATCTAATTTACTATTATATATATAGGAAATGACAAAATTAATGAATTTGATTATAATTATTTTGTATTTTTGACAACAATCAACTTTAACTACTATTGAAATCGTTTTACGGATCATTAAAACTGGAATATGTCAGTATATTGACTCATTAAATATATATACAATTGAATAAGTTATAAAATTGTCATGAAACATTATTGCATGTCTGAAATAAATCACTAATGCAGAATATACCGCATAATTTAAATTATATGTCCTTATCTAAAATGATTTAACTCGATATGAGTAGAAGAGACAAATATGTAGAGGTTCTTCATATAATTTCATTAATTAGTTTATAGGTATAGTCTGGCAAAAGAGAGTAGAAAATAAAAGGGGCGCCACTGTGCCTTTCGTATGGCAACCCGCCGCAGCTCGTATAGAGCATCAACCGTCTTGACATAGATTCCATTTTGTGAAGGTTGCCAGTAGACAAATATTTTGTTCCGTTTCTAGACTTTTGCCAAACTATACACGTATATAAACCCCCTCTCACCTTCAAATATTCAATAACTTAATTGGATCATCCCTAAGTTACCCAAGACAGATTTCAACTCTCGGTCTCCCAGTACAGGCTGTATATGCCTGTCAGTCAGACATGTTTTATGTCAAGTATATTGGAATAAAAAGTAATTTCTGTTATGTATTTTGCTATTGTACCTTCATCGACTGTTTCTTATGAGATCCTAATATGCTATCTATTCACAAATCAAAATCAAAAATCATTTATTCTGTACAGGCCCTAAAAAGGCACTTGTGAAGGTCTAAATTACCACCGGTTCGGAAACAAAAGCCACCTGAGACGAACCGGCAAGAAACTCAGTGCTCTGTCTTTTTTTCATGTGACAATCATGATAGATAATGGCGTTATTTGAAATTACACATTACATCTTCGCGTTTGAGACTACATGCAGTAGCCCGAGTAAGAATATTACAACGTATTCCAAAACGTAACTCTCAAAATTAGATTTTCTCATAAGAATGTTTAGTTCAATTTTTCGCAGCGCCGGCCCACCACTGAAAGTTTAAGAGCCACTGATTTAAAGAATAGATAGATAATGGTGTCGATTCTGTTGTTCAAAATGACTTAAACTTAACTAATTTGATATGTCTTAAAGTCTTGCTATCCCTTTCTCATGCGCGGGGTTAAATAAGGACGGTAATACTTTTAGACCTGTCAAACTAACTAGTTTTGTGATTTCGTACAACAGAATTGGCACCAATAGGATCCCACGCCTGCCTAGTTTTTTGTAAGTATCAAAATTGTGTTCCTAATCGCATAATAATAATATATTGTAATTGTTTTACGAACAAACGGAAGTGTTTAAAACTGCGGTTGTGTTAATGTACTCACACACTTGTGATTTATGAATATGTATTGCTCGGACGCGGTTCAAAGCGTTTTGGAATTAATTTGAAGACTGATATATACGTGATGTATACGTTTTGTTTATTTATTTTATATTTAAAAGTTTAATTATACTGTCACATGAACATAATTTATGACATAAGCTAGTATTTTTCAATAATGAGTTACCTTTTTAGTTAAAAAACAAAATGAATATGTAGCTTTGAACTTATGTTCGAGCAAATACTACTAACGATGTAATACATGTAGGTATCTATATAATTATCCAAATGAATTCGAATTCGCCATTTTGCTTTGCAAGGAAACTCCTATAAATTATGTCATTCCTTAAGTATTGGAAGCTTGGATATGTTAAGCGGTTAAGAGAATTGTTACAAATGTATAATTGCTGTAAAAAATGTCTGTGTGTTCTGAATTATGACCTGACAATAAATCAAGCAGTTAACTGATCAATTCTAATGTAGAACACAAAACAAGAATGCCTTCTTAGTTTTAAAATGTCAAATTGCATATTCTCCATTAAAGATTGTTTTGTTAAGAGATTTTCTCTGAAATATTTCAATTAATATACAGTAATGATACATATTTCATTCATGTAGATCATAGGTTCTCAAAGTGGACGGTACCGCCCCCGTGGGCGCTAAGGCTTTCTGAGGGGCAATTGAAATTTGTAGTATTGAGGCGTTAAATAAATATGTGTGAATCTACGAAATGTCTATAAAAATGTAGATGTAGAATTTGGGGGGGCATCGGGTATAATTTGATTTGTTTTATAAAAGGGGCGGTACACTAAAAGTTTGAGAAACACTGATGTAGATCATTATGGTACAGAGTAGATCTACTCAGCTATATTTTGTGCATTAGGTACAATATTTGCCCGACGTGAAATATTATGAACAAACTCCCATAATTTGATTACATTGAGTATAAATCAGCGGCATTTTAGTTTAGACAACCAATGCTTTCTGCGGACAGCGTTAAGTGTATAAGAAAGATGCATTAAAATAAATAGACCGACTTTGTTTAAAAAGGTATAATTCAGAACAGCATGTGCCTAAGGTATGTAACATAAATATATTGTACACATAGTTAGCAGTAGCACGTACATACACGCTATGTATTAATATATTTAATTAAATGTTGTAAGAAAGAAATCATTATTTCAATGTGTAAAACAGATATTTTGTAATATTGTATGTCGAATCCATTCTGGTACTCAGTCGCGTGATTTTAAAAGTATTTAAATAAGTTATCATACTAGAGTAATGTATAATAAAGGCTTGTCGCAGCACACGGATCTGGGTGTGATTTGTGCGGCACCCAAACTAAGTTTCCCTGTCGTGGGTGCTGTATAAATTACACCCAAATTTGTACAAATACACAGCCCGAAATCTGCTCTTAAGATTTTCCATTAATGCAGCTTTACTCAACCTGCGGCCCGCGCGGTTTAAGATGAGAGTCCATCTGGTGTTACTTTATTTAAAAGCATTTTGAATTTAGCGCCCATAATAAAAAAATAATAGAGCGTGCTTAGTAAGGTTCTACATAACACTATCGCGCCGCGGTGTGCAAATCTTTATTGATATGTTTTTTTTAATATACGCGATTATACGTTCCAAGTAATTTCGTTGAATTTGTAACAATCGCGAAATCCTTCATCTTCATAGCGATAATCATGTACCTATTTTCTTAATTTATATATTTTTTTGCGGCCCGGGACACCACGACACATTTTTGACCCCAATGAAGAAAAGGTTGAGTACCGCTGCTTTAATAATATCAATCAGGGTTAGTCTGTTAGATTTGTACGGGGTTTTCTGACACTGGGATTATTCTGGTTTGTAACTATTGGTAGGCCGCAAGGATTGATGTAATGTTGTGATGGAATACCTTAATGAAATAGCAGGCTAGATACATTTGTTATGTACGAGAACAGCACCTGTGTCCTGCCAGCCAAATGTACCCTGCACAACTCTGTACTCGTCAATGGAGTACGTCGTGGTGATAGTGAAGTCGGCAGCTTGAGACGTGATTTTTATCACGAATCACTAATTAAATTATATATTGATGTATCACGCGGTTGAGTGCTGAATACATATTATACCGTAATATAACAGTGAGTAAGGTATATTATTTTATAAAAGGTTTATTACCACACTTAGTATTACACTCTAACTGTAACACAATACCGTGCCAAAATGAGAACACATTTCAGTTTCGATAAACCTGACTTTTAATATTTTCATTTATACCCGAGTTATAATATTGTTGATGCATCAATTTAAGCCTGGTTTATTTACAAATAAACTTAATAATTGCTTTAATATGTACCTCTACCGATTTCTTGTTGTCCATGCATTCTGTAGGGCGAGCACGAATAATTTGCGACAACTTGACATTTCGCGAGTTACGTCGTCGAAAAATGTTCCTGCTACCGACACTGTACAAAACCATAAAAAATATAACCATTTTTAAATGACCATGCTCAGCTTGTAATTGATGCATCTGCGGTATTAATAATAGCAATATTGGTGTAGCCGTCCACATGCAACTAAGCTTTGTTAATTTAGGAAATATCATATTTATAGCGTTTCAAAATGTGTTCATTATACTTCCCGACTGCCTGAATGTATGATATATAAAGCTTTTCTATAATATAAAAATGAATCGCTTAGTGTGTTGCTAAGCGCAAATCTCGAGAGCGGCTGAACCGATTTCGATAATTATTTTTTTAGACCTTGAAGTACAAAGATGGTTCTTAGTCAGATTTTTTGTATAATTACCTGGACTACTAAAAACGGGTAGACAAAATATTTGATAAATGTCAACCCGTGCGAAGCAGGGGCGGGCCGCTAGTATTAAATAAACTTAACAATGATTACCGCGACGCGACGGCAAAAACAGTTCGGTAATACAAGTTGTTTTTGCTGCCATGCCCCAATTACTTTGTTGACACGATGTGTTTATACAAGCGCATATAAATTTGTAATGGCTGTTATCTTCATTAAAAACTGAATAGGAACAATAAAATGCGTCGACTTTGAACAGACAGTTCTTGTCGATAATATCAGGGGAGCTTATCCAAGGGGAAAATCAAATGCCACCATACATTACTAGCGACCCGCCCCGGCTCCGCAAGGGTTATTCAAAATGAATTGTACATAAAAACCTTCCTCTTGAATCACTCTATCTATTGCTGAAAACTGAATTAAAATCCGTTGAGTAGTTTCAAAGATCTAAGCGCACAGACAGCGGAAGCTACTTTTTATTCTATGTAAAGATGGCTGGATTATAATTTCTTGCTTAGTCAAGCTAATCTTGCCCCTTGGCCCTTTTCATGGCTGGCGACGCCCTTGAACAAGATTTTACTGTTTTTTAGAGTTTCGTACCTTAAAAGGAAAAAAAGAACCCTTATAGGATCACTTTAGTGTCCGTCTGTATGTCTGTCTTTCTATAAGTTCTTGATGATTTAGCTTAGCTTAGCATGTGGTTGGCACAGTATGGTTTCAAAGGCGTACCACTCCGAGCCGCTGTCTCAGTAACGCTAGTCACGTTTCGTTACCTGTCTATCTATTTTGTAACTATCATACGTTGTTTAAGATTGTATTAAAGCAGTACTGTCTGTCGATAATTGAGTTTTACTTGTATTTCGCCTTCGATGTCATTACGCATCTATCCCACTTAACTTTTTAGGGTTCCGTACTAGACGGTAACGGTACCCTATTACGACTCCGTTGTCCGTCTGTCAGCGGGCTGTATCTCATAATAGGTGGACAGTAGAAATTTTCAGAATGTGTATTTCTGATGCCGCTATAATAACATGTAATAATAAAAAAAAAGGCTCACCAACTAGATACGCGTTTTTTTTTGCTCGATGGTAATAAGTAGACGCTTGAAGTGCACCGGGTTTGTATGGATCATCATCATATATTTAAGAGCTAGGCTCTTGTCGGTGGAGCAATCGCCAAGCCGTTCTATCGTTAGCCATCTCTTTGACCTCTTGGTACGACATAACAATATTGTATTGATATATTCGCTAAAAAAGCTTTCGCAATCGCAAGTACTAAGTTCTATAATAAAACACTCAGATCTACAATGCTATCCATTTTATGAGACGGTAGTATCAAAAATCTTTAGTTTCTTTTTGAAAAGCACACTACCCGATGAGGGTATAGCAAAATTACGAAGTGGATCTGAATTTGATATTGCGGTTGACAGGGTCGTTAAAATGCCATTAACTTGACTTACCAGGTGCTGGGACAGGCGCCGGCGCCTAGAACGTGGACGAAGCCTCGCCCTCGCCACTGGACCAGCTGCTACTCGAACTTACGCGATTGCGAAAAAGTTATTTTCTTTGGTGAATTCGAAACGGATACCGTCGGAACATTTTGCTCCATTATACTTACTAGTACGACATCTAGCGGGAATAGGTGAAAGTCAACGATGTACTCTCTTTTAATTGACCTCAGACGTCAGATCACATAATACAATAAATTGAGACTTGTTCTTCCAAAAACGCGACATTGGCGAAACTGTGGACCCCGTAGAAGCATTCATAAAGAAGTTGACGTTGACTTTATCATCATCATGATAAATCTATTAATACGTATACACACATAGAAGCTTGTTTTAAACCAGTCATTAATTAGAAAAAAGAACAATAAAAGAAATCATCTATCAAAAATAATTATTTAATGAGTCACTTAAACATGAAATAACACTGAACATCAACGATTACACTTATACAAATATAATATAGTATATATTTATAAATCGGAAGTGAACACAATTCAAGCACATAATCTCTCTTAAAACGACCACGATGAGATGAACACTGGTTGACTAGTCAGATTGATAAAAATGTATAATTCACAAACACGACTAGATTTCACAGTGTAGCTTATTTTCAGTAACTTACATCCCGATAAAAACTTAGATCCGAGAAACAGGAGCTTTTAACTAGGAATTATTACGAAAAATATAGTTTTCTAGTAGGCATGGCGATTCTGTTGTGCAAAATCGCTTAACTTAACTAATTTGACACGACTTAAATATTGCCATTCTTATTTAACCCCGCACATGAGAAAGGGATAGCAAGACTTTTTGGACCTGTCCAATTAGTAGTAGAAATAGTAATTTGGAGTGGGCGCGCCATTTTTAGTAGTTGATCAACACCAAGACATAATATTACGGCAAATTTCAAAAAAATATGTCTGTAAATTAAATTAAAATACCTATTAACGATACAGGAGTATTAAAATATTAGATGAAAGTATTTAGTAAAAATATAGGGTGCCCCACGTGTACATAATTTGACAGAACTAAAGGTCTTGCCATCCCTTTCTCATGTGCGAGGAAAGCCAGACTGTTAGTCCTGTCAAATTAGTTTGGTTTGGTGATTTTGTACAACAGAATCGACACAATTATTAATTCATATAAGCTGAGCCTATATTGTTATAAACTCCTTGTACATTTTCCGCGTTTACATTCTAAATAAACTCCTGTTTTAAACCCCTGCGGCGGTTAAAAAGAGGGGTTTTAATGGGGGTTTGTATGGAAGCCCGTCATTATTGTAGATAGAAACTTGAAACATTTGGTAGGTAAGTTCTTTTAAAAGCTTAAAAATCCAGTAAAATAATTTCAATTAAATTATGACATATTTTTATGTAACAATAAACCAAATATTCATAAAATAAATACTATACTATCAGAACAAACCTCTTACACCTAGCTGGGTTAACATAACTACGTCCTGTTCTAGCGTGTTACATTTCAAACCAGCCAGAACGAGACAAACATATGTGTTTGTTTTATTGATATATTATTTAGAGTTATGTCTTTTATTAATTAATGAGTAGAAATAATTGAATTAAGCTTTCTTTGGTCAATACAAACAGAAAACACGTGCGGTTTAATTAAAATACAATTATTCAATTAATTAGTATCTAGCACCTCTTAATTAAGGATGGTTGGTGTAGTCTCAACTCTATTGCATTCAGATTCCAGTGTGAGACAGAGACTTACACACAGTATGCTGCATCTCTTTTTTAATGTACGAAATAACGTCCAGTAGCCTTAGAAAGAACATCTTTCGACAACGTTTTCAAAAATGTTATGTCAAAATGTTCATACGAATTTTTAGTTCCACTTTTCGCCGCCGCAGCGCTGTTAATTTTCCCAAAAAAACATTCGGAAGCTATACGAATACGCAGTCGAAAGCAATTCGGTAGCAGGAACATTGTCGACAACGTATTCGAAAACGTAACTCGCGAAATGTTATAATTGTCATACAAATTTTTAGTTCCACTTTTCACCGCCGCAGCGCTGTTCATTTTTCAATACAAAAATAGTCGAAGGCGATACGAAAACATTGTCGACAATGTTCCTGCTACCGCTACTGTTTATATAACCTATTAAACTATCGATATAATCAACAATGACAATGGTGCCAATTCTGTTGGACAAAATCACTAAACTAAACCAATTTGACAGGAATACAAGTCTTGCTATCCCTTTCTCATGTCCGGGGCTAAAAAAGGATGGCAACACTTTTTGTCCTGTCAAATTAGTTTACACCTTAATCACACAGCGCCGTCTGGACCCAAACTAAGCAAAGCTTGTTCTATGGAAATCAGCAGCTAATACAATACTTATATACTTTTTTTTGTAAATACATACATATAATACATAGCAAACACCCAGACCCAAGGCAAACATAAATGTTTATCACATAAATGTTTACGTCGGCGGGAATCGAGCCCGCAACCTCTAGCGGAGCATTCAGGCATATAACCACTAGACCAGCGGTCTCGCAAATGATTTTGCAAAACAGAAGCGACACCATTAACAGATAAACTACACTAGTCAGAACGACTTCTACACGACGATAAAACATTGGACGTTAAAACCTCCATTGATTACTTATTAATATACAAAAGTTTCGATACTAAAATATATTCTAAAACTAACAATATTGAGCAGCTTTTGAACTTGACAGTATATATTACAAAATAGTCTTATTCGGTATAGATACAACGGTTCATTTAAGACTTAGTATCATTGAGTATAAGATTTACTTTTGTGTACTCAAAATGTGCGTTGTACTTTGCTTAAATATACATAAATCTATCATTTGACACATTATAAATTTCAGTAGAAAAATGCATTATATTATATTTAACAATTTCATATATTAATAGCAATATAAACATCATAAACATTTATAAAATATCTATAAAAAGTTTAAAAAAAATAACTTCATTAAAAATTAGTCAGTACTTATATTCATCAACAGTAATCAAGTCAAGTAGTTTAAACAAATTCATATTCAATTAATATTATTAGCTAATTAAACTATTTAAAAAGGTAGCTACACCTTTTTATATATTTTTGACTGCATCTTTGAGGGATCTCTCGTGTCTCAATTTATTTCTGTTAATTTATTCGGTCTGGCAAAAGAGAGTAGAAAATAATAGGGGCGCCACTGTGCCTTTCGTATGGCAACCCGCCGCAGCTCGTATAGAGCATCAACCGTCTTGATTGGTTTGTTTACAGTACACGTCATGACACGGATTCTGTAGTGTGAAGGTTGCCAGAAGCCAAAAATTTAGTTCGGTTTCTAGACTTTTTTGCCAAACTATACATGATTAAATGAAAGCGACGGTCACACTTAATCATTACAAAAACAACTAACCAAATATGTAACATTAGATTAGATTAGTGTACATACTTACCAATGCATTTCATTTCCATCATCACAGCAAAACCCCTTTCATTCCCAAGCTTTCAACACCAAAAACTCATCATAAGAAAATACATTTTTGATTGGTGACAAAAAAAATCACTCCCAAGCTGAATCTTCTAGAAACGGTACAGTTTTAACACTTCATACATCGTTAATAATTAGAGTTATCTTTACAAGGACGGATCCAGTTGTCAAGTCAGGGGGGTCACATAGTCGAGGTCTAGCCCCAATTTCGATTACAATAAAGTAAATAGTATCGTCTAGCTTGAACTTGGCTTGACACGCTACCGCGTGTCTAGATTACAAAGAAACTCTTGTTTATTTTTATGAGTCTAAATATTTTAATTCTAAAATCACTTTGTTTTTCTCTTTGTTTTCAATCGAAACGAGTTATATGTCTTCCTCCACTTGAATAAATAACCCAGCCCCGGATCCGCCCTTGTATCTCCAAAGATGGAAGCATAATTGTGGATTGGTATTGCCGTCTCTTTCAATCTGACCTCATTTGACGATGAAGACGACGTTGCTGTCCCTCTCTAGCTGTTCTTCGAGCTGCGACGCGGAGAGACCGCCCTGGCAGCAGAGTTCGTCGAGGCACACGAGGCCGTTGTACGTGCGCACGAGCGGCTGGCTGTGCGTACTGCGAACCGACGCTGTATCCTCGTTGTTCAGCGTTATCGGGAACTATCCGGAAAATACATCAAAGATATTTAACATTAAAGGTTGTAAATATTAAACAGGCCTATAAAAGAAAACAGACAGACAGATTGAGATGGACTCACGCCAAGTCGAAGGGTAGGCAGAGTGTATAGAGCGCTATTCTATTATTGACTTTTGCTTGTTTTACATTAATCATTCTTTTCATACATGCCCGCCGATTCCGAGTACTCTAGCTACAACATCTGTTGCTTTAGAATGAGAGATCCGACTCTCACTAACTTTTCTTGTTAGAAGTTAGTGAGAATCAGACTTGTATCCAAAATGTAGGAGTAAGTATAAAAAAAATAGGTACGTAGGTACCTTGTAGACCCTGCGTATGAGTCCTTCGAGCAGTCCGAAGAGCACGAGCTTCCTCTCGTTGATGGCGAGCTCCTGGGGCCGCAGCCGGCGGCAGAGGTCGCGCACCGTGCTGCCGTACGACATGCCCGCGTACATGCGGAACAGGTCGCGCACCAGCGGCAGCTGCCGGGCTGCAAGAACACTAGCGTAAGGACTGAGGAAGCCGCCGGCTAAAGGCCCGGGGGAGGGGCTGAGGAAACTATAATTTGTGGGCACTGACCTAATAATATATGAACTTTGGTTCTCCGCTCAAAAGTATCCGGAGCTAAAACAACAAAATGCGAATGCGACAGCTCCGATTGCTCGACTGTCTTAAGCCCACAACCCCGATTGGTCGACTGTCTTAAGCCCACAGCCCCGATGGGTCCACTGTCTTAAGCCCACAGTCCCGAATGGTCCACTGTCTTAAGCCCACAGCCACGATTGGTCGACTGTCTTAAACTAAAAGCGCCGATAAATTGTCTCAGGGAAAATTAAACTGTGCGGTAAAAAGATAAAATTGAAATTAAATGTTTTAGATTCATACTAGACTTTTAAACATTGATTGTTTAACCAGTGGCTAGGGGAAAGGGAGTACCACCCGATAAGGGGTGACACTACTCTTGAATGGATGTAAACTTAACTGGCATAAAATCATACTCGTAACCGTTAAAATTGAACGTTATCTCGGTTCAAAACACTTCTTTTGTCTGTGAACACGTAAATTCTACTTAAATTTGAATGACTGACTTTTGAAGTTGTCATATTTAAATAAGAGAATGTCAAATGTCCTTACAGCGTAAATAATGCTTATAATAATAATGCTTGGACATTATCACACAGCGCCATCTGGCCCCGAACTAAGCAAAGCTTGTACTATGGGAACCAGTAGCCGATATAATACTTATATGAGTTTTTTTTCGTAAATACATACTTATAATACATACCAAACGCCCAGACGCAAGACAAACATATTTGTCACATAAATGTTTGCCCCGGCGGGAATCGAACCCGCGATCCCTAGCGTAGCAGTCAGGTGTACTAACCACTAGACCAGCGGTCTCGTCTTTGTATTATGTGTATTTGTGTGTCTGTAAATAACTTACGAGATCTCGCACAGAACTCCACACACTGCCTTTGGAGACCGGGACATCGCGTCAGTTGCCGCAACTTGGGTGTCGCACTGTACACCTGCAAAATGCATTTTTCTCGTGATGCAATGATTCTTGTAAACTAAAAAAGTGAAAAGCAAGCATACCGCCTGATAGTGGCCACTCAACTACATACACTAATTGTGATCCAGAAGGCTTAAAGCGGTTTAATAGGCCTATTCACCTTACCGCGCAGTACTGGAAGATGGGCACCAGTGTGACGACCCCGTAGTACACCAGGTTCTGCACACAGGCGCGCACCAGGCTGATCTCCACGTCCGTAAGGGATGCTATCTTGGATACGTGATTGAACCCGTCAATATAAGGAAGAATCTGGAACAACGTAAGAAAGACGTTAACCTACTGAGAGTAAGGACTTCATAAATTTAAAGTACTTTCAAATCGTCAGAATCTACCACCAATAGAATAAGGATGCTCCTACGTATACGGGCGTCCAAGAAAAAATCATTATCGAGTAGATTTTTTTTGCTGAAACAGTGTGAATTTGTATTAATAATTTAATCTTTCGTTTAGCGTTCCCCGGAGCCAACGACAAGGGAGTGGAATGTTTTGGAGAGCTAATCTTAATTTATTGATATAAAAAAAAACTTATGGTGCACCCCCCCCCTCCCCCCCATCACGCCCTAACCTAACGCCGACACTGCCTAAACGGCTGGGATTAGAGGCTTGAGATTTTGACAGTAGGTACTTTTTATAACATAGACATTCACTAAGGAAGGGTTTTTGGAATTACCTCCCCTGAGGGGGTATAATAGGGGCAAAATCTATAATTTAGAATTTATATATAGGTACATGTTGACTTATTCACTTGACCACGCGTGCGAAGCCACGGGCAAAAGGAATTGTTACATATAGTGATCCAAAAAGCATGCTTAAACCAGGCTGGTCGTACGTTTGTTTACCATCTGGTTTTTATAAAAAATACAATTTATCTGTGACTCAAATTACCGTTACAATATGCGGGTAGATTAGAGAGTAATGGAGTCAAACTAAACTAATAATTAATAACGGAGTATGTCACGCAGCACTGCGCGGCGCCGATGGCAACAAGTTGCCGGTATAGGGCTGCCACTTGCCGGATAAACATTATACTCTTAGTGTTGCCAGCGCGTATGATCCTTAGCTTATAATGTAAGTTAAATAGAGAAATAATTTAGTGGACCTAAGATTAGACTTCTACACCGAGTCTTAGTGAAATACTGACGAAATAGTATACGGTTTATAATTGTTATTTTAGTACGCATTCGTCTAAATAACACTAAATTTAAGCATAGAACTGTCAAATTAAGCTAAGCTAAGCTAAAAATTGAAATAATAGAGGTATATTGAATAAATAGCAAAATATCGTATCTACATCTACCACCATTGATGACTAACTTGGGCATAATGCACTCAGATGATATTATTCGCATGCCATAAATAACGGTGGTAATTTAGACCTTTATAAGTGTCTTATTAGGGCCTAAACTGAATGAATAATTTCTTGATTTTGATTTTAGCTTGCCATCCCTACTACGGCTGGCCCGCTACATAGATAACGCATGCGCGAGACGCATTCACGCAAGATTAATGCAGTTATTTCTACATTTAGTAGTTCTGAGCAAACAGTTTTACTTATACCTAAGGCGGTTGCTAATTGTTCACGAAACACGATAATTATTTGAATTGGAAAACTGCAACCTAATTTCTCACCCCATTTCATCCTTTTAGTCATTTTGATTGGCCATTTGTTACATGACGCATTTATACGAAATATCATAGAGGGAAAGATCAAGGCAGAGGAATGCCAAGGATAAGTTACCTGCAACAGATAAAGACGAAGGCTAACGTTATGTCGTACCAAGAGGTCAAAGCGATGGCTAACGATAAAACGGCTTGGCGATTGCTCCACCGACAAGAGCCTAGCTCTTAAATATATGATAATGATGAAACGTTTCGCCATTGATTTAGAATATGTTTCGCACAAAAACTTCCGTATGTGCTATGTGTACAACAAACAAATTATACGATACAGTATTTTTTAATACAATTCCATACACTCAGCTCAGGTACTTAGACACAAAAAGACGAGAGCTTTATTGGCTGTGTTAAGTGCATTCACAAGATAAGAATATAATATGGTGAATATAAATAATGATGAAACGTTTCGCCATTGATTTAGAATATGTTTCGCACAAAAACTTCCGTATGTGCTATGTGTACAACAAACAAATTATACGATACAGTATTTTTTAATACAATTCCATACACTCAGCTCAGGTACTTAGACACAAAAAGACGAGAGCTTTATTGGCTGTGTTAAGTGCATTCACAAGATAAGAATATAATATGGCTATTAATATGTTACTTAGATATACTAACAAATGGCATTGTAGTACAAAAGTAGCATGATGGTAAGCGGTACCCGTAGCCTGTATACGTTTGCATTAGCCGGATTATCACAAGCGCGTTGCCAACCTAATTATCGAGAGGACTTACTTCGCTAGCAGCACCTGGTTTCCTTAGTGGAGGCACAGCGTATCCTCGAGAGCCCAGAAACCCTTAAAGCAACCCTAAAATATGTTTTACTAGCTGTTATACCGCGACTTTTTTCGAACCGGTGGTAATTTAGACCTTCATAAGTGCCTTATTAGGGCCTAAACTGAATAAATGAATTTTGATTTTGATTTTGACTTCGTGTTCGCATTAAAGACAAAAGAGCCTCTGTCCTTCCCCAGGACATAATCTATCTCCTTGTCAAATTATATCACGATCCGTACAGCCTTTTAGTCCTGAACAAACAAAGAAACAGAGTTACTAGTTACAGAGTTAGAGTTACTAGAGAGTTATGGATTAAATTAATTTGATCTGTTACGTCACCTCCTGTATAAACAACTTTCCCAACGCTGGAATCACTAAAGTAATAGAAAAAAAGTAACCGAAGAACTACCAAAATTGGATTGGAATAGGATCGCTCAATCAATTGAAAAGCTTTCCTAGCAAGGTACGGTCCGAGGTTTGTTTTATCGTTGTGATTGATTGCGTACTTGCAGTGTGTTCTGTGGGCTAGCCCTATAGGTTACCACGGACCAGATTTCCATGGAGATCAACCACGAAAGAGTAATCGTCGTACCGTCTTTTGGTGCAGAGCCTTACTCTACCAGCGCGTGCGCTCCATGGTCAAATCAAATAGCGCGCGCATCACGGACCTCCTGTAACACACTTACGTCCCTTCTCACGAAATTACTCTCACAGCACAGGAGAACGAGAAGAAAGATGTGACACATCAATAAAACTTACGATACTACAAAAGTATACATTATATCCCACTTATATAATGACAGGGCGAGCTTGAAATATTTGTATGTTTATTTGTTACTTAATCACCACTAAACCGTGGAATAAAGCATTGCACAAAATTTAGGAATTAGGGGAAGAGGCCCAAATGCGTAGGTTTACCAAGATTACTAAATATCACATGTTCTTGCATATCTAATAATATGTGTAACGAATTTTATTGAAAGTTACAATCCGTATCATATGCTATGTGCAGTCATCATTCTCTATGACAAACAAACACACATTAAGCCCAAGTGTCAGTCGAAAGCAGTCGGCAGGTACCATATAATTATGTAAATAAGGCGATTCTCACTGTAATTTGACAGTGAACAGTAAATTGCCTTATTATGTGTGGATGGCTGACGATTGTCCATTGGGGCCATAATTAAAAAGTTGAGTAAACACTCTCACGACACGACGCCTTTACAACAATTTTTTTTATGTGTACGTATTCTATACAACAGGTGTTTTGGTCGGCAACGCGACTGATACCCCTAGTGTTGCTAGCGTCCATAGGCTATGGTGACCACTGATCATCAGATGCTCCGTATGCTTGTATGCCACATTGGAGGTATAAAAAAAAAATTACGCGACTAAGGCGAAGAAAAAAAGAGGGTTTTTACATCAGACATATGGATGGATTTTGGGCATGTTATGCGGAGGAATGAAGATAACATGGTAAGAAAGGTTTTATGTATGAATGTGGACGGGTACAGGGGTCGAGGTAGACCTAAGAAAAGATGGATGGATTGTGTGAAAGATGACATGGCCAGAAAGGAAGTGAATACAGAGATGACGGCTGATAGAGAAGGATGGAGAGAAATACATAAGGCGCCGACCCCAAATAATATGGGATAAGGGCAGGAGAATGATGACATATGGATGGATCTTGAGATGTGATAAATCTAAATACATTAAGATTTTAATGTTCAATCTAAATGCACTTTATCGCTACTCTGATATCGTTGCATTGCAGGCGGATACACATCTAAATTCTACCCGCGTCTTACTTTAGTGCGTAAACCACGCACCGATTGGAATACAAATTGTATTTTAGATAAGTCTGTCAGCCAGTAATAAGGCTTTATATAAATATCGCTTACACAAGTATATATAAGTCGTAAATAATGATTATCTAGATCTACATAGAGTACCTTCATACAGGAGATTGATTCTCCTCAGATTGATGAATGTAAAAGAAGCAAAAGAGATGTGCAAGTCAAGAGTGAAATGGCGCTCTATACTCTCTGCCTACCCCGTGAGGGACTTGGCTTGGCATGATTATACGCATACCACTCACTAGACCAGTAGAAGTCTCGTCAAGATATTGATTATGTATGTATATATATTGAGTCAAACGGTACACGTGCCGGGTTATCGGCCATAAATAAACGAGTTAACTATGTTTGCAGCCGTGCATGGCACGTTATCTTAGATCATAGTGCGGGCAAAACGAATAATTTCTACAGTACGTACATATTCTCTATGTAATGATCATTTAGTTTTAAAGATTTTGAGTTTGTTTGTTTTACGTTTTGTATTATCTCGGGTTGGAATTATGGAACCCATTCCAAAAATATTGTTTATCACATCTCACTTATAATATTTGATTATCTTACTAATATTATGAATGACATTTGCAATGGAGGTAGCTTATAAGCTATATTAACATATAGGATGCTTTTTCCAGTTGCAATGATTTAAGAAAAAAGGGTTTCGCGCAAAAATAAAAGCCGATGCAATTTGAATCAAAGTTAGTTCCACTTGTATTATTTTTTGTGGTCAAACCTTAAATACGTTTCCAAAATATATTTAGCCAAAATTATTCCCAGTAAAATCTGCTATATGCCAGTGAAAGTCCGGTTCAAGTCGGTCCAGCCGTTTCGGAGATCACCCTGAACAAAACGACGGACAGATAAAAAAAAATGTTTTTGTTAGCAGTATTGTGTTTACTTTCATATGTATTTAGTAGACAGCTGTTATTTTGACAGGACAAACAGACACTTCAATTTTATTTATTTATTATTTATCTGCACCCAAGCGGTGACGTAGTATACTCCTATCCAGAATAGAAGATGTTTATTGAGTGTTCGTTCACACAAAGCGGTGAAATGAAATGTTTATATCGGTTGGCCTTGGCACCACTCACCACGTGTAAGATGCAATCGCCTAGGGCTGCCACACTTACTAATTCATTGTTATATTAATTTAACATTATTCTTTCATCTAATTTATACACTATTTTTATTACGATTGCTTTTGCGATAAAGCCGCCTTTTACCAACACATAAAATTTCTTCATTCGATTAAATTCAATTTATTTTAACATTTATAAAAAGTAAAGACTACCTTTCCATCAATGTAATCCTAAACATTAAACGATGTATAAAATTTCGGCAATTTTAACACACCGCTTTCTGTAAGCAAAGTTTGTATTATAGATACCAAACATCTTTAGAGTAGACCGAATTATTTTACTCGGAACCAGCGGCAGGCATGAAAAATGTACTATGAAAATATTGATAGATTTAGAAGAAGCAAAAGAGATGTACAAGTTAAGAGTGAAATAGAGCTTTATAGTCCCCGCTAGGGATTGCAATTGCTACCCCGAAAAGGACTAGGCGTCACAACGTGTGTATATTATTAAATTATTTTTAGAAGACACGACTTGCATGTTTCAAAAATAGAACGAGAAATAGTATACTGTTAACCAGGAAATTTGCACGCGACTTTCGATAAAAACTTTATTTTCAATGTCAAAATTAACCATAGAGTTAAGTCAATAAATAATTAATCATAGCATACAAATGAGCATATTTTTTCCATTTCTTACAGCAACCATTATTGTTCAAAGCAAAAAAGACCCAACCAATATAAAAAAGTACCTCGTATCAAATATTTTGTTCTATATCGGGTGTACGATTAAATTTGTCTATTGGACTACTACTGCTGGATCTGATTCAGAGGGAAATACCTGTAATTAGTTATTCACTTGTTGTATTGTTGATGTAAACCTATTGTGTCAGTAAATTATTTGTCTGGGTCCAATCAGTAGTATCCGAATGACTGCCAGTTATCGAGTTCGATGTTGTTTAAACAAACGATTAAAAATGAAAGAAATATTTAAACTAGAGCTTTATATATTCTCAATAACACATACATAAAAGCAATTAAAAAGAGTAACCGATAAGGACATGATATTGAATTCGATGTCGGATATTGCAATACAAAAATGTAGTATGTAATGACTGTTTAATGCAGAATATAATTTATTTCTTTTTTTATTATATTAAAAAATTTAAATGATAACCAGTTGATTGTAGATTGCAATAATTTCAAATGTCCCTATAAATCAGTCACTATAAAAAAAGCTTTGCTGTAAAAAATACACTGAAAATAGACACTAAAAAACATTGAAACACAATTTACGAGGTACTGAAGAATTCAAACAGCTCTGTGATTCCCGCCAAAATCTATGACATATTGCTGTCTCTCTCATCTCGTCGGGTGGTTGAACCTTTTAAATAAACATTTATTTATACTGTAGTCTAAGTAAAGTGTGCACATATCGAAACGAGGAAATCTAATCTAAATATGATCGATAAAAAAAACTGTTTTTTAAATATTTTATTATAATATTGCTAGTGATTATAGGCTACGGTGACTGCTAACCATCAGGTATCAGGTGGGCCGTACGCTTGGGTGCTACATCACAGCGGTATAAAAAAACGCCTTTGAATAAAAATAATCAAAATACCAAACTCTACCAAAACACCGGACAGCTATCAGTTAAATGACGTCACCTTAGCAACAATAATAAATGAGGCAAGGCCAACATGAACCAAACGTTAACGGTAGCGCCACACGTTTTAGATACGACCACTTTAAAAAACTCAGGGTCACACGGACTATACTATAGGATACAGTCTTCCGTACATATTTCTTCCTTACTTTGACCAGTTTGCACTCTGAGTCTGTATAGAAGGCGGACCATCAAGGCCAAAAAACAAATCACACAGATAATTAAAGACTACTATTTAAAAACGAATATAAAGCCGATGTTTATTTAATCCTGAATGTAGCGACGAATATTTTTTTCCTTTGTTTCTTTTATTTTATTACAAGAATCGCAACAGAATGCAACATATGTTGATCAGCCGATTTGAATTCGTTGGCAGGTATCGATCGTATATTCATACGTGTCCAAAATTAAGAATTCTCTATTGGCATTGTTATCGACTGGCTGTCTATGATTAAAGTTCCTTACACTTTATCGTCAGGGTAGTGAGCACGTAAAAAGCTAAATTCAATAATGGTTACGATTCGGTTGTACAAAATCACTAAACTAAACTTATTTGACAGGCCTAAAAATTATCGCTATCCTTGTTTAACTCCGCACACGAGAAAGGGATGGCAAAACTTTTTAATCCTGTCAAATTAGTTCAGTTTAATGATGTTGTACAACCGAATCGACACCAATATTCCCTTATGCCCATTATGCCTCACAGCAAGGCTTGGGCTTAGAACTGTCAAAATGTGTTTTAGTGCTGTCAAATCAAATCAAGTCCTGTCAAGAAGATGAATTTATTTAGTTTAATGAACAACAGAATAGGGTGATAGTTTTAGACTCTACTAGATTCAAACTAAACTTAGTCTACATGATCAAGGGAATTGTCACCAAAATTTATTCTAAAGAATACCAGTACAGTAGGTTATATTTGCACATATATGTATGTATGTAGTTTGATTAAAATTCTAATCTATAGCTCGTGTAACTTTAAATAAACATAGCAACGAAGTGAACTCAAAATGCTACGAGCAATCGGTATTTTATACAATATAAATTACTTAGGTATTGGAATGGCCTTCGATGGGTGAATAAAATGATTGCATGCATGATATATTGTTATTTATATGCCGGCCAAGCAATAAATATATTATTATTCATTGTTACTAGCAAAGTAAGTTTATACCCGGAAAATAAAACCACAGAAATCTGAGAAAGCCGTGATTTTAATTTTATTTTATCTGGTGAAATTCCTGTGGTATCTTTCATATAGACTGACAACAATAGCTCAACAATTCAGGGCCTATAACACTATTTTAAGTGTAACCTTTTTAGAAAATCATTTTTAAAGTTGGTTTAAAAAAAAAAGTCGATACAGGATTCGGCCCGTCACCGTGGGACGATGCATTTGTTTACATAATTATTTATTTATATAAATCCTATATAACTTATATAAATGAGAACAATCCGATTTTTGGAAGGATCCCATTTTGCGCTAGCTTCAAGGCAAGTAAAATTTGTTTACACAAGTAAAATTTGAAGTAAATAAGCATATGAGTGATACCTTTTATGTAAATTCTATAATAAATTGTAATATAAGCTTCCTTATTGACTTATTAATGTTGGGCTTAGCTCCTTTAGCAATTTCCTCGGGTTATGGAGTTCTCCCTAAAAAACCCTATTCTAAAACAATAAGTCTAACTATTAACCAAGTATATAGGTTTAGGTACCAGTACAAATAAAAAGTGAGCCGAAACAGTTGTATATACCATATACCGATGTTTCATGTAATCACTGTAATCAATAATGGTAAAGTTGGTAGCCGTTCCCAATAGCGTTTCGGGTATTGCGAACCAAGCGCCGATAATGAAAGACGTTTACAACCAAAGACTGTAGGTTATCAATTCGCTAACTGTTATAATTAATAAGATAAACGATTAACTGATATAAAGATTCAGATATCGATACTTAATCGACTAAAATCATAATATATCGAGCTCACATCCCTATTAAACCTTCATGAATAGTACATATTTATGCAAATGTCAAACTAAGTACAGTAACTTGTGACAGCTGTCACCATCGCAAGGAAACTATTCAAACAACAACTTGCCTACGGTCAACGTGCGGTGTTTTATTCCATTGGGTAACCGGCCGAATACCCGAGTCGCAAATAGAAACATTACCGACTGTCGTCAAGTGCCAGATAACGAGGTGTAGGGTTGCTACCTACCTGTATAAATATTTTGTTCATTTTGACATATAGAACGAATAAGTGATGTAAGACTAGGAAATAGATGAATGGAAGACAACGTAAATGTGAGTGGAAGAAGAAGCTGCGGAAAGCCAAGGTCTGACTGAATCTATGCTGTGATGGAAAAGTAAAGAGTACTTGGAACCGACGAACCTGTATGAAGCGATGGCTGAACTGAATTGAAATGGCGCTTTATACTCTCTGCCTGCCTCGAAAAGGACTCGGCGTAATATGTTTATACGTGTTTATTAAAAAAGGATGTCCTAAATCAAGGTTATAATTACCGATAATTATAACCATGAATGACAGGTATGGTTCTAAAAGATTAATCGTAAATAGTAAACAAAACGAGAGAATGATAATGTCTCTGACATAAAATAAAATATTCAATCAAATATTCCTACATCGTTTGACAGCCCTATCTGTTAGCTAATAATACAAAACCACTCGGTATTATCACGTATTATGAAGTGTACCTACATCGTTTATTTAATTCGGTATTTCGGTAGTATTATACGCTCGGGTACCGACATGGCAATTTGTAACTTACCGAACTATTAGAAAATAAGTCTCGGAAGTATAATAAACGATAAAGGCTAAGTGATGAGGATCAAAACATACATAGAGACGATGCATGAAGACGTGATATATGAAATAGGTTCTTTATATTTTTTATTCTACTTTTTTGAGAAGAAGAATCAATGGAAATATGGAATGATTTACATTTTTTCTACACATTTTTCACAGATTTCTTACTACATTACCCCCATTTTATGCTCCATAATTTCACTGGCTAAGAGTAATGTTCACAAATTACTCTAGTTGGGCAATCTAACAGTAATGAACAAAAGTTATTCAAATTGTTTTTATTGTGTTATATTAGGTCCTTACATATGAAATTGGCGTTTTTCGTACTGGCCACTTTAATCACGAATTTCTCCTCTTTGGTAAGGAATTCCAAATTCAAATTTGCACAGCTATAGACTCATGTATTTGTGCTTCGATGATCGTCATTCATTTGTTTTTTTTCTTCTGTTTTTTTCTGTTTGCGTCACTCATTTTACAAAATGGAAAACCTTAAATATCGCATTATTTACGAGTACGAGTTCCGCCGTGGCACTAGTGCTGCGGAAACAACTCGAAGGGTGAATGATGTGTATGGCGGTCGTGTTGCAAAAGAAAACACAGTTCGATTTTGGTTCCAACGTTTTCGTTCTGGAAATTTCGACCTGCAGAACAAGCCCCGTGGACGGCCTGAGACTCAAGTTGATAATGAAGAGTTGAAGGCTATTGTGGAAGCGGATCCATCGCAAACCACGTCCGAGTTAGCTGCAGGCTGCAATGTTAGTGATAAAACTGTTTTAATTCACTTGAAGCAAATTGGGAAGATTAAAAAGCTTGAAAGGTGGGTACCTCACGAATTGACTGAAACAAACCGGCAAACGCGCGTCGACTGCTGCGTTACATTACTAAACCGGCACAATAATGAAGGTATTTTAAACCGAATCATTACCTGTGATGAAAAATGGGTTCTTTACGATAATCGGAAGCGCTCAGCGCAATGGTTAGATCCTGGCCAGCCAGCCAAATCCTGCCCCAAGCGAAAATTAACCCCAAAAAAGTTACTTGTAAGCGTTTGGTGGACTAGTGCCGGTATTGTTCATTACAGTTTTTTCAAATCTGGCCAGACTATTACGGCTGATGTCTATTGTCAGGAATTGCAAACCATGATGGAAAAGCTAGCGGCTAAACAACCTAGGCTGGTCAATCGCTCCACGCCACTGCTGCTTCACGACAACGCTAGACCACACACTGCGCTACAGACGGCTACTAAATTAGAAGAGCTTCAATTGGAAAGTCTAAGACATCCTCCGTACTCCCCGGACCTTGCTCCAACAGATTACCATTTTTTTCGAAATTTGGATAACTTCTTGCAAGGGAAAAAATTCAACTCCGATGGGGCAGTCCAAATCGCCTTCAAAGATTTTATTGATTCCCGTCCGACTGGTTTTTTTAGTAAAGGGATCAATGAACTACCTATGAGATGGCAAAAGTGCATAGAAAATAATGGTTCATACTTTGATTAATTAAATATATTATATTAAAAAATATTCGACTTTTTGTTCCTCCCATACAAAACGCCAATTTCATATGTAAGGACCTAATATTTTAATTTGTTTCTTGTTATTTAAACTTATATCATGCGCAGTGGCAGCTCGATAAAAAATATTTACCATAGCAATTGTGTTTTTTTTACCTTCTCAAAACATTTGACACCGCTCGCTTATCTAATTTTAATACTGAAAACAAAACGGTTCTATAAACAAAGCGAATAGGTATAATGTGAAATCTATTTTAAAGCTTACGAAATAAAGTTTCGATTTGTGTAGACATAATTGCGATTTCAGAAGATTGCAGAATTGTTTTTCTAAAACATCAACATTAATCAAGTGGGAACAAGGCAAGGTATAAATACTCATAGAATATAATGTACAAATGGTGTCTGTCTTTCTTTTTGTAGTTATACTTCTGTTAGTCATTCTACTCTACTCTACTATAACTATAACTTCTACCTACCTAGCGAGGGAATTGGTGTGATGATATGTATATGTATTATGTATATAAGCATTTAAAATTTACTGTTTCCTTTTTTATTTCTTTTAGTACAAATTCTAGCTGTAAATTTTTAACTAACTAACAAAAACTGTTACAACTGTCACAGGTTATAAAAATTACGGGAAGACCTATTTTTCTCTTCGATCTGCAGAAAACACTAGTGTTTTACACGCCGTTGTGACGAAAGACAAAGTTATATATTGTATTCTACATTATATTTAGAGCAAAATATTGGTAGACATTTACTTTATCGCTGAACATTATGTGCGATTACTCAAGGTTGATAATGAATGAAAAACTTGATCGGCAGACAGATTGGCGATATTTTTGTGTAAATTTTCACTAATAGCATTGTACTTTGATACGATCGTGCGATAAAAGAGTGAAATTACCTATATCAGCTATATGCATATCTAACGCGACGTTTGATAAGAATTGGTTTCGGAGCGGCGCGGCGCCGGGGCGCCGCCTTGCAAGTTGCAACGCATTTGAAACTCAGTATCCGCAATTATTTGATCAAGAATCTTACCGCCTAATGAATGATATAGGTACATTGCGTTAAGAGAATGTGGTAATAAAATTGGTCCCAACGTGACAGATGGTGATTCCGTCTATTAAACACTAGATACATCTTTAAATTTCTTCGTCTTCTTCTTTTCTTTAATATTATGTTATATTTGCAAATTATCCCCGTAAGTTATAATGGCAGCCACACCAAGCAATTTACCATATTAATTTGGTGGTAGCACAAACTACCCCAAGAGTCGAAGCTTATCTGCGCCTTACTTACCTATCATCCACCCAACAACTACGATTACATATTCTAGAACGATCTTGAGTTAAATATTGTTGCGTGAATAGATCCAATGCATTTGAATAACAGATTTGCTACCTATGTATTGGTACCTTCGACGCCAATTTGACCTTCGGAAGGGACTGTTGAATACTGTGAGTAAAAGTTCAAAGAATCATTCAAATCTTGCTACGATTGTTGAACGGATACCTTTAAACCATACATACAAATCATCACGCGTCGTCATTTTTGGGGTCAAGAGGCAAGTCATGTCTTCTATAAATAAATACATAAATAATAAACACGAATATATTATCGTGCCAAGTCCCTTTCGGGATAGGCAGAATTATAAAGCGCCATTTCGCTGGTGTCAAACAAGCATACGGCCCGCCTGATAGTATGCGGTTACCGTAGCCTATGGACGCTTGCAACCCCAGGGGTATACATCGCGCGTTGCCGCTCCTAAGTTATATTTGTAGACGCGACAAGCATCCGCGTCATCAGAAGTAGGTTTATAGTTAGGCGTTCTGGTCAGGATGGTGTAGGTACTGTGGGCACTGTCGTGGGTACTTGAGCGAATTTGAACAAAATAGCAAAAGTACGTAGATAATCACTTTACTCAATTACATTACAACTCTCAGGAAACTAACACGTGCGTTGGCTTGGCTCTAACAAATAAGAAGGTCCGTCTATCGTGGCGGCCTGTAGGTTATACACTGGCCGGTGCACTCCGCTTTCTGCCAACGATCGCGTACGAGCCGGTGGGGTCGACCGCTTGGGTTTCCTGTCCAATAGCAAGCGTTGTGGTTGTTGCCCCGTGGATCTGCACAGATGGCGCTGCCTGATGTGCGCTATCGCCGACATATTTATTGAAACAAATATAACAATAATAATAATAATGTTTTGACATTATCACACAGCGCCATCTGGCCCCAAACTAAGCAAAGCTTGTACTATGGGTACCAGTAGCTGATACAATACTTATATACTTTTTTTTTTTGTAAATACATACTTACAATACATACCAAACACCCAAACGCAAGGCAAACATATTTGTCACATAAATGTTTGCCCTGGCGGGAATCGAACCCGCGACCTCTAGCGTAGCAGTCAGGTATACTAACCACTAGACCAGCGGTCTCGTCAATATGAATCGAATAGCGAGTGACAGTTATATAAAACATCGCCAATTTTGAGTAGGTATATGTATATACTTTATTACTGACTTGCTCAGTCGCTCATCTCTTTTGCTTCTCCTACATTTATCTATCTTCAGACAAGCCCGCCAGTTCTGACTCATCACCGTTCCATCATTGAGCACTTTGGCAATTTGATCTAATATGTACACCCTATATGTGTCCGTAGAAATTTATAGTATGGACTATTTGTGTAGTGTTGTACACACTACATTATAGCTATGGTTGGTTATTTGTTGGGCAAATGTTCGGCAAAGGTCCAAACATTTGTGCACGCATATTCTGGCCTAAGTCAGTGCTGCCTGCCTGATGCCTTCTTCAAGGTCCGTGGTTATCTATGTACGCGCGATTATTAGCATAACTGACAGAGAAACTGTCCGTTGGTACATTAAAAAAAAATATTTTATGTGAATGGATGTGTGTGGGTCGACCCGGCAAATGATTTGCCATATAAATTATTTCTATTTTGTTATTGCTCTAAATTAAAAAAAAAAATTGGCCTGGCGCCACCCTTATCTCTTGGGGGAGGGGTGTGAAAAATAGTTTACATCCGATTCTCAGACCAACCGAATATACACAAAAAATAACATAAAAATCGGTAAAGCCAGCCCGGATGAGTTTTGTAACAAACACTGTGTCACGAGAATTTAATATATTAAATGTAGCGTTATTACGGGATATCGAACCCAACAATTTGCCGCCTGACCTGGCAGATGTAATTACCGTTTTTTTTATTTGTTGAGTTATTGAGTAGGTATTAGAGGAGCGATGTTTAGTGGCCGTAGTTACTAATAGATTTCGATTCGACCTTGACTTAGCTATAAATATTAATTCGGTTGTTGTTGTCTATGCGCGTGTTTACACTGAAATGTATAACTAAAATGTAGACCTGAATACAATTATCACGCCAAGTCAGTCACAGGACAGGCAGAGAGTATAGATAACAATTTCACACTTCACACACCTCTTTCACTTTTCTTTCATTCATCAGGTGGGTATGTATGTTTATGACTATCGGTATTTTCGCCAATTGTTGTTTGAAATTAATAAACTCAAAAACAACAAGATTTTGAAATTTCTTTCACCAGTGATATTGTATATTATCACCGAGTATCATAGGGTTCTTGACACGCCTAGGGTTCGCTCGTATAAAAAAAATACACGTTCACTAGCTTAACTAACTGACTTCTACCCCCCTTTTTACCCGTTTGTAGAACTGTGCCGGTAGCAGGAACATAGTCGACAACGTTTTCGTATTGCCTTCGACTGTTTTTGTATTGAAAAATGAACAGCGCTGCGGCGGTGAAAAGTGGAACTAAAAATTAGTATGACAATTTTGACATTTCGCGAGTTACGTTTTCGAATACGTTGTCGACAATGTTCCTGCTACCGGCACTGGATTGGATTAAAAAAAAAACTTCGTAGATGCCTGCTTCTCCACACACTACAGAAAAGGCACCTACCTTATAATTATATAACAATATCATGTTTTTATTACCTTCGAGATTTGGTAATGAGTCATTTGGCTTTTATAACTAAAATAAAAACATTTAAATGGTTGATATAAATATTTTATATTGATATAAAAAAGAGATACAATATTATAAATGGCCGTAAAATTAATAATGTCGTCCCACTCGCTATGTAACACACTATTTCAATGCCTAATGTAGGTTAAGTCCAATGAATTATAACAGGCAGTGTTTATTCTCAGCATACATATAGGGCTGTCACATGCGGAGGAGTGAAGATAACGTGGTAAAAAAGGTTTTATGTGTGAATGTGGATGGGGACAGGGGTCGAGGTAGGCCTAAGAAAAGATGGATGGATTGGGTGAAAGATGACGGGGCCAGAAAGGAAGTGAATACAGAGATGACGGCTGATAGAGAAGGATGGAAGAGAAATACATGTTGCGCCGACCCCAAATAATATGGGATAAGGGCACGAGAATGATATAGGGCTGTCAAACAATAGGATTTGCATTAAATCAAAAACAAAAGACTAAATATCGCCTAATATTTTGTTACGTAGGCTACAGCTGAGGGACTTGAAAATAAACAAAGCTACAAACTTTTTCATTAAAATAAAGAAGATTGTTTTTATTCATTCACTAACTGTCAAAATGAAGATCAATCAACGTTTGAAGTTTTAACTTAAAAAAAGGATAAATTACAAATTGTTGCTCTGTGCAAATAATATTAATTATGTTTTGACAATGGTGTCGATTCTGTTGTACAAAATCACTAAACGAAACTAATTTGACAGGAATCAAAAGTCTTGCTATCCCTTTCTTATGTGCGGGGTTAAATAAGGATGGCAATGTTTTTAGTTCTGCCAAATTAGTTTAGTTTAGTGATTTGTATAACAGAATCGACACAATTATCACAATATGCGAAGCTACAACACTCATGATCTCATCAGAAATTAACATCGCCTGTCTGTATGTATATGCAATCAGTTACCCTAAAGTGCGAATTCGTGTTTGTTAGGCGTGATTTGATAATTGGTTTATTATATCAGTCAGTATACGAGATTATTTAATATTGAAATGTTATACTGTACTTAGTTAAGTATACTACATAATAGATATATCAATACGTTTCGATAGTTATCAAAACAAAAATATATGCAAATTCTGAAATGAAACTGTTTTTTTAATTTGTTTTATTAATTTAATTGAGTGCCTCTTATATGTATACCCATTATTTACCTTGTGGGGCGACGCCATTTTGATATTTGAATGTTGCGTTATTTAATACATGGTGGGTATACGTACTATAGAAACTCATTAATCATTAACTCAATAAAATCTTTTAATAATAAGATTAGAGAATTAAATTTGTAAACTTACAACTAAGATTTTTTTACGGATATAAAATATTTTTTCTTTCTTTTTAAATGAAAATATATAAATATAACTGGTCGCTGTCTGTACATGGAAGATATATGAGAAAAACTATCTTTGGGAGCCTTTATCGACGCAATAGAACCCAAAACAATGATTGTTAGATTTTTATCTGTTTGTCTTGTTTCTTTGTGCGCCTTAATCTCAGAAACGGCTGAACCAATTTGGATGTGGTTTTCACTAAAGTATTGTGGTAAGCTTGATTTAACACGAGTGTTTGTTTTATTTCAATTTTTAATCAGATCATAAATAAAAAGTTATGTACGTTGAAAATCAAACAATGGCGCTTCATTGTCCCTATAAGTCAAAAATACATTCCACGCGTATGAATTCGCTTGTCTTCGTATTGAGAGAGTAACTAGATTCCGAAGTTAGAACGCCTGTACAGGCGTGAATAAATAAATCAATTAATTTTGCGAACGTTTGACAGCCCTAGACGACACTTCAGCCATACAAATAATGTTATTATACCAACTGGCTTTAACCCTACCGAATTGAGCAGTCGACACAGTTCTCTTTACAAATTCGGACAAGAATGGCCAGCGCGTCTTTATATTCTTGACCTCTATAGTGTTATGATGTTATTTATAATTTTACTATCTCCCAACAGACAGATGTCTTGTGATATTATATGTGGAAAATGCAAATATTACCGATATTGTTCTAGTTTGGAATTAATTAGATATAATTGGGGTTCTTCAAGAATGGTGTGAAGAGATTTTTGAAGTGCCGGCAACGCGCGAGTGATACCCCTGGTGTTGCAAGCGTCCATAGGCTACGGTGACCGCATACCATCAGGTGGGCCGTATGGTAGTTTGCCACCTTAGTGGTATATAAAAAAAAAACCTACTTGACGGACACTAAGTTCCATAAATGATATCTACCAAAAAACTAAAACGACTTTAAAAACGGAATCGACAAGAATTACTGAATACACAACATATTGCTAACATATAAAATATGCGCAGGATTAAATATCGTATAAACGACATATATTTAAGGTGTCAAAGAAAGTTTGATCAGAAGCTCGCATTTTCACCAATTAATAGCGACTAAATCTAAACAACTTATGAAGGACATCATCCATGTTTCATAGAGATTTGGTCCAAATTTGAAAGTGCCTGCCGATACTTTTTTTGTATATTCTGTTAAAGCTTGTCATGTCTCTTGTCCGTTTGAGCATTTTTTACTATGACACCAAAACTGGACATTACAGAACATTTAATTAGTTTCGGTAATTTTGAATTCCTCTTTACAACAAAATGTATGAATATTCCGATTTTCAAATTCAAATAAAATCAACGACTATGGTCCTACAACTTTGGTGCCCTAGTAATAAATGTTCAGACGGGCAAGTTCTAACAGGACATACAAAAATATTGCGATGGCCGACACATTCAGATTTGGACCAAAATGGATGATGTGCTTTGTTGGATTAAAATCCTACGTACGTGCGAGTACAGTCTCTCAATCCAAAATTCATCAACAAAGAAATGACGTCAATTTGACTGACCGCACCGCCAGCCGGAAAACGTAATGTAACGTAATGTAAGTAACGACTTGAACAATAAATAAAATATATTGAAATTATGCGAATAAATTAATACAGTTTTTTAAAGAGAGGTAGGGCGATTTGGGATTTCCCGTGGGTTATCCCATTTAAATTGGAGCCGCCCGACTGGGGACTGTACCTCCGCCTTACAGAAGACCGCAGTGAAATAACACTACTTGATGTAGTGTTGTGTTTCTGCGGTAAGTAAGGTTACTAGTGCTCCACGAGGATACGCTGGGCTAGTAGTATTGCTGCTAGCACAGTGAGTCCTCATCAACAACATGGTTGGCACCCCGTTAGTGATACCCCTGGTATTGCTAGCGGCTATAGGCTACGGTGACTGCTTACCATCAGGTGGGCCGTATGCTTGTATGGCTCCATGGTTGTATAAAAAAAAAACAGTTATGTGGCGTTCGATTCCTCAATTTATTGTATTGAACATAATATCTCGCTAAACTACTTAAAACTGGTTAGAAATTAAATTGCTTTGAAAGTTATAATAGGTTTAAATTTTAAACGGACAAGTTCAGTGCCGGTAGCAGGAATATTGTCGACAACGTATTCGAAAACGTAACTCGCGAAATGTCAAAATTGTCATACTAATTTTTAGTTCCACTTTTCAACGCCGCAGCGCTGTTCATTTTTCAATTCAAAAATAGTCGAAGGCGTAAGAAAACGTTGTCGACAATGTTCCTGCTACCGGCACTGTACTTGGCTTGTAGCCAGGTGACTATCTTCAACGTAAGGGGTCTCGCTTAAAAACCAGCTAGATAAATATTATTGATATCGATTCCTCAAACAAATAAACGTTACAATTATTGGTTGGCAACTCGTTAATGATACCCCTGGTATTGCTAGCGGCTATAGGCTACAGTGACTGCTTAACATCAGGAGGGCCGTATGCTTGTGTGCCACCTTAGTAGTATAAAAAAATAATTTCTTTTCTATAATAAATCAAATCAAATGGCCAAGCTCGAGTCAGAATACAAACGCTCCGCTAAACTGTAATAGATTCTTTTAAATGGGAAAGTTTGTCTGTTTGTTTGTTAATTACCCGATCGAAACCTAGCAAAAAAAAATCGACTATGTATTCGTATCGCTTTCGACTATTTTTGTATGAGAAAAAGAACAGCGCTGCGCAGGTGAAAAGTGGAGCTTAAAATTCTTTTTTTTTTTCATTTTCGAGTATCGTTTCGAATACGTAGTCGATTTTCTTGCTACCAGTACGGGCTGAAACTGCTTAGAATAATGTTGGCATACAGATAGACCATGCATGATACGCAATCAAAGAAAACATATAAAAATCTTTTTAAAACCAGTAATTTGAAGGGAATCCCGGGAGTTTTGTCTGAAAAGTTTAAATTGTCAAAAGAGATTAAAATAAAGCAAAAGTTTTTCTTCGCGATCGTTAATCTGTTTTCAATGTTCCCTTTATAATTTTTAATGAGTAATGACTCTGAAGTCGACATAAAAATAAATAACACTGGGACAAGTTCATGAAAATAAATTATCATGTTTAATTTTATATTTGGCAACATTGTCCCAACCTTTTTCTATGCTCCAAGTCGGCAAACAAAAAAAGCTAGTCTCATTGTAAGCAGTTAACCTAATACAAATACTGTAAGTAATTACTATCAGGTGCTACCAAGCGCTACCAGTAGGTAGGACTCTGTTGCGGGTAAAAACTAGTAGCTAGCTAGCTAGGCGTGGACATATAGAACGAATGTGTGATAAAAGTATGACAAAAATGCTTACGTTGTCACACAGCGCCATCTGGCCCCAAACTAAGCAAAGCTTGGGAACAAGCAGCTGATAGAATATTTATATACTTTACTAAACTCTACAAAATTCTAACAAAAAACCTAAAATTTAATTGAGTTCACACGATCAGCCAAGAATGTCATTTCACCAACAACGTTATGTTCAAATATTTGTTCAGCTCTTAAGGCTTGTGCATACCAAAGCCAAAACAGCACCACGCGACGCAAGCTTGTATTCTTGCGTCGCCTTTCGTTACAAATTGACGCTCTGTGCGCTTTCCATTATGACAAGTTCACCTTGAAATTGTCATAAATATGCCCCTAGTGTTACTGTTATTGTTCTGACTGAGTAATACAAATATTCTTTGCTAACAAATACCCGCGGCTCTGTTCTAGAGAAAAAAAATGAGGATAAAAAGTCTTGTGTTAATCCACCATCATCAATTATGCTACCACAATTCCAAACTTCATTCAAATTCGTTCAGTCGTTGCGGCGTGAAGAGGGACCAAACACACACAAACTTTTGCATTTATAATATTATCGCGATGTTATTGTGTTTAGTTTGACTTACAATCTTACAATAGGCACAATTAAGGAATTACCTTTCCTCCTTTACTCGTCTTTTTCCTAAGGTAGCTAATATATACTCTAAGAGACCAACCGACGGAGGAGATATACAAATATTGTGTTAGTGAATGTCTTAAAAAAGGCGGTCTTATCGCTAGCGATCTTGTTTCTTAGATACAGGAATATTTGTTCTTACATAATATTTCAAAAAAAATATTTATTACTTGTTAAAAAAATCCAAGTCTCGCAACTCAATTCTTCTACCGTAAAAAGTTGTGAGATCCATGTAATACAAAGTCGGTTAATTTATTCAGTCCCTACTTAAGGGACCTTTTGTCTTAGGTTATTACGGAATTAGCTAACCTAACAACATCTTATAGTGACCCTATAAATATTTAAAATATTATATGTTTTACATAAAATAGATTGACTTGGACATCGCATGAAACCACAATTGTTCGACTTGGCGGGGCACTGTCGTGCCCCAGATATGTACAGGCCCTAGCGTCGTAGAAAATTTAGTATGGAACTTTTCGTGAGGAAAAAACAGCGTAATATAAAATTTAAACTGGCGACGACGATGGCCGTTGGAAATATTCTCCTTGGGAAATCAGAATACAATTCCAAATATATAGACTTTGGTCAAAATAATTTTTACTTGACTGGACTTTACAAATAAGTACTATCAAAACGTCAGAATCTACCACAGGATTCGCAAGGTATTTTTTCTTGAGAGATATCCGGCAAGAAAATCAGCAATTACTCTTTTAAAAACAACACTACTTATGACAATCGAACCAGGAAATAAACCTTTTATTTGCTTCCCTTATAACTACATATATTACATTACTAGCTGTGCCCGCGACTTCGTACACGTGGAATTTATTTTTATCGTAAAAAGGTCACGAAGCACTTCGTTTGATTTCAACACACTCTTGCAACATTAAACCTTTCCTTAAACATTAAAATAAGTTTTTTTCCCGTGGCCAATTTTGATAAAATAAAGACTGTTTTTTTTTTTGTATGTTGCCTTCATTTACTTATCTAATATATAAAATTCTCGTGTCACAGTTTTCGTTGCCCTACTCCTCCGAAACGGCTTGACCGATTTTGATGAAATTTTTTGTGCTTATCCGGTATCTATGTGAATCGGCCAACATCTATTTTTCATACCCATAAATGCAAAAAAAAATTGTCCACACGAGCGAAGCCGGGGCGGGCAGCTAGTAATAAATAAGTATAGATTGTAAACACAAATATTATCGCTATTATAAAACCCGCGACTTCGTACGCGTGAAATGATTATTAATATTAGACTGAGCCATAGCGCGGCGTGTTTCGCTATCATGGGGACAAAATCGGAGGAAGCAGCTATTTTACATTTATTGAACCCGATAACGGAGCTGTGGTAGCGGAGTGATTTAGCCTCTCGTGTTTCAAGCGAGGTGACCTGAATCCAGTGCCCATATCAATGAGATATAAAATTATTATACATAGCGGCCCGCCCCGGCTTTGCACGGGTAGACATTTATATCAAATATTTTGTCTACCCGTGCAAAGACGGGGCGGGCAGCTAGTCTATGTTACTCAGTGATGATGTAGCTTTCTAACGGTGAAAGATTTTTTGAAATCGGTCCAGTATTTTCGGAGCCTATTCAATACAAACCCACAAAAATACAGAAATACAAATCTTTCTTCTTTATAATATTACTAACTGCCCGCCCCGGCTTCGCACGGGTAGGCATTAGTTTCGGAGCATAGCCATTTATCAAATATTTTGTCCACCCGTGCGAAGCCGGGGCGGGCAGCTAGTATAATATATAGCCTATGTTACTCAGTGATAATTTAGCTTTCTAACGGTGAAAGAATTTTTGAAATCGCTCCAGTAGTTTCGGAGCCTATTCAATACAATCCCACAAAAATACAAATCTTTCCTCTTTATAATATTAGTGTAGAAGTGTAGACAAGTAAGTATAGAAGTATAGATATAGATGTAGAATAGATAGTATAGATTGATTTATCACACCACGAGCGTTAAATATAGGAAGGTGAAGGAAATACAACGTAAGAAAGAGAGGTCTACACAATAGAACATGTATCCTCTTTCTGACAATGTAGGGTTACTGTTGAAGATGATGAAGATATTTGTTGGAAATCAAATGGCGTTAATGTATTACATGGTTGTATTTTAAATAATATATGTGTAGATACATTTTGACGAAATCGTTACCTAACAGTTGGAAATATTTTTTAAATTAATATGATCAAATCCCTTAATTACGATAAAACAGAAGCACTTCTACACTAATATAAATAATAGTTTATTTATATTAGTGTAGAAGTGCTTCTGTTACTAGCACACTTATACCATTGCATTCCATACGTACACACACACACACACACACTCACACACACACTTTTATTTTCATATACTTGTACAAACTACTCTAAATAAGCATGTTTAAATATTAATAATTACATTAGTACGTTAGCTATGGAAGAGCGGAGTCTTAACACAGGCACTGTAAGCCTAAATAGGGATTCCAATTACTAATTACTGTAACCAAAAAACGTTGAAAGAAATAAAAAAATATTATTATTATTATTATTATATTATATGAATATTTACTTATGAATATCTTAAAACATAAGAGCTAAGACTTCGCAAAAAATAGTTCAATATTTAGTTGAAATGATAGTATGAGACTCCGTCAACCTCAATGGAGAACATGAACTTGCTTATTACACCTGATCCTTCTATCTCTGTGCTCGTATTGCACGTTACAAAGTTATATGGCGTAATGTATGCACGGTTTAATTATATATCTACTAATCCCTAGCTTTATGCTTTCACAACGCGGTGTCGAGCAGTCGACGTCATTCCGTAGAAACAAGCTTTAACGTATTTATCAGCATTCCACGGAACAACCAATTCTACTAATGGTGTAATATCAAATATTATAAGTGAAACATGTGTAGAAACCTTTTTACTTATAATGTCATTGAATTACACAAAATGTTCTAAATCACTCGACAAATGGTCCGTCAACCACAGGATTAGAACAACAGACGACCCTAAACACTGTCTTTCTTTAACAAACGACATAAGAAAGAGACACCAGACATAAAGAACGATAGGTTTACAAAATAAATTGAGTAGGCGACGATAAAATCAAAATTTATTATCATTGTCGTGGTTGGGAATGCGATCCTAAATCCTAATAGGACTGGATGGTCAAACTGGATTTGGATGCATATGTTCTTTACATAAATAATATGTATTTATGTCTGAATAGAAAATTTAGATATTTCATATCAATATAGCCAGATCAGCATACTATACTTACAAGTAGGCCTCAACAATTATTGTCATTACAACCTGTATATTACTGAAATAAATTATTTAATCTAATCAATGCATATATTCTACCACCGAGGACTAGCTAGGTAGTTTTTTAATTGAGGCTATGGCGTCGCCAGCCCTTGTGGGGAGAGGTGCAAATTGATATGGCGGATGGGATATGGAGCATATGAAGTATTAAACTTTGCCGGTAGAAGGAACATTGTCGACAACGTTTTCGAATTGCTTTCGACTATTTTTGTATTGAAAAATGAACAGCGCTGCGGCGGTGAAAAGTGGAACTAAAAATTAGTATGACAATTTTGACATATCGCGAGTTACGTTTTCGAATACGTTGTCGACAATGTTCCTGCTACCGGCACAGAAATGCTTGGAATGAAATTTGAGAATTCATTGTCTTGTGATTCAGATATGGAGATCGGTTGCTTTGCTTTTGATTTTTTTTTTATCTTTGGGAGGTGGCAACTTCCACTCACTGCTCCTCCTTGGCGATGGATTAAAGGATTATTTCCTAACTTGTATAGCACTACATGCCCTGCGACTATGCTTCGGGCGTAACGCATGACACGAGAGGTCTTATCATTATTATCACTAGACAGCATGATTGTTCAAGAACAAATATTTGTTTATAAACTAGTTCTTCGATAACTGTTCATGACCCGCAGCATTTAGAGGACGAAGAGCTAATATGAAAACCATTCAACAAACATATTAACTATTTTCAATGTCCCATCCCATTGGGAATCAAATTAGCGCCATATCACCATTGGAGACTATATGAGGGCTTAACATATTCAAGTGGCATTATAATCTTAATATTTTGTGTACACCTACTTATCTTTAATATCAACCAGTCGGTATACAAACTTTTTACTGTATCTCTCTATCTCTTGTCTAGAAATAGGCGCTGGCGCAGCCACGTTGATAGGAATGTATCAAGGGTCAACGCACTCTTTATCACTTGCAAAACAGGACAGTGTATCAAAAATAATATTTATGTTTTCGAACATAAATAGGGTACCAGAGTATTAATATGTTTTGTTCTTATCATATATTAATTCTAGAACCCCATATGGCTCCTTATAAAGGCTGGGGTGGCGTTCGAATACATATCTATTTTTAAATAACGGTTTCATTTTCATATATTCGTGTTGTAGTGGTTAGGAATTATATTTATATATATTTATTTATATATTTCCTTATTATTGTCATTAATTAATAGTACCTACACATATCAACATCCTGCGTACCTATCGTATTGTGAAAACATTAAGAAACCATGTTCCTTGTTCCATTGTGCCTTGACCTTACGGTTTGCCTGCAGGATCTGAGCATATAACGGTGAATCGAGTCGAAAGGGGTCAGTGATTATGTTCGAAATCGAAAAAGAACTGGGGTTTTGTAAATACTATTTAAGGTTCATCCAGACATACAAACTTATTAACCCTTATATTACCCCTTTAGAATTTGAATGTTAAGAAACCCTTTCTTAGTGGTTGCCCTGCACTCTTCAAGGTACGTACGTAACAAAATTGTATGTTTGTTAGCTTTATATTTTCTGAGATTTAGTGTAGATTTGTGGAGCCCGTTAGTGAGTGAGTATTTAACTTTTATATTATAAGAGATAAGAAGCACAATAAAGATAATTACTGACTCAATTAAGAAAACCAATAATGGGCGCCGGTCTTTAATAAATAGATAAACATAGTCAGAAACGATTATTACAAACGATCTCTCCTGTCCATCGGAGTGAAAAAGTATTTACGGTATGCCCAAGCGATGTCAAAACAACACTGCCGCGCTTGCGATCATTTAGCATAAATGTTCGGCAAATTGTGCATTCATTCGTGATGATAAACGTCGTATCGCGTATATTTTATACACATACGGCAATTAGAATGTGCGAAAATAATCGCTTTAGTGTGTATGCACCCTAATTGACCGCGACAATACAATACAAGTACAAATAAAAATATCGATGCAAGATCGAAGAAGCTTTACATATTATGCGGCCTTTGAGACGCTGTGACAAATCTCCGGGTACCAGTAATATGTTACTGTACACGTGTGGTTTTATTAAGGTTTAAGGAGACAAGTGAAGCTGGATCAGAAAAAAGAGTCGGAATTAATGTATGTTTGGCCCTTCTGTCAGCAGTCACTGGAGCCACATCTAGTGTGTTGCCTACCTTATTTTTACGTAATCTGTCCTTGGAATTATGTCGCTTACCTCCTTGGCCTGCACGGGAATAATCTTCAATTAAGTTTAATTAAAAGTTGACTTATATGGACCATCGCCGAGAGTGCTATCGCGAATCATATACATACCTAAAAAACTACATTTATATGAATTTCAAAGCCTATATTTGAGTATTTTTAATAACGTAGCCACTCGACATTAGCAATACTTCAAGTTCGCGAAAATCGCTATCGAATATAATTATGACTCTGATGATTTAAAATCAAGTATCAAGTTCTTTCTCTTTAGTGCCAACCCTAAGACCTGAAACAATGAACGGACTAAGGTCAATGAACTACAGAAGCGTGAATTTATTGGCATTTGGCTTCGAACAGCTTGCTGCGAAATTACTGTAGGTACTTTAATGTATAATGCATGTGAATGTTCTATATAGATAGTGCCACAGAAGGATTCCTGAATACTTTACTTCATATACATATATTTCGCTGTTATAAGTTTTGAGATTCTGAGACTCGGCTCTCAATAGGCCCGGCGGGTAATGTATAACAACGGTCAATCTCGATTTTTTTACTTAAAACTAGATTTGAGTGGGGATTCATTCTAGAACTACACTCGAGTCGAGATAAGCACAGATAAAGTACCTAATGATCAGGTGAACTGGATCGAACGATATCATTATATTAGGTCCTTACATATGAAATTGGCGTTTTGTATGGGAGGAACAAAAAGTCGAATATTTTTTAATATAATATATTTAATTATTCAAAGTATGAACCATTATTTTCTATGCACTTTTGCCATCTCATAGGTAGTTCATTGATCCCTTTACTAAAAAAACCAGTCGGACGGGAATCAATAAAATCTTTGAAGGCGATTTGGACTGCCCCATCGGAGTTGAATTTTTTCCCTTGCAAGAAGTTATCCAAATTTCGAAAAAAATGGTAATCTGTTGGAGCAAGGTCCGGGGAGTACGGAGGATGTCTTAGACTTTCCAATTGAAGCTCTTCTAATTTAGTAGCCGTCTGTAGCGCAGTGTGTGGTCTAGCGTTGTCGTGAAGCAGCAGTGGCGTGGAGCGATTGACCAGCCTAGGTTGTTTAGCCGCTAGCTTTTCCATCATGGTTTGCAATTCCTGACAATAGACATCAGCCGTAATAGTCTGGCCAGATTTGAAAAAACTGTAATGAACAATACCGGCACTAGTCCACCAAACGCTTACAAGTAACTTTTTTGGGGTTAATTTTCGCTTGGGGCAGGATTTGGCTGGCTGGCCAGGATCTAACCATTGCGCTGAGCGCTTCCGATTATCGTAAAGAACCCATTTTTCATCACAGGTAATGATTCGGTTTAAAATACCTTCATTATTGTGCCGGTTTAGTAATGTAACGCAGCAGTCGACGCGCGTTTGCCGGTTTGTTTCAGTCAATTCGTGAGGTACCCACCTTTCAAGCTTTTTAATCTTCCCAATTTGCTTCAAGTGAATTAAAACAGTTTTATCACTAACATTGCAGCCTGCAGCTAACTCGGACGTGGTTTGCGATGGATCCGCTTCCACAATAGCCTTCAACTCTTCATTATCAACTTGAGTCTCAGGCCGTCCACGGGGCTTGTTCTGCAGGTCGAAATTTCCAGAACGAAAACGTTGGAACCAAAAACGAACTGTGTTTTCTTTTGCAACACGACCGCCATACACATCATTCACCCTTCGAGTTGTTTCCGCAGCACTAGTGCCACGGCGGAACTCGTACTCGTAAATAATGCGATATTTAAGGTTTTCCATTTTGTAAAATGAGTGACGCAAACAGAAAAAAACAGAAGAAAAAAAACAAATGAATGACGATCATCGAAGCACAAATACATGAGTCTATAGCTGTACAAATTTGAATTTGGAATTCCTTACCAAAGAGGAGAAATTCGTGATTAAAGTGGCCAGTACGAAAAACGCCAATTTCATATGTAAGGACCTAATATATTCTCGTTTACAATATCTAACGGCCGAATACTGAAACGACAATCAAATCTGACACCACATACATTTTGAGTGGTCTTCGATTTTGCATTCGAAATTGTTTTTGACAACGACGCCTCAAATAGTTACGTGGGCTTTAGAAATTTGAAGGTCGCTTCAGTATTCGGCCATAGCATAAGTGTGACTTTAGCATAGATATCTATTTATTTTATTATAGTTAGAACGAACGGCAGAGCCGATAACACTAATTAGAAACCAAACACTAATTTCCTCTCAGCAAACTATGCCAACAGCAAGTTCTTCCAGCCATCCACAAACCTATCAACACTCGGAGCTGAATCCAGTAGCCTTAGCAAAATAATATCGAATTACTGCGTATTCGAATAGCTTTCGACTATTTTTGTGTGGGACATTGAGCAGCGGAGCCGCGGCCAAAAGTAGAACTAAAAATTCTTATGAAAATGTTGATAGTTGATAGAGATCCGCAAATGAGCGAGGAATGTACATGAGCCATGTATTTACCTGGTTAGTAGTGAGGTCCCATTGGTCACCTACGAAGGACTGCCTGCTGTACAGGAACACCGGAACCTGGTGGTCCTTCACCGGCGCTGGGTCGCTGTTCACCCGCACCACTGTCAGATGGGTGGTCGTTGTGCCCACTGTGACAAACGAACTAAATAAATAAACCAACAAAATAATACAGTTGATCAAACAGACTGTTTGCGATCTGCGAGTGTTGTCAGCGGTGCCTACATCGTTAAAGTCGGTATAGATAAACACACCAGTGTCCGTGGCATGAAAATTTTTCGACAACGTATTCGAAAACGTACGAAATGTCAAAATTGTCGTACTAATTTTTAGTTCCACTTTTCACCGCCGCAGCGCTGTTAATTTTTCAATACAAAAATAGTCGAAGGCGATACGAAAACGTTGTCGCAAATTATTCGTGTTAGCCCTACTGAAGTACAGAATACTAGCTTTTGATCTCGACTTCGCCCGCGTTGAAATATATTCACGCTAAAATATAAGTTACTTGCGGATTGTTTTAGATTGTAACTATTCTGTCTAGTTCAATGTCTGTACAATTCGGTGGCTTTATTTGGATATTGTTGTAATTGTATCTAAGGATCATGGATTATGGTTTCACAGAACTTGAACTAAGTACTATAAATTCCCAGACCCTTAAGTTGCTATGACAATAGTCGTAACATTAACGTCGAATGGTGTTATTATTATGGCTGGATTCCGTTAGATTTTTAACTACTGGTAGTCTGCTAATTCAATTTGCCATAGGATTCTGATAATTGGTTAATGTTGGAATTAGGGTCGGCAACGCGCGAGTGATACCCTTGATGTTGCAAGCGTCCATAGGCTACGGTAACCGCTTACCATCAGGTGTGCCGTATGCTTGCTTGCCACCTTAGATGTATAAAAAATTTAAATAAATAGCCACATTACATATTTATAATAATAATAGCTAGTTTTTATTGCAGACGAGGTGCAAAGTGTTATATACTTAGTATGTAGCTAGATCTACAAACATGATACATAACAATGATTTCCCAAGTCGACGTGTCACCGATAGCAAGAACGGCGTGGAATATTTTTTGCGATCTATTCACACTACAAACGAAATTCTCCAATTGTTAATTGTCAATATCCGTCGAAGGAACTTATTGACTACAGCATAGTAACTGTTTCATGGGTGTGTGTAAAACTGTAGAAGTTTTTACTAAATACGAAGTTGCGATCAGTTTTCAACATTCTAAAGCATTGTAATTGAACATCATGTAAGAAGTGGCCAGAAAAGAAGTAGATATAGAGATGGCTGTTAGAGCAGTTTTCCCTCTTCTTCTTCCTAACTATGGCAATCAATGCTCTTTTTTCGATTTTTGCCAGTGTCGAGTGTTGGAGAATCATCAACTTTCGCAATTGCTTTCACATAATTTACGACTTCTTCAACCTTTTTCATTTCCAAAAACAATACCCCATAGTTTTAAAATACCTATTTATGCTTCACTGTCGTTAAAATATCATACCCAGTATGTAGCCTATGTTACTCAATGATAATGTAGCTTTCTAGATGCAAATGACTTTTTGAATTCGGTCCACATTTTAAATTTATTCGTATCATACAAATCTGTCCTCTTTATAATATAAGGGTAGATATACACAAAACAGCAACAAAATCAAATTACACCCTCATCACATCACCCAACAGAATACCAGCTGCTGGTGTTATCATATCGAGTAACAGGTGCTATCAGTTGCCATGCACTTAGCTTATTCGACCTCAATATTAACGGCTCACTGATAACGTTTCGCTAAATATAATTACCTACATGTCGGCATTGAACATTTGAGCAAATAAGCATATCTTGTTAATTTAAATCTTAGAGAAGAGTGCGATAGGATTGAGTTCAAAAGAAGACATTAAAATTAAACCAGCCTGCGGTAGTACCCGATCATCTTTCGATCGATCGCAGCAAAATAGCTTTTGTGGTGTGTAAAGCGGGCTACGCACCTTCAGTTTTAACTGTACAGTCGAACTGTGCAGTTAAATCGTATGTGTGTAGACAAAGCTGACAACTGTGCAGTTGAACCGACGATCGTGATCGAACGTGTGTAGACAATAGGGGCGTCAGTTATAACTGCACAGTTCGACTGTACAGTTAAAACTGAAGGTGTGTAGCCCGCTTACGCTTTTTTTCCAGAGATTTTCTAGAATCTTCTCTCTATGTTGGCACATTCTAAAAACACGAGTTATATCCATAGTTATATCTTATTGAAATGAATGATCAATCCTAAACTTAGAAAAGTCAGGTGTTTGTAGTCTGATCTCATCTCTTGAACTTGTGGAATCTAGGACCTGAATTTATTTATTTATCTCAAGGCAATCGGTGACCCTCGGGATTTGGCCACGGAAGCAATTAAACATTAACCTGAGATCAAATAAAAAATGATTTATGTAACTTAACGAACAACGAAATGACGCCGGTTAAAATACGCCTTGCAGTGTTCATATACACAAATACACGCACACACCTACAACTAATACAAAGAAACTATGCCTTGCCCAAGCACTACATGTTTTTAAGCAAAAACCGGCGTCACTTCAATGTTCGCAAAGCTCCATCTATCTACCTTTTTTAATTTGATCTGAGACATTATACAAATCCATGCAAGACACGTGAACGTAGCTAATCGCATCTAAAATCGTACGTAATAGGTATTTTCCACACAGTCAATCCAGTTCTATTCTAGTGTTAATTTAATTCGCAGCTTTATTAACATGTTGCTAATTTATGAAGTTGTTATGATGTTTATCGAGATTAAATAATGCAAATTACAAGGATAATGTTATTTGCTGTTACAATCTGCTAATCTACTAAATGCGAATGTTTCTAAATAAGTAAGAAAAGAATATCGCTTAGAAATGAACATACAAAAAGGCTCTTAAAAGGCACTTATGAAAAAAGTTAGGAAAAAAGGCCACCTGAGAAGAACTGGCAAGTAACTCAGTGCTCTGCCTTTTTAACCCCGACGAAAAACGAGGTGGTCATTAGTTTCTAGGGTGTATCTGTGAATCTGTGTGTCTGCCTGTGTGGCTGCACTCAGGTTTGGTTCCCGACTAGGGAACTCCTCAATGGTTAGCACACATGAAATTCTGCAAAATCTTGTTATAAAACTCGTTTTTTAGTAGTAATTTATTTGATCACCATCTGTGTACTAACACATTATATGAGGCTTAATAATTTTTCATGTATACAATAAACCTTATTGGTTATACCACCAACTGCCCGTTAAGATGTATCCTAAATTAATTCCATCCCAAGATTGCCTGGAAGAGATCGCCGTGTGTGATAAGGCCGCCATTTGTACTTTACTATGTAACACTGTATTCGTATTTTGTATTCTTTGGTGTTGTACAATAAAGTTTTAAATAAATAAACACGATAAGGCTAAAATCAAACATGGCAGACTATATAGAGCTGATATGACAATGTTAATGAACTACTACGAAGAGGCTTTCGAGAGATAAAAAGGATATATTGACACGTCTAAAAGCTGTAATCAAATTATGGACCATTAACGCCTACACCATTATTATTTTATGACTATATATAAAGATATTGTATTGACGGCTTATGCCAAAGCATACTACGAGTAATATCGCCGTTAAAATACTTCGAGTAGAAACAAATCTTCCATTGCCAATGATTTAATTAGGCGATTATTGCCATAAAAATAATTACGAAAAATTTTGTTTGGAGATGATTGAGTCGCAGGACTTTCAAGTAGGACACGAATAATGCACCCAGTCTTGGTGTTTGATCTTTGGAAGGAACAAGGTAATCTAACTATAATATAAACTAGCTGTTACCCGCGACTTCGTCTGCAGTTTAAAGACAAAAGTAGTATGTCCTTTCTCAGGATATAATCCATCTCCCTGTAAAATTTTATATCGATCCGTTCAGTCGTTTAGCCCTGAAAAGGTAGCAAGCAAGCAAGCAGACAGAGTTACTTTCGCATTTATGACATTGTAGTATGCATTAGTGGTCAAAGACAAAATATTTATGTACCACTAGCTGTTTTTCCGCGACTTCGCACGCGTATCGTGCATCGGAGGATCGAACATCTAGGACTATTAAGAGTACCCTTCAATGGTTTCATACGGCAACGTATATATTCAACGAATACAAAAGTTTTACAACTTTCCTTTTAAACTACAACAAGAAATTCCGCGTCCGTCACGGCTATGTTAAGTCATCCGTCAAAATTGGTTGTCTTCACAGATGATTGTTTTTACAGGAAGCGTACCCTTGCCCGTGAAATTATACATTCTCATCGTAAAAAATCTCACGAAAAATATAAGTAGCCCCCGAGTCTATTATTAAAATTGTCTTCCAAGAGCATCATTATGGGGCATTTCTGACTGAATTGTGAGCGAATGTAAGTGTCCACAGGCTACAGTAACCGCTTACCATCAGGCGGGTCTAAGATTGTTTGCCACCTTAGCGGTATAAAAAGAGACGCGAGAAATATTTTAAAACCATCGCCACATTTTTTTTGCTTAACTTGATTTATTTATTTTATTGTTTTATTTAATTCGGGGCCACCGTTTACCACAGGCAGCCGACTAGTATACCGACTGTAACAAAAATACATTGATCTAAACTACAAGCCTTATCGCCTTACTCATAAAAGTGTATTTACATTGCACTCGATAATGTTTAAATGGTTGTTGAGCATAGCAACACTTGGGAGCCTCGAGCCGTGTCTTGTTTGAATAATTATGTGCCTATTCATTGTGTATTGGCAAATAGTTTTTTAATAACTCGTTTTGTTAATGTTTGGACATGCCACAGTAATTTATAGGCCAGAGGACCGTGATAACAAAATGTGGAAATACGAGATACGTTCAATAAAAAAAACTCTTTTCAATACGTGTCCTTTTTGTGTTGTGGATGTTCCAGCGACGGCACACCCACACCTCGTATCAATCACTCGTAATGCATAATTCAGAAGCTATGTTAAATATTATATTTATAGTATTAGTGAAATAGTCAATATGTATAAGGTAGGTACTAAAAAAATTGAGCCGCCCGATCGGAGACAGTAAATCCTTACTCTACTTTAAGCAATATCGAATTTAATTCTAGCTTATTTTATTTTTCATTGAAAATATACTGGTGTCATCGTGAAATGAAAGATTATAGAGCTTCATTTGTCTTTCGCTTCCTCCACAGTCCAGTCTCATCAATATCTTCATACACCCTTGAAGATATTGAAGGTTTTTTTATACAATTAAGGTGATAATAAGCTTACGAGTCATTCCTGTTAGAAACCTCTCTCAATTACTGCTTATCAATCTTATAAAACTGTCTCTCAACATCTTGGTCTCATTCATATCACAATATCTTTCTATTTATAATACACTAGCGGCCCGCCCCGGCTTCGCAAGGGTAGACATTTATCAAATGTTTTGTCTATCCGTGCGAAGCCGGGGCGGGCAGCTAGTATAATATATAGCCTATGTTACTCAGTGATAATGTAGCTTTCTAACGGTGAAAGAATTTTTGAAATCGGTCCAGTTGTTTCGGTGCCTATTCAATACTAACCCACAAAAATACAAATCTTTCCTCTTTATAATATTAGTGTAGATGTAGATTATTGTAGACAATATTTCTCTATACTTCATCCGTTCGCGCCTCTGGCGTTCTATCACTCAGCTTATCTGTCAAACCCCTTTGACATTTTACGGTTTGTTCCACAGACAAGCTAAATAGGTGGAAAAAGCTAACATTCCTAACTACTCTTCCTTCACCCTGAAACATAATGCTCTTGCTAGAAAGGAAAACGTGATCTCATTCGTTACGTTTCTTCATCCTCTTACATTCACATTTTGTATACAACCTATTATTGTTTGAACAGTTGCTTTGACCGTATGAAGAAATAGGATTCATACTGCATAGCAACACGACCTCTTTTCTTTCTGAGCTCTGACGTCTCTACGAGAATTTCTTTGCTTTAAATTAAAATAATATCTATGCATTATAAAGAGAAAAGCTTTATATTTTTTTTTGTTTGTAATGAATAAACTCAAAAACAATGGGACCGATTTGAAAAATTATTTTACCAGTAGAATGTGAGTAGAATATTATATTATCACTGAGTAACATAGGCAATATATTATATTGCTACGCGGGAGAAGTCGCAGGGAAAAACTAGTAATCAATAAAATGAAAATAACAATAATAGGTAACTGATACATACAGGTCGGACATTATCACACAGCTCCATCTAGTCCCTAAAATCAACTAAACATAGCTGTAATATTAATATCAGATAACTGAAAGAATACTTAAATACTTCATTTTTTGGAAATTCATACCAAACATCTGGGTGTTATGGCAAGCACAAACGGTCATCACCACCTAGCGCGATAACGTAGCAGTCAGTCAGGCTTACTAACCAGTTGATAAACAGTGTTCTCAAAGAATGCCGTGGCCGCTGTGTGGTATGCTTTATAATCAAAAGTGGTATGCTATTCCAGCGACGCAAGTCCAAATCCCACCGATCTGTACCATTGAGTTGTTCTATTTAGTCACATCACGAGCTTTACGGTGCAGGAAAACATCGTGAGGAAACGGCTGAGAAGAAATTTAAGAACGTATGAGACGGCGACGGACCATCTGTCACGTTGACACCAAATTATCTTCGGTGAAAATAGTGTTTTAACACCACCGCCTATCTCTTCGATGACAGTTGTGGGAAGGCATGAGAATATAATATTTATATTAATCATAGTTGTATATAGATTTACCGGTTAAGTCGTGGAAGAAATACAGAGGTGTTTTCACAATCACAATATCAGTATGGATACGACACGAGATATGGGGATTTCGTAAGAAAATGAATTTAGATTTGTCTGTTATGTTAAACTTATGCAAATTGGTGACTTTTCAAGCGCCTTCATTAACATGTTAGAGGTTCATCTTGTGTCTGCTATTTTAAGGCTTGGTCGCTTAGAAACACCAGGGATATGCCTATGTCTAAGAGGTTAAGACTACTTGGAACCGACGGGCAAGTATTTTTATATCACTAAGGTGGCACACAAGCATACGGCCAACCTGATGGTAAGCAGTCACTATAGCCTATAGCCGCTAGCAATACCAGGGGTATCACTAACGAGTTGTCAACCCTGTTGTTGATGAGGACTTACTGTGCTAGCAGCATTACTACTAGCGCAGCGTATCGTCGTGGAGCACTGGCAACCTTACTTACCGCAGAAACACAACACTACATCAAAGTAGTGTTATTCGACTGCGGTCTTCTGTAAGGTGGAGGTACAGTCACCAGCCGGGCGGCTCTAATTCACGGGAGATCCTAATTAACCTGACCTCTCTTTTAAAAAACAACATATTGGTAACAATCGTCAATCCAACAATGATCAAATGTAAAAGGTGACGATTGTTTCTTTTGAAATTATATTTCAAATGATTTGGATTTCCATCGGTAAGGTTTTATCGTTTCTCGTCCAAGCATTTTGTTAAGAGAACAACAGTTAACAAAGGCGGCATACAGTGAACTTGTCTTTGATCGAGTAAGGTCGAGGGTGAGAAAAAGAATAATTGATTCTCATGAAAGCAGTATTTTTTAAGAGACTAACAAATAACAATGTCGAGAAAACGAGTCGAACATGAGAAAAGGCGAGAGAGAAATACGTTTAAGGGAAAACAAAAGCTTGGACAAATTTGTCGTTAAAAGAACAAGTGCTCGCTTTACAAGAAAATACAACAAAGAAATAACGTACTATAACGGGAAAGATCTGTTTAATTCTTATAAATAGACGTAGTGATTTCGATACTTATATGTGCATTATTATTTACTCAAATGTAATTAAGATAACAGCCGACGAAGCAATCAAATGTCACAGTACAGTGTTAAACACTCGTATTTCCTATAAACAGCATATTAAATAAATAAATAAATAATGCTCGGACATTAACACACAGCGCCATCTGGCCCCAAATTAAGCAAAGCTTGTACTATGAGAACCAGCAGCTGATATAATACTTATATACTTTTTTTTTTTTTTTTGTAAATACATACTTATAATACATACTAAACACCCAGACGCAAGGCAAACATATTTGTCACATAAATGTTTGCTCCGGCGGGAATCGAACCCGCGACCCCAGCGTAGCAGTCAGGTATACTAACCACTAGACCAGAGGTCTCGTCGTATTGGTGCTAATTATGTTGTATGAAATCATTAAACCAAACTAATGTGACAGGGCTTAAAGTATCGCCATCCTTATTTAACCCCGTACACGAGAAAGGGATAGCAAGACTTTTTAATCCTGTCAAATTAGTTTAGTTCTGTGATTTTGTACGACAGAATCGACACCATTAATAACAATATTTATGCTCGTTATAACAAATGAATTTAAGCTCTAAATCTCACCAGTCAAGGTGCACATCCGCCTGCTGTTGATGTCCTGCATGACCTGCCTCATCAGCCCGCCGAGATCTTTCGCGTCTCCTGACATGGACTGCCGCGAGAGCCACTCTGATTCCAATTCCATAGATAACTGCGGGAAGCAAAATGTACTTAAACTTTATTATTCGACAACATCGTCGGTCCAGCCTCCAGCTAGTTGTTGCCTTGTTGGTTAGTGTACTAGTGTGTTAAGTGACGAGGGTTCGAATTTCGATTCTTTTTCTTTTTTTTTTATACCACTAAGGTGGCACACAAGCATACGGCCCGCCAGATGGTAAGCGGTTACCGCAGCCTATGGACGCTTGCAACACCAGGGGTCACTCGCGCGTTGCCGACCCTTCACGCAGGGGTAAATATTTTTGTGGTAAATATTTGTGTTTGCCTTGCGTCTGGGTGTTTGGTGTATATTATAATATACGTATGTATTTAAAAAGGAGTATATAAGTACATACCCACTCCATTAGTTGTCTGGTTTAATTTGGGACTAGATGGCGCTGTGTGATGATGTCCGTCCGGGCATTATTATTATTATAATCAGGGGCAGATTTCCCTATAGGCCGAGTAGGTCCTGAGATAGGGTGGCAGAGTAGAGTTTAGGCGGCAACAAAACTTGGTGACATGTATTTTTAGTACTCGCGTCCTTTATAAAAGTTTTTTACGTGCTTTACAGGGAGTAGAGCGGCGGCAGTCTTCCAAAGCCTTAGGATGGCCAAGTTATCAAATCTGACCCGGATTATAATGTTGGTTACTTACTAGAGATTCAAGAAAGGTGTGAAGAGATTTGAACGTCAAACGCAGCTCTTAGCGCGAGCCGCGTTTGTTTAAAGATTTTAGTAACATACCTAACCTGACTTATCTAAACTATTGAGGAAGAAATGATTGGTTCTTAGAACACCACTTAACTTATGAGCTATTAGGTTAGATTGTGAAAGATAATATCTCTTAAAAGTATCTCTAGTCAATATTAATTATATTTGTTTTTGCATTAAATATAATATTTATTTTTACTTTATATAGGTACTGCTGAACTCAATTTGATTCCTACAACATGTGATTTCCCCTAACATTGTAGGCATACATACAGATGCTTTAGTAGGTGTTCATTTAAACATCAGATGAAATGTTTACTTGGAATCAAATTTACTCACCAAATATTCAGTGAGTTTCTTAACCAGCGGCTCCAAGTGGACAGTTCGCGCCCAGGCATCACACACAAAGCACAGATTAAAATAGTACGCGTTTCTGGCATATTTTTTGTTGTCTATGCGTACTGGGAAGCCCAGGATCTTGGAGCCGAGGAGAGTGCTGAAAAGAGATACATATCATGAGATACATTAAGGCACACAATGCAATAATTAAAACTTGCTTATCTAGCTATAACAAATAAGGAGAACATAGTGCCAATAAAAACTTATTTGGTTCAGAGCAAAAACAAATTCTGTTCTGGGTTGAATTTTTTTTTTTTCAATTACATTACAGTTTGTCTGCTTAATCTAGAGCACTTCTACTATCTAAATAATTATACATATTACTAATATCGGCCACAACAGTGTCCTAATTATTTGTTATCATATCTATTATTTGATATTATTTTAGGGGATAGTGTTTTGGAATAAAAACTTTTTTGTTTACATTGATTGGTTTGTTCAATTTATAGTCTTTGCAGTATTCATGTTTTTTTTATAGATATTTCCTGTGTTCTTATATATACAATTTAAAATTTACATTTATTAGATTATAATAAATAAATAAATTATCAATAGAGAAATCTTTGCCAAAATCTGTTCAGCTGTGTGTAATGAACAGGCATCTTTTAACATTTTTATTATAATAAACTAAGATGTTCACAGTATACATATTGATATTATCATGATTTCAATAATATTGTTATCTAAATAAGTAAGAAACATATTTAGTTTTTAGGAGGTAGTTTTTGTTTGTAAATTGGCAAAATAGTATAGAGTGGTGAATAAACTTGAAAAAAAATGCTGTATCTAAGCATAAATTCCAGAATATATTCTGCTCTAATATAAAAAAGGTGTATGAATAAACAAAACAGTACTTACACAGTCAAAGTGCACCGCTGCAGTTGTACTTTCGGTATGATATAGTGACTAACTGTATCAAAAATATCTTTCGATATATAATTCTCTGGCACTTGGCAAGTTATCGTAGGGCCGGCTGTTGGGTGGAATTCACACAGAAATATGCAACGAATAGGCCCTTCCTGCCCACACCCCTCGTAGTACTTTGAGTTTGCATCCATCGCAAACAACTAATTTTAAAACTTATATCACCGAACACATTTCACACTCCAAGCCTAGCAACAACTCACAAAAATGTACACAAAGAAAACAAATTACTTCCAAAGCTAAGATATATGTCTGACACACTAACACGATTTCAGAAACGTAAATAAAGAAATCTTTCCAAAAGCTAACACAACACAGTTCCGACACACTACCAACTCCACAAGTCCACACATGGAGAACAACTAATTGACGTTTGTTTGGCTGCTACACAGCTGACTGCCGGCTTGACACGTGTTTGACAGTTCATGTAAAGGTATTATTACCAATTTGAAAAAAATATAAGTCAATCGAATCGAGCCACAGAGTACATTAACGCTAACGTTTTAAGTCGAACTGTCAAACTTTTGTTGTTGCACTTCTTGCTCTTTGGAACTTTACTATTTCTTACTTTCGAAATTACCTGTTTATTTTACAAATGGATAAAAGTACATGTAAGATTTTGATAGCTGCTACGGGCAGCGTGGCAGCATTGAAAATTCCAATGTTAATAAAATCGCTGCTGGAAATCCCTGTCCGCAAATATTACTTTGAGGTTAGGTCCCCAACCTCAGTCAGTGAAAACTATAAAAAAATATCCTAGAAGTAAATCATATTTTATTATAGGTAGGTTAGGTTGGTGAAAATTCGTTTATAAATATTAAATGAACCACGAGCCGGCCTACGATTGGTTGACATAAAATATCATTAGTATGATTTTGTAGATTCGACTGATTGTGACTGAGCGGTCTACGAGTTTCTTCGACAAGTCTGAATTACCATCTAATGTAGAGGTATATGATGATGAGTCTGAATGGCGAGCTTGGAAGCAGAGGGGAGATCCTGTGCTGCACGTCGAGCTCGGGAAATGGGCTGATATCATGGCTATAGCGCCTTTGGATGCCAATACCTTGGGTAAGATGGCACTGGTGAGTTTTTATTGCTACCAAACCAACTCTTAAACTTATCTTGTGCTTACTGAATGACATTGCTTTGCCTCCTACAATTGCTATGCTTGCATCGCAGTTGCTATTGCAGCATTAACTTCCTAGCTAATGCTCTATAATATCTAATCTGCCATATTATACCTGACATAATAAATCATACAAGTAACTTACTGGATCACACTTCTAAGTGGAGTGTAGTGTATTGCATCATGTATGTGGGTAGTATGCATATTACCACATACTTCCCTATACAAATTCATTAAACTAACATGTAGCCATTCCATGACTGCAACCAGCTCCAGTGTCTTAATTGATCACCCTACCTGGACCCCTTGCCTGCCACACCACAGGAGTTTTGTAAAACAGCTTAGATGACGGTTAGACAGCAAAACTGAGTAATTTTGGGACTACTTACTTACATTCCAGGGACTCTGTGACAATCTGGTTACATGCACAACCCGAGCATGGGACATGGCTAAGCCACTTCTATTCTGCCCAGCGATGAACACAAGGATGTGGGACCACCCCATGACAGCGAAACATATTGCTACCCTTAAAGAATGGGGTCACATAGAGGTGCCCCCAATAAGTAAGCAGTTGATATGTGGAGATATTGGCATTGGAGGGATGGCTGAAGTTGCCACTATTGTGGAGAAGATTCTCAGTGTTGCTGACCAAAAATTTTCCTAACCACTTTCTGCCATATTATGTGCTAAATAATCACTAGGCAATTCATAACTTCCAAGTGATTGAGTGAGTTGGTATCGTCATGAAACATTGTAATTCCTACTAGATGTATTAGGTGATCCCAATGAGGGCAACACTGATGAAATTAGGTTTGTATACAATTGAAATTGTAATGCTGTATTGCCAACAGTTGTTAAATTCACCATGAATAGGTAATGCAAACACAGCACAGTACTGACCTCAAACAATATTTAACAAATTATGCTATAAATAAACCATTATGATTCATAGATTCGGCCTAGTGAAACAACAACTCTATTGTGTTTGTGAATTCAGTGCCGGTAGCAGGAACATTGTCGAGAACGTATTCGAAAACGTAACTCGAGAAATGTCAAAATTGTCATACTAATTTTTAGTTCCACTTTTCACCGCCGCAGCGCTGTTCATTTTCCAATACAAAAATAGTCGAAGGCGATACGAAAACGTTGTCGACAATGTTCCTGCTACCGGCACTGATATGGTATGGTAATTCAAACAAAAGAAATGTGTCTAAGTGAAATGGTGGAAACATGGATAGAAAAAAACCATGTCTTCTTTATTTGTGAACAGCTAAATGTGTAAGAAAGAATGCAACACTGAATGCTTATTTCTTCAATTATGTTTATTTTAGTTCATTTTTGTTATCAATAAACTCCAGAAAACAATATTTATTTGATTTAGACAGTGGTAGTTTGGGTATATTTGTTTTAATAAAATTAACTCAAGTAAATGTTGTTTATTGCATCACTGAATACTGACACTAATGCTAGAACATGCTTTACAAACGGAATCTAAGAATCAACTGTTCACCTCAAATAGCAATAACTGCAGATAAAACATTAAACATGTACTCAAACTTAAATCACCGAAAGCCAAATACAAACAAGAACTAAGCATTTAATAAACTAACAATCTGTCTGTTAATCACCATTTGACCAACAATGATATGTTAATGACGAAAGCAGCTACTAATATGTAACTTCCTGACAAAAGTCTTAGTTTACGTAACTCAAAGGTTCTCCAGTGTATTTATTTCATGTTAAAATTCGTGATGGGGACGAAATTCCTGATATTTGAAGAATCCTTGTCGTCTGGTAACCATCACTGAAGGATAAGAAAATATAGTATATATTGTGATTGCCATAAAAAATATTACACTCAAAATTACATTAGAAGAAATTATCCTGAACATATGGTTTTTTCCTGTCTGTATTTGGCAAACAGTCTTAACCTTTTTAACATAACTCGACCAAATTTTATTATCAATAATAGTAGCAATTATACACAACACGCGGTGGTCTCTCAATCTGTGCGTATTAAAGACAACTCAACTTCCATGAACCCTGTAAGTAATACATACAAATATATAAAAAAAAAAACTATAAATTTCTCCTCCAATTCTGTCATGACTTAGCACTTTATTTAAAAAGAAATTATGATTAACAAGCAATCGTGCAGTGAGCACCTATACTTATATAATAATGCTGAGTACACATCAGCGACTATCAAACCAACCTATATGAATAAGCTCATGATCCCGATAAAATTATTCGGTTCCTTTTGCCAATGTCACTATTGTGTACTCGGCTTAGCGCTTAAGCATTCAATATATTAAATTACTTATCAAATCAATAATATTAAATAAAGTATTTACTGGAAATAATTATAAGTTTGCAAGATTACTGTCTTCAGTCGACCTCGAATTCAGTTGAACGCATGCATAATTCTACATTCTACAAATATAACTACATAAATGAAATCCTAAAGTCCCAAGTTGCTTGGGGTATAATATAATATAATATAAATAGTTTACTAAAAATATTTACATTAAGAATATCCGTCGGCACTGAAGACAGTATACTCGCAAATTAAACGCAAAATTAAATTATTTACAACATAAAATTAATTAATGAAGAATCATTCGAGGTTCAAATCAGATCACAATCTAAAAATAACAATTTATATAAAAAAAAAGTTTGCTTGCGAATCTGCACAATTAATCTGTATATCCCCATTCGATTGAGTTCCACAATACATGAACTGTGAGACAGAACTCATAAGTTTAATGGTACTAAAACTATGCATAGTATAAAATGTCTTGTTACAAAATTGCTGTAGATCACTATTACAGACTCCCTATTAATAAATATAGAACTAATGTGTAGGATAAAAACACAAATATCTACTTTGAAATTACTCTAAGCATTTGGATTCACCATAAAGTTCAATCAGATCTCTGACGACACTTGAAAATTAAAATCAATAGTAGATATTTGTCCTAAAAATGCATAAATTTGAACTATCACATTACGCGTACAAAATCGTTAAATGCTTACAATATATTATACTGTAACTAAAACAATTAGTGTATACACGTGTTAATAATATAATATATTAAGGACACTGTTACATAATAACAATCATTACTATATATCATATAGTAGATATATATATTGGAAAATCCTGTTCATCAAAAACATTGTGACAAAAACTGTGCGTTATCCAAAAAGGCCATTTCGATCTAGCGGGACTAACCACCCGTAGCTTCCGTCTCTAAATTATACGGTTAGAGAGAGATAGACACAGGCTACGGGCTCCAAAATCAATGAATACTAAAAGCTTAGCTTTATTTATTACAAATAAACATGTGTATATAATTGTTCGTAGCAAAATACTGTCGCGTGTGGCGTGGAATGAATTGTAGGCGTATCAAATTTCAATTTTTGTATGTACGTATATTGCACTTTGATTCTGTACAATATTTTACTGGTGTCAACACTGCGAACCTTTAGGCCAACGCTACATTCTTTTAGAACGACATCATTCGAATTGGTACACACAATTTCTTCTCAATTAACAAAGTGCAATATACTCAGCAAACTTATTGTAAGAGAGGCACATCGTTCATACGACGGTTTCGTGTTGTTTTTCGAACATCGCTCGCGTATACTTCGAAATAACATCGTACGTGGACTTTATCAATTCACATTTATCATCCACCTCACAGTCACTCGGCGCCACTCTATACGATGACCTCTTTCGATGGCACTCGGTCGGCGTGGAGAAAACGGCATTATCCTCAATACTGTACATGGAGGGTTTTCTTACCGTTTCGAGGTCCTTGCGTTTCGTGCAGCGAGCGTTGATCATGTTGACGGCTTTCTGTACGGGCGATTCCAGCGTGTCACTGGAGGGGAGCTCGTATCATACGTCCAGTTCCTCAAGACCTTTGGAGAGACGGTGTGAGTTGATCCGGCGGCGGTGTGAGCGGCGGACGGCGTCGGCTCGCCGGTACGGTTCGCTCCTCAAGCCATGCAAGATGTCTTCCAATGCGCCGTTGTATACTTCGTCTTGGTGAAGGAGCTTCTTTTCGCCGACGCACTGTGACTTCGTTTTTAGCTCGTTGATTACAGCTTCCTGTAAATAGGTTGAGGTTATTACAGAGTACTGTTTTTTAAACTTTCGCGATTTAAACACATAGTAATGACATGAAAACGGGTCTTTTACGCGATATTAATTTGTTTATTTACCTCCCGACGTTTCGACCGAGTTGCATCGGCCGTGGTCACGGGCTGACTGATTGTAGTTGTGTACGTCGCCTTCTTCTTGATTCGCGGGTAGAACGAGTATTGTTATCTACCTCCATAGGAGTTTTTAAATTTGGGTCGCGAGACAATATCGCGTATAAGACCCGTTTTCATGTCATTACTATGTTATTACAGAGGTTAGTTCGGCTTTCATTTTTAAAGGTGAATTTAAAATTAGAACCCTTTCATGCAGCCTATTAGTGATTATTATATGAGTCGACAACTTTTAGAGCTCGAAAGCCTTCCTTCCCCTTAAATACAATCCAAAAATGCAAGACAATGATTAATGTATATGGATTTGTACAGATAGACCTTTGTGAATCAATATCTAATAACGTTACTCAGATTTGTTCATACTGCACTGACCTACAATTAGATCAGTGATGCACTGTAATTGACAATGTTATTGTTTCAGGCCCAAGATAGATAGAATATAGCTAGAGATTTTTTTGCAGTAAAAAAAATAAGTTAATTTGTCAACTTTTAAGGCCTAAAACTGGCTTAGAAAATCCATTAAACATAGCTACATGGTACTGCTATGCCCCCACCCTGCGCAACCATTTCATTGTAGTAGGGAATTTGGATGACCAACATAAATCTAGACTAAGAATGAAAGCATATTCAAATAACTTAAATTTTATATTTTTTTGTAGTATTATTAGTAGTGTAAAATACTATTTGATTAAGCTATCATTCTTAGTTGAGATATGGATGTTTATATTAGAGACCCAAATGTATTACTCTCAAACATAATAACTAATATGATACATATATTCATTTGTGGTGTAAACAAACACATGCTTTGAATGTGTGCAAATAGGTACCAGATTTTTACTTTTTTTTATGATAGTAGCTTTTATTTTTGAGCGTGTGTAGTACATAACTGAAATGGATTACATTCTGGCCGATAATAGAATAGACATTATAATGATGTTTTTTTTTATTTTATAAACAGATAATTGAGAGCAAATAAAGTTTGGCACTAAGGCTTTTAAGCTGTACATACATCTGAAATTAGTAACATAAGCGAAGCGTTGTGTAATAAAATGACTGAATTAATTAGTTAATAGACATTCCCTGTTTTATCCATGCAAGTGCAGCGTTTGGAAGGAAATATATATAATACATATTAAAACATAGTATAAACACACCTCATATCAAATATATAACAGAATTATATATGATAATCCTTATATTATGAATTTACTACTTACTATTCTACAGATAAAAGACCCCATATGCATTGATATTATAATCTAATCATACAAAAACAATACAAAGAGACGAAGTGAGAAAGAATCATCTAGTTGTCTCCCACTTACTAATAAAAATTGACAGAATATTGCACCTTTGTCATTTCTCTAAAGTATTATAATTATAAAACAGATATACTTTTATTTATTCTATCGGTATGTATGGTATCGATACTCCAAGCTTTGCTTAGCTTGGAACCATATAGCGCAGTGGGATTAAGATTAAGCTATCAAAGTTTAAGTTGAGCTTAGTGAGCTTAGTGAAGCCAATGTTTATTAGTAAGAAGTACAGACTTTTCTCTCATTATAAGAGAACTAAACTAAAAGAACACACGTGGTTGCGTCTGCTAATAGTGCTAATTAATACATTCGGTGTTGCCAGTTGCCAATATGGCGGCCACTGTGCTGCAGTACAGACTATATAAATCTTTTACATTTTCTATAAACATATTTGCATATTACAACACAAGTAAAACTCAAACAATTTACAAAACAATATCTCTCTCGGTGCTACGGGCAGGATATTTGACCTAGACGTGCGTAAGGTTTCACCTCAAACTATTTGTATGAAAGATTTCTCACGAACGCTGGAATCATTCTTAACTTGGGGCAGGAATTATTTATGGTAGTGCAGCTTTATTATCAAGTGCCCCGAGCCCTAATATTTTGCGGAAAAGTATTCCTATCGTTAACGTAAACATATTCATGGTTCAATGTGTTTGTTTATGTAGGTCCGGAATTTTGATAAAAAACGAAATGAGTACCAACGCAACGACGACGATAGCATTTCAATACACACGAATTATATATTACGACGAGGTTTAGTTCCTTTTACGAACGATAGGGGCGTTTTGTATCAAAACTCTGTACATAGACAAACACAGGTAACCATGGTTATATTTACGTTAACGATACGAATAACTTATCGCAAATTATAGGTATTCGGGCTTGTGGATTGTGGACCCGTGTGCCGCATGCGTGCATTGGCGTGTTGGATTAAATATGGCTTACCAAGACGAAAACTTCCATTCACATTGTGGATACATGCTTCCCCTTTATAGACTGGTTATCAATTTCATTAGTTACTTATTTCCCTCACTTATGATTAATTGGTGTTTCAGGCTTTATATTATTTCAAGACATGTTTCTATTATTGAAACGCTTATTTTGTGGGTGCCGCACATAACACCCGACAACATAACGTTATAATTGGTTGTTTATAAATATTCACCCATAATTGGTAAGAAAAATGGTGTGATTACTATTACAAAAAATCTTTGGGGGTGTGTGAAAACGTTTTAAGTTTTTAACCTAGAGACCTTGGCACTGGTACATCCTTTCAGAAATCAATTTATTATGTTAATATTTTAAATGCCATTTCCGATTATCATTTGGTTCAAGAAACGAAAACTCGAAATGCTGCCCACCTTCTAGTCTACGGTGGATTTAAAAAAGTACGGAGGAGAGGAGAGAGTAGGCCTATTAAATAATTATAATGCTTGAAAATTATCACACAGCGCCATCTAGCCCCAAACTATAGCAAAGCTGTTCTATGGGAACCAGCAACTGATACGATCCAGACGCAAGGCAAACTTGTTTGTCACATAAATTCTTGCCCGGCGGGAATCGAACCCGCGACTATACAGGTATACTAACCACAAACCGCAGCGATCTCGTATTTCACGAATTCACTTAATTTAATAATATATCATAAAATTTTTTAATGTGTATAGTTGCAACACTTTAACCCTAAGGTAGCAATCAAAAGAAAAAAAACATCTAAATAGTAATTGTATATGCTACCATATACAATTACTATTTATACAAACGAATCAAATTTAACTGTTTATCTGTGATATCGTAATATATGATTCTTCCAACCCAACCCTGTTGTTGATGAGGACTCACTTTGCTAGCAGCATTACTACTAGTGCAGCGTATCCTCGTGGAGCACTGGCAACCCTACTTACAGAAACACAACACTACATCAAATTAGTGTTATTTGGTTGCGGTCTTCTGTAAGGTGGAGGTGCTGTCTCCAGCCAGGCGGCTCCAATTTTAATGGGTAAACCCACATGGGATCCCAATTCACTCTACCTTTGTTTTTTAAGCTCATGGTGTGATTAATCCCTTTACTTAAGCTTAGAAAAACTCATTGGTACAGCCCGGGGTTTGAATCTGTGCTTCAACCACAAGGCCACCACGGCACGTAAGAAAAAGATTAAGACTAATAGCTCATATGGCAACAGGTGATAAACAAATTCTTCTATATACATCATTCATTGTAAACGTGAAAACAACGCGACGGATAACTTCTATTAGCTGATTGCTTATCTTTAATAAGTAATTATCTATCTCCCCTCCTCTAGACTACTTCCTAATACCCTTTTTTATTCTACGAAGATGGCAAAGGCTGATGGTAGCCAGCCACCACTCACCGTAACCTTCTCTTGCAATACAGGGGTTCACTACCCAACCAACTAAAGTTTTAATCAAAACACACCAATTAATCACTCCCCCACCAATATACCAGTCGGACCGTGTTAGTATCACACACACACACACACACACACATCGGTGTAGGCCCCAGTAGTACTGTACGACTTACTCCGAGTCCTAAGGGCCCACTAACTGGGCCTCAACTGTGACAAGTGTTGCTGCAATAGCCCCGCGTTCACCACCGCGTAGTTAAACCGCTGCGAGGAAATGATTTACCGTGTTACCATCACCTGCACGCTACTCTTTTTGAGGGGATGAATGTAGCAACACTGGATATACGAAAAATTGCAGTTCGTCCAAAGTTAGTCGCTTGCGTTAGAAATCGAGTTGAATTAGATACATGACAACTATAACAGTGTCGATTTATTAGTACAAAATTACTAAACTTAACTAATTTGACAGGACTAAAAGTATTGCCATCCTTATTTAACCCCGCACATGAGAGGGGGATGTTTAGTGATTATGTACAACAGAATCGACACCGATATAATTTAACATTACTTTGGTATTTGACGTTCATATCATATCATATAGTATATATAATATGGAAAATATTGAGGGAAATTTACTTCTTCAACACAACGTCTGTTGGTTAGGGAATTTTAAAATAACGTTGTACCATTAAATATTATAGTATTAAAAATTCACATTTAAATCAACAATACACAGATTATAATATAGAAAAACCCCAACAGTGTTGTCACATTAATCCAATCCGATGAAATAAAAACTACCCGTCACCAAATGGTACCAAATATGTTTCGCTGAAAACACTGGCGTCCAACCGTTACCTCGACACTAAATAATAAATTTAATTTATTTTAAATGCAATTGGTTTTATACTTCACTCACATTAAACGATCAAAACTATATACCAACAGATTATAAGATGTTATTGGAAATACAAAACAAGTAAGATTATCATTACAGCAAAGTTCACACACAAAATTAGGTTATTATGTTACTGAGTGAAATACAAAGTGAAAAATGTTTTGATTTGTCACAATAATTTAAAAAAATACGGATTTATTTCTATAATATAATCTTTGTAAAAAATTGCTGAGTTTCTTGCCGGATTCTTCTAAGCAAAAAACGACCTCTGAATCCGGTGGTAGATCAAATAAAAATGATTTTAAGGTTGTGTTTTAACTAATTCTCGTATATTCTACACACACATTTTAATGTGATTATAATAGTGTTGGGCAATCTAAAAAAAATCGGTATATGACAAATCAAAACACATAAAAATATGAAAAATAAAAACATTAGTGGAAAATTTCACTTGAACGAAAATCACCTACGAGAATGCAGAAAAGTAAACAGCATCGAATTCAATCACAATACCAAACACTTACCGAAGCTTGTACATTGAGCGAAAAAGCGATTTTAACATAGCTTATTGCGCGATGCGAGAGCTATATACTTTTGTATATATATATATATATATATAGGTCGCAGATTAAATAAAAAAGTTAGATGGGTTAACGAACACGAAAGTGACGCCGGTTTTCAAAACATCTAGTACATGGACAAGGCGTAGTTTCTTTGTATTCGTTGTTTCATTGTAGGTGTGTGCGTGTAATTGGGTATATGTACACTGCAAGGCGTAGTTTTAACCGGCGTCATTTCGTTATTCGCGAAGTTCCATCTACTTTTTTTATTTGATCCGTGATATAGTTATGTATATTACGTATTTATTCTACAGTTTGAGGTGGTTGTAAATGTTGTTCATGTTATTTTTATTTAATGGACGAGATACGTATAAGGTAATTTAGACCTTCATAAGTGCCTTATTAGGACCTAAACTGAATAAGTGATTTTTTCATAGAAAATTACACAGTTGATAAAAGATGAAATTAATAAAAAAATATGTAGTTTCTTCCTCAATCGCATCAAAAATGAATTTCAAAGGATACACAAAATATAGATAATATAATTTATTCCAAGAATCTACCCCCAAGAAGGTGAAGTGGCGTGTCATTTTCACATTATGGAAAAAAAACAAGCAGTAATTATGTAAGCTGATGGTAAGTAGACGTTCATAAACGCCTTACTAGGGCCTAAGCTGAATAAACATTTTATTATTTTAAATTTGAATTTACTATATAGCTGATTGTATAATTAAATTCACTAATAATTAATTTAAAATACGAATAATTTCTTTAACTTTTTTTGCCATACCATGTTAAACCACAATATTTTTATTTTCTTCGTTATCAACTACCCTCATAAAGTAATCTAAATTATAACTTTACGAGCGCGATTTTCATTCAAACAACATTGATAACCCCTTTCATCTCCCACCACCGAAACTGAATCAAACCTAAAAAAGCACTCTAACGGCCGAATACTGAAACGATAATCAAATTTGAAAGCCCACGTTTGAACGCAACATTTTTCGCTACTAAAATCTGTAGCTCCTAAAAATATATGTGGCATCAAATTTGACTGGGTTTTCAGTATTCGGCCAAAATCATGTATCTTAAATCTCCCCCCACCACAGTGTATAGCTTTGATGCGTAACATCTCTCCTCTCGCTTCCCTGCAATCTGTGATAGGTTCCGTGAAAGGGGACGGAAGTTTGTATTAGTTAGCCGGAGAAGCGAACGCTATTTGATTTGACCAATGAGCGCGCGGTGATGTAGTTGCCCTTCAGATGTTAAACATCATATACTACTGTAAGGCTCGTCGCACTTGGCTGTGTTTTTCTTTAAATTCGTACCTGTTGTTTCTTCTGTATTAGCTTGGCTTTGTTCGGGTCTACGCTGTCGTTCTGCTGCGCCGCCTGTTCCAACCTTCGCCGTTGTTCGTTCTCTGTGTCCGCTTGCTGTTTATATAATAATTCAGGATTTTAATATGTCATTAGTAACCAGTACTGGAGTAAGGGCCAATGACGCCCCGGGCTACAATATTGTGGCGCTCATTTAAGGTAATCATTATCATGAACCAGTGTGAAATTGTATTTAGAATTTAATCGGACGTGAAAATTTTGGAGCTCATCAAATCATTTTTTTATATGGCGCCCCCCATATTTTGCGCCATCACGCCCCCCCCCTAACGCCGGCACTGTTATTAACGAAGCTCACAGGCCGCTTATATTTTTTATTTACTCTTATAATGGTGCCAATTCTGTTGTATGTAGTCATTAAACTAAATTAATGTGACTTTTAACCCGCACATAAAGAAAGATCGCCAGCCTTTTAGTCCTGTCAAATAAGTTCAGTTTAGTGATGTTGTACAACAACATTGGCACCATAGTACTGTTTTAATAAATATGTCCAAGCTTATTTCAAAATGTGTGTGAATAATGCACACAATTTATTTGTCAAATTACATCAAGATAGGTACAGCCGTTACGTAATTGTAGTAGTTTTGTCTGCTAGTGTGCAATGTGTGTAAAGTACAAATACGAATTACATACAAATACGAGGAAGGGTGAATTGTGATCTCCGTTGGGTTTCCCATTATATTTGGAGCCGCCCGACTGGGGATTGTACCTCCCTCCACCTTACAGAAGACCGCAGTCAAATAACACTACTTTGATGTTGTGTTGTGTTACTGCGGTGAGTAAGGTTGCCAGTGCTCCACGACGATACACTGGGCTAGTAGTAATGCTGCTAGCACAGTGAGTCCTCATCACCAACAGGGTTGTCAACTCGTTAGTGATACCCCTGGTATTGCTAGCGGCTATAGGCTACGGTGACTTACCATCAGGAGGGCCGTATGCTTGTGTGCCACCTTAGTGGTATAAAACAAATGAAATGTGTTAATTATTTAATCAGTAACCTTGAACGCCCTCGCGAAGCGCACGAGTAGCGAGAAGAAAGCGTTAGCGTCGCAGCCGCGCGGCGCCTCGCCGAAGTACTCCACACACGCCGCGAACGAGTCCTGCACACCACAGACACGTTTATATATATAATGCGGCCTACTAGGGTCAAGATTTTAGGGCATTTTTGACAATAAAGTGACGTAAGCCAATGTTAGTCGATTAAAAGTTTTAAAGAGAATAAAAAAAAATTAGAAACCCATGAACAATTTAAGAACTACTAGCGGCCCGGCTTCGCACGAGTAGACCTTTTTCTAATATTTTATCTGCGTGCGAAGCTGGGGCGGGCAACTAGTATAATATATATCCTATGTTACTCAGTGATAAAGTATCTTTCTAAATGTGAAATAATTTTTGTAATCGGTCCAGTCGTTTCGGAGCCTATTCAATACAAACATACACACAAAAATACAAATCATTCCTCTTTATAATATTATCATAGATAGATTATTCATGTACTTACTATACTATAGTACAAAAAGTATCAATTTCTGGTTTCATTCTAGGGTTGTCAGTCGTCCTTCAGTACAGTGCCGGTAGCAGGAACATTGTCGACTACGTAAACGAAAACGTAACTCGCGAAATGTCAAAATTGCCATACAAATTTTTAAGTTCCACTTTTCACCGCCGCAGCGCTGTTTATTTTTCAATACAAAAATAGTCGAAGGCGATACGAAAACGTTGTCGCAATTATTCATGCTCCGGCTACAGAACTAGTGCTGCCATTAAACAAGCACTATAGTGTTACCCTGCCCACCTGTGCGTGTTTGGTCTCGTGGCGCAGTCTCCGCAGCTTCTCGGCGGCGTTGGCGAGGAAGTCTCGCAGCACTAGCGTGTTCCCCCTGGCTTCGCTCTCCTTCCGAACCGCCTCCATCCCTCGCTCCAGCTCCGCAACGTCTGCCGCCACGTTTTCTAGTGACACTGTGTAAAAAACAAAAAAAAAACACTTAGGTGGCAAACAAGCGTACGGTCCACCTGATGGTAAGCAGAAACCGTAGCCTACAGCCGGTAGCAATACCAGGGGTATCACTAACGGGGTGCCAACCCTGTTGTTGATGAGGACTCACTGTGCTAGCAGCATTACTACTAGCCCAGCGTATTCTCGTGGAGCACTGGCAACCTTACTTACCGCTGAAACACAACACTACATCAAAGTAGTGTTATTTGACTGCGGTCTTCTGTAAGGTGGAGGTACAATCCCCAGTGGGGCGGCTCCAATTTTAATGGGAAAGCCTTACAGCACAAGTAAAGATAAAATCTGAAAACCGTAAATATGTAGTTGTTTTTTTTTAATGCAAATTAACTAAAAATATTCCTGAATCGCGCTATTGAGAGTCACCGACGAATAATGACCTCATTTGAAGTTCACCTACTTTTAATCTTACCTACAAGTGTGTACGGAACCCTCGGTGCGCGAGCCCGCTCGCACTTGGCCGGTTTTATTTAATATATATAGAACTAGCGGCCCGCCCCGGCTTCGCACGGGTAGACTTTTATATCAAATATTTTGTCTACCCGTGCAAAGCCGGGGCGGGCAGGTAGTCTATGTTAATCAGTAATAGTGTAGCTTTCTAACGGTGAAAGAATTTTTGAAATCGGCCTAAAAAATAAAAAATAAATTTAGTGGTGGACTACCCCTAACATTTAGGGGGATGAAAAATAGATGTTGGCCGATTCTCATAGATACCGGATAAGCACAAAAAATTTCATCAAAATCGGTCAAGCCGTTTCGGAGGAGTATGGCAACGAAAACTGTGACACGAGAATTTTATATATTAGATATCGATTATACAGCCGTACCTTGCGCAGCCTTGTCAATGTACAAGAGCTCCGTATCGAAGTTCATCAGCTCCGGAAAATTCTGTCTAATGGTCCCAACGATGTAATGTAGGAGGGATATCCTCTTGTCCGTGGATTTGGTATCCATAAGCGTATCCAACGATTGCAACTTGAACCCGTAAGCCGGACCACGTTTGCTGCTATTCAAATAGTTACCGAACGCCAAAATGATTTCCAGAACATTCCTCAGTTTCTGTGACGATTTTACGGACGATGACCCCGATATAATGGCGTGTATTTGCGGCGTGATCAGGTGAATGTTGTCAAAGAAGTTCCCCATGTAGCTCATTATGGACAACTTTGCCGATATCCTTTCGACCTTAGCCAGTTGCATTAAGAACTTATCTTCTTCGGTCAGTTGGTTGATGTTTTTCTTTTCGGCTACGTATTCTTTGTACGCTTTCTGTTCCGTCTCGGTAGGCACCATGCGCTGGAGTATCTCCACGCTTTCTAGGGGCAACTGTTTCAGGTCGAGGTTATTGACCGCGGCTATCACCTTCTCTACGGGCGTGTCCAGTTTTCTTCTGGATATAGCTGGAAGAAAAATCTTATGGTAATGTCATGTACGAGGAATGATTTGCAGCTATTAGTTTGGGCAAGTATTTTTGGCCTGTAATGGTTAACCGATTTATTAGGGTCTCGGCAAATTTTCATTATTAAAAGTGCATTAAAATCACAGTTTTTTTAAGAGAAATAAGCACAGGTTTCGAATTATTGTTTTTGCTAACAGAATCGTATCAAAAAGGTTATAATGATTTGGTCATAAATTATAAACTGAATAATAAGTAACCAATACCTTAATTAATCAGCCAAAATATATTTCATTTACCACTAAGGTGGCACACAAGCATACGGCCCATCTGATGGTAAGGAGTCACCGTAGCCTATAGCCGCTAGCAATACCAGGGGTATCACTAACGGGTTGCCAACCCTGTTGTTGATGAGTGTGCTAGCAGCATTACTACTAGCGCAGCGTATCCTCATGGAGCACTCGCAACCTTACTTACCGCAGGAACACAACACAACGTGTTATTTCACTGCGGTCTTCGGTAAGGTGGAGGTACAGTCCCCATTCGGGCGGCTCCAAAATTAATCGGAAAACCCACAGTAGATCTCAATTCGCCCTACCTCTCTTTTTAGCTCATGGTGTGCTTAATCACTGTACTTAAGCTTAGAAAAGATCATTGGTACAAGCCGGGATTTGAACCTGGGCCCATCAATCAAATTATCAAACGATTTTTTGTTCCACTTTTCACCGGCGCAGCGCCGTTCATTTTACCATACATAGTCGAAAGTGATACAAAAACGTAGTCGAAAATTATTCTTGCAAAGGCTTACAATTCATAGCGATATTTCCTTACCTATATTCCTGAGCCTTGTGTGTTCCAGCAGGGACACAGTGTCGGGCTTGCGGAACCTTTTACTGGGGAAGGAGGCCAGCGAGTCGTCGGCCGCGTGCACATTGGGACACGCGCCGCCCAATCGGAACCTTTCTTCGAACTCTGTAAAGTTGATACGCCTTCGGGGACGCTCTTCGTCTAGCTCGTTGAAAATTGTTCCACGCACCTTAAAAGGTAAATATTTTAATGATTCTATCGCAGTCAGTAATATGATGGATATCTGCTACTGAAATATTTTAGCATGTGTGCTCATGTTTGGTAAATATTTATAGTTTTAGGGTCCATAGGCTGCGGTGACCGCTTACCATCGGGCGGGCCGTACGCTTGTTTGCCACATTAGTTGTATTAAAAAAAAGTTGGAGCTACAGGCCCTGGTCCGGCTCCAATTGTAAAAAGTCCAAGTGGGAAATCCCACGGGGATCCAACCTCACTTTTTAGTTTATAGATAAATAATCCTCACCTGATTGGGCTTCAAAGCGATCCAGTTCAAGGTGGGCAGTTTGTATTTGGTGTCGACCTTCCTCTTGATGGTCATCGCGTCCGTGTGGTGCGGGGGCGCCATGAGGCCGGGGGCGGGGGGCGCGGGGGGCGGCGGGTGCAGGGAGGGGGGCGGAGGGGGCGGAGGCGGAGCCTGCGGGGCGGGGGGCGCGGGGGGCGCCGGGGGCGGAGGCGGCGGGGCGTGCACCGACCCGTTGGGCAGGCTCGGGGGCGGAGGAGGCGGGGAGATATGGCCGTTTGTCGTGCCGTTGCACAGTGCGTGCGATGATATTGCACCCACTGCCAATTAATATAGCGTGTAAGTTTGTTTGTTTAGAAATATTCGTAAGGATAAAAGCAGTGACCCAACTTGGTAGCTTTAAATTATTATATTTGTATCTATGTTTACTGTATAGGAATTTAGTGACACAGTTTTGCTTCTTTGTTCAATCATCACTGTAAAAGCCTATTATATTCAACCAATACGGAAACGCCAATCAAATCTGATACTACATAAATTTTGAGTGGCCTTCTCCGATTTTACTTGCAATACTGTATTTTAAAGACGCTTCAAGCTTTGAATAACGTTTCAGTATTCGACCTTATGGACCTTTGTTCATTGAACTTCCTTCAAATGCTATAATGATAATAATAATTCTTGTACATTATCGCACAGCGCCATCTGGCCCCAAACAAGCTTGCCCTATGGGAACCAGTAGCTGATACAATACTTATATACTTTTTTTTGTAAATACATACTTATAACACATACCAAACACCCAGACTCAAGGCAAACATGTTTATCACATATAATGTTTGCCCCGGCGGGGATCGAACCCGCGACCTTTAGCGTAGCAGTCAGGTGTATTAACCACTAGACCAGCGGTCTCGTCAATAAGATGACGATAATCAAGTTCTATAGCGACAATATACTAGTGTAAAACGAGTGATAACTCACTGGAGGCTCCTCGGGGCAGTGACTTGGTGAGGGACTCCAGCTCTTGCACCTTCGATTCCAACATCGATTGTCTGTTCCTGGAGTCCTGCTGCGCTCGCCTGAGCGTAGACACCTGTGAGCAACCAATATTGATTGCAAATGATAGTGGGAAAAAGCGGTTGAATTTTCAAGTGGTTTATCAATTTTATTAAGGGTCGGCAACGTGCGAGTGATGCCCCTGGTATTACTAGCGGCTGTAGGCTACGGTGACCGCTTACCATCAGGTGGGCCGTGTGCTTGTTTGCCACCTTAGTGGTATAAAAAATATTAACTATGAGGAGTAACGAAAAGAGCTCAAAAGAGTCTCGGACCCGATTTTGATGAAAACTAAAACCTCAACATTGGGTTTTTGAAAAATGTATGTTCCATCGTTCCAACCGTTTCGTAGATAAGCCGGAACAAACAAACAGACAAACAAACAAAAAATATTTTTTTTATAACTACCGTAAATTGAAGCCCTGGTGGCCTTGTGGTTGAAGCAACCGCCTGTCATCTGAAGGGCCCAGGTTCGAATCTCGGTCTGAACCAATGAGTTCTTCAACACCATGGTCCCTGGTATTGCTGGCGGCTGTAGGTTACGGTGACTGCTTGTGATGGTGATGGTGTGTGGGATGGTGACGGTGTGTGAGATGGTGACGGTGTGTGAGATGGTGACGGTGTGTGAGATGGTGACGGTGTGTGAGATGGTGACGGTGTGTGAGGTGGTGACGGTGTGTGAGATGGTGACGGTGTGTGAGATGGTGACGGTGTGTGAGATGGTGACGGTGTGGTACCTCCTCGACGACCTGCCTGCGGGCCTCCGCCAGCTGGTCCCGCTCGTGCCGCACGTGCGCCAGCTCGGCCTCCAGCGTGGCGAGCTTCGCGATCGCTTCCCGCTCCAACGCGGCCAAGCGCTCGTGCGCCTGCGATCACGAGCGTACTGGTCAATATATCTCAACAAGTACCTATCATTATTATTACAATCAATTACTGTTTATCCAAGGGCGGATCCAGGGGGAATGGCGGATGAATTTATACTGATGATCCTAGCCAGGCAGGACAAAAAGACGAAGTGAAACTACTGCATTGTCATCGATCCTTAATACGTGTGCAAATTTTCAAAATGATCAGTGCCAGTAACAGGAACATTTTCGACAACGTTTTCGTATCGCCTCCGACTATTTCTTGTATTAAAAAATGAACAGCGCTGCGGCGGTGAAAAGTGGAACTAAAAATTAGTATGACATATTTGACATTTCGCGAGTTACGTTTTCGAATACGTTGTTGACAATGTTCCTGCTACCGGCACAGACGACTTGAAGATGGTGAAAATGTCGTTTGAAAGATTCCGTTACATTGATAGATAGATAGAGACATACATACATAGTTACATAAAAACAGTTGAAGTTAAGTTTTTAACAGAAGTAAGGCGAAGTAGATCTCGCCCGGCTGGGGACTGTACTTTCATGTAGTGTTGTTTCTGCGGTAAGTAAGGTTGCCAGTGCTCCACGAGGATACGCTGGGCTAGTAGTAGTGCTGCTAGCACAGTGAGTCCTCATCAACAACATGGTTGGCAACCCGTTGTGATATCCCTGGTTTTGCTAGCGGCTATAGGCTACGGTGACTTACCATCAGGTGGGCCGTATGCTTGTGTGCCACCTTAGTGGTATAAAATAATAATAATAATATCCATCCCCATGAAATAGTCTCTGCACTCGGTGAGGATCATCCCCGGGTGCATTTCTATGCATTCCGGGGCTGATACTCGCCACGTGTATCCCTTATATTACCAAATATTAAAATTCTCGAATGGGCTTCTACTTATTGGATATATATCCCCACGCAAGAATAGATAAAGAACCGGACCTTATGAGTATTGCTTATGAGGCTCCGTGAATTTAAGAGAAACATGTTAATATATAATGCTAATCTCAGCATCACCCGAAGGTTGACTGGTAGAGAATGCCTACGGCATGAAGTCCGCCTTTGCAATTGTATTTGCAGGAAGTTTTAAATAAATAATATTAAAATAGTATCTAACATGTCCCAGCTCGTCCTCGAGGTCGTTGACCTTCTCTAGCGCGGCGGTCTTCGTCTCGCTGTCCTCCATCAGGGCGGCCACATCGAACACGTTGTCCAGGTACGCTGAGATTTGCACCTGGAACACAATCACACTACTGCATTACAATAATATTGTAAACAGAAAAGTAACACAGGTACGGCGAATTGGGATCTTGTGTGCCACCTTAGTGGTATAAAAAAAACACTGACATGACAAACATAATCTATCTACACTATATAATAAAGAGAAAAAATGTGTATTTTTGTATGTAACTAATAAACTTAAAAAATACTAGACCCAATTATAAATTTATATATGTCACCGGAAGATAACAAGAACCGCAAATTTATAAATTTCCTAGGAAATTTATCAACCTTCGTAGGATTCTAAACGAGTGATTAATTGTATTAATTTACGCCCACATTTTTGCAAATTAATAAACTTACCGAACAAAAAAACCAACCAACGTCGGCCTTCTAACCTATCACGGCCGTGTCGGACTACAATGTTACAAACGGTGAACGTAAATTAATACAATTAATCTCTCGTTTAGAATCTTACGAAGGTTGATAAATTTCCTAGAATTTCCTAGGAAATTTATAAATTTGCGGTTCTTCCGGTGACATATATATATATATTATATTGATACGCCAGCGAAGTCGCGGGGAAAACAGCTAGTATACTATATTACTATGCTAGCACTCGCAAAATTTTAAATAAAGAAATGTATTCATCCCCATCAAGATATAAGGATTAAATTACGAAATGATTGTGTTATCATCGGTCCTTAATATGTATGTGTAAGGAGTCCCTGCTATGAAAATAATAATAATCACAATCACACTCATACAAAAAGCCGTAATACTCAACACGTGTCGTCTCACTCGCAAGTTCCTCTCATCAGCCTCATCTTAAGTTTTAACTCTTATTTACTATCATATATAATCTGTCACACTTGGTTAAGGCCCGTGTATCAGTTATTTTACCCCTACTTTCAAGGGAGACAAAACAACAAAAACTAAAATAATAATAATAATAAATGGTATAAGAATACTTATTTTTTTCATATGTACCTGCAAATCGTCGCTCTCACACAGTCGTAACCTTTCCAAATAGTCGTCCAGTTTCAAGGCTGTGAACTCGTACTGGAGGTGCACCCTAAAGTTCATGTCTTCTACCGAGTGCACTATAATGTTCACGAACTGCATGCACGCCACCTGAGGAGAAACGTACTGTCAATGTCACAGTGACAGTCTTTGTTCACAGACTGTCAATGTGACAGTGAGAGTCTTTGTTCACAGACTGTCAATGTCACAGTGACAGTCTTTGTTCACAGACTGTCACTGTGACAATGACAGTCTGTGTTCACAGTGATGAATGGAAGCCATAAGTTTTATGCTTAACTGATTATTATTTAACTATCAGAAGCGCGAGCATGAATAATTTGCGACAACGTTTTAGTATCGCCTTCGACTATTTTTGTATTGAAAAATGAACAGCGCAGCGGCGGCAAGAAGTGAAACATTTTATTTTATTTTATGATTTATGTACACACAACAAATTAAATAGAACAAAATTACAAGAAGGAAATAGATAGTACAAGGGCACTGCTTATTTCAAAAGAAATCTCTTCCAGCAGACCCGCGAGACGAGAAATTAAAAGAAATACAGGCATAGTGTGCGTAGGTTCATATAACAATAAACATACGTATACTACATACTTAGATACACAAATATTTATGATAGGCATATATAACATATAAATATACTAAATACAAATACATATATACAACTAGGATGAAGAAGAGAGATAATGATTTTTAACTTGTTTCTTAAACAGAGATATAGTTTCAGAAGAACGGATATTAGGCGGAAGAGATTTCCACAACCTGACCGCATGAACCTTAAAGGAATAGGAATAAAAATCTGTTTTATGGGGAGGGAACTTGAGAAGGAATTTATGGTGGGATCTACATGGGACATCACATGAACAATTAGTGTAGGAGAAGAGCTCCCGTAAGCAGGATGGTGATGAGGGGTTGTGTAGGATATTGAAAAGGAGACACAATATAGGAGTATTCCTGCGGAGACGGATGGGGAGCCACTTGAGATCCTTGCGGAAATTGGATACGTGATCATAATTTTTAAGTCCAAAAATAAAGCGGATACATAAATTTTGCAAGCGCTCGAGTTTGTTCAATAGCTCCTCTGTGACATCCAGGTAGCAGCTGTCAGCGTAGTCCAAATTTTTTTAAATAAATATTTTGACATTTAAAGAGTTACGTTTTCGAATACGTAGTCGAATGTTATTCTTGCTACTCTACATTAACTATGTTTCGAAACCCTAACTAACAAAATGTCAAAATATTCATACCAATTCTAAGTTCAAATTTCATTTCGGCGCTGTTCATTTTCCCGTACAAACATGTCGAAAACGAAATACGAATTCAGATATTAGTAAAGATACATAAGAGCGCAGCAATCCAACCAAATCACTTCAACCACTTACCATAAACTCAATATGAAACGTATCGTAGTTCATAAAGTACTCCATGAGTGTGTGGAACCGACGCGGCTCTCCTACAACCTCCTTGAAGTTGTCGAAGGCCGAGAGGATGATCTGATGGCCTCCCTTCACGAGACATATGGCCGCTAGGAGTTCCAACACTAGTGCTTTGGTGCGCAACGAGTGGTGGACTAGGGACAGAGCGATGCTGTTGATAGCTTCACGATGTTGGATCACCATGTTGAAACCGTACTGGAATGTAATAAAGATTTAAATGCAGTTTTTTTATAACACTAAGGTCCACACAAGCATACGGCCCACCTGATGGTAAGCAGTCACCGTAGCCTATAGCCGCTAGCAATACCAGGGCTATCACTAGCGCGCTCCCAACCATGTTGCTGATGAGGACCGACTGTACTAGCAGCATTAGTACTTGCGCAGCGTATCCTCGTGGAGCACTGGCAACAGTGGCAACCTTACTTACAGCAGAAACATAACACTACAACAAAGTATATGTGACTGCGGTCTTCTGTATGGTGGAGGTGCAGTACCCAGCCGTGCGGTTCCAAATTTAATGGGATAACCCACGGGAGATTCGCCCTACCTCTCTTTTAAGCTGTAGCGACCTCACGGCTACATAAACCAACGTTAGAAATCTACTAACTGCTGCTGCCACGCGCTAGCGAAGTTTTCTACGCAATTCAACATATATACAAGTTTCCGACTAGAACAGTCGGAGCCGCGGTTCCCCAGGCACAACACCCGCCTGGCTGGAAGATCTTCCCTTTGCGGTGGCTGAGCATGATCACCTCGCTCGCCCCACAAAGCTCATAGTGTGCTTAACCTTAGAAAAACTTATTGGTACAGGCTGGGGTATGAACTGGGCCCGTCAGATGACAGGCCGTTGATTCAACCACAAGGCCACCACGGCTGTCAAATAGTTGATGTAGTGTGGCAGTACCTTGTTGTTCATGATGGCGCGCATGCACATGATGCAGACGTGTATGTCGTCGGTGGAGGCGCCCATGTTGAGCCTGGCGGCGTGTCGCGTGCGCCGGCGCGCCACGGCCGGGCTGGCGGCGCCCTCCGCGCCGTCGGCCGAGCGCGCGCGCCGCCGCCACCCCGACCCTAGAGTCGACCCGCCCTCACCACCGCCCCCGCTACATTCCGACGTCGTCGTGTTCACTGGACACCACACATTACAACATGATATAGCCTAAGCTCTTATAAGAAAAAATATTTTCCAGCCCGAAAATAATAATAATCATTTATTTTGCTGAACAAATAGGTGTAAGTAATATACATGTAAGATCGGTCATACGGCCAACATTAGATAAAGGCATGCAAAATATGAATGTATGTTATGAGGGTAGCTACCGATCTTCAACTCGATGTAACAATGATCAATTTCATAGATATCGTATAGGACAGTTTAGACTTTGTTACGGAGGAAGAAGAATCCTTTTATGACTACACAGTGTGACTATCAAAACTCAAAAAGTCAAATTCTTCTCTTCGTATTAGACCAAACTTTACAATAAGTTTGTATATATACTTCTAAATTCGTCAGAATCTACCACCAAATATGATCATCGCAGTAAGCGAAGACCTTTGACGGCAGACAATTACGTGTATCCTACATTAGAATCCACCCGCTGGTAGCAAGTACCTAAACTCTACCTTTAGATTAAATAAGAAAGGTAGATGAACTTTGGGAACAACGAAGTGACGTAAACAGTAAGAAGCATACATCCGAACCTTGGTTGATCCCATCGCTGGACTGACTGCGCGCCAGAGCGATCCGCTGCTCGTGCCGCATCATGCTCAGCCTGAAGCTCAAGTAGTCGATCAGGACGTCTAGGCCCTGGTTCTGGTCGTTCAGGAATTCGCGCACCCATCTGAAAACATTAAGCCGATACCTGTCAACAGTTCATGAATATTGTAAGTAGTGACAGTGACAGAAAAGTTGAAGAGCACACGTTTGTCATGGTATGGGCATTTTATGCGAAGGAATGAAGATAACGGTGCTATCCAGCGTGGCCATCCAGCATTCTTGGCACGCTCCCGCATGATTCTAGTTTGGGTCAGATCATTTATCTATAAGTAGGTAGGTAAGTTCTGTTTTTGTAAATAGTTTATCAGTTTTGTGTTAATAAACCTTTCTAAGATAACGATTAGAAAAGTGTATGGGTACAAGGGTCGAGGTAGACCTAAGAAAAGATGGATGGATTGTGTGAAAGAGACATGGCCAGAAAGAAAGTGAATACAGAGATGACGGCTGATAGAGAAGGATGGAAGAGAAAAACATATTGGGCCGACCCCAAATAATATGGGATAAGTGCAAGATGAGAAGAGAATGATGATTTCATAAATATTTTAGGGTCGGCAACGCGCAAGTGATATCCCTGGTATTGCAAGCGTCTATAGGCTACGGTAACCGCTTACCATCAGGCAGGCCGTATGCTTGTTTGCCTCTTTAGTGGTATAAAAACAAATGTAATATTCAAAAGGAATATTCAACCTGACTTCTAGCACGGGATGGGAATCGGTAAAACATTTTGAGTACTTTGGAAGTGTTTTGATATATTGGTGCCAATTCTGTTGTTCAAAACTACTAAATTTAACTAATTTGACAGGTCTAAAAATGTTGCCATCCTTATTTAACCCCGCACATGAGAAAGGGATAGTAAGACTTTTAGACCGGTCAAATTAGTTAAGTTTAGTAATTTTAAACAACAGAATCGACACAATTATCTCGGTATTTATACATATGGAATATCGTCTATCGTAAAAGCCTTCTACGTAAAAGCTCATTTAGCAAAGTTATGCTTTAGTTTCTCTGCCAGAGAGCGGGACAAGTAAACACACATAAGGTTTGCTATGAGGCACCTGTCACATATATTTATGTGACAGGTTTCAATATATTTAAATTACTCACTCTATATGATTGGTTCGTAGTGATATCTCTAGGTCCCTCAGAACTTGCGTAGACGTTGAATCGCCGACCATTTTTCTTTTCTGTAAAAGCGAAAAAACCCCTTTATTTATTTTGGATCATAGCCCTGGCTCATACATATCATCACGCCAAATCTCTCACGGGGTAGGCAGAGAGTATAGAGCGCACATTCACTCTTGGCTTACACATCTCTTTTGCTTCTTTTACATTCATCAATCTTGCTCAGTTACAAAATTTATTGAAGTTTATTAAATACTAGCTACTTCCTCCGCGTTGAGCTCAGAATCCCAGAGAAAAATAACATTTTCCCGGGATACAAAGTAGCCTATGTGTTAATTCAGGTTATAAACCACCTGTGTTCCAAATTTCATCTACATCTGTCCAGTAGTTTTCGTGTGAAAGAGTAACAAAGACACATCCATACACTCACAAACATTCGCATTGATAATATTAAGTAGGATAATAAGACCTGGTGACATCATATCAATGAAACTCTCTAAGCATGAAAGAAATCACGACAAACAATACAAACGTAATCTACATCCGCAATCATAGCCATAACAGAACAAACGGTCGGTCGAGTGAAAGCCCCGATAGCTCAAATGGGCCAGATCGCTCGCTCCATATCCTTTCCTGCTCTGTACGTTGGGCAAACATTCATCTCATACAATATCTTACGCCCAACACGTACTAAGTGTGGGCCGAGTTACAAGCGTTAATAGGTTTTCATAACCTTAAAAGCGACTACCTAATCGAACACATTACTGTCAAAATATCAAAATTTTCATACGAATCTTTAGTTCCACTTGTCCCCGGAGCAGCGCTGTTCATTTTCCTAAAAAAAATGTTGAAAGCGATACGTATACGTAGTCGAAAGTTTTTCTTGCTAAGGCTACTGAGCGATCGCTTTGTGATTAGTAGAATAGTCGCCATGACATAGGAAATTTCTTTAACTTTTTTTTGCTTAGATTGTCTCACATATATGGCATCCTTGGCCTTCCTTTTCCTCTTTTACACCTCATCTATCTGTACCCTTGAAGGCTAAGCCAGGACCTGCAGTGTGGCATTAGGGCTGCTAGTAGTCCTTCTTACAAATAAAAAAAAACCTAGTATAATATTTTACAACTTAGAAAAAAAACTTAAATAAAACTGAAAACCTGCTTAGGATAATTAAATCGCTATTCGCTTATAACTTCAGCCCATGAGAATTAAACACGACATCGATGCATATGAGTCAGAAAACTCTGAAACGAAGAAACGATATTGTTCCATTACATGAACGTGACCTGACCTTTTAAGATGGCCCCGATTCAAGACTAGAAGATAAACAGGATATCAGACATGTGTTGCTTTTCGCTCCTTTTACAGAAAAATATGCAAAAAATAATTTCAAAATGTAATTCTGATATGTACAATGGAGCTTCAGTGTTTTTTTGTAAATCAAACGCTATTTGATAATCAAATCCTGTTAGACCATGTCAATATAATATAATAATTCTGGGGACGGCATATCCGGAACCAGAGGAATACATGCTCTTCCCTGCTGGCAAGATCTGCAGACTCATTCAGGGAGTATTTGACACAGCAGGTAAGTAGAGCAATCATGGCAAAGGGCTGCACAAAAGATCCCAAGGGTCGATTGTGCTTCTGGGGCAACCTGGACCCGTTCAGCCTATTAATAAGATAAGATATAATATAATTGAACTTTGAAAACTCTTGAGGAAACAACCTTTTTAAAACAAAATTAAACAACATTTCGGAATGGTTTCAATTACGTTTAGGGCTTCAAATTAAAACACAGCTACTGTTGAAACACTCTTTATTACTTGAAAGTTTCGCCTAAACGGGCCGGCAACGCGCGAGTGATACCCCTGGTGTTGCAAGCGTCCATAGGCTGCGGTAACCGCTTACCATCAGGCGGGCCGTATGCTTGTTTGCCACCTAAGTGGTAGAAAAACAAAATACGAGAAATGAATTAAACCAAATCAATCAATTCCATCCATACTAATATTATAAATGCGAAAGTAACTCTGTTTGTTTGCTTCCTTTTCAGGACTAAACGGCTGAACGGATTGTACGGAGTAAAATTTGACAAGGAGATAGATTATATCCTGGGGAAGGACATAGGCTATAATAATAATAATAATAATAATGCTTGGACATTATCACACAGCGCCAACTGGCCCCAAACTAAGCAAAGCTTGTACTATGGGAACCAGTAGCCGATATAATACTTATATACTTTTTTTGTTCGTAAATACATACTTATAATACATACCAAACGCCCAGTCGCAAGACAAACATATTTGTCACATAAATGTTTGCCCCGGCGGGAATCGAACCCGCGACCTCTAGCGTAGCAGTCAGGTGTACTAACCACTAGACCAGCGGTCTCGTCTATCTTTTGCCTTTAAACTAATGCAGACGAATTCGCTGGTAACAGCTAATATTATATGAAAAGTATCTACTAGACGAGCATGTAACACGCGAATTATCTGTACAATCGCTTCGTGAACAAGCACAATTGCATGGTACAAGTGGGCATGGTAAATCTTATGGGACCTATGGCCTATTATCTTCCAATTACATCTCATCAGATACCTTTGTGTTTATCGACGATCTTGTAGATGAGGTTACAGGTGTGCAAGGGGAATACATTTTGGATCAGTCGTAGCAGGTGAAAGGTGAAAAATATTTGGTCGTGCTGACCTCAAAAACATTGGTCGCACAGACTTCATTGGTACAGGTACAGCAAAAAAAGACTATGATTTCTGTTAGTTAATCTACATGCATGTATTGATTCTGTGTAACGGGAATCATTTCCTAGTTGTTGTTTGTCATAGATAATATGGTTGATATAGGAATAGAACAGAAAAACATATTGCGCAGTCTTCGAAATACATTGTAAAAAGGCAGGAAAAGGATGATACGGTGATAAAGTCGGCGATACAACAATACCGCGAACCAGTCTTGCGTTTACCATAAGGATGAACTAAAGAACGAATAACTTTGTAAATCAGGCCGTATAGAAAAAGCTAGTCACGCTGAATTCAGTATCATCGATAGCTGGATATATTTTATCATCATACGTTTGTCCTCATTGGTGTAACCTCCGACCAATTAGAGCCTAGCTCACCTATTATAAGACCATTAACATCGGCTAAAGTTATACAAAATCATTATCGAGATATCATTTTATATGAATAAATTTAAAATGCCCTCAATCCATTGACATACAGATCAGAGTATGATTCAGAACAAAGCCCAGCCTGAGTTGGATGGTTCATACTAGCGTCTGAATGTTTTCCCGTATAAGAAGGACAAGCAACCACTCCCTTTACCTTAACAAAAATTCCCTTTGAGTGACCCATGACAAAGTTAACGGAATACACAATTCACTGGGTTACGTATCGTGGTCGACCATCCCTGACGACAGTGTAACGTTCTATTGTTTATTCATTAAAAGGGCTCGCACACAATACAGCCGCGGGACACGGAAGCACCGCACCATCGCATCATATAACTAACACTAACACCATAGCACGTGGTAATAATAGTAAGCTTTGCTTGTATGAGAACCAGTCCTAAATATTAGGGCTGGCAACGCTCAAGTGATACCTCTGGTGTAGCAAGCGTCCAAAGGCTACGGTAACCGCTTACCATCAGGCGGGCCGTATGCTTCTTTGCCACCTTAGTGGTATAAACATTGAACTGTTTTATTAATTTAAAATATTATTATAAAACAAAAAATAAAATTCTATCGTGGTGAGTGACTTTTTCGGCTTTACTTTAAGATTTATTATAAGCACTGTAGAAGATAAACAAAAATATGTTAATTTATTGAACGAATATGAGCTTCTTTAGTTATTACGTCCATCTTTACATAAATGCACTGTAAAAATAATCCTAGCGAGCGATCCGATCCGATATGCGATATTATTCATACAAAATGTAGAAAAATAATGTATAAGGATTTATGCAATACAATGCATTTCAACTGTGGTGTGCAGCGGCCCTTTACTAACAAAAACACGACGCATAGGTACGTTTTAAACCTGACGATGATGCGATGTTTAGTTTTGTGAGTAACAAGCGGTTCTATTCATGACGTAGGCATTCAATCAGGCCGTGAAAATTTTCCAAAATGGTAAGGTAAAGAGTCATACTATAGAATATACAATAATATATCTTTACGCCTTCCCACAAGGGTCCCTGAAGAGGAAGGCAGTGTAGGCCCTGACGACGCTAGACTGGAGAATAAGCAATAAACTTTATAATAGATTAATAGATGCTGAAACTGCTCGCGGACACAAGACACGTATCATTTATATGTTTAATGAATAACCTGAATCAAAGATTTAAATCAATCAATCTCTAATAACTATGGCTAAGAACACTCAGTTCATCCGATTAGGAGCTACGATGACCGCCACAGACAGACACACAGATACACACGTTAAGCTTATAACAGCCCTCTTTATGCGGCAGCGTTAAAAGCACGAATACTACTCTATCGATCTTACTTTAAACTGCGCAGTGAAATGATCGCTTCTAGTCTCCAGCAGTTCTAGGATTATAGCTGTTTGTGTCAACAAATTGGAAAAGCACCGTAACTATAATCCGCACACCACTAGTGATGTATTGTGCATTGTATACTCTAACGGGAGTTAAACTATCTATGAGCTTGGGTCGCTGTGTTCTGAATGGATATTCACTCGAAGAGACAATACACATATTACATACAGTCTATTCCGTTTTCTAAAGTCGAAACAAAGTCGGTCATAAAGCCCTTTTCATTTGACACCCATACCAATTTAATTATGAAATTCTAAATAACCATCATGCGGTGGCCGCCATATTGGAGTAAAAATGACGGCATTTTGATAATTGTGCATTGTCACGGGAAACAAACGAGTATGTCAAATTTGAGCTCAATCGGACACTGGGAAGTGGGTCAAATTAAGCTTGCAAGATTTGATTACACACACAAACACACACCATCTCATCATCATATATATACTACACTGGACTGTAAAGTAGGATCGCTCTATTAGCGGCATCAGGGACAAAGTTATCCCCTAGTTTTAGCACAACACATCTATAAAGAGCTTTAACATCGAACATGATAGCTAGTGTATAATAGCTAATCGTCGTGCAAAAGAGGCGTATTTGACAACCTTTACGATGGATGGACGCGGATGAAATCTGAGAAAACCCTTCAGGCAACCACCTCTGACCTAAGACAGAACAGCCCGAGGCCAGTAGTGGCGAGATATTAAACATCTCCGAATTAAGAACATGGAGAAGCAAGAAATAACATTTTAATGACCGAATACTGAAACGCCAGTAAATTCTGATGCCACGTTAATTTTAATTTGGCTACCGATTTTACATGCGAAATTGTATTTTGACGATGCTTCAGACAGTTTACGTGGCCCTTCAAACTTTGAATTTCATTTCAGTATACGGCCGTAGAGCCCATGAACTATACCTAAATAAATTGGCTACAAGAAAATCTTAAGTGGCCATTTAACCAATCTAACGATCTAATTTCGGAACACGCACTAAAACTTTACGAGAGTTTAAATAACTTTATGTAATTTGCTAAACTTTAAAACGCCGAGTATATTATAATATAGCATTATCCTTCAAATTAATGAACAACATAAATTTGATAGTACAGTAATCAAATGAGCAGATTACATGGACACCGGAGATCAAATTAACATAGATGCTGGTATAATAAAATAAGTACGTATTATATTAACACTTATGCACTTCAGAGGAGTTTTTCATTAAAAAGAAAAAGAAAATAAACTTACAGCAATACAAAAACTTCAACTATACAGATCTAACTGAAGTTATATTTTACATACTGACAATAAATATGGCATAACCATGTTAATTACTGACGGAACACTTGATCACTCCAGATATCAGTACCGATAATTTGGTAAACCAAAAAACAATAAAAAAGGAACTTTAGCAGTAGCATCTAAGAAATACTCTAATGACGAGTGTACGTAAAATACCACATAAAATAATATAATTATCAGAAGAACAAACACATTATAGAACAATTCAAAAAACCTTTAGAAAGTACTTTAATTGCGCTTTGCACAACCAAAAACAACTTCAAACATGAAATGAATGAAGGATATTTGGTTCTTACCCGATGACTTCTGGAGGCCTTAGGATCCAAGTAGGTCCTGAGCTTATTGAGGTAGTGGGCCGGAGAGTCCTTCGCCTGCACCATGTCCTGGTCGCAGATGATCTCCCATTTCTTCTCCAGATCGTAGTTACGAAGAAGCTTCGCCTTATCCGGAGGTAAGTCCATCGATGCCTGTAAAAAAAGAGATAAACGGGTTAGATCTTTGAATCGCTAAATTCGATATATAAAAAAAAATAAGTTTTTAATTCACCCTTTTATAAGTGATGATAAGTCAAAAGATAGCTAAGGATGTAAATGAACACACAGTGTACACACAGCAGTCATGAAAAAAGAAATAACTGATGCCACAACCTGGGCAATTTGGTATTTCATTCCTACGTCTTAAAAAAAAGAAGTACACACTCTGATATGCATTACTGGGTTTACATTAGAGGTAAGCTGACCAAAACAAAGTTTGAGTACGAGATGCTGCGACGGCCATTTACGATTTTCCTCCCTATTCATGATTACTTGGCAGTTGTCGAATACCGTAATGGTGTTTTGTTGATTTAAGTTGAGTTCTAAACTAACAAAGACATATCTGAAGTTAAAATGTATTAAGAATGTCGACCACCCACTTGAAAAATATTGTAGGGTTAGTAAATTCTACAAATAGGAGTGCATGCACATAAAATATAAGTTTTATGAATTTTCAAAGCCTAACAAGTTGTATAAGCGAACGTGGTTCTTACCAAAGAAGCGTATCTAAACAAGAATCGAACTGGCATTGAACCAGTTTCCATGATATTGGTTTAATGCAAGAGCCGCGTAACGGTAAACACATGGTAAAGGACTAGGGTTGACAATGTCGATTATGACCTCGCAACAATCAATAGACTGATGTATTGGATGCGAGGAGCTTAACCCTAGCCTAAGTACGAGTAGTTCTGAATAATTTAAGTACGGTAATCAAGCCAACGGTTATTTTGATGGTAAGTTGTCACAACCGTATGTATATGGCAATTTAGAACTGACAATGTAGAATTTATTTAGAATTATATATAGTGAACTCGACTATAAAAAAGGATACCACAGCTCACGGTAATCCGGGTTTGGCAATCAAGCAAAAACAGTGGGATAGTGTCAGAGCTACATAACTTTTTCCACAACAGAATATAAATAAAGAACAAGAGATCAAATTCCGGTAAAGTAAGTCTAGTTGAGAACCATTCTGCTAATTGAATTTTTTAGACATCAAACCAGGATAATTATAGCTCGAATCAATTTGAATGAGGAAACGAAAACACAAAATATATCGAAGTGCAAAATTCCATTATTTCAATTACGCAGCATGACTCTACTGGCGTAGGTATTTGTCACTGGTATTAATGAACGCCCACTAGGGAGCCTCATTAATATTTGGAGAACTTTACCTTACTAATGAATTATTTATGCTCATTTGTTCATAATGCGACAAATAAATCAACAGTACGTGTTTTATTATATACGCTAATGCACTGCAGAAACTGGATTTTAAACAATTTCGATGAAAATCATAGATTACGAACACGTATCTCCATATTGAAATGCATGCTGTATATCGAATAGTGTTATATTTGATTGCTAGCCTGTTATCACATATGCACATAGTTTTGTCGCACCCATTTTATAACGAAGTAAAGAATTTGACAATATTCTGCTAAGGGTGGGTTCAAACAATGTACTTTGATCAGCAACCCTGTATGACTCGAGTTTCCTCACTAAACTAGTCTATTCTGCGTTATGTGGTGCATTGGATAAGGACAAACCACTGGAGCAGACTGAATGGGGACTAATTGGCAATAGCGCTGCTAAATTGGTCAGTTTTCTTATGGACGCTGTGTTGTGTAGAATACTCTACAAAGAGTCAGCTGAAAAACAATGTCTTCGAAATAAATTAACATAAAATTCCAACAAAGCAATAAATGTTACTCATGGAAATTATCAAGTGTAGTTTTATGATTATGATAAGACAATGTAAATACAAATCTGTTTAATCCCAGCAATGACATCATAGAAGTGTGAAAACTTTTTTATCCTATGTACGTGTGTGTCCTCGCCATTAACTTACTGGTGTGAATATGATGCTGGAATTTGATTTGTAGCACTGTACATTTTCTCATGCAATGAAATCTAAGAAAACGGAATGACATTTATCGCATACAACGATATTTTTAAAATGAAGATTTAACTAATTTATGAAGAGTCATACTTTGAAAAAAAATTACTCAAAAAGAATCACTTTAACGAACGTTTAATGTCACGTATACATACATATCCGGTTGAACAATGCTTCATCAAAATGCCATTCATGTTACCTACTCTACTTCATACAAAGCCCCTTATCGATGGCGCGAAATGGAAGTAATCTCTCATGATTTAAAACATGAGCCAATAAGCTTTAGAAGATGGCGATCGGTACTCACTTTCAATTTCGAAAATTCTATTAGAAACACAATACAGGTTATAATCCCGGAATTGGATAGTAAAAGTTAAGTAGCATTAGCATAGATGACATAGACGTGTAAATCAATTACGAAGCTCCGAGGCGTGCTATCGTATAGCACACAAACATTCCTTTTTACTGAACAATGCTATATAAACTTATGGATTGACAACTGTATGCACTAACGTGAATAACCAGTGAAAGGAACACCATAACAAATACCTGTGCAACACAAACGCAAAAGGCAATAAAAAACGCCATTGAAGACCTACATTACGCCAATTGATTGCTGTCAAGTAAGGGATGATAAACTCCGATCTCCCACCAGGAGACAAAATCGAAGAAAATAGGCAGGAAGTCGAACGCGATCACGAGAAGGGTTTACTGTCTAGGAAGAAGATGCAAAAAACAAATAGACAAGTAAACCGATTATTTTGTCATACATTGGGAATTTGTTTGATAACATAGAGCCGCGTGAAGTTCTTCCGCGAATTCAATTATTATGATTCTACAATCAATCACATAACTATTTCGACCAACGTCTTTATCACGGCTAATGATATATTTGTCTAGTGTTCCAATCGGCTTCTGCTTTGCACCATCAGAATGCCGTTAGCAAAAAAATACTATTCATCAGTAAGGTGAATGACCGAGGTATGTTCTGTAAGTTAAGTGCAAATATTAAACTGTGTTTGGTTACACTACGCCGCCACTTAGGCCAAATTGAAAAGCTTTTCAAGTCTGAGAGGTGGCTATTAAGTCATTCAATACAGAACCATTGGCGCTATGTGAATCTTTCTTTGAAATTTGATGTAACGTAATGCACACATGTTTAAGGTAAATCCGAAATACAGACGAATCAGTTGTATTAGAACTTATAAGTGCATCATTGCAAACATTTTCAATTGGCTAACTTTTATTACTTTGATGTTCAACACCATGCCAACCTTCGACCCGACTATACCACTTGGATACCAACTAGCCGCCAGCATAATTAGCTCTTCTACTTTCTAATTAGATATTTATCAGCAAGTACCGTACTCGCCAAAGGCTCATTACATGGGCGTGAAGAGTCCGTGCAATTTGCGCTTCCATGCATTATACCTGTTAGGTGGTAAAGTGTATGGCTACAAATTTCTTGCAAGACCACTTACTTACTCATATTGGCTATTGGAGATATGTGTTTTCAGTTCTCCGAATACATTTATTGTTTCTGGACCAGTTTTTACTTTCGTAAAGTTATAAAGAAATTACTCAATTCTAAAATAACAGTTGTCTTTTTATTTTGGCATCTTTTGTTCTATAGGTCCAACTATCACATACAGTGATGTGGCACACTCAACGTCAGTCTGATCGAAGGGTATATTATATACAACATCTAAATATACAGTCATATCTTGGATGCTTACAACAATATCCATATTTTTACTGTAATATAATGTAAGACGGTAAGCTGTTGTTGAATAATCGAATCTCAGTAATTAATTAAACAGATTTAGACTAAATGGATCATTTTGTTTACGAAAGAACAGTAGCTAAATTAAATGTCAATAACATCGCGAACAATTTTAAATACCCTATTAGGTATAAAGCTGTACCCAACCCACCACGGGAGTCATTAAACCTATCGCGATTAAATACGATGACAAGTAATCTTTGCTAAGTAACATAAATTGATTCCATGTACAATTATTATTAATGAAGTGTAAGTAAGATACAGGTGTATCAGAAGTGGAATGGGTCGTAAAGCGGGGTTATTATACGTCCTCGAAGTTTTTACGCTATCCATCCGACGAGATTGTGCGCGATCCTCCAGTACGGATAATTGAGTCCGAGATTATACGAGACATAAAACTGTTATTGGGAACTGGGATGTTGTTAAGTTGTTTCTTGGTACAACGATTTTAGCTGAGAATCTTATACAAGTTTTAATAGATATTCTTTGAAGACTTTTCAATCATTCTTACTAGCTTCTGCCCGCGCGATTTCGTCCGCATTTAGCTTAGAATCACAGAGGGACCTAACATTTTCCCGGAACAAAAAGTATGTATCCTATGTGTTATTTGTGTTAATCCAGATGATAAACTATTTGTGTTCCAAATTTCATCCCAATCCGTTCAGTAGTTTTTGCGTGAAAGAGTAACAAACATCCGTCCAAAATCCATACTAACAAACTTTCGCATTTATAATATTAGTAGGATTTTCTTAGTCTTTAGTCTTAGAACAATGGATTGACGTAAGCGAATAATTCCTATTATTGAAATCTGGATTTTTTTATTCTTATTATAACTATGCGCAAACACGTTACAACTTACAAATAAATCTGTATTATATTAAAAGAGGAAACTGACATATCAACACAGAGCCTAAACGGCTGGGGTGACTTGAAATTTTGACAGCAGGTTTTATGACGTAGGTATCCACTGAGGAGGGTTTATGGAAATATCACCCGTAAGGGGGTAAAATAGGGGATGAAATTTCGTATGAAAATCCGTCAAACGCATTAAAATAAATGTTGATATTATAAACCGCGTACTTATATTATTGACTTAATCACGCGAGCAAATCCGCGGGCAAAAGCTAGTGGCATATACGCAAAGAAGGTAAATCACAGTGTGTTACAATCTTAGGGAGCAATAATAGTTTCCTATTTCCAGCAGAGTCACGGTCGCTTTTTTATTTCTGTTCCGCAGATGTGAATGATTTCTTATTTAAACTACGGAGTACTATATTTGACGCAATAGGGATGCGCTACGTAATGGTCGATAGAATGGTTTATGAAATTAGTGTTTTATATCAGACCTGGTAATTGTATTGTTTAAAAATATTATTTTCATGAAAGCAGTGTCAAAACCAACTTGGTAGCTTTCATTATGATATTTGTAATTTCCTACTAATGTCTAGAAGAATTTTGTTACAAATTGTTATAACATGATTGTTACATGAAAAAAAGACAGAGCACTGAGATTCTTGCCGTTTCTTCTCTGGTGTCTTTTTATCCGAAGCGGTGGTAATTTAGACCTTCCTAAGTGCCTTATTAGGGCCTATCCAAATTGTGTGTCCTTGACCACGTTGATGTCCCCTCGTATTGCACAAAGCGACATCTGTCTCAGCGTGCAATAATCACAAATCAAGTTGTTTAGTGACTATCACCAACTAAACAACAATTACGCATGATTCAGCAATGGGACAATGAGGAAACACGACGCCATTTGAATGCTAATACAGTGGGTCTAACACACCGATGACACTGATGTAACATGTGTGTTTGTATTCCAATCGAGCCAAACCAAGTGACCATTCATGACAGCTAACCATTGTTAATTAATGATTCGCTGAATTGTGAGTAATTTTCTCCTATCGGTGGATAACGATAAAACTTTGATTTGTCACCGAACAAATATCCTAACAAGTGTCCTTCACTTACATATAGAACGGGGCGTTTTCATCTTCATCGCGAAAAAAGCGTCGCAAATAACCCGCATCATTCCTGAGATCCCTACGCAACTGACAATTATCCTAAAATATTTTAAACACCCAAATTAGTGCGGATAGATGGATGTTTGTTACTCGTTCACGCAAAAACGACGAAACGGATTCGGTCGAAATTTGGCAGACAGAAAGCTTATTACTCGGATTAATACATACGATACTCTTTAACCTGTTTCTTTCTCTAGAACCACGCAGGCAAAGCCGCGGGTAAAAAGATAGTATCCAATCCTTTAATAATTCCTACACTTAAAACATTAACATCAAATTGAAGTATGAAACAAGTCATAAGAAGTCTAATGAGTCAATTAAACGTGAAGGACAACGTTAAGTGGCAATCAAAGTAATTAGTACGAGAAAAATCATCACGCTGAGACCGTAGTGGTTGCAAATTATACAGATATCATTCCACTGTTTAATTGTAGCGATAGGTCATTAAAGCGATGTCCTTTGCTGACCCTGACCTTAGAAATTGTTATGATGGCCCATTAATAACAGGACGCGATTGTTATTTACAGGGAGATCTATAAATACATCGGTACAAACGGAAGTACATCTGATAAGAGCAATGCAATAATAATATCCCGACACTGTTTAATTAAATGAACGTATAGTGCTGCAATTACCTTAAGGAATTTTAAATTAAGGAAACACCTAGTTTTAATAAAGATTGGAGATATATTTTAAAAGCGGATAGATATTTTATTGATAATTAATTTGTATCAAATATCGAAAGAGCATACGAATCAACCCCATCACTAGTTGATCGAATGAATCAGTCCCACAAAAAACGATACAAACCCGTATCCGAATATAGCGCGCGACCTTCGGCTGAGTCAAGCGAAAAATATCCGATGAAAGGGAAAAAATCGCGTCGGAAATCGCCAACAATTTGAACTTTCCGATAACCGAAGTCATAAAAAAAAATACAGTGAACGAAAAATAGTACTTCGCGATATGTGATATTGTAATTAGGTCATACTTAGATTAGAAGTAAGCGCTCAATGATAGCTTGACATTAATATTAATCTGTCATAAATAATAAATGAAAAACCGCACCATGAAAAGAAGTGATCTATGAAAGCCATGCATCGAGAATTATTAATTTTGTGTAACTTGAGCCAAAATAATAATATGAAATGAGTACATACGCAATACCATTCATGTAAATCCGTTCGCTAACGATGTGATGTAAGGTACTCGTACGCAGATGATTATTATAAAATATCTCTGTGCCGTAAGAATTGACAAATATTAATTATTATACATTCCATGTTTACCATTGTCTGTAAGGAAAACATCAACGCCGTTTACTTTTATGGAGTTCTTATGAATTCCTTTTGAATTATATAATCAGGAGACAAAATATTCAATCTCTTCTCACTTTTTTGTCAACCTATTAGATGTCACTTGAGCAGAATTGCGTCTAACGTCTATCTGTATATTCATTTTGAGTTCAATCAGAGTGAATAATTCCATAATTTTTGATAGTACGTTCGGTAGGATAGCTTCTACAATCCATCCAATATATCATCATTGCTTCAAGCTTCTCTAAATATTAGTGTTTTGATTGCTGACTAATTTTGACTAATGTATTTGTACTTTGTGCGAACAATTCATTGGCAAAATTCAGTGCAACCGAAATGTTTAGTCGACTATTAAAGATGTCTATTAATTTTGTTTAAACAGGCAAGTTAGTTTCTTTTATTTAGAGCATTATAATTTATGATCATTCTAAAAATGCTGATCGATTTCAGTCACGAATGTTCGGGATCGGTGGGGGATTTTGGTTCAATAATTAAACTGTAGGCATCTAGATACAGTCAAACGAAGATCCTCAGATGGGTATTATGACTAGATAGCTTAAGATAGATATTAAGAATGGACTATCAGTGACCGTCTCTTTTAGTCTCGTAACAAACAGCAGACGAAGAAATAACAATTCCCGTAGATATAGATCTACTTAATAGATTTGCCGATTTAATCTATACACATAAATAAGACTGAAGTGTCTGTTTGTAATGTCAAAATAACAGCTTTTTTCGAAATGCATATGAAAGTAAACACGCTTCTGATGAAAAAAAACAAAGAAAAAAATTTTTGTCTGTCTGTCTGTTTGTTTGGGGTAATCTCCGAAACGGCTGGACCGATTTGAACGAGACTTTCACTGGTAGATAGCAAATTTTACTGGGCGTAACATAGGCGTAACTTTAATTTTGGAAAAATAATTAGGGTTCCGCACAACGAATAAAAATCCATAAAATTGTGAACAAAATCCGATCATTTTATTTTATAAGTAATTATTGTACGGTGCCAATAAAATTGTCAACAAAATTAATTCCACGCGTACGAAGTCGCGTCACAGCTAGTATATTATAGCCGAAACAAGCCGTGCAACAAATGTAAGTAATTTTAAATGAAGCGAGAAGCTAAATAAGGAGTGAGGAGGACTGACCGTCCTCCTCACTCTAACTCTTACAATAAAATGGGGGACTGACTCACAGGTCCGAAAATAAACCAACTCTTCATTCTTTGCTGTATCATATAATTATGTTCCTTTTGGCTTGTTGTGTTAGCTCGAAGATGTAAAGTTCTAGGTTGTTGATTATAAAAATATATCATTTTTGTCTGTCATAAGATTGACGTGACGTTGAGTGTAAAATTACAGCTATCTTGCTCTTTAAGATAATGTTTTATTCATTAGTTTATTCACCGCATTGTAGGATAAGAAATGCTCGATCAACTTCTAAAATACGTGCAAATTAATTAGACAAGTATTTCATTGAATAAAGCACAAAATGAATTAAAATCAAAACCAACAACCTAACTAGGTATCTTACTGAATTTCGCACTTATAATATTTCTTGCCTTCCATTAATAGAGATTTTGTAATTTATTTTACAGATCTACAACATAAAAATAACAGTGTCATTTTAAAGCTAAAATAATATTCTTTCTCAGCAGTGTTGTAATTAAATGTTGAATCAGTTTGTGGATTCGATTCGGTCGGTGCAAGCCAGGCGCGAATCGAATACAGACTACGCGAGTAGGGAAATAAAATTTAGTATTTTTTGGGATCCTACGTGACTTGAATATGTGGAGTCCAATTTATCCGTGACTGGCATGCTGATTTGGTAAACACCTCTTATCGCAATGACCATCGTCATAAGAAATAAAAGGTGTTACCTACTGTAGGTATATATGTTCCTAACATAATCTTGCTTTTAGCACATACATAGTAAAGTCCTGCGCTTTCTTGAATAGTAAAGACGGTAATGTAGGAACGCCAGTTTATTTTTAGAGTCCATGTGAATATCCATATGAGAATTTGCGCAAGAGTTAAAACATTTTCTTCTTTGCGCCTTCCCGCAAGGGTCCCCGAAGATGTAGGCAAAGGGGTTACGACACATACATTTCCACCGAGGGTGGTTTTGGTGCCAACGTGTCGGGTGGTGAGGCTGTCGGCGTGTCTTAGGAACTACATACGTCTTTGAATTTCTTTCCAGACATACGCAGGTTTCCTCACGATGTTTTCCTTCACCATAAAAGTTCGTGGTCTCGTGTTGTACTTGTGACTAATCACAGCACTTAAGTTAGAAAAACTCACTGGTACTGATCAGTGATCTCTGAACATTATTATAACGAAATTAAAAAATGAAGTCCGTAAAGAAAAGCTAATAATAACGAGGAGAAATATTATGACGACCATACCTTAGTGGATAGCGGTTGTATCGCGGCTATTCACAAGATCAATTCATGTATTCGTACTTTCAAATTGCTATTCGCCTTAGCGTCTGCTGTTTACCTTTTGATTTACTATCATGTTTCCTCAGTTTTACATGAAAGTACATGTACTGCAGTTAGACGGCATCATTGTCATTCCTGCATGCCAATTGCATAGTGCATACCAGGGTCGCATGACACTGCGGGTGGGCGTCGTGAGCTTACCATAAACATTGCTTCGTGACTGCCGACAACCAGTTCAGAGGTGACATTCAATTACCAGACTTGAAAAAACGACCTTATTTGTCAACGATAGCGATGGATGTGGAATAAAGGTTGCTTGTGCTGTCTGGACGACTTCACAATTAAAGTTGCGTAAGATATTGACTTATAAATTGATCGAGAACACTCTGGATCTGATGGCTCCGAAGCCTGCCGCTTGATCTTTAATACTCTTACCATAATCGCATTGCTCGAGCTGATAGATTGACAAATAACCCATAGAGGACAATACGTTTTACGAAGGTAAGTCAAATTAAATTGCAGCAAAGCGAACCAAGACAAATGGTCCGAAGGTTAGCAATCACTGTACAGCAGACAACAATAGGTATTTGGGAGACGATGACGTCATACTGCGGTTGGTTAGGGTCGACCGAGGGCTTTATGTTAATGACGCTAAATGAGTGGTTAAAACGATGTCATTTTTCAGTTGATACCTGCAATCATAATTTGGGTTACGAACAATAATACATTATAACTCGCACGCTAATTTACTCTAGGGCGTTTAGTTCGCCATATTCACTAAGTAGAATTTACTTACTAAACCACATAAAGATGTTCTCACAATCAACAAATTTGAAATTTATACAATACTTAATGACGACCAGCTATGACATTAAAAAAATGTGCCATGTAAACAAGATTGTATCACATAATTTTTTAACTATGACAAACTGAAAATAAATCATTAAATTATTCATAGTATATTCATAGAACTTGATTAATTTCCATCAAAATCTGAATAACATTCTTTATTATTCAGAAATACACTCTAATCTGAATGTTATTCAGGTTCACCGCATATATTACGTAGACAAATATAATATCTTAGGTAAACACTTTCAGGATAATTGGGAAAGCATTGACGGGGATACACAGCAGCATGTAACTACTCAAGACTTGTAGTTTTTACAAAAAAATCATGCTTTATTTCTGTATGCTTATCTCAAAGGACTTAGGGCAAAGACCTCACGTTATAAGAGGGCTTTTATGTCAAGAGGAGAGAAGCAACGATAAAGAGTAAAAATTTACTGACGATACTGATTTTTGATCTATTCTTTATCGTTACGAACATCCATCTTCTTAATTTCGTAGATGAATATCTGACTTGACGATTTAGTTACAGCGCATTCTTACCTATATAACTATCTTAACGCAACATTATATGTCACTCTCTTTATATGTCACTATATAAAGTAATACGCCTCACTTTTACTGTTTCAATGTAAACACTAATAACTTAATCAGAAGAAGTTAATTTATGAGCAAAACTTAATTTTCAGTCAACGTTAGGCGCGAACATAAACAATGACAAGTTTGACAGATTTGCAGAGATGCCAGTATAAAAAAATTGCTTTCATCTCTGAATTTCGCGACATAGAGAACGATATATACGCTACGAGGTAAAATAATGTCTGCGATTGCGTTCATTCAGTTTGTCTGTTTATCTATACCATTAAGGTGGCACGCAAGCGTACGGGCCCCCTGATGGTAAGCGGTCACTGTAGCCTATAACCTCTAGCATTACCAGGGGTATTACTAAAGCGTTGCCCATCCTGTTGTTGATAAGGACTTTCTGTGTTAGCATCACACCCAAAGTTGTGCTAGGTATATTTAAATCCATACTTTATCCACCAATAATACGATTCATATTTTGTCACTAAAGCCTACAATTTGTAAAAAAAATATAGCAGCATTTTGCAACATTTTGCAGTATAGTACGGTCTGCCGCGTCGGAACGGAACCGGAAGCCAGATCTCTACACGAGCCAAGCGATAGAGAATGGAGTTATTCATTAATTTTCATTAGGTCTAATCTAACAACAAATGAATCTAGGCCATGGCTTACAGTTTAATGTAATACTTAGGTATAAATGAATAGTTTAGCCAGAAAGGTCAAATTAATTGAACCAAAACCAATGGTTTTGTACGAAAACTTATATGTATAACCGAAAGCAAAAGGAGACGTCGAGATCGTGGAATGTGTCCTATGGCCATGGTAAAAAGGAATGCTCATATATTTCTTTAGCAAACCATTATTAGATCTTCTGCAGTAAAGATGTATATAGCAAAATAAACTCAAATTCAAACCGAAAGTACAAAGAGTAAGCCCACCGGAAGTGCTGGAGACATGAGGGCACATATGCTTTAGTGGCAGGTTCGACGGCCGCCGCATGCGCACACAAACTTAATGCTTCGATTGTTTTCGTCACGGCCGAAGAGATATAATATATGTGTATGATGATTTTAATTGATCGATTGATGCTATAATTGAGAAACCATATTCTCCATCCAGCTACAGTATGCCGTATCTCCCTTGTCCCATATTATAGGTTCTTGTTATAACACGCGCATATGAGGTTGGTGTTTTTTCGTATTCTCTCTATGAGCTAGACGGTTTATATATATTTTTATTCGTTTTTATTTTAAGCTACGCCATCTTCGTCTAGTCTCATAATCCCCTATACAATTTTATTCTCATCTACTTCAGAATGTTATCGTCCATATCCATCTTCATCCTTTTATGTTAATTTGTTAACGATGCTCGTTTCTGGAGTATTTACTATTTCAGAACAAATCAATCCCTTGACTTTGAAAAGAGATGAGATAAGGGTGAAATCGTGAAGTTTTAATATGAGACCACTACATTTAAAAGTGCTGGCTTGTACTGCGCATGAAGAACTACACAATATTAACACGATGAGTCACGTTACTTATGTCATGTCTAAAAAGACTAGGACGTATAAAGTTTAGGCCAACTGTTTGGAATGAGAAATTGTATTGACAATAGAAATTTTAATTTTAAATACAAAAAAAGCGAGTGATACCCCTGCAGTTGCAAGCGTCCTTAGGCTGCGGAAACCGCTTACCATCAGGCGGGACATATGCTTGTTTGCCACCTTGGTGGTATTAAAAAGATCAAAACGTTTAGATGGAATCGCTGCACAGCGTCACCGGATAGGAGATGAGACAGACCATTCATTCACAATATCTGCTAGCTAACATGGATTCCTTGAAATGTTTGTAATGCCGTGGCACACGGTGAGATGATGCACCGGTAATGACAAGCATGTGGGTGGGGTTCGATGCCCGGCCGCGTATGGACATAATGGTGCGATTGTCGCCCGCTCCGTTACTCGCCCACCTCATTCATTAATATATTGCTAGTTAACTATTAGACTATTACCGTTGTTGTTAATAAACCAAGCAAACGCAGTAACCAAGAAATAGAGGCCACGGAGGAGTATCAATAATACTTGAAGGTTTATGGAGAAATTTTATTGACTCTAATTTTCTACATAATAGTAGTAGTTATATCTACTCTACTTATAAACAATTTTTGTTATTTATTTTATTAGTTAGTAAAGTAGATAAAGCAACTACTATTAAAATATTTATAGTGTTCTATACTTTCTGTCTACCCCGTGACCGCAAGGGACTTGGCGTGATGAATGATAATAATATGTATGGATGGATGCATGAATGTATGAAAATATGTAATCTTGAAGAAAAAACCCAACACTGAAATCATTACCATAGCCGAGCTATTGTAGACGGCAATGGCGTTTTAGTAGTAGGAAAGTATTTAGTAGCACCTAGATCACCTAGATTTGTACAACATGCAAACTATTCAGCTGTAGTTGACCATTCAACGTCCTTTGAATATTTACTGATTATTTCAGAGTTTGTGGCAATAAACTCTTCACTATTATTTTCAACTAGAATTGTACTCCAAAGTATAGAGATGCATCTTCCAACGGGATGAACAGCTTTTAGCGTGAATTTATAACGGATCTATACGTTTTCAGGTCCTATTATTTCAATGACTTTGTCACTTGCAGTTTTACAATTAGAGAGAAACGGCTTATATTCATTACTAGCTTCTACCAGCGATGCGCTTAGAATCCCAGAGCTTACAATCAGGTGCTACTTTGTGAACATTTTGCCTATCTATCTCCCTTCTATTCGGACGGAAGAGTATGAGACTACTTTATAATGTCACGTCACGTAGGAAAGAGCTAACAAAAACACAGCTTTATTGCGTTTGCTTGTGTTTTCTAAGGATGCAATATGAATACAACTAAGTTATGCTTAATCAAATCTTTGCAATGAGTATCTTTGCAAACCCCCATAGTAGGTGAGTAGGCTATTCTTGACCTACATCTCCATCTTTACCTGAAACAAGATAATAAAACTTATTTAATTACCACGACAGTTTCATGAATTGTGAGGTTGACAACAATTTATAATATAGCACTTATAATTTAAATACTAATGCCGCACAGTGAATTAACGAAATAGGTCAAACAACAATTTGCTCTGTCATGTTTGACCCCCGGTCATATTTAGAGCGGTCTAGAGTTCTAGACAAGTGACATGTAGAAAAAACTATTCGCGTTTTTGAAGTACTTACTTGTCTACAATTAGACGTACCATCCTAGGTGGCTTTTTTCCGAACCGGTGGTAATTAAGACCTTCAGAAGTGTCTTATACTGACTCAAACTGGGCTCAAACTGAATAAATGTTTTTATTTTTTTTATTTTAGATATAAAAAACAAATAAATACGAGAGGAATTCAATTAGTTCACCGCATGGCTGGTCGCTAGTATCACATATTGAAGATTTTCAATTGCAAACTAAAATATACATCAAATCTTAAAATCTATTCATGGAAATAAAACTGTTTTATGTATGCCCCAGTTATTATCCGTAGTAAAACATGCAGAATATGTGACTAATCTACTCAGCAATGAAAACAAGTGGATACTGGCTATCGGTCACAAGCCGACGCGACGTGTTGTATCAATCCGTACTCTTCAAATGTTATAACAATAGCATTGTATTAACATATAACTATGCAGACATTTCCATTGTGATATGCTTTAACTGTTTAAGTTAGTGAATCTGTTATGAACTCTCCTTTTACATTAAATGCAACATCGCATCCTTCGCAGGGTCGGCAACGCGCGAGTGATACCCCTGGTGTTGCAAGCGTCCATAGGCTAAGGTGACCGCTTACCATCAGGTGGGTCGTATGCTTGTTTGCCACTCAAGTTGTATAAAAAAAATCCTTATCCCAAGTTATTTGGGGCCAGCAATATGTCTTATTCCAATCTTTCAAGCACAATCGTCGTATCTTTATTCGCTTCCATTCTTTGTATGTCATCAATATCATATAATTTATTCATCTCTTTCGGATTTTTTTCTCTTCCCGTATAACAATACACACTCAAAACTCAAAACCTCTATAATTTTAAGAATTTTGTGTTTAAAATCCACAATCCAATTGGTGTAAGTCTGACAGAAACTATAGTATAGTATAGATGATCATCTATACTATACTATAGTTTCTGTCAGAACTTTAAGATTTCTTAATAGTCTACTCAAGAGTCAAGCAAGACAGAATATAACAAATTTTATGCAATACTGAAATTATTTAACCATGGAAGCTATTTCATTTGTGGCGTACCAATGATGTTCAGTTCTTGTTCAGCTCAGACCACCTTCTAAGATCTTAGAAGGTGGTCTGAGCTGAGAGCTTCCATGGTTAAATAATTTCAGTATTGCATAAAATTTGTTATATTCTGTCTTGCTTGACTCTTGAGTAGACTATTAAGAAATCTTAAAGTTATTCATAGGGGTAATTGAAATAAAAAGATCCTGATAGGAGAAAAACGTTCTAAGCCAACCAGGTTAGTTCAAATTGCAACTGTTTCCCAAACCAATAAGATCTCATTTAAATATCCGACAGGTAAGCCGTCTGGTAACGACTGATATAATTGATTCGTCAAGTCTGTTCGTCTGTGGAGTGGGAAGTGGTGTAAGTCATAAGGGAAAACCTATTATGTATTACATACTAGCATCTATTTCATCCGACAGCTTGTGTATCATATTTCGTTTTTAGAATCACTAGTAAATAATGGTTTGCCAGATGGGATTTCCCATTAGACCGAAATTCTCAGTCTTTATCATGTGTAAGTTTTTCAGTGATCTGTGCGTAAAATTATATCTGTGATGCACCGTTGAAAAGTTAAGTCAATATGAACCTTCTATAACTATTATATTATAAAAAAACTTTTGTATTCTAACATTTCATGCTAGATCGCCGTTTCAGGCTATGGGTATTCTGTCAAGCCTTTATAGTTTAAAGAAGATCTTAAAGCAATCATAAAGATAAAGAGCAAATTAGTAAGTACAAGATGAGCATGTCACCTTTCATAAAAGAACTCGAGGATTTCTTGCTGTATGAGACATACCATTTAATCGCGATAGTTGATCCTTTAAACCACCCCTAGAAGCCAACCCTTTCGAGGTCATCGTCCCATGGAGTGGGCACGGCTGAAAGCTGGTTTCAGCGTGACACGCCTGCGTTACCGTCTATTTTGTATTGTCATAAAACTACTGCTTCGTCGTTAACCGCTTTCCTGCCACTGAATGGCGCCCATTATGTAACTTCAATAGAACCTCTATATGCCTATAGGATCTTTTAGGTTTGTTGTGGCGCTAAGGAAGTATGACGTTTGGGGGGTTGGTAATACTATGGATGCGATTACATTATTGAATGACTAAATTGGTTCACTTTAATATTTTGGACGATGAAATTTGGGAATCGCATAAATTGTTTACGCCGGTAAGATTAAATTTATTCGTTTTGCTTTGATGATGATGACGGATCTATCAATACTTCACTCTCTTTGACCTTGACTTTACATACCCAGTGTATTTACCATATCACCTCTGGCTAGTTGAACCTGAAGTTGTGTTACCGAATTATCGTTCTCAATCTGCCAAACTTTCGAAATAGTTTTCTTTACCACGAATGGTGGCAAGTTAGGATACAATGCCTTATAGTAAACGGTGATTTAACTAGAGACTACCACTCAATTGCACATAATATCTCCACATTTCATTTACTTCATGCCAGTTGAGACTTTGTTATTGAAAAATAAAAATCTTATAAAAACAACGTGTAAATGGGCTCGAACGTAAAAGTACATAATTTACGGTCCAAAACTATAATAAATTGTATTATTTATGTTTAAGCCGAAACCGTGAACCTTGCACGACATTCGATATGGCAAGAAAGACAAGACACAAATAAAGTTTCAGCGCGAAACTGGGTCGTACTTAAATCATACTAATAAAAAAAAATTTTTGGTAAATGCCCTTCAATTCAAGGAACAAGAATCGAGCTCGCGCTTTGGATGTGATCTTTGAACTAACAGTTATTTCTTAAGAGCATAATTCTAATTCTAATTGTAGCACGTTCTATTTTTTTAATTAAATTACGATTATACTTCTTCCATTACAGTGTTCACACACTTTGCAAATATTCTATCACATACATAATGGCTTTATATCTAAGTGTTGTAAAATCTTTTTATGTTAGTAGGTACGCCTAGAACGTATTATCTGCTTGCTCGAGCTACCGAGCGAGGCTTTCAAGTTCCCAACAAGCCAACAAGTAGCAATTCGTGCCTAAGCATCACGTGTGGGGAGTGCATGTAGTAAACATCAATTCTTTGGGATTTTTTTGTAAATAGTGTTCTCAGTTAAAAAAATGTTGGATATTTTTGAGGTAAACCTAAAATTACATTACAAACAAACACGTTACATTATTTTCTTAATATTGAATCTATGCAATCTATATGTATGCATGTACATGAATGAATTATTGAGATGTTCCTCAGATTATCTACTTCTTTAACATTTGATGAATAGATATTGCAACAGACTGCAATAAAAGAAAATTGTTGAAGGTAATGTTATTCATTATACAATTACAAATGATATAATTTAAGAGATGGATCATTAGAAAGATGGATCATTACAGTCCGCCCATAAGGAAGCTGTAATGTCGGATTTGAATACTTAACCGAGCCATTACGACACATCCAAATAGCACAAAGCCTTTTCGAAGCACATTACAGTCATAACTACTTTCTCTCGCAAATTCGATGAGTTAAAAGACACATCTGTCAGTATGCCACACACGTAACGCAAGTATATAGAACTTAGACTAGCGACCCGCCCCGGCTTCGCATGGGTGCAATTCAATCAGAATTTTCGAATATTTCTTTCATTTCGATCTCTATTCTTGAAGTTAGTGCCTGATAGGTTGGCACCGTCTTCAATAATAGAAACCATCCCATCAGTAAAGAATCATCCAGGTAGAAAGTTTCCTATGGATAATTATTCTCGTCGGTTTTAGTAATTCCATTATTTATCTCTTTGAACAGATACTTTTAAGATTGTTACCTCAAGGTTCCCCTCCTTTATGAAGTCGCAGAACTGTCATAGATTTTGAACCATTTGTAACATAATTTGAGTGTACTGCAACTTTACGGTACTTGAATGGCAAGTTAATTCGGAGTGCATTTAAAAATAACATTATGTCGGGCGCCACTGACGCACTGTAAGTATGTTGCCGCAGCGGACTGGGTGATAGGCGAAGCGATTACGGATATTCACGTTTTCTTTATAAGCATGCATAGATATGAACATTTATTGAAACGTATGACACAGCACAGGTGTCCAATCAAATTGTGAAACTCGCAGTGGATTGTACTGTTGGATGGGGCACGAAACCTATGATACCAACTTGATAACATTCTAGAACCAATAAAGGGTATGTATGTATCGATACCTACCAGGCGGTTCATATGCTTCTTTGACATCTGTTTTAGAAGTGTCTGTTACTTAGATAGCATAAATTGCGCATAAAATTAGGGTATCCCTAATTTTGACGATTTCGTGGTCTTAATATTTCGGGCACAAATAAAATCATCTATCTGTTCCATGTAACTTCGGGCACAGGGCTATCGAAAGACGATTTGCTTATTTCATTTCCAGATTTGTAATGAAATAACTGTTTCACAGCTCACGTAAAACATTTCATCAGATTAATTGCAGACTGCGTAGCTTTAAGCTTGGAAATATGAACATGAAAAAAATTAAGAGGTTTCTATTTGTGCTTTCGTTCCATAAACAATTCTACTTCCCTAAATATAAAGTGTAATATCATCCGCTACCGCCACGCCACTAAGTCGTGAATTGCAAGTTGCATTACGGAGTCGTGTAGCGTCGGTCACTTCCTTCCTCCAGGCCCCAGGGAGCTGGCCCGCACCAGTTTTGTATGTGAAACCATTGGAAATCGACTTGTTTACTTCTGGGACTCTTTTGTCATAATTTATTACTTCCCAATACTGTATTGTTGATTTGAAAAATACTTTAGTTAAAGTAACAATTTAGCATAAAAGTATTTTTGATCAGGAAGGTTAATCTTTAAAGACATTTCTAGACTCGATCTTGCCTCTCGTAAGCTGATAGTACTGTAGCTTCTGTACTTCTGTAGTCATGCAAGTATAAATGTCGTCGATATTTAGCCTTAACAAAAAAATAATATAATTACCTCAATAATATTACCTCAACCAATAAAATTACCTCAACAGGACGCTAATTGTCAAGTCCACTGCAACCCATAGGCGATAAACTAGCACCGCCGGTCTGACTGTGATTTGAGGATGGGCTAGAATTATTACGACGCAGGAATACACCCAAATGTACGCGATGAACTTTACCTCTCTTCTTTCTTTCTGCTATTACGACGGACCAAGGCTAATTAATATAACGTCCTTATCGTCTTCGTTTTAAATAGTGAATACTATTTTGCCATAGAATGTGCTAAGTACTAGTTATTAAGGGGGCTGTAAAATCTGGATTTTTAATACATAACTAAGCAGTTTAACCTACTAAATTGTGTATCCCTGAGACTAGCTATCAATAAACAACAAATGCGTAGTAACGTGCGTACAATCTTGACGAAACACGCTATACCTAGTTAAACGTTTTAAATTTACTTGGTTATCGTTTGTAAGCACAAAACGCAAAAGACAAGACACAAACATTAACCGGCACCAACAATAAATTGTAAACATACATTTCGCAATATCACACTGAGTCATGCTGTTTGTGATTGCGACAGGGTTTGCTATTAAACTGGTGTTTATTGTGTATATTTATCTTGGTCGCTTTGCACATTCACGACCAAGTGAAGTAATGAATATGGTCTATCCTTGAAGGGTTTTAACTCATTATTACGCAAACGCCAAACCCTTCGCAGCATCATTATTCATCAGTATTGATCTTATGTCAGTTGTCTGTGATGATTTTTTTTCTCTTTAATTCTTCTCTATCTACTGTCGGCTCTGCATTCACTTCCTTCACAGCCATGTCATGTTTCAACCAAACAATCCTTAAAAGATGATTTATTGTTATGTGCCGACAATATCGTTACTCTCACGCAAGTCAATTCAAATATTTTACTACAACGAAATGTATATAATTTCTATGATATTGCTATGATAAAGATTGTTGAGTTGGTCTGGCTAGTTTCCGTCAAGATAGACATATATTTAAGCATAGTCACTTCTGGATACACGGAGTGTATTGAAAATAAGTCACTCTTACCCACACACTCCTTAGCTCAGTTCTCTCATTGAGCATCACATGCGATCAATCGTTCTTTAAACCCCAAACATAAGACTTAATACACCTCTGGAACAGCCAATTACTAATATTGATTGCTATATGACTTCAATCTTCGTTTATCGGTCTAACTAGTCAAGAAAGAAAAAAAATACAAAAAATATTTTTCTTTTGACGGTGACGGTGATCATCCATCTTAGACAGACTGTCCATACCATAATCTCTAGTATCGTACTATTAAGTCCTTACAATCGTTGTAAGGATATTAGTAGCACCGACACTAATCTAAATATACAATTCTATTTCAGACACACGTTTTAGTCATTAAAGCTGTACACTGCAACAATCGCGCTCAAAGCTAGGGAACCTATTTCGATAATGGCTGAGAGCGAAACGGTTCTATCACGTTGTCTGTGTTGAATAGCGGGGGACCTTGTCGTAGGAAACGGACCAACGACATCCCGCTTAAGAGCAATTTGTGGCGTATTGCGTAATACGCATATTGCAGTTCGCAATATTTGGCTTTTAATCTGTATGATGGTCTCGGATATCTACTTCCTATTCGAGGAAACTCTTTGATATGTTGCTATATTATGCATAGGTATAATAACAAATTAAACTATTGGCATTTTGAATGTACATGTTATTTTATTATCATTAATGATATTGGATATTTCCATTAGACATTATGGGATTATTGTGTACTGTATATATATATTTACATACCATAAATGAAATTTAAATGTACGAACGGTTTTGAGTTTTTGGTGCTATAAGATTTTCCCTTGTAAATAAATGGATCACGAGATTTAAAAATAGATTGTTGCGCAAAATCTATGCGTTTGTAGTCACCGACAAAAGCTACTATCTAATACTAATATTATATTTATTCAACAAACTAAATAACTAAAGATGATTAATTAGTTTCTAAGAGCCGTCCCGGTGCTGCCGTCTTAATGCAAAACGAAAGTGTATCATTTAATATGTCGAAGGACATACTGTAACATAATGATTACTCTGATTCACTATTGCGAAACCAACTTACAAAACATCATCATCGTTCCATCGTCACGCGAGGATTGTAACAGCACAATTGCATTTGGAAAGCTGGTTAGGAAATCCGGAAGCTGGTGACAATTGGGAAACCTCACGGGCCTCTGATACTAATTGGAGACTATATATGGTATGGTACAAATGAGCTAGCAGTGCTGGTGAGAATTTGATTGTAGTCAAACAGGCTATTCACGGCTTGACTAAGCATGTCGAAATGATTGAAAGCATATACCTATATAAATACCTGTTCCAAATTTACATGCAATCAAAAAAATATTTTATAAATAATGAAAGGAAAATTTTTCGCATGGCAAAATGTTTATCAGGAAGACAGTCTCCGACTTATCTCTTATAAAACGAAAATATCGAAATACCAAAGAAATCGAATTATATCTGTACTAACGATCAATATCTTTGGATATTAGAACATGGATCCAAATAAACAGTCTCATCAAGATAGGAGAGAAACTCGTCAATGATGTAAGGGCGTCGCGTCGCCAGCTCGCCGGTTATTGATAAATTTCTTAGAGTAGGTCAGCGTCTGGTCTGCCCGGGACGTTCAATACGCTTTATGGCTTAGCAAAAATGTCTTAGGGAATGTATCAAGGCATCGGTCTTATTAACTTCATTTTGTATATTCCAGTCTGAGTACTTTTTGTCCCTTTCTACTCAATCTCTTAATCTTCATCATCAGCATCTTCCGAGTGTTAGAGCTAATGCTAATAATAAAATGTATGATTATTTTTATTTGCTGAGAACATTAACACAATTCTTATTTTACTACTTTCTTATTTTAAACTAGCTGTCCCGACAGACGTTGTCCTGTCTTATCTATGAATTCATATGACAAATAAACCATAGAACAAAGGTCCCGGTTTTCCCGAAATTTAAAAAATACCGAATCTTTTATCAAACTTTATTTCCATAAGAACCTACTTCTGACAATAAGCAAACATAAAAAAAGAATTAGCGAAATCGGCCTAGCCATTTACGTGTGATGCCATGACTAAGGGAAATAGGGTTTCATTTTTATACATAGAAGATTCACCGTTGAAATGCTTCAAGTGAAAAAATATTCTAGCCAAATGACTCTTATGTGCCTGTATCTAAAGATTTAAAGAGCTTAGCCGCAGAACAATCACCATATTGTATTATGTAATATTTTGAGAGATGTTGGATAATAATGAATAATATTATGTTAGCCATAATAAAACAAACGGATGAAGATGTGAGACTGGGAACTAAGAACAATATCCTTTCAGCGAATAATGTAAAAACAATCGGTATGCAGTAATCGAATACAAATGATCATTGTGCGCGAGAGCACACGACACGCTACATTACAGCATTTGTAGCGACTGCAAAACGAATCCATTTAATTTCACAATTCGATACTGATATCATAAAGCGATTGAGATCGAGTTAAATATTGTTTTGGTCTTAATGTTGCTAAGAGCCGCTAACGCTTTATTTGTATAATATAATATAATAATAATAATAATGCTTGGACATTATCACACAGCGCCATCTGGCCCCAAACTAAGCAAAGCTTGTACAATGGGAACCAGTAGCTGATATAATACTTATATACATTTTTTTTTGTAAATACATACTTATAATACATACCAAACACCCAGACGCAAGGCAAACAGATTTGTCAGATAAATGTTTGCCCCGGCGGGAATCGAACCCGCGACCTCTAGCCTAGCCGTCAGGTGTACTAACCACTAGACCAGCGGTCTCGTCAAGTAAGTGTATACATTGGTACAGTGAAGAAGGTCCTTCTATAATGCTTCTATGAAATCTTTCATTACTCTCAAGAGTTTTAATAAATAATAGAATTATAAATAATATTATCTTGAATGGTAGCTTTTGATTTCAGTCAAAATAAAAAATAGGAGAACTTATAATAAAATTAAGGCACAACTGCAGGTTCACAATGATGGCAGGCATCCAAGTGTACCGATACACTGACAGCGATACCATAACCACGTCAACGGTAAAGTAACATTCATCTTTAATGATCGGCGGATTGCTTAGCCGATAGCCGGTAGGGTAATAGAAATTCCTGAATATTTTAATGAACAAGTGTGGCTGAGGAAATGCAGTAAGATTGTAATGATAATAGAAGAAGCAAGACACGCGAGCGGCTCATTTGAGGCTGCTGCCCCTTGTAAAATTTTCTCAGCTGTTCTATGTAGAGTTTAACTTATCGAGAATAGTTCTAAAGAGAACTTTATAGCCCTTAAAATGTTTAATTGTGATTGTACATTTTTATTTGTCCTTTTGTACTAAGGTCATTCCATTAACTTTAATTGTCGCTTTCAGCGCTCGAGGCAATTTACCTCGTTGCTCGGTCTTGGTAGTTAGATAAAATAAGGATTCACATGATCGTCTATTTTATTGTTACCATCATTAAGATCATTACTAGTCTGAAGATCCAATGCCGGACCAAAAGCTTTATCACTATCAAATGCCATGTCAAAAGAACCGATGTATGCAAAACTAATCTTTATTCCTATAACTTGCATTGCCATAACGATCCGACAGGATGCTTGCTACACGCGTCCTTCATTAATGTATGACCACCATTGGAGCGTTGTATGTACATATTTAACGCTGGATCATGTACTCGCGCTAACCTACATTCTGTACACCACAAACAAATGTGCTAATAATCGTAATGACGCAACTCAGCTCGGTGCATTCAGGGTAAAAACTAAAGGCTATTAATTGGCCAGTATCGTGGTGCAAGCAAGGTCGATCATTCATAATTGACACTGACTCAGCGATGATGGTACCTGCGTGCGCCTCGTTACGAAATTTCTGTGTCAAATGTCAAGCACGCTTGGTGTGTCGATGGACTCTAACCAATAATTTAATCAAGCCAATATTGTTAAAATGTATGCTTGAGCGGATTTGATACAGTTATCTTTTATCTACTTTTTTCAGAGCTTTGATGTGGGCACTGTATGTGTCAAAATGTATTAGTCGTGAGCAAACTGAGAGCAAAAGTATCAGATCTCCGAGATATATAATGCTTGAATTAATGTACTTTATACGTAATTTGTACAGTTTACAAAGTTCCCACAGTGAACAAGATACTACAACACACTCACACGAGGCTAGAATACTAGTCTATGGCCAACGACCGTGTCGGCCCAGTGTCCTAGACCGTGCGAAGGTCACACATTACCGTATTCGTTCATAATAAGCTAGTAATTACCACATTCATAAATTAAAATTACTTGCATGACTAAGTTCAAGATATTATTGTCCAAATTATGTTGTTAATAAGGAAGCGAAGTAATAAAATAGAGGTTTTAAATGTTTAATCTGTTCAAACCTTTAGAGAAATGTCGACATTTAACTGAAATTAAGACACTTGTGGAGGAAGTTGAGGACACAAAAATTGTTTGGTTTTTTTTTTATAACTTTAGACAATACTACCACAACAGTAATTTCACGCGGCATGGTCACAATAATAACAAACATCACAATGTGGACTTTCCATTCGAGTTAACTATTATGGTTTGTTAGGTTTATATTATATACTGCCACCAACTGGACTCTGAGGTCTGAAGTCATGACCAATATATATATACCATTTATATACTTTGGCGTTTCTATTCTTCTTATTGCAGACGACTAGCAGCATGGAGTGTCAAGTCACCCGGTAGCCGGACAATAAAATTGTGCTAGTCGTTCGATAATATATAAAACGAAGTCGTGTCAGTGTAACTGTGGTGTAACCACTTATAACTCTAGAACGGCTGGACCAATATTTATTAGTTTTTTCATTCTAAATTTCGAATTTGAGCCATTTTCACAGAAACTTAAGGGCTTCATTGAAATATTTACATCAAATCCTTTCTCTTTTAAGCAGCAGTAAACACATGTTTTTTTAATAAAATCATAATATCATCGACCTATTAACTATGGTCGATAATTTCCAACGGTTAACGGTGCCACTGACAATCGTTACAAAATTGAATAACCCGATAGTTTATCAATTTCATTCAACAGACGCCTGTCATTACTCTCAAAGCTATGTCGTAGTGACGTCACGAAGACGATAACTTCTCATACACTCACTCATTATGTCTACTTCTAAAGGCCATCGACCCAATGCGTACACATGTGGACAAAAAAGTCAAGATATGAACCTTCAAGTTCTTAGATATCACTAAGACATTTTGTCTCTGCGACTTTTTATGCCCCACGAATATCTGTGTCACAGAATGTCACTGCGGTCTTTCTGTAAGCCATTAAAATAAAGGTTGTGCAATAGATTTGACGACATATTTTTTAATACCAAACACGCGAAGGACTCGCATAAGAGGGTCGTCGACAAAGCGAAAATGTCTTAAATGCGTTTCGTGCCTCTGCTGAGGATATAATGGAGGAAATACATGTGGTTATCTTTGATTAAATACTTGTCATAATCAAAGGTGGTTACCTATCTAAAATGAGTTTGTAGTGTTTGCCATAAACACGCGAGTGATACTCCTGGTGTTGCAAGCGTCCATAGGCTGCGGTAACCGGTTACCATCAGGCAGGCCGTATGCTTGTTTGCCGCCTTAGTGGTATAAGAAAAAGAAAACAAAGATGATTATCAACAAGGTTTTTATTATTACAGAATTCCTTAAATAGGATTTTAATCAAAATTTTCATCTATTTGGGTAGTTAGATCTCATCTAGCTCATTAGCAATTAGCAATACTTCTAAGATTTAATACAACCACTGTGAAAATAAAGCAGTTAACTATAAATTACGAACAAGCGCAAGTTATGGATGGGACAAAAATTTAATTACAATAATGCAGTCACAATAGTGGGCTGCACCAACTCATGTCGGCAGTATCATTCAATCAGTACCTACATCAAAGCCAGCTGACTGGATGACGTCACCGACACATGTGGCATCCAGGCGCAGACTACTTGTTTTATTACGCCCCTACCCCCCTTTCTTTGTTACAAACTCCTTTCAGCTGAAAGGCTTTGTTGGATTCAACATTTTGAACGATGGAATTATGAATCAGTTCAACCGAGTAACATGTTATTGAAGAAAGAATATTTAGCATGGGTTTAGTTGGATTTTTCTGATCCAACCCAGTTTTTTATGTTTACGAAGACCGAAACAGTGTCACTTTGTTAATTTGTTTCTTTGCTAATTTCAAATCGATAGTTCTGTTCATGGTTGGTTTTAATGGTTATATATGTTAATGGCTACTGGAAATTATATTTAACTAGCTGTCCCGACAGACGTTGTCCCGTCTTAGCTATGAATTCATATGTAAAATACACCATTGAAAAAGGGACCTTAATTTATCCCGAAATTAAAAATGTACCGTTTTTTTTAAGCACCTTCTCCTGATAATAACAAACACAAAAAGAAAAGAATTAGCTAAATCGGTCCAGCCGTTCACGCGTGATGCCGTGACCAGGAAAATAGGGATTGGTTTTTATATATAGAGATTTATTGAAATTATATATATTACATTCTGATCGTACCATACAAACGATGTGTTATCAATATCATACGTACTGAGTTTAATAAACTTAATTATGTTATGTTCAAGTTTATCTCCGTTATCGACGTAAACATTTTTAATGGGTTTTAATTGGTTGAAAACTACAATTCACAATAAAATACATTTATGTACAACTATGAGTAACTAGATCCTACCCTCGAAATTATAAGGTAAAAAAAATATCACCATACTTAGGGCTTTTGACCTGTTCGCCTCTTATTCTTAACACCACAGTGGTGCCCATTCCGTTGTACAAAACTACAAAACTAATTTGACAGTTCTTAAAATCTTGCTATCCCTTTCTTATGTTCTGGGTTAAATAAGGATAGCAATACCTTTAGAACTGTCAAATTATTTTAATTTAGTGATTTTGTACGACATAATTGGCACCTATGTCTAGGTTTCCTCTTAGCATTTAAGTTATTGTAGAATGCGTTTGTAATATCGGTGGTACGTTCGCATTAGCAGGCGTCCCTAGGGGTGACTGCCTGCTTACTATAGCGGGATGTAACTGCCGATGCTTTAAGCTTATTTTCCAAGAGGTGAGCTAGTGTATGGCGTCATGGTATGTAAAAAGCCCTTCCGAGGATTAAATTAGGATTATTGTCTCAATAGGCAGTAGGTTCTTGCATAGTATAGAATATTTAGACCGTGTATAGTTAGACTGTTAGACCGTCAATATCGACACGCGACACTACAAGCAGCGTCGGATGGAATGCAACGCGACCGGTGCCCAGTGGACGGGACTCGAGATTAATGGGAAACCTGTATGTATGTATGTATGAAGCACGCTGTGAGCTGTTACATCTTGCGGGCTACGTAAAAAATATTGTGCTATTGGCATGAAGAAAGGAACTTCTCAAGCTCTAATGTAGTTAAGATCGCGATTTGTTAACCAATTCAAACACAATTAATGAAATAAAGACAAAATATTTTTTAAATAATAATATTATTGAAAAGTTTCTTTTCGTCCTGTTTCCAGGGGGACGAAGTTACAGGAAAAAGCTTACATGTATTTTAAAATGAACTCCTCGTGGAAACCTAGTTCCGTCGAGAATACGCTGTGCTGGCACTGCTGGCAGTAAGCTTCTGGCACAGTGAGTACTCTAACTAATAAGTCTTGTTTTCTAATTCGCTAGTTATTCAAGAATTTATAGGCTACCTTCTCTACCTACGGTTATATGAGACTAGGGCCATCCCATCCCGTCCTATGTCCTTCCGTAGACGAGATCGTGACTCAAACGCTGTTAAGTGCAATTTACTCATTAAACATTTGACAGACGACCTTCGCGTGATCACTTCATCCTCTTTGTAACATCCAGTAGGTGTCTGAATGAGGTACCCTTCCGAGTTACTACACCAACGGTCAGACTATGGTCTGTATGACAGCTGAGGGACATGGAAAACACACCTTTAGTTAAAGGTACCTGCCTACTAGGCAGTTGATAAGCGGACACCTTAGGGCTTGAAACACCAGGGCAGGGGTATCACAAATGTGCTGCCAACCATATTGTTGTAATACTGGAATCTCGTATTGAAATATGATGCTGTGCTTATTAGCATAGGGACCAATGCATTATATAGGAAACCTTCCTCTTGATCTATCTATTAAAAAAAACCGCATCAAAATCCGTTGCATAGTTTTAAAGATAAGCATACATAGGGACAGACAGACAGTAGGAACCGACTTCGTTTTATGCTGTGAAGCTGTGATAGTGGAGTACTAAGTTATTTAAATATGTATGCAACTACTTCCGAGTGTAAATCTGTTATAAATAAACGAAACAGAATATTATTCATAGTTAATTGATAACATCAAATAGGTACTTTTGAGTAAAGTCAATAACATCGTGAATAAGCAGTTGATAGTGTAAAAATAGATGCTACTCAATAGGGGCTTTTGTGATCCCATGCGCCCGCGCTCCCCTACTGTTGGCTATATGTATGTAAATTGTATACAAACATTCAGTTTAGTTAGTTCAATCAAAATAAAAAAAACTTGGTTTGTATGTACTTGTGAAACTTAATGAGCCGTATAAATATTTTTTGTAGTTAAATAATTAATGAAGCGCTATCAGTGAACATGACAAATAGATAATGAGACAGGAAATGAGCCATTCCGTTAGATATCACATATCATTGCATTTGAAGAACATTAGAGTTGGATAGATAGATAAGGAAGGAAGATGTTGAAATGGGTAGGACATGCAATGTGCAACCTAGTTACATTTTAATGATAAACTAAAATACATTTTACTTGATATGGCCCTGTGACTTCTGCTAACAAATATTGAGATAAACAAAATAATCTACTAGTTGACTTGGCAAATGTTGTTTCGCTTTTTAAAATATTTATAATTTATATTTTTTTTGTCCATTTATAAAATAATAATCATGGGGTAGATCACCCTTGTCACTTACAAAAATAGTTTACATCCTATTCTCAGACCTACTGAATATTTAAAAAAAAACATAAAAATAGGTCAAACTATTTTGGTGGAATTTTGTTTCAAACACAACACTTTAGTTATAATAATAGAGATAAGCTGAATAATAAGTATGAGTAAATATAAGTAGGATTACAAAAATCTATTGTCTTAAAAATTTTGAATGAAGAATGATGGAAGAGGAATGAGAGAGAGAGAGGGTTTGTGTAGTGGTATTTTAAAGATGTTGTGGTAAAAGAGCTGAATAAGATTTTTATAGAGTTTATTGTTATTTAAAGATGTCTTATAAATAAAAAAGCTGCTGCCTACCCAATCACACATCCAATCACACATACAGGCTTTTTATTCAAAATGCAAATTTCCAGGCAAATTACAAAGCAATTCTCTAGGTATAGTTGTAGATAGATAGACAGATATAGATATGTAGATGTAGTTCATTTTGCATGTAGGTACAGGAAACAGGATTGATACAATGTAGTGCTGTGAATGTTCTGGTTGTTCTGGCCTTGTTTGCAGCAATGACATCATATTTTATGTTGATGAGTAATTGCACACTTGACAATGTGAATATACATAACCAGCTTGAATAAGAGGAACTTATAATATTCCATAAAGAAATAAACAAGTGTGTTATTAAAAATGGTGACTCTGCAACTTTGTAGATTTGTAAGATGTTATGCTATTTTCTGAAAATATTGTACTAATATTTTATCCATAGTTGTAATAGACTATACGGAAACTAATTTGTGAAAGCAAGGATGATTCCTAATCCTGATTCGGGACTGCTTTCTTGACCACTCGGGTCAACTGGCTCGCGTTGTCTACAAATATTATATCACTTTCTGTTATAGCTACTTCGCACGCTTTGTTGATAGCAAACATCTAAATATTGACGCAATCGCCGCATTCACGTAATAAAAGTAACAGCGATCGTTCGCACGGTAAACAATAGCTTCTGTTTACAAACATGCCGGCATATTTGGCCACAACTCACCAGAACTTTGATGAAACGGCTCTCAAGTTCGTCCCGGTCCGGCATTGGGGGCTTTGCCCTGCTCCTCGTCGACGGCTGGCGAACATGATTACTCTTCGTCGTGGCTACCGGCCCGTCCAACATTGTTTGATCCCGTGACAAACTCAAACCCATTTTACACAAATCACATCGACAATCACTATTCACATTTTAAGTCATTTTTATCACCGAACACGGCACAATCACGCGCTTTTCATTGCGTCAACGGATCACATTTACACACAGTGGAATGCTTCTTAATAAGTTGGTCCAGCGGAGCGAAGAGGGCCGACCATATAGCGGCTTGCCTCCGAAGTAAAGTAAAGTAACATAAAGTGAAGTGAAGTGAAGTTAGCTGAGCTCGTAACTTTACTGACCATGACAGTCTGGCTGACGTTCTGTCAATTGTGACAGTATGTCTACGAACGCAGACAAGCCGTTTGGCTGTCAGACATGATGTGACATATGACAGTCAGTGTTGCCATTATATAATTGACATACGAAAATGAGTTGAATAAAAAAGTATGAATTTTGGGGTGAAGTAATTAATCGTTTTGCCATAATATACCTTTTATAGGTACTACTACCCTTACACTAACAGAAGCCTTAGGCCCTACGAACAACTTTTGTTCATAGCTTAGGCCTATTAAGCGTATTGTATCTTATCTCACCAGCAATCACCAGTTTCTTTGAGGTGAGATTTGTATAATTTACCTATATACGTATAAATATGATATACCTATATACGTATAAATATGATTTATTACTCAAGGAACCCAGGGGTAGTCTTAAATAAATGAAAACCAGTCTTTATTTTAATAATTTTATTGGTTATATATCATTTTATTGTTTTTATTCGTACAAAATTATAGCGGTAACGAGAACAGTGTTATTGTCCGTAGGTATCTATTTTAAATAATATACAATACACCAATATTTTTGTTAGCACCATTTTTTTTTATTTTCCTTTCTTTTTCTACAAACATACCATTACCTTAAATTGCAACGAATGCGCAGTTAACGAAAAAATATGGTCTTTTAAACATTTTCCGTAGTAACTAGGTAACTAATATTATGTTATGTGTTTATTAGCTTCATTCGATAAATTGATCACACAACAGTCTAAAACTAAATGAACTTATAATATTCACTGAACAAATGTGTCGGACTAAATTTACATTTTCACATCAAGAGCTCGATACAAACAAATATTAGGAAATTTGGTCCTGCTTCAACAATACGAGTGACATTTTTTTATTATCAAATGAAATCCACATCAGTACAGTCTTTGGTTAGGACAGAGAAGATATCTGAGATTATATTACTTAAATTTATAATAATATCACAAGCATAATAAACATTGAAACACCTAAAGAACCTCAGTCATACTTAAAATTGTGTTCACAAGCATCATTCCATAAAGTTATTTTTGTTTTCATATTTGATATAATGCTGCTGAGCTACTCATTAGCAGACTTTTATCATCATATTATATAAATTAAATACAAGAGTGCACTATTTTTCAAAAATGTGCAGTGTAACCTTAAGAAAGCATAGTTTAACAACATAAGCAAAGAAATATCTCTACTAGATGGCAATTAAATCTAGAGTTAGATGAAATTAGACAAAGGAGACAATGCACAAAATACTATGCGAAACTCGTACAGTAGTGTACATCGTTAATTTGTCAATACTACTTATGTTACACGTACTTTTTAATACTTTCAAGGCATATCCTCTATTATAATCCACCTTAAGCTAGATTTTTATTTACCTAAAGAATATATTCTCTTACACTTTCAAGTAGCCACTAGCATTAATTTTAATATTACGCACGTACAAATGTTAAATTCTCTTTTGGATAACTTGAAAGTGTTAAGAATGTACATCAATCTACTAAAATCTTTAACGGCACGTTAAAATGAGCTTATGGCAGCTTTATGCCTATTATACGTTTATGTGGCGCTCAGTATGACCTCTTTTCAACTAACGCAACACTACAAGTCTTTAAAACACGTACAAAATGAAATGAAACCAAACACTTAGAAATGCTTGAAACCTTTGACACTAAAATATTCTAACATTAAACTAAAACATTAATATACCCTATCCTACCCTATCCCATCCTCGACAGTAAGGAAACTTAAAATTCTAGAGCGAATCACTTTGATACAAGCAGAGATTACAATCAAATCACTACACGAGATTGTTATTAATAGAAATACAAAAATATTTGCATCAAAATTAGTTCTTACCGTCCAAATATGTGTAATTAAAATAATCAATTTAGTTATAAATTATCACTTTCAGAATATGACATTCAGCTCATCAAAATTTGCAATTAGTTTACATAGATGATGTTATTTTTATGTCTATAACTTACAAACCGAGTCCATTACAATGGACAAGAACTAATTATGTTATTTATGTATCTAAATTTAACACCTCTCAAGCCGAAATATGATTATTACATGTATCTCTTTTTTATACCACTAAAATGTCAAACCAGTATGCGGCCCAGCTGTCAGTAATTAAGTATTTACCGCAGCCTGTGAATACTGGCAACACTAGAGCTCTCACTCATGTGCTACCTTAAGCACCAGTATCTGCATCTGTGTGATGTTAGGACTACGCTTTGCTATGTACGTTTGCAACATCGGGGGGCGTATTTGACATCATGTTAAGGTAATTCTAGAATCTAGATCAACGGTAGAAAAAATAGACCTCGGTTACCAAAACCTACACTTTTTATGTTACAGCTGCTACGTCAAAATTACGTCAGAATTACAGCAACTTTACAAAGTCTGCGGGTATCACTAACGCACTGCCAGCTCTTTTTCACTTCCATAATGACGTCTACGCTACGCGTCTGTAAGAACGGTGCTAAGAAAGCAATACGCGTGTCAGTTAGCGAGTTACCTGCGGCTACTTGGAGGAGGGGTAGTAGTAGAGTACGGCGCAGCCGGGCAGCTGCCAGCGCGAGGCGTGCAGCTCGATGAGCTGCAACAAGGTGCGCCGCGTGGAGGGCGCGGCGGCGGGCTGCAGGAAGGCGTCGCGCACGGCCGCCAGCAGCCGCTCCAGCTCGCCCGGCAGCTGCGCCTCCAGGTCGCGACCGATGTACGTCAGCACGAAGAACAGGTTCTCCGTCTACACACAAACTTCATTCAGTTTACGCCCTAATAAGGCACTTTGTTTATACCACCAAAAGTGGCACACAAGCATACGTCCCACATGTAAGCAGCACTGTATCCTATATCCGCTAGCAATACCAGGGTTATTACATATTATAACGAGTTACCAACACTGTTGTGGCTTTTGTTAATGAGGACTCACAGTGCTAGCAGAATTAGTACTAGCGCAGCGTAACCTCGTGGAGCACTGGCAACCTCACATACCGCAGAAACTCGAAACTCCACAAACACATGAAGAATAGCTAAGAAAAGGTTGTCCGTCTGTACGCACAATTATTTATTCAGTTTACGCCCGCCCTTGATGAATAGCTACGTTGCCAGTTTGAAAAAAGCTACTTGAAGAGAACTGGCAAGAAACTCAGAAACTACTTTATGTATGCAGTTGTCTTTAAAAGTACCAGGAGATTTAAACGTAATTTTTATCGACCTAAAGACGTCTGACTATTTTACAGGTGTTTTTATATCCTGAATTTGATCATCAGGATTTAAATACTTTTAAACTAAACAATTTCAAATATCGATACAAATATTATTAGACAACATCGGTGCGCACTTTAAACTGTCATGGCATGTATCTAAAAAATTAACAGTATATTGAAGACGATTCCGCCATGTTCTACGTAGCTGTCATAAAAATGTCATCAGAATGAATGTCAGGTGTAAGTATGTACTCACGTCACTGGGCGAGGGCACGGGCTGGCGGATGCAGTCCTCGCAGCACTTGCAGATGAGCGTGAGCAGCACCTGGCCCGGCTGCGGCGAGGCGGCGCGGCGCTGGATGGCGCGCCGCCGCAGCTGGCAGTACATCTCCAGCAGGAACGACAGGAACGCCATCAGCCGCGGCCGCCCACCGCCCACCACGCTTCCCAGCAACTGCCGACAACACTCGGCTGTAGACTCCATACTATGGATACTAGAGAGCGCATAAAGATCCATCTGCACGCTGCCCAGCAGCTGCCGACAACACTCGGCTGTAGCCTCAATACTGTGCGCGCATAGGTACTAGAGGGCGAAAATAGATCAGTGAGCTAGGAGTTGCTTTGTGTAAAAATCAGGTAACCAACCAAGCCACCTCAGGTTAGTACTAGTGCCGACCGAAACAGTGTTTGAGAAGGCCAGAGCGATGATGAGCGGTGTATACTGTCTTGATCTTGGTATTCTCAAGCTCCATCCGCGGCCGCAAGCTAGTAGGTAGATACAACAATAAAGTGGTGTGTAGTGTAGTGGGTGTGGGTGTTATGGTACCTTCTCCCGGTCGTGGTACCACTGCTGAGCGGTGTTGAGCAGCGACTCGAGGAAGGTCTCGGTGCTCTCGCGCTCGACGACGGCGATGCAGCGGCGCGCGGCCGGCAGCGCGTAGCGCGGGGACTCCACGGCGCGCGACACCAGGTGCCCCACCGCGTCCATCAGCGTGCGCGCGCACACCGCGTTCGGGTCTGCACACCAAATACTCATACACTGCCATAACCACAGCCGGTCATGGAACATTATGAATTCAGAAAGGGAATCCAGCTGTCTAAGGCCAGGTAAAGGTTAAGGAATGGATTTCAAAGAGTAAATATTTAAGGTCGACCTTAGGCAAGCCATTAAAACTTGCCTTAGACAGCCGGAATACCTCACTAAATCCAAAAACAATACAATTCATTCATACAAGACACATGCAGTTCTTGGAGAATTTGGGTCAGCAATAATTTGTTACAATCTAAACTCACCTTCCAAAGCCTTATCGATGCATTCCTGTATCTCTGCGGGGAAGGTGCCCAGGTCCCCTGCATCAGCAGCCAGACCCAAGGCAGCCATACCGCTGGCCAGCGCATCAGCTGACGTGAGCGACTTGGATCTCTTCAGGCCGGGTGTGAAAGACTGCGGCCGGATGCTCTTCCCATTGCCATTTGTCAGCGAAGATGGCGGAGACTTCTTCTTTTCAGGAATGATTGCTTGCTGCGGCTGCAGTTTGAAGTGCACGCGGGGACCAACCTAGAATCAATTGATTGTTTTGTTTGATATTTTGTTTCTAATTACTGTCAAGGAGCTTCGGACTTATTGGCTTTTTGTACATTTATGTTACCTAGTTTGAAAAAAACATTTATCTGTGATCTGCTTTCTTCTAATATGGATAATTCAAATGCTAAAATTTATAAACCTGCAAATATCAGATGAAGTGAAATATGTATTATACACTTAGTTTTTCATTATAGAGCGCCATTAAACTCTTGACTTGCAATTCTTGCAAACATCTTTTGCTTATTCTACATTGATCAATCTCTTGATACGTGGCCAACCATTCGGTTGGCTTAGTAGAGCATATAGCACAAGTTGTGTGAAGAGTATTATGGGCAACTAATAACCAAGCCAAGTCAAGATATAAGCTGTTTGAATGATCGACAAACCTGCGCGTGCGGCACGTTCCCGCTAGAAGCGCTGTTGAGGAGCGCATGCGGCGGCAACACGGGCCGGTAGTGCGGCGGCACCTGCGCGTGCAGCACTGCTGACCGCGAGTGCTGCAGCCCCACGCTCGTGTACCCGAGGCCCATCGCCGGCCTGGAAAATACACCACCATGCTATTATGAATACAGTCGTTGGCGACACCAAATATTATTTGGTTTTATATTCAAATTCAACATTATTAATCATCATCATCATTAATATGTTTTAGTCGTTAACTAGATGCAGCTAAGTGAGTACAGTAAATTGTGTGCTGCAAAAAATATATCATAACCTGTTGTCCTTGCCTCTCAAGATGTTCATCCTTTTCAGCAGTAGCATCATCATGGTCTTAATCTTATTCAAATAATAATGCCATTCATATAACGCCGATGGCTATAAAATTATGTAGGTATTATTCAGGAGGTTTTCTAAATTAGACCCCCTGTTAATCCATCCAAGTAAGTGTGTTCACTCCCATTGGCCCGGGCCGGAAGAGATAATTTTGTAAATTTCTGCACATTTTAACTGGAGTAAATTGGCTAATCTGCTGTTCGCGTCGTAAATAACAATTCTCTTGGAAAGGACTCGGCTGGGAATGCGGATTTTTCTATAATAACATGATTAGGAAGTTTAGGAACAAATGAATAGATATGGAGGCTGTATACATCTAAATAATTAGCAAAGCGGTAAACGCCAGACGACAACAAAAATTGCATAACCATAACATACTTGAAATGTTGAATCCAATTTCGGTAAGCAACGTTAAAAGCGATATCGTGCTACGAAAATATTACGTGAAAATGTATGCTTGAAGTTACAGTATACGAAATCCTTTCAGAATTATAAAGAACTTCCATATTTAACGATAAAATACATATTTGTACAAAGTATCACTTCTTTAATTGCCTCAAAATATTTAATAGAATTCCTATTCATAAGTGCAGTTACAATAGCTACCATCGTCGCAATGATATAAGTAGGCTTATAAATAATACATCGTCATTAGCAGTCTGATCATACATCGCCGAGCTCGTTACGGTATCGACTCCTGCGCAACTAATGTGCACACAGGCAAATTATTGTTGCTAACAATGACGGGAAATGACAGGAGTAGCTAACTTTATACATATATCGCAGACTATTAAAGTTTGGTACATTGTTGCTGTGTCCTGAATTCAAGGATATGATATAATAAGTAGGTATCTGTGTGTGCACTACGACGGTATCCTTTCATCTATTATCAAAAATAATTATATTTTATGATGTATCTAATTCATTGTAGAGAGCGCCATTTACTTTCGATTTGCACAATCTTTTTCTTCTTTTACATCTATCAATCTGTTCGTACATGCCCACTGGTGCAGAGAACACTTTAGAAATAATTATCACTATATGAATCAGCAACCGACCGGCCTCTATGTATTTTCATAACTATTCATGCATTTGCATTTTTCAATTTATATCATATTCATTTTTATTATTACCGTCCAAAAGATGTGCAATTTGAAAACATCACCTTTGTGAGGTATCGTCAGGCCAGTCGATCGAGTCACAAATGAAATTAATTTCGCAACCGGTGGCGTGTTGCGGTCTGCAGAAATGGGGACAAGTGGCTTGCCCTGTCTGCTCTCTGATGCACTTACTATTGTCTCGCCACTGTACTGCAGGCACTACTACTTCTAACGCTGCGTGTGTGCTAGTGAAATTGTGTTTCGTACCGTCAACGGCGTCAACCTAGATTAAGTTATTTTAAGTGAGTAGCTTTGTTGATGATGCATGATACTCATAAGTATGCTAGTACCTAAAAACAACTTGAAACTCTTTTTATCAAAGATTTTTAACATAAAATCATTAATTCACTTCTACTAAGAACTGAATCCGAACCCGACAATGAAGGGCAAATGCAAGCGTGACTAAAAGGTCCTTCAATTGACATTAAGACCTCCGATCCTTTGCGTAGGTTTCATCTTGAATAAGGGCATGCACTTTGTATTTTTATAGGATTTGAGGTCAAATCGTTAATCGGGATGAGATCATACAGTTGGAAACAATTCGCAATAAAAACTAAAGTGACATGAACAAATGGTGACACACATCGCGCCGGCGAGGTTGGCAAATATTTACCTAATACCATTACCATTATTATTTTGGTTATCCACCCATGCATGATGATATTTTTTACCATATATATAAGGTAATCTCGAACCTTAATATCATAGAAGCATCTCGAGTTAAATTACAAGAAATACAAACGTTTAAGTAAGTGAGGACTCGTCACAAAACGTTGTCATATTATATTGTTGACTTGTTGTGTCATATATATCCAGGATCTTCAATTTAATATTGCGTCCATTTGATTGAAGACAAAAGGTTCGTTTTAATTTATCTAAAATATAAACTGATTCAGGACCTTTCACGAGTACCTGGAACATTATTGTCTCCAATTAAATTATCACTAATATTAATTTGAAATTGAATTACAATAAAATCTACTCCTATCACGACGGTATGCATAGTTATTATGTCTGCTGCTCATACAATAATATCATGTGGGTACCAGCTTGTGTCTCTCACTGCTAATTGTTTTGAAACTTTGTGAATATCTACAAGCATTATCTACAAGTAATGTTAATGAATTCGTATCTATTTAAGTATTTTTTTTTTCAACTTCTTTATCGTATGTATGTCAGAGATTATGTTGTTTATACTACTGAGATGGAAATATGGCAAAAAGACAGTCTGTCTTGCTATTTCTTCTCAAGAGAGAAGAAATTCTTCTATTACGTCCTAAACTGATAAAGCAATTTTCATCTTTTGGTTGATTACAATACTGATCATGCATGGCAAGAATCATTTTTATTGCTACGGAATCTTAGCCGTTAAGTCATATTTTATGTGGATTTAGTTTGAGTATTCCTGCCAAGGTTATAAGGTATACCAGAAAATGTATCTACACCTGTTTTAAATTTTGTTCACTAATTGCCAGCACTTCGGTTAATTTAGCAATTAGTTAACCAAGTAGGATGAAATGAAGAGATCAAAATGTAATAGATGTGCTATCACAACCGGCTTTATTTTAGGCTTTATATAATTCAAACTTAAGCTTTGAGCTCACACCTACACATAACACAACCCGTTTGCGTTCACGTGAGACTGGAAACAATATTTTTTCAGTCTCAATTACTAGGTACACTTTCGAATAATGCTCACCACGCTGCCGATTCGGTACATAGAGTTTCAGCGGTCTCTATTTTAAATACTAACATCTAAAATTTATGACGATGAGCGTACGTGTAAAATACCTAAGCACTGTAATTGTTTTACATTTATTAGGAGCTTAAAATTACTCTTATTCTTCCTCTGTAGTCTAGTGAAACATCATAAGTCATTCAATTTTGACCAGACATCAAATCGTGTGTGTAATTCACATAAATGTTTATGTCTCAGACAGGACCACAGTCACCATCTGCCCTGTAACTGCTGTTACCAATAAGGTATTTCGATCCGCTAGAATACATACACGTCTACAAATTCCCTCTACCCACTTCTTACAATTGTGTTCTTCCTTTCTCCTACTCATATCATCATTTACACACACACCGGTTTTCTCCGATATATTGTGTAAGTAGACACCTTACAATTCCTAATAATAAAGTGTAATGCGGAGCAAACACATCTGTATTGATAAAGCAGGAACGGCGGCATCCAATCGACAGCAAGAAATTAATAAAAACGCGAAAACTGTGTGCCATGAAGTCATTTTTATATAAGAATGAAGTTGACCTTGGTGGAATGACAACGAGACTTGGTCTCTAAAGTATATACCTACATCTAGGGTATGGTATGACGCACAGACTGACAATTAGAATGGACTCAGTATGTTTAGTCTGTTCAGATGTCATAACAACGCGTTTGGTATAGGTACATGTCCCATAACCTAGATTTGATAAATTAAACCAATGTATTAAAACAAAACTAGTAAACCTTGAAAACTACATTAATAAACCTTATATAGAAAATTGTACCAAAATATTTTAATTTAGTTCCTCTGACAATAACGGTTATATTCACAGGGAATTCACAAAGCTCATAAGATCGAGAAACAAGGATCACCATGGTATATGTTCTAATGAAAAATGATCCAGTTTCTACAGTAAATATGACACTTGAGACAGTCCATAATACAAATTGAGCGCTGTTCCATTCATTAGGTACATACACGCAAGTAATATGGAAATACGTCAGGTATTCACTCCGCAAACAATACTGTCTTATCAGTTGGCCACACTGAACATCTGGCACGTTGTTGGCAAACAATCAGACCAATGAAAACCCCATCAATTTCCTTATCTCAGTTAAAAATTTCTCAAATATCCAGAGTGGAACGCTTTGATAAACTTATGAATTTGAGTATAGAACGATCTAATCGACGTTTACTAAATAAATTGTACTCACACAATGTCAGACGTAGAATATCTTCCACGAACCATCTTCACAAATATTTTTTCATCGAGTATTCAAGTAAACCATGAAACTACACAACTCCACACTTCACACTCGTCATCTCACTGTTTGAATAAATCTATGTTTACGCGAGGTGCAATAAAATTTATCACAATGTTCAAAGTGCTCGGCAAATCTCAGAGCAAACTTGGCAATATTGCTTACAAATTACGCCCCATTTCCCTCCCAGCATCCGAACTTAATAATAGAACGAGAGTATCCACCGCATATATCCTAGCCTTCCCAGAAACTGGTTCGTAAAGCTCGGCTGATTTTAACGCGAGTCACTCAGACGGCACTATTGAAATTCGTATTCATAAAAGTATGAAGAGTACATAGGTTTCAAGTTCGTTCGGAAAATTTCGTTGTTTGTTCGAACTTCGAGTTGGTGTCGGGAACTCCGCGCGTCTCCCGGCGCGTGCACCGACTGCGCGGGGCGTTACGTCGATCAGCCCGTTTTGGCGCGCGCGGCTGTGTTCGCGTCACAGCCGTCAAGAACAAAGTGATAACAAAAAGTCTACAAATGATATTACGGGTACATATGAAACGCCTACGCATCGCGGACATCACAGTTCCGCCATTTAACGTGCCGGTTTGTTTTTCATCCATTGGCGCGGAGCCAACGACACCATCTCCATTGGTTACGTTACTATCGTTGATGAGAAACTAGCTACCAAGGTCAAAAACGCTCTGGATGTTGGAAAAAACTTTGAAGCCTCATTCATTAAAAACAAACTGTAGCAGCTCAAACCGGTTACGAGTACACAAGACAAGCTAAAGATAATCATATATTTATCTTATTGCAAATCTCTGTGTAGAGTGGAACAGTTCATCGCTCGTGATAATGCAAAGTCAAGGTTTGGCGCGTTCCTATTTTGTGTGCAACTACAATGTCCAAAGTGGTGACGAAGTTTCGCTGACGGGCCTGGTTTATGTCTAGATATACTGTACTAAATAGGTATGCTGTTTTACAGCTCACATCATGATGCGTAGTAACCGATACGTCGGTCAATCTATTAAACTATTACCAAAAACATCTTCCGTTTTACCACTTTTGGATAAGTTGTGCAAAACTAAAATTAATATCCAAATGAAAAGATGCAAAAATTGTCTCGCTGCTCTGAACATTCACTTTTATTTTATTACATAACGTATCCACTACATTATAATGAAGTTTTTTCCCAAGTAACTAAGACTATTAAATTTTGAAGTTAATTTAATGTTAGCGTCTACTTTCTGTACTGAAGTCCGAAATTAGCAGCACTCACTGAAGTTTAAGAGCAAACGCGTGATGGCGTGAGCAAAGGGCATATTATGCGGAAGGTTGAGGATAAAGATGTAAGAGGAGTTATTTGTAAGAATGTGAATGGGTAGAGAAAGACAGGTTAGACTTAAGAAAAGATTGATCAACTGTGAGAAATCTGGCTAGAAATAAGTCAAAATAAAGACACGGTGGAAAGAGAAGAATGGAAGATTAAGAGTAAAACATGTTGCATCGACCGCAAATGACGATGAGACAAGATATGAACAGAATGGTATATTGCCTCCACATTAAATATTAAAAATTAATAGGTACTTTTTGATCGTGGTCAGTTCTTTAATCAAATAAAGATGTAAGTAGTGTGACTCACCTATTTTGCAGGTCAGACGGCTTGGCCATAGTGAACTCCTTCGCGTGGACATTAAGCTTGTTACCGGACGCCGAGGTTGGTGTGGTGGCTGTGCCGCCCGCCGTGGTCGCCGTCACCCCGTCTGTGCGTACACCTGGCGGTCAACCGCGTAATCAAGAGAAGAGGGAGATAGGACAGATGACGCAAAAGATACAAGAAGATGTGATGTGAATGAAAATGAAGATACACTTAAGATTGTAGACGTATGTGGTGCTGTTGAAGTTGTGATTGCTATTGGCGTTCATAGTATAGAACATAAATTAACATGCAGTATTAACAAGAAAACTATAGTTGTTGTTAATGTAAAAAGTTACCAGCCACGTTGGTTAGACCAAAGATTAAATGATATTCAGTTTACTTGTTAGTTGAAAGAATTTATTTCATGTCTACTCGTAAAGTGATTGAGATGGTGAAAACGAAATAAATAATGGAGCCGTGCCAAATGTCACACAAAGAAACGGAAGAGTATAAACAGGTCAAATGTTTGGAATAATCGCGTGTTGTCGCCTGTTACAAAAAAGCTTATAAATTAATTACGATAATATTCCGTACTTCTTTATGACATTGAAGTACCAGTTGGTCTAAAATGGTTCACAACCTAAGAATACGTGGGTCGTTACAAACTGAAATTCGCTTCAATAAATAGACGCGAAACAGTCGTAGGGACATGCTGCATTGTATGAGGACCTGCTTTCATTACAATGGCTTAAAACGTCATTGATGCTGACGTTAGAATCCTATCTATGGATTGTAGCAATTTCTTGCACCCAAATGTAAACTCAGGGGCCACAATGCAATAACAGGACGTAAATTATGAGTATAAAAAAAACCTTAAAAATGCAACGTTGCCTTCTGTAAAACAACATTATTGATGAAAAATTGTGTAAAACTTTCAGCCACACATCGGCCCGCCGTAATTGGGTAACCTGGATTGAATCGCGTGCGTCTCGCTCAAGCGCACAAGGCAAACTTTCCTTTAGTATTCAAACGTTGCCTGTCTTACAGATCACCGCCGTTGCCTCCGTGCAGAATTGAAGAGCGAATACTACGAAATTATAAATAGGCAGTGCATGTGTTTTTAGCATCATAAGAATTGATATCTAGAGGGCGTTTCTGGTATTATAAATAGTATGCTGTGAATTAATCTTATCCGTAATATCACCCAGATTACAGAGTCCCGATACGATTCCATAAAAACATTGTTTTGGGCTGTCTGTTATTCGGGATCATTATTGAAAACGCCTGGAACGAATTTGACAAAAATTATTACAGGCGTAACGTAAAGATTTCAAGACTTGCAGACTGATGTAGGAAGCAGATTTTAAAGTTTAAACTTCACAGACTTTACATACTGAATCTTAAAAAATATTACGATGATCTTTGATTATATATCACCGTCTTTGATATATATATGATATCAAAGACGGTGATAGAGAAGTTTTCTTTTCGTAAACTCCAATCCGTGTAGGTGCGGCAGGTAACCCGCCAATGACAAGAGATGAGCTAATAAATAAACGAGTCAAGATTTTGTGATTGATACAATTTAAGTATAAAAACAGACTAACAAAATTATTTGCCTTGTTCCGGCAACAAAAGCGCTCTTTATGGACTGCATGTGTAAATAAATATTCTCGAAACTACGGAACGCTTAAAAAGTATGCATGTAAAAATTCGAAATATGACGTCGAACTTCAAAATACATAATCTCAAAGTAGATAATATACTACGTACAAACATAATGAAACGGGATATACTAATACTTGATACAACTGCATAAAATCTTCTTGCATGGTAAGCATGGGGACTCTATAAGAGGTAGATAGAAAAACATGAGAGAACTGAATTGGTATTATACCAATTCTAAGATTGAACAACTAAGTCTTTCATATCAACAAGATCAGCTATGTAATCCATCGAATCAACTGTCACTAAGTACTTGTGAAACAAACCTGGAACTTCAGAGACTGGTTGTGTGACCGTCACGGCTGCTACCGTCACGGACACCGGTGTCACGGACACTGGAGACACCGACACTGGACATACAGCCACGGGCGACACCGACACCGGCGCTACACCCACCGGTTGGGCTAACGACTGCTTCACAATACACCGCGACATATCGCAATAAACTTATCCTCTATTTCAATACAAAAACACAACGAAACATTCGCTTGACAAACACAAACCTCCACAACAAACATCAGACTGTCGGAACGTTCCAAATATGATGTTTTGTTTATTTTTAATATTTGGCGCCAAATTTACGTAGTGAAGTGACGTAGAGATGCCCGCCAGCCAGCAATAAAATTTCATATGCAACCTAAGAACCGAATCGATGATTCTATTAAACGAGGTTTGTAATAGTAGTTTTTATCTCTTTCGAACGGTATGAACTGAAGAACCCTGAAACTGGAGTTTTTGGCGGGAATCAGGCGGAGCGGTTGAGATTTTTTCCAGTGTGTCGTAAATTATGTTATAGTGATCTTTAATGTGTATTTTTGGTGTCGATATGTGCAGTAAAGTTTCATTTAGTGACTGATTTATAGGAGCATTGGAAATAATGCCATAATACGACTTTTAAGTTAAGTGATTTATCATTTTGGTCAATAGGTTACCTCTAATCTAAAGGCGTGTTACGATCTGCTACTGCCGTGGGTTGTCTCCAGAAACTCCATTGGGCGTTAGAATGCATGACACTAGGCATTTTAATGCGGCAAACACGAGAAATTTTGCAACATGAAAATTCTCTAACACTCGACACTGGCAAAAATAGTCCCTGAAGGGATTGATTGCCATACTTAGGAAGAAGAAGAAGAAGAAGAAGAACCCTGAAACTGCGTATGACTTGATCCGAAAATATAATATAGATGAAGTTGTGAAATGAAGAACAGTTGTGTGGTGTTACATGTATCACATGCAAAGCGAAGAGTCATAATGAAAGGACAATAAGGGAAAAGGAGATTAGAATTTAAGGGGATTATGAAAAGCCCTCTTACCTGGAGGCCTGTATATTTCAAGGGTAGGCTTGCCTTTAGCGTTGGTGAGTATCATACTCCGTCGTTTGCCATTGTTCGAAAACTGAAAAAAAAACAGTAAGTAGTTTAAAGAAGAACAAAGTTCGATTTTTTAAAATTTCTGTTCTTGTTAAAAATATATATAATGCCCATTACTTTAGCTTAAACAATTCTGAACTGATTTTGGTTACGTCTGATTCTAAGATGAATTATCGAAGACTAAACAAAATATTTTTAATGGCCAATATAACCATAATCAGAATCATCATTTTTGGACTGCGGCCAAGATCTCAGTATTAAAGTTATCCTTGGCATGAGCAGATTACCTTTATTTTACAAAACTTTCAGAATTAGGCCATGATTAAAGATATTTTCAAACAATAAAAGTGTAGGGTCTCTGAACTAACAAACGGTGAAGCTAATTTTAGGTAGATAGTCAGATTAACATCTTTAGTGTACCCCCTAAGTTCATGCTTGAATTATGTACTCGTGTTTAATAAACTCCAGCGCATTTCACCATATTTTCTTGACGAACTGTCACGATTTATTTTCAGCATTTTCAATGATGAAACAGAGGCTCGCATAACCGACTTACATAAATATACCTTCCTACTATGTATGAGTAACCGTGTATGAGAAGTTTTGTTTATTTTTGTGGAATCTTTATAATGTTTAGAGCTGAAGGTTAATATAAGATTAATATCTTTGGCTTACAATATAACCTTCGTAGCGTAATCTTCTAACGATGATGGTGCATAGGAACAATGAACGTAAACTTTTGTGTCATCTTTACGCTTAGCAACTATTTCCTAAGTATCGATAGATGTTTTTTTTTTTTAATACCACTAAGTGGCACACAAGCATACGGCCCACCTGATGGTAAGCAGTCACCGTAGCCTATAGCCGCTAGCAATACCAGGGGTATCGCTACAGGGTGCCAGCCATGTTGCTGATGAGGACTCACTGTGCTAGCAGCAATACTACTAGCTCAGCGTATCCTCGTGGAGCACTGGCAACCTTACTTACATTTACCTCGCACTTTACTTCAGGGTAATTAATAGTATTCAAATATAGCGTAAGTATATAACAGAGAGATAATGCAGCATTATTTAGAGATATGTTTTTTCGCGACTAGCAATATGCGCATGCGAACTCATTAGCAACGATCGAAGGGTTCGTTCAGAAGCCCTAGCAAAAAATCTTTAGAGTACGTTTTCGTTTCATTTTCGACTATTTCTGTATAGGAAAATGAACAGCGCTGCGCCGGCGAAAAGTGGATATAAAAATTCGTATGAAAATTTTGTTATTTTGAGAGATACGTTTTCCGAAGACGAAATTCGTTCTTGATAGGGCTACTGTAGTACCAGTAACCTCTTACTAATATCATAATGAATACATAACACATGTACGGGGGTAATAAACAAAGTCTTACCTATTCCCAATATCAGTATAGATAGATACGTACGTAGATTCATACATATCATCACGCCAAGACCCTTTCGGGAAAGACAGGAGTGCCATTTCACTCTTAACCTGTACACCTTTAAATTTATAAATGCCAGAGATATAAATCTAAAAGATTATGTTCAACAAGCCGTACAAAGGCTAGCCAGTCAGTGCCAGTTAGTGGGTAGTGCCACCATCGCCCACGACGGTCCACAATTGTATTGGAAATCATTAGCGATGTTTATTAAAATTATTGTCCAATACCCTTGAGCAATTGAAAGTATATGTAGTTGGTATTATCTATACATAGGCTAATATTATAAGTACAGTGCCCACCAGTTAATGTATCAGGAGGTTCAAAAAGAAGTAAGGGGAAATAGGATCTCCAGTGGGTTTTCCCATTAAAATTGGAGCCGCCCGACTGGGGACTGTACCTCCACCTTACAGAAGACCGCAGTGAAATAAATACTACTTTGATGTAGTGTTGTGTTTCTGCGGCGAGTAAGGTTGTCAGCGCTCCATGAGGTTACGCTGCGCTAGTAGTAATGCTGCTAGCACAGCGACTACTCATCGACAAAAGGGGTTGGCAACGCGTCAGTGATATCCGGGCGTGATGATATATTATGTATCAACTATGGTCCTACACTTTGGTCGCGGTTAAATACTGCACGTATTTTATACAGTCATAATAAATGGTGTTTTCTAAATCGCCAAATGAATGTCAACACGTAGGTATGTATGACACGTTGACAACCTTTACATATTGAAATTAGCTGATATGTCTTTACATATCAGCTAATTTCAATATCATAATCAAAGTGAATTTCCAGCGTTCTCTTTAGAACGCTGGAAATTCACTTTGATTATTCATACTTAATTTGTTAAAAAACTTTAAAAAAATGCCGTCTGATTTCCTGAAGCTCATTGCAATATTTCCAATCAGTATTATTTGAATTTTACGTTGTGGTAGTATTGTTTATATTCGACAAACGCTAGAATACACAAGCCCACAGAAACACAGACTATGCCAAAATTACCTACCTGGTTATGATGCATATTGTGATGTGACTGCGGCCGTATGAAGCTGCGCTCGCGCATGATGACTCCAGGAGAGGCGAAGTCCTGCATCCTGTAGCTTCTCTGCAGCTCGTTCCCTCCCAGTTGGGTTTGCATTTTGGCGAGAATTTTGACGGTTTATAGCAACACTGGGCCTTAATAATCTGTGGCGACTCCCGCCTTGTTTTTTACTTTCGCGGGATTATTAACTGCACTATTTGGTTATAATGCACTCGTATTTTTGTTGTTTTTTTTTTATGGGTGTTAACAAAAATTTTAGCTTCTTTTATAGTAAGTAATAATATTCTAGTCACTAACGAATAAATCGGATTTATTATACAACAAATAAATACACTAGATCAATGACTAGTATTATAGTTACTTTATGTAATGTCACACATACATTGATTAAATATTCTCTCCAAATATTTACAAAAATAAAAAAATGTACAAAACGGGCAATAGGTACGCGTGTAAAATGCGAAATTTAACAGCAAAGCTTCGATATATTATTATTATTATTATAAGTTTAAATTAATCACAATTATTTATTGTGACGTCACTTTAGAGATCACTTCTCCGATTTATATATGCATATATTAAATAGTACTTTAGAACCTCATCTGTGGCCACTGATAGAGGTTAGTTCGAGTTTTTCGTTTTATTTTAAATACGATTTATGTACAAGAGCAGTGCAGGATTGCTTTAGTGACTGACAGTCGAAGAGCGATGTATATATTTCGAGGGGCTGAGAATGTTATCTGCAGCGCCTAGCTCGAATCGTTTTGTCGAAGGGTTTGGTGAACCCAAATCTGTAACAAAAATAATATCGTTAACCATTTTGGAAGGCAACATTTTATCGCCCTCTCGCTATCGTAATTTTTTTTTTTAAATAAGAAGCTTTTATTAACACTTCATCTAATAAATTAAAAACGATTTTCCAATTGTGTCCAAGACAACTTTTTGACGATTTAAATTACAGATTGAGAGCACCGAGTATTAGCTCGATTTATTTACTCAGTGCTCAGAGTTTAGACACCTTTTAATTAGTATTACAGCAAATCTACACTAATATTATAAGGAGGAATGATTGGTTGTTTGTATTGAATAGGCTCCGAACTGATTTGAAATAATCTTTTACCATTAGAAGCCGACATTATCCCTGATGAACATAGGCTACTTTTTACCGCAGGAAAATGCTTCATTCCTACGGGAAAACGGGTAATAGTATACTTTATTGCTTCGCGGGTGAAGTTGGGGGAAAAAGCTAGTCTATACTAATATTATAAAGAGGAAAGATTTGATTGTTTGTCTGTATTGAATAGGCTCCGAAACTGCTGGACCGATTTGAAAAAATCTTTTACTATTAGAAGCCGAAATGATCCCTGATGAACATAGGCTATATATTTATTGATACGCGCGCGAAGTCGCGGGGAAACAGCTAGTACCTAATATATTGCCTACATAACATACCTCCTTCTATTTATTAAATGTTTCAGCGAGAGGCGATATAGCCTCGAACCGGTTTACACATACATTGCGGTGCATTAAAAAAAGGAAGTTACCAATTACCCACGGCATTACACTAGCGTTTGGTGTGTGTGAGTACATGTATAGTAGCTGTTCACTCAGCGTGAAACTATGTGATATGTTTGGGAAAATATACAACCGTACTCTCCGAACAACCTATTCAATTGGTACCTACTGCTGATCGAAGTCTTCGAACTAAAACATTTCTTTTTCTTATACCACTAAGGTGGCACACTATCATTCGGCCACCCGATGGTAAGCTGTCTCCTTACAATACCAGGGATATCACTAACGCGTTGCCAACCCAGTTGTTGATGAGGAGTCACTGTGCTAGCAGCATTACTACTAGCCCAACGTATCCCCGTGGAGCACTGGCAACCTTACTTACCGCAGAAACATACCAGACATATGTATACTGACCGAGCCAAACAGCTTTGGGAACCGAATTCTCCATATTATAACTGATCAATTAGCTTTCGAATGTTAATGGTATGCATAATTTAGTAGCAGTTCAGTACCTGCAAGCCATGCTTACTATCTATAATCGTTAACGCTATAGAAAAAGGAATAAATGTATGGGAATTAAAAACTTTACCACGTGACACAATGTTTTTAAGTCCCATACATTTCCTCCTTGGTTTTCTATAGTGATAACGATTGTAGATAGTAAACATCGTTAAGCCAGGTGATCACGTCACCCAACCAATGGCACCCCAAGAGAATACAACCGAGATGGCACCAGGCTCAAGAAGACTTGTCAGATGCAAAAATGATATTGCTTGACACAACACAGTGGCAGGTTCCAGCGAAGGTAGCGAAATTTTAACAACACCTGTGAAGAAGTCCTTAGAGTAAGGACTTAACGAACTAGCCCTTATTCTGAGTGAAGATCGTTCGAAAGAGGTTGGTTTAATTCAAAGTTGTTACAATAAAATGTCCAGTATTACACCGAACACAATCCAGCAAATACTTGAAAAGACGAAAAGAAATCATTGGAAAAAGAGACATGAAACTGATTACCATAAATACCCAAAAAAAATCAAAAGGCTGAATATCCGTATGGCAAGAAAATTCTTCGCGTCTTGTCCCAGGTACTAACGGAAAACAAAACATTGTTTAAGTTAACGTCTAAGTAAATCGGAACACGTCTTATCTCGGCTGCGGTAGACTTCGATCAACAACGAGATAATGCGTTAGGTAAAAATAAACTTTTCGAGGAGCATTGAACTGCCAAGGCGTATGGGCCAGAGCGGTGTCGGAAACTCGTTTTAATTACAGATGAATTTTCTTGTTAGCTAACCAACTATTCTATTGATAATTTAATTTCTAACGACATCAATGTCTATTTTCCTAGTGTTTTACCACTCAAGTATTCCTAAATTACTCAATAAAAGTTGACTATAGCCCCTATATCATAAATTGATAAAGTCTTCATGTTGTGACCAGGTTCTAATAATGATTCATTTCCGTCGGAACTCACATTCTGGTCTCAGTTTAGAAACGATACCGCGAATTCCAGAGAAACTCGTGTGAAAATATCTGACCAGCCTAGTCGGGCAGTTTCATTTAGAATGGTCTACTTGTCCAAATCGCCAGCTAGGACTTTAATATTCAGAAAATTCAGTCGAAATTGATACATCCCGTATATCCCCATTAATAAATCCCGTTTTGGAATTCGGCTTAAGATGCATTAAGTTTTAGCTGTAATAATTTTTAAAATTGAGTCCGTGAACGAAGCATTCGACACGGTTGCCAAATAATTTCCGACATTACACGAGATGTTTTCACATTGTGTGCGCCTTCCAAACGTATGGGTCATTAAAAAAATGCACTAGCTGTGCATGCAAATGGAAACCATGTAGGAAGCTGTGTGCATGGTGCACCAAAGCTCATAAATATTAACTACATTGTTTACATTGATATACAATTACGCATAGTTTAATGCGTTGAATTTAAATAGGTATGAACGGAGAATGGAATTAGCTGCTTTGTTAGTTGCTGATGGAATATTGTATTTTTTGCTTGCAATAGGTAGGTACATAGATTAGGTTAGGTACCTATACAAAATGATATCTTAGACACCAGCTGTTGTTTAGGACTTCTCTACGAAACCCTATGACATTATGCTGGTACTAAGGAAACCTGTCTCTCTGTCTGTCATACTTTTTCTGTCCTACCTTCTTTATCAGCGTGCGTTCGTCTGTCTGTCCTTTTCTGACTTATAGCTTTCATCAGGTTTTTATCTCTTTTCATTGCAAAAAGCTGGCTATTCCAGTTTGAAGGGCACTTTAGCTAGTGATATCATTGGGCAAATAAGACTTAAGAGCTAAGGTTTCGAGGGGACGAGCGGAATGCAGTGCCACGCAGGACTTTATGACCATGATACTTACCATCAGGCGTCAAGGTCGTAACTCGTATGATAGTAGGAAAGTAAAGAGAGGTGGGGCGATTTGGAATTTCCCGTAGGTTTTCATTTATTGGAGCCGCCCGACTGGGGACTGTTCCTCCACCTTACAGAAGACCGCAGTGAAATAATACTACTTGATGTAGTGTTGTGTTTCTGCGATAAGTAAGGTTGTCAGTGCTCCACGACTCACGAGGATACGCTGGGCTAGTAGTGATGCTGCTAGCACAGTGAGTCCTCATCAACAACATGGTTGGCAACCCGTTAGTGATACCCCTGGTATTGCTAGCGGCTATAGGGTACGGTGACTGCTACGGTGTGTGCCACCTTAGTGGTATACAAAGAAAAGGTAAGTGACTCACCGCTCTGATCCTGCGTCTTCTCGTTTGTCCGTGCGCTGCACTCGACTCGTTTAATATTCTCGTATTTGTTTCACTGTAACAACATTAATGGAAATTGTATTACCATTTTATAAAAGAGATACATACAGTTGTATATGGAACCTACTCCTTTCTTGAAGTCGGTTAAAAATCAGGCCCATAAACTGAAAATGATCTTTATTTGACAAGACTTTACAGACAAGTAATTTCAAAACGTCAGAGTCTACCACCGGATTCGAAAGGTCGTTTTGCTGAGAAGAATCCGGCAAGAAACTCACCAATTACTCTTACATAACGTGAATATTTTACAAAAGAATATAATAAAAAATAACATTAACACATAGACAAGGATATAACGCTTGCTAGACAAGGATATAGCTCGAGGACTGTGACGTCACATTTATTGCATTGCATAAGTAGTTTGACAAACGAAAAATTGTGAGATAAAGAGATGTGTACATTCCTAATATCCATTTAAAACAAACACTACCAACATTGATATGCAAATTACAAATTGTAGATTCTCCTTCAATAAAGATTATATAATATTCATGCCGTTGAAGTATACCATTTACTTAGTGCTAAATGCTAGTGTATATTGTAGGGCTTCTTGCATTTTCGCTTGCAACCGAGAAATCTGGGTTAAATCCACTCCACTATGCAAGGTCGCGACGAGCTATTTATTTACTTACAAACTTTTTTAATATCTTCCAACGAATATACGTTTACTAAAGTAAATTATAATATCAACTAGTATTTTGATTTTTGTTATGTTAAAAGACTAGAACTAGGACAAATTACGCTAAACGCATAAAAACTGTGAAGATAACTTATTTAACATGAGTTTAAACTAAACGTACTGGAAGTTTACTCGTCATATTATTGTGACATATGTATATTAGTCATAGTATTAGAACAACCCATCATAGTTTCTACCTAAATGCCCCCCACAGCTACAGTTAGAGTGGGGATAGCTAGTCCTATATCTTGTATGTTGTGTCTGATGTCTAGTCCTGCAGGTATGTTATTTTGTGTATCCAAAAAAGTAACTACGTTATCCTCTCATCTATAGAGTATCAAATATCAGGGTATCATTCCCACTTTGTCAGTTTCACATGTCTTAAACTGATGGGATGAAAAGCTGCGCAAGAAAGGTTTAAATTTTCGTATATATTTCAATCTACAAACACTATTAAAACGGCCGAATACTGAAACGAACGAAAACGAAATTTGTAGGCCCAGGCTTACATTATAAACAAAATTAAAGTGTCAAGTGAAGTGACTGGTGTTTCAGTAGTCGATCATTTAACATGACAAGGTCTGTTCCAAAGTGTGCCCGGGCTTCTGCCTACAAAGAAGGACCTTTCAAATATATTATTAAACATTCATTGTATGTCTAGCCTCTGCCGGCTAATATTTAAACAAGTGGGCTAAACATTAAGCTAAACAACCTTGGATTCGTTTTGTTAGATGGAAATAAATCATTGAAAGTTTAGCGTGGTCTAGTCAAGTTAATCGCCATCATTCCGAATCCTTCCTTATTTTATTCATCATTCCTTATTTTACTTCAGTTGCCTTTTATGTCGTATAAATTCAAAGGCACTAGAAGAAGTCTTCCGCCAAGCGTAGTCAGTCATTAAAAGAAAGTCTAAGGTAAAAGATTTTTATTAAACTAATTGATCACGTGCTACCAGGTTGTCAAGTACAAAGCCGTAGACTGTCTACGCTTCAGTATTTGACAACTAGCGGTACTTAACTACCTCTACGCTCTCTACGTAATTTATCACGTGCTACCAGGTTGTCAAATACTAAGCCGTAGACTGTTTACGCTTCAGAATTGACAACTCGAGTCTCGACTCTCAGCGAGTCACTACGCTTGTCTAATTCTAGTCTAGAGTCATAAACTAACAGCGTCTCGCTGCTCTCGCTGCTAAGGGCAAATAATTTTAGCTAATGAAAGAAATATTGTGATAAACTTATTGTATCGACCTCAGTGAATATGAATATGAACAAGTTCGAACATGTATAAAATATAAAAACTAATTTAAAATCTGTGAATCAAACTTTGTATATTTGATCAATCCAAAACGCAATACGAAATTATTGTGGGTGGGTGCTATGACATCACCATGTTTACTATTGCCGAGCAGTCTTCTGACACACCACTGATGCAACTCAAATTGAACGGGTTACATCTGACAGACATTAAGAATTGAGACTTGACAACCTCCACATAAAGTTTATAAGCCAGTAGCAAGGTTTCTTGAAGATACTATTGTAAGCATTCGTCTAGCTGCACAGGTCGACGGAATGGGCGCGGTTTTGTGTTTTCTATCAATGAGACAATCCTATTAATGAAATGCCACAGACACAACATTTTTAAAGCTTATATCATAATGCTTAATCATTCAGTATTAATTAATTATGATGACGTTTTATACCTAATTTATATACTAACTATACATATATTTTATACTTATGTACGTAATATTATAAAGAGGCATTTGTTTGTTTGTGTGTTTGTATGGATGAGGTAAGTTTCTCTCTCCCATTTGTTAGATTATTAGAAATATTAATCACCAATCAAAACAGTTACTTTAAGTTTTAGCAACAATATCATTTTAATATTAGCAAAATCGATTAATCATGAAATCGTTCATAACTCGTTTATCATGGCAACACAGTTTTACTTAAAGGAAACATAGAATGTTGGCGCGCATTATTGCTTCTTCTTAGCGTGGCTACCGACGTCAGAGGTTGTCTTGAGTTACATTCTAGAGTTAGTAGTGATAAGTACTGGAGTGTTCATTTATTAAACTTTATACTAATACAGCACGAGTTATTTTTAACACATTACTGAAACTATTAAAAAAAGTATTTTACTAATTCAAAGCTTTAGTATCCTCGGGTAAATAGGCCATATTTTAACCAATAAAAAAGAGGAGGTTCTGTGTTCGGTTGTACCTATGTTATTTTTATTAACTTTAGTATCTATTTAAAATTTTCTACTCAGATAAAGTCGCTGGCAAAATTTCATCCTACTATATTCTACAGATCCTACTATCCTACTTATATAATATAATATATGCGAAAGTTTGAGTGTATGGGTGGATGTTTGTTGCTCAATCACGTAAAAACGGCTGAACGGATTTGTATGAAATTTGGCACACGTATTATTCATAGCCTGGATTAACACATAGGATTTTTATCCCGGGAAAATGTTATGTTCCTCTGGGATTCTAAGCTCAAAGCGGACTAAGTCGCGGGCTAGAAGCTAGTCCAGTTAAAAATTATGCAGAATTATTTTACTTATATCAATTTATTGTTAAACAGAGCGCAGCAATCAATACCACAGATAATATAATCACTACATCAATACCATCAGTGAGGTCGGTGGTGAACCGAACGTGACTCATCGTCAAGCAAAAAGTGGTGAACCGTTTTAATTTCACAAAAAAAGCCTTACTAACAACCTGGTAACCACATAAATTATAGTAACAAATCTATGACTTAATAGCTGAGCACTTGCATAACTTTTTTGTTGATCATTTACAACTGTCCTAAAACATATAATCACAATCACAGAGGGTCAGTTCCCTCACGGTGTGGGCAGAGAGTATAGAGCGCCATTTCACTCTTAACTTGCACGCCTCTATTGCTTCTTTCAGTGTAAGGATAATTGTAAGGATAATAAGTGCCTGCGCAGATGAGGTCCTGTCCCCGAGTACTTCGATATAGATCTCTTATAAATTGTATCGAATAACGCACACAAGGGACTAAAAGTGCCCTGTACCAAAAGTCTATTTGTAAGAGATCTATATCGGTGGACAAAAAGCACCACACGTCACGACCTTTCATTTCGCGCCATTTTTGCAACTCAAACAATGCGCCCAATTTACATATATATGTTTATATTTATATTTTGTATGTTCAGACTTGACAAGAGTTCGGTGCAAAAATTTACAAATAAAATTTGTTCTTCGTTCTAGAAACCTATTACCTCAGAGTAGATAATATACCTGTTACATTCACTTTTATTATTCGTTTTCGGTAGAACTAGAAGCCAAGTGCGCATGCCCCTGACAGTTATGAAGATAAAACTGCAAATTTTGTTTATGTAGTGAGTGTGTTCGAATTTCAAATGGTGTGTAAAATAAAATATGTCATTTTTACCCACGACGGAACCTCAGAGTAGTTAATATACTACGGAACGGAGACGGTGTATGCGTTTGGGGTGAGAGGATGTTTGTTTTTGAAAACCATGTTGCCATTTTTATCCAAAACTACTACTTCGATTCGATCTTCGCCCGCCCGAGGCGGCACGTTATGTACATAAAATCTATGCTCTCTAAAAAGTTTAAAATCATTTTAATCTTTTCAATTACTTTTTAACCGTCGTGGGATTTTTCAAAATTTATTTTTTTCTTTTTTTAATTAATAGAACTAACAACAGCCAATACGTGCTGCTATATGTACTTTAATGAAGGTTCAATAAACTGTGAAACATATTAACCCTGCCTCAAATAGAATATTTCCTTGCAAAATATTGGTGGACTTTTACTGCTGTGATCTCCTATCCAGAATTGATGCTTCTTGACCGAATGTTGACACCAATCAAATCTGATGCCACTTTAAATTTAAGTGGCCTCCGATTTAGCATGCGGAATTGTGTTTTGATGATGCTTCAACCATTTACGTGAGCCTTCAGATGTTTAATGTCGTTTCAGTATTCGACCGTAAGGCAGAACCTAACCTACCTCTTCCAAATTAAATCTTAAAATTTCACTAAAGAAATTGTACAACTTAATTTGGAGGAGGCTAGGTTCTGCCTTACGGTCGAATGTTAGTTAGTCTCTACATAGGTAGATATCAATAGCAAATTTAAAGATTTTTTACAATTACAAATTATCATTACGAAATCTCTGATCCGTTTCTGTTAGTACTATAATTATAATCCTAGGAAATCTATTAATTTGTTAAACTCTAGCCAATAAGCCAATGCCAATAAGCTCCAAAATGACATTTGCTCATAAAATGTTCACGACAGATAGGCAAGGAGTTTCGCTGTGAAAAGCAATTGCTCCGTTTTGTCTGCGAACTGAATTTAAGGGGTGAATGAACGGAGTCAATGGCCCGCAACCATTTTGTTGCTATCTTATTACCTAACTCATCATAACTAACATAACGCTTCCATTTTAACTGGTTTATTTCAACCGTAGACTCAGTCTACCATGTTTACGTTATTGCGGTGAGTGAAGAGTGAAATGGCGCTCTATACTCTCTGCCTACCCCGTAAGTGTGTGTGTGTATTGAGCTGAATAGGTACAAATTAATGCACAAGGGCGGATCCAGCTGTCAAGTCGGAGGTGATCATATATTTAAGTGTCGGCAACGCGCAAGAGGTAGCCCTGGTGATGCAACTGTTGCAAGCGTCCATAGGCTACGGTAACCGTTTATCAGGCGGGGCGTATGCTTGTTTGTTACTTTATAAGACCCCCATGACCTCCTCCCTGGATAATGGTGTCGATTCTGTTGTACAAAGTTACTAAACTTAGCTAATTTGACAGGTCTAAAAGTCTTGCTATCCCTTTCTCATGTGCGGGGTTGAATAAGGATGGCAATACTTTTAGATCTGTCTAATTAGTTTAGTATAATGATTTCGTACAACAGAATTGGCACCATGTGTGACAAAGTTACAAAGCTTAGGCAGTTAAAAGTGATTCATTTGAGTTTTGAGTAATTAGATTGCCTAATAAGGTTTACAATGGTCTATAGCCCGGTGGGGTTTGCGGAAGCGCCGCACAATATTTGATAGGTACTGTTGTATAATATGTATATTTGTAATTTTTTTTGTAGTTTTTAATTAATTGAAATTAAACGTATGTCTTGAAGATATTTTTTTATTGAAAGAAAAGTGACAGAACATTTATTGCCCTAATAAAATCAAAATTAGAACAACTTTTTCTAATGTGCCAGTACGCGCACAGGTACATTTTGAAGTAAGCTGACATTTATTTACTAGTTACATTACAGTACATTTTATTACTAGTTAGGTATCTTTGATTTGCTGATCTCGTCTGTCTAAACTGGGCGCATTATTCCCGAAGAATAAAATGTAAGATAATAATGTTTTTTTTTTTTTTACAGGTGATCCTAAATTCTCAAGCATATGCAAAGCAAACTGACAGAAGCCATCTTAATTATTTCTTATTATTAATTACCTATATTATCAACTGGGGCTAAAATTATACACATACTCCGGTATAATGTAATTTTATGGAAAAAAAGCATAATAAAGTAAGTAATACTGAAATCTACCCTCATAAAATATTAAAGCGCAGATAGACAGGCGTGCAGATAAGAAAACTTTTTTAAACTAGGCCAATAAAAAATAAGTATGATAAGAGGTACCTAATGGATGCAATGCAAAGAAGGAAAACGTTTAGTCCGCAAAGTGCAAAACAAACAGACTGCAAGAATATCCTTGAAGTATTTAGTAGATAGATACTAAAGCATGATCTATTCATTACCACAGACACAAAATGCATCAATAACTTCTTTTCGCACGTCGAAAACTGTGTAAATACTCTTGTCACACACTAGTCCTAAATTAAACTAAATTTTAGCTTAGTGCCGTCATATTAAACTTCGTGCTCTCTAATGAAGTTTAGTGCTGTCTAATCAAATGAAGTCCTTTCATAACAATTCATATATTTATGTAGTTTCAATGACCAACATATTTTTTGTCTAAGTAGTCAAATGAACAAAATATTGGCACATATTACGTTAATTTAAATACATAACCTATTTATTCGCCTCATAAATGTTTACATTTAAAAAAAAATGCACTTCATTTAGTTTCATGGCCCAGTCATAACTCATTGGAAATCAAAGATCGTTAACATAATTCGAAAGTAATAACATAACAGAAAACTTTTAAAAAATGGCAAGAGAACGGACGAACTACATTGCATTAAAAAGGCATTAGCGCGCTAAATTAAGGCAATAAATATATATTATACACCTATGACTCAAATCATCCCTGTGTGTCGTGGGTCCTGAGTTTATTTCCCCGGATAATCAAAGTTCCCCGGTTGGTATAAAATTTGCTGTCTTTTCTTTAGTTGGATTTCTTCGGGTTGTTATATCCCAGGACGGCGTGGCGACGGGATATCCAACAGTCATGTCATGTGGTGTCCGAGATGATCTTTGGTGAGAAGTGGGTGTTGACTAGATGTGATCACATCACATCTCTGTCTACCGTTCGTAGACGTGATAATAAATGTATTATTAGGGAGATTAACAAATGTCTATGTATCTAATACTCGACGAGACCGCTTTTTTGGTTGGTATACCTGACTGCTAAGCTGGAGGTCGCGGGTTCGATTGCCGCCGGGGTAAACATTTATGTGACAAATATGTTTGTTTGCCTTGCGTCTGGGTGTTTGGTATGTATTATAAGTATGTATTTACAGAAAAAAAGTATATAAGTATTATATCAGCTGCTGGTTCCCATAGTACAAGCTTTGCTTAGTTTGGGCCAGATGGCGCTGTGTGATAATGTCCAAGCATTATTATTATTATTACTAAAAAAAACTTAGTAGGTACGTAAGTAGGCAATAAGTCAACACTTAGATGCGGTATGCCTCACTCATAAATTCTCGATTTTCGCATGCACCTAAGTTATGTGAAATGCCAAACCTTTTATTCCATAGCTACAGTTGATATGAATTGAATTGCTTAGGAAATAATGCCTAATAGACTGCTAACTATCTAAGATCCTTGAAGGATAAATATTTGCGTTACCGAGAATCAATTTGTATTCTGAGATAAATATATTAAATTGTTAGAGATTTTCTAGCAGTGCGTCATTAATTTAACTAGGCTTGATTGATTTATTTAAATGTTTACACTTAGAACATAGTATTTTAATTAAATGGGTGGATTTAAATTAAATTTTTCAGCATTAATGAGATTAAATTTTGAAGGTATAATAAGAAAGAGTTTACCTGCTCTACTTAGACGCTCAATAAACTTTTGCAAGCGAATTGAATGCATTTAATTACCCTGCATACAATAAAAACAACGCAGCGTTCTCAAAATTTTGCCTGAAAGCCTGATTGTAGTTCAAACAACAGACATTGATCTCGAGCAGTTGTATAAACTGTCGGTATTTGGGGCATCGGAGCGGCGACTACGGTCACCTATTGAGCGCGCAACACACTGGGAATCTATTTTTTATCGTGCTTCACACTAATTAGCAGTTAGGAAAGACTTAGCTATCACACAACGAAATATGTGCAACGTGCACTTTCATTTCACTTATTTGGTTAACGTTTTACTCTGAACATTTCACATTTTTGTATTCGTTTTTTGTCGAATTATAAAGCTAAGATTCAAACGCAGTCGATTCCTCTCTATATAAAAGTCAACGCCGGAAAATCTTCATCTCGGGAAAAGTGTTAAAGCGCATGAAATTCGACGATTGCAGCGTCCGCAAATACAACTAACTATCTATATATAGAACGGGGCGAACGTTGGTTTGGTGTTACACCGTTTAGCATTGTAATATATATGTACATAGTATTGTACTTACCAGAATCTTGCGCTAGCGTCCCCTGTTGTGTTGCGGATGCGTGTTTACTTGGCTGCAAGTAAAATTGGCCGCTCGTCGCTTGCGCAGACTCCGGTCGTGTGGCGCCCGCCCGGGCGGTATGCCGACTGCCGCGCCGGCTGCGCACACATTATTGCGCTCACTCCGCAATCGGACACACTTCACACTGTGTTCCTGCTTACTACCATCACCTCATAAAACATAAACAAACCATAATTTAATAACTAAAGTATTCTCTAGTGTATCTTAAATAAAGAAAACTGTTTCTGAGTCACAAATTCAGTTAAAAAATCATCCATCAGTGTGTCATAACACTACATCTAAATCAGTTGTTGGAATACGCTCGACTCTGCGCGAAACTATTCAAGCATTGAGTCAGTGTTTGTTCGCTCTACATCACTGAGTTTGTAGTAGGGATCTACATCTTTTAGGTGAATTCATCGCATAAAATATAGACGCAGACTATAGACGCTTGTGTAAACTTAAGTAAACTTTCAGTTTTATAATTCGATGGAAAGTAGTAACATGGCTAACTTCACGGAGGTACGATCAACGAACTCGTACTGCTAAACTGCATTCAAGTTAGATTTTCAGTCTGCGTTTTAATTTCAGTATTATGTTGGAAAAAAAAAAAGTTGGAAGATGGCTCCTGTAATTACTTTTCATAAGGCGGACCGCATACTTGTTCGTGACGACTTGCAGACTTTCAAGCCTGAAATCACTGCTGAAATGTTGAAAGAAACACGATAATGCTTTCACTATTCAAAGCCCTAATTTCTTGTCCATTGTCAGTAAATGTTTTTTTAATACCAACATTACCACACCAACAGTACCAACCTACACGTATTCTATTCATATCTATCTAATGCACCTATTATTTACCCTGCTGGCCCTCCCTATGAATGATTTATTCTTTGCCACTGGTCTAGGCTTTCTCCTTCTGTTGATAAGTCTAATATCGTCGGCAACTAGATAAGTAAAATGTTCTAAAGAAAGGGAACTTGAATATACGCGTGCATAGATAATAGCAATAATAGGAGTCGGGTGTAGGATCATACTTATGATAATACCCACGCGCCACCTCCGCGCCTTATACGCAATGTCACGTAAGTGAAAGGTGCCGATCATATAAGCTGAATATTGAATAACTTAATTAATATTATTATTGACACTAGGACAGTTACTGACATTATTATCCCTAATTGTGTTGAATTTATCAATTTTGATCCTTTCTGATATCTGAGAAAGAAAGTCTACCACGAATTCGGTTTTGAATTATACGTATAATAATAACTATAGTTTGACACATAAGTCTAAAAAGAGTTTTTGTCAAGCTATAGTTGTGCCCAGTAGTTTCTCACTCGGGTACAAATTTATAGCCTCCTATTTTACAAGTGGGATAAAATATTTGAAAACTTTAGCATAAGCTGACATGCAAAAAAGTTGTTATCAGAGATACAGTATTGATAATCAGTTTCTAGAATTACCTTAAATAGACAATTAACTATATAAACCTATATATATAAAGCTGGTGCCATACTTAGCAAACAGCAATTTTATTAGCAACTGAAAACCTTAAAACATTAGAATGGTAAATAGTGGTGCCAATTATCTTGTCACATTAGTCTAAATTACACAAAATTTAAGCTTAGAACTGTCAAATTAAGTTTTACAGCTGTCAAATCAAATAAAGTCCTGTCAAAACTATGAATCTTTTAGTTTCAATTAAGAACAGAATAGTGTAAATATTTGACAAGAGAATTATCACAGGTATTTTTTGCAGATGTCAAAATATAAAAGAAGCAAAAGAGGTGTTCAAGTCGGGTGAAATGGCGGTCCGCACTAACTAGTTTGGGATAGGCAAATATGTCAGGCATCAGGATTCTTTGGTTAATAAATGAACGTGGTATATTTAAATTAACTAGTGTTTATTTTAACTAAGGAATGCATCTAATCTAGAAATGTAACTAATAACATAATACGTAAAGGTGTTCAAAACATACAAAATAAATTAACTAATATTAAAGTAACGTATACAATTAACTTAAGGCTAAGCCCTCCCACACACAGCTGCGCTAAACTTTCGATAAGAACGCATGCGTTATAGATATTTAATTATATGTGTGCGGCAGAATCGAACAAGCAGCTATTCAATTCAACAAAAACCACGGCGGAATCCGCTAATGATTTGGCCATACGCTAATGTTGCTACTCTATAAAATATTTGATAAAAAAAATAAACGATTGTGACGTGGGAACGAGATAGGACAGGCAATATATTGAAAATGCATATCTTTGTAAAGGCAGGTATTATTCGCACAGCATAGTTACGAAGTAATTTTGACATCGCCGATGTAAAAGAGCAATTAATGTCGCCATTTACCCAGAATTGTACTGCAGGTCAAAAATTGTAGATACTGAACGCTGCGTGATGGTACTTTCTTCTCAGCGCAATATTTGTACTATATCACGTACCTACCCAATGATATTATATGTAAACAGGTGTACCTACCTATAAAAAATTCGCAAGAACGAATGCAATATTTAACGAAGAATCTATTAACCGTATTGTTTTAACGCAGCTGTGTCGGAAGCCTAAAATCAATGAGCAAAATACTGTTGTCATTTGTCAATAATTAAGATTAAAACAGATTAGTGCCAATTCCGTTGTATGAAATCATTAAAATAAAGTCATTTGACCATCCTTATTTAACCCCGCACATGAGAAAGGGATAGCAAGACTTTTAGTTCGGTCAAAATGGTTTATTTTAGTGGATTTTGTACATCAGAAACAACACCAAAGTGTACGGTATCGGTGACATGATAGCAGTAACTTATGAGGAAACATTGAGATTATTATTCAATTCATAAATTTTTGCTTCAGACGATATCTACCGACTTATTTGGAAAAATAGTATAACACAGCTATCTATATATTATATACACTAGTTATATACATGACGAAACCTTAAGAAACTAGCAGAATACCATCCAATTCGTTCTTTATATGGATACGAGGAACCACAGCCCTAGTGAGAAGTTTCTGATATATAGAATGTATACTCCATTATCTGTAAATATTCAAATTAAATTCAGAGGTAATTCTTTATCAAATAATAATTAAAAAGACCAAAGGAACAGGTCTGTCCGGTCATTGGGTGAGTTTGAACATCCTTTCATTTTAATTTTAAACTATAAAGAAAGATACAAAACACCTATATACGCCTTGAATGGTTTTAATACAACCGTAAAACTATGCGACTCCGCAACTGTCAGTTAATCTTGAAATTTAAGCGTTAACCCAGCACTATAAGGTTTGATTTAAAAAATATTCCTCAAATTCTTAACAGGTGCTCATTTGAATTTAAATCTTATAGGCGTTACATTACGTCTCATATTCCGAAGATTTCCGAGACTCACGAAGTAACTTTCGATAATAATCGTATAAATTTAGTTTCACTTAATATTTGCACGTATATAGTCATAGCATATTACTCTGTCATATCGAAATAAAAGTGTCCGTTTGCGTGGGAAAAGTAATTATATTATATTACATTTATAAATTAATAATAACACTATAATTATATATATTATAGGTAGATTACATTACAACAGCCTTTCGTGACCTATGGCTGCTGACCGCGATGGTAAGCGGTCACCGTAAACTGCAAACACCTTATGATGGGACAAGTTTCTGTACAGCAGCACACCGCATTAAGACCAGATTTTTTTAATAACCCCTATTGCACAGCTTGATAGCCCTAGCACTACGTTATAGTTTTTGGGCCCATAATCTAATCTGTATTATAAAAATATACAAAGGACATACATGTCTCATACAGATTTGGTCCAAATCTGAAAGCGTCGGCCAGCATTTTCTTTTTGTATATCCTGTTAGAGCTTGTCCGTCTGAGCATTTATTAATATGACACTTTCAGATTTGGACCAAAATGGATGATATCCTTTAATCCTACTAATATTATAAATGTAACAGTTTGTAAGAATGTATGTATGCTAGTTGCTCAATCACGTAAAAACGTCTCCACGGATTTGTATGAAACTTGGTACACATATGGTTTATAACCTGGATTAACATATAGGTTATTTTATCCTGGAAAAATGTTAGGTTCCTCTGGGAATTTAAGCTCAACGCGGACGAAGTCGCGAGAAGAAGCTAGTTATCCAATAATTGTGTTGAATACGGGCAGTTTAAAGAATCTGCGGTTACCAAGGGCCTTTGATTAGGTATATAAGCAAACCCAAGGGCATATATAGAGAATACTACTAGGGATATAACTCGGTCACCAGCCAGGGCAACGCTGCGGAGTGAAGAAGAGCCGCGTCCGCCTCGTACCCCTGTCCCGGCTCACCTACTAGCCGGTACGCCTCCTTCCAATGGCGGAACAAGAGGTCATGGGAAACATGTGAGGGCTAGGTCTACCTATTCAAGTATATGTAGTCATAACTTGTTTCGATAGAAAACAAAAGAGAAAAAAGATTATTGATTTAAATTAGTTTGACGTATAAAAATAAAATAAAATGTATCTGTAATTCGAGAAATTTTATTGTAATCGACATTGGAGCGTGGCCTGACTATATGAAACCACTTGAAAGCTGGTCCAGTCTTGCCTCAATTTGTCTTGGTCGCATGGTTTGCCACGTGAAGGCATTTAACTGACTAGTAATATCCTTTACACATATACCAAGGGTCAAGAAAGGCCGCATTACATAATCAATCTGCGTGTAAGTTTCACTCAGTCGGTCTTAATTTTTTATTTATTTATATGAATTATTGTTTATGGTTCAAGATCTACTCAATGTGGCTGCACTCTTTCGATCTGAGATAGCATGATTTCTTGCTATAAGCTATTGTCTTAAAGCAAGAAATCATGCTATCAAATATCCGAGCCATCCTATGATGAGATTTTTAGACAAATCCTATCTGTTCCATTTTACGGGGTATATTGCAGGGAGCCTTTTTTAAAATCCTGCTGTGTTCACTTACATATAGATGTATTTTTAAGGTGATCTTATTGCATACAAAGATGGTTTTTTTTAACAATAAGAATAGGTGTGTATAATATATAAATACTATATACATACATATATTATCGTCTCGGTAGTACTTTTTCCGAGGTGCTAAGGGCCTAAACTGACATTGGCAAAACTGGAATGAAAAACGTATAGTGTTGCCATAAAGAAATAATTATCACCACTTTTAATATTGCTCATTTAATATGTTCTATGGTTTAATGTCACTATTAAAATATTATTTAATTAAGTATCACATTACAAAACAGTGGTTTATTGTTTACACGGTATCGCTTTGTCGCTGCAAATAATGTTGTCTAAATGCAAATTATAGTAACGGCACTAAACGTGCTTCAATTTAAGTAATTAAAAATTATCACTAAACAATGCAATGTAGAATTTGGACTACGATCACGGAACGCTTCTTGCTTCACTTCACAAAGGGGTCATGTTGCTGAATAAGTTCGTAAGGAATTGTTACAGCCCGTGTTCAAAACTTAAAGATTTGTTTATAGGAATAATCTATACTAATACTAGCGGCCCGCCCCGGCTTCGCACGGGTAGAATTTTTCCTGAATTTTCTTTGCTATAAACCTCACGGAGCCCGAGACCTTTCCAACGAATGCAAAACCGTGGAAATCGGTTCGTGCGTTCTGGAGTTATCTGGAGCGTCAGGAAGGAAAACCCGACTTATTTTTATATAGTAGACTATATACACATGTTGCCAACCTCTTTGTTAAGTTTGCTTTTTTATATTTATTTTATTGTTCTTTTTATAGTTTTATGACAGATGTCAATAAATGGAAAAATATGTAGGCTCATAAAGGGCGTTTTATTTCTATTTAATTAATATTTTTGGTGTATAACGAGAGAAAATTTGTATTTATGTTTGTATTTAAAAAGCTCCAAAACTACTGGACCGATTTCAAAAATTCTTTCACCGTTAGAAAGCTACATTATCACTGAGTGACATAGGCTATATATTATACTAGCTGCTCGCCCCGGCTTCGCACGGGTAGACAAAATATTTGATAAATGTCTACCCGTGCGAAGCCGGGGCGGGACGCTAGTAATGAATAAAATTAAATACTAAAATTATAACACCACCAGAATGCTGTATTGTCACTGAGTAGGATAGGTGATATAATAAGACTATGAGATGGTAATTGCATTGCCACACGGGCGAAGTCGCTGGGAAAAAGCTAGTTCATACACATTTGGATAACATCAGTGAACTTTTAGCTAAAATATTTTTTCTTGGGCCACTAAGGTTGCAACACAACTGCAGTATGATAATAACAATCTTAGATTATCGATTTTGTTCGCACCAACTGCATCTATGTAAAATTGTAATATTAATTGTTTAAGTACATACCGTGCGTAGTCCAAACCTAAATAACAAAATTGCAACTAAAACGAGCGGCAGTTATAAACACATATATACAATTTACAATTCATTAGCTAGTAGCCTATAATCTGTGCACAAACGTTGGCGGCTATGGCCAACATTGTCCGTTTGTTGCCGCGATTGGTGCAAACATTGGTTCACTTGGATCACACCGTCAATATTCAACGACGATGGCCTCGTTGGCTGACAATCATTTGTTCGGTGACGTCAGACCCAGAGCCGCTGAGAGGAGTCGCACCACGTTCTTTTGTTCTTGCCCATCGTTTTCTGGAAATAATTAATGAAAAAGTCAAATACATAATTTGATTTATATAAAATTACCTTCCTTTTTTTCACACTATCTATTAAAAAACCGTATCAAAATCCGTTGCGTAGTTTTAAAGATCTAAGCATACATAGGGACAGACAGACATCGGGACCGACATTGTTTTATACTATGTAGTGATGTTACCGTCAAAACCCCATCTTCCGAAACAACTTCTCGTCAACATCTTACAAGGAAGGCTTACTGCTTAGTTACCAATTTAATTTACTGATAAAAATTAGAGTTGTGTAGCTCATGAGCTGAATATATAAAAGAAACATGTTTAGTATATCTGTAATACTAAATCTGTCTCTTTCCTTTCTCTCTCTCTACCGTGGGCAGTCTAACTGTGTGCAGGTGCTCCGCACAATATTAGTTGATTCTTGAGTTTTTGTATCACATTGGGCCAAGTATACAGTGAAATAAACGATTTAGTGAGTGAACAGTGTTTGTGTGTATTTCTACCAGCCTTAATATCCTTAACAAAACATATCAGTGTCACCTATACAATGTATCACCAATTCTATTCTATATATATATCTCTCTTTTCCGAGAGGTAGGGCGAATTGGGATCTCCCGTGGGTTTTCACATTTAAATTGGAGCCGCCCGACTGGGGACTGTACCTCCACCTTACAGAAGACCGCAGTGAAATAACACTACTTGATGTAGTGTTGTGTTTCTGCGGTAAGAAAGGTTGCAATCGATACCCCTGGTATTGCTAGCGGCTATAGGCTACGGTGCCGATTACCATCAGGTGGGCCATATGCTTGTGTGCCACCTTAGCGGTATCAAAAACATAAAACTAGGACCAAATATATCACTAGATGATTTAGCTCAGTATCTCACTACGACTTGCAACTCTCTTTTTGTGTCTGTCGATTGCAGAGACAGTGTAAAACGGACAGTGTTCTGAGGAATTGTTCGACATGATGCCCACGGCAACATTTTACCACCGCACCTCTCGCCACCGGCGGGGAATGCATCCCCACACATTGGAACCGAAATGGTCTCGCACGGCGCGGTTCCAAAGGAGTTTTCTCCCGCGCACGATCAACCTGTGGAATGAACTCCCCGCCGAAGTTTTCCCAAATGATTACAGCATGGGGTTCTTCAAGAAGGAGCGAAGAAATTTCTGAAGGGTCGGCAACGCGCGATTGATACCCCTGGTGTTGCAAGCGTCCATAGGCTACGGTAACCGTTTACCATCACGAAGGCCGTATGCCCTTTTGCCACCTTTGTAAAACGCAGATTGAGCAGTAGTTACCATCAGCCCCGGTGACGTGTTTCTCCAGGTTAAGCTTCTCCTGCGCCACCTGGTAGATGCCCTCCTCGATGGTGCCGGCGCTCAGCAGCCGGTATATGGTCACCGGCCGAGTCTGGCCCATCCTGTGACACCTGGACACACACACACACACACACACACAACATCTATTAGTATATGTCGAGACTGCTGCTCTTGTGGTTAGTATACCAGACTGCTACTCTGGGGTCGCAGGTTCCCACCTGACCAAACATTTATATGTTAAGCATTTGTGATTGCCTTGCATCTGAGTGTTTGGTGTGTATTATTATTGTTATAAGAAGTATTTAAAAAAAAAGGTATTCTATCAGATATAGTTTATAGAGAGAGAGAGAGAGAGAGAGAGAGAGAGAGAGAGAGAGAGAGAGAGAGAGAGAGAGAGAGAGAGAGAGAGAGAGAGATAGAGAGAGAGAGGGAGAGAGAGAGAGAGAGAGAGAGGGAGAGAGAGAGAGAAACAGAGAGTCACATGTAGGGCATAACGCTTTGAGGTGATTTCCTGCGAGCAGCGTTGATGAACTGCATGCTTAGTGTGTATGTATGTGTATGTACCTGTCCTCGGCCTGCTTGTCGTTGTATGGGTTGAAGTCGATGTCGTGTATGATGACGGTGTCGGCCGCCGTCAGGTTGATGCCGAGCCCGCCGGCGCGCGTCGACAGTAGGAACACGAAGATGTCTTCACTGTTGTACTGGTCTATTAGCTCCTGTCTGTACATACACACACACACACACACACACACATTAGTACCCCTTATATAAGAACAACAAGTATATTATCTACTCTGAGCTAAACACTTCGCTGAGATTCAGTGACTTAATTTCAAGTAGGTAGTTGTTGTATTAACGTAAATAGTTTAAGGAATATATCGCATAATCGCAATGCTTTTGATTTTGAATATTTCTTCAGAATTGTACTGGTCTATAATCTCCTGTTTGCACACACACACACACACACACACACACACACACTCAAACACGCACACGCGCGCACACACACACACACACACACACACACACACACACAACTATCGACTACGTATTCGTACACTTCCGACTATTTGCTGTTATAGTGGCAATAGAAATACACATTCTGTGAAAATTTCAACTGTCTACCTATTACGGATCATGAGATACAGCCCGCTGACAGATAGACGGACGGACAGGGAAAGGGAAGTCTTAGTAATAGGATTCCGGTGTTCACCCTTCGGACACGGAACCTTTAAAGTATTTGGCCAAAGAGTCACCTGTCCGTGACAGCAGTGCTGCCATCTAGCCTCAGGTAGCGGTATCTCCTGGCGGTGAGGTAGGGCTCGATGATGTCCAACATCATCGTGAACTGGCTGAAGAGAAGCACGCGGTGACCGCCTTCCTTCAGCCGGGGCAACATCTCGTCCAACTTTTTGAATTTACCCGAATCCATGATTAGCTCTTGTGGTACTGCGAACGAGCTTATGCACTGAAGAAGAAGAAATATGTTATCATTCCGTCTAGGGTCGCCGTGTCTCAGACAGGCGAAATGCACGTGCTAACTGATTAGTAGCGCTTGAAATGGGCTCATGTACACTGCTATAATACCCGCCATATTCTTTTCTGGTAGGCAGATAGTTCACTCTAGTTTTAGACACTCGTCACATCTAGAGATGGCACGGCTAAGGCTGAATGTAAATGGCATTCGAACTTGCGTCATTAGGATAGCAGGCAACGCTTCAAAGCACATGACCACCACGGCTCTCGCAAAAAAGATCGAATCCCACCGGTCTGTATCAATGAGTTTTTCTAACTAAAGTGCAGTGATTAGTCACACCACGAGCTTTACGGTGAAGGAAAACATCGTGAGGAAACCTGCATAAGTCTGACGGCGATGGACTCGCCATCTGTCATGTTAGACCAAATTATCTTCGGTGGAAAGTGGGCGTTGTAACACCTCTGCCTACCCCTTTGGGGACCCTTGTGGGAAGGCGTGAAGATGTATAATGTAGGCTACATAGTACTGGCACTAGAGGGTACTCACAGCATATTGTTTGGTGAGCTGGTGCAGCTGGAAGTCTGAGAGGCACATGAGGTCATCGAAGGCGTAGTGCGCGTTGTTCTGCTTGTAGCCGGGGTCGCGCGCGAGACGGGCCGCCATCCGCCGAACCTCTTCTTCCTAGCATTCAATAGCATCATGAATGTATATTCTGTGCTGCCATCCAAAAAATCTCAGTGTTGGCCCATTTTTAACCCCAAAACGGACGCAGAGGCAAAAAGAGGGGTGTTATCTGTTTAACAGGTGTATTTTTGTATCTGTGTGGCTGTCTGTGGAATTGTAACACCTAAACATATGAACCGATTATGGTCGCAATTCTCTTACGAAATCATTGAACTAAAATAATTTGACAGGACTAAAAAGTATTGCCATCCTTATTTAACACCGCACATGAGAAAGGGATAGCAAAACTTTAAGAACTGTCAAATTAGTTTAGTTAAGTGATTTTGTACTTGGCACCATTGCGTTAAAATAATACTAAAATTATGTCCGTCATGTTGTGAGCCTGTGGGACTGCCTTACAGAAGACCGTAGTGAAATAACACTACTTGATGTAGTGTTGTGTTTCTGCGGTAAGTAAGGTTGCCAGTGCTCCACGAGGATACGCTGGGCTACTAGTAATGCTGCTAGCACAGTGAGTCCTCATCGACAATATGGTTGGCACTCCGATAGTGATACCCCTGGTATTGCTAGCGGCTATCGGCTACGGTAACTGCTTGCCATCAGGTGGGCCGTATGCTTGTGTGCCAACTTATGTAAAAAAAAAAAAACAACGTATATAAAGTAAAATACCTGGTAGTGCGTCCGCAGCAGCAGCGGATGGTTGGCCAGCTTGCGCATGTCCATCATCATCGACATGCCGTTCTGTTCCGTCGTCGCGTGGATCTGAACACATACATCATGACGTGTTTGAACATTCATGTACCCTCAAATGTAACTTAATGCAAAGCGGGCTACACACGTTCAGTGCCGGTAGCATGAACTTTTTCGACGACGTATTCGAAAACGTAACTCGCGAAATGTCAAAATTTCCATACTAATTATTAGTTCCACTTTTCTCCGGCGCAGCGCTGTTCATGTTCCAATACAAAAATAGTCGAAGGCAATACGAAAACGTTGTCGCAAAATATTCATGCTAGCCTTACAGGTATAACTGTGCAGTTATAACTGACGCCCCTAGTGATTACACACGTTCAGTTTAGATCGTTAGTTCAACTGCACAGTTTTCAGTTTTGCCTACACATATACGTTTTCACTGCACAGTTCGACTGTACAGTTAAAACTGAAGGTTTGTAGCACGCTTATCTTAATTGAGGTCTCCGGTGACAAGCAGGCTGGAACATATTTTGCGCATAGGATGCCATACAGCGGGGCAATGCTGCCAGCCTTCTTGGCACACTCCCGCGTGACAACAGTTTGGGACTTATTTGAATTTTTATATTAGGTTAGTTTTTTTTCCTTTAGTTTTAGATTGTATTATAATTTAAAATGTCCCAAAATATGAAAAAAATGCAAGTTATTTAGTATATATCTAGTATGTAAATGAATTGATTAACATGATGTGATGAAAAAACTCAAACGCTAGCAGACCGGTTTAAAAAAATCTAGGTCGAGTCTAGGCTCAAAAATGTCCGAGACAAATAACTTGGAAAACGCACGAATATATGCGAATTGCGCCTCAGTCTCCGTTTAGTCGACTGTCAAAAGTCAAGGCAACAACGCCGTCCTGTATGGTAAAAATTAAGCCGTGCGGTAATGAGAAAATAATGAATCTTGAGTATTGTAGATTTGTATTATAATATACATGTATCCAAGTTCATATAGGTGAGCTTCGGATACTTTTATTTAGAATTTTGTACTAGACCCAATGTCCATGTATTAGTAAGTCAGTGTCAGTAGGAAGAACTGACCTGTCCATCCTTCGCAGCGAACCCGGCAATGAGCTGGTTGTACAGTTCGTGCTGCCTGTCCGACATGGGGCAGTGCTCGGTGTGGTTGGTCTTCTTGGGCAGGTCCTGGAGGACGTCCCTCTTCAGCCGCCGGAGGACGAACGGCTTCATGATCCTCTTGGCTTGGGTGATCTGGCTCTTCTCAAACGCTGGCTCATCGTCCTCCGGATTGTCCGCTTTCTTTGTTGTTTTTGATTTCTAGGAAATTAAGCAAATCAATTACAAGGCCGCGACTTCGTCCTCGTTGAATCGGAATCCCATAGTTTTTTACTAGGGACAAAAATTAATAAACTATCCTTGTTCCAAATTTCACCCAAATTAGACAGACAAGCATAGTCATATTTCAGCCAATTTACAGGAAACCTCATCATGAATTAACACGTCCATTGATGAAAACTATATGAAAATCCGTTCAGTACTTTTTGAGTTTATCGTTAAGACTAACAGACAGACGCTGCGTGGGGACTTTAAGTAGTGATTATGAGGGTTCATAAAATGTTTATAGACAAACAGAAACAGCCAGCGTTCTCTCTGGACTGTTAGTTTTAAATAACTCACAGCATTTTTCTGGAACAAACTCTTCAGATCCTCAGTCTTCCCGGAGAACATGTGAGGCATCACGAAGCACAGTAAGGACATCAGCTCCAGTAAGTTGTTCTGCAGGGGGGTGCCCGTCAGGAGGAGACGGTGCTTGGACTGCAACGGGTGAAAGAGTGGATTTAATTAAGGTGTACTTGAATAATCTCATATTTAAAGATTTTCAGGATTGTGGAGACAATCCATGAACACATTTTTAGAAGCTTTCATTTAGTTTCACATTTCCGGTGTGTGTGTGTGTGAAATCAAATCTTGCAAGTTAAATTTAACCAACTTCCTAGATTAACTAAATGCCGCCATTTTAATCCAATATGGCGGCCGCAGCAAGATGGCTATTAATAATTTCCCCATTACCCCCAATATGATATGGGTATAAAATTTTAGATTGGTTAAATACGTTCAAAATGTTCAAATTAGGTGTATGCCTTGCGCGACTTTAATTTTTCATCATCATCATCAGCCTATAAACGTCCACTGCTGAACAAAGGCCTCCCCCATAGATTTCCACAATGACCGATTCAATGCGGCCCGCATCCAACGCTTGCCAGCTTTAATGTTACCTTTAATTGCCTTTAATTTTTAATGATATGTATTTACTGACGACCCGCCCCGGCTTCGCGTGGCCAGCCTCAGCCATATAAGTTAAACACCTACAAAACACCAATGTATTATATATATGTATTATACATAAAAACCTTCTATCTATCTATTAAAAATAACGGCATCAAAATCCGTTGCGTAGTTTTAAAGATCTAAGCATACATAGAGACAGACAGACAATGGGAAGCGACTCTGTATCATACTATGTAGTGTATTAAGGTAGTACCTTAATTTTAAGTAAGTTGTCATATCGCTGGGTAGCCATGTTCTTGAGCATGTGCGCCTCGTCGTAGATGACGTAGTGCATCGCAGTGATACGGAACATCTTGCGCTCTTCGGGACAACTGTTCACCATCGTGTACCTGCAACAGGGTTTCACTCTCGCATATATTTTTTCCCAAAGGAATACAGTATGGGATTTATTTATTTATTTAGTTATTAAGCACAAAAAACAGAACACAATTTTATAAAAAAAACAATTACAAAGTAAAATGAAAAAATCTGGTCTGAATAGTGGTTCAAGGATTCTTCAAGAATGGTGTAAAGAGATTTTTGAAGGGTCGGCAACGCGCGAGTGATACCCCTGGTGTTGCAAGCGGCTATAGGCTACAGTGACCACTTACCATCAGGCGAGCCGTATGCTTGTTTGCCATCTTAGTTGTATAAAAAAACTATAATTTTTAAATACTTACGTGGTGAGTACAACGTCGATGTCGTCGAGCCCCCGCGCGTACTGTATGCGCAGCTGGCGCCGCTCCTCGGGGTGGCCGTAGTACTTGCTCACGCGCAGGGACGGGCACCAACGAGCAAGCTCGCCGCTCCAGTTGTCTGATACCAGAAAGTGTTAGGATTAACTCGGTGATCGTCGGTGGCGATAGTTGCGATGATAAAATAATCATCTCATACTTTTTAGGGTACCGTATCTTAAAAGGAAAAAAAATTAAATTCGCATTTAAAAAAAATGAACACAATATTTACGGTTTTCAGATATTATTTGTGCTGTAAGTCACTGCTTCCTGCCAAATTTCATGGTTTTAGGTCAACGGAAAGTACACTGTAGGTTTTGATTCCCTTGTGAAATTGCAAAATATGCGAAAATTTGCGACTTAAACGCTCATATCTGTTCTTCTTAATACTTACAGGTTTGATTATTTTACAGCCGAAAGAGAAGTTAGACCCGGGTATTTCATATTAATTTCTATTTGATAACTCTACGCGTTCTTGATATAAAAAATCTTGACAGACAGACAGGCAGACGGACAACAAAGTGATCCTATAAGGCTTCCTTTTTTTCCTTTTTAGGAACGGAACCCTAAAAAAGAGTGGTGACGTCACCTAGTGTGGAGGCAGGTACGACAACCAGGTGCGTCCCCCGAGCCTGGCCGGTCTCCTTGAGGTGCGCGAGGAAAGCGATCACCTGCACCGTCTTGCCGAGCCCCATCTCATCGGCCAGGATGCCCGACACGCCCTGCTTGTGCAACACCGCCAGCCAGTTGAGACCCACCAGTTGGTACGGGGCCAGGGTCAAACTGAAAACAAGTAATCCATACTAATAATAAAGGTACAAAAGTTTTGTAAACATACTGTTTGTTTTCTATCTTTACACGACTGAGCGGATTGCAATACAATTTGGCAATGAGATAGATAATAACCTGAGGAAGAACATAATTATGTTATCTATATTTAGAACCACAAGGAGGAAGCCCCTGGTAAAAGTAGCAACTAGCCTAGATAAAAAAATTCAAACACCCCTGACTCAATATCCTCTAGTCATGGCTAGTAAACATACTCGATTAGTTCGCCATTGAATAAAAATTTACCGAATCAAAATCGGTTCATTCGTTTAGGAGCTACGATGCCACAGACAGACACACAGATGCACATGTTAAACTTATAACACCCCTTATTTTTGCGTCGTGGGCTAATAGCATAGATGGTCTCACTACCGACTTTCAAGGTCAATTCTCGATAGTCTCACTACTGATTTTCAAGGTCAGTTATCACTACTCGTCATGTCTCACTACTGATTTTCAAGATCAATTATCAATAGTCTCACTACTGATTTGCCAAGTAAACTATCGACAGTCCCACTAAGGCAAGGCTACTGGTTTTTGTCGGTTCGTCTCAGTTTCCTTTTTTTCGAACCGGTGGTAAAAAAGGCATTGATAAGTGCCATTCTAGGGCATAAAACAAGGTTTCGATTTGAAATACAAACACGCCAGGTTACTTACGTGGTAGACAGAGAACATACAGCGCCATTTCACCTTTGCTACTATTAATCTCAACATACATGCCCGAGAGCTGGTGCCGAGTATTCTGTACGTTTCTCTCATTAACTAGTTTGGTAATTGGATGAATTTTTATACCTTTTATCCAAAATGGCAGGTTGTGTGAGCCTCCCCGCGCCGGCCGCCACCGCAGCCTCCAGCTGTTGCGCGAGCCCTATGCACTTCTTCATCAGCCGCTGGATGTTGTTCCTCGTCGACAGCAGCACTTGGGTCGAGTTCAGTAGATCAGTGCTCAGGGTCTTGTTGCCAGTGAACTTTTCAACCTGTATTTATTGACATAAGAACGGATCTTATGTGCAAAGACGGACACAATTTTCAAGTCGGAGGGGTTATATAGTCAAGTTCTAGTCAAGACACACTAAGATTACAATAAAATATTTATTTTTTCTCTTTTGTCTTCTATCCAAACGAGCTATGACCCAGCCTAGGGGCGGGTCAGGTCATTTTATCATTAAAAGTAATTCGAATAAAGTATTTGTTAATCCAGCTTATAAATTACCTCCATTGCAAATTTCATGTAAATCCAAATTCAGCCATTGAGGCGTAAAGGTACAAACACACACACACAACTTTCGCATTTATTATATTAGTAAGATAGTCAGGTCATTCGTAATTTTTATTTTATAACTGTTACCATATCTAGCCATCCTTTAAAAGGCCTCAAAGAGATGATGGCCTCTGCTTTTTTCTGCGAGCATCCGCTCAGCAGAGACAGTTCATTCATGTTGCTCTTGTTAAGGAAGTCAAACACCTTCCTCTTGTCACCAATTAGGTCATCTGTCACCTCATTGTCAGAGTCATCACTGGAATTAATAGAATGAACTTTTTACTAACTACTAGCTTAGATTTGAAATTCATGCATAATATCCTTATGTGTCCAATGTTCTTTTTAATCGACTTAAAAAAAGGAGGTTTCTCAATTTGAACTATCGTTTTGTGTTTTATCTAGGTTTCTTCTTTTATGTTTGTTAAAAATATTAATGACACATATTAAAAATATAATTGAAATATTGATTAATCAATACTCACCTATCATAGACCCTATCATCCTTCCCTTTTCTGACTCCGTAGTCATCATCCTCACTCCCACTGCTGCCTCTTCGAGCCCTACCACCCTTAGATTCCAAATGTTTCCTAACCATTACTCTATTTGGGGCACTGGTCACCCGTACAATTGCTACGTTGCCATTCGTTCGTTGTCCCGAGACTCCTGGTCTGGAGAAGTAGGTAGCAGAAGATGATCCACCTCGGTCATTGGTCTCAGGGTCATACTTAAGGAGCTCGTCCCGCGATCGCTCTTCGTTCCAGCCGTGCTTCACTAGGGTGTTCTTGACAAACTGTAATTACGTTTCGAGTTTCGATCATGGTTTGTCTGTGATCTCTGGGAAAATCTTAGTTCTACTGATAAAATAGAGATAAATCTTTATCATAAAAAGGTATTTTCTCAACCCTAAGAATCCTAAGATAATAATAATAGATTCTAGAATATCTATTCAATGCAATAAATATTTGTTTGAGCATTAGAAACAAGATAATGTATAATTTGTTTTTTTTTATATACAACAAGTCCATAATGCACATCCTACTGAATACATAGCAGTCAGTGTTTGCCTATTGCCCAAGCTCATAGATTTAGAGCTCATAAGTTAAGAATACAAAAATCTATATTAAAATAATCCTTCCTAAATGACAGATGGTAGGTATTTGTACATAAATCAGCTGTCAATGTAAATAATGTATAAAACCACTCTGTGCCTTCTAGCCTCCCTGAAAAGGATATGTCATTAGGAAACTGTTTATTGAGCATTCAAGCATTAATTTGAGTATTAAAATGCAGAGTGCCTTTTGGTATATAGTGTATTTTAAGATTGAAGGGATATAATAAATTTTTTTATACCACTATGTTGGCACACAAGCATACGGCCCAACTGCCTATCTTATGGTAAGCAGTCACCGTAGCCTATAGCCGCTAGCAATACTAGGGGTATAACTAACAGGTTACCAACCATGTTTGTGGATGAGGACTCACTGTTCCAGCAGCATTACTACTAGCCCAGCGTATCCTCGTTGCTTCAACCACAAGGCCACCATGGCTATAAATTATCCTTACCAATGGAGAAATCTCAGGAAACATTTCCAGCATATTCCGAAATCTTCTTTCCTTTACAGCAGTAGTCAGCTCTGTGTTTGGTGCAGGTTTTGGTATGATCTGTGCTGGTTTTTTAGCAGGCGAAGCTGCATCATCTGAATCTGAGTCTGGCAGCCTGATGCGTTTGTATATTAAAGGTCCACTGTGCACAGTTGTTGCTGGTGCTGGCATCCTGATTTGGGTGTTTGGACCTTCTGCAAAGAATAAGTAAAAAACATATTTTGTCTCTGCTTCTTTTTATTTTTATTACCTATTAGTAAGAAAGCATGTACATATATGCATATTTATAAATATAAAATTTTATTACAACACATACCAAGTATTATTTTGTATTATGTTGTAGTTTTTATGTTTATGTTATTTTGTAGTTAGTTATTAGTAGTATGTTGTATTTAATCTCTGCAGCAGCCACTTTCAAGATCAATGTCATACAATACATTATAAATATAAATTACTTCAATGCTTCAGATAATGCTTTTACATAATAGTAAAACTTAAGCTTAAGTAAGTACATACATAATATGTATTTGAACTTGAAATTAATTTTCGAGTAGATACCACAATGTGTCACACTAGACATGTCACCATGATCAGCTGATGTAAGGTTATTAGTTCATAGCTACATGTTCCGTAAAAAATAAAGAATACATCTAAATAGGTACATACAACCGATTTTCATACAGACGAAATATAGTGTAACACAATTAGCGAAGTAATCATTGAATGTTATTTCAGAAAGAGTACACGAAAATTTTGCCTTTTGTTGTGTTGTGGTCATGTTTGGTGCCTCTTAAATATTTACATTTACAAAATAAGTGCTAACATTTTATTGGATGAAGTGCTCATAAAAGTGCTACAATGCCTGCGTTCCTCAAATTCATTGACATGGAGAATTTCAAGTCCTATCGTGGCCAGCACCGCATAGGACCTCTGAAGTCCTTTACTGCGGTCGTGGGCCCCAATGGGTCTGGTAAGTAAATTCTCTTAGCTACACTTAAATCTAGAAGCAAATATTATGCCGCCATTGTCTATGTTCACAGCAAATCTAATATTTTCCAATACTATCGGCGTGTGTGCATAAATGGATACAGATAGACTTGCACACTGCTATTTCTTCAAAATTCATACATGCCTGTTGGTTCTGAGTACTCTTTACATTCCTTCACTGATTACATATGCATTTGATCTGGAAAATAAGGTCTTGACTGCCATGGCTTCTGCCGTTCACATTTGCCCACATATTTTTTGTCGCAATTATTCTTCATTCATTTGTTCATTATGTACAAACGAACATAGCATACATTTTCAGTTTTAAAATTATTTTTTATGCCCTGTAAAGGTAAATCTAACTTCATGGATGCTGTCAGTTTTGTGATGGGAGAAAAAACTTCACTGTTGCGTGTCAAACGACTGAGCGACCTGATTCACGGGGCTTCTATCAACAAACCCGTATCTCGAAGGAATGCAACTAATTTAAAAGCCTTTTACAAGAAATTTCATTCAGTGATTTTATTGAACACCAGCTGCCCTGATGGATAATGTCCTGTCTTAGGTATGAATTCTTATATATCAAATGCACCATTGAAAATGGGATTGGTACCGTTTCAATCGGTGATTTTTTTCCTTCTTGCGAATATGAATAAATCCTTGACTGTAGGTATGGGTCATTGAACACGCTTGAAACTCCTCGTGCTGAAACTCACGAACACGTGTTCCTAACACTGCCATAACAACTGATATCACCAACGGTTTACTTACGAGAATTTGACGAAGACGCCGTAATTGTAACTGGCCCGTTCGGCCCACCTGGACCATTTGGTTTTCTCTGCAATCTGTACTGTCTTAAATAACTCAACACGCTTGGGCTTGTACTATTGGACATTTTCCCACTTCGTTTACCACCCTTTGTTACACGGTTTATATAGAATTGTAAAGTTTTTAAAGATAAAAAATTCAAAAGTTTTACGAAAAAATTATAACACAAAACCACAGCACCAAGACAACATTACAGCCATTTTTATCCGCGAGACTGCCAAAGAGTATTGAAAATTGTATGCGCGACCAATCAATGCGATATGTCAAATTAATTTTAATCCAATAAAATGAAAGTCATACATTAGAACGAAAATCTAACCAATTCTAAACACCTCATAGAATAGTTACCGTTTCCCAACCAATGGCAAAAAGTATTCATTAGTACCTACCTATATGTAAGAATACCTTTTTTTTTATGGCAATGAACAACTTTGTAATTTTTATCAGTTTTTATGGCATGGATACAAAACTTAGAATTTAGATGAATGTAAATAGCCGTACTAAGTTAATGCTGTAACCAAACGACTAAAACTAAAAATGTGTATGAAATCATGTTTGATGAATTCAAACAGCGTCCACTAAACATTCATTTCATTCTGCAGATGGCTTCGATTCTTCAGCATGTAAACTAACTTATATTAATAAATGATAAATAAATGATTTGTTTTATGGCCCTAAAACTTTTGGCCTTTGTTTGGCGTTTGTAGACTGCCGTAATTTTATTATATTATCTATGGTTTTCTCTGTCTGCCTGTACTCTCACTCTGTTGTCTGTTCTGTGGTTCTGTGTCTAATGTCTATCTGTCAGATTAATAGGTGCGGCCATGTTGATCCGTAGCGAATAAAATCTAGTTGATTTGCTTTTAGGGAATTAAAAATTGACACAATATGCCCAAATGCGACCTCAAAACGAGATACATCCCAGCAACATTTGCCTGGACATTACTTTTGGGCACGACATCCCTGTTTTTTTATTTCCCGTAAGTATACAATGCCGATTTTCGATCACAAATTAGTAATTATGGTTTGACAACTTTCACGTAACATCAATTTAATTAAATCTATCAATATCTTGCGGGTGTGTTGTTGTGCTAAATGATAATGCCTTTAAAATGTGCCATTCGGTGTTTTTACGCGATTGGTGGTGATATTAAGTGGACTCCTGCATTCTGCCTTCGGAGGCCATGCCCTCAGTAATTACCCATGTATCTTTGCTATATTTACTTGAGCACCTAATCACTGCATTTGTGACTAACAATTTTGTATGTTACCATTAGTATTTATAAGTTCCTTGAACTACTCATGAGTGTTAGGCAGCTTCCTGATGGCAGACTAAATTTAAATAAACAAAGAAGCAAATGACTCAAGAATAAATTTAGGTGCCACTTGTTTACAGACTGCAAAGTAAATAGGTACAACTTAGCATACTAAAAAAAATTAGGGTAGGTATCTACTATTTTAATACAACTTAGTTTTGTAACATTATGGGTAGATTTAAAAAAAAGGAATAACATTTTTGTACCACTTTTCACCTGGACAGTGTTGGCTTGAATCACTATATATTGCTGAGAACCACATCAAAATCCATTACAAAGTCTAAAGATCTAAGCATACATAGGGACAGACAGACAGAGGGAATGGACTTTGTTTTAAACTATGTAGTGATGATAAAATTGATAAAACAAAGAAATCTAAAATTGGCAAAACAAAGCTATGATTTCAATACATACATAATTTGACACCCCAAAAAATATTTTCCTTAGAATTCCTCTGTGAAGGAAAGGTATGATTCAGCTCGCTGCAGGCTTAACATACTATAGGCCAAGATACTTTAAACATTATGAAATATCCTGAAAAATTTCTACATCCTAATATGTATCTTATTTATAATATTATAATTAATGCTAATGGTTGGATACTTGTTGCTAAATTAGGCTAAAATGGTTGAAAAGGTTGCAAGAAAATAAAATTGTAACATTAAAATACATACTATATTACTTTATCATTATACTAATGGTATTTGCTATACTAATGCTTTATCATCATCATCATTCTCCAGCCCTTATCCCATATTATACTTATGGTTCTTTATTTGGTCTTAAAATGGGTGGTGATGTTGAAAGTTTTATGTTTTACCCATGGGCCACAACTAGTTTGTAAATACAAACTTTATATTAGTATGTGTAAATTATTTATTTATTCAACAGGGCAAATGTTTATTTTACATTCATAATACCAGTCACATAATACCTATGAATTTATAATCCAGTTACAAACTGAGTATTGAGTTTCATAGTAAACATCACATTAAGGCCATGATTTAATTATAAAGGTAATAAAATACAAGAGCTGTGGTGGCTTAGTGGTATGACATGTTGCTGGATATTTTAGCAACACAAGCCAAACTCAACTAGAGAAAGCTATTTAAATATTTTTTTTTTTCCAAAAACAAATAGAAAATATAAACAACTTATAGCTAGACAGAAGTACAAATGACTTAATATGTCTCCTCAATTATAGAAACTCACAATTTGTCGAACCTTTTTTTCTATTTTAAGTAGTTTTAGTTTCAATAAGAAATGGTTGTAATCTCAGTGAGGCTAATTTAATTTCCTAGAATGATTACAGTACAGGCTAACCATCTCACATCAAAGAATTGTATAAATCATGTGTCAATTAAACTAACATCTGTGTTAACTAGGTGTTAAAATATCAATCATGATCAAAGAATAGATAATGTATTTACAAGATTTACGTAATACAGTGTTCTATCTCCTGTTCTTGAAGTTCTAAAGAAATTCTTTGTAAATAATATATCTGTTTAATTAATAGGAAAAGGCCACCCCGCGCTAACTAACGGTCATGACATTAGGTAGGAAAACAAGCATTTGCCTACATATGTCAAAGGTACAAATAAGATAGCTACCTACTTCACTTTTAACATGCATGTAAAAAAAAATTAGAAAATGTAACAAGTAAAATTTTACAATGATGCAGTGCATCAAGGAATTGGGAATCTTAGTGTAATTTTATTCCATGTACTCGTAAAAATATTCAACCCCTGTAGGCAATATGCTAAAGTTGTATGTAAATAAACATTCTCCAAAATATTGTAAAGACAACTAAACATTTATTATTCATCTGACGGGATTGGGACTTGGGATAAGTTCCTTCCTGGATACAGACATGTGATGAATCCTCCCTTCAACTCTTCCTTTTGTATTAAGTACTTGTTTTACTTATAAATGCATTTATTTATGTTCCAGATGCCAGTATTATCTCCACAAGTATTCATGGGTGCCTGCGTGCCAGGGTGTCATAACGTTTTTTGTTTTGGCCAATTTTACACTGGCCACTTTCATGGACCCGGGAGTGATACCAAAAGGTAAATATTTAACGCACAAATCTGCGCTTTAATCGCTAGTTATCCTCAGGTCAAATAAAAATGGTGGATGAAACTTTGCGAACAACTAATGCAGAATGCAGTCAAATAAGACGTGTTTGATGTAGTGTTGTGTTTCTGCGGTAAGTGAGGTTGCCAGTGCTCTACGAGGATACGCTGCGCTAGTAGTAATGCTGCTAGCACAGTGAGTCCTCATCAACAACAGGGTTGGCAATTCGTTAGTGATATCCCTGGTACTGCTATAGGCTACGGTGAATGCTTATAATCAGGTGGGCCGTATGCTTGTGTGCCAACTTAGTAAACTACAAAAAAAAACGGGGAACTTAAAATGATATACCTAATTATAATAGTAATAAGTTTAACATTTTAATGTACATTATTAGTACTGATAAAGTTAACATTTTCGTCAACTACAAACGACAATATCACTCTTATCTCTAGAGTTAATTCTCAAGCAATTAGTAATTTGATAATGGTTTGATATTTTATTGTATTGAATACTGTTAGCAATTTATTATTTTGTGACTGTCTTAATTACTGGGTACCTACTGGGTATGTTACAAATACTTCATACTGCCCGCGACTACGTACGCGTTGAGCTTAGAATCTCAGAGGAACCTAAAATTTTCCCGGGGTAAAAAGTATCCTATGTGTTAATCCAAGCTATAAACTATCTGTGTTCCAAATTTCATCCAAAACCGTTCAGTAGTTTTTGCTTGAAAGAGTAACAAACATGTATCCATCAATCCTCACAAATTATCGCATTTATAATATGGTAGGATTATTTGACACTAACTCTGCCCGGTATGTGATGCAATATCTATTATCTTACTAGCTTTTGCCCGCGGCTCGCTCGCGTGGTTCTAGATAAAGATAGCCTATGTCCGTCCCCGGGTGATAATCTATCTTAATGCCAAAGGACATAATCCATTTTGGTACAAATCTGAAAGTGCCGGCCAACGCAGTATTTTGTATATTCTGTTAGAGCTCGCCTGTCTGATTTTTTTTACTGAGGCACCAAACCATGTAGTTGATTTTATTTGAGTTCGAAAATCTGAATTCAAATAACTAAAACAAATGAAATGTCCAACTTTGGTGCCATAGTAATAGATGCTCAGACTGACAAGCGTTGGCCGGCGCTTTCAGATTTGGACAAAATCTCTATGAAACACGGATGATGTCCTTTACTTTACGATCCTTTCAGCCGTTTAAACGTGAAAAGTTAACAAACAAACAGTGTTACTTTCATATTTATAATATTAGTATGGATATTAAATGTCTATATAAGGACTAATGAAATAATCAGTGATGCGGGCCCCAGTTTTTTTACTAAGAAACTAATCCGTGTACATGATTTCATTGAAACTGCGTTGTTATCGGATGAGTTGGAGCCGAGATAGAAGCGTATTCGACCCTAAACATGTTTGGCCTCAGCGTCTCCATAGCAACATTTTCCTTAAGGCTTCACTTTACTTTTTGTAGGTATAATAGGTTTCCCATTGAAATTGAAGCCCGACTTGTGACTGTACTTTAACCTTACGAAATATCGCAGTCACACGTAACTACATTGACACAGTATTGAGGATCATGCGGGCTTGTAGTAAAAAAACATACAAATAAATAGTTAGTTGCATGTTGTTAAAACTCAAATATGTACTTTCTGAGCGTAATCTCTACACTTTATCGTGGAAAAATAAAAGGGCATTCACATGGGGAATGAGATTGGATGTAGGGTCGGCAACGCGCGAGTGATACCCCTAGTGTTGCAAGCGTCCATAGGCTGCGGTAAACGCTTACCATTAGGCGGGCCGTATGCTTGTTTGCCACCTTTGTCGTATAAAAAAAAAGTTGTTTTTGTGTTTGTCCTTTTGCCACGAGGTCGTGGGCACTACCTAGTGTGAGTTCTGACAATGTTATAGGCTAACATAATAGTTCCACGTTGGTGTATAAAAATAATAATATTGCGTGAACATTATCATACAGCGCCATCTAGCCCGAAACTCAGCAAAGCTTGTACTTACTTTGGAAACCAGCAGCTGATACAATACAAACACCCAGACGCTTTTACTATCACAGTCAATGAATTGTTTTTTTTTTCATTCCAGCCCCACCTGACGAGGATCGAGAAGACGACTTCAGGGCGCCTCTATATCGCAGTGTGGAAATAAATGGGATCACGGTGCGCATGAAATGGTGCGTCACGTGCAAATTCTACAGACCGCCGCGGTGTTCACATTGCTCTGTATGCAACCATTGCATAGAGGTGAGCGTTTCACTTTAAGGTAAAGATTACTTAGGACAGGAGGTATATGAGATTGAGAATTCAAAGAGAGGTAGGGCGATTTGAGATTTACCGTGGGTTTTCCCATTTAAATTGGAGCCGCCCGACTGGGGACTTTACCTCCATCTTACAGAAAACCGCAGTAAAATAATACTACTTGATGTAGTGTTGTGTTTATGCGGTAAATAAGGTTGCCAGTGCTCCACGAGGATACGCTGGGCTAGTAGTAATGCTGCTAGCACAGTGAGTCCTCATCAACAAAAAGGATGGCAACCGTTAGTGATACCTCTGGTATTTCCAGCGGCTATAGGCTACGGTGACTGCTTACCAACAGGTGGGTCGTATGCTTGTGTGCCACCTTAGTGGTATAAAAAAAAAGTTGAATGTTGAAGAATCGAACGGAATGTGCAAGTCAATAGTGTAATGGCGCCCTATACCCTCTGCGTACCTTGTGAGGGACTTGGCGTAACGAGATGTACCTATGTATGTTCTTATGTTCATCCGACCGTCTCAGACGAACAGTTTCGTTGTGAGTGTATGTATATATTTATCTTGTCACACTCTGTCGGTTACATGGCTTTATGGATATATTTTATTTGAAGTGAAATGAAATTAAATGAAAATTGATTATTCAGTTAAGGCGTTGATAAGGCATGAATTTATTAACTATTCAAGCGCAAATGTCGCGTGCGCACGTACACATGTATGTAGCTTAGGGTGGGAAAACGCTAGACCGATATTATTGTGTTAGTGTCGGCAACACGGTTGCAAGCGTGCATATGCTACGGTAACCGCTTCCCATCAGGCAGGCCGTATGCAACCTTAATGGTATCAAAACAGTTTGATTTATGATAAAACAATAACACAATAAGCGCCGTGGTGGCCGTGTGGAATGAAGCGTTGTCTGCTATTTCAGCGACGCAAGTTCGAATCCTATCTATCTGTACCAATGATATTTAAGTACAGTGATTAGTCACATCAAGAGATTTACGGTGAAGGAAAACATCGTAAGGAAACCTGCATACGTCTGAGAAGAAATTTAAGGACGTATGTATGTAGTGCCTTAGAGACGGCGACGCACTATCTGTCTCGTTGGCACCAAATTATCTTCGGTGGAAAGTGGTTGTTGTAACACCTCTGCCTACCTCTTTGGGGACCCTAGTGGGAAGGCGTGATGATAAAACAACATTTAAAAAGAAATTCTCCTCCAGACGTTCGACCACCACTGTCCGTGGGTGAACAACTGCATCGGCCGGCGCAACTACCGGTTCTTCTTCTTCTTCCTCATCTCCCTCTCCATCCACATGCTCAGTATATTCGGCCTGAGCCTCTACTTCATCATGAACAACAGCAAGACGCTCACACAGATCGAGCCTATTGTGTCGTATCCTTTAAAAAGACCGCCCAAGTGTGAGTTGGACTCGCACACGGAGGGTTCCGTGCAATTTGTTTTTATTTTTTAGGGTTCCGTGCCCATAGGGTAACTAACGGATCACTATTACTAAGACTTCGCTGTCCGTCCGTCCGTCTGTCTGTTAGCAGGCTGTATGTATCCGTAATAGGTAGACAGTTGAAATTTTCATAGAATGTGTATTGCTATATTTATTAAAAAAAAGTAAATTTTTACTATTACAAACAATACGGTGTGCGAGTACAACTCACACTTGGTCATTTTTTTTATTAAGTACCTATCAACAATTGACCACGATCTCATCTGATGGTAATGAAGATGTGGTCGAAGGTGGAGTTCGCTTGTCCGTTAGAAGCCTATTCACTCTAGTCGTAAAGAGTCCCAGGTTGTAGGATACAGGGTACACTGACGAGGTGAGAGAGAGAGAGCTAAACCACAAGAAAACATGTTCCTAGTATTAGGAGTATGATTTGTGAGAAACAAAGTTTCTGTGTCTACTAGAGCCATCTGTGGCCATTTAACTGAACTATTTTGAGATTCGGTGTGTGTTCTTTAGTAGAGCGAAGTTAGTTCCTAGTTAGTTAGAAGATTGGGAACCTAGATGGCATGCACGTCTGAGCCCTTTAACGTTTCTAGTAGTAATTTAAAGTTTATTATAAAAATAGCTAGCTAAGCTATACAATACATTTCGTTAAGTTAAAGCACAATTCAACCTTTGAATCCTTAATCGACAAACTCAGAATGGTAATAATGGGCGTAATCGCACTCCTAGCGATCCCAATCTTCGGCCTGACTGGCTTCCATATGGTGTTGGTGTCGAGAGGTCGTACCACCAACGAGCAAGTTACTGGCAAGTTCACGGGAGGGTACAACCCCTTCTCGAAGGGCTGCTGGCATAACTGCTGCTATGCGCAGTTCGGACCCCAGTTTCCTAGGTGAGTTCTTTATTTATCAAATCTTATGTTATTATTTTAGGGTCGGCAACGCGCGAGTGATACCCCTGGTGTTGCAAACGTCCATAGGCTGCGGTAACCGCTTACCATCAGGCGGGCCGTATGCTTATTTGCCACCTTAGTGGTATAAAAAAATGTATAGAAATCCCCACGACCGTTCAATTAGAGGGTTAGGGTGAAAATACGTAAAAATTTGCCGTATTTTTTAATTTTTAAATATTTTCTATGCACACAGCTCACATACATACGGTTTGATTTTAAAGATAGGATAGAAGACAAAGGAAAGGGATAGTGATATATTGATGAAGTATTTTTTTATTAAATGTCATGACTGAAGCCTCTTTTTGCTTCAGGTTGCGATATTCAGAATGTCATATCCTGTGATTGAAATCGAAGCTAAAGCCGTGAAACCCATAAGGTGTGCCATCCCTTTCCTTTTAGGTAGTTGCGTTATACATATTATATAAACATAATTTTAAATAAACGGGTTCGATTCCTGGCTAGGAGTATTGATATTTCAGTAATCCAATGATGCAAACAAAATTGGGGATGGAACTTCTTTGAGTACTGTTTGCTATTCTCCAAAAATCCTCGCCCATTTTAAAATTATCACCCTATTTTTAATTAGCTAACGTAAAGCGTAACCGCGACTTTGTATGCATGAAATAGGATTTTGTTTTGTTTTTTTTTTTGCGGTCAACCTGAATTCTTTTTTAAAATGTAATTGTGCAACTTGTGTGATCTGTCCCCCACTGCCCCCCATGGCGACGCCCTCGTGTTATATCTCCCCCACTGGGTCACTGCCCCCCTCGGCGATATCTTTTATTTTTTATTTATTTATTTATTTTAATACTTTATTGTACACCATTTATAAATTAGCATAGGTTAAACATAAATATCAGTACAAATTGCGGCCTTATCACTCTCGGCGATCTCTTCCAGGCAACCATGGGATGGAATGTAGAACATACAAATAATATTATCTTATAATCTTTGTGATATAGTAATGACATGAAAACGGGTCTTATACGCGATATTAAATTGTTTATTTACCTCCCGACCTTACGACTGAGTATCGCGTATAAGACCCGTTTTCATGTCATTACTATGTGTTTACATCGCGAAGGTTTAAAAAACAGTATCATTGTGATATAAATAAATAAATGCCCTTGTGTTATATGTCCCCCACTGCCCCCCATGGCGATGCCCTTGTATTATATGTTCCCCACTGCCCTCCATAGCGATGTCCTTGTGTGATATGTCCCCTACTTCCCCCTCAGTGACACTTTTGTCTCATATGTCACCTGCTGCCCGCCTAGGCGACGACCTTGTGTTATGTATTCCCCATTGGCCCCCTCAGCGATGCCCTTGTGTGATACAAACCCTGCTGCCACCTTTGTCGACGTCCTAGTGTTATATGTCCACCACTGGCCCCCTCGGCGACGCCTTTATGTGATATTATGTCCCCCCCCACTGACCCTTGACGACGACCTTGTGTCTCCCTTTGCCCCCCTCGGCGACGCCATTAGGTGATAGGTATTGTTATGTACTGTGCAGTCTGGTGCGTCCATCGAAGTACATATACAAGGGCGGCAAGAAGCGGCGCGAGCTGGGCGGCGCGCCCTCGGCCTCCGCCATCTCGACGATCGCGGACTCGCACCAGGTAAAGACGTACACGGCCGACAACGGAGCCGCGCATCGCCCCGGCGCGCACTACAACAAGGTGAGAGCCAGACCTGCTTGCTATATACCATGTTATATACATATAATTATTATATACTATGTTTTGCCAGCGGCTTCGCACGCGTTGTTAAGTGAATAAGTCAATATGTACATATATATAAACTTTCTTCTATTATATATGCAGATATTCACGCCTTCCCACTAGGGTCCCTGAAGAGGTAGGCAAAGGTATAACAAACACCCATTTTTCACCGAAGATAATTTGGTGCTGACGTGACAGATGGTGAGACCGTCGACGTCTCTTAGGCATAACATGTCCTTGAAAAATGGGTGTTTGTATTGTTTGTTTGTGTCACCTCTGCCGACATCTTGGGGGACCCTTGTGGGTGAAGATATATTTATTTTATTTCTGATATACCAGATCACATTATAAAAAAATATATACAGACGGCTGATAGTGAGAAGAAGAAAAAAAAAAAAATGAGGTAGGGGCTTTAGTCTGAACCTTTGTGGGGGGGGGGGGGCACAGTGGCGGAAAACACCATAAATAATACTCGGGATCGTTCTATATATTTATATTCTTTAAATAATTTCACTTACACACTACTATTATGATGACGGGCCTAACGTCATTCTAAATATTCTACTTTCTAATAATTTTTTTCTAGTGAGGTGTTGTTGCCTTATTTTAACAACTAACCAGCAACATAGATGCCAACCAAGGCGTTACAGTACTATATCTAAACCAATCCGGCAGGTTGTCTAATTTATACACAGAGCAACTGCTTAAAAAAATTATTCATTAAACTATTGAATAAATATTACCTATTACCCCATAATCATCAACTCATGACCATTCTACCTGCTAGATATTGTGACATAAGTTTCTCCATCGTCGATGGTGACCATTGCAGATTGTAGCATATACCGTTAGAAATCAAAACAGCTTGATACCATGACAAACGACTCTCCATTTAGTTATCATGCTTTTAGAGCAATTAATTACATACCTTCAATTCACTGCTTTAAGATCGATTTTGCACTGCACTTTGAAATTAATTGTTAAAAATATGTGAATTGAAGACATGATGTCTGGCTCTCCGACTATATTTTCTAGATTTCTGCGAAACTGGTAATAGCGGGAGTTTTTAAAATATTGCTGTATTTTATTGGCTTTTTCAATGAAAATTAAACCATTAATTTCATTATGATCTTGAGATTATAAGATAATATCGAATAATTACTCGGCTTTATTAAATTATTTGCGTTTTTATGTAAACTGATTCACGTGTCACGTTTAAATTCCCTTCTATCTCTTGTCACACAATAGTCTCGATTTTGTTGTATATAATCAGTAAACTTAACTAACTTGACAGGGCTCAAAGAATGTTTTTTTTAAACCCAGAAAAAACTTAAGCATATTAACCAATAAAAATCGGTATTATAGGCAATCACATCTAACCTAAGTATTGCACCGGTCATAATATAAGAAAATTGAAATATAGAAAATAGAAGTATGTGCTAGAGAAGAAGTATTGTCATCCTTTTTTATCCTAGCAGAAGAGAAAGGAATATCAAGACTTTTAGTTCTGTCAAATTAGTTTCGTTTAGTGATAGCTTTGTACAACAGAATCGTCACCAATATCACAAGTCGTCCACCTGTCCGTAACGTAAATTATGGATGGCCCCCTATTAAGTAGTAATTGAAATTGTACTTTAGAATTTAAGCATTTACCTGATCACATATTGGTGCCAATTCTGTTGTTCAAAATAACTAAACTTAACTAATTTGACAGTTCTAAAAATATTGCCATCCTTATTTAACCCCGCACATGAGAAAGGGATAGCAAGACTTTTTAGACCTGTCAAATTAGTTAAGTTTAGTAATTTTGAACAGAATCGACACCATTGTATCCTTTTATTGTGCAATAAAGTGTACCTATCTATGTATCTATCTAAGTAGTAGTAGGCTTGCATAGTTCGTGATGTGCAGTTGTCGCCGGGGCGCGAGGAGCCCCCGTGCGACATGGAGGGCCCGGGCGCTTCGCAGAGCGCGGACTGCGAGCCGACGCCGCCGCCGCTGCAGCGCCGGGGCTCCAACGCTAACCTGTTCCCGCCCGCCGAGCCGCACCACATGATGCCGCGCCCGCACTATCCCCGGCTCAGCCCGCTCTCCAGGAATACCAGGTATCAATAATAATAATAATAATAATGTTTGGACATTATCACACAGCGCCATCTGGACCCAAACTAAGCAATGCTTGTACTATGGGTACCAGTAGCTGATACAATACTTATATAGTTTTTTTTTGTAAATACATACTTTTAACACATACCAAACACCCAGACGCAAGGCAAACATGTTTGTCACATAAATATTTGCCCCGGCTGGAATCGAACCCGCGACCTCGATTACAATAAAACAAATCTTATTACAATAAAAAAAAAAAAAAATTACTGACGTCATTGTCGAAATCTATGGGGAGGCCGCGGACGTCTATTGGCTGATGATAAAATAATTAAAATCAAATATCAATTTTCTTATATCTTTTGTCTTCTATCTTCCTCCGTTTGAATGTGTAGACCCGGTCCAGGCGGGGTCATGACCCCCATGAACCCTCCCCTGAATCCGACCTTAGAAGATCTTCTTTCTTTTTTATACCAATAAGGTGGTAGACAAGTATACGACCCACTTGATGGTTAACAGTCACCTTAGCCTATAGCTTCTAGCAATACCAGAGATATCACTTACGCGTTGGATACCATGTTTGTTGATGACTCACTGCACTAGCAGCATTTATTTGTATGTAATCTCTCATCGTACGTGTTTCCAGTCACGGCGGCACCACCACGACGGGCTACCGCGTGGTGATGGAGCCGCTGCGCTACGAGTCGGGCTCCAACGGCGCTCGGCCTTCGCCCACCATGCAACAGAGGATCAAGGCGCTCGGCGTGCCCACGCCGCTCGCACTCACCAGCCCTGTGCGGAGGTACGTTCCCCGACAAACACTGGGTGGAGACTAGACACTGGCCTATACATACAAACATACCTACTCTTTATTGCCCAACAAGAAAATACTATATCCTCCTATTAATTACATAAAAACGGGTCTTATACGCGATAATACACTCATATGCAGGTAGATACCAATATTCGTTTACCCGCGAATCAAGAATAAAGAGACTGATACAATTACAATCAGTCAGCTTGTGACAACGGCCGATGCAACTCGGTCGAAACGTCAAACGCCTCAAAGTTATGTGGGCATTCAAACGTTTCAGTGAAATTTCCATATGGGACAGATTTCTGCAGTCACTTTTTATGTAGTAGCCATATTGATGAACTGGCCATATCGATATTGTGGTCTTTTGGATGTAGTAGCCAAATTGATGGACTGGCCATATCGATATTATGGCCATTTGAATGTAGTAGCCATATTGGTGGACTGGCTATTTTGATATCATGATGATTAATTGACATAATTAACTTATTTATTGGGTACGTAAAATCGGCCACTAAAGTTGATCTTCTAAATATGTATTTCATCACTTCATCGGCTGTCAGTCTCCACCTAAAACAATAACCACCTAAAATCATTCACAGAATTATTCAATTCAATATTGATTAAATTTCATCTTTAAATGTGCACAGATTATTTAACTTTTACGATTCAAATGTTGATAGCTCAAAATTCCAAATTGGCGAAGAGAAAACTTGTTTCCATACAGTTTATAGGTATTTATGATTATAATTTCCCATCGTATCACGGCCTGTTCCCATTAACAATGGTAAAACGATCCTATCCACGGGAATGCATCGCTTCTATGTTTAATATGATTGAGTGTTTATTTGCATGTACCAATTGTTTGCATACTCACATGTTTAGAGAGAACACTGATGTCTGTGTCTACTCGTATGTGTGTGTTGTATATTTTGCTTTTAATTGTTGAGTTCGCTTACTATTCAAGGTAACTTCTGAGGTGAAAATTGAATTTATAGGTATTTACATGTAATGATTTTTTTTTGGCTCGAAGGACCATTTTGTAATTGAGTGAGCGAACTTAGCATACATGTTTTAGAGGTGTATGGGATGGTTGTGTACATGTAATTTAAATTAGATAATGGATAATAATTTCTCATTAACTGTTAACTTCGTTCCCTAATAACCATGTATCGTTACTAAACTAATAACGCGTTTTATGATAATTTTGCAGATATGTTGATTTCACCTTTACTCATTATTTATGATTTCAATGACAAGTTATAAGTTAAATCAGTATATAGAGAGAGTATATAGATTTAGAAGGAGATGTATAAAAGAAACTCACGCTATACAATCGGCTCCATTGGTGTTAAAATAAATGACAATCGTCATCATTACATTACTATAGTGGGGCCGAGATTTTATGCGATTTTGACAGCAGAATAAAATGATGTGAACCAATGATAAAACGCCGATTAAATCGATATGAATCGATTTATACTGATACCTGCATGTGTTAATATCATAACGAATAACGCTACATGTAAACGATTCTTATATTAGGTCCTTACATATGAAATTGGCGTTTTTCGTACTGGCCACTTTAATCACGAATTTCTCCTCTTTGGTAAGGAATTCCAAATTCAAATTTGTACAGCTATAGACTCATGTATTTGTGCTTCGATGATCGTCATTCATTTGTTTTTTTTCTTCTGTTTTTTTCTGTTTGCGTCACTCATTTTACAAAATGGAAAACCTTAAATATCGCATTATTTACGAGTACGAGTTCCGCCGTGGCACTAGTGCTGCGGAAACAACTCGAAGGGTGAATTATGTGTATGGCGGTCGTGTTGCAAAAGAAAACACAGTTCGTTTTTGGTTCCAACGTTTTCGTTCTGGAAATTTCGACCTGCAGAACAAGCCCCGTGGACGGCCTGAGACTCAAGTTGATAATGAAGAGTTGAAGGCTATTGTGGAAGCGGATCCATCGCAAACCACGTCCGAGTTAGCTGCAGGCTGCAATGTTAGTGATAAAACTGTTTTAATTCACTTGAAGCAAATTGGGAAGATTAAAAAGCTTGAAAGGTGGGTACCTCACGAATTGACTGAAACAAACCGGCAAACGCGCGTCGACTGCTGCGTTACATTACTAAACCGGCACAATAATGAAGGTATTTTAAACCGAATCATTACCTGTGATGAAAAATGGGTTCTTTACGATAATCGGAAGCGCTCAGCGCAATGGTTAGATCCTGGCCAGCCAGCCAAATCCTGCCCCAAGCGAAAATTAACCCCAAAAAAGTTACTTGTAAGCGTTTGGTGGACTAGTGCCGGTATTGTTCATTACAGTTTTTTCAAATCTGGCCAGACTATTACGGCTGATGTCTATTGTCAGGAATTGCAAACCATGATGGAAAAGCTAGCGGCTAAACAACCTAGGCTGGTCAATCGCTCCACGCCACTGCTGCTTCACGACAACGCTAGACCACACACTGCGCTACAGACGGCTACTAAATTAGAAGAGCTTCAATTGGAAAGTCTAAGACATCCTCCGTACTCCCCGGACCTTGCTCCAACAGATTACCATTTTTTTCGAAATTTGGATAACTTCTTGCAAGGGAAAAAATTCAACTCCGATGGGGCAGTCCAAATCGCCTTCAAAGATTTTATTGATTCCCGTCCGACTGGTTTTTTTAGTAAAGGGATCAATGAACTACCTATGAGATGGCAAAAGTGCATAGAAAATAATGGTTCATACTTTGATTAATTAAATATATTATATTAAAAAATATTCGACTTTTTGTTCCTCCCATACAAAACGCCAATTTCATATGTAAGGACCTAATATTAAAATAATTGTTTTAAAAAATAAAGAGACATAGAATGTCACTGTTTCTGGCACATTTAGTAATGATAATAAAACAATGGTGTTGATTCTGTTGTTCAAAATTACTAAACTTTACTAATTTGACAGGTTTAAAAGTGTTGCTATCCCTTTCTCATGTGTGGGGTTAAATAAGGATGGCAATATTTTCAGACCTGTCAAATCAGTTAAGTTTAGTAATGTTGAACAACAGAATTGGCACCAATATCATAATTAAATGCTTTAAATGCATGATTAATACTTGGAATTTTATATTATTGAAACGACAAGAATAGGATTCACCATGAGTTTTATGATTACGACACCGGATAACAATTTATGAACTATTTCGATAAATTTGCCATACAAACAAACCTGTCAAATATCACCTAATATCTTGGTCCCACTGTAATCAATAATTCCAATTAATTAACAATTTAATCAATAATTTAGTGTAGTAATATAACCGTGGTGGTACATTATGATGTTGGTTTACCGCTTACCGCGGCAGGTGGACTTAGCGAATAGACACGACGTGGCAAGGGTAATGAGTTGAACATTGTGTATTGTTTCTGTGTGTTCCTTACTGTTCGCGAGTTTGGATTGCTCGCATGCAAAACGTTTACCACCACTGACCTAATATATGGACATCGGGTCTAGTACAAAATTTTTATGTCCGCACCTGAATGTAACTTATTGTATAAATCTTAAACACTTAAATTCAAATTTTATCTTATTGGCGCACAGTTGAATTTTACTAGCAACAATTTATCGGCTTAAGACAGGTGATTAAACGGGGCTGTCGCAGTTTGTAGTATTTTATCTCCGGACACTTTCGAGCGTAGACCAGAAGTCCATGTATTATTAGGTCAGTGACCGCTATAGCTTGTTTCAGTTGAATTTAATAACTATATTTGCGTCCAAAAAGACGTAATCCATAGAATGCGAAAGCAATCCCACAGAAAAAATTGGCTTGGTAAATAGGTTTTGCTGCCGTGCCCCGCTTTCAGTGTAACTGAACCATTGTGGTTACCTTTTTGAGAGCTGTTTAGAATTATCGTATATGTCGTACTCGTATCATGTCTTAATTAATAATGAACACTGATAAGTTGGTCATTTTTCTTAGCTTATACATTTGTAATCAATTTATATAGGTATTATAAAAATTTTGCAACGCGTTTTCTGTTCTCATGTATGGTGATTATAAACAGTTCCTCAAAATATGACGTTATTGGTTTGTAACATTCTGTATGTATAACATTACTTTGTGGAACGGTGGTCAACTGAGAAACAACTGAATTAATTTGAAAGAGCATAATACCATCATTCCATAAGTGGTTTATTTACAAATCATAAATACGGTTTCGTAAAATTCTGGCTGCACTTTTCGGTTAATTTGCTATCGCCTAAAAAACTCTTTTATTCAGCAATTTGAGGGAGAATTAACGTTTTTTCTTGAATTGACATTGATTGAAAGTGCTATTTGTGCTTACATGTAAATATTGGTTTCGATTCTGTTGTTCAAAATTACTAAACTTAACTAATTTGACAGGTCTAATAGTCTTGCTATCCCTTTCTCATGTGCGGGGTTAAATAAGGATGGCAATATTTTAAGACATGTCAAATTACGTAAATTTAGTAATTTTGAACAACAGAATTGGCACCATTGTATTAAGATTGAAATACACCGCGTATACACACAGCGTGATTTATTTTTTTATTAGCATGTTGGTGAAGTATTTTTTGTTAGAACGTTATAATTTTTGATTATGTGAAGTAACATCTGCTTTGGTAAAACTATACAAAAAATTTTTTCTTATATTTGGTCTCGTAGTAATTTCCTTTAAAATGTTTGATACTAAAAATTTTGCGCTGTTTAGCCTTATCCAACAGTTAATAGAACTGACGAACTAGAGACTACAGTTAAAAAACCTTTTTCCGTGGAACAAGTATTCTGTCTCTTCCACACGAGTGATACCCTCTATATCTCTCGTTCCCTCCCTCGTAGACATTTTGTACTGAACCACATTATGTAGGAGATGATGTGTATTGAAAAACATTCCTTCGAAGAAAATTAATCTAGGTTTTATCTTTCAAACCAAATGTCAGATTTTACTTCGCTGTATATTATGTTGTTTTTTTTATTGCAAGCTGTTGTCGCAAATTGGATCGGCGTAGCGCGACCCATTATACAATGGCTGGTAAAAGATACCATCGTTTGTCTGTGGTCGAGTTATGATCATAGACAACATGCTGGTATAACCATTACATATTTTTTTTTTTTTTTTTTTTTTTTTTTTTTTTTAATTAAGATACAATTTAATCAATCAATATATCATTTAAGGAAATAAATAATTACATTAACTTAAATTAAAAACATAAAATAAACTAAACTAAGAATTTATTATTTTATATTTTTGTGATCATGTTTAATTGTAGCCCTTTTTTTAAACGTAGTTCTAAATAAACAGCGAATTTGTTATATTTTTCGTGTAAATTGTTAATACATAAACAAGTACATATTAGTCATTTACTTGTTTATGTATTATATCATAAATATGTATGCATTAATAATCATTTTAATAATAATTTTAGCCAGTTTGTTTGATATATCAATTGTGTATTATTATTGTATTGTATAATTCAATTCCGGCCATTGTATATGTCGCTATTGCTCGCCTTATATTGCAATTTGTCCTGTTGAAATTGTGAAATCATTGTTGTCATCTTAGGATTTTTTTTGTCACAATCTCATTGTTATTGCTCAAAAATTTTAATTGCACTGTTTTAATTGTTTTAATTTAATTGAATTGGTGAATATAAGTACTAACAAGATTTTCATAGACTTGGGTTGATGTGTTGATGACGTAGTAGATTTTACCAAGATAAGCATGTAAATAAAATTAATAACGAAAACTCGTTTCAAATAAACTAATATGTTTACCAACTTTTTTGCGGTCCAAAAACACGACCCTCATATATTTCACAATAACGCGACAGCAGAAACGGCTTGTTAGTCACAAACCAATCATAATCAAATTATCATTTATTCAGTTTGGGCCCTAATACGGCACTTATGAAGGTCTAAATTACTATGTTTAGATCAGTGTTGGTAATACAATATAGTTTTTGCTGCCACGCCACGTTCACAAATGTAGGCACGATGTGTTATTGAACCGCAAATACATTTGTAATTGCTATTATGTTTATTTGGAACGGGTTATAGTATAGTATAGCTTGCAGTAGTTTGTAGTGTATATACAAAACCGTGTTCAGACATACGCAACATAGTATAAAATAATTTAAAATAAATAATAAAAAATGTTGAATGTGTCTCGACTCGGTCTAATAGTGTGTATAAAGGGTGTAACATACAAGTACAGTCATAATTTGGCGGTTTGTTCAGAATCAAAATTAGTTTATACAGTTCAGGCCCTCAGTAAGGCACTTATTACAATTGCCATTGAAAATGACTCATTTTTTCAAATTGTCATACTAATTGTAAATTGATATAATTGTGTTCGTATGAAAATGAACAGAAAATAACCCGAATGTGTTAAGAAAGGGTAAAAGCCGTATTTCAATAAAGCATATTATGTCTCTGCCATAATAAAGACTTTTAGGCTAAAGGGTCAAAGAACTAAAATACGTACATCAAGTTATACATAACCCTTCTTTTAAAAGTCGGGTAGAAATCAATAAAAAAATCTCTTCTCATAGACTTAGTTAGAGGCCGATTCTAAACATACCCTCAAATGTGTGTGTCGGTGTGTTCCACCTGTTTAGTGTAGATGAGGCATGTGGCGTTGGCATGGACCCCGCTGCGCCCGCGCCGCCCGCGCCCGCGTTCAGAACTACATCACTACATTATATACTCTGTACATATACATATGACAGATGATTTACTGGGAGCCCTTATTGTTGATGACTCACTGAGTGTACGAGTGAGAAGACAATATAATGAGGGTAGTAGAGTAACAGAAGAGAGCGCAGGTAGTAGTTCTGAATGGCGTGCCCGGCGCGACGGCGGGTCGCGCTCGCACGTGCAAACGCTTCGCCCCGCAGCTCCCTTCTCCTTCTGTCCGTAGGCCGTACGATAACGATAGCGAGGGCTCGGACGAGCTCGCGCGATTAAACCCCTGACGAGCGCGCCGTACAGGTCGAACCCGGGCACGCCCACGCAGCCGCGCCGGCCGGACTTCATCGGCGTCGGCGGCCGCTCCTCGCCGCAGCGGCGCTTCCTCTCCGAGGGCGAGCTGCTGCGCGAGCGGCCGCCCGACGACATCCGCGAGCTGGCCGCCTCGCCCCAGCGCGGCACGTACCTGTGGGCCGAGCGCGCCGCGCCCTCGCCGCAGCCGCGCCGCCGCCCGCCGCCCGCGCCGCACCCGCCCCCGCACCCCCCGCACCCGCCGCGCCCGCTCTCCTTCGTGCGCGCGCTCGACCTGCAGGACCAGCTGGACGCGCGCGCGCCGCCGCCCCCGCCGCCCGACCGCGCCTCCGTCTACGACTGCAACTACGAGATCTCCGTCTGAGACGCTCCCCCCTCCCCCCTCCCCCACCCGTCACCGCGTGATCCGCGACCGAACTCTAGTGTGACCTGTGCGTCGGTGTGCAGTGACCACGTGACTCGACACCCGCAGTCCACGACTCGGGTTATTGTTTGTAAGGTGTAATGTGACAGTTTTGGATCGTATGTATATTTGTGAGTTGTTTGCAACTTTGAATTTGTATTTAACTGTGAATGTTGTTGAGAGTGTGTACATAGTCCCCAGTGTTGTGATTCCGAGACGGTTTAATATAGACCTTGTATTAATATCGATATGTATGTATTCAAGACGGAACATAATATTACGATATCAGCACGTGTGTGTGTCTCAATTATTATGTGTAAAGCATAAATGATAGTATAATTATGGTATTTATTGTTGTTTTTCACGGAACTGTTGTGTTTACAATAGGTTAAAGATGACGTTTCAGGTAGACGGAGGTAACGGAATTGACTGATTTGTTAATCTGCCTCAATTTATTTATTTTATACTTTCTGCGCGCGCAGCGAGGTTCGTTACGGCGTTCATTTATTACTTACCCCCTCAATACGTTGATTGTCATAATAAATAACACCTTAAATAAACGGACACAAGGTTGTAATCCAAACAATTTGAAATGTACAAAATCTAGTAACAAATGAACACCGTATATTGTTAAAATGTGCCAAATATTGTGTTGTCACAGGTAGCTTAGAGCACGCGTCGCATAACACAGGGCTATACGTTCATTATAACAGTAGTTATATGTTTGCTTAACCCAATGACAAAGTCCATAGAAGGTCATTTACTTAATACTTGCATATAGAGTTAATTAGCCGGCTGAAGCTACGAATAGAACGGAAAGTTCTGAAGAATTACGTAACCTTAAAAGTATTTTAAAATAATAATTTTACTGACCGCCTTTTTTTAGGGGTTTTACGTCCAAAGTTATCCATATATTATGATCTTAGTAGTTTTTGGGTTGTGATACCTAGATGTTCTCTCTCGATATTTGGTTTGGCTTTTGCATGCATCTTAAAAAAACTATCTACTCTTTTTTTTTATTAAAAGTCGTATAGTGTTGTCGGTTGGTTGTTGACTGTCGATAGTCGACGGCAAATGAATAGTATCGATAGTTTTGGTATATATGTCAATAATAGTAATGTCACAGTATCGATACTAGTGAAAAGGCTATCGATGTAGATATTTCGGCACCGCTAATGTGGAGACTATAAGAATATATTTTCAAATTAAACGCTTTCGAAATGCAAAAACAAAAATGAATATATCGAAAATATTGGATCCCTTCCTCCGAATTGTCTTCATGAATCAATGATCGTACTGAGGTTTTGGATATAATAAATTGTAAAGTATAAATATAGTAAATATATCTAAATTATATTCACACGGAGTGCACAGAAGTTAATATTATCGGTATAACGGTTGAGATTATCTTACATTGTAAATAATATATACATATACATACATAATATTTTATTTACAAACAGTATATCGTTTCGAGGATGTCGATATTAAGTATATATTTTAACTATAACTGGTACTAGGTTTGACATAGACTAAGTCCAAGAGAAAAAATAATGCAGAAACTTATAAATGAAATTTTCATTGTGACTAAAACCATCAGATCTACATGATATACATATTTTTGTTGTAAAGTCAATAGTAGGGGAGCCCACGATGCTAAATGGGGATTTACTCGAGCGTCATAGAGACCTATTAGGTTGCAAAGCTTAGATGATAAAAAGAAAAAAATGTTATATAATATATACCTTTTCATCGGTGGGGGAAGCGGCTATAGATTTTTAAATATGTAAAAAAAAACTGTTGCATAGACATACTCGAGCGCGTCAGATATTGATAGCATCAATGTCCTACGTATTTTTAATGATGTACGTATGTTAATCTGATCATTTGCTTGATGCGGGTGGTTGTATGTAAGGGTTAAAAATGAAAAAAAAAATCAATCGAGCGCGTCAGATTTTCTAAGGGGGTGTTAAGTGCACCAAAAAAAAGCTCTCATTCAATAATCTGACGATTTCGATTTGACGCAAACTCGCGGCCATTATTATAATGTGCAAAAAAATTCGCCATTTTGAAATACTCAAGCGCGTCAGATTAAGATATATGTTGTTCATCTTATTGTTCTAGACGTGCTGTCTCATAATCTGATGATTATCTAAAGGGATTCGCTTAATCTGATAAAAAAACTATTTTTTTTTCATTTTTTTAAATCATTGAACATAATTAATTGAGAAGCTCAGGAAATAGCATGCAAATAAATAAGTGTATGTTTTTTGAGTAGAATACTTGTATTTATAAGAAAATAATTTAAAAAAATGCCCACAGGAGTAGAAACGCGTTGAGGGAAATATAGGTATCACCCAGCTGCACGCACTAAACTTTATCGACGATTTTTTATTATTTCGGCTTACGGAAATCGTCAGATTATATATTTTTCGTTATCCTTGAATTATTTCCTTCAAAATAAAAAAAAATGGCTACGCTCGAGAATGTCGAGATGACGTTTTTTTTACAACTTTGCTGCCCTCCCCTTTCTTTACGTCACTCTCAAATTGTCAGATTAGTGGAATATACACTTTTTAGCATGTAATTAACTCACCCTACCTTAATCTGACGCGCTCGAGAATTTCTAATGATCATTTTTTTTTACTAATCTGATCCTTTATCCTTCACGGGCGGCCTTATAGGTATATGGGGCTCATATTTGGTGGATGTACTTAACCGGATACAAGGTATCGCCCTGTATATTAATCTGCCGCGCTTTAGTAAATCCTGAAATCCCCGCTTGGGCTCCCCCTACTACAAAGGACATCATCCATTTTGGTCCAAATCTGAAAGTGTCGGCCATCGCAATATTTTTGTATATCCTGTTAGAACTTGCCCGTCTGAACATTTATTACTAGGGCACCAAAGTTGTAGGACCATAGTCGTTGATTTTATTTGAATTTGAAAATCTCAATATTTATAATTTTTGGTGAAAATTGAATTCAATATAACCAAAACAAATTAAATGTCATGTGGTGTCCAGTTTTGGTGCCATAGTAAAAAATCCTCAGACGGACAAGCTCTGATAGAATATACAAAAAAGAGTATTGGCCGGCACTTTCAGATTTGGACCAAATCTCTATGAACATGGATGTTGTCCTTTTCAAAATCAAAATAAAAAAATATTTATTCAGTTAAGGCCCTAATAAGGCACTTATGAAGGTCTAAAAAAATTTAAAAACATTTCATTCTGCCCACTTCTAGTAGAAAACGGTTTTAGATTAATATAAGTTCTATGTCGAACCAACAAAGTTTAATTTCACAATGTATAAAATAGCTGTCATCTATTTATTATAAATAAGTAATGTAAATAACCAGATTAATGTTAATGAGGAATACCTAAGGACAATTTTGTATAGAACTTGTGTTATAGTCGTATTTGTTGCGAGAGTTGTAATGTTTGCTATTAACTCTTCACCATATTTATTGATCGGTTCCAGATTTGTTGACAAGACAGACATATCATACAGAGGTTAGCTTTGCAGTTGCAGTTTGCGGAGATGGGTTTTACAGAAACATTTAGTACAAAGATTGTCCAATAATATTATAATGTCTGTGGAAGAAGCCGGCAAAGCCCATAGGCATGTGTTTAGACCTTAATTATTTTTGTATACTTTGTGGAAGCAAAAGAGGTGTGCAAGTCGAGAGTGAAGTGGCACTCTCTACTCTGCCTACCGCGAATGTGACTCGGTGTTTTGGTAGTTTGAATGCTGTACAGACAGAACGAATGACCGAAAAAAGGCTGAAATAATGTGAGCGTGAATGGGAGGGGCTGAGGAAAACCACAGTCAAATTTTCTAGATCAAACAACAGAATTGCCAGTGTAAGGTAAATAACGCTCGAAACCGGACAGTGAAGAAATTGAGATGCAAGCGAAAGAGAACTACGAGTTAAGACGCTTTTTTTACTCTGCTACCCTGATACAGAATGAAGTTAAGTATGTTACTCGGCGTGAATGTAAACGAAACTGTCAAAGTGATCCGCTAGATGGCGCTGGTGGAACTTGGCGCTGGTAAATGTTTTTCTTATGGTGAAACCTTCTCTAAGAACTGTTCTGTGGTTTATCATATTAGAACAATGTTAATTTAGTTAATTACAGCAAAATAGTTCTGAAAATAATGCGAATACAGACATTAATGGCGTTGAGAGTCTTGCTCAATTATAAACTTCGAGAAAAGGATGGTACGGCCGTGCCTTTGATTGCTCGACTTGTCGGGGACAGTACTGTGCCCCCAAATATTGCTTATTATTTAAATATAATTGATTATTTTGCTGTAATTTAGACAAATTAGGTGACCTGAAAGTGACTGACCTAACATAATATTTATTTCCATTTGCACCCGCTCTGCAACCATAGCTATAGAGGACAGGTTAAACGGCCTATGTTGACAAAATATAAAGATATAGGTATTATATAAATGTATGCACCGTGACTCGTGAGGGAGATATATTTTGTGGACACCATGCTCCTGAATCACATTCCGTTATCCATATTGTATGATTAAACTTTGGCACAATAGTTTGATGGTGTGTACTTAATTATTGCGTTTGCGACTGAAAGCTTCCAAGGTATGTAATTCCCGGACATATTTAGTAGATACACATTTAATTAAGCGGCCCACGGATTCGCGATCCTTTGCTCTTGTCAATGGCGTCTTTTTAAGACAGGTCACATTAAGTAAAGTAGAGAAAATGCGGGGATGGCAACATTACTGACTTATTTATTTGGATGACATCACGGTGGAACGAAATGAGTGGCATATCGAAAATATCAGGACTTTGAATTAATTACAACAATTTAAAGATACATTTACTTACTAAAATTATCAGGAACACATCATAAAATTTTTGTTTCATCGAAATTTTATATTTAGTGCTTTGCCTTACTGTTACTACAAACATAAAATGGTCCTTCGAGGCACATTCTAGATATTGTCGCTTCTAGAATTGTATTGCTATATCCTAGGTGCAAATATTAAACCTACCATGGTATAAATAGATATTTTCGGTATGCCAATCGAATTACACTGAATATGTTTTGTTATAATTTTAAAATTGTTTATTCCATATATTAGTTAAATACCGAATAAAAATCAAATACGACTATCCCCTAGCGAAGAATCCTTTTTATTAAAGTCAATATGAATTTTTATTAAAGTCAATATGATCCGTGAGTTGTTGTGGAATGGTTAAAAGAAAAACAGATTTGTAACTATTTTTTTTTCTTACCATAGACAAAAACGCTATGGTTTCTGTAATGTTTTGGTCAAGTCTTGTGGTGACTTGCATTGTTCAAGAGAGCATCAGGGGTGTTGTAATCCGAATATCCGCGCTGCAATCTATGACTTATGTGTATATTACAGTATTCTAGTACCTCCTCAACTCGTTATTACTTGTATGTATGTGACAGTGGTTTATTTTTGTATTTTGATAAAATGTGTGTAAATAATTTTCTTATTTTATTGATATTAAACTCAATTTTATTAATCATGTGTTGTGTTTCTGTTTTAAGCATGTCCTGGTTCGATGCCAGGCCATAATTTTGAGTAAATGGTATAAAACAAACGATTTAATCAATCCAAAGCAAATCATTGGAGACAAGTACGGAGCCAGAAAGGGGCTACCCATAAATTAATTGATACAGTAACGGTAACTTTGATCTTTGCACATGAAATCACACATCATTCCGTACTACAAAAATGACACATATCGCTAAGCATATTATCCACTCTGAATTAAGGCATATAAGTACACGTTTTTTTTTAATTTGTGGATGGCTGGAAGCTTGCTGGAAGAAATTGTTGCCGGCTTGCTGAGAGGAGATGAATGTTTGGTTTCTAACTTGTTTTCTTTAATAGGCTCTGCTGTTCTAGTAATAAATATACAGCGGTAATCAATATATCGTCTTGTTTTTAGAACTGTGTAGTTATTGCTTCAAATCCAATTTAATGTAAGAAGCGATCTTTATTTAAATCGTGAACGTACCCGGACACGAACACGACATATGTCAATATTGTCAGACGTCAATATATTTTCGAAATAGCAACACAATTTTTTGACAGTTTCTTTTTTGTGTCAACCTGAGAAGGGAATGTGAGTTTCGAATATTTTTAGAAAAATATCTACAAAAATCTGTGAAATAAATGAAGCAACTTTAGTTATTACGATAAGCCCTTGAGATTTAAGACTTACTTTTTGTTATAGCGGACGTATTTTACTGTTCTACCAAGAGATTACCAACGCAAAGTACATTACAAGTTGGTGTTATTGCACACAGTTTACAGTGTTTTATCTCCGTAATCCCTTAAATTCGTTGGCAGAAACTTAACTTTTCTCACCAACTAAGTTTTTAGCATCAGTGACATTTACGTGAATGTTTTGTAGATGATAAAATGGAAGTGAAACGGAAGTTTTGAAGGTTAGTTTTGTTTTCCTCAGATCCCTCCAAGATGGGTAAGATTATGAAGCCGGGGAAGGTGGTGCTGGTCCTGAGTGGCCGGTACGCGGGGCGCAAGGCCATCGTGGTGAAGAACTACGACGAGGGCACGTCAGACAAGCCCTACGGGCACGCGTTCGTAGCCGGCATCGACAGGTATCCCCGCAGAGTTCACAAGAGGATGGGCAAAAACAAAATCCACAAACGCTCGAAAGTAAAGCCTTTCGTCAAGGTGAGTCTGTGTTCCTTAATCAGTAACATTGTTGTTGTTAAATAACTCCCATGTGATTTTTCCATGTTTACTTTGGAAGTGTAAGCAATAATTGTTGAAATCCTAGAGACTGATCATATTATATAGTATATAAAATTATAATGCATTTATATAATCAAAGCCTAGAGAATATCAGCTGTCTTGTTAGTCACATCTAAATATTTCATTGAAAGTTCTGAAACTGGACAATCTTGCTTTCGCAAGTGTGTATATTTGAGTTGTCTAGGAGTTCTGCTTTTACAACCTAAGCTAATAGAGCTAATAAATCAGAAGGTATCATAAAACCACTTTGCAATACTGATTAATTCTTTGTATCAACCACAATAGTGAACAATAAATGATTGTCTTGAAAGTTATAACAGTCCTTGGTGGAGCAGTTTGATAATAATTCATTGATCTTTGGCTGCTAAGGGGCAGTGATAAAGTCTATAAAATACTGCTGCTGTCAAGTTACTCTCACTCTTCCCACTGCTAGTTGTATTCCACCTATGTGTACCGGCAAACCTAATGGGGATGAGTTGTATTGAAAAACTACTCTTGTTCTATTTTAGTGGAGCAGCAATTTGTAGTAAAGACTCATTTCTCAGCTTACATTGTAGAAATATCTCAATAAAGTATATTCTGTATACTTGATTTCATTTATTTTACTTAACAGTTAAGTACTAAACTGTTGGATGATAAGGGAATGTCTGGTCTTAACATTATCTTACAAATGTTGTACCTAATTTATACACTTTAACTCGGTTATATTCAACATGTGTCAGAGCTTTTGTGGTTGCGCATCTGGTAGGTTATAGAACTTTATATCAACTTTTAACTTGTTCCAGGTTGTAAACTACAATCACTTGATGCCCACTCGCTACTCAGTAGACTTCAGCTTTGAAAAGTTCAGTGCTAAGGACCTGAAGGATCCCGCCAAGCGCAAGAAGCTCCGTTTCAACACAAGAGTGCGCTTTGAGGAGAGATACAAGAGCGGCAAGAACAAGTGGTTCTTCCAAAAGCTTAGGTTCTAAGGTGTAATTTAATAAAATGAACATTGCAGCTCTGTTGTAATGTTTAAATATCTTTGTTTCATTGATATAACACACACTTTTAGGTGCACAGTATATTATCTACTCTGAGCTTAAATTTATAGTTTATTTTATAAGGCAGACTAAAGAAAATTTTAAATTTTCTGTCAGGTGAATGTTTTAATTTTCAATCTGTTCAAACTTTCTGCTAGTAATATTAGTAAGGAGTCCTTTATGATCTAGTGTCCCCTCAGGGTGTAGCTACATTGCACTTTTATATAATGCACTGCAAAGTTGGCAAACAAGCATATGACCCATCTGATGGTAAGCGGTCAGCATTATGGACTCTTAGAATATGAGAAGTATCAATAAAATATTGCTTCAAGAACACTTAGTCACTAGGCCTAGGGCTATAACAAACCAATTTAATTAGGAGGAGGAACTGAAGTTTTTTTTTAATGCTTTGGAAAATATGATTACTATGCTTTTTATCTATGAAGTATGAATGACGCCACTATCAAAAATAATGGAAAGGGAAATAAATTAGTGGATGGTAGGATAAAAGGTATTAGAATAGATCCAATTCAATAAACAAGAAAACAATAGATTATAGTATTAAATAAATTATATTTTCTTAAGCAGTATTATGATAATGATTATATGCTAACAATACAGCAGTTATTCAAATTAGTAATTGAAACGATGTACGCCCGTTCCAATTATCCATACTGGCTTACCAACTAGTATAGAAGAACGGAATATTTTTCCACCTAAGAATAGGCATATTTTGTCCTTTCCAATGTTTTCTATTGTACTGTGAGTTACAGAAGAAACATGCACGCTCAGTAGGTATACATATAAGTTTAAATGAGCGGAAAGATATTCTATTCTTCCATACAATTAGAGTTAGGTGGAACAGGCGAAACTAAATCAAAATATTTTCAAAATAATGAACGTCTTTTACATAGGCGCTATGGCTGAGCTTCTAGCAATTTTTATAATAATATTAGGTCCTTACATATGAAATTGGCGTTTTTCGTACTGGCCACTTTAATCACGAATTTCTCCTCTTTGGTAAGGAATTCCAAATTCAAATTTGTACAGCTATAGACTCATGTATTTGTGCTTCGATGATCGTCATTCATTTGTTTTTTTTCTTCTGTTTTTTTCTGTTTGCGTCACTCATTTTACAAAATGGAAAACCTTAAATATCGCATTATTTACGAGTACGAGTTCCGCCGTGGCACTAGTGCTGCGGAAACAACTCGAAGGGTGAATGATGTGTATGGCGGTCGTGTTGCAAAAGAAAACACAGTTCGTTTTTGGTTCCAACGTTTTCGTTCTGGAAATTTCGACCTGCAGAACAAGCCCCGTGGACGGCCTGAGACTCAAGTTGATAATGAAGAGTTGAAGGCTATTGTGGAAGCGGATCCATCGCAAACCACGTCCGAGTTAGCTGCAGGCTGCAATGTTAGTGATAAAACTGTTTTAATTCACTTGAAGCAAATTGGGAAGATTAAAAAGCTTGAAAGGTGGGTACCTCACGAATTGACTGAAACAAACCGGCAAACGCGCGTCGACTGCTGCGTTACATTACTAAACCGGCACAATAATGAAGGTATTTTAAACCGAATCATTACCTGTGATGAAAAATGGGTTCTTTACGATAATCGGAAGCGCTCAGCGCAATGGTTAGATCCTGGCCAGCCAGCCAAATCCTGCCCCAAGCGAAAATTAACCCCAAAAAAGTTACTTGTAAGCGTTTGGTGGACTAGTGCCGGTATTGTTCATTACAGTTTTTTCAAATCTGGCCAGACTATTACGACTGATGTCTATTGTCAGGAATTGCAAACCATGATGGAAAAGCTAGCGGCTAAACAACCTAGGCTGGTCAATCGCTCCACGCCACTGCTGCTTCACGACAACGCTAGACCACACACTGCGCTGCAGACGGCTACTAAATTAGAAGAGCTTCAATTGGAAAGTCTAAGACATCCTCCGTACTCCCCGGACCTTGCTCCAACAGATTACCATTTTTTTCGAAATTTGGATAACTTCTTGCAAGGGAAAAAATTCAACTCCGATGGGGCAGTCCAAATCGCCTTCAAAGATTTTATTGATTCCCGTCCGACTGGTTTTTTTAGTAAAGGGATCAATGAACTACCTATGAGATGGCAAAAGTGCATAGAAAATAATGGTTCATACTTTGATTAATTAAATATATTATATTAAAAAATATTCGACTTTTTGTTCCTCCCATACAAAACGCCAATTTCATATGTAAGGACCTAATATAATATGAAAGTATTAATTTTGACATTCAAAATTTTAAATTCCAGGTCATTTTTCATACTTTTGCTAAATAATCAGAAACAGTATTCACAATATTATTTACTATGCCGCAGACATGCTTATGCTGTAGAGTACAAAATATAGCAACAGGGTCATTTATTATTTAGTGGCTTTCGACCAAATCATAAAATAGTGGACTATTTATATAGGAAAAAGGTAGAAATTAAATAGTTCAATAAATTTCATCTGCAATGATATTCGAATGCTTTCAAGCATTTTTTTACTATATGATGAGCTGTAATGCAAAAATTATGTGCAACTCTGTCAGTACAACGACATGAGTTATCCCCACCAATCTATAGTGTATTCTAAAACAACGGTTATCCCCATCACTCGCGTAGTACAACCCTAGCTTTAATCATTAAGTATCGTAGCAGGTTTTGTAGTGATTTAAAATAAATAGCTATATTTGAATCAATAAATTATAATAAAAAAATATTTTCAGCTAAGGGTACAAACACTGCCGTAAGAGACATATTAGTGTGAGTGAGCGGGCAATATTCGCCGCACTGCTCACACATGTCAGCAGTGAGATTTTGCATTTATACCATGTTCATTAAATGAAGTAAACAAATTTATGAGCGCTTCAATACATTTTAAAATTGTTTGTGTTTGCTTTCGCAATGTATAGAGGTGTTTTTGGACCGCAAATAAAGTTGGTAATTGCTTATGAAACAAGGCATAGTGATGTTAACAAATAACAACCTAATTGTAATATTCGTTATATCACGCGGATGCAATCTTGGCGATCCTTTCATCCAATTTCTTGATTTCCTTCTGTATGCTGTCAACGTTCAGAGCGAACACTTCCTGCACGCCTTGCAATAGCTCCTTGTTATTGTGCACGCCGCTCGCTATCGTCGCCTGCAGTGTTTCCAACTCCGTGAGCGATTTGCCGAAGTTGCTAGCTACAAAAACAATACTTATTTTGAAACTACCTTTTGCCCTATAAAAGAACACTGAAATATTTATTTTTACATGATGGCCAAACATATGTTCAAGCATTAAACTTAAAAAACGACGAATCTCCATACATCTCTTGCGTTTTTTTTATACAACTATCGTGGCACACAAGCATACGGCCCACCTGATGGTAAGCAGTCACCGTAGCCTATAGCCGCTAGAAATGCCAAGGGTATCACTAACGGGCTGCCAACCATTTTGTTGATGAGGACTCACTGTGCTAGCAACATTACCCAGCGTAACCTGGAGCAATGGCAACCTTACTTACCGCTGAAACACAACACTAGTAGTGTTATTTCACTGCGATCTTCTGTAAGGTGGAGGTACAGTCCCCAGTCGGGCGGCTCCTATTTAAATGGGAGAACCCAAATCGACATACCTCTCTCAAAATGTATGTTATGTTAATTGTCAGAATGCTTACCCTGGTTATGAAGAGCTTCCAAGGCCTCCATCCGCTCCAAGATCTCAGTGTGTGATATGCCGTCTATCTGCTTCAACAGCTTGTACAGTTCGTTTACCTGGAGTACAACGAAAAGATAATTTATGTTCTTTTTATACCACTAAGGTGGCACACAAGCATACGGCCCACCTGGTGGTAAGCAGTCACCGTAGCCTATAGCCCCTAGCAATACGAGTTGCAAACCAGGTTGTTGAGGACTCACTGTGCTAGCAGCATTACTATTAGCGCAGCGTATCCTTGTGGAGAACTGGCAACCTTACTCACCTCAGAAACAACAGTATATCAAAGTAGTGCTATTCGACTGCGGTCTTCTGTGAAGTACAATTCACCGTCGGGCGGCTCCAATTTTAATAGGAAACCCCACGGGTTATCCCTTTTCGCCCTACCTCTCTTTTATTCCTTTGCATTGTCAGCCAAAGTACACGCGTAATAACGTAAGCAGAGATTCCGTTCCCTCCGTCCTCTCAATAAACAGTAATGTATAAATATTATGTACTTACGTCTACAAGATTTTTGTTAAACAATTTTATTTTATACTAGCTGTTTTCCCGCGACTTCGCCCGCGTATCAATATAATATATAGCCTGTGTTACTCAGCGATAATGTAGCTTCCTAACGGTGAAAGAATTTTTGAAATCGGTCCAGCAGTTTCGGAGCCTATTCAACATAAAAATTCAAATCTTTCCTCATTATAATTATTATTATAGTATATATATTTTAACATCATTATTGCTGCATAACAAAAGACAGAGCACTGAGTTTCTTGCCGGTTCTTCTCGGGTGGCGTTTTTGCCTAACCGGTTTACTGACCGGTTAGGCAAAAACGCCAAAGTATTTTCGTAATTGTTTAATTTTTAGGGCCTAAGCTGAATAAACGACGTTCGTATAGATGAGTAGTGAGTACCTTAGCGTCCAGCTCGGGGTCGGGCTTGATGGCGGCGTGTAGCGCGTGCACGTTGGCGAGCAGCGCGGCGACGCGCGCGTCCGCGGCGGCCACCTCGGCCGGCCGCAGCAGCGCCGCCTGCGCAGCCAGCGACGCCGCCGCGCCGCACAGCGTCGCCTGCCAACCACGCATTATTAACTACTAGCTTTGTAACCCACATGGTGCTGCCCTAGGAACCACACTAATATAAAAAAAAACAATTAAATAAAGTATACTATACTACGTTCTGCCCGCGACTTCGTCCGCGTTGAGCTTAGAATCCTAGAGGCACCTAACATTTTCCTGGGATAAAAGGGGTCAAAAAGATCCTATGTGTAAATTTACTTTGTACATGTTTTTTATTTCAAATTGTGTTCTGTTTTTTGTGCTTAATAAATAAATAAATCCAGGTTACAAACTATGTGTTTCAAATTTCATCCAAATCCGTTCTGTAGATTTTGCGTGAAAGAGTAACATCCATCCATCCATCCATACTCACAAACTTTCGCATTTATAATATTAGTCGGATCTAGGGCAACATGTAAACTGTTTCTGCAGGTTTTAATTTAGTTCTGTGCCTTTATTTATACTACGAAGATAGACCACCTAATGGTAAGCGGTCACCTTAGCCTATGGCCATTGCAAGCGTTCATAGGCTATGGTAAGAACTTACCATCAGACAAGCTTTATGCGGTCAAGGCACTTGTCTACATGGAGGATGTTATAAATTGTTTTTACCTGTCCAGTGGCAGTCTGAAGTTTCCTGAAGGCATCCTCATCTCTCACACCAGCTGCTTGTTCCAACTTGTGTAACCTTATAGATTAAAAATATTATACGTAAAAACCTGACCGCATTAAGATTCGTTGCGTAGTGTAAAAGATCAGATCTAAACCAGGGTTTCTCAAACTTTAGGCTTCATGAACCTCTGTTAGCTATACTGACCCAAATGAAATACATAAATTGACTAGGCGGGTGTTGTGCCTAGGAACAAGGCTCCGACTGTTTTAGTCGGATATTGGTGCCAATTCTGTTGTTCAAAATGACTAAACTTAACTTATTTGACAGGTCTAAGCATATTGCCATCCTTATTTAACCCCGCACATGAGTAAGGGATAGCAAGACTTTTAGACCTGTCAAATTAGTTAAGTTTAGTAATTTTAAGGCGAATCCTGCTTTCAAGTCAGGACACGCTCCGATTTTGATAGCAATAAAATAAATCTAAATAAAAAATCTACATCATTCGAATCAATTATTATTTTTATTTTTACTCTTTTGTCTTCTCTCGAAACGAGCTATGACTTCCGCCACTTGAATGGATAGACCCAGCTTAAGGAGGGGTCATGACCCCCATGACCCCACGCTGGATCCGTTGGTGACGTATGTATAGAGCTGTCATCCATTGAGTATTATGTCAGTTACATGGCAACATTGGTGTATGTAGCAAAAAGGTTGCTATGAGTAAGTTAAATTAAAAAATAATAATATTGTACCTGTGTTCCAGCTGTGCAATTTTAGTAGTATGCGCTAAGTTGACTTCAGGCTTCAGTTTCAGCCGGGCTGTCACTATACCACCCTGTTTCTTGCCACTCGACAAATACTCCCTGTAAAATCATAAAGCAATATATATTTTTTCTTACACAATTTTTTCTTAGAAAACTAACTTCGCTCTGTAACAAGTATTGGCATTGTAGAGGGAGTAACAAATAATAATAAGAAAGACACACATATTGATAACTATCTCCATCACATTCTAGGGCAGAACCTTCATCTACTTGTTACTCAGTCTACAAAAATTACAAAGTTATAGGTACATATATTTCAATATGCCTACATTCCTTAAAAGACAGACTTCACTCAATGAACTAGTGTTGGGATATAATCACAATATTGCCAGTTCTTAAAACTGTGTACTAATCATACATATAAATATTAAACAATATTACTTAAGTTTCTCAGCCTTAGGATCTATGTGTTCCCCTTCATCCAACTTGAGTTCCTCCAACAACTTCTTGGTGCCATTGATCTGAGCTGCCAACTTTGAGAACTCCTCCTGAAGATACATAGAATTTTTGCATTTAAAGAGAAAAGTAAAACAGATGTTTGTTTCTACCAATCTATCTATAGTGACAAATTAGATACAATTTGGTCCAGACAAGGTAAGTTAAAGCAACCATCACATGGTGTTACCGTATGGTAACATACTTATTAAAGTAGAATCAGAAATAAAAATATTTGATGAAGTTAACTAGCGGTTCTCTTTGAATTGGTTTAAATACCTAAATGAATTGTACATAAAAACCTTCCTCACAAATCGCTATACATATAATATTTGTGAAAACTGTATTTAAATTCCTTTGCATTTTCAATTTAAAAGATCTATGCACACAAATGGGGGGAAGCAACTTTATTTTATACTATGTTAAGTTAAATAATAATTATATAACAATTATGTGATGTTCTAAGCAAAAGAACTCACCCTTTCACTTTCAGTAGCCTTATTCTGCTGCTCTGCAACCTGTTCTAGAAGCTCGGAGAACTCACATCGGAGCCTGTTGTATTTCTCCAGAGGAGTTTCAGGGTCACCTTCAGCTGCCAGCTCCCATTCCCCAGCTCTGAGGAGAAATGACTCAATTAAGTACACAGACTCATCCTCATTTGTCTATGCTTTAATTTTTTTTATATCACGTAGGTGGCACATAAGTCTATAACTCACGTGATGGTAAGCAGTCACTATAGCCTATAGCCACTAGCAATACCAGGGATATCACTAACACATTTCCAACTCTGCTGTTGATGAGGACTCACTGTGCTAGCAGCATTACTACTAGCACAGCATTTCCTCACGTAGCACTGGCAACTTTACTGCAAAAACACAACACTACATCAAAGTGTAGTGTTATTTGTCTGCAATCTTCTGAGGTATAGGCCAGTTGGGCAGCTCCAATCTCAATGGGAAACCGACATGAGATTCCAATTTGTCCTATCTCTCTCTTTATATATATAAAGTATTTATATATTTTCAATAATACCTGTATCCGATCCTAGTTTTTCTGCTGAGTCTGTCAGAAAAGTCTACATTGCCAGTCAGGAATTTTCCTTTGAAGTTATTATATGACTCCTTGACAGATAAATGCAGTTGTTCGATACATTCGTTCTCTTCCTCCTCGAAGGTGTCAGGCTGGTCCGCCTCGGGCAGATCCCCGGTCTCATAAATATCGGGTTGGTCATATGCCTGAACAAAAAAAAAGTTGTAATGCCTAAAATCAATAATCTTACCGTAATAATGTTTAGCACTCACTATTCCAGGAAGATTTTCGTATTTTGGATCAGCCATTGTTAGTTAAAATAAGCTTTTAATTAATTTTGTTTGATAAAAAGTAGATTCCTCTTCAATTCTTATTCAATTTTATTATGGTTAAATGACGTCACTGAACAACGAAGTAATTTTTGTGACAGTCAGTTGTAATAAGTGACAGAATCAACAGACAGATCTAATATACTTCGTAGACAGCCCACCTTTCTTCTTCTTCTTCTTCCTAAGTATGGCAATCAATCCCTTCAGGGACTATTTTTGCCAGTGTCGAGTGTTAGAGAATTTTCATGTTGCAAAATTTCTCGTGTTTGCCGCATTAAAATGCCTAGTGTCATGCATTCTAACGCCCAATGGAGTTTCTGGAGACAACCCACGGCAGTAGCAGATCGTAACACGCCTTTAGATTAGAGGTAACCTATTGACCAAAATGATAAATCACTTAACCCAAAAGTCGTATTATGGCATTATTTCCAATGCCATATTAATCAAATAAATCAGTCACTAAATGAAACTTTACTGCACATATCGACACCAAAAATACACATTAAAGATCACTATTACACAATTTACGACACACTGGAAAAAATCTCAACCGCTCCGCCTGATTCCCGCCAAAAACTCCAGCCCACCTTTTCGCTACCTGTGGACATTAATTTGACAGGTGCATTCCGTTCAATGTTGAAAGCATTCAGCATTGGATTACTTTTATAATCTTGGACTTGGAGACCCCAGAGTACATAATCACTACGATTTTTTGTTTCCGTTTCGACTCTTTTGCTCTATTTATATTATTAAAACTAAATACATTCAACCCAGGTAAACGATCAGTAATATTTATACAATTATGTCTATTGGAGTATTAATTTATACAAATACAGACCATTAATATTTTTTTTACGGTATGTACTGTGTTTGTATTTATTTGATTCGAATCGTAGAATCGATTTCAAGTCCAATGGTGAAGTTCGAACACGTCATGTTAACTACCTTGAGTTTTCACTGTTTTCTACCCTCACTATAATGCTGTCATTACATTAAATTTCCACTTCCACATGTCATTGCATTGTCATTTTGATTTTTGATTCATTCACGGTAGGTATCTCGTCATCGATATTTTTGCATCGTCGTCGGTCGTCTACTGCAGTTTCCAGCACAGCATTACATTCGTGGATACAGGACCAAAACATTGTTAAAATGAGTCTACAGTGGACCATCATTGCTGCATTTCTGTACGCAGAAATAGCCATCGTTCTACTTCTGGCATTGCCGGTCGCGAGTCCAAGCAAATGGCAGAGGTTTTTCAAGTCGAAGTTCCTTGCTTACATAAGCGGGCAGGCTTCGATATACTTCTTGATTTTGATCGGCGTGTTGGTCCTATGCCTGTTGGACGCTATTCGGGAGATGCAGAAGTACTCAAACATGGAATCGTCGGAGCACCAACATTTGGACGCGGAAATGCAAGGTAACATGCGGCTGTTCCGCGCGCAGAGAAACTTCTACATCTCTGGGTTCGCGCTTTTCCTGCTCGTGGTGATCCGTCGGCTGGTGATGATGATCTCACAGATCTCTACTCTGCTGGCACAGTCTGAAGCTAACTTCCGTCAGGCGCAGAACGCGTCGACAACCGCTAAGTCACTGCTCGCACAGCAGGGCGCCGGTGACGAGCAGAACAAGAAGGAGATAGAAGACTTGAGGAATAAGATTACTCTGCTGGAGAAGGAGCTGTTGAAGGAGCAAAAAGATAAGGAGGCTGTCAAATCTCAGGCGCAGAGTGTGAACAAAGAATATGATAGGCTCGCCGAGGAGCATAGCAAGCTGCAGAAGAAGATTACTGTAGCAAGTGGCGGGGACTCCAAGAAAGATGAATAGAGAAAGCTTTGAAGGTCTGATTTTTTTACTTTGGAATAATGTAAGCTTACTTTATAAATGTTTATTCATTAATATTCACAGTTTTGTTTTGGTGAACAACTTGTGATTCCAAGACCATAGATGGTCAGGCTTTGCCTTATATAGCCTTACAATTAAGAAGGCTAGAGCTATTGTTTGTTAGCTATTATTTAACACTTCAGAAACTATTTGTGTGTGGCAAATGTATTTTACCTTGTCTCTTGAATTTTCCTATGAATGGCACTGTCTTATTCATCTTCATTCGTTCACCGTCTGAAGCTCTAAATTATAATATAAACAATATAAGCTTGATTTTTATGGTATTTGTGAAATTGTGTATATAATCCTAAATTATAATAATCATAGCCTATATACACATATACTGGTGTATAGCATAGGCGTCTATTTTGGGGACCTATTTTTATCTTTCAGCGTGCCTATTAGTCTTGGCTTAAGGCATTGAATTGCTCTTGTTTTAATGACAAAATTGATAACTATTTACTTTGACCAAAACAGGTTATTTACAAAAATTTAAAGGTATTTATGGGATTAAATAAGTGTTTTCTTTCCTATTTTTGGTATGGTCATTTGTTTATTTATTAGTGTGAAAATTTTATCTGCGGCTAATGTTAGTAAATATATACTCTAAGGAGTGACAGTATAGTCTGATAAAGCATGAGTCATATGTACTGAGGCAAGCAAAACTAAACTTTACATAGCATAGGAGATATATATTGTATTGTACTTATTTATAAATGTAAAAAACTATATCTTCTTAAAAAGAAAATGAAGGTATGTATTTGGAGTTAGGTCATGAAGATGCAGAAAATATTACATCAGAGATAACATTTATATTTTTTTAATGCAATAAAGTATGTGTCGTAGCACCTTTTTTTTTGTTTGGGAAGTCCAGAAGTAGGGTACCTACTTGCAGCACTATAGCTTGGCTCTGCTTTTATATTCTTAGAATAGATTTAAGGTTTATTTAAAAAATAATAAGAACATTTTGTATTTGTTGGTATATGGGATGTTTTTTAAAAGAAGTTAGTTTGGTAATTTGTTGTGAAATTATTTAAGGGATTGTTTGCTGATAATGTTTCTACCTACATTAACTAATCTAGTATTCTGCAAAATGTTTACAGTGTAATAAAATATTTTTGAATTATGTTTTCTTTAATTATTTGTAGTCCTATCTAGTACAGGTTGGTGAATGTACAAGCAAAAGCAGTGTGCAAGTCAAGAGTGAATAACTGTCCTTTCTTTGCCTACCCTGAGAGGGATTTGGTGTTATGATATGTACGTGTTTATGTAGGAGATTATACTGATTATCTAATTCCTACCAAATTGGAGACAAGAATATATCTAACTACCTATGTACATTGTTTGTAATTAGTCATTATCTAAAAATAAACGAGATAATGTAATGCATACTTTTCTAATATTTCGCAACGACTTTGGACACGTCAGCTAACTAAATGAGTCATCATAGGTATCTACACAATCATAATTTAGGTGCGCAACACCTACGTAAGTTTTCATCATCTTTGGCTGCGTCTGCTATCGGCCTTCAATTGAAATTAAGTACCTACATGGAATAATTTATATGATAAGCAAACATAAATAAAGGGAATGGGGATACATAATAATAAATTCATTTACACATTTTATTAGACATGTCCTCAGAGTAGATAATTTACTGACATGTCTCTTATCAAACTAAGGAATACTCTTGAACTTTGAAACCTTTAGAGCTTTGTTGCGATACTTGTGATAAAGCTTACGAACTTTGTCAACAGATGGCGCACCTGAATTTTTATAGGACCAGTCAGATATCTTACTTTCTATGAAGCCAGTTATTTTCGATAATTCAGAGAGACAACATACCTTTCAACACTTACTTTCAGTGCTTTCAAGCAACCTTTCACCACTATTATAATATTAAGCTACGTCATACATGCATCGTGGAAGATGGTAGGTATTAAGAATTTGATTAAAAAAAAGGCTGAATGAATAATGACCTAAAATCATACAATTCTAAAAAATATAAGGTGAAGTAAAGAAATTTTAGGGTCCGCAACGTGCGATTGATACCCCTTGTGTTGGAAGCGTCCATAGGCTGCGGTAACCGCTTACCATCAGGCGGGCCGTATGATTGTTTGCCACCTTAGTGGTATAAAAGAAGTGAAGTTTCCCGCAAAAACAAAATGGAGCATGGAGCCTAGCCGCCCGAGTAGGGACGCATCTAGCTTACAGAAGATCGCAGTCAAGTCAAATTACTAACACTTCTCTGATGTATTCTTGTATTTTTGCAAGCACAGACCTAGAAAAAATAAGGTCTTTGGAGACCCTATAACAGTACGTACCTACATAATTTACAAAGCTACTGAAGGGAATGCAATGTAAATAAACTGTAATACGTACTTAGTTACGGCATGTTTCGGTAATGAAGAGCCCTCAAAAGCCTCAAGCGTTTTTGTAACCGCCCCTGTTTGGGCTGTTTGCTTAAGGTTCGCATTACCTACATCTACATCACTGGAGAGAATATGTTTTGGCAATTAAAATTTAAAAGCCGCGGTGGCCTTGTGGTTGATGCAACGGCCTGTCTTCTGATGGGCCCAGGTTCAAACCCCATCCTGTACCAATGAGTTTTTCTAAGCTCACTGTACTTAAGTGATTAATCACACCATGCGTTTAAAAAGAGAGGTAGGGCAAATTGGGATCTCCCGTGGGATTTTCCCATTATATTTGCAGCCGCCCGACTTGGATCTGTACCTTCGCCTTCCAGAAGACCGCAGTCAAATAACACTACTTTGGACTTTGGTGTAATGTTGTGTTTCTGCGGTAAGTAAGGTAGGTTGCCAGTGCTCCACGAGGATACGCTGCGCTATTAGTAATGCTGCTAGCAAAGTGAGTCCTCATCAACAACTTGGTTGGTAACTCAATAGTGATATCCCGGTATTGCTAGCGGCTACAGGCTACGGTAATTGCTGACCACCAGATGGGCCGTATGCGTAAAAAATAAATAAATTAACTGTGGCATGTTTTCTCCTTTTGGGCTGTAAGTAAATTTTTGGGCTGTTATCTGTGCTTATTGCTTCGAATTTTAAGTTTTTTTTTTAATGTTTTAATTCTATAAAGCTGAAAATGTAGGTGGTGAAGGATAATGTCTGAAAACTAATTCAAAACTCAAATTGAAAATCATCTTTATTTGACTAGACTTTACAAGTACTTTCAAAACGTCAAAATCTACCATTTCAGGTAACCAAACCACAATTTTCTCTAATGAGTTCAGTGAGTTCTGAAGGTCCGATGGCTTTGTGTAATGTCGAATAACCCGCTGAGCAGATCTAGTGTCGAACCCAATAATGTTTGGGATAAGTTAGGCGATGTTAAATAATAAATATTAATCCTACCAATAGTTTAAAAGTTTGTGAGTAGAGATGTGTGTTACTCTTTCACGCAAAAACTACTCAACGGATTTGGAACACAGATAATTTATAACCTGGTTTAACACATAGGATACTTTTTATCCCGGGTAAATGTTTTTGTCCAGGGAAAAAATTTGGTTCCTCTGAGATTCTAAGCTCAACGGCAGAAGCTAATTAGTAAATAAATAAATGGTGCATTGAGTATAGGCGTAATATAAGCCTTTCCCTATACTCTCCTCTCGTCCATTGTGTGAAATGGCCAAGCAATAAGCATAGTCATATCGTCGGCAACACGTAGTGTAATAAAGTCGGTGTGTGTGTAAATAATTTCATTATTATGAGTGCACTTCACTTCTGTAGCCCGAGCAAGGACAATTTGCGACAACATATTCCTATCGCCTTCGACTATTTTTGTATGGGAATTTTCCTTTAGCAGCGATGCGGCAGTGAAATGCGGAACTAAAAATTAGTATGATAATTCTGACATTTCGCGAGTTACCTTTTCAAACACGTAGTCGAAAAATGTTCCTGCTACCGGCACTGATGAATAAAATAAAAAAAGGCATCGGCAGAGATTTCAATAAAAGTCAAATAACAATTGGAAGACTTTATTATTTCAAAAACCTGTTCTCTTACTATAAGGTGTGGACGATTGACTGTCACTCATCCGCTTGACCGTTACATACGGTTCTGTACGGTGCCCTCCATTGATAATTCGGAGAGCAATACGGCCTTTTTCATATCCTATCCAATACTGCTATTGACGATAACCATTTCTATCTCTGTTTCACTTTTACTTCTTTATATTCTTCTGTCTCTCTCGTTGGATTGGTTACGTGACTGTTATGTCGGTAGCACGTAAAGTATCAGTCTCAGTTGCCAATTAAACCTCTTCTTTATTTTAACATAGTAAAAAACAAAGTCGCTTGTCTGTACCAACGGATTTTTAATGCGGTTACCATTCCTGAGCAGTTATGATGAAATTAGATTGTAGAGAAAATCAGATTCAAGATGCACCCGTGAGAATCCGGGCCGAGTCGCTAGTTGTTTATATTTCACTTGTCTGTGGTATAGACTTCAGAAAAACTGACTACTAAGTAAGTAGTTTATATTATCTACTCTATGCTACTATACTAGTTTATTCTGAAAACCGATATTTATATCTTTTGCATTACTTTACTTTATATTTCCTACCCAACAATATCATTAAAGGAATTAAAATCATTACTGCAAATTATATTGTAGGTACTTAGGTACTATTGATAAAAAATGCATTAGGATTATAGTTCAATAGACTCCTAAGCCTATATTAAATACTAGCGGCCCGCCCCGGCTTCGCACGGTAGACATTTATATCAAATATTTTGTCTACCCGTGCAAAGCCCCCCGGCTTTGCACGGGCAGCTAGCCTATGTTAATCAGTGATAATGTAGCTTTCTAACGGTGAAATAATTTTTAAAATCGGTCCAGTAGTTTCGGAGCCTATAGACATTTATCAAATATTTTGTCTACCCGAGCGAAGCTGGGGCGGGAAGCTAGTATAATATATAGCCTATGTTACTCAGTGAGGATGTAGCTTTCTAACGGTGAAAGAATTTTTGAAATCGGTCCAGTAGTTTCGGAGCCTATTCAATACATACAAAAATAAAAATCTTTCATCTTTATAATATTATTATTATTATTATATTATTAGTATAACATATTATTGACGTGAGTATAACATATTATTTGCCACTTAATTACAATTCATCACGAATATTAACGTGATAATTCTCATTTTCGACGAAGCCAAGGCTGTCCCAGAATGCCTTCTGGCCGAAGTCCTTGCTCATATTCATGAGAAGCTGGCTTGGAGACGCAATCTCCAAGTAGTTCAGTTCCACTGCACCTGGCTTAACTGGGGTCCACTCAGCATTCTCCACTTTTGGAACTCTGCAACGGACATAATCGTTTTTTTATACCACTAAGTTGGCTTACGGCCCTCCTGATGGTAAGTCACCGTAGCCTATAGCCGCTAGCAATACCAGGGGTATCACTAACGAGTTGCCAATCCTGTTGTTGATGAGGAGTCATCGTGCTAGCAGTATTACTACTAGCCAAGCGTATCTTCGTGTAGTACTGGCAACCTAACTTACCGCAGAAACACAACACGACATCATGGTTGTGTTATTTGACTGTGGTCTTCTGTAAGGAGGTACGGTCCCCAGCGAGGGGGGGGGGGGATCTCTATTCGCCCTACCTTTTTTAATCAATCAACATTACATTATAAAAACACCAACAAAGGTAATTTGATTTTGTAAAATACGCCCTAGACACAACTACGGTACAAAACGATAAAACAATGGCTACATGGTACGTGTGTCATTACATTTCACGAGGATGGGTAAGCGTAGGCGGAATGCTAAAGTAGGGTTAAGCAAATTAGGTACCTACTTATACTTTTTTTTATATACCACTACAGTGGCAAACAAGCATACGGCCCGCCTGATGGTAAGCGGTTACCGCAGCCTATGGACTACTAGGTAGGTAGACATCCAAAACTTACCCTATTTAACCAGGGTTAAGTCTACAATTACATTGGTAATGAAGGTTCGGCCAAGGGTCTGAGAGGTCAATATAAACCTGAAATGTTTGAGTTTCGCTACGTAGTTCAGTTGGGTGGTAGATTTATTTAAAGCGATAACAGCATTCCTTTGTGGAATATTCTCACTTCCTTTTTACCCGACCACGGCGAAGGCAAAAGGAAGGGGTTATTATTTTGAAAGTTTGAGTATTGTTTGCTTTAACTTAATTACGCTAAAAGGGTTGACCGATTTATTAAGTTTATCCAGTAACGCTCATAAATATTGTATATTTAGTATGGTAACATTCGTTATATTTATTCCAAATACCTAATGGTGTGTAACAAAAAATGCGGATGAAACCGCTGGAGCTATTTTGCGATATTTTGCCGAAAGAATGTAATTGTCTACATTCGCGGTTTAATAAAGAAGATCAATATGTAGTACTAGCTGCCCGCCCCGGCTTCGCTCGTGTGGACAATTTTTTTTTTCCTTTATTGGGATGAAAAATAGATGTTGGCCGATTCTCATAGATACCGGATAAGCACAAAAAAATTCATCAAAATCGGTCAAGCCGTTTCGGAGGAGTATGGCAACGAAAACTGTGACACGAGAATTTTATATATTCGATTAATATTTGTTAGTTACATTCAAAGACCTATAGAGGGGACGGTGAATGAGATGAGAACCTTCATGTGGAAAAACCACACAGGTTCGTACTTATTGAAATACTTTCCGTTTGGAATTAGTTTTACGAGAGAGAATTCGTTTACAGACAATGTTTAAAACGGTGGGTGGAGATCGCGGTGTTAATTAAATTATTCTGTTGACTCATGTGAAGTGAGTCTATTCATCTAGACTAAAACTGACCAAAAATACTTTTACGATATCGGCATTTTTATACCTACATCGGATAACACAGTTTCATATTATTTACCACTCAATAAGCGACTTAAAGCACTAACGGAAAGGTATAAATTTGGTCTTTTCTAAGTTGCAGCAACCTTTTATAGATACCGCTGGTATAGTGATTAGTATACCTGACTGCTCCGCTAGAAGTTGCGGGTTCGATTCAAACATTTATGTTAATAAATTTGTGTTTGGCTTGCGTCTCGTCTCGGTGTGTGGTATGGTATTATAAGTATGTATTTACAAAAAAAAAAAACTATCAGCTGCTGGTTCCCATAGTACAAGCTTTGCTTAGTTTGGGGCCAGATGGTGCTGTGTGATAATGTCCAAGCATTATTATTATTATTATAATGTAGAGTAAATAATGCATTTGAATTACCCAGTGCTAACATAACTGTAGATCATATCAAGTAGAATATTCATCATCTTTACATCGTCCGGTGATTTTGCATCCATGTCTGGGAACTTGAAGATCAGTAGGACGTCGTCGGCATGGCTAACACCTGTCAACATACAAATATTCTATACTTTACACCTTTTACCTCCACCTTATACAAGACGGCAGTAAAATAACACTACTTTGATGTAGTGTTGTGTTTCTGCGGTAAGTAAGGTTGCCAGTGCTCCACATCATGCTGCTAGCACAATGAGTCCTCATCAAAAATATTGTTGGCAACACGTTAGTGACACCACTGGTGTTGCTAGCGGCTATAGGCTACGGTGACTGCTTGTGTGCCACCTTAGTGGTTATAGGTGTTTAAAAAAAACTAACCTTTTCCCCGCGCCTTTGTACGAGTTGTAATATATTATGTAAATAAAAAGCACTATGTGTCAGCTACGGCAAAGCAGTCAAGTCAGATGTGGGTAAAGCAGTAAACTCCAGTCGTACGTTAGTAAAGCCGTCAGATTTCGGTTGCCACACTAACTATACATGTGCAAAAGGTTTTTTTTAGCTACGAAGTTGTCAAGTAAGCGTGCGGCCCGCCTGCGATGCGATGCAATTCGCTGACAGCTTCACTGCTGTGCGCAAGAGTACAACATGGTTGGCAACCCGTTAGTGATACCCCTGGTATTGCTAGCGGCTAAAGGCTACGGTGACTGCTTACCATCAGATGGACCGTATGGTTGTGTGCCACCTTAGTGGTATAAAAAAAACTGTCACGTAAGCGAGCTTAGTGTTTATACTGAGGTTTGTCATTAGGAACTGAAACTTACCATAATTTTCATTATTTTGGGCCATTAATTCCGAGAGGCTTGACTTGCCTCGATGCGAGTATCGGTAAACGTAAACCGGTTGTCCTGACTTGAAGGCGTGGAGTTGAGCCATCCTACCCACGTCTGCGGCGAAGAGACGGTCGCCCAGAGCCTGCGGAAGAACTCAATTGTTGATGAAAAGTGACGTGATTTCTTTTTAATGACCTAAAATATATATGATAGTTTTTTTGCTTCAGAAAAAGAACTAGGTAGGTGTATCTCAACAGAAACACAACGTACGGGTCCAACTAAGCTATGCTCCATTTGAAAGATCCCATGGGTAGAGAAACATCACAATCACTTAAGCCGTATAAAAGGAAACTAGTTACGAACACACGTGTCCGTCTTCGTAACTAGTTTCCTTTTATACTTGCATACATACTTCCATACTAATATTATAAATGCGAAAGTAACTCTGTTTGTTTGTTTGCTACTGTTTCACGACTAAACGGCTGAACGGATCGTAATGTAATTTGGCAATGAGATAAATTATAACCTGAGAAGGACATCTTTGAGAACCACGCCGCCGAAGCCGCAGGTTACAGATAAAAGCTAGTTTGATATCATCTTCATCTGTTTTAGAGCTAGGCTCTTGTCGGTGGAGCAATCGCCAAGCCGTTCTATCGTTAAGTTTGATGTATAGTATATTATCTACTCTGAGATATAACTGTTATAATATCCTGACATTCTTAACAACCTGGATCAAAGCAGAGAACGTCTCCTGGCCTACTGGTTTGCCGTGAAGGTAGTGTTGTTTGATCTTGGCCGCTACCGAAGGCCTAAGGTGAAGGGGTAGGGTGTCGTTGTACTCAAATATGTGACTGGCGAGCTGCTCCCAACGATTCTCCAGATCCAGCAGGAGTTCGGGGTCGGTCTGGTACACTGGAAGAAGATACAGAATAATAATAAGGATAGATGATAATTTAATATATTTTATTGTTGATATTTTTTTTTATACCACTAAGCTGGCAAACAAGCATACGGCCCACCTGATAGTAAGCGGTCACCGTAGGTAGCCTATGGACGCTTGCAACACCAGGGGTATCACTCGCGCGTTGCCGATCCTAAATATTATAAAAATATAACTAAAATAAGAAAATAAATAATAATTATGATAGTGGTAGACTTCTGTGTTACAACACTTTCCACCGAAGATAATTTGGTGCCAACGTGACAGATTGTGGTCCGTCGCTTTCTCTTAGGCACTACAAACGTCCATAAGAATAAATAATAACAGAGTAAGATATTATTTAATTTTAAATTAATAATTTTAAAAAATAATTATTACATTGTAAAGAAATAAGGCTACATTATTATAAAATATATCTCATATAAATATTTGTGGTTTCCTCTTAGTAGCAGGATTAATCCCAATTCTTTTTACTTCACTTAATATAACACCAACACATATAACAGTGGTTAAAATGCGTGTGATCGATGGTGATTCGACGCCACCCGATACCTACCGCGGTATACTCGTATTTTTCTGACAATGCTGTGTTTTTGACCTATTTTCCTAATGTAGGGAACTGATCCTGTACCAACGAAGTAAAAAAGCAGCTGTTGAATTGCTTTCAGCAATACATACTTACACTGATATAATGATTTATATTATGAATCTATACTAATATTATAAAGAGGAAAGATTTGTATTTTCATGTGTGTGTTTGTATTCAATAGGCTCCGAAACTACAGGAACGATTTCAAAAATTCTTTCACCATTAGAGAGCTACATTATCACTGAGTAACACGATAGGCCATCTATACTAATATTATAAAGAAGAAAGATTTTTATTTTTGTATGTATTGAATAGGCTCCGAAACTACTGGACCGATTTCAAAAAATCTTTCACCGTTAGAAAGCTACACTAACACTGATTAACATAGGCTAGCTGCCCGCCCCGGCTTTGCACGGGTAGACAAAATATTTGATATAAATGTCTACCCGTGCGAAGCTGGGGCGGGCCGCTAGTATATTATATTGATACGCGGGCGAAGTCGCGGGGAAACAGCTAGTTATAAATACGAAAGTAAGTCTATTTGTTTTTTGCTACCCTTTCAGGATTAAACGGATTGTAATTAAATTTTACATTTATCCTGGGGAAGGACATAAGTAATGTTTTGTCTTTAAACAAATGCAGACAATGTCGCGGGTAACAAATAGATTCTCATATATTTTCGTATACTACGAAGTTGGCAAGCAGGCGTATAGCCTGATGTGAAGCGGGCACCGTAGCCTATAGACGTTTGCAATATCAGTGTCATCACTAACGCATACCTACTATAGATATTTACGTAATGTTTTATTCAAAGTTTGTAATAAAAAATAATATTCCAATTGCGGTGAGTGATGACAAGTTTATCAAACTACACCAGGAACTTGTGTTAAGTTTACTTTAAAAGCTAAGTAAAAGTGCTTTTCTTTTTAAATGTATTCGATAGAACTTATTCGCCGGTAGCGGACAGTACTTTCCGTAAGTTAATACAAAAAATAAAACAAAGAATCGTGAAACCAGATACAATGTTATATGCATCAATTTATTGAACCCAGAGAGATAAGTAGCAATTTCCATGTATAATCACATATATGTGTCATGGCCTCCGCTTCGGAGTAATGTACTTCTAATCAGCTATCTATTCTGTGGTAATAATATGTTACAATTACCTATAATGCACAACACTATTGTTGTAACCGAAGCAATGAACGATTTGCAAGAATGAATGAGTCTTAGCGGTTGGGCATGTATGATAAATTCAATGAAACAAGAAAGATTTTAACTAATATTGATTTTTTTATACCACTAAGATTGCACAGAATCATACGACCCGCCTGAAAAGCAGTCACCGTATCCTATAGCCGCTAGCAATACCAGGGATATCACTAACGTGTTGCCAACCATGTTGATGAGGACTCGCTAGCTGCTACACTACTAGGGCAGTGTATCCACGTGGAGCACTGGCAGCCTTATTCACCCCTGAAACACTACACTACATCAAAGTAGTGAATGCCCCACGTAACTATTTGAGGTGTCCTCAGAGCACAAATCGGAGGACACTCAATATTAATGCGGCATCAGATTTGACTGGCGTTTCCAGTATGCGAGACGCACAGCGCGCGACGTAGATACCCGGTGTTGCAAGCATGCATAGGCTACTGTAACCGCTTACCATCAGGCGGGCCGTATGCTAGTTTGCCACCTTTGTGGTATATACAAAATTATGTAGCCGTATTTATCATACCAGCTCCAGGGTACAGTCCTTCTTCGGAGGTGACGCTGGTGATGAGAGGTGCGCTGTACATGGCTCCAGCTTTAGCAGCAATATATGGGTACTGGCTAAGGAACGGTTCCCGCACCCCGGGTCCTTCCACGGTTGGCGTAAATGGCGTGAACATTTCCACTTTCCAGTCCTGGAAAAGAGTTTTCCAGTAAACATGGTTCCAAACCACCACTAAGGTGGCAAACAAGATTATGAAAATTGCCGTGACCTGGTGGTATTGCTAGCAGCTGTAGGCTACGGTGACTGCTTACCATCAGTTAGGCCGTTTGTTTGCGTGACACCGTTATTTTGATATAAAAAAAATAAAAAGCAACCATTTCGTTTGTGTATTTTAATTACCAATGTCTTGTCAATATTGTTATAGTAGCCTTTATTGCTTATATTCGTTGTAATTTTGTGCGAAAAAGTTTATTCAAAAACATTTCAGCCTACTTTATGAGGACATTGAATGATGCAATATGGTTTTTGAGGGAAGTAGGTGACCTGGCCTATAGCGATCTACTTCAACATTGGATTGTGTCATTCTCACTTGAGCGCTCGCCGCGTGCGGACGTGTTCTCGTGTGATTTCTGTGCTGCGCTCTGCCGTCGCACTGCCATTCGATCGAGACTTGCCTATCTAGGCAACGCTCGATCTCCTCGACTGTTTCTCTTGAGACCGCGAATACTGTTTGCCCCATCTGGGTAAAAACCACTATTTGGTGGTCCTCGGTGGAAACCTTACGGTGCCAACGAAACCGAGTGGGGTGTTGACCCGACACACCCATTTTGCCCCTTCTGGGCAAAACAGTCAATCGGACGGGGTTAGCACCACCGGCCTTGGGGGGACTCCTAGTCGACGCTAACCATCTCCTCCATCCCACCCCTACCCTCTCCCTACCATCCCATTCCTTGGTGTTGTTTGGTTTCTTAAGGTTTCGGCCTAAAGTCTCCTCTGCACCAAGGCTGTTAGGAACCCGTCAGCACAATAAGACTGGCGACGGGATCACAAACTTAGGGCACACCCTACTCAACCCTGCTTGGCTTTCCCCGCCAAGAAGGGACTACACACCCAAACACACCCCTGGGCCCGTCAAACCCAGGGTTAGGAAACCAGTCCGCACCCACAGCGGTCCTACATATGTGGATTTTTAACCATTTTTAAAAGAAAATGGCCGACGCCACCCTCTTGGCTTTTGTAAGAGTCCTTATGAAGGACCCTTACTTCCAAGAAAAATATGCGGCACAGATGCCAGCCATCGATGACGTCATCGAACCCGCCGATGTTGCCACACGGGCTACCTGCGTCACAAAGACGCCTACCTACCCGATTCACTTCGAGGAAAGCCCGGCGAGTCCACTTGTCGGAATTTCACCGGCATTAATCGTGCCCGTCATTAACGACGCGGAAATGGCCTCTGAGTCCGACCATCTGTCCGACTCAAGCTCCACATCCTCGCCCGATGACTTCCAAGTCGTCGTAGGCAGAAAAAAGAAACGGTCTATCAAGACCAAAACCGTTGAGGGCCCTAACCCGGCCAAGTCCCTAAAGACCGCAACTCGGGTCTCCGCGACCCACGCCTCTCAGGCATCAGCCCCTGCTCAGGCGGAACGGCCCATCAGCCCCCGGGTCAATGAAACCCCAGCCCCGCGGAAGGAGCGTTCACCACCGCCCATTTATCTGCACGATAAAGATAAATGGACGGTAGTTTCAAAGTGGTGTAATGACCACAAAGTTCAGTATACCCAGGCTCGAACAACGAGTCACGGAATAAAAATCTCGGTACCCACAGCAAAGGACCACAGGTCCTTATCCAAAATGCTCCAGGACAGATCAATGTCCTTCCACTCGTACGACCTCCCGGAGGACCGCCTACTCCGCGTAGTCATCCGAGGGATCCCCAAAGAAATAGACGAACAGTCTATTCTAGCGGACCTACAGTCACAAGACATCCCGGCTCTCGAGGTACACCGCATGCACGGTGCACGTGGCGGCCCTATCTACGACATGGTCTTTGTCGTATCAAAACATACCCCGGCCGCAAAGGCCATTTATAACGTAAAAAAGGTATGCCAACTCTCTGGCATTACCATTGAAGCCCCGAATAAAAGGGGCCAAATCGGCCAGTGCCACAAGTGCCAACTATACGGCCACTCATCTCGCAATTGTTTTGCGAAGCCTAGGTGCGTCAAGTGCCTGGGCGACCACGGCACAAAAGACTGCCCCCGCCCTAAAGACGTCTCACAATGCACAGAGCCGCCTAGCTGCGTTCTGTGCGGTACAGCTGGCCATCCAGCCAACTACCGCGGATGTCCAAAGGCCCCCCGCTCTAACCCAAAAGTAGCCAAGCGCAACCAAGCTCGGCAACTGCGGGAAAATCTGCCCTCCGCGACCATTCCCGAACGCCTCAGCCCGCAAAGACCGTCCCCATGGAACGCGCTCAACCACCAACGCGCATTCCCGAAACTTGCCCCCCAACAACCGACCACCACCACGTCCATACCGCCGCTGATGGCTAAACCCGCTCCTAAACCGAGCGCAAACCTACCGGCGACCGTATCTGCCAATTTGACCACCCCCGTGCCGGTCAACAAACCATTCCCTTTGACTAAAGGAACACCCCGACAAGCCACAGAGGTACCTGACGATGATACCGCAGAAAACATGGCATTCTTATGCCAGTTATTTTCTGCAGTAGACATTCGCAGCCTCAATGAAATGGCTACAAAACTTAGGGCAGCACGCGGAAACGTACCTGCCCTTCTGGCAACATTGGGGGAATACGCCCATGTTACCAAGTCCCTCGCCTCCCTACTCCCAGGCCATTAAATGGATACTATAAAGAGTAGACTCAAACCCCGATCCCTCAAAGTAGGATTCTTCAATGCCAACGGCATAATTAACCAACGCGACGAGATCGCTTCGTTCCTCCGCGACCACCAACTAGACATTTTTCTAGTACAAGAGACCTTCCTAAAACCATCTAACCGAGACCCTCGAATCGCAAACTATGCAATAGTTCGCAACGACAGAGTCCGTTCGGCCAAAGGCGGCACGCTAATATATTATAAAAGGTCCTTGTACTGCATTCCCATGGACCCACCTAACCTTTCCCACATTGAGGCATCAGTGTGCCGGCTAGGCATGACAGGACACCAGCCAATCATTATTGCATCAGTCTACCTCTCTCCCGTAGACCATAACATCAACATACGACCCGATATCGAAGTACTCCTCAACTTGGGCAACTCAGTCCTAGTGGCGGGAGACCTCAATGCCAAGCACGCGTCATGGCACAGCCAAACGGGCAACACAAGAGGCAAGCAACTCGACTATCTTAGTGGCATTTTAAACTTTGATATCGTGGCCCCAATGCATCCAACCCACTTCCCAGCTAATATTAACCACCGTCCTGACGTTCTGGACCTGGCAATATTAAAAAACATAAACCTCCGTTTGAGTTCCCTAGAATCACACGACGAACTTGACTCAGACCATCGACCTGTGATCATAAACTTAACCCCCCGCACTGGCCCCCCCGATCCTGGTCAACCAGCCCCGTCAAAAGTGGCAACGAACTGGAGGAAACTTGAGGAACACCTCAAACACACTCCGTCCGTCCACCTCGAATCCATCCCCGATAATATAGTATCAATAGACGACACGATAAAAGCAATCGACTCGCTTACCGATCACGTGCAGTCGGCCATTGACGACTGCTCACAGCAGATCCCAGACATGAGCGATCATCGCTGGAAACTGCCTGATGACGTACGAGATCTGGTAACAGAGAAGAACGCGGCTATCCGAGCTTACAGGACTTACCCAAATGCAACCAACAGATCCTTGATGATCCTTGATTTATAATGAAATTGCAATCAAGGACAACAGTATTGATATATTTAATAATAAGCTTTCTGTTCTAATTACATGGTGCCGAGATAACCTCCACAAGTTTTAGTGTTAGTTTATAGTTTGTATTTCACTATTGTTTTTTTTTTTTTAGTTTGTATTTTTATCAAATGTATTTAATTTCCTAAATAATGTTATTTTAGCTATGTTCTCATTTTATTGTTTACCCATATAGTGTCTTTATAATATGTATGAGTCAAGCTGTTTACGCATTATTTGGATTGTTATCCAGTTCCTATATAGTTTATCTTCGTGTTTATGTAATTTCAATTGATCTCAATCTGTTTGTGTAACATAAATAAATAAATAAATAAATAAATAAATCCTTCATGAACCACTTACAAAGTAAAGTAAGGAGGCGCATGAAAGAAATGAGGGGAGCCAACTGGGACAAGCTCCTAAGCGACTTTACTCAAACCACCAGTCCTTCTGGCAACTACAACGCAAGCTCAAATCCAAAGAGGTTTGCACCATCCCCCCTCTCAACCGCCCCGGGCAAAGCCCCGCTTTTGACGACGACGAAAAGACAGAATGCTTAGCCGACAACCTTGAAGCTCAATGCTCTCCCAGCTCCCTACCAGTAGACATGGTTCACCTCGAGAAGGTGGATGCCGAAGTCGAACGTAGAACAGCTCTGCCACCCACTGAGAACCCCGAATATCCCATCCCTGTAATATCAGAAGATGAAGTCAAAACTATAATCAAGGACCTCCGCCCTAGGAAAGCTCCAGGGTCGGACGGCATTACCAATAAGGTGATTAAGCTCTTTCCCCCCCAACTTATAATTCTCATCACTGCAATATTCAACGCAGCTCTCAGCAACAACATATTTCCACAATCTTGGAAAGAAGCTGTCGTCATAGGTATCCCAAAACCGGGCAAACCAAAAACCGAATCCTCAAGCTATCGTCCTATTAGTCTTCTCAAAGTCCTTGGGAAGATTTACGAAAGGCTTATCTATAAGAGACTCAAAAATTACGCCGAGTCTAATAAACTCATTCCCGACGAACAGTTTGGCTTTCGAACAAAGCACTCGTGTGTCCAGCAACTGCATCGCATTGTTGAACACATCAGTATTGGCTTTCAGCGAAAGCGGACAACTGGCATGCTCTTTTTCGACGTAGCTAAGGCCTTCGACAAAGTCTGGCATAACGGCTTAATTTATAAGCTGTACCAACTGGGAGTGCCAGACCGCCTCGTACTCATCATACGAGACTTTTTGTCGAAACGAAGCTTCCGTTATCGCATAGAGGGCGCTCTGTCGTCCCCGCGATCGATCCGAGCAGGAGTCCCTCAGGGCTCTGTACTCTCCCCACTCCTATTTACGCTATACACCAGCGATATCCCAAAACGACCAAAAGTAAACTTGGCACTATTCGCCGACGACACGGCTATTTACTACACCGGCAGTAGTCGCGACGCAATCGCTCGACACCTCCAGGCCGCAGCCTCTGCCTTAGGCAAATGGTTCCGGAAATGGAGGATCGAAGTGAATCCAGACAAGAGCGCAGCCGTCCTCTTTTCGAGATCCGGCGACCAACACCACGCTCCAATCCGACCACTATCGATGTTCGACCAACCGATTCCATGGGAATCAAAGGCCAAATATCTAGGCATCATCCTCGACCAAAAACTCACCTTCCGTGAGCATATAAAGACAGTTCGCAATCGCGCCGTTTTTGCCCTTGGACGACTCCATCACCTACTAAATGCACGCAGTAAATTGTCCCTCAAGTATAAGGTGCGAATCTACCTTGCGTGCATTCGCCCAATAATGACTTACGCCGGCGTGGTCTTCGCACACACGGCCAAGTCCCACATACATAGATTGCAGGTGGTTCAAAACCGATTCTTGCGCAAGGCTACCGGTGCACCGTGGTACATCCGCAATAGCCAACTCCATGTGGATCTGAAACTGCCTACCATCAAGCAGTTTCTAAAACAGATGGCCAAACGTTTTTTCGACTCTGCCGAAAAACATTCCAACCCGCTGATAGCAGCGGCCGCCCGATATACACCATCTCGAATATCGAAACGTCGTCGACCAAGGCATGTCCTCTTCGATCCCGACGATGACACCACCCTACTCCAGGAAGCCACTAAACGCGCACAAACCGCAAACCGACCCCTGTACCGCCCTCGCCGGCGAGGAGCGTCGCACTCATCCCGTCTTCTTCGTCCCCAAAGCCAGTCTAGGCTCCGTAGCCCATCTCCCAGCAACGCCCTTAGTTCTGTTGCTTAGATAAAGTCCCCCTTCTGGCTGGAGGCCTTAAATGGCCTCGCCACTTTAGTCCGGTTAAGCAGTAAAAGTTCCCTCGAACTAACTGCGAGAGACCATATCCCAAAAAAAAAAAAACATTGGATTGTCTCCAGAAACTAAAAAAAAACGCTAAGACTTTAATGTAAAGAAAATAAAATATAATGTCCGTCGTACGGACGGACGGACAGCGAAGTCTTAGTTATAGGGTTCCGTTGGTTACCCTTCAGGTACGGAACCCTTAAAATTTCATTTTTTTGACGTTCAAATCTTTGCAACCGTCGTGTAACCGTCATATGGAAACGTACGGGATGGAATTATATTCTTGTAGATTTGATTACTAAAACCTCAGAGTAGACATTGGTGCCAATTCTGTTGTACAAAATTACTAAACTAATTTGACAGTTCTTAAAGTCTTGCTGTCCCTTTCATTAATTCCTTTCATGTGCGGGGTTAAATAAGGATAGCAATACCTTTAGAACTGTCAAATTAGTTTAGTACCAATATACTACGCTATAACTAAAAAGATTTTGAATTGCGAATATTTATAAGCTCAAATCAAATCAAAATATCATTTATTCAGCTTAGCCCCTAATAAGGCACATGATGGTCTAAATTACCACCGAATCGGAAAAAAAGCCACCTGAGAAGAACCGGCAAGAAACTCAATGCTCTGTCTTTTTTAAATCATGATATAACAATTTGTACAAAATTCACATTAATAGGAAGAGCGTAGGTACTTACAAACATCTCAACTTGAGCATTGACGAGAACTTCAGCTGGTCTGTACTTGAGGCAGTCGACCATCTCTCTGTTGCTGGTGGTGGGGCAGCCCACGATGGAGGCTAGGGTCCTGGCCTTCTGGGCCGGCCTCACCGAGTGGGTCCACGAGGCGAAGGCCGAACCACTAAAGGCTATGCCACGGGCAAAGTTTCCTGGAACAAAATTTTTATTGTTTGTTTTTGTACAATAACGATTGATATTGATTAAGGAAAAAGATGATTGCGTTTTTATTAAAACATTATCGGTTATACGTTGAACAATAGGAAGTTTTTGACCCTAACTGTAGCCTTTGCAAGAACGACTTTCGACTACATTCGAAAACGTAACTCTCAAAAAGCGCTTTTTTATACAAAAATAGTCGAAAGCGATACAAATAAACGGAAAATTATTGTTGCTATGACTATTGAATACGATTGCGGAATTTATTGACTTCGACAATTTCGGGCATAATTTTATTGCCAGCCATAAAATGTAAGGCATGCCTCGTCAATGTCCGGCGACTATTTTATGGGAAAGTTTCCGGGTAACGTCCTGCAAGGAAGGACCTAATATAATTAAATTCTTTTCGCATTCTTGTCTATACTCTTTTAATGTATATACCTATATCAAATTTCAGTGTGTGTTCGTAATTCTTCTCTTAGTAAACGTTTTGACCGATTTAGATGATTTTTATTATTCTGGTTATAGACATATTATACAATTTGTCTATGGTTCTGGATGTTTCTAAGCTATAGCAGACAAGGTAGGTGACCTATAGGCGCAAGGACTTATCCTATATTTTCGAAAAAGTATTCATACTAACTAATATAGGTGCTTGTACCACCGAATCCTACGAGGGCGTAGTCGCGGGCAATAGCTAGTGTTATTATAGAACAGTTACCGTTCAAAGCCGTAAAGGAAAATAAGCGTAAAATTTCGTAGCGTCGTTAAATAATATGTAAGTGAATAAAACCTTTGTAAAGCACTACTTGAGCCAATGTAAAAGTATGCTGTAAGCCCAAAGCTATAAGGTTACCTATTTGTTGTAGGTATCAGTTTCGTAATGGCGTTCCAACTCCAATAAAAAACAAAACTGTTTGCCCAGGGAGTGAATTGCGTAACCCCTTGTTGTACGGGGGGTAGGGAGTTCAGTTTCAACCATCCCATTTGTAATAGAGGGATCGAAACCAAATCACCTGTTGATAGTGCCTGTGGTCAACAACCAAGGTATACCTCAGAATAATAACAAGCTCGCTATTAGTTTATTGTCCTGTCACATTGACAGTGACGTATGTGACATAAGAAGCGATGACCTAGATATTATGGCTAGATCGTAGATTTAAAAAATCCTAGGTCTGTGGGCTAGATTCTTGGCGGGAATGGTTGGGATTTTTTCCAGTGTCTCGCAAATTGTGTAATGTATTTTCGGTGTCAGTCTGTCAGTAAAGTTTCATTTAGTGATTGATTCATACGTAGACACCTCACCTACCTATTTCACGGTAAAAGTATGTCGTAGATAAAAATATACGGCAACACATAAGAAACATGGAAGCCTTAGAAATACGTAGAATCTATTAAGAAATGGGTACCGAAAGAAATTGAAAACCTTCTTGTAATGTGTTTTATTGTGAGAGCAATACTCGATACAGAGAACTCATACATCAATAAATATCTCATTCAGAAGCAGGATAACAGAAATGTTTCCGGAAATATAACAACACAAATGAGCCCAATTTTTGTGTTGTTGTTTTTTCCTAGGAAACATTTCTGTTCAATTCAAAATCTTAATCTATGTCGTACTTGGTGAAAACTGACAACCGATAGTAGTTTAATAAAATAATTAGCTGTCCCGACAAACGTTGTGCAAAGCGTTGTGCTTAGCTATTCGTTGAAATCGGATGAACAGTTTAAGCGCTTCGGAGCTATAAACATACGTAAATATAAATATACTAGCGGCCCGCCCCGGCTTCGCACGGGTAGACATTGATATCAAATATTTTGTCTACCCGTGCAAAGCCGGGGCGGGCAGCTAGCCTATGTTACTCAGTGATAGTGTAGCTTTCTAACGGTGAAAGATTGTTTGAAATCGGTTCAGTAGTTTCGGAGCCTATAGACATTTATCAAATATTTTGTCTACCCGAGCGAAGCCGGGGCGGGCAGCTAGTATAATATATAGCCTATATTATTCAGTGATGATGTAGCTTTCTAATGAAAAAAGAATTATTAAAATCGGTCCAGTACTTTTTGAGTTTATTCGTTACATACAAAAATTCAAATCTTTCCTCTTTATAATATTAGTGTAGATATAGAATACTAAAATCATAACCCTACCTTTTGGCTTCGCCTTAGTCGGGCATAAAAGAAAATCTTCAACGATGAAGATAGATAGATATTTTCAAGTACCTGACATGATCTGATGATAGGGCAATGTAAAAATCTGAAAACCGTTTTGGAAGTGGTTTTATAAAACCCTCAGTGACTCTTTATAGTTCCGTTACCTATCATGGTCGGTCATACACGCGGCGATTCTGGGAAACGCTAAACGCCCCAAATTCGTGATTTGAAGATCTGCTGATCAATTCAAGTAACGTAACATGTATAGACTGGTTCTATATACCTAACAAGGATAAAAAGGTTACCTCCGCGGAGGTTTTATATCAAGAACATTATTAATCTGGAGATCCCGGGCACCTTTTGTCCCGTCCTTAATATTCCTCCGGGAGCTATTGATGAGGGACCTCAAAAGGTAATCATTCGGTCGAGGTTCCGACGCTCCTGTTAGAAGTAAATTTAATAATGGTTTTCTCATTCAACATCAAATTGTGGCGGAAATATAACTCAAGTTACCTTGTGTACTGGAAAGTTTTGGGGAGAAATTAATGCTGACATTTAAATTACCTGATAATTACTAAGTATTCTTGCGGCTTCGGATCGAATCCTTTGCGAGAAATGAAATATAATATTCCGGTGTACTTGTTTTTAAGTGTAGTGTTACGTTTATTGATTGTAACCACTGTATTGGTAAACAAGCGTATGGACTCGCCTTAGTTTGATTGTATGTAGGCAAATAATTTAGAAAGAAAGAAAGAAAGAAAGAAAGAAAGAAAAAACATTTATTTTATTTTTTCATATTTATTTAAACTTTTTTTTATACTACTGAGGTAGCAAGCAAGCAAGTCCGCTTGATGAATGCTTGCTCCTTTGGGAAAACCACGGCGGGGAGCTCATTCCACATTCTAAAATTTGATTTCGCAGGAGAAAGCTCTTTTTTTCTATGTGTATAATTTAAAGGCTCACAACATTCACTTAAAGGACGGCGTATTAACCGAACTTGTTTACTCTGATCAATCGGATCAATCAAGTACATGAGTCTTCATAAATATCAAAGTAAAGCTCAAATGTGTATGTAGACTAAACGAATAGGAAGTAGCAATCCAATGTAACGTTTACTGGGAATTTCATCCGCAAAACACAAACAAACACGACCCATAATGTATGGGCGTTACATAAACTAGTCCAACAAAGAGAAAAGCGAAACGGAAAAAGACAAATGTTTGTTCTGCTAACATGAAAATTTAGCAGAGATTTTGCAGATAAAATTTAATTAACTATGAGGTAAAAAAAATGCTTTAAGCCCCCATCGTCGTTTTTATGAAAAACTAGCGGCCCGCCCCGGCTTCGCACGGGTAAACATTTATCAAATATTTTGTCTACCCGAGCGATGCCGAGGCGGGCAGCTAGTATAATAAATAGCCTATGTTACTCAATGATAATGTAGCTTTCTAACGGTGAAATATTTTTTGAAATCGGTCGAGTAGTTTCGGAGCCTATTCAATACAAACCCACAAAAATACAAAAAATTATAAAATAAAAATCTTTCCTCTTTATAATATTAGTATAGAAGTATAGATATAGAAGTATAGACTAGTATAGATTAGTATAGATAATATAGATTAGTATAGAAAGGGAACGCTACGTTGGTATAGACAAGGCACGAATAAGTGATAAAAGAAACAAACACTGCGAATGTGAGTGAAAGCAGATGCCGTGTAAGGCTAGCTCTAGCTCTAGCTCTAGCTCTAGCTCTAGCTGTAGCTCTAGCTCTAGCTAGAGGGCTACACTTAACCCTCTAGCTAGATCAAATTACAAAAGTACTCAATGATGGAAAGGTAAAGAGTACGACACCGAAGGGGTAAAGAAAGAGTATGAAGAGATTGTTGAATGTAATATTTATTTATTATAGAAGCAAATGAGGTGTAAGTCAAGAGTGAAATGGCCACCTAGTATACTAGAGATGTGAATAATGGTTGATGTTTTTATTAGATAAACGTTAATATATTTTTAAGTTTTATTGACACAAAACAGATTAAACTATTGATATTGGTTTTTGGTTTTTAAAAGAGTAATTGCGGAGTTTCTTGCCGGATTCTTCTCAGCAAGACCGACCTTCCGAATCCGGTGGTAGATTCTGACGATTTGAAAGTGCTTGCCTGTAAAGTCTAGTCAAATAAAGATCTTTATGAATTTTGAATTTTGATAATAGATAAATATTAGTTGATATTTTAGTTAAGATTTGGTTTAATAGTTATCGCTTAAAAACACGTTAACGAAAAAAATATCTCTTAGTTGAATACAATATTGATATTTTTATTCGATAACGGTAATTTTATTTATTGAATGTGATTGAACTTTAAATATTAGTTAAATTTATTGGTTGATATTATATTCAACATCTCTAAACTATACCCGTGACCCGTGACTTGGCGTGATGATATATAGCCAGAAAAAAGGTTTCAGTTAGAGCTATCGTCTATCTATATATCGTCTATCGGGCAAGCTGCGGAACAATTACATTAAAATGACAAACGGACACTTCGATTGAATGTAGCCGTAACTTAGATCTCGTTAGATTTACATCACGCTCGAAACAACTTCGCTCGTTAGGTTTACTGAAACTTGTAAATTCTTTTTCTATTTCATGTCGTGCCGGTGGCGATGGGTTTATTCGACCAAATTAAAGGGAAGATTTAAAGAATATTCTTATTTTGAAGGGTCTTTGCAAAGGAATTCGAATACCTTACTACCTTTGGAATGATCCTAATTTGGAACTGTTTGATCTACAGTTGGATATTAGGGTCGATTGATGTTAGTTTTGTCTCGTCGTGTTCCTATCAAATTGTGTTAGCTAATGGAAGTAATCCTACTAATATTATAAATGCGAAAGTTTGTGACTATGGATGGATGGATGGATGTTTGTTACTCTTACACGCAAAAACTACTTAACGGATTTGGATGAAATTTGGAACACAGATAATTTATAACCTGGATTATGACATAGGATACTTTTTATCCCACAAAAATGTTTTTATCCCGGGAAAAATGTAGGTTTCTCTGAGATTCTAAGCTCAACGCGGACGTAGTCGCGGGCAGAAGCTAGTGCCTTCATATATATGGAAAGACAAAATAGTCACTAAAGCTTGCTAAGTTATGTACCATTTTCTGTTTTGTTTGTGAATAGAGTTTTGTTAAGTACAGTGAAGTATACAGATATATACAGCAAGTTTCATCATTGTGTTATCATTAGAAAATAATTGGAATCAGTGGAAAGAGAGATAACGGGAAAGAACGAGCTTCTGAGAGAAGTAACAAAGGCTACAATCAAAGAATGACGCATGCGTAATGTGAACAAACTGCTGTTTACTCGAGATTATATCTGGTATCTTAAGTAAGCAGATCTAGAAGTTTCTAGCAACATATTTGAGGTTCTTACATATTGACTCTCATACTGAACACACCTCGAACAATGAGAACAATGGACTGTGAATTAATATGGCCGTATTTGCTATTGTATTTCCAGGATTTCAAGTCAAGAGAGAAATGGCTCTTTATAGTCTCTGCCCACCGAAATTGACTTGGCGTGATTTTGACTCCGAATTTAATGTGAGCGAAGCCTCAGCCAACAGGTAGTCACGACATACAGTTCGACTTTAACTAGTAACTTCATAATATATACTAGCTTAGAGATGATAACCCTAATTAAAATCTGACGGAGCTAATGAACACGTGAGCCGCCGCCACATACATGCTGACTAGATTTAAATCCAACCTATAAATTACTTTGTTTATTGTAAGACTAGCTGTTGCCCGAGGCTTCGTCTGCATTTGTTTAAAGACTAAAGTAGCCTGTCCTTCCCCAGGATATAGTCTATCTCCTCGTCAAATCCTCCTCAAGCCTCGTTTTATTGCGATCCGTTCAGCCGTTTATTCCTGAGAAGGCAGCAAACAAATAAAGTTTTTTCACATTTTTTTTATTTAATGACACAAAACAGATTAAACATTTTACAAAAATTCATCTTAACCTACCTATCTTTCGCATTTATAATAGTCTGGATTTGCAAGCTGTAAAATTTTCAGCGTGATTTCAGTACCAGCCCCTTTGTTTAATTTTCAGTCCCTTATGCGAATCTCCTTTAGCGAATCCTTATTGCTGATTGATAAACGAGGTGTAAATTTCAAATTAAGCCTAGACTATGCCAACTTTACCGAGTACCCGCGACCCGCCCCGGCTTCGGACGGTTCGCAGATAATAGAATAGTCGGGGAGCCCACGATGCTAAATGGGGATTCACTCGAGCGTCATGGGGACCTATTTTTGAAGGTTAGATAGTAGGTAGAAAATAAGGTTATATGATGTATTCCCCCCTAAGCCGATGGGGAGACCGCCTACCTGCAAGTTTTTAAAAAATGTAGACGAAACAGCCACATGGACATACTCGAGCCCGTCAGATTTTCAGAGGGGGTGTTAAGCGAAACCGACAAAAGCTACTATTCGAAAGACTGACGATTCGGACGTGACGCAAGCTCGTGATGAATTTTTGAAAAAATAAAATAGCGATTTTGAAAACTCGAGCGCGTCAGATTTTTTTACAGAAGGTTCAGCTTGATGTCCCAGTCATGCTGACACATAATCTGACAATGATAGGGAGGATATTTCTTAAACTGATGGTTTGAAAGTAAATAAAAGGTACACTAGACGCGCGGACCTATATGGAGGGCTCATATATGGCGGAGGTACTCGTCATGGTGCAGGGTACCCCCCTTATGTTAATCTGACGCGCTCGTGTAAATCCCAAAATCCCCGCTTCGGCTCCCCTACTATAAACAACATGTCAATAAAGATGAAAATGAACGAAATCCTTTTAAATATTATGTAAGTAATTGCGTTTGTAACTTTATCACGAATCAGTAGCTGAACCGAGCTCGCAAGAATCAAACAGATCTTAAAAAAATAGAACGACTAAGGATATCTTTATACTTATAAAAATTCCGGTGTGCGTGTGTTATTTTATCTTCTCATCCAAAGCGGTTTGAATATGCTAAGCTTCTTTTTAGGGTTCCGTACCTTAAAAGGAAAAAGGAACCCTTATAGGATCACTTTGTTGTCCGTCTTTCTGTCTGTCAAGAATTTTTATCTGAAGAACGCGTGGAGCTATCAAATTGAAATTAATATGAAATTATCGGGTCTATGGTCTCTTTCGGCTGTAAAATAATCAAACCAGTAAGTCATTATGAAGAAAAGATATGACCGTTTATGTCGCAAATTTTCGCATATTTTGCGATTTCACAAGGGAATCAAAATCTATAGGGTACTTCCCGTTGACCTAGGATCATGAAATAAGCAGTGCCTTACAGCACAGGTTAAGGAAAAAATCGGAAAACCGTAAATATGTAGTGATTTTTTTTAATTGCGAATTTACTAAAAAATATTCCTGAATTGCGCTGTTTTGAATATCGCCTACTTTCAACTTTACCTACAAGTGTGTACGGAACCCTCGGAGTGCAAGACCAACGCGCACTTGGCAATTTTTTTACTTCTACGCGGGCGATGTCGCGGGAAGGAAACTAGTAGTGTTTATCATCAATTCATTAACCTGTTACAGATAACCCTTTGCTCTATCAGAAATATTTATCTACTCTAGATAAATTTATTGTATTGTTATCTTTGTTTTCCAATAACAAAACTCTCGGTCATAAATTTTACTAATTAGTTTAATTTTAAACGTTTTGGATTGGTTCGCTAGACAATTTAATGAGCATTATTATGAGAGCATTTTTAAGAGAGGTAGGGCGATTTGGGATTTCCCGTGGGTTATCCCATTTAAATTAGAGCCGCCCGACTGGGGACTGTACCTCCGCCTTACAGAAGACCGCAGTGAAATAACACTACTTGATGTAGTGTTGTGTTTCTGTGGTAAGTAAGTTTGCCAGTGCTCCACGAGGATACGCTGTGCTAGTAGTAATGCTGCTAGCACAGTGAGTCCTCGTCGACAACGTGGTTGGCACCCCGTTAGTGATACCCCTTGGTATTGCTAGCGGCTATTGGCTATAGTGACTGCTTACCATCAGCTGGGCCGTATGCTTGTGTGCCACCTTAGTGGTATAGAAAAAAAAAATGTTTCTTATTATAATGCAAATTGTTTTAAACTCTTTTATTTACGAGTTTGAAAGTTTTTAAGTTGGAAAAAAAATTGGAAATTAAAACTTTTGCGATATACCCACATAACCGTAACGATGGAACTATGGGGCTAATACTTTAACGACGCTCAGTCACGAATCTCGACTTCGAACTAGGTTTATATTTAAACTTTAAACTGAAATTTCAATTATGTTAGTTCGTTAAAGTTGATAGTTTTATTTGATATCATTGGTTTTCTTTATTGAATATGATAATGATTGTTAGTTATTCGTTTATGTTAATGGTTAATGAATATATTCGACAGCTCTAGCTGGAGCTGTGCCGGTAGCAGGAACATTGTCGACAACTTTTTCGTATCGCCTTCGACTATTTTTGTATTGGAAAATGAACAGCGCTGCGGCGGTGAAAAGTGGAACTAAAAATTAGTATGACAATTTTGACATTTCGCGAGTTACGTTTTCGAATACGTTGTCGTCAATGTTCCTGCTACCGGCACTGTTCCTTCAACTTACCTTTGGACAATGGAGATAGATAATGGTAATGAACACTGGCGCCACCAGCGGAGCACCCAGTTAGCGTGACACTGTCAGGGTTCCCTCCAAACGTCATGATGTTCTCCTTCACCCAGCGCAGGGCGAAGGCTTGGTCCTTCAGGCCAGCGTTGCCTGGAGCCGCCTCGTCTCCCGTACTGAGAAAACCTGGGAAATTCAAGTGTTAGTTCTAGCCTTCTCTTAGGCACTACATACGTCCTTGGATTTCTTGACAGACTTTTGAAAGTTTCCTCACGATCTTTACCTTTTCTTTTCCAATTCAGGTGTTCTATTATGTATCTCGGTCTTTATCACACGACACACAAAAACAAACAAAAGCTTAAAGCTTGACAACATCGTTGGTCTAGTGCAGAGGTTCCCAAACTTTTTTCTCATAGACCACTTATAAAATTTGACTAGTTTTGGTGGACCCCCTGCTGTGACATTTCAACCGTATACCCAAAACTCGTAAAAAAATTTGAGATATAATATAAAATAAACACAAGTAACATTCACTGACCATCTTAATGTATTATCTGCCTACATTGATAAGTAAAGCCAAGCCAAAACTTTTGTTATTTACATCAAAACCAGATAAATTAAAAACTACAACTTGTAAATCCCTATATTTTTCACGGTAACGTAGACCCCCTGCGAGACTCCCGCGGACCGTTGAGGTCCACCTGGACCACTTTGGGAATCACTGGTCTAGTGGCTGGTAAATCGGTCTTCTATGCTTCGATTCGATACCAAAGGTTTGAATCCAACCAGGGCAAAGATTTGTGATGATCAGTGTTTGTCTGAAGCATAGATGTTTGGTACGCATTATAAGTATGTATTTACAAGTTGTATGCTATGCCCGAACATTATTATGATTGCCTGCCTGATGGTCAGGGGTAGCGTAGAGTATTGACCGATTTTATGCTTACTAAAAGTCAACAAAGCCTAGATTTTTATCAAAACAAATGAAACGTCTATCCCTGTCGCTTACAACAATCAGCTTCCAATATCTTTGCCATGAATTTTTACGCCCATTTTCTTTTAATCCAGTATTGTAAGTAATCCAAAGGTAACCCATTTGTATAAATAACAACATGGTCACTCAAAACAGATTTTTGGGTTTGTAAAAGGAACAAATAATTCCTTGTTCCCGGTATTGAACGGAGCTTCTTTCCTTATACATTACTGGTAAAGTATGTGGTCACAAGCGGATTTCGTTACAAGTTAGTACTGTGGGGTCATTGTACAATAACTCACCCAAAGGCCCCAGCCTGTAGTTAAGGGTGACGACGACCATATCTCGGTCCATTATGTTGGCAGCGTCGTAGAGGCCCCCGGAGCCGTACATGAAGGCCCCTCCGTGGATGAAGACCAGCACTGGCAGGGAGGCCGTGGGGGTCAGGTTGGGAGTGTAGACGTTTAGAAACAGGCAGTTCTCGCTACCTACAACATATCATGAACAATTAGGTCTGCCAACACAGACAGAACACTTCAAAAGCTGTTTTTTATTCTGCTACTAGCGACTCGCCCCGGCTTCGCAAGGCCAGCGTCAGCCATAGAAGTAAAATACCAAAAAAACACAATTAATATACATAGAAACCTTCCATTTGAATCACTCTATTAAAAAAACCGCATCAAAATCCGTTGCGTAGTTTTAAAGATCTAAGCATACATAGGGACAGACAGACAGCGGGAAGCGACAGCTATAGTATCACTAACACGATATCAACCCTGTGGTTTCTGAAGACTCACTGTGCTAGCAGCGAATTGAATTCAATGAAATTAGTCCGGAAAAATAATAATGATAATGCAGAATGTGCGGGGATCATAACAAATAAATAGTATGCATAATAAATTAAAATTGTATTTAACAGTATCCGCATCAATGCGAATATTTATGTGATGATGTGACGTGATGATATATATAAATATATATGTATGTATTTAGCTCTTATATAATTACCGTCCACTTTTTTCTGGAAGGGGTCGTATTGTAGACAGCCAGACAGTGGTCTCGTTGCGTCCCACACCCCAGCCCATGGCTTCAGCTGTTGGGGTTCCTGGACATACATCGGGACATTACATAGATATTACAGCGAGCCTCAACGCGAATATCTCGTAACTGTCCTCCCCAAATGTTAAGTCAGCAGGCCCGCGCTGAGCAAGAAGCTATTTACTCCACATTTTAATTATTTTTTGGGTACCAGTCCAGCCCTACTCCCTAGCCTGCCCACAGCAGCGCCCTAAGCCGACCTCCGAGCACCACTACGGGGCGCCCTTAGCTCTTGCTTAGCTTTTAATGGTGTCTCGGTCACGGTAATATTATCATACACTATTTTGACTTCATACAAACGGACGAAGCGCGAGCTATGCCTACGCGCCTCGATTAAGGGATGCGCCTGGTATGCGGACAGTCGCGACTGTGCCGCAGTGACGAACGGACGGTGTGTTGTTTTTTAACAATAACCGCGCAGTCTTTACACTAAAAATAAGTTAAGTACATATTTAATATGACGAGTAGGAAATATTGTGCTGTTTTTGGTTGCATGAATTCGTCATTATCGCATGCAGGGATAACTTTTTTTAAATTATTTTTAAGTTCATGAATATAATGATACGGTAGGTAGCTACGCTTGTGTTAAAACCTCGGGACATGTGTGTTTTGTTAGTTTGTATAATTCAAAGTAAAGACGTGGTATTTTATTACTAATCATAGTTGTTTATTGTATAGTATTATGTACCTACTGTGTGTAGGTATGAATAATACCTACTCGTATAATACATTTGACCGTCTGTGTACCTATTTCTGCTGCTGCTATAACAACATAATAATATTACGAGTATACCTACCACTAAAAACCATTTGTTTTTCTCGGTATTAATAACAATAGAGAGATGTTTGAGAGGGTTGTGAATTTGTGATTTTAAAACATTCGTAGCCAGCTGTTCAGCTTGGCATTGGTGACCAAAGAATTTTTATTTTAAGTTGTTGCGAGTTGCAGCCCTATCGCGAGCTTACGTACCGCGCGGCTGTAGGCATTTATTTCAAGGACACGGCCGAGTCAAACTACTGTATGATATTATTACCGTGTCTCGGTGGTGGCCGCCTTAGTTATGTTATGTAGAAAAAGTTCCCGGAACTTACGCTACTACAGACATGCCCAAATAAACGTATGCTATATTAGATGTGGTTCATTATGATAATCTTAGTATTAACCAGAAGTGTGGGAACATGCTAGTATATTAACATATAACCTTGGTATTGCAAGCGTCTATATACTACGGTGCATGTTTGCCTGCGAACGCATCAGTGTTGATTTAGTTTAGGCCAAAGGCTCCCAAACTTTTTTCTTGTAGACCCCTTTCAAAATTTTACTGCAATCTCCACTGATTACTGCTACATTTTTACCATATTCCCAAAGCTCGTAATAAATGTGAAGATTAGATCTAACGATGGAATTTTCTGTTCTTCACCATCGAAGCCAGATACATTTTCGTAGACCCCACTTACATCTTGTGAACACCAGGTGGACCCCCAGGGTTCCACGGGAGACTAGAGGGGGGTCCATCTGGACCACTTTGGGAATCACTGGCTTAGACCAAAGAACGGCGTAAAACGGGTACTCTTAGCCTTTGTTTCAACTTCAGGCCATGGTCTATCTTTAATCAACTTTGTGCCAAATTTCATTAAAATCCGTTCAACTACTTTCCATTTTTAAGTTACAGCCGCACCAACAGACATTCGTTTTTATTGTATTGTTATTAAGAAGTATGGACAAGTATATGATCAAAGGAAGTAAGATTACCTTCCAGTTTACTTAACTAACCATCATTTCCATAGTCGATTCATATATTCAGCTCCAGAATCGCTGAAGTTTTGAATGTTCAAGGTAAATTTTCTGATCTGTTTTAATAATAATAATAATGCTTGGACATTATCACACAGCGCCATCTGGCCCCAAACTAAGCAAAGCTTGTACTATGGGAACCAGCAGCTGACACAATACTTATATACTTTTTGTTTGTAAATACCAAACACCCAGACGCAAGGCAAACATATTTGTCACATAAATGTTTTGCCCCGGCGGGAATCGAACCCGCGACCCCTGGCGCAGCAGTCAGGTGTACTAACCACTAGACCAGCGGTCTCGTCGTGTTTTCTAGTAACTTTACGGCAATTAAGCAATTATAGTGTGTTGAGTGCAATATTGCATAAATATTCGCGTTTGCTAGCATCACAGCTCCCTTTACAGCCCAATACTGATAATGTCAGAGCTAATGAACACTGATAGGTAATAACGGACATGCTCAACCGTGAAATACGAGCGATAAATTGGTGCAATTCGCGTAGTAGTTCAAAGGGTGATATTTGATGTGGCATTCTAGAGGTTCTGGAAATCATAATATATATTATATTACTAGATTCGGTAACGCGCGAGTTATACCTAGTGTTGCAAGCCTCCATAGGCTACGGTAACCGTTTACCATCAGGCGGGCCGTATGCTTGTTTGTCACCTTAGAAGTATAAAAAATACGTGAATAAGAACGTATCCCCTTTTAAATTACATACACTTTACGACAAGTGTAACTGTACAACTGAACAAGTGGGAATAAACCACTTTTTCTATATCTGAATTCTAAATTACTACTGTGCAGTTTTCGAATGCATTTCCAAGTGTTTCTTTATCGGACCGTTGGTAAAGTAGACCTTCATAAGGGCCTACCCTTATGAAGGTCTACTTTTACTGAATAAATGAATTTTAATTTTGTTTTTGAAGTCGTCTTTTAATAAAATTGTAAAAAAACAAATGCAATTGAGAATTCTTTGTGAGCTTTAAAAATAATTTCATATTTACTCGAGAAAAGCGGCGAAACCAAGCATAGCTTGTTCGTTTACATATCGGTATACGGCGGAATTGTATTTTACCATATTTAGGCATACATACCCTGCAACAATCACAGTTTATTCGTTAATTCTTCTATATAGTCATACGTGAAAGGTATATTTGCAAAGAGGTAACCTAACCCCGTAGTGAAATGTTTACCGATAGTAAGTACCTAATACACTAGTTATAGTCAATAAAGTAAACGTAAACATTATAATTAAATAAATATACATAATAATTAATTACCATTTTCTCTTGTGTTCATGAATTTTGCTTAGTAGGCCTGTACCTACCGATTTTTCATATATTTGTATACCACAACAAACAAGTGCCGGGTTTATCTAGTAAATCATTATTCTAAGGACACACACCGTACCTAATATATTTACATACTTACCTCTATGATATAACAAGTTAACATTTTAGTTACGCCGAAGTTTAAATCAGACGAAGTAATTTAAAAATACGTCAAAAAATGACGTGGAATAAAAACTTCAAAGTATAAGAATTAAATAAAAAATTATTAACTTACCCTAAATCTATATTTTCCAACCGGAGGTTTGGCGTAAGGTATGCCTTGAAAACTTGCAAATGTCCGTCCTTGGGTAGAAAGTTTCCACGCTCCCTGCAGTAGCCCGTGGGCCACCCTCACCGCTGGGCTTGGGCTCTGGGCTGCAGTTAGCCCAGCAAGAAATAAAATCAGGAATAACTTCGCCATATTTCTAAATAGAAGGCGAAGCGTGCGCTCGCGCCGGATGTGATACAAGCACTGTGATAGTAGACGGTAATATTATTCTGCGTTGTCTTGACAGGTTCGAATGTTCTTAGCTATATACATATAGGTCAGATGTGATACATTGACTGTATAACATGATAATATTAGGTCCTTACATATGAAATTGGCGTTTTGTATGGGAGGAACAAAAAGTCGAATATTTTTTAATATAATATATTTAATTAATCAAAGTATGAACTATTATTTTCTATGCACTTTTGCCATCTCATAGGTAGTTCATTGATCCCTTTACTAAAAAAACCAGTCGGACGGGAATCAATAAAATCTTTGAAGGCGATTTGGACTGCCCCATCGGAGTTGAATTTTTTCCCTTGCAAGAAGTTATCCAAATTTCGAAAAAAATGGTAATCTGTTGGAGCAAGGTCCGGGGAGTACGGAGGATGTCTTAGACTTTCCAATTGAAGCTCTTCTAATTTAGTAGCCGTCTGTAGCGCAGTGTGTGGTCTAGCGTTGTCGTGAAGCAGCAGTGGCGTGGAGCGATTGACCAGCCTAGGTTGTTTAGCCGCTAGCTTTTCCATCATGGTTTGCAATTCCTGACAATAGACATCAGCCGTAATAGTCTGGCCAGATTTGAAAAAACTGTAATGAACAATACCGGCACTAGTCCACCAAACGCTTACAAGTAACTTTTTTGGGGTTAATTTTCGCTTGGGGCAGGATTTGGCTGGCTGGCCAGGATCTAACCATTGCGCTGAGCGCTTCCGATTATCGTAAAGAACCCATTTTTCATCACAGGTAATGATTCGGTTTAAAATACCTTCATTATTGTGCCGGTTTAGTAATGTAACGCAGCAGTCGACGCGCGTTTGCCGGTTTGTTTCAGTCAATTCGTGAGGTACCCACCTTTCAAGCTTTTTAATCTTCCCAATTTGCTTCAAGTGAATTAAAACAGTTTTATCACTAACATTGCAGCCTGCAGCTAACTCGGACGTGGTTTGCGATGGATCCGCTTCCACAATAGCCTTCAACTCTTCATTATCAACTTGAGTCTCAGGCCGTCCACGGGGCTTGTTCTGCAGGTCGAAATTTCCAGAACGAAAACGTTGGAACCAAAAACGAACTGTGTTTTCTTTTGCAACACGACCGCCATACACATCATTCACCCTTCGAGTTGTTTCCGCAGCACTAGTGCCACGGCGGAACTCGTACTCGTAAATAATGCGATATTTAAGGTTTTCCATTTTGTAAAATGAGTGACGCAAACAGAAAAAAAACAGAAGAAAAAAAACAAATGAATGACGATCATCGAAGCACAAATACATGAGTCTATAGCTGTACAAATTTGAATTTGGAATTCCTTACCAAAGAGGAGAAATTCGTGATTAAAGTGGCCAGTACGAAAAACGCCAATTTCATATGTAAGGACCTAATATTACCGTGGTATAACTGCGCGGACGAAATCTCGGGAAAAACACTAGCTTTTTTAATAACACATATACCTAAGTAAAACAGCTGCTTATGCCAGGTATAATGTATTGCTGTAACGTGGATTATATTTGTACCTATTTAATAACAAGATAACGTTTTTTTGGCATGCTACATATTATTTAAATAACCAAATCTGGGCTCCATAATTTGATTGGCAACCCAGCAGAACTATGTTTTATAATGATACTAGCTTCCGCCCGCGACTACGTCCGCGTTGAGCTTAAAATCTCAGAGTAACCTAAAATTTGACAAAAGTATGCTGTGTTAATCCAGGTTATAAATTATCTGTGTTCCAAATTTCATCCAAATCCGTTGAGTAGTTTTTGTGTGAAAGAGTAACAAGCATCCATCCATCCATACTCACAAACTTTCGCATTTATAAATATTATAGTAGGAATATACCTCAGAGTAGATAATATAGGTACTACGTACAAATTATACACTATACAGAGGTCTCACGTCGGCCGGTTGACGCTTCCCGTGACAGGCGTGCTAGAACATATCTCGCTCAGAGAATCAGGATCCAGCGTGGCAATGCTGCCAGCATTCTTGGCACGCTCCCGCTTGACTCTGGTTTGGGTCAGATCTATTATCTATAAGTAGGTAGGTTATACTTTTTTTTGTAATTAGTGTTATCTGTTTTGTGTTCATAACTGTAGTTTATAACATTTAAATTTTAATTACAATCGATGAACGCAGTAATCTTGCAGCATTCAGCTGCAAGCATCAAGTAGACTTCCTTTTGCCAACTTTACAGTATGGGAAAAGAAATCACATTATCATAATCATTTTGCTTTACACAGAATATATTTCTTTACACATCAAAATCCGTTGTACGGAATGACGTATTTTTGAGAATCCATTGAAAATACACGTGGAACAATGTTTTATTTATAACTGAGCAAGGAAAACATCACACCAACCCTTTATGAACAATGGCTACGCACAAATAACTCGAGGCCAGTCGAGGCTCAACATGTTTTGTTAGCCGACTTAAAAATGAGGTGGTTTTTAAATCGGATCGTTTTTTAGGGTTGCGTTCCTTAAAAGGAAAAAAGGAACCCTTATAGGATCACTTTGTTGTCCGTCCTTTAACCTTACCTACAACGGTACGTGTGTACGGAACCCTCGGTGCGCGAGTCCGACTCGCACTTGGCCGGTTATTTATATACATACGTCCACCGGCTTTTAGGCAGTGTTGGCGTAAGGGGGGGCGCCAAATTTGGGGGGGGGGGGGGGGCGCCTACGATAATATATTATAAAGATTGTCGTGTCGTTGGCTCCGGGAAACGCTTAAGGCTTTGCTAAAGGAAATATTAAATTCTCAAGTTCACATTGCTTCAGCAAAATAATTATACTCGATATTAATTTCATGTGGGCGTCAAAATAATCTTGACCGGGCCTCAGTGGCCCTAGTGCCACTGCCGGTACTGCATCTATGGACCGTGTTCTTCTTCCTAAGTATGGCAATCAATCCCTTCAGGGACTATTTTTGCCAGTGTCGAGTGTTAGAGAATTTTCATGTTGCAAAATTTCTCGTGTTTGCCGCATTAAAATGCCTAGTGTCATGCATTCTAACGCCCAAAGGAGTTTCTGGAGACAACCCACGGCAGTAGCAGATCGTAATACGCCTTTGGATTAGAGGTAACCTATTTACCAAAATGATAAATCACTTAACCCAAAAGTCGTATTATGGCATTATTTCCAATGCTCCTATAAATCAGTCACTAAATGAAACTTTACTGCACATATCGACACCGAAAATACACATTAAAGATCACTATAACACAATTTACGACACACTGGAAAAAATCTCAACCGCTCCGCCTGATTCCCGCCAAAAACTCCCATGGACCGTGTTACGGACTGAATACAGTTATAATAATAATTAAAAATAATAATATATCTTCATGGCTTGCCATAAGGGTCCCTTAAGGGGTAACCAGAAGTGTTAAAAGTAACACAAAATATTATTAATAAAAAATACTGTTCAGCATATACAGATAAGTTATGAAATTATTGTATTGTACGTGCATTTTTTAAAATATAATCAGCGGTCATAAAATATAACGTTGAAAGGTTCAATTACAGCTAATAGCAACTCTATAGTCAAATAATTTAAAAAAAACCATTGGCGTTCTACGCAGGAGCTTTCAGATCCCACGTGGTGGATGTTATTCAATTCAATTCAAAAAGATCTTTATTTGACTAGACTTTACAGGCAAGCACTTTCAAATCGTCAGAATCTACCACCGGATTCGGAGGTCGGTTTTACTGAGAAGAATCCGGCAAGAAACTCAGCAATTACTCTTTTAAAAACCAAAAGAATTACATAAAGTTTACATTTCAAATACTAACTTAACATGGATAACTATTGCTCAAAATAATATATAAAAACAATTGATAACACAAAAAAATAATATTAACACATAGACAAGTTAAACTTGCAGCGTGGGTCAATAGTCTATTTATAAATTAATATCATACAAGAAGTAATGTCACTTAATGTGACATTTAGTGGTCGTTGAACGTATAGAAGCCGGTATAATCTATTCTTAAACATTATTTTAACAGATGTTGTGTCTTTTTTTTATACCACTAAGGTCGCACACAAGCATACGGGCAAGGTAAGCAGTCACCGTAGCTTATAGCCGCTAGCAATACCAGGGGTATCACTAACGGGGTGCCAACCATGTTATTGATGAGGACTTCCTGTGCTAGCAGCATTACTACTAGCGTAGCGTATCCTCGTGGCAACCTTACCCCTTACACCGTAGAAACACAACACTACACTTTTGTGACGGAGCTACAAAGTAAGCATACAAAAAAAAATATCTCAGAACATAATTTAATAATCTGACACATTCACACTGTGCGGGATAATAGGACAAGTTGTGATAATTATTGTAATGCCTACATGTGAAAATTTTGAAAAGCATCTCTTTGAAGTAAGCGAAAATGACTTCTAAAGATCCCTCCTCAGAGTATATATACTAGTTATACTCTTGTGATAGATATCTAATATATAAAATTCTCGTGTCACAGTTTTCGTTGCCATACTCCTCCGAAACGGCTTGACCGATTTTGATGAAATGTTTTGTGCTTATCCGCTATCTATGAGAATCGGCCAACATCTATTTTTCATCCCCATAAATGCAAATAAAAATTGTCCACACGAGCGAAGCTGGGGCGGGCAGCTAGTAAATAAATATATTAATCAAACGCACAGTCTGAAGTTCTATACAATATATACCATTTTTTCCACCAGCAAAGTACGGTCCGATATGGTCTAGTGGCTAGGATACCTGGCTCTCACCCAGGAGGCTCGGGTTCGATTCCCGGTATCGGAAATACAAAATACATGCCATGAGTTTTTTTTACTTAACCCGTGTAATTTTGTTATGTATTTTCATATTCTATTCACAAAAAAATAAAGCCCCCCCCAAAAATTTTATTTGTAATTTTTGGTTCGAATCTGAATGAATACAATTCATGTTTCTTTAAGACGGGTTTGTATAATTTCAGAGCTATTTTTTTTTTACTTTTTTATAATAATACTTCTATAAATGCATATTAAAAAATATTAGGTCCTTACATATGAAATTGGCGTTTTTCGTACTGGCCACTTTAATCACGAATTTCTCCTCTTTGGTAAGGAATTCCAAATTCAAATTTGTACAGCTATAGACTCATGTATTTGTGCTTCGATGATCGTCATTCATTTGTTTTTTTTCTTCTGTTTTTTTCTGTTTGCGTCACTCATTTTACAAAATGGAAAACCTTAAATATCGCATTATTTACGAGTACGAGTTCCGCCGTGGCACTAGTGCTGCGGAAACAACTCGAAGGGTGAATGATGTGTATGGCGGTCGTGTTGCAAAAGAAAACACAGTTCGTTTTTGGTTCCAACGTTTTCGTTCTGGAAATTTCGACCTGCAGAACAAGCCCCGTGGACGGCCTGAGACTCAAGTTGATAATGAAGAGTTGAAGGCTATTGTGGAAGCGGATCCATCGCAAACCACGTCCGAGTTAGCTGCAGGCTGCAATGTTAGTGATAAAACTGTTTTAATTCACTTGAAGCAAATTGGGAAGATTAAAAAGCTTGAAAGGTGGGTACCTCACGAATTGACTGAAACAAACCGGCAAACGCGCGTCGACTGCTGCGTTACATTACTAAACCGGCACAATAATGAAGGTATTTTAAACCGAATCATTACCTGTGATGAAAAATGGGTTCTTTACGATAATCGGAAGCGCTCAGCGCAATGGTTAGATCCTGGCCAGCCAGCCAAATCCTGCCCCAAGCGAAAATTAACCCCAAAAAAGTTACTTGTAAGCGTTTGGTGGACTAGTGCCGGTATTGTTCATTACAGTTTTTTCAAATCTGGCCAGACTATTACGGCTGATGTCTATTGTCAGGAATTGCAAACCATGATGGAAAAGCTAGCGGCTAAACAACCTAGGCTGGTCAATCGCTCCACGCCACTGCTGCTTCACGACAACGCTAGACCACACACTGCGCTACAGACGGCTACTAAATTAGAAGAGCTTCAATTGGAAAGTCTAAGACATCCTCCGTACTCCCCGGACCTTGCTCCAACAGATTACCATTTTTTTCGAAATTTGGATAACTTCTTGCAAGGGAAAAAATTCAACTCCGATGGGGCAGTCCAAATCGCCTTCAAAGATTTTATTGATTCCCGTCCGACTGGTTTTTTTAGTAAAGGGATCAATGAACTACCTATGAGATGGCAAAAGTGCATAGAAAATAATGGTTCATACTTTGATTAATTAAATATATTATATTAAAAAATATTCGACTTTTTGTTCCTCCCATACAAAACGCCAATTTCATATGTAAGGACCTAATATTATTTATCTGACAAGACAAGATTAAGGAATTAATGGGAAGTGGGATGTACTTTCTACTAATAAAACTAACTATTTGACAGTAGGTACTCACCTGAGTTATGATTACTTTTCGGAGATAATAAATAGACACACAAGAATGCAGTGTTTTCGACACACTTCTTTTATGTATCTATCTATACCTATCAACGTTACCTAATGGACTTTTTTAACAGAATTTCAGTACCTCCTGTGTTTGATCTTTTTGAAAATTGGCACACGTATTAAGGACTATATATAATATAATTTAGCTACGAATATTTAATATGTTCCAAGAATGAGTTGGTCCTACACAACGAGGGTGCCGTGCTAAAAACAAACTAGGTTAAATGACAAACTTATCGTTGCCGTTCGATCCCTAGACACGGCTACTGCACTAACCGCAAATGATGAGTTTGTAATAGTAAATTAGCTTTTTTTATGATAGCAATACATACTCTATATTATATAAGCATTTCTAGCGTCTACATAATATTGCTATCATAAAAATACACAAAATAAACCAAAAAAACACGTTTCTAGTAGGGGGAGCCCTCAATTTTGTGTCAATTTAATTATTTGTTATGACATAATAGATATATATATTTTGTGAAAATTTCAACTGTATATCTATTACGGATCATGAGATACAGCCCGCTGACAGACAGACGAACGTACGGACAGAAAAGTCTTAGTAATATTTTCAAATATTAGCTTACAAGAGCCGTTGTCCTAAGCCTTGTTTATGAGGTACCCTTGTATTAAGCCTCAAATCCATGTATAATTCGTATAAAAGTAAATATTTTCAAAGATCTTCCGGCCAGGATATCCGTATTCATGAAAGAATTATAGCGAGCCGTGTGTTGTTTGTTGGCTCTCCCGACTGTTTTGTGTTTATTTAGGTCGGGAATATGACGCCGGACCTACTTCGATAATAAAACATGTTTTTTAGAGAAAATAATCCGGTTTTATTCCTGTGTCAGCAGGAGATAAGTTGCTGTTTGCAATCTGCCTTTTCTTTTTCCTACCGTGATTCGGACAGCGTACCATAAATGTAAAAAATAAAATATTTTTATCAACTTATTTTTTAAACATTCTTACATGATGATATTTACGTTCCAACTCCTTTACGGGTTAAGCAGACAGGTGCCAATTTTGTAGTAGGAAATCAGTTAACTAAACTAATTTGACAGGACTAAAAATATTGCCATCCTTATTTAACCCCGCACACGAGAAAGAGATGGTAAGACTTTTTAGACCTGTCAAATTAGTTAAGTTTAGTAATTTTGAACAGCAGAATCGACATCGACACCATTATTGAGCCAATTTATAAATCATAAGTAAAATTACAATAAAAATGATGTTTAGACGTTAATTTTTTCTTCATCTACATAAATTTACTTCTAAATCCATAAATCGCATGATTCTGCCATCACCAAAGGCCATCACTATTCTAACCTACACCGACATCATTATTTAAAAAAAACTTTGAAAAAAGGAATTATTCTGTTGCGACCTCACCGCTACATAAAAATTAAAAACCAATGCTAGAAATTTACTAACTGGACAATATTCAACGAATGACAACTACATACGTCACAATCCTGCCACGCGCTAGCGAAGTTTTCTACACAATTCAACATATATACAAGTTTCCGACTAGAACAGTCGGAGCCGCGGTTCCCCAGGCACAACACCCGCCTGGCTGGAAGATCTTCCCTTTACGCTGGTTGAGCATGATCACCTTGCTCGCCCCACACTGGTGAGCTGGTGACCCCGACGTGATAGCAATTTTTTGAAGCAATTAGTTTCTTTGGCGTTTTACTTTTTTTGATTTATAACATTTTCCTATTATATATTTCGAATAAAATTTAAATTAAAATGAGGTCTAATAGCACTGGCCACATAATATAATTGACTACACGTAAAAACTTAGTCTATTCTTTGTAACATTATAACGGGTTAATATTGCTTCCCTACGCAAGATTCGCAGCTCGCCAAACGCGTACCCCATATTTTGCTCGCCCTGTAATCTCCGCATCTCAGGCCGACCTTGAAACACTTCACAGGCTATGACGTCACATGACGTCACCCGCATCTGGTACAAAGGCTGTGTCCATGCCCGAAAACCTTTCCAATGAGCGATTTCAGCTTAGCCCCCAATTTTGTAGCTTGAAGTTTTAAATATTTGAGACAAAAAGTTTTTATTTTCATCGCGTAGTTTAACGTTTACGCAATAAATATCTATTAGAGAGGAAATTTCGTTAATTTCGCGCAGTTCAAGCGCTTCTGCAAAGCGACCGGCAACGTGTCTCCGGTCCAGTTTTGCTCTGGCGTTTGTTGCAGGCGCTCGCGGTAATTCGAATAAAAATGTATGTATACGTAGTTCATATTGAGAACTTGTTGCTGGCGTAAAGATTAATGACAAAAAAATGATTTGTTTTCGTGAGTAATTGTGTGAGAGTGAATTGAAATTTGCTGCAAAGGTTACCGAGTAAGTTGAGGACAATTTTTGTTTATTTAATTTCAATAAATTGCTGCGTTCAATTTTTTTAATAAACTGTCAAAATTTCTTATATTTATTTAAAGGAATGTAGACAGTTTGTATTTTTTTATATAGTTAAAGATCTTTTGTTGCGTGACAGGTTATAAAAAAAAACGCAGTAATAAAATGTATTAAAAGTAAATTATTAAGGTTATTCCCGGTGCAATCTAGGTAACTGGTGCCTAATTGAGTTGGATGATATGAAATTCAAATAAGTACATAGATAAGCTTGTTTTTTCCGGAGAAGCCTGGCTGTATTACGAAAACAAACGAATATAGCAGAACTTTGGACCGACAGAAACACTTGTTTGTGGCAATAAATACCGAAGTCGTATTTTATTACATATCTTCGTTCGAGCGCCTCCGCGGATATCTTAGCTCCGTAACCCTGGTTCATTCAGTGTTGCTCCAGCTCTTGTGGCAGGTGCTTGTTGATTTTATTCTCGGTACGAAAACGAGCTGTTGTGATTTAATATTTATATTAGTACATTGTGAAAATTGACGAGTATAAAGTAAAGGGTAATATTATGTGTTTTCGTACCAAATAACAAATATTTACTAACAGATAGTAACTTAAATATAATGAATTTTAAAATGTTGGAGAGTGGGTACAATACAATTATTATTTTATTGCAGCGGTTACAATTTTAACTACGTTATAAAAGTGTCTGTGTTTAGAAGTATTTATGAGATACTGAAAGGAATTACAGGTGAGTTAAAGATGATTACATTATTATTGAGAAAGCCAACCTAACATGTGTATAGGTTCTGTATTTAATGACAAACTCGAACTGCAGTTTATTATTTATAATTTATTTACTGGAAAGATATGCCGACGTGTTAATATACTAAATATAAATGGAATAAAAAGAACGCCGGATAATAGTACAAAAGGTAAAGTAATATAGAGATAATTAGAAACTTATCACTATAATAAAAAAATGCCTCAATAAATAAATTCGATAACTTAACATGTAAAGATAACTCCACTTTCTACCACATCAACACTTACCGTCAGGTGAGATCATGGATAATCGCTGTCCCGTACTTAAAAAAAAAGTGACCGACGTCTTAACGGAGGTGACACTGTACTTACTAAGCGTACCACATGATGATAAGCGGTCACCGTAGCCTATGAACTTTCTAATACCAGGGCTGCCATAAAGCGTTGCCAAAAACAATTAATTACCTGGGAATTTGGAGATGACAATGAATATCAATGAGATAATTTTGTTTTCCAATTTGAACAACCCTCAAAGGATGTGTTTTCCCAGAAATGTTTTCCCTGAGAGGGTACAAAGCGGTCACGTTGTTTTGTTATTCGTACAGCAAACAAAACAATAAAATTGCAATCTCTTTTATTTAACCCAAATGTAAATTACCATGTTTAAAAATCTGCTGAAAGGGCTATAAAAGATAATAAAAATATTAATACAAGGAAATATACGCACTGATATAATATCGTGAGCTGGGTTTTTCCCGTAACTTTGCTTGCATAGAAAAAATATAAAGCATATGCTTGAGATAATATATTTCCGAGTAGGTGTCCTACGTTACTTAGGAAATCATATAATTTAAGCTATCTAGTGTTTTTTTTTAATTGCTTCAGTAGTTGTAGACCGAAACAAATGTGTATTCTAGTTCCAACTGCAGTTTAATAATATAAAAAAATATTCGGTCATCCCTTTCATTTGATATTCATATATATGTAGATATATAATCAAAATAAAAAAAATCATTTATTCAGTTTATATTCGGTTCGGAAAAAAAGCCACCTGAGAAGAACCGGCAAGAAACTCAGTGCTCTGTCTTTTTTTTTCATGTAACAATCATGATATAACAATTTGTAACAAAATTCTTCTAGACATTGAGATAGATCTAGATATAGTATATTATCTACTCTGACCCCATATTATACGGTTCTATGGAAATTATAAATCTCCATTTTGTGTCGTCCGCCATATTGGATAAAAAATGGCAGCATTTAGGTAATCGTGCATTGTTACGGGACCCAACATTTGCTTCCCGTGCTAAATTTCAGCTCAATTGGATACTGGGAAGTGGGTCAAATTTTACTCGCAAAATTTGATTACACACACCGGGCAGGCTAACTGAATCTATATAAACGCTTGTAATTTTCATACCTGGGCATTTAAATGAAAATCAATTCGTCCAAAAAACAACAATTACTGAACAAATAAAATAAATGTTATCTATGGAAATACATGCATAAAGACTAAATATTAGGGTACAGTTTCAACCGCACTTTTTTGACAAACATTTCACCCTTTAGGGTTTGATTAATGGAATAATTAAGGCCCGCTTAGCCTTTTTGAAGGGATCGTTAAATAACAAACCACACATTTAAACTTTCGTATTTAACTAGTAGTCAGTAGGATATCTACACTATTAAATTTACGTTAATATATTATTTATGATATAAAAACGACTTCTCACTTCCCCATGTCTGATTGAGCTGTTAATTCGGCATTTTGGTTCGTGTGACAATTGATGATTATCTAAATGCCGCCGTTTTTATTCCAATATGGCGGATACAATATATGAGAAATAATATAGATTTATAAATATAAAAAGGAAAAATCACAATAACCCTTAAGATATTTTGAGAAATGATACCTATTTCTGTTCATGTTAAGTTAGTATTTGAAATGTAAACTTTATGTAATTCTTATGGTTATTAAAAGAGTAATTGCTGAGTTTCTTGCCGGATTCTTCTCAGCAAGACCGACCTTCCGAATCCGGTGGTAGATTCTGACGTTTTATAAGTGCTTGCCTGTAAAGTCTAGTCAAATAAAGATCTTTTCGAATTTGAATTTGATATGGGTATAAAATGAAAGGGTCGATGACCGAATAAAAGCTTGTATTAAAAACTCTTTTTTATCTCACTTGTTTGTTATGTATATAGATTATTATGTTATATACACAACATTAGTTCTATATTCGTATTTTTATTAGATAAGTTGGTTTGTGCTGCTCTCCCGTAAATGTCATTGGTAGAATGAACGGTTCTTTTTTAATCAGACCGAACCGAATGAAACGACTCAAAAGATTTGTATTCCATTTGCTGCATAACACTTCACCGCGGGAAATGAGTGGATTTCTAGAGCTTACCTTGCATCTAATAATAGGATGGCCGTGTAGTTGAAGCGACCGCCTGGCATCTGATGGGCCTAGGTTCAAACCCCGGCGTGTACCAATGAAAAGACTCGTAAAGAGGTAGGGAGAAATGGGATCTTCCGTGGACTTTCTCATTAATATTGGAGCCGGCCGGCTGGGGACTGTACCTCCACCTTACAGAAGACCGCAGTGAAATGTGTTATTGCGGTAAGGTTGTCAGTGCTCCTGAAGGATACGCTGCGTTAGTAGTAAGATATTATGCTAGCACAGTGAGTCATCAACAACCAGTTGGCAACGCGTTAGTGATACCCCTAGTATTGCTAGCAGCTATAGGCTACGGTGACTGCTTACCACCGTATGCTTGCCACCTTGGTGGTATACAAAAAACTCTGAGGTTTACTTAAACTTAATAATACTTAACTGATTTGAATAGGATAATATATGTACGTCTTTATGCATTCCAAAGACACCGTATTCGCTGAATTTTACGCGAATTTGTAGTAAAACTAGTTGGTATATTTTCTCTAGTGCGCGGAGCGGGGTGCTCCAAAATTGAGGTGAAGTGATGCCATCCGGGTCGACGAATGTAACCGTTAAAGTGTTTATTGGCCTGAATTGTTTGTAAAAGAAATGTATTAGGTATTTACCTATGAAATTTTCGATTTGTTAGAGAAAAACAAGCAGAATATTTAAAAAAATATTTTTTATCCGCTCTGATTTTATACGCATATAGGTATCTAACTACCTACTGGGGGTTACTGTGGAAATTATAAATGTTAATTTTACGACCTCCGCCATATTGGATTAAAACTGGCAGCATTTAGGTAATCGTGCATTGTCGTCGACCCTTTCTCTCTTGATTTACACACCTCTTTCGCTTCTTTTACATCTACACTAATATTATAAAGAGGAAAGATTTGTATTTTTGTATATAACGAATAAACTCAAAAAGTACTGGACCGATTTTAATAATTCTTTTTTCATTAGGAAGCTACATGATCACTGAGTAACATAGGCTATATATTATACTAGCTGCCCGCCCCGGCTTCGCTCGGGTAGACAAAATATTTGATAAATGTCTATAGGCTCCGAAACTACTGAACCGATTTCAAAAAATCTTTCACCGTTAGAAAGCTACACTATCACTGAGTAACATAGGCTAGCTGCCCGCCCCGGCTTTGCACGGGTAGACAAAATATTTGATATCAATGTCTACCCGTGCGAAGCCGGGGCGGGCCGCTAGTTCATTAATATTTTCATACATGCCATTCCGAGTACTCTTTACCTTTCCATCATTGAGTACTTTGATCTAGTAAATTGGATCTTGGTCTTCCACGGCTTCTCCTTCCATTCACATTCGCATTGTATATCAGTTTTGTGAAATAGATATAATTTCCCGGAACGCAATAGGAAGGTACGAACTATTTACGTTTGCTCATTGTTAGTGTTAGAAGTCCATACACGTCGTTAATATTGCGTGCCGTTTGCGGCGCATAACTAGTGATCCTTATGGTTCACGATTCATAAAGGATATATAGCACTCAACGATTCTTACCAAAGATATTATAATTATAAAACGTTATTACTTACCATGTTCTTACAAAGCTGGATGTTAGTTAAGAAAACTAAAAAAACACGCATCAAAATAATAATAATAATAATAATGCTTGGACATTATCACACATCGCCATCTGGCCTCAAACTAAGCAAAGCTTGTATTATGGGAACCAGTAGCTGATATAATACTTATATACTTACCAAACACCCAAACGCAAGGCAAACATATTTGTCACATAAATGTTTGCCCTGGCGGGAATCGAACCCGCGACCTCTAGCGTAGCAGTCAGGTATACTAAACCACTAGACCAGCGGTCACGTCTGTGGAAAATGTACTTCTCCCGATGATCCTGGTATTTAAATAAAAAAAAAATATTGTCATCGGTCCGTCGAGATGTTGGTTTCCATAACATTGATTGTTTTTTTTAATACCACCACTAATGTGGCACACATGATGGTAAGACGTCACCGTAGCCTATAGCCGCTAGCAATACCAGGGATATCACTAACGGGTTGCTAACCATGTTGTTAATGAGGACTCACTGTGCTAGCAGCTTTACTACTGGTCCAGCGTATCCTCGACGAGCACTGGCAACCTTACTTACCACAGAATCACAACACTACATCAAGTAGTGTTATTTCGCTGCGGTCTTCTTTAAGGTGGAGGTACAGTCTCCAGTCGGGCGGCTCCAATTTAAATGGGAAAACCCCTAATACAAAAGTAATACATACCCACAGGTTGTACATAGTATATTGTCTACACTGAGCTATAGGTGAAGCGAAGAAAGGGGTGATAAAAAAAAAATTGGGAATAGAAAAACGAGCCTTACAATTAAAAATTCGAAGTCAAACCGCTGTGCCCAGCTCGAAATTGCCACTTTGGTCAGTTCAGACCAAACCGAACATACTATTTGCCATAAGTATTAGGAAACTAAAAATCTACTCAGTATTTAGCTAATAGCTATATTAGATGCCGGTAACTATATGTACGTAATATATCGCAGAGATATCACCATCCTAAAACTTGTTTGAAGTAAGGGCAGAAAATTCCATGGAAAAATGTTCTCTTCTTGCTGTTCATGTCATAATATTCACACCATTATATTATCCTGGAATAACTCGAAGGTAATGGAGACCACCTTTAACATTGTCTTAAAATATCTTCAAGGGAAGTGGGTGTCATATCTCTAGCTATATTTAGTCTGAAGAGATAATTAAAACGGACTAAGTTATTTTCAAATGCAGTTTTCATACTTATCCACCATTGCGAGTATTAGCACTTGTTTTAATCTTTGTAACCATAGACATGTCTCTGTTTGTAACTCTCAAAATGTAAAAAAAATCTTACGAATTTTTAGTACCACTTTTCGCCGCCGTAGCGTTGTTCATTTTCCAATTCAAAAATTGTCGAAAGCTATACGAAAATGTGGAAAGTTGTACTTGCTGAAGCTACAGATGGCAGTCACTTTGTGTACAAATTACTACAAATCTATGGCATAATCAAGACCCCGGGCAGTGTTTGGAATAAAGCCAGGATGATATTAAAAAAATGTTGATCTACAGGTTTTATTTTTATACCACTAAGGTGGCAAACAAGCATACGACCCACCTGATGGTAAGCGGTCAGCGTAGCCTATGTACGCTTGCAATATCAGGAGTATCACTCGTGCATTGCCGACCCTTTCAAAATCTCTTCACACCCTTCTTGAAGAATCCCTTGCTGCACTCCTTTGGGAAAACCTCTGCGGCCTTTTTCTGCCTATATTTTTCCGATAGAAGGAATCTTATTCGCTTTTTACGAAGTTTGTCAAGAGAAATGGAAAGATTAGCACGTGCCAGTGTCGGTGGCGCTGCGAAGGCACGTGACTATAAAGAAACAGTTAATTTGTTTGCATTTTACATGTTGTAGGGTTTCTTAGAAATTGTCCCTATGCGTGTTTTATTATATATACATATTCTTGGAGCACGTTGGTGATTACTTGACTGTGATGGTTTTTAGGAAGATGTTATCATCATATCATGTATGATGTGTACTTGATGTATTGATTAGGCTCCGAAACTACTGGATCAATTTCAATAAATATTTTTACCGCCAGAAAGCTCAGTGATAAAGTATTATCACTGAGTAACATAGACTATATTTTTTTATTGATACGCGGGCGAAGTCGCGGGAAAAACAGCTAGTACATGATATATGGATATTGTTTTCGGGTAGCTGTTTTTCCGAACCGATGGTAAAGTTAACAGGACATTAACATATCCCATATTTTGAGTACCTAAACTGAATAAACCATTTTAATTTGCATTGAAAAATTCGGTTCATGTTTTCCATACAAATTGTACGGGCTTCGAATGGAAGTAATATCCCACTTTATTGTGGGTTTAAACATATCATACACACCATAATAACATCAAAAAAACAACAAATCGGTCGAGCCGCTAATGATTGCTCTTTGTTTCTTTACTTTATTGGCACACCAACAATATATAGGTAATTAATTATTATTTTTTGTATTATATAGGATAATTGCTAGCCTACCTACCAATAACACGTGTGAGACAACTTATACAGAGTATTATTTATAAATTATTCTAACACAGTGCTGAAAAAGTTTTGTACATTGGAATCAAAAAGTAATTTGGAAAAGAATGTAATCAGTTAAAATATAAAATATACATAGATAGTTTTTGTTATTTTTTTTTATACCACTAAGATGGCAAACAAGCATACGGCCCGCCTGATGGTAAGCGGTTACCGCAGCCTATGGACGCTTGCAACACCAGGGGCATCACTCGCGCGTTGCCGACCCTTTTAGATAGTGAGAAATATATAGTGTGTTGGCATATGGGAGTACAGATGCTTGCAGAATCCGATGTCTCCACCGGGGCAATGAGTCCACTGCAATATCAATTTCATTGTCAGTGGATACAAGTAAATTATTGTATGGCTCGTTTATAGTATAGTTTACACTATCCATCCAACCAAAAACGTCATTGAGTTTCGTCTCAGATTTCCTCACGATGTTTTCCTTTAACATAAACCTTGTGGTGTGCCTGAAAACTCATTGGTTCAGACCGGTGGGAAAAAAAGTAGTGAATTTTCCAATGTATGTTCTAATAAAAAAATTGTGTGCCGAATCTAAACAATCTCCTCAAATATGTCTGTGTGTGTGTTCCGGTAAGTGTGTATTTCTTGGCACGATCTGTACCCTAAGCGGCTTGATGGATTGTTACATATGAAGCGTCGCTAGAGTCGTCTTAATGGACTATATCAAATATGGCGTCTCTGCTTTTTTTAGGTACGCTTTTTTCTTATTTGTTCCTTATTTTTCCATATTTTTCTTATTGTTCCATATTTATTTGTCAGGCATCTTAGTTTATTACAGCCCGTCTGATGGTAAGGTCACCGGAGCCTTTAAATTTAAAAGGTTGTAGATTCGGCTTCATTTTAATGTTTACTTTTATATCCTACTAGCTGCCCGCCCCGGCTTCGCTCGTGTGGACAATTTTTTTTTTGCATTTATGGGGATGAACAATAGATGTTGGCCGATTCTCATAGATACCGGATAAGCACAAAAAATTTCATCAAAATCGGTCAAGCCGTTTCGGAGGAGTATGGCAACGAAAACTGTGACACGAGAATTTTATATATTAGACTAGCTGCCCGCCCCGGCTTCGCTCGTGTGGACAATTTTTTTTGCATTTATGGGGATGAAAAATAGATGTTGGCCGATTCTCATAGATACCCGATAAGCACAAAAAATTTCATCAAAATCGGTCAAGCCGTTTCGGAGGAGTATGGCAACGAAAACTGTGACACGAGAATTTTATATATTAGATAAGCACCCTATGACCTATCTCATCTGCAGTAAACGCGGAGCGTGTAAGGGAGAGAGTAAGAGAGAGATTCGTATGTGCAAGAGAGATATACCTATCTTAGCGTGGATGGATAACTGACTTGTACAGGCTGAAGAAACGACTGTTAGGTCGTATTGTCTGAGTGTACTGCAAACAATTTTGAAATTAATTATTCATCAATAGACAGCGCGGTACCGCTTAGCTTGTGGAGTTGAGAACTGGAATCGATCAATAGCTATGTAATGAAGCCACAGTTGAATACTTTACAATTGGTAGATAGAATCGTCTATTCGTTCAGTTAACCGAACAACTGGGATTTAATTCCACGCTGAGTTAGTGAACATTGCAGGGAAAATTAACCACACCGTACCGTAATACAAAAAAAATATTCGCTATATTCATGGACTTATTTTGAATGAACCTCTTATGTTAATCTTAGGAAATTTTAAATCGGCTGTATCACACTACGAATGGTTTGTTATTCTTTGTGTTGTTTATATAAAAAAATCGCAGTTTTGTTGTGTTGTGTTCCCGAGCTACAGATATCCTAGCTGACCGGGAAGAAAAATTTTGTGATCAACTTCTTGAAAAACATTGTCTAAAACGGAAATTTAGTCAAGTAACAGTAATGAATTTAGAAAATTTTAAGAGTTTCATGCTAAAAAATTGTGTTACGAATTACTATGAAAAATAATTAGTGGCCCATGAGGGGATCGAACCCGCGACCTTCGCGTTATTAGCACGACGCTCTAACCAACTGAGCTAATGGGCCAGATAGCGGTTACGTCGAATGACATCGTCGTATGACAAAATAGTATTTTATAAATTATATTTGTGAATTGTTTTTTATTTTAGTTTACTAGCTATTTGTGTAAATTCATTTGTTCATCTAACTAGACTAAAACTTATCTAAAATCATTATCCTTTTCTGTTGTTCATTGAAATTAAATAATCGTTTGACCGGACTCGATTTGACTTGCTTGAAAAGCACTAAATATTAATTTGACAGGTGTATAGAACATTTTGTAATTTACGCTAGTGTTTTTTTCTACGCCTTGGCGTAGCCTGTTCGGTTATAAGTAGTCTTTAATATCTTACGTTCGAAGGTTCAGAATGCAATGGCAACTAATGTGCTAACGAGATTATTTATTACACAAAGACGGTCGCAACTCGCAATCTCCGAATAATCTCTGGTGACTAGTATTTTGCACGTCCGAGATAATAAGATCAGCTCTGATTAAAGTGTTACTTATTTTAGTCTAGATTAGTGTAATCTTGGCTTAAGTTATATATTGCTAATATTGTATATATAATATTTATATATATATATTAAATAATATGTCATATAAATATTCTATTACTCGGTGTGGAGGGTGACACTAATTGTGTTTAATTTGAATGTTGTGTTCTTCTATAATTGTTAGAACATCCAAAACTAAATTATTTTTAAATGTGTAATGTATCTAATGTTGAAGAACCAAATAAATAAATACAAAAAAATATAGGGTGGCCCCCCTTATCACTTAGGGGTATGAAAAATAGTTCATCTAGATAGATAATCGGAAGCGCTCAGCGCAATGGTTAGATCCTGGCCAGCCAGCCAAATCCTGCCCCAAGCGAAAATTAACCCCAAAAAAGTTACTTGTAAGCGTTTGGTGGACTAGTGCCGGTATTGTTCATTACAGTTTTTTCAAATCTGGCCAGACTATTACGGCTGATGTCTATTGTCAGGAATTGCAAACCATGATGGAAAAGCTAGCGGCTAAACAACCTAGGCTGGTCAATCGCTCCACGCCACTGCTGCTTCACGACAACGCTAGACCACACACTGCGCTACAGACGGCTACTAAATTAGAAGAGCTTCAATTGGAAAGTCTAAGACATCCTCCGTACTCCCCGGACCTTGCTCCAACAGATTACCATTTTTTTCGAAATTTGGATAACTTCTTGCAAGGGAAAAAATTCAACTCCGATGGGGCAGTCCAAATCGCCTTCAAAGATTTTATTGATTCCCGTCCGACTGGTTTTTTTAGTAAAGGGATCAATGAACTACCTATGAGATGGCAAAAGTGCATAGAAAATAATGGTTCATACTTTGATTAATTAAATATATTATATTAAAAAATATTCGACTTTTTGTTCCTCCCATACTAAACGCCAATTTCATATGTAAGGACCTAATATTAGAAGATAGTACAATACGCAGTGTATTATCTACTCTGTGTTACGATCAAGCAGTTTCCACAATATATATTTGTAAAGTTGAAATTGCTTACGAATCCAAAAGTCCTAAAAATCTCATATGTCTTTACGCTGTGAATTATTTAGTACTAGTTTTTAACCGCGGCTTTGCCCGCGTGGTAAAGATAAGGATGTCCTTCTCCAGGTTATAATCTATCTCATTGTCAAATTTCATTACGATCCGTTCAGCCGCTTATTCGTGAAAAGGTAGCAAACAAACAAACAGAGTTACTTTCGCATATATAATATTAGCCTGGATTATTCTTCGAGACACAACACACACGTGTCGGGACTCATTATTAAAACTCATATGCGGGTAGATACCAATATTCGTTCTACCCACGAATCAAGAACGAGACGGACACAACTACAATCAGTGCCGGTAGCAGGAACATTGTCGACAACGTATTCGAAAACGTAACTCGCTAAATGTCAAAATTGTCATACTAATTTTTAGTTCTACTTTTCACTGCCGCAGCGGTGTTCATTTTTCAATACAAAAATAGTCGAAGGCGATACGAAAACGTTGTCGAAAAAGTTCATGCTACCGGCACAGTTATCTCGTGCCTACGGCCGATGGAACTCGGTCGAAGCGTCGACACTTCGAGTGGTAAATAAACAATTTATTATCGCGTAAGACCCGTTTTCATGTCATTGATATGTGTTTAAATCGCGAAAGTTTGATAAATTGTATTGAATGTTGTATTAATACATTTAACTCCATACCTTGTATGGTTAATTCTGCATCCCTAAGAAACGTTTGTAAGAAGAATGGATGTATGTTCGTTGCTCAATCGCGTAAAAACGACGCAACGGATTTTTATGAAATTTGGCACACGTGTAATTTATAGCCTGGATTAATACATAGGATACTTTATCCCGGGAAAATGTTACGTTCTTCGCGAGGTAGGGCGATTTGGGAATTCCTGTGGGTTATCCCATTTAAATTGGAGCCGCCCGACTGGGGACTGTACCTCCGCCTTACAGAAGACCGCAGTGAAATAACACTACTTGATGTCATGTGGTGTTTCTGCGGTAAGTAAGGTTGTCAGTGCTCCACGAGGATACGCTGGGCTAGTAGTAATGCTGCTAGTGCACAGTGTAATGCACAGTGAGTCCTCATCAACAACATGGTTGGCAACCCTTTAGTGATACCCCTGGTATTGCTAGCGGCTAAGGCTACGGTGACTGCTTCGTAATTTAGACCTTCATAAGTGCCTTATTAGGGCCTAAACTGAATAAATGATTATTGATTTGATTTGATTTGATTTGCTTACCATCAGGTGGGCTGTATGCTTGTGTGCCACCTTAGTGGTATAAAAAAAAACGTTCCTCTGGGATTCTAAGCTCAACGCGTCACGCGGACGAAGTCGCGTGCAGCACCTTGTGTTAAATTTGCTAAGTTGCAGTTTCAACGGCACGTGCACCTAAATTACTGAATCAGAGACTAAAGGACATAGTTACTTGTTGGTCTGGCTGCAGTGTCGTGCAGGCCTTAGCTGTTATATACAGACTTAAGCGCCATTAGATGACCGACTACTTGTCTCTACTGGACTCAGTAAAATCTGTCAACAATTTTTTTGCAAGCGTTTATTTAGTTCACCATCCTGAAAGTGAAATTAGACCCACTTCCCAGTGTCCGATTAAAGTGTAATTTGACATTGCATGATTATCTCAATGCGGCCGCCGCAACATGGCTATTCATATATTTTTAAAATCCGTCTTAAATATAAATATAATTAAGTCTTGTTTTATGTGTAACTGTAAAGCTCGTCAATGGCTAATAAACAAACAGCAAAAATCAGAATAAACAATGGCAGGTCACTACATAATATAGTCTATGTCTATTTATATAAAGATGAATAAAAATTATGAGACGGTTTTAATAAAATGATAAAATAAATTATAAGGTTATTCGCTTTTATATCTATTGGGTAAATTAAAAATCCTTTAATTACCCTGTAATCCATGATTTAAGGCTATTGAAGGATTATACATACACCAATAACATTGAAGCTAAGATGACAAAATAAGAATAAAGCTATTTGCATTTATCTTTATCTAATCTTATAATATTATATAGAGGAAAGATTTGATTGTTTGCGAAATGCCTTTAGGTATTCTAGACAAAAATAAAAGCCGAAAACGGATTTAAAAAGGGATAAAAGTCCTTACAGCGGGTAGTAAGTTATTTTTATCCCGGTAAACAATGAGTTGCCACCATAAAAAATAAACTCCTTATTTTTGACCTAAATCTATCTGGTGAAAACCTTGTTCAGAAGCTAGCTTGAAATATAAATTATTGCCGCAGCTGTCCGCCCGCCTTGTCCGGCTCGCCTCTCGGATGTGACCTCGCTGCGTCCGGATGCTCCAATCCTAGACCCATTCAATTATTCATCTAAATAATTGATCAGTGTGTTTGATCAGGAGACCTTCATTGACATAGATGAGGGTAAAGTCAAGTAATGTCTGCAGTACCGGTAGTGTAAGGCTTGAACCTCTTTCGGTACAGAAAATATTATTTGAAACTAGCTGTCCCGGCAGACGATGTCCTGTCTTAGCTATGAATTCATATGTCAAATACACCATAGAACAAAGGACCTTTAGTTTTAACCGATTAAAAAGGATCCGGTTTTTTTTTTCAATTTTTTCTTTTCATAAGAACCTTCTCCTGACCATTAAATAACTAATACATAAAAAAGAATTAGCGAAATCGGTCTAGCCGTTCACGTGTGCTGTGACCAAGAGAAATAGGCATTCATTTTTATATATAGAGATATGAAAAAGTAGTTATAGGTAATTTGAATCTATTAGGAGCGTAGTAGTGTGTTTTGTTTTTGTGTACTTCAATATTGTATTCGGCGACAGACAGTCGCATGATAAACGAGAAATAATATAAAACAGTTTTCTTTATAATTGAACCCGGCGCGCACGCGCTACGTCAGCACAGTAGCAAGAACATCTTTCGAAAGTAACTATCACAATGTCAATATGGTTATACGAATTTTAGTTCGAATTTTCACCGGCGCAGCGCTGTTAATTTTCCCACACAAAAATAGTCTAAAGCGAAACGAATACGTAGTCAAATGTTGTGTTGAAGACTACAGAAGTTTTTTTTTTTAGTTCTAGTTTCTTTAGTCCTATCAAATTAGTTTAGTTTATTGATTCTGTACAACCGAATGCACACCATTGTATGCTAAGGTTTCTCGGAAATATAATGTAAGTGAATCAGATGCCGTCTCAAAGGCTTACCGTGATTGAATAAGTATTCATCAGTCTTTGATATAGAATAGGCAGTTGAATCGTTCACTCAAAAGTTTCAAATCGCAGACGTGTCAGACTTCACAAACTTAAGGGTGAAATTATTATGACAATGAAAAGCAGAACGAAATTGAATGGTTTCATTTTTAATTTGTGACCTTTGCCTTTTGAACGGGACTCTTGGCGCCTTTAATAGGCAATGCGGATATTGATCTTCCTTCAACGAGCCAAAAATATTTCCCAAGATATTATTAGCCAAGAACCCACTGTCAACATTGAAGGCTCAAATCCCAGCCATTTTGGCTGTGCGATATGTCAGTCAATCAGTCAGTCAAATTTTTCTTTTGTATTTATGATTACTAAATAATAATGCCTTCCCACAAGGGTCCCCTAAGGGGTAGGCAGGGGTGTTACAACACCCACGTTCCACCGAAGATAATTTGGTGCCAACTTGATATATGGTGAGTCTGTCGCCGTCTTTTAAGGCACTACAAACGTCCTTGAATATCTTCTCAGACGTATGCAGGTTACCTCACGATGTTTTCCTTCACCGTAAAACTCGTGGTGTGACTAATCACTGCACTTAAGTTAGAAAACCTCATTGGTACAAACCGGTGGGATATGAACGTGCGTCGCTAGAATAAATAGCAGGCAACACTTCATACCACACGGCCACTCAATTATTACTAATACTCAATTATTAATAAGGTAATGTCTTTGTTCCAGGATGATGACTTCAAATACACTCAAGGTGGAGACATCCTCTTTCTGCACAACGCCTTCGGATCGAATTGAACCGAATGTGGTGTCTGTCAAAGTTGGTTGCTTACACATCAACCCGGCGTCTAAGTAAGGATCATTTTTTTTATACCACTAAGGTGGCAAAAAAGCATACTAGCCACCTGATGGTAAGCAGTCACCGTAGCCTATAGCCACTAGCAAAACCAGGGGTATCACTAACGGGCTGCCAACCATGTTGTTGATGAGCTAGCTGCAATACTACTAGCCCAGCGTATCCTCGTTGAGCACTGGCAACCTTACTTACCGCTGAAACACAACACTACATCTAGTAGTGTTATTTCACTGCGGTCTTCTGTAAGGTGGAGGTACAGTCCCCAGTCGGGTGGCTCCAATTTAAAAGGGGAAAACCCACGGGAAATCCCAAATCGATAATTATTTTACCCTAATTTATTATATAGTAAAATAGCTCTTTTTTTGAAAAAATTCTGTATAAGCTCTATGAGCATTTCAAGCATCTGCTTGTTGCCATCAAATACGGTTCGAGCAGGGGGGAACCGTATTTTTTTTAAATATTTTTATATAAATTGTTCTTATAACAAACTGTCTACGTATTACGGGTCATGAGATACAGCCCGCTGGCAGACAGACGGACGGACGGACAGCGAAGTCTTAGTATTAGGGTTCCGTTGGTTACCCTTCTGGTACGGAACCCTAATGAAAAAAAAAGAACCCTCTCATTAATGACATTAGTAGCTAATCGATCAGGCTATGAGGCAATCAGTGTTCCCGCGTGCCTTCTCTGTCTTGGGATAACGACAAGAGCCTAACACAATTACGTTTATAAGGTGTTACGTACGCAATATATTATCTACTCTGAGGTGTTACTTAATTAAACCGAAACAAGAAACTAGTTTCTAGAATGAACTACGTAATCGATATTAGGATTGCGTTTCATGTAAGTTTTTCTTAAGAGAATACTTTCTCCCAGTCGGGCGGGAATCGAACTCACAAAATCGCGAAACATTACGTTGCAGTGGACCAGCGGTCTCCATAAATATTTGTCTTAATATATATATATATACACTTATATATATACACTTATATATATATAAGAATCCTTATTTCCCTTTGTTTATTTATTGCTAAGCGCAAATCTCGAGAGCAGCTAAACCGATTTTGCTAATTCTTTTTTTAGAATATTCCTTGAAGTACGAGGATAGTTCTGAAAATATTGAAAATATAAAATAGCATGAAAATGTCTAAAAACGGGTAGACAAAATATTTGCTATGTCATTGTATTGACATGTTAGTACCAGTACCAGAGTGGTGTTATAAGTGTTTCATAATTACAGGCGCGGACGCAGGATGTTCCTCCTTCAAATGGTGGTTCTATGCTTCGTGCCGCACGTGGCGCTCATAGCGCAGAACACCTCCATCATGACCCAGATGAGCCTCACTTTGGACTCATCCCTGTACCTACATGCTGAGGTAATTAATAGCCTAAGCTGGTGTACATTCCTTTTGATGGTAAGCAGACACCGTAGCTAATACACAATTGCAATACATGGGTTTTATCGCGGGTTGCCAAACAGACTGAAAATATGTTTTTCAGTCCCAATAAAAGGGCAGTTGCGAACTGTCTATAAACCACGGCAACCAATTGCCAGTGCATAAAAATATACGTTTTCTCATACATATTATATTTCGAGTGTGATTATGTTTGTGTAAAGATATTGAGCAATCAACTAAATGCGAAAGTAGGCCTACCGCAACGAACCTCGCTTGCCGAAGTGGCTTAAACGAACCGAACCGTGTACGCCATCTCGCTCGCACGCGCCATCTATCCCAGCCCAAGATCCTCCAACGCCCTTGAGATGAGCATCATTTGTTATCCTTTATGACCGCCTGTAAAAAACATACTCCCTTTAAATGCACTGTTAGCCTTTTACTTTTACCCACATGTTTTTGTCTTGCTTTTTTCTTTTTTCTCGACATTTCTTATTACCTAGAGTGAGCTAAAAACAGATGAAAGTTTAATTAAAAGAAGCAATATTTGAACGACGGGTAACGCGTAGCTTTACAATCATTCTGGCCCGCGTTGCTACGTTGGAGGTGCTACGACGTAGCATTACCACGTACCACTAGTGCTACGATATCAACGAGTCTAATCATTATTATGGTAATGGTGGTATGTAACAAAACACAGGATTCCAATAAATAATGTGGACTATGTTAATAAACACTAATCGGGAAAAAATAAATTTCTTGTACTATCACAGTAAAATATTTGTTTGATCAGTTATTTTAAGCCGTGGTGGCTTTGTGGTTAAAGCAACAGTCTGTACCAATGATTTTCTAAGCTTAAGTACAGTGATTAATCACATATGTGCTTAAAAATGCCTAGGTAGGGCGAAATGAGATCTCCCGTGGGTTTTTCGATTAAAACTGGAGAGGCCCGGCTGGTGACTGTACTTCCCCACCTTACAGAAAACCGCAGTCAAATAACACTACTTTAATACAATGTTCTGTAATGCTTCACGAGGTTCAGCTGAGCTAAAAGTAATGCTGATAGCACAGTCCTCATCAACAACAGGGTTGGCAATGCGTTAGTGATATCCATGATATTACTAGCAGATATAGGCTACGGTGACATCAAATGGGCCGTATACTTGTGTGCCACCTTAGTCGTATAAAAAAAACGAACTTTCACAGTTAATAAAGTTTTACCATACCTGTCAAGATAGGTTTTCTCAAAGGAGTAAAGCACCCTTCTTGAAGAACCCCGTTCTTCAAGAAGGGTGTGAAGAGATTTTTGAAGGGTCGGCAACGCGCGTTGATACCCCTGGTGTCGCAAGCGTCCATAGGCTACGATGACCGCTTACCATCAGATGGGCCTTAAGCTTGTTTGCCACCTTAGTGGTATAGAAAAAAGATATTGATGAATAATGGTTTTTGTAAAATAAATAAAGCTTATTTTTAAATTTTGCATAAAATATAATATAGCGTGTAACTTATCGAACGAAAGAAGATAAATTACGTGTGATTTATCTTTTTGTGAGTCGAGGTTTTTCGTTTCGGAGGCCTAGAACCTCTTTGGAATGTTAAGCCAGAAGAAGCTAAGTAAATATGAAAGTAAACTATAACAAGTAAAAAGTTATGGATTCACTCACTTTGTACAAGTGACTCGTGTCTCCTGATAACTCGTATATCTCGCAAACATTTTCATTTAAGTCTGAAAGCAGTGACAAAACCAATTTAGTAGCTTTCATTTTGTTGTTAAGTTATGTTCGTATATGTCTGCATGAATTCTGTTATTGTATGAGTTATGTATGACTTATTCTGAGGTTCTTTGAATATTATAATAAGTGGAAAAGCAAAAGCCTACCTGATTTTCTTGCCGGTTCGTCTCAGAAAGCTTTTTCAAATAGGTGATACACTTAGCTATGTCTCACTGTCCTACATTCCCTTTCTTATCAAAGCCTAAGTGGAATAAATAAAAATAATTTCTGCTTTTATTTAGTTTCACCTGTACGGTGTGTGTGTGTGTAATCAAATCTTGCAAGTTTTTTTTTATATATACCACTAAGGTGGCAATCAAGCATACGGCCCACCTGATGGTAAGCGGTCATCGTAGCCTATGGACGCTTGCAACACCAGGGGTATCACTCGCGCGTTGCCTACCCTAGTTAAATTTGACCCACTTCCAAGCGTCCGATTGAGCTGAAATTTGTCATTCGTTCCCGTGACAATGCATGGTTACCTCAATTCCGCCATTTTAAATCCAATATGGCGGACGCCTCAAAATGGAAATTGATCATTTGAGTATCAAATGAAAACGCTTGATAGCCGAAAAGTTGTATTAAAAAAAACACTTGTTTATACGTTTATAAGTTAGCTGCAGATAATGATAAAATTTTATGACAAGATAGAGGTAACAAAGAAATTGTGTAAAAGGACGAAATGTAAACAAAATTGATGGGTCCGATGACCTACAAAAAGAGGCTTATTCTAAATGAGCGGCGATAGGCCTAACAATAGAGGATTCGAGCTTAATTAATCATAAAACCAGGTTTCACCACGCCTAAAGTACTAAGATTTGTAACAAACAGACTTAACTTTATTGGCGGTCTAATACACACTGTCTGAGATGTGTTTTACAATATTCTTAAAACACATGAAATATTATTATTATTCCCTTTATTTATTTTACATCTTAGTTTTGGTTTTTTTTTTACAATATTCTTACAAAAAAAAAACATATTATAAAAAAAAACCACCAAAAGTAGGGAGCCACCGATAACGAGGCGCGAGCCCAAGCTACCGGTGGTTAGGGTTACAAAGTGAGGAACCTCCTGACAATGCGTGCCGTGTCGAGGAGTACTGCCTTCTGTATCCGACCTTTGACCCAACCATCGAGCGAGAGCGTCTTGAGGTGTTGGTCGAGACTCTTCGCTATGAGACCGTTCGCAGAAACGACTATCGGGACAATGACCGCCGAGTCAACCCCCCACATGGCGGTCACCTCGTGAGCCAAGTCAAGGTACTTGCTGAGCTTTTCCTTCTCGGCTTTCACGAGGTTCTCGTCATGCGGGATGGTGATGTCAACGAGTACTGCCCGGCGTTGGGACCGGTCTGTCAGCACGATATCAGGCTTATTGGCTACAATAATCCTATCCGTAATGACAGAACGGATACCCCTGGTTTTCAAGCCTCCATAGGCTTCGGTAACTGCTTACCATCATGCGGGCCGTATGCTTATTTGCCACCTGTGTTAAAAAAATAATAATATCTGCTTTCTATATTTGAAACTGACTGTATGAAGAACTTGGATATATAGAGATTGTTTTTGAAGAGTAACTAGATAAATCACATGGTTTAAGGGCCTAAATAACTGCGTAATTTCGAGAGCAGTGTAGTGCGAATACTATTACTTCACGTTTGTGTCCTGCTTTCTCGCGTGACATTCTTTACTAGCAAGAGTGAGCTAGAAACTCGAGACTTTTTAACGACAAGTACCACTTAGCTACTCAATCATTCTGTCTTCGATGCTATTGGATAAAAATTAGCCGATAAATAAATTTAGGGTCGGCAACGCGCGAGTGATACCCCTGTTTGCAAGCGTCCATAGGCTACGGTGACTGCTTACTATATAAAACAGATATGGCGATGAAATTAGTTTTGTTTTTCTGCCAGGTGAATACGATACTGTCTCACAGCGAGCTCATCACCAAGCTGCAACAGGAGAGACTTGTGATAGCAGAGTACCTGTTCTCATCATCGCCTCGCAATACGGAGGACAGGTAAGCTTAGCTTATATAAAGCATCTTAGTACGCAAGCTATCGACAGTCTCTCTAGAGACAATATAAAAAAAAGTTTTACATACTAACAAAAAGTTTTGCCGCATCGGAAGTCAAACTCGCGACAACTGACGCTAGGTACGTCAGTTGTTGTTGTCAGTTGAGTTTGACTTCCGATACTTTGTTTCTACCTAGTCCAAACCTCCCCAAAAGTGTCATCATAATATACTATGTTAATCACAAGAAGTAAAACATCGTCATAGCTCTACAGTAGTCGCTTACGACATGAAATACCTGAAATCTGACGGCTAACTTTAAAACCGCGCACGCTCATTGGTCCAATCAAATAACGCGCGCTTCCCCGGTTTCCCGTAACTAACTTCCGTCCCTTTTCGCAAAATCACGTCCACAGTGCAAGAAAGCGAGAGGCGAAATTTTACACAACAACGTGATATAACATTAAAGGGTGGAATATACAAATACAACAATTTACGGGGTTTTTTCAATCACAGGTCATGTCCGTATAAACAAAATCGGGAAGGTAACTTTTTTCGCAACTCGTGTACTTCTTTTTAAATGTAAAATTTACTTAATAACAAACAAGAATCATGGTTAATTGTGTTTGCTCGCAAAGGTATGCCGTGTACACATTTATTTTATTAAATTTTGTAAATGTCCTTCATTCGTACATAATAGGTACATATATTTTAGACTCAGTGTTTCTTTTGAAGTCAGCTGAAGTTTAGAGGGCGACAGTGGACACTTTATTACACACTTTACGCTCACAATTGTAGAAAGTTTTCAGTTTTTTATTTCGTGTTTTTCGTTGTGCAATATCAGGTATATGGACAGACAGAATAAAATAGTTTATTATATCTGCAATTTGCCGTGGTAGCCGTGTGGTATGAAGCGTTGCTTGCTATTTTAGTGACGCAAGTTCCAATCTCACCGGTCTGTAGTAATGGCAGTAGTTGATCACACCACGAAGAAAAATAATAAAAACATCGTGAGGAAACCTGCATACGTCTGAGAAGAAATTCAAAGACGTATGTAGTGCCTGAGACGGCGAGGGACTCACCATCTGTCACGTTGGCACTTGCTGAGTGCTTTAACCTTTTCCTACCTCTTCAGGGATCCTTGTAGGAAGGCGTAAAGATCATTTTATTATTATTAATCTATAAATAACTCTTTATACATACATACATAAACATATCATCACGCCAACACCTATGGAGTGTAGTGCACACCTTTTGCTTCTTTTACATTCATCAATCTCTCATGCCCGCTGGTGCAGATCTTCATGAAACTAGTATGACTCGGAAGCATGTCTTAAATGCTAACAAATACTTATAACGAAAATTTACATACATTTTTCATACATTCATGCCATCGCAATAAATTGGCTATGAATATATACATCTGTGATGTTCTTTTTAAGAAAATCTGATCTGACACACGACAAATTGTGAGGATTTTGAGCAGAAGATTTTGGGAGTTCCGTTAACCTTTTCTTGGTAAAGAGCTTTAAAAAGCCACCCAGTCTCAACGCATTTTATATTGATTGTGACCTTTAATTTACATAGCTCTGAGAATTTATTAAGGCGAGATCCGACCTTGCTTTGAAATGCGTGTTTTACGCAAACCTTTAAAAGATTTACCTCACATCAAATAAGTATAATTGTCAAAAAGTTGACGTCACAGCGGGCGGTCCCCAAATAAATTTATTTTTTGTTTCAAATATGGTATTGGGCAATTAAAAAAACTGCGACATTTTAATAATGAAAATATTAATAATTTGAGCACGAGCTCTTTTTACAGTGTATTCAGAGTTATTTTTTGCATAGAAACCTAACATTAAGTTAATTAATAAAAAGGTAGAAACAACGTAATTGCGTTATTTTACAATTTGTTTTGCGTATATAAAAAAATGAATTTTCAGTTCAATGATTTGGGTCCAGTATTTTTAAGTGCGGCGAAAGATTTCCATGTTTGGACGTGGTTGGCGAATAGACAGGTTCGGATCTCCTGACTCATTCTCTTCATTTAATTAAGGTTAGAAGTAGATTTACTCACTTAGTTGTTCGTAAAGTTCATCTACCTTTTTTATTTTTATCTGATATTATCGCCAAAAATCCAATCCATTTTACTATTAATATATTCATAGCAGTAATGGCGCCATGCCTTTACAAAGGGTCACGACATGTGGTGACAAAAGATTTAGTGTTAATGTAAATAATCCAAATGTCCCACATTTGGATTATTTAGTGTTTAAAGTTTAAAATCAGCATGTGCGAGTCTGACGCGCACACCAAGGGTTCCGTAATAAAAACAAACTAGATTTAATGAGAGATTTAACTTTGCGGTTCGATCCCAAGACACGGCTACTGAACTAACCGAAAATAATAAGTTAGTAATTGTAAATTCACTCTTCATTGTGTTGACTATGTGCATTTCAACCATTAGTTTAGTATCATCTAGATATTTATATAGTATCCGGACTTAGCATAAATCTAAGCAAAAAAGAAGTCGGACCTGGGAAACAAATCCGGGACATAATTATGTTAAGCCAAGCACGAAATCGATTGGGGCATGGAGACCTTTTTCACATGCATGAATGAAGTAAACACGGAAGTACGTCGCCGCCATATATTATGTATACAACGTAAGTTTTCGCGGTTAATTCAAGGTAATGTGTTCCAAAAACTTTCAACTGAAAACAGCGTCAGTGATAAAAAAACAAATCAAAATCGGTTCATCCGCTTAGGAGCTACGATGCCACAGACAGACACACAGATATACACTACAAACTTATAACACCCCTTGTTACCAACCTCTTTGTTAAGTTTGCTATTTTTATATTTATTTTATTGTTCTTTTTATAGTTTTATGACAGATGTCAAAAGGTTGAAAAATATCTAGGCTCTTAAAGGGCGTTTTATTTCTATTAAATTAATACCCCGCGTTTTTTGTCGTTGGTTAAAAAGTAATCGTCTCAGGAAAGGAAGGTGCAGTGTTATTATATTTTTCTATATTGAGAGACAATTTATTACATTCATTTATTACGAGAAACCTTCGAAACTTTCGTCTTTAAGTTTTAATATGACTTTAAACCAAAGGTACCCAACTTTTTTCCTAATAGACCCCTTTAAAAATTTCACTGCAATCAGTGGACCCCCTGCTGCAATTTTTTTTTACCATACTGCTACAACTGGTTGTAAATGTTATTAAATGTTAAAAAAATACAACTTTCATTTTTGTTTTTCACCATCGAAATCAGACACGTTTTCGCGGACCCCCACTTTTAACTTGTGAACAGCCCCATTTATTTTTCACGCCAACGTAGACCCATCCATACTACCGTGGACCACTGGGGGTTCACCTGGACCACTTTAAGAATCACTGCTTTAAACGTTTCGTTTTTGTTTTCGAAATGGCAAAATGTAGGCCATGTTCTTTTAAGATTTTTAATTAATGAACTATACTTATAATTAGATTTGAAACATAAGCACTGTATTTTTCTTTGTAAGTACTTCTTTGTTAAATAAAGTGAAATAAAGTTTTTTAATCTTGAAGTTAGTTTAAATTATAAGTAAATCGTAGTCTGCCAAATTTTCAATATTATCTCAAAGGTCAGTAGCGTCGACAGACGTGTGTAAGAATTGGCAATATCTGAAGTAGGTCGAGCGAAGACCGAATAACAAAATATAGCGTACATGAAAAGATGTATTATTTTACTCGAACAAAACAATGTGTGTGCATACAATCCTAAAATATATAGTTTCAGGTGTGATCTTCTTCTTCCTCCTAACTATGGCAATCAATCCTATTCAAGGTCTATTTTGGCCAGTGTCGAGTGTTAGATTGATTAATGTTCTATTTTATTGTGTTTGTTGCATTAAAAGCCTAGTGTTCTACATTCTCATGTTTATTGGAGTTTCTGGAAACAATCCACGTCAGTAGCAGGTCATAACATGCCTTTAGGTCAGAGGTAAACTGTTGCCCAAAATGATAAATCACTTCACCCAAAAGCCATATTACAGAATATCCAATGTTCATATAAATCACTAGCGGCCCGCCCCGGCTTCGCACGGGTAGACATTGATATCAAATATTTTGTCTACCCGTGCAAAGCCGGGGCGGGCAGCTAGCCTATGTTACTCAGTGATAGTGTAGCTTTCTAACGGTGAAAGATTTTTTGTAATCGGTTCAGTAGTTTCGGAGCCTATAAAACTCTATAGGGTCTTCTCGTCTTTTTAATATATTTTAACTTTTTAAATAAAAAAATAAATTCAATAATATAAATAAGAGACAGCTTATATTTCATCAAATCTTTCATACAAGTCACCAATTTATCAAATATTTTGTCTACCCGAGCGAAGCCGGGGCGGGCAGCTAGTATAATATATAGCCTATGTTACTCAGTGATGATGTAGCTTTCTAATGAAAAAAGAATGATTAAAATCGGTCCAGTACTTATTGAGTTTATTCGTTACATACAAAAATACAAATCTTTCCTCTTTATAATATTAGTGTAGATTTATAAATGAAAGTATTCACATAACGAAAATACAAACTAATGATCACTATGACACTGGAAAAAATACACACTAATGATCACTATGACACTGGAAAAAAACTTAATTTCTTTGCCTAATTCCCGTAAATATATTGAATGGTAAAGATTTTACTTATCATAGACAGCTGTCTGAGGTAAGGAAAATGTAATAGGTTAAGGCATATGTATATACTTGCTATCTTTAATAAAGCATGAACATAAATAATTAATTGACAGGGAACGCGAATAAACAGCAGTAATAGAGATTTTACTGCCACACGAATTGTGTATGATAATGTTACAGCAGACAGTCATGGTGAAATTGGAAAACACTCACTGGATTATTGGATATGAGGATTCTGGTTATTGCTATCATTTAGTCTTATTATTATAACTATAACTACATAATATATAAGAGGTTTCATCGTGGCGTAATTCTCGCATTCTTATATTCGTTTATTGTATACCGTCAAAACGACTGGCGGATCCTAATGATATTTTCTAGAAAATGTCATAATCTATTCAGTGAACATGACGTGTTTTTAGACTCCGTACCTTAAAAGGGAAAAAGGAAGGTTGTAGGATCATATTGTTGTCCGTCTGTCTGTCTGTCAAATACCCGGATCTATGGTCTCTTTCAGCTGTGAAAATATCAAACCTGTTAGTCAATACGAAGAAAATATATGACCGTTTATGTCGTAAATTTTCGCATAATTTGCGATTTCTCAGGGGAATCAAAACCCTTATTATAGGTTACTTCTCTAGAATCATGAAATTATGCAAGAAGCAGTAACTAACAGCAAAAGTAAAGAAAAATAATCTGAAAACAGTAAATATGTAGTTTAATTTAAAAAAAGGCATTTACTAAAAATAATTCCTGAATCGCGCTGTTGAATCACCGATCGCGTGACCGATTGCGTTTTTGCAATCTTGTTTTTGAACTCTCTACGCGACCATTCTGAAGGGTTAAAAAAACAATTTTAAGTAGTGCGTAGTTCCAAGCGTTTTAAAATGTATATACTTATTCATAATCGCCCTGACCTTATCCTGAACATTGTTGGGGTCGGCGATATATCTACCCGATGTCCAGTCACCCGATTATCGCACAAATACCATCCCGGAGCTCAGATAATCGATATTAATGTAGAGCATAGGTTCTCAAAGTGGGCGGTACGGCCTCCAGTAGGCGCTGAGGCTTGAGGGGGCGATTGAAACTTGTTATACTAGGGGCGCTAAATAAAAATCAATATAAGCTGTTATTATTTATTTCCCTGCATAATTATTTTTATAAAAAATGATGAAGAATTTCAGAGGGATGTTGAGTCAAACAAGTTTGAGAAACACTGATGTATGGAACAATAATATTAAAGTATTTCTTTAAAATTACTTTTTTTTTCTTTGAATTTGTCTTTGTTCTGCAGATCCTTTGGCAAGATAGATGCCGTTATAACATGATTGTCCGATATTCTTCAATGAGTACGCATATTTAGTTCAGTGACTGAATGTTACGGACAACCTTTAGAAGTACATTCAATCCTATCCCACCATATATCTATATAATATATATATATCTATATAATATATATATGATGTTCTGTTATGCTTGAACACAAAGTTTTAAACTTAAAAACACTAAATGTGAGCTGGCATTGCACGGAACGGAAGTGTACAAGATTTTTATGATGCTTTGACATCCACTCTTTTGCGTGATGTTCATCTCTGGGTTCATAAAAGGGCACTGCCTCCCAGATTTACGAACTGCAGTGCATTGACAAGCTGAGATTTTAGTAGTCATGAATTTACATGGAAAAATGCTCTGTAAACCACGCATATAAAAAATTAGGCAGTCATGACTACAAAGGGCGAACAGGGATCTCCCGTGGGTTTTCCTATTAAAATTACAGCCGTCCGACTGTACCTCCACCTTACAGAAGACCGCAGTCAAATAACACTATTTTGATGAAGTGTTTCTGCGGTAAGTAAGCTTGCCAGTGCATCTTGAGGCTACGCTGTGCTAGTAGTAATGCTGCGAGCTCGCATCAACAACAGGGTGGATAACTCGTTTGTGATACCTCTGGTATTTCTTTTTTATACTACTAAGGTGGCACATAACCATACGGCCCACCTGATGGTACGCAGTCACCGTAGCCTATAGCCGCTAGCAATACCAGGGGTATCACTAACGAGGTGCCAACCCTAGCGGCTATAGGCTACGGTGACTGCTTACCATGTGTGCCACCTTAGTGGTAAAAAAAATACCTGACGACCAAAATGATTTTTTTCAATAACACGTCAAAATGATTAATTTGGGAGGCTTAATATGCGTTATCATACGCTACGCACATAAATGGCTGGATTGTTTGGTTGAAAATCGCTTACGCACAAAGATGACACGAGATAAAATATAGCCTGCTATGCTACATTAAGAATAGTGAAGGTTTTCATTAGTGAAAGTGATTACACACCGTCTTCAGATAAAATAAAGTCTACCTAGGTAACGCAGGTTTCGTATGGACTTCATTCGTGAAAGGTTTTTTAAATCAGTTCAGTAGTACCAGGTCAGGAAATAACACAAACAAAAATATTTGATTTTTTTATTAAAATAACCTTTAGATACATTATTTGACTAGGTATATATGTACAGAAAAAAAGCTATAGGGTACTTACCGTTGACCTAGAATCAAGAAATTTGACAAGAAGCAGTGTGATAGCATAAGTAAAGGAAAAAATCTGAAAACCGAAAATAAACGTCATTCATAATTTAAAATTCAAAATTTCAAAAAAAAATACCTGTATCGCGTTGTAGAGAGTAACCGACGAATAATGACCTCATTTGAAGTTCACCTACTTTTAACCTTTCCTACAAGTGTGTACGGAACCCTCGGTGCGCGAGTCTGTCTCGCACTTGGCCGGTTATTGACCTTTATAACAACTAAAGCAAATCCTCGATAAATCCGCCTCTAGACAGTATCAATTGCCTGAATAGTTTACTATCTATAAATCGTTAACGCTATAGTAAACTAAAGATATATATGGGAATTAAAAACTAGACCACGAGACATAACGTAAAAGTTTTAAATTCCCATACATTTCCTTCGTTTTCTTTAGCGTTAACGATTGTAGATAGCATATATGACTAAGCCAACAGGCAAGATACAATGGATTATCTTACCTTTGCTTTGAGAGATATAAAACTTATATTCTTTAATGACTTGGATAAATTAATCACTACATAGTTTATAACGAATTAGCTTCCCGCTGTCTGTCTGTCCCTATGTATGCGTAGATCTTTACAACTACGCAACGGATTTTGATGCGGTTTTTTTATAGATGGAGTGTTTCAAGATTAATGTTTTTATATGTAACTACGGGCCGCCCCGGCTTCGCATGGGTTTATTTATCAAATATTTTGTCTATCCGTTTCTAGACGTTTTCAGTCAATTTTTGAATTTTTTTTCTCCGCGAAATCAGTGCACCTGCTCTCGAGATTTGCGCTTAGCAACACATTTAGCGATTCATTTTTATATTATAGATTCATTTAGGTTCTGTGGGCATTTAACTTGTATGGCTAACGCTGGCCGTGCGTAGCCGGGGCGGGTCGCTTGTCAAGGAATACATAGATTTTCTATCTCTTCAACGAAGGGCAATGATTCATTTACAACGATGTAACGTTAGTCTTATGGCTGTAACTAACGACCGGCTGTGCATTAATAATGAACTGTGCTTCTCGTATTAGTTAGCTCGAAGGCTCCAACCGAAGGGTACGTTATTATTAATGTAACACGGAAGGTTATCTTGGTGTCTCCTTAACGCAGTCTCCGTTAGTTCACACTAATCCACACTTAATATTATAACTGCGAAAGTAACTCTGTGCCGGTAGCAGGAACATTGTCGACAACGTTTTCGTATCGCCTTCGAATATTTTTGTATTGCAAAATGAACAGCGCTGCGGCGGTGAATAGTGGAACTAAAAATTAGTATGACAATTTTGACATTTCGTCAGTTACGTTTTCGAATACGTTGTCGACAATATTCCTGCTACCGGCACTGGTTGTTTGTTTGCTACCTTTTCACGATTAAACGACTAGATCGACGATTAGATCGTAACCAAAGGACATCATCCATTTTGGTCAGTCAAGTGCCGGCCAACGCATTTTTTTGTATATTCTGTTAGACCTTGCCCCTCTGAACATTTTTTTACTGTGGTATCAAACCTGTGACACCATTGTAGTTGATTTAATTTATTAATTTTCATATTTTTTTTGTTGAAAATAGGAATTCAAAATAAATAAAACAAATGAAATGTCATGTAATGTCCAACTTTGGTGTAATAGTAATAAATGCTCAGACAAGCTCTAACGGAATATACAAAAAAAAAATGCGTTGACCGCGACTTTCAGTTTTGGCCCAAATCTCTATGAAACATGGATGATGTCCTTTGGAAATGAGATTGATTGTAACCTCGGGAAGTCATAAGCTAGAGTTTGTACACCGTCTTAATCAGCTGTCTGAGTGCTCCTGTTACATAAATACGTTTTATATCTCTAAAATCACACGGGCGAAGCCGCGTGTAATAGCTTGTATTATAAACGCGATAGTTGTGTGTAAGTGTGTGTGTTTGTACCCACTTCACGCCTCAACGGCTGAATAAATTTGAATGATATTTGGGACCGAGCTTATAATCTAGATTAACATATAGGATACTTTTTATCCCGGAAAATTGTGTAGTAAAACCCTGCAGGTGACGCCGCGGGCGTAAAATCATGCATTTAAAACGAAGAAAGAAACAAATAAAATATACAAGCTACTGCCTGCAACTACACCCGCCTAGAAATAGGATAACACTTAACCTTTACATCAAATGTAATGCTATTTATTCTCAGGAAAAGTCAAATAAGAACTCACTAGCATGGCTACGAAGAACAGTCTTACGTACAACACACACGTAAAAAATTGTAGATATCACCAGCGAATATAAAAATATTTGCGCCGAACGCTGCATTCCACACGTTACGCGTTTTTTTATTAATGTGTACCCGGCCTTATTCCCGACCGGGAGTCGAGTTGGGTAGCGTAATTTTGTTCATGTACATTCCTGTCACTAGCCTTATGTTTACGTTATTAGGTGGCAGAATTTACGACTTCCGTGTTTGCAAATTCTGCTAATTGGCACACTCCTACTGACACCAAGATAGAAAAAGAAAGGTAAAGTGTACTACGAATCGGCGGACATGTATGAAAAGATTGATGAGTGTAAAAAAACAAAAGAGGTGTGTAAGTCAAATGCCGCCCTATACTCTCTGCCTACCCCGTGAGGACTTGGGGTGATGATATGTATGTATATACGAGTCGTGGATTACATATATGTATGTAATCCACTTCTCTTCTCAATCTCTTTTGTTTCTTTTACATTCAACAATCTTTTCATACATGTCCGCCGATTCAGTACTCTTTATCTGTCCACCTTTTTATTTATTAACACATTCACAAACAGATTGCAATCAATTACAAGAATTAACACAAAAACTTTTTACACAGTGATAGATTGCAAATTGCAATCCAATAAAATGTGTACACAGCATGGATTATGGTATGTAAACAGAGCAAAACTCAAAAAATCTACAGAATAAAAGTACATTTTTTATACATAATGAGATCAGGGTAACATTAAATAAAATAGACTAAATAAACACAATAATTCAACAAACCATCTTTGAATATTTTTTTCTAGAAAGTTGGAGTATGAATTCCACGACTCATATCATTCTCCTGCCCTTATCCCATATTATTTGGGGTCGGCGCGATATATATTTCTCTTCTATCCTTCTCTATCAGCCGTCTTCTCTGTATTCACTTCCTTTCCGGTCATGTCATCTTTCACACAATCCATCCATCTTTTCTTAATCTACCTCGACCCCTGTACCCGTCCACATTCATACATAAAACCTTTCCTACCACGTTATCTTCATTCCTCCGCATAACATGTCCATACCATGACAAACGCCTGCTCCTCAACTTTTCTGTCACTGATTCCACGACTCTACATCCATATATTTGTATATTTAACTAAAACAAAATGGGATTAAGGGATGTTGATTGGGTTATGCCCGAACACGTTCTACGTCGAAATCTGCTCAAATTGCACCTACAGGGTCCAAGGCTGTCGTCCTCATTTGTTCCCAACTCAATGTTACGAAAGGATTGAAAGAATGACCGACCTAAATAGTATATCGCTTAGTGTCGACGATGGAAAGGAAAAACGAATGAAGCGGGACCATAGTACAGCTAAAAATTAAAATAAAATGATTTTATCTTCTTTATTTATCAACGAGCGGCCCGCCCCGATTTCGCACGGGTAGACATTTATCAAATATTTTGTCTACCCGTGCGAAGTCGGCAGCTAGTATATATATAGCCTATGTTACTCAGTGATAATGTAGCTTTCTAACGGTTTTGAAATCGGTCACGTAGTTTCGGAGCCTATTCAATACAAACACACACAAAATTACAAATCTTTCCTCTTTATAATAATAGATTTTTTAGAATTTTGTGAGCTTCGGATTGTCTTCTAACCTGGACAGATCGATAGAGAATCCAGAACTCTATCTAACTGCATATAAGACTCATTTTCTACCAAAGGGGCTTTTCATTTGTTTTCCTTTCCACCGTCGGTCGATACAATGCGAATTTGAGTTGAATTTGATAAAAAAAACATGCTGAGCTTTTTATTATTCATCTCAATTTTGTTAATTTGAAAATGGAACACAGTTTGTCTACCCGAGAAAAACAAACGCTACGCTAGAATTACTACCTTACTTTGCAAGTCATATCATTTAGGCAGTCTTTAAGAAGATTTTCGTTTGAATATTAGAACAAGTATATAAGAAAAAGTTTGAAAGTAGGTAGCTCCAGTGTTAAAAAAGGTTGCGTTACCGTTTAACGCTTCTCAATGTGACAGTTGAATACTGATCAAAAAAGTATAATAAAATGTGGGGGAAGACCGAAGAGTTGGATGGATTTTATAAAAAGGCCGCATAGTTTGGGTATTTCCAGCTATATAAGACTGTCTTTTTCCCCGCGACTTCGCCCGCGTAGCAATACAGTATACTATTACCCGTATTCCCGTAGGAATGAAGCATTTTCCCGCGGTAAAAAGTAGCCTATGTTCATCAGGGATAATGTCGGCTTCTAATGGTAAAATATTTTTTCAAATCGGTCCAGTAATTTCGGAGCCTATTCAACACAAACAAACAATCAAATGTTTCCTCTTTATAATAATAATTAGTGGATAGCAATACACACTATGAACTTTTCAAGCGTCTACCTGTTAGCTAGGACGGTAGGGCAAAAATACTTAAATAAATCACTTTTTTTATATTTATTTTCTATTTTATTATTAGTTGTTGAATAATTATAATCACGCAAAGTCCCTCTCGGGTAAGTTTATAGAGTGCCATTTCACTCTTGACTTCGAAACCTCATTCTTTTACAATCATCAATATTTACTACGTACATATTTTGTTTTCTCCTACTACGCTAGGGGTCTTGGGTTCGATTCCCGCCGGGGCAAACATCTATGTGACAAACATTTTTTGCGTAGCGTCTGGTTATTTTTATATATTATACGACTGTCTAACAAAAAAAAGTATATAAGTATTATGTATATTATCTCCTATGAGGTATTATATCAGCTGCTGGTCCCACAGTACAAGCTTTGCTTAGTTTGGGGCTGTGTGAAAATGTCCAAGAATTTATTATTATTTAAAAATGCCCATATAGTAAACCACAAACCGCAATATGTATTGACAGTAAACGTATACAAGTACTTTATGTATAAGGATACCAAATAATTTTAAGTGAGTCAACTCTTTTGACGCGGTAAAACACGAAGCAGACGCGTGGTCACTGATATGAGGCAAGAACGACTCGTGCCAGCAAGCTCGCCAGCCAGACGGTATCCCGCAGCAGAGCTTCAAATCTACATCTACAATAATATTATAAAGAGGAAAGATTTGTATTTTTGTGGGTTTGTATTGAATACACTCCGAAACTACTGGATTTCAAAAATTATTTCACCGTTAGAAAGCTAAATTATCACTGAGTAACATAGGCTATATATTATACTAGCTGCCCACCCCGGCTCCGCACGGGTGGACAAAATATTTGATAAATGTCTATGCTCCGAAACTAATGTCTACCAGTGCGAAGCCGGGGCGGGCCGCTAGTACCGTTATAAAGTCATAACGGTATCACATGCTGGTGTCTATAAAGTTATACGCAATATAAAGTTTTCATCATATCGTTAATGGAACAAGTTTTTTTATTTCAATTAAAAACTAAACATTTGTTTTATTTTTTTTATACCACTAAGGTGGCAAACATGCATACGGCCCACCTGATGGTAAGCGGTTACCGTAGCCTATGAACGCTTGCAATACCAGGGGTATCACTCGCGCGTTGCCGACCTTAAAACTCCCTTTAGGCAAGGTTCCGAAGAAAGTGGCAGCGTTCCCCCTCTGGATAGCTAGATTAATTCTTTGTCCGAGGTAGCTGCCAGCTCTTCGGTCTCCTGTGATGTCAACTAACCTTTTTTTTTATATCGTTATATCGTTGATCGATATATCAGAATAACGCTTTATCAGTCAACGATATTTACAAAATAGCGATATTCATTATGTTGTTTGCCACTCGGGTCGGGTAATCCTATACAATACGAAAAACAAGGGATGTTATAAGTTTATAGTGTAGTGTATCTGTGGCATCGTAGCTCCTAAACCGATGAACCGATTTAGATTTAGTTTTTATTCTTTGCTAAAATACATGTTAAAACTCTTTTAAGAAAGCTGTTTCATGAAGTCTCGTTGTTCTGAAAAGGACAGTTAATTATTCTAATATTCAAATACATAATAGTATACTTACGTCACAGAATACATAGTAGGTATTATCCTACGTTTGTACACAGTGCACGTCACTGAGGATGCTAGAATTCTTTTCCTCTGGTGAACACGGACAGTGCTCTACTTTGCGATGGCATCTAGTCTCAAATGGAAAGTTAATTTTCATTACTACGAAATGTAAGCTTATTTAGACATTGAAATTAAACAGATAAAGAAAGTTATTTATCTTAAATTCCAACTTTAAAGTACTTATTCGTAAATTTTATGGTAAAAAGTTTATAATTATTAATTGTACATAGTCTATCTGTTGTCTAGTGTTCGTAGTACAAACTTTGCTTTGTTTGAGATCAGCTGTGTGATAATTTCCGTCATTATTACGTAATTACTACATTTTACCTTTTTTACACCACTAAGGTGGCAAACTAGCATACGGCCCGCCTGATGGTAAGCGGTTACCGTAAACTATGTACGCTTGCGATACCAGGGGTATCACTTGCGCGTTGCCAAAATCTTCTTCGTTACCGAGATCAATGAAAAGAATCTGTTTCGGAAACACATGACAGACAGACATGAAACAATAATAAATATTTTTTATGTACCTACCAATATGCTCTTAAAAAAGGTTACTGCCTGCCTGATGGCAAGCCGTTTCCGTAGCCTATAGACGCTTGCAACACGAAACCCCTTACTTTATGATCTGTATATCTTTGTATAAATTCATATTCTCTTTTAGATCATCGCTACAGCGGCTGTTTTCGTCTTCAGACGAACTGCTGCAGGAGTTACCCGGCTCACTTCTACCCGACCACGCCAGAATAGCTTTATAGTGAGTATCTTTATCGATTAACTGACTAGTTAAATTTGTTCACCGTAGTTTATTCCACGTATTTCCTGTAGGTATCGCAAATGCAGACTATATGCATGCAGTTTAAAAATACACCATGCCAAATACTATGTCAAAGTTACTTTGTAAGCATTTTAATATTTTGTGGAACTATGTCACCGGGCTATAAAAATTGGTGGGGTTAAATCTCTAAGGGATTACTTTCAGGTCTGTCTGTACGTGAGCGTAAAGCAAATTTCCCCAGAAATCGTACAATGTAGCTCGATATTAGTCACGGTAACATGTTGCTTGTTTTTGCCTACGACTTCATCCACGTAGAACAAATAAAAAGAAAAAATATAATGTGTTTGGACATTATCACACAGCGCCATCTGGTCTCTAACTAAGCAAAGCTTGTTGTGTGAGAAACACCAGCTGATAGAATACTTATATACGTTTGTTTGGAAATACATACTTTATAATACATTCCAAAACAAAAATGGCAATTTTCAAAGGCAAAAATGTTTGCCACACAAATGTTTGTCCCGGCGGGTAACACTTTACAATATAAGTAGGTAGTAGGTAACTACTCAATATTGGAAAAGTAAAGTCACCCACCGGGTGGACGGCTCATCAAGATTAATCAAGAATGACCGCCCACCGCCTCCAGGCTGTTGATTTGAAAAATGACGATATTTTTATCGATACGTCGTTTAAATGGAAACATATTATAATGACAAATGACATTAAATTTCGTAAAACTTAGTTAATTTGTCTAAAAAATGAGCAACGCGTATCTCATTGTTTATTTGTTGCATCGGTGCATTTATTATCCGGGTCACGACCCTTCTACTATTCGAAAGACTATTCGAAAACGTAACTCTCCAAAACGTCAAAATGTTAATACGAATTTTTAGTTCCACTTTTCACCGCCGCAGCGCTGTTCATTTTACGATACAAACATAGTTGAAGGCGATACGAATACGTAGTAACTCTCGCCCGGGCTAAATCAGGCGATATACGAGTGTGAAGACTTTGACGAATGTAGTACAAGTAAATGAGGCAAGTTAAGACAGCTTTACCCTAAAATATGTGTGGGATTGTGTTTAAAAGCGAACGAAACTTAGCACGTAGTAGGAACATTTTTCGACTACGTAAGCGAAAACGTAACTTGCGAAATGTCAAAATTGTCGTATTAATTTTTAGTTCCACTTTTCGCCGCCGCAGCGCGCTGTCTATTTTTCAATACAAAAATAGTCGAAGGCGATACGAAAACTTTGTCGCTAATTATTCATGCTTGCGCTACTGAGCGAAAACAAAACGTTAGGGGAGTGAAAGGGACGGAAGGAAGGGTGAGAGAGAGGGAACGAGGTGGGACGACGACAGACACAGGACAGGACGGTATAAATTGAGAAAAGAATTGAAATAAGAAAAATAAAAGAGTTTAATGAAAGAAAATAAAGAGGTTTTATTGCTACATATCTATATAAGTATATTCATTACGCAAGTTAAAACAATTGAACGCACCAATTGTATTAGGTTAATAAGAAATCCCAGTCCACGTAAACCCGAACCACGTAGGGACTGGATGGCTGACAGAGCAAAGTTCACCTGTAGTCATTCATGCCTCATTTCACATGACTCGTCTCTACGCGTAATTAAGCGTATGACGTTGGACTCACAGTAAACTTGTGTGTGTGCAAGTTTGAGAAGCAGCCCTAGTTTATTAGAGATGCCACAGATATTCGGCTACTATTCGGTATTCGGAGTGTTCGAATATTTCTTACTATTCGGCAGATTGTCGAATCATGAAAAACAAAGCTCACATATAACTCGAAACTGTACGCATGTTATGTTGTGTGGTGATACACGTATACATGCTTTCATTATTTGTTTAAACAAATACTGTTCCACGCGAATTGCACATAGCTTCTGTCGAATTGCACATAGCTTATGCCGAACATTCAGCTGCCGAATATTTGTAGCTTCGGCAGAGAGCGTGGCCAAATCACTATTCGTGGCAGCTCTTGTAATTATATAACGCATAGGAAAAAACATCCTGCGAATATTATAAATGCGAAAGTTAGTGAGTTTGGATGAATGGATGTTTGTTACTCTTTCACGCAAAAACTACTCAGCGTATTTGGATGAAATTTGGATCAGAGATAATTTATAACCTGGATTACCACACAGGATAATTTTTACGCCGGGAAAATTTTTGGTTCCTCTGAGATTCTAAGCTCAATGCGGACGTAGTCGCGGGCAGAAGCTAGTATAACATATACTTATAGAGGAGACAAGGCGAACTTTTTTATTACTTCTATCATTGTTATCTCGAACTTATTTTTTCCATCTCCCTCAGCGGATAGCAACTGGTGTTTTCGTTGTCAGTAGCCGCGATGTATACCTACCCTTAGCCTTTGCAACAACAACTTTTAACTGCATATTCGTATTTTATGTATGGCAAAATGAACCGCTCTGCGCCGGCGATAAGCGGACATAAAAAATCTTATGAAATTTTTTACACTTCAAGAGTTACATTTTCGGAAACATAGCCAAAGGATATTGTGCTACCAGTACTGTAGATTATACTAGAGGTCGCCTGGTGATCGAAATTCAACCACAATGACTCTATGAAACGTAGGTACTTTCTTGTTTGAAGATTAAACATAAAATAGTATTGCGAAATTTGGACAGGACAACATCTGTTAGGATAGCTTGACAGTCAGTATTGTGCTTAAGCATGGAATTGGCTTATTTATAAAAAAAAATGCGACAAATTTCATAATTTTCCGCGCATTTTTCGTGATATGGCAACGAAACTTTTCGCTTCACGTGTTCATATTATGAAATTGCAATAAATGTGACGCCATTTTACGTAACAAGTACGTAAGTCATACAAAATGGAGGAATCCCCTTCAACATATTACTAAACAAATGATGGCTCGCCGTCACTTTAACTGATACTGTTCATCATATTACGTCAATATTACGTCAGAATTAATGCAATCCCTATTTCCCTTGGTCATGGCATCACGCGTGAACGGCTGGACCAATTTGGCTAATTCTATTTTTTGTTGGTTATTGTCAGGAAAACGTTCTTGTGAAAGAAAGATTTGTTAAAAAACAGTTTATTTTTATTATAGGATAAACTAAAGGACCTTTTTCTATGGTCTGTCTATTGACAATTCATAGCTAAGACAGGACAAAGTCTGTCGCGACACTAAGTATTTTTATATAATACGGCCTCTGTACTATGTATATTGCGTTTTTCCAAAAAGCCATTTAATTAAACTATCAATTTCGTATGCTATTTCGCGAGCGTAGTAATATTTGGTAAGCTGGAATCGTCGCAAAATAATCTTACCAATTAGTCCCTTGTTAGTCCCTTGTGTTTCAGTATTGGAAACGGTTTATATCGGCACCGGTTTACGTGATGTCATTTATTCTCCCATTATGCAGTACTTTTAAGCTCACTACCTATCATGCTATCTCTTTCATTAATCTTGTATTTATTTAATATAGTATATCGCCTTTTTACACTAAACTAAAATAGTTTGACAGTTCTAAAGGTATTGCTATCCCTTTCTCAAGTGTGGGGTTAAATAAGGATAGCAATACGTTTAGAACTGTCAAATTAGTTTAGTTTAATGAATTTTGTACAACAGAATTGACACCATTATATTATGTGTAAAAAGGCGATATACTGTAACATATAAATACAAGAATAATGAAAGAGATAGCATGATAGGTAGTGAAGCTATTTTAATATATGAGGTTATTCTGAATAATCATTGTAACGTCACAGCTCAGATCAAATAAAAAGGTAGATGGATCTTTGCGTACAACGAAGTGACGCCGGCTAAAACTACGCCTTGCAGTATACACGCACACACCTACAACATATACAACTAAAATTATGTCAAGATGACGTCGATGAATGGTGGTAATATTCATACATTATTCATACCTACTTTTTAACCACAAGCATCACACATCGTCGTCATCATTAGGGTGTGCAAAATCACTTTTGCTGTCACACGGCTTTCTGAAAGGATTCACCTCAAGAGATAGATTTCAAGAGATACCTTACTCACTGCACTGTATTATGTATTTAATTATTTTGATTACAAATAGATGAAAACACACAACTTAAAGAATAGACAAATAAAAACATAAGTAAGTGTTCACCTAATTACAGGCAACTACAGCTACAGTATTAGCTACGTAAACATTATATAAAAGTACAATATTATTAAAATTTCTGAGGTAAATAAGTAAATAAATAAAAAATTGAAAGAATATAGAAGATCTAGGTGTCCCGGCAGAATATAGAAGATCTAGGTGTACGTTGTCCTGTCTTAGCTATGAATTCATATGTCAAATACACCACAGAAAAAAAGTACCTTAAGTTTAAGTTTAGTAAATTAAAAAGGATCCATTGCTTTTTTAAAAAAAGTCTTTTCATAAAACATTCTCCTGAAAATAACAAACAAAAAAAGAATAAGCGAGATCGGCCAAGCCATTCACGCGTGATGTCGCGACCACGGGAAATAGGGATTCATTTTTATATAAAAGGTTATTAAACAATATTAAAAGTATTCAGTTTATTTGGCTGCGATCTCCTGTAAGGTGTAGGCTGTAATTAACTCGGGCATTTCTAGTCTTGAATAAGAAATCCCTACTGCAAATGCGTTACATTTTATCCCCTAACTTTGTTAGCTGCCACCGGGTTATGGGACGAAAGTTCATTGGTGATAAGCTGTATAATCTCACGAATAAGTCGAGAGTGGAACGCTGCTAGGAATCTTACAGTACCTTGATGTACTTTGTCCACCGATCTTGTCGAGTTAGGGTAAATTTTCTGGTTGCATCATGTATAGTTTTGGGATCTATTAGTATGTCCATCCTTATATCTTAACTGTACGTCACAGCATTGTAACCGATCTTGTTAAACGTAGATCTCCGTCACTAGTCACTTGGCTTAGTGTAGGGCCATCGGCACTTATGGAGACGAAATAAACTCATTGTGCTAGCAGTATTACTACTAGCGCAGCGTATACTCGTGGAGCACTGAGATGCTTTTCAACGATTTCTTCTATTCTAATTATGAGTTATTTCGTGTTTTATTTCATTTAGGGATCTCAATTTATTCTTAAGGTTATGGATCTAATATGTGTGAAATGTTAGTCTTGAACTTGTCTTGAACAAGATCTTATGAACAGCTGTATATATATGAGCCCTCGAATTCTCCTCTAGTAATTGTTGGGTGCTCCCAAGGAAAGCCTTCAACTTTGCTTAATTTCGTCGCAAGATTTTGTGAAGTTAAACTCATAGAATATTGTGGAATATTGTTGAATATGTCAAAATATAGATGCGGTCTGCGTGTTTTGTTAGGATAGGTGTACAGCGTACATTACTTTGCCGCCTTGTTCAATATATTCCTTGACTTCTTTACTGACTCATTTGTAAGACTAATTGGAATTTCCTCAGGTAGGTTATTTATATATGTATACTTTATTTCGCGCAATGAGAGTGGATTAAAATAATTTAGCGACAAATAAATTCTTATGGAGTTGAAAGAAGCTGTTATTTTTATTATTGACCGGAATTAAACTTGCCTACCTTTCTTCTCACTTACTTTCGTTTTCTCTGTACCCAAAAGTTGCCTGGAAGAGATCGCTGTAGCGATAAGGCCGCCTTTTGTTGACACATAATCTTAAAAATTGTATTGTTATTTTAATGTGCTTCATGGTGTGCAATAAAGTGTATTTGATTGATTCGTTGATTAAATATTCCTTTGAGGAAATTGAGGTACTTGGGAAAATTTAATGTTACGGGATGTCGTGTCCTGTCATCGTGACGTCACGAAAACTGCGTGGCGCCTCGAATAAAGTCGACTGTATTGTAATGAAATCAATAATTATGAATCAGGACATTAAACATACCTTAATGTAAGCAAGAAAGAAGAAAATAAATAAATAAATTACTAGCGAACCGGCCCGGATTCACGGTAGCAGAGCATAAACCATTACCTTTTTTAGGGTTCTGTACGCGAAGGGTTACCAACGCAACCCTTTTACTAAGATTTCGCAGACCGTCCGTCCGTCTGTTTGTCAGCGGGTTGTACATCATGATCCGTAATAGGTATTTAGTATTAATATTTCACAGAATGTGTATTTCTGTTGCCGCATGAAAATAAATAAAATATTAAAGGGAGATTTCATGTGAGAGATTTTTTTTTCGTTTTTTGCTCTATCTTTCTTTATAATGGCAACAAGTTGACACCTGAAATGTTCAGAGTGTGTATTGCTATATTTGCTAACAGAAAAAAGCGAATTTACTCTTAAAAACTTATTATTTGCGGTTGTTGCAGTGCCCGTGTCTGATCATCGAACCGCAAAGTTAAATTTGTCATTAAAACTAGTTTGTTTTAGTACGGAACACTCGGTGTGCAAATCACATTCGCACTTATTAACTGAGTTATCCACGCATAAGTATTTCTAAAATCTTTAACAATCATCGCCATATTGGAATTAATACTAAAACGCAATAAATAATAAACTAACCTTCGTCAAAACCGTGTGAAAATACGGTCAGTATTACAGCTACTGAACTTATCGCGTACAGACAGGCTGACGCGGCGGGGGACTTGTGTAAAGCAAGTGGTGATACTGATAGTAATCTAAACTTAAACTTAATAAAATTAAACTTGATTCAGTGATGACATCAGTGCCGGTACCAGGAACATTGTCGACAACGTTTTCGTATCGCCTTCGACTATTTTTGTATCGGAAAATGAACAGCGTTGCGGCGGTGAAAAGTGGACCTAAAAATTAGTATGACAATTTTGACATTTCGCGAGTTACGTTTTCGAATACGTTGTCGACAATGTTCCTGCTACCGGCACTGATGAGTAAGAAAGTAGGTAAGTAATTAATGTAGGCAAGCCAATGATTCACTTTTATTCAGTCAATACAAAGTATGCGAGTGCAACGCTCTCGACCGACAGGGAATTTTCATTCATATAAATTCACAGAAGAATGTCGTAACTAAACGAATAATCCTACTAATATTATAAATGCGAAAGTTTGTGAGTATGAATGTGTGTTACTCTTTCACGCAAAAACTACTCAACGGATTTGGATGAAATGTGGAACACAGATAATTTATAACCAGGATTAAAACATAGGATACTTTTTATCCCGGAAAATTATAGGTTCCTCTGAGATTCTAAGCTCAACGCGGACGTAGTCGCGGGCGGAAGCTAGTTGTGTATACTTTTAGTAAATGCCACAGTAGTTTTAGCAGATTGTTTATGGGTAACCAGCTTATCCTCTCGCTTTTTGCAATCTGTGGAGTGATTTCGTAAAAAAATGAAGGAGATAGGAAGCCGGGGAAGCGCTCGTTATTCTATTCGATTAGACCAATGAGCGCGGGCTATTTGATTTGACCAATGAGCGCGCGCGATTGTAGAGTTGACCTTCAGATGTCTGATGTTACACATCATATGCGACTACTGTAAGACTCGCTAGTCTATACTTCCATACTAATCTATACTCTATACTTCTATATCTACACTAATATTATAATGAGGAAAGATTTGTATTTTTGTATTTTTGTGGGTTTGTATTGGATAGGCTCCGAAACTACTGGACCGATTTCAAAAATTATTTCACCGTTAGAAAGCTAAATTATCACTGAGTAACATAGGCCATATATTAAACTAGCTGCCCGCCCCGGTTTTGCTCGGGTAGACAAGTGCAAAGCCGAGGCGGGCCGCTAGTTACTGATAATACCACTTATATCGTTCGGTCATGGAAGACGGTAGACAAAGGTGTGACGTAGGGCTACACTTCCCTTCTCACCGAATATTTAGTTAAGGTCCGGGCATAATCTTATCCCGGATTCATTTTAAAGACGAACAACCCGTAACATACAATAGCCATACATTTCAATTACACTCGGGAGTAATGTATTCAGGTCACCAAGATACTCGTAGATCTTAATCCATATATTGTACGCAACACATACATTATCTACTCTGAGATATTATGCATACTTAATATTATAGATGCGAAAGTAGCTCAACAGAGTTCCCCTTATTCCTGGAAGTCAGCAATAATAATATATATATTAGTCAGCAATAATAGTATATATAAAAAATAATCCTTATTTCCCTTGGTCTCGGCATCACGCGTGAGAGGCTGGGCCGATTTAGCTAATTCTTGTTTTATGTGTTTTTTGTTGTCAGAAGGTTCTCATGAACGAAAAACTAAAAAAAAAACTGGAACACTTTAAATTTCCGTATAAACTTTACTGAAGGTCCTCTTTCCTATGGTGTATATGACATATGACATGAAGCGAATTTAATATTCATAGCTAAGACAGGACAACGTCTGTCGGGACAACTAGTGTATATTTTCTTATTAAAACAAAACACTAACAGTAATACTTTATCAATGATAATAATGCTTGGACATTATCACACAGCGCCAACTGGCCCCAAACTAAGCAAAGCTTGTACTATGGGAACCAGTAGCCGATATAGTACTTATATACTTTTTTTTCGTAAATACATACTTATAATACATACCAATCGCCCAGACGCAAGACAAACATATTTGTCACATAAATGTTTGCCCCGGCGGGAATCGAACCCGCGACCTCTAGCGTAGCAGTCAGGTGTACTAACCACTAGACCAGCGGATTAATTTCTAGGTGGTGTTCGGGACCGCGTGGTCCCATTTTCCCCCTAAAAACTATCAATTAAATCCAAGGTGGCTTTTGGGACCGCGGTCCTGGTCCCGAAAGCCCGATGACTCCACTCAGAATAAATATTAAGAACTTTGCGAAAGACAAAGTGACTTAATTTTTTTTTTGTTGTAGGTGTGTGCATGTATTTGTGTGTATGTACACTGCAAGGCGTATTTTAACCGGCGTCACTTCGTTGTACGCAAAGATCCATCTACTTTTTTGTATCTGAGGCTGTACATCAAGTGAACACTTTTTATCATTGCACGCAGCCATTTTCGGGAGGATATTTTAAATATCAAGTAAGTATATGTTTTAAACACCCTTTTTAAGGTGTCACATACTCTAGTATGTCAAAATATATTATAATGCATGTATATATATAGAAGAATTTTGTTACAAATTGTTATACCATGATTGCTACATGAAAAAAAAGACAGAGCACTGAGTTTCTTATCGGTTCTTCTCCTTAGACCTTCATAAGTGCCTTATTTGGGCCTAAACTGAATAAATGATTTTGATTTTGATTTTGAACCGCTTCGCACAATTAAAAATATTTGAACTTTAAACTCTACTTATTCTCCATAATGGCTATTGTTTTTTAGCGCGCTGTCTGACCGTCTGTCACGTGTCTGCACTGATTCGCGGCGCGATGCGGCGATACCTAATTCTTTTTAATGGTATACACACAGTATTTAAACACCCGATTTCTGCTGCTGTCGAAATATATGGTTAGTAGCTTGCTACTGGGAGGCAAGCGACACACAACGCGAATGTTTTGAGCTCAGTTCGGATACGGAACAATAAAAAAATAAACCCGAAATAAGTGGTCTTGATCGCTGACCAAATGGTTATTTAATGGAAATCATTTGTATATTGATATATGTAGGTTCTTATAGATATGTATGGAAGATTAGAAAAAAATCGAATTTTCATACATTCACAGCCATTTAAATCACTTCTTTTTTATACTTTTTATATGAAGAGCATACTAAGAGCACTCTTCACACCCTTCTTCAAGATGCATGATTTTTTCATAACACTAAGGTGACCAACTGCGTATAACCCAGTGACGCCGGTTTTAAAACATGTAGAGCGTGGGCAAGGCGTAATTTCATTGTATTCGTTGTGTTTAGGTGTGTTTTTTTTATACCACTAAGGTGGCACACAAACATACGGCCCACCTGATGGTAAGCAGTCATCGTAGCCTATAGCCGCTAGCAATACCAGGGATATCACTAACGGGGTGCCAACCCTGTTGTTGATGAGGGCTCACTGTGCTAGCAGCATTACTACTAGCACTGCCAACCTTACTTACCACAGAAACACAACGCTACATCAAGTAGTGTTATTTCACTGCGGTTTTCTGTAAGGTGGAGGTACAGTCCCCAGTCGGGCGGCTCCAATTTAAATGGGAAAACTCACGGGGAATCCCAAATTGCCCTACCTCTCTTGTGTGCGTGTAATTGTGTGTATGTACACTGCAAGGCGTAGTTTTTACCAGCGTCACTTCGTTGTTCGTAAAGTTCCACCTTTGTCCCGTATAATTTATTTAATGGCAACACAAAAAGTACATTTCGTATTTGGCCAATGTCATGTAGATAATAGAGGATCCTCCATCTTGGCAACGTCGTACGGTGGGATAACCACCAAGAAGGTTGGCAACGTCCTTCTTGACAGTCTATGGACTCCATTTCACCAATCACCAGAAACATTTCTTCATTTTGATAATTAACAATATTATTCGATTTACTTTTGTTGAACACGTCGCGGAATATTTATCACATTATACGTTGCTAAAATAAAAACCACTGTATCTCGCATAATACATTAAACAATATCAAGACAACATGTTCCTTTGATTGTCAAAATTGAACAGCACAGAATTTTGTTTTATTTTTCCGAGAGTCCCGTATGAAGAAAATATTTGCAATGTCACCTTTCATGTGGATACGCACGTAAGCGATGTGATAACAATTGTCTCATATTATTGTCGCGTATTAAATGTTATTCATATTGTGATAATCGGCTGTGTCGGAATATTCGACCCGAATACCTTATTCCGGAATAATTCCCACATTCCACGACTCTCAATATTATAGACGTAGCTATGAGTTTTGCATGAATGGTTTAAGCATTCGCTATAAATGAGTTTTCATTAAATTGCGAGCATACAATATAAATGTTTTAAACGGTGTTGGCGAAAGCTAATATAATTTGGAATTAGATTTGTTTTATATTTAAATTAAAAATTGTTTTATTCATGACATTTTTATATTTTGTTTTTTATATACTTTTTATTTTTTATATTAGTCGAAAACTAGATGCAGCTAAAAGTGGTGAAATAAATTGTGTGTTGCGAAAAAACGGTTTTCCTCTTACATCATACATACTCCGTTGTCTCTCAATATCATTATCATTCTTTTCAATTCGGTATACTAGTTTGTTTTTCTATTAAATGGTATGGTTTAATAATGCTTTTTGTAGTATTTTAACAAGGTAAAGCTGAATAAAATAAAATGATAATCGACGGGTAAATTGTAATTTGATTATATTCCAAATTTGAAAATATTTTAGTAGGTATATAAAATATTGAGTCTTGTTAAAGTGGTCATTACTCAAAGTGCTCTCCACAACCTGGCAACACAAATAGCCTTATATACTCTTTATTATAAGTGTTATCTTCTTCTTATTCGTAATTATGGCAATCAATTCTCTTCAAGGACAATTTTTGCCAATGTATAGTGTTTTAGGGTCGGCAACGCCCAAGTGATACCCCTTTTGTTGCAAGTGTCCATAGGCTACGGTGACTGCTTACCATCAAGTAGGCCGTATGCTTGTTTGCCACCTTTGTGGTAAAAATAAAACAAACTCCAGCTTTGATAATGGAAAAGTATATAATCATAATAATAAGTTATAATATAATCATTAAATAAAATAATAAAATCATAAATGAAATCAAAAGGTTCTAAGAGTTGTTTATTTAATTCCAAATTCGAATATAGACTAGACACTAGACGGTCTCATTCGGAGAGTGTTCAATACGCAAAGTGCTACAAATACTTTAATCCTGGCTGGAAAAGCTTTTGTCTATACGAGTTCTCATATTATTCATTCCAAATATAATCATATTATGACGTCATGTCACAAGTACGTGAAACATGATAATGTTTCTAGAAATGAGGGATTGATTTTGTTTGCGTGCCATTTTTATCCAAAAAGTCTCGTTCAAGTTCGCTATTAGTTCTCCTCAGACATAGATTTTTCTTTAAGCCAGTAGAACTATAGTAATGTGTTGATTTAGTATAGTGTTTTCGTGATCTAGGCTGGAAATATGAGTGCGCTAACTTATTCGTGGCGTCGAAAGGTTTTATGGGTTGTGTCCTATCTCGCTCCCACGTCACGTAACAATATCATTGTCAAAATTACGATATCGGAAACAATAGTGGATTCCGTCATGGTTTTTAGATACTCACATAGCTGTCCCTAAGAGTAATTTTCTTATGATAAATTCTTAATCAACAAATTATTTTTTATACCAAAGTGGCACACAAGCGTACGGCCCACCTGATGGTATGCAGCCACCGTACCCTATAGCCGCTAGCAATACCAGGGCTATCACTAACGCTCTGCCAACCTTTTAGTTGGTAAAGCAGCATTACTAGCGCAGCGTATCCTCGTGGAGCACTGGCAACCTTACTCACATATATAAATACGAGTAATTTATAAATTGTATATAACTCTAAATTAAATGTCCTTGCAGAAGTTCGCCCATTAAAATACTGGTAACTACATATTTAAAAAATTATAATTATTCAGCTTTGCTAAGCTTACCGTGCCAGTTCTGTGATTACAGAGATCTGTAGGGACACGTGCTTACAAATTGTATGTACAATTCACTAAATATGTATACGATCAAGAAAATAGGGGAGATTTTGCTAAATGCGTACAGTAAAGGACAGGAATTCTCTCCCCTCGTCAGTGTTCCCTGAATCCTACAGCCTGGGACTCTTTAAGAGTAAAGTGAATAGGCTAGCGGGCAAGCAAGCTTTCTTACCGCAGAAACACAACCCTACATCAAAGTAGTGTTACTTGGAAAGTGGAGATACAGTCCCCAGTCGGGCAGCTTCAATATTAATTAGAAAACGGACGGGTGATCCCAATTCGCCCTACCTCTCTCTTTTAGCTCATGGTGTGATTAATCACTGTACTTAAGCATAGAAAAACTCATTGGTCAGGCCGGGATTTGAACCTGGACCTTCAACCACAAGGCCACCACGGCTACGTGACATGATTTCAGGACAATAGGCGTATTACGGCCGAATTTTGAAATGAGTTAATAAATGTAAAGTAACCAGGAATAGCTTGAAGACACCAGGATCGGTTTTTCACGTGTTAAATAGGCCACTCAAAATTAACGTGCCATGAGATTAGACAGCGGTTACACTAATCGGAAAAGAATGCGAAATAAAAATTACATTAAGGCCCGATATTATAAAAATACGCTCAATTACGAATCTCGACTACTAATGCTGCTAGCACAATGAGTCCTCATCAACAACAGGGTTAGCAACGCGTTAGTAATACCCCTGGTATTGCTAGCGGCTGTAGGCTACAGTGACTGCTTACCATCAGATGGGCCGTATGTTCTTGTGCCAGATTAGTGGTATAAAAGATAAGGTAGAAATAATTCCAAAAGAGGATTTTGTCGCCATAACTAAAAACAGGAGTAGGATGAAGAGGAAAATGTTGCCATAAATAATATTATAACCTGACGTTTTGGGAAATCTACAAACGGTTCGACACTTCAAATATGTACAAAGCTTGAGCGCCGTAGATTGCCCCCCTTTGAAAGCTTTTTGATAAGAGGATTAGGAGGGTAGCAATTAAGTATTTTTGTAACATTTTCCACACCAAAGGAGGAATTATTTCAACATTTCAAGTGGCGCTCTTGTGTTTTACCGTACTTAAAGATAAAAAGTGTGATGGCTGATTCAGAAACAAGCTTAGCGATCTATTGAAGAAATTTTATTAATTAGGTTAAAGGATATCGTAGCAATGTACAATGTAGCAACTTGTTACTCGATTACGGCGAAGCAAAAAGGAGGGTTATGATTTTGACCTAACAAACGATTCTAATACCACTATGGTGGCACATAAACATACGGACCACCTAATGGTAAGCAGACACCGCAGCCTATAGCCGCTAGCAACACCAGGGATATCACTAACGAGTTGTCAACACAACAGTTGTTGTTGTTGAGGACTCACTGTGCTAGCATGCATTACTACTAGCCCAGCGCATCCTCGTGGAGCAATAGCAACCTTACTCACCGCAGAAACACAACACTACATGAGAGCATGTTATTGCAAGAAAGCAGTGGCAAAACCAACTTGGTAGCTTTAATTTCGATATTTGTAATTTCATACCAATGTCTAGAAGAATTTTGTTACAAATTGTTAAATTATCAAGATTGTTACATGAAAAAAAAAGACAGAGCACTGAGTTTCTTGCCGGTTCTTCTCAGATGGCTTTTTTCCGAACCCGGGGTAATTTAGACCTTCATAAGTGCCTTATTAGGGCCTAAACTCAATAAATGTTTTTTTGATTTTGGTCTTTTGTGGGGTGGAGGTAGGTACTGTCCCCAGCCAGGAGGCTAAGCCCATGGACGATCCACAGTCGCTCTACCTCTCTTTAAAACCAACACGATGTTATTCAATATCAATAATTTGTTCGCTTCCAAAGAAATATTTGCTTGTGCGTATCTGCGAAGTCATAAAAATACTTCCACCTAAGTGAGAAGCATGTAGAAATAAATATATTGGTACGCGTGTGTCGTTAGACAATTTTCCGCGAAGAGCGGACTCCCTCCTTCCCATCTAATACTTATTTCTCAATAAAGTGAAAACGTAATACGTTAGGGAGATTGACATAAATTATGAATATATTGTAGTGTAGAAAATGAAAAATATCTGCCGTACTGTATAATGTTTTTTCCTTATTTATAAGGGTTGTAATAAACCAATATTGCACCATTTTGGGGGTTTTATAGCGTATAGATCTGCTAAGAAATATATTTTTGACATTGATTTTCGAAATGATTGAAAGGGACGTAGTACAGTTTAAGCAAGAACAACATTATACCTCTTAATCGAATAACTCTCAAAATGTTCTTACGATTTTTTTGTTGGACTTATCGCCGCCGCAGCGCTTTTCATATTCCCATACAAAAATAGTCGAAAACGATACGAATGGGTAGTCGAAGATTATTCGTGTGCGCTTTCTTCTGTAACTAAATTCAGAGGAACAAACGTGTAAATACACTGTTTTAATAAAATCTGTAATTTTCATCAAGTATTTCAAAATAAAAATCTATAATATTAACTAGCGGCCCGCCCCGGTTTCGCACGGGTAGACTTTTATATCAAATATTTTGTCTACCCGTGCAAAGCCGGGGCGGGCAGGTAGCCTATGTTAATCAGTAATAGTGTAGCTTTCTAACGGTGAAAGAATTTTTGAAATCGGTCCAGTAGTTTCGGAGCCTATAGACATTCAAATATTTTGTCTACCCGAGCGATGCCGGGGCGGGAAGCTAGTATAATATATAGCCTATGTTACTCAGTGATGATGTAGCTTTCTAACGGTGAAAGAATTTTTGAAATCGGTCTAAAAAATAAAAAAAAAATTTAGGGGTGGACTACCCCTAACATTTAGGGGGATGAAAAATAGATGTTGGCCGATTCTCATAGATACCGGATAAGCACAAAAATGACGATTGATCAGTTTTCGACCGGAGAGGAAAAATGATTAAATTACTGAAATGGCTATTAAAAAATAAGGGTTGATCGTAGAAGGGTGAAAATTGAGGATTGTATGTATTTTTGTATGTTGTATCATAAAAAAATTGAAATTAAAAATTGGTCTAAAAAAAAAAAATGTAGCGGTGGACTACCCCTAACATTTAGGGGGATGAAAAATAGATGTTGGCCGATTCTCATAGATACCGGATAAGCACAAAAAATTTCATCAAAATCGGTCAAGCCGTTTCGGAGGAGTATGGCAACGAAAACTATGACACGAGAATTTTATATATTAGATATCCATTTATTTACGATTTCATTCGCAATGATACCTTTAATGTTTTTATACCTGTTGTGGCAAGCGAGCGTACGGTCACCTCGTGGTAAGCGGTTGGCATATGGACGCTTGCAAGACCAGGTTTAACTCGCGCGAAGTCGATCCTGCATTTAGAGATCTTTGGAGAATCACTATCTTTTTAGAGATTCAAAATCAAAATCAAAATCAATCAGATTCTGGAGAGTATGGAAAGCTTCGCGCAAGAAGCTCCTTTGTAACCGTAAAGTACTTGGTCGAATACTTATCGTTTTTGTGATGACGTCATGTGTTTACATTCCAGAAACTTGAAGGATAGCGATTCATACAAGAGGATGGTGGTCTATGAAGAAATAAATTCAGCCGTTTTGATGGAGCTTTCGAAAAGTGTCAAGTCTACCACGTCAACGCTGTGGCGGTAAGGCATTTTGATTTCTCTCACACGTTTCCATTTTTACATCAATCTACATACATGAGTCCGTCCATTGTACTGAACCTTACACACTAGGCTACTAACGGGCAAGCGTGCTCCATCTTCGACCACATCAATTGTTTCATGAAAATGAGTTTATGTGAAATAACACTACTTGATGTAGTATTGTGTTTCTGCGGTAAGTAAGGTTGCCAGTGCTCCACAAGGATACGCTGGGCTAGTAGTGATGCTGCAAGCACAGTGAGTCCTCATCAACAAAATGGTTGGCAACCCGCTAGTGATACCCCTGGTATTTCTAGCGGCTATAGGCTACGGTGACTGCTTACCATCAGGTGGGCCGTATGCTTGTGTGCCACCTTAGGGGTATATAAAAAAAAACGAGAATAGTCTGCTCCATATTCCTTTGGGCAACCTTGTAAAAATACAAAGAATTTAATAGTCAATTTCATAAAGTGACGAGCCCTTTGCTATCAGCTGAACGCATCCCTAACTTTACAGCTATGCATATCTATACCAACTCCAATTATAAGACCAACCCTACGGGGCCACCTATATTCTATTCACTTACTCTACAATCAATTAATTTCGGGAACATGCGACATATTATCAAAGTAATTGAAACTTAAATTGGACCTATTTCTGATATCACGCAATGTCGCATTTTTTATTGTGTGTTGTTTTTTTACTTAGAAATAATGTATGTAATAATGTGCGATATAAATGAATTTCATTCATTAATTCAATCGACTTTCGGCCTGAGATCAAATAATAACGGTAGATGGAACTTCGCGAACAACGAACTGACGCCGGTTAAAACTACGCATTGCAGTGTACATACACACAATAACACGCACACATTTACAATGAATTCAACGAAACTGCGCCTTGCCAAAGCACTACATGTTGTTACACAAAAACCGGCGTCACTTTGCTCTTCGCTAACCCATCTACCTCTTGATTAGGGTTCCGTATCCGAATAGTAACCAACCGAATACGAAGACTTTACTATCCGTCCGTCTATCGGCATCTCATGATCTTCAATAGGTAGACAGTTAAAATTTTCGCAGAATATATATTTCTGTTGCAGCTATAACAACAAATAATAAAATGGAAAAAAAATAAGGGGGCTCCCCAATAGAAACACGTTTTTAGGGTTCCGTACCTTAAAAGGGAAAAGGAAGTTTTTTTTTTTATACCACTAAGGTGGCACACAAGCATACGGCCCACCTGATGGTAAGCAGTCACCGTAGCCTATAGCCGCTAGCAATACCAGGGGTATCACTACGTAACATGGTGCCAACCATGTTGCTGATGAGGACTCACTGTGCTAGCAGCAGTACTACTAGCCCAGCGTATCCTCGTGGAGCACTGGCAACCTTACTTACCGCAGAAACACAACACTACTCAAGAAGTGTTATTTCACTTTGTTGAGTTTCTTGCCGGTTCTTCTCAGGTGGCTTTTTTCCGAACCGGTGGTAATTTAGACCTTCATAAGTGCCTTATTAGGGCCTAAACTGAATAAATGATTTTTGATTGATTTTTGACTGCGGTCTTCTGTAAGGCGGAGGTACAGTCCCCAGCCGGGCGGCTCCAATTTAAATGGGATAACCCACGGGAAATCCCAAATCGCCCTACCTCTCTTTTGAAAAGCTCATGGTGTGATTAATCACTGTACTTAAGCTTAGGAAAACTCATTGGTACAGGTCGGGACTCGAACCTGGGCCCTTCAGATGACAGGCCTGTTGCTTCAACCACAAGGCCACCACAAAGTTTTCTTCATATTGATTTACGGGTTTGATTATTTTACGCCCACAAGAGACCATAGACATATTAACTTCAATTTGTTAACTCCACGCGTTCTTCAGATAAAAAATCTTGACAGACTTATAAACAGACAGACAGACGGACAACAAAGTGATCCTATAAGGATTCCTTTTTTCCTTTTAAGGTACGGGACTCTAAAAAAGAGCTAATTTATTATTACAATATTTTTTTGCCGTTGGTGCAATAGCCGTATCGGGATCTAACGGCAAAAGTTTGTCATTTAACCTAGTTTGTGTTTACAAGTACGGCACCTACAGTGTGCGAGTCCAACTCACACCTGGCCGATTTTCTGATCTGAGCCTCAGGCCTAACGAAATTAAATTCCTTTCCAGACAACTGCTAGCTTGTACCGAGCTCGTGAAATCCATCGAGGAGATCTCCCTGTCTCTTTCATTTGGTACATATTTTATATCGACCGATGACGCTGGATCCTTTCAACTTTTTACGCGGCATTTGATAGCTGCGTCTGAGTATTCAGCCTCGACGGGACAGTACTTGGAAGCTGAACATCTGGAGAACGAGGCGGCAGCTATGAATGCGGTATCTGCTTTGTACGTACTTTAAGTAATTAGCAAAGTCATTAGAACTTTACTATCATGAGCCTTTTCTTATCGTAAACTACCTTCTGCCCGCGACTACGTTTTGCTTCGTTGAGCTTAGAATCCCAGAGGACCCAACCTAACCTAACATTTTCCGCGATGAAAATATTTTCCCGGGGTAAAAACCCTATGTCTTCATACAGGCTATAAACTATCTGTGTTCCAAATTTCATCCAAATCCGTTCAGTAGTGTTTACGTGGAGGTGTAACAAACATCCGTATGGATGGATCCATACTCACAAACTTTCGCATTTATAAAATTAGTAGAATTAGACAGCCTATAATATCAATTAGATAGTTTTTTTATTGAAATATAATTGATATTGTCCCCGAGAAAACTGTGTTTCTTCTGTCCATATGGTAACCGCTTACCATGAGGCGGGCTGTATGCCTGCTTGTCACCTTAGAAGAAAACTTCTCAAATTTAATATTGTAATTACGTGTGAAGTGATGGTATGTTACCCAGACGATTTTACGTTTCAGTTTTCAAGAATTTAGAAAATATATGGAGAATAAGACGTACCATCCGAACGAAACTACAATTTTGAAGAGCTACTCTGTCGAGTCGCATATCTATTTGGACCAGTTGATACGAATGCAGGGCACCTTGTGGAACATTCTAAGGTAATGTCACATAATATAAAATAAAATGCCCCCGCCGTATCTGTCAGTCTGTCTGTTAAAAGCGCGAACAACTCAAAAATTACTGAACAGATTTCGTTTGGGTTCCACAAATAGATCGAGTAATTCACGGGGCAGATTTAAGTGTTTTTTTTTGTAAATTCGCTGAAATATGTCATTGAAAATGCAAAAGAACATGCAGCGCGGATAAAACTCGGCGCGCAAGCCGACTCGACGCATCAAACTATTAACGCAACTTAAATAAAATATGCTAGGGCGGGCGCTAGTCTTTAACCCTTTAAACAAGAAAAAGTAATTATATAATATCAGTTGTCTGGTACCATAATACAGGCTTAGTTTGGGACTACGCTTGTATGATCGCGGTGTATTATAATGGTAAATTATCATTTACAGGACGGTACCGTAGGTCTTGACGTCAGCCAAAAATCCCGACAAACAGTGTGTAAGCATTATTGCTAAGGCTAGGAGGGGACTTTAGCTAGAGACATTACTGGGTAAAGAAGACTTAGGAACTAAGGTCTTGAGGTGACGAGCGCAGTGCACGCGGGAATTTATGATTAAAGATAAAAATAAATATTGGAAAAAAAATATAGACAGATATATATCCACGACACAGGCTTTATCCAATAAACATATTATATAGTTAGAATTCACCTCAGATTTCATCAATGTGTTAAGTTTTAAATCAAATATGGCTGATTGAGGATCCTGTGTGGAACTGCATCTGATGCATGTGCCGGCGTGATGACAATCAAGATAATTTTAGACATAAAGGAAATAAAAATAAAATATAAATCGCATATAATTGCATTTAACAAACATGTATATTTTAAACGTTTAACAAATTAAATATATAATCCAGGTATTATATTGTGTTCACAATAATCGAATCTCGCAATACACCATAAGTAAATTATATATCATACCTCACAAACAGCCATCTTAATATTAAAACAATATACTATATATAGTAACAATAATTGGATAGTAATTGTATTTTACACTTCGTTGTCCCCTGACGAATTCAGTTCCCCTAAGTTCTTTTCTGTATTAAAGGTATCCCAAGTTATTTAGGGGTACAGAAACAAACTTAGGGTACCTTTAATACCCGCAAAAAAATATAATTTTCTAGAAAACGCAAGCCATGCTGCGGATAAACGCTAGTCATAATAATTATATTGTTATAGTGTTTTTTATTTATTTATATATAAGATTATTTCATTTGGCCAAAACAATTACATTCTAAAATAACAAACATTATTATATTATATTAATTAAAACCGTATAAACTGTTTAATAATAAAAACAAATTAAAACATATTATGCTTGGAGGATCATGAGAAGATAATCCAAATCTGTGCGCTGAGTGAGTAAACAGTTGAGTAGTTTAAAGAGTGCCGGCGCGTGCGCACCACACTCGGCTCTGCGCACAGGCGGCGGCGACGGGGACAGCTTGCTCGCCACAACTCATAGGAACCAACTAGGGACCAATGCCAGACCCATGCGCTCTAGACTAGAGAGATTGTCAATTTGTGTATTTGTTATGTTACAGGGCTTCGGTGAAGCGGGAAGTGTGGGTGGCAAGGCGGACTCTTGCCATCGGCATCTCGATACTGGTGGTGGTGCTTCTGGCCTCCCCTGTGCTTATATTGCTGCTTCGACACATTGTCAACACGATCCAGGTAATTATACATCCAGAACCAGCTACGAGGCACGCTTGTAAGACAATGGTGCCAATTCTGTTGTTCAAAATGACTAAACTAAACTAATTTGACAGGTCTTCCTAAAATTTAATAAATTAAATAAAAACCGAAGCCGAAGCCGAATCTTCGGTCGGACACTAGTTATTCTTATTATACATAATTTCCGCCTTGTTGGACGACATTTAAAGGGCAATCTTCATCAAAAGTCTCTTCATATCTGAAAATAACAAAAAAAAACATTAAAATAATAACAATTAAAGCAAATATAACAAATATAATGGTGATAGAAAAAACATTAAAATAATAAAATTATTAATCTGTGAGCTGCAGTGAATATTCACTTAACTCCAATTGAATACATTTATTTCATAGTATACGCCTTAATCATACCTATAGCGAAACTATATACACGAGGAAAAAAAACTAACTTAATATAAAAAAAAATACAAGAATTAAAATAAATAAAACATCTGTCCCAAATTGTTGTCACGCGGGAGGGTGCTAAGGAAGCTGGCAGCATTGGTTTGTTAGCTGGCGATGGTCGATGTCGCGGCTTTGGTTAGAATTTAATCAAAAGTCCTTTATGTAGCTTATACTCTAATAAGACACTTATGAAACTACTTTGGTTCGGTGGATTCGGAAAACCCTGAGGAGGGGTCGACAGTGGCGGGGAGTGGTGGAGACCCTGGGGCTACGGGGTCCAGAGGCTCATTTGCTGTACAAGGAGATCTCACGACGATTGATTGAGGCCTCCGGTGACAAGACGGCTGGAACATATTTTGCGCAAAGGATCAGCATTGCCATACAGCGGGGCAATGCTACCAGTCTTCTTGGCACCCTCCCGCGTGACAACAATTTGGGACAAGTGTTTTATTTATTATACTAGTGGCCCGCTCCGGCTTCGCACGGGTAGACATTTATCAATTATTTTCTCTGCCCGTGCGAAGCCGGGACGGGCAGCTAGTATAGCCTAAAGCCTTCCTTGATAAATGGACTATCCAACACAAAAGGATTTATTCAATTCGATCCAGTAGTTCCTGAGATTTGCGCGTTCAAACAAACGAACTCTACAGCTTTATAATATTGGTATAGATTATATTTTTATACATATCAGGTTAGTTTTTTCCTTCTCCTTATATTTTAAAGCTAATTTTCGATATAGTGTTTAGACAAGTAAACAGAAGAATGTGCAATTCTCCTGTTATTGGTATTTGTTATGCAATAGTTGATGAAAGTGTTTTTATTATTACATATGGAGCTTTACGAAGCACAGCGCCGCCGCATAAGAAAATGTTATTCTTATGGCCGCCGTTAGGATTTTGTTCACAATATGTGTCAATCAAATACCACATTCATGACATCATCGATACCACCGATGTTGCATGCAATGTTGCATGCAATAATGGTTAATTTTAATTATATTAAAATTAACCATTATTGCATTGTTAATTTAAACAGTTTTTAAAACCGTATGAAATCAAATGCTCACCCCTCACATGTCCAACACAATCCGATTTTTTTGACTTCATTCAATGGGCAATCACTTGCATCATAGACATCTCTTTTGATTCTAACCCTCGTTGCCCCTAATTCATCTAATGCTGGCTCTGTATATTCGTCACTAATTTCATCACTTGAGTATTTTACTGGTCCTGCCATGACTACGACTGCGGTACACAGCGTAAGGAACACAGACGTGAGTAATAAAATGACGTTCATGATGACTCGGGTTTACGCTTCAACGGTTAGGCTGCGACTGGGCGTCAAGCGAAGGTAGCGAAGGGTTAAATATGAGATGCGGACAATGAAACGCGGGAATCGCTCATTACACACTAGTTTTATTGTTTTGACAGATGTCTGACATTTGTTGGCGGCAATCAACATTTAGCCATAGACTATACATAACACTCAGTTAACTTAGGGCGCCCCATAGTGGGGGTAGGGGAAGTCCTAGGAGAGAGTCGCACTCATCCCGTCTTCTTCGTCCCCAAATTCAGTCGCGGCTCCATAGCCCATCTCCCACCAACGCCCCTAGTTCTGTTGCTTAGATTAAGTCCCCCTTACGGCTGGAGGCCTTAAATGGCCTTGCCACTTTAGTCCGGTTAAGCAGTAAAAGATCCCTCGAACTAACTGCGAGTGACCATATCCATAAAAAAAAAGTTATGCTTTAAGGAGGAGTAAGCTAGAGCGCTGGCTGGTATGTGACGAAAAATTCTCTGTTTATATATTTCTCATTAATGATAAAAAAATACGATAAATGAAAAGTTAAAATTACGTCATAATTTTTGTCGTTTGAAAATCGTCTATGCTGAGGTAAAAATGGCTTTTATTAGAAAATTGCACCATCTTTTACTATATTGAGTTATTTTAGACATTTCTTGTTGTGAACGCATTTTGTTTAGGTTTTTCATTCCGCAAAATAAATGCCAGAAGCTGGCAACTCCAGAACAGAGTTTGTGATTGTTAAAACTTCAAAAGCCCTTATACACGGCGTCCCACGGATATGACACATGGAGGGAAAACACCTTGAATATTGAAGATGGAACATTTTACTGAAATAACACATTATTTGAATTTGATAAAAAACTTAATTCATAGATATTTAAAGAATTACATGGTTGAACCGGGAATCGAGCCCGTTACACGAGAAAAAATATCACCCTGTAGCTTTATCATACCGATTAAAATACAAAAAAAATGAATCCCTTCCTGTATGTCCTTACGGCAATGTCAGCTTTTCACATTTCTGAAAAAAATGTCACATCATCATTCTCCTGCCCTTATCCCATATTATTTGCGGTCGGCCCATTAAGTTTTTCTCTACCATCATTCTCTATCAGCCGTCATCTCTGTATTCACTTACTTTGTTTTTTTTTTTTATACCACTAAGATGGCACACAAGCATACGGCCCATCTGATGGTAAGCAGTCACCGTAGCCTATAGCCGCTAGCAATACCAGGGGTATCACTACGGGGAGCCAACCATGTTGCTGATGAGGACTCACTGTGCTAGCAGCAATACTACTAGTCCAGCGAATCCTCGTGGAGCACTGGCAACCTTACTTACCGCAAAAACACAACACTACATCAAGTAGTGTTATTTCACTGCGGTCTTCTGTAAGGCGGAGGTACAGTCCCCAGTCGGGCGGCTCCAATTTAAATGGGATAACCCACGGGAAATCCCAAATCGCCCTACCTCGAACCTGACTCGAACCTGGGCCCATCAGATGACAGGCCTGTTGCTTCAACCACAAGGCCACCACGGCATTGAAGTTCATGGGCCATGTCATCTTTCACACAATCCATCCATCTTTTCTTACTTAGGTCTACCTCGACCCCTGTATCCATCCACATTCATACATAAAACCTTTCTTACTACGTTTTCTTCATTCCTCCGCATAACATGCTCATACCAAGACAAACGCTTGCCCCTCAACTTTTCTGACACTGGAGCTACTTTCAAACTTCCTCTAATAAACTCATTTCTTACCTTGTCTATGCTCGTTACGCCACACATCCATCTCAACATTCGCATCTCAGTTGCATTCATCAGTTCTCAAAGAAGTTTCATATATTTTACCTAATGTTTAATACATTACACAGGTATATATGTTGCCAATGTAATTCAATGTATGAATTAAAATGATATCCAGCCATTTTAGAACGAATTGTGTTGAAGTTAGTAAATGTGACGTAACGTTATAGTTCTTGCTAGCCCATTCATGGTGTAGTTTTCACCTTAATCATACATTTTGCGGTTTCCCAGCGACATTAATTCCTTTACTATGTTTGGAAATGACTTCTGGTTTTCCCTGTGGTAACAGTATCTTCCTGTTACCAGAGAACTAATGTTCCAGTTAAAACTCTCTTGAGCTCGCTAACATCAATAAAGTTCAACATGGGTACTACAAGAAGGGTGTAAAGAGATTTCTGTAGGAGTGATACCTCTGGTATAGCTAGCGGCTATAGGGTATGGTGACTGGTTACCATCAGGTTGGCCGTATGCTTAAGTGCCACCATAGTGGTATATAAAACAAATGGGTCGGCAACGTGCGAGTGATACCCCTGATTTTGGAAGAGTCCATAGGCTACGGTGATCGCTTACCATCAGGTGAGCCTTATGCTTGTGAGCCTTATGCTTGTGTGCCACCTTAGTGGTACAAAAAAAAGGCTCCCTGGAGTACCGTGACGTCATCATCGGGATTGATAAGGCCTTCTCTTGAATTAGTGAAGGGGAGTATTAGGCCGACACAACCAGACGGTTTGCGTAAGAGCACACTGAAAGTATCGCCTGGCGAAGAAATGCTTGTAAAAGTTTTTAATTAGCTTACCTTTCCTTCGTTTCCTATAGCGTTACAGATTGTTATAGCTTTTTTTATACTACTAGGGTTTCAAACAAGCATACGGCCCATCTGATGGTAAGCGGTATCACTTTTTGCGTTGCCGACCCTTCATAAATCTCTTCACAACCTTCTTGAAGAACCCCATGCTGTACTCCTTTGGGAAAACTAGGAGGGGAGTTTTTTCCACAATTTGATCGTGCGCGGGAGAAAACTTCTTTGGAACCGCGCCGTGCGAGACCATTTCGTCGAAAACATAGATAAGCCGGCAGGTCGGTGTTTTAACGTCGATGTGCAATTGACTATAACGCATGTCCTTAGAAACGAATCTGTGCCGGTAGCAGGAACATTGTCGACAACGTATTCGAAAACGTAACTCGCGAAATGTCAACATTGTCATACTAATTTTTAGTACCACTTTTCACAGCCGCAGCGCTGTTCATTTTCAAATACAAAAATAGTCGTAGGCGACACGTAAACGTTGTCGACAATGTTCCTGCTACCGGCACTGATACTTGTATACTTGAGTATCTGAAACGTTAGTCAAATCTGATGTCATTTTAATATTGAATGGCCTCCCATTTAAATGATAAAATGAATTCTACGACACTGTTAACAGTTACGTGAGCTTTTAACTTTGAATGGCGTTTCAGTCTTCGGTCGTACATGGCCGCTAGCTACACAAGCTTTTTTTTTTATTTACCACTAAGGTGGCACACAAGCATACGGCCCACCTGATGGTAAGCAGTCACCGTAGCCTATAGCCGCTAGCAATACCAGGGGTATCACTAACGGGGTGCCAACCATGTTGTTGATGAGGACTCACTGTGCTAGCAGCAATACTACTAGCTCAGCGTATCCTCGTGGATCACTGGCCACCTTACTTACCGCAGAAACACAACACTAGTGTTATTTCACTGCGGTCTTCTGTAAGGCGGAGGTACAGTCCGCAGTCGGGCGGCTCCAATTTAAAATGGGATAACCCACGGGATATCCGAAATCGCCCTACCTCTCTTTTTAAAAGCTCATGGTGTGATTAATCACTGTACTTAAGCTTAGAAAAACTCATTGGTACAGGCTGGCATTCGAACCTGGGCCCATCAGTTGACAGGCCTGTTGCTTCAACCACAAGGCCACCACGGCTTTTATTACTATTTGATTCACAGTAATTACCAGTTTCCTCATAAAGTATACCAAGTTTCTAAGAAAATTCGGTGGTGATAACCATTGCTATCTATATAAAAAATAATCCATATTTCCCTTGGTCACGGAATCACGCGTAACCGGCTGGACCGATTTCGTAAATTTTGTTTTTGTATTTTTTATTGTCAGGAGAAGGTTTATTAAGCAAATAAAAAAACCCGGATCATTTTAAGATAATTTTGATATAAACTAAAAGTCTTTTTCTCTATGGTGTATTTGACATATGAATTGATAGCTAAGACAGCTAGTCATTAAAATAAATCAAATTTTATTCATTCTTATGTCAGTTTGTTCACAAATAAAACTTATAAATATTTTTCCATTCTCTATTGGATTTGACAGTTTTTAGATTAGTTATGTAAATCTGTCGGTTTATGTTATTAGTACAGAATAATTTACTTATATTTTATTGAAATAATACGAGGTTTTTATTGAAATATAATAAAATTTATTATGTACAGGAATTGGAATTGATCATGCAATAATACAATTACCACTATCTTCTGATAATCTGACATGGACACAATTCAAGAGATTTCAACTAACAATAAATAAATGAAGATTAATTCACGAAATGCATATATAATAATTTGACAGGACGTATTGCTATCCTTATTTAACCCCGCACATGAGAAAGGGATAGCTAGGGATAGCAAGACCGGTGAAGCGGTTATCGTAGCTTATGGCCGTGGTATTCGCGCATTGCTGACCCTGCAAAATCTCTTCATACGCTTCAGGGGAGGTCATTAAACTCCAACCTAGTTAACAATGCTTAAATAATATGGAAATAAATTAACTTAAGCATATTTAGGCGGATACAATCTAATTGCGTAAGAATTAAATTATATAGTTAGGTACTAAAATATCACTAGTTTTTTTATCTAAATAAAATGTTCCCTGGAACATTTGCTATTAGTTAATAATTAATTATTTCATGTAATTTGCTATGCAATTATATTCCCTGCCTTTCTTTTGTGCATTCTACAGGTATCTTATAGTCGTAATTAAAACCCTGTGTTTTTTTATCACTTAAACCATACACTGAGAATAATGATGATTTTAATAATAATAACTAATATTAATAATAAAGAAAGTAATAAATAAGAAACATTATTAAATTAATACTTAAATTATCAGTGAGTAGCGTATAACTTATTATACGCTACTCACTGATAATGAATGAAAGAATGAATGATTTTCACATTTATTCAGACACTGTGCCGGTAGCAGGAACATTGTCGACAACGTATTCGAAAACGTAACTCGCAAAATGTCAAAATTGTCATACTAATTTTTAGTTCCACTTTTCACCGCTGCAGCGCTGTTCATTTTTCAATACAAAAATAGTCGAAGGCGATACGGAAACGTTGTCGACAATGTTCCTGCCAACGGCACGGATCTTCTATGTAAATAAAAATTAATGTGAAAACCAAAGAACTGATGGAGTGCTGAACATTTTATTTTTCATATATTCCTTCAAGCACACGGAAAGTTTTAATGGACAGAATAACATAAAATATGCGTGGAAAATATTTAGAACAACACTTTTCTTTTCCAATACAAACAGACCTGACAGAAAGAAGTCTGTCCGGGCAGATAGTAAGAAATAAATATCAACAGTTTAATAACACTAATAAGATTCAACAAAGGTTCAATAAGGCTATCCGTTCATTGTGACACTTGGGGATTGAACATTCTTACAGGCATGTTCTCAGTACACCGAATTTATAACGAGTTTTGAACCCATCGGTAAATATCTATGCAATAACGCACTACATTAGGGCATCACGCAAATTTCTTCATTGCGATTGACAAAAGAATAATCTTCTTTATTTTATGGCAATTCATATTCGTATTTTCCAATATAATGGAGACAGCTTAGTAAATCCCCTTGGCAATGACGTACGGTGAAATGGCAAGCCAAAAGATCAGCCAGAATTTTTGCAACCAAGCCAAACGATTGTCCACGTGGGCCTACAGCGTTAAGTAGAGAATGTCTAATTCAAAAGTCGTTACGAATTGACGTTCCTTGTCTTCACGACTCTCGAGGGCAATCTTCTTCAATAATAGCCTCATACCTGCAAGAAACAAGTAAACGATACTGTACACTTATTTCAATAATAATTTATGATTATGCTCATCAATAATGATTATTAAAAAGGTATTTAACGGCGCACTTTAAGGAAAACAGTTTTCTCATTGTTATACACAATTGCGTTTTTTTTATACCACTAAGGTGGCACTCAAGCATACGGCCCCCCTGATGGTAAGCAGTCACCGTAGCCTATAGCCGCTAGTAATACCAGGGGTATCACTAACGGGTTGCCAACCAATTTGTCGATGAGGACTCACTGTGCTAGCTGCATTACTACTAGGGCAGCATATCCTCGTGGAGCACTGGCAACCTTACTTACCGCAGAAACACAACACTACAGCAAGTAGTGTTATTTCACTGCGGTCTTCTGAAAGGTCCCCGTCGGGCGGCTTCAATGGGAAAACCCACGGGAAATCCCAAATCGCCCTACATCTCTTGTATTTATTTTAATAAAATTGTTGGTGATTTATGAAATTAAGCCATGTTGAAAGTATTATGAAACCATTATGACTCTTCAGTGTAATTTTCACAAAGCGTTTTGTTTCAAAATATAATACTCTTATCATTAGAATAGAATGGAATCAGAATCACTACACTTTATTTCATTATCACATAGCTATATATAGTATTATTAAAGATAATGTCCGTATATAATCTATTGTAATAAATAGCTCTATGATGAGGCGAAGCAAGTAGAACAAATTTACAGATAAAAACGAAATAACTATTAATTGCATAATTAGTCATCCGTGGGCGCTACTGTTGGCATCAAATGTATTCCTTGAGAGTTTCAAGGTGTCGAAGCAGTTGCACAATAATCAAATGTATTACTAATTTCGAGAGAGAAAAAAAAGTATCATCATCACTAGACTATGATGAATGAAAGCTTGGTATCGTTTCTGAATAACAAGTATTACTTTGCACGAAACATTCATAATGCTATTTATAGTTGTGCAGACATCAATATCAATATGCAAATGTAACTTGGAGCCGGTCGACTGGGGATTGTACCTCCGCCTTACAGAAGACCGCAGTGAAATAACACTACTTGATGTAGTGTTGTGTTTCTGCGGTGTGTAAGGTTGCCAGTGCTCCACGAGGATACGCTGGGCTAGTAGCAATGCTGCTAGCACAGTGAGTCCTCATCAACAACATGGTTGGCACCCCGTAAGTGATACCCCTAGTATTGCTAGCGGGTATAGGCTACGGTGACTGCTTATTATCAGGTGGGTCGTATGCTTGTGTGCCACCTTAGTGGTATAAATAACAATAGTCTGTTTGGTAAATTTTTACGTCTTAACTACTCAATTGATTATCATGAAACTCTGCTCGTTGTCAGGAGTACAAGTACTTGGTTTTTAAAATTAAATAGTCTACCTATGTTATGAAAAAATATTTTGTACGCCGCTATTGGCGAAAAATGCAGGTCTTCTATTATTTCAACACCATGCATAAGGGCATAGTAATCAAATATTTTGTCAACTGAACTGGACGACTAAAACCAGGTGCAACAGCATTGAATAACCGAGAAAAAAAACCTAACTAGTTCATATTGAATTGATTCAGGTTTTACTTTGCGGAAATTCATATTTATAGAATACAAACAAATTATAATATATTTTGTATTCCTAACTAGTTCAGTAAACTGAACTGTACAACTGAACTAGTGGGAATAAACCATCTTTATCAGGAGCTGAAACATGGTACCATTAAGAATAAAAAAAAAGAAACACGGCTTGAAAGCTTAGTATAAATGATTGCATTTTTAGATTAATTTGCTTTAATTGAGACCTAGGTTAAAATCAGAATTCGTTCATGGTAGTTCACTTAATGAATGTCTTAAATGGTACGTTTATATTGAGTTCAATGACTTAATCAAAATTCGAACACACATTTTGGTAACTGTAAATTTGGTGGTACTTACTCTTTACAAGGCACACACCTGTGCCCTAACCAAGTCATATCCCTTGGGCACCCAGGGGCGTTATACGCGACCCTTTTGCGCCTGACAGTACCCATTTTGCTTAACAGCACACTTGGTTCCAACTCGGTTTGTTTGCTTGGCGCCGGCAAGGCTGTGAGAGCGGCAAAGAGCGCTAACAGCACAATCACTAGCGCGTAAATATTCATGATGACAAGTGTTCACTGGTCGGTGATCAACAGAAAACTGGTCATCAGCTTAGCGATGCGTACGTTTTATGGAGTGAGCTGTCGCGTGCTTTTTGACTTGGAAGGGATAGGTTTTCCTGTTCTAAGAACTGACGTAGGTAGTGCATCAAAAGTAGGATGCGTTCACGGGGAAAAACGATAACACGGCGCGTTGCTAGACGTTCCCATCAATTTCGTAATATATATATAATTATATTCTAAAACCTGTTAAATATTGGAGTTTTGTGATTTATTTTAGGTTTAGGTCAAGTTTTTTTACGGTAGCTGTAGACTTAAGCCACTATTCGCTATTGTTTGTTATAAGAAAACGGATTTAACGGATTTTATTTTTGGTACAGCTGCCTCTTGTTATATCAGTTAGTTAGACCATTGAAAAAAAAAGGTCGTCAAATGAAGAAGAGAATTGGTACCTTTTTTTTTCATTCTCTGTGTATGCGGTGTTACACATTGAATGCACGTCTCTAGAATTCCCTAAAACCATGTTTACTAACGCATAATAAATAATAAACTGTTCTCATGAAACATAATACGCATAATTATTTATAGAGCAATTCATTAGCGGTTTGATTAAACTATTTTTATTCAAAATATCTACCTATATAATGTATACCATTATGTCATACATTTCTATTATAAATTGGAAGTTGACTATGGATTGTTTTATTCTTTTTTTTTCTTAGAGCGTAATATTTTTTACACCACTAAGGTGGCAAACAAGCATATCACTCGCGCTTTGCCTAACCTTTCTGCAGGGTCGGCAAAGCGCGAGTGACACCCCTAGTGTTGCAAGCGCCTATAGGCTGCGCTAACCGCTTACCATCAGGCGGGCCGTATGCTTGTTTGCCACCTTAGTGGTATAAAAAAAATCTTCTCACCCATGTTCTAATCCTTAAGAAAAACCGCGGCGGGGAGTTCACTCCTCAATTAGATTGTATGTAATTACGAAAAGCTGAGGAAACGTGATAATTTCTGATTTATCAAAATGATTGATGTACGTAAAAAAAAAAGCTATAAATGGCGGCCTATATCTTATGGTATAAAAAAGTACCTAGTTAGTGAATATAAAATATGATATAATTTGGTCTGTTCCGCTTAAATTAATAGGATACGGTTTCTTCAAACAGCCTGCGCCTCCTCCCACACGTGGGCACTCGGATAAAACAAAATATATGAATTTCCGTTACCTCTGATTCTATTCAATATACCTAGTTAGTGTTATCCAGGGTAGAAACGGGCAATGGAAAGGTGGAAAGTATTAATCTTTCTCTTCCAGAACTTCACCCAATCAATAGAGCTGAGCACACAGAAGCTAATCGCTGAGAAGCAGAAGAGTGATCTGCTGCTATCCAGAATGCTACCGCTGCCAGTCTTGCGTCGCTTGCGGGCCCAGAGGACTGTGCCGGCGGAATCCTTCGATGCTGTCACAATATTCTTCAGCGACATCGTGGGTTTCACCAACATATCAGCTACCAGCACACCTATGGAAGTCATCAATATGCTCAATATACTCTACAGGTAATCATTATAACCAGTGCCGGTAGCAGGAATATTATCGACAACGTATTCGAAAACGTTACTCGAGAAATGTCAAAATTGTCATACTAATTTTTAGTTCCACTTTTCACCGCCGTAGCGCTGTTCATTTTTCAATTCAAAAATAGTTGAAGGCGATACGAAAACGTTGTCGAAAAAGTTCATACTACCGGCACAGTAGTCACCTAGTTATCAATATTCCACCACAATCGATATCAATATAATAAAAATTGGCCAAGTGCGAGTTGGACTCGCACACCAAGGCTTTCGTACTGTAATCGTAAAAATCTATTGTTTTTTTTTAATATAGCAATGCACCCTATGAGAATTTCAAGTGTATACTTGTTGCCATTATTAAGGTACCACGTTTCCAGTAGGTTTATATAATAAAGCCCCCCCCCCCTTTATTTAATAATTATTTTTAATTTTATAATTTGTTGTTATAGTGACAACAAATTATTTCAACTGTCTACCTATTACGGATCATGAGATACAGACAGAGAGACGGGCGGACAGTGAAGTCAGTCAGTCAAGTAGTAATAGGGTTCCGTTCGTTACCCTTCGGATACGGTACCCTAAAATGTACATGGAATATATATGAGAGTAAATATGATTCGGCCTTTATCAACTCAGAGTCGAAAACAGTTATTGTTAGATTTTTTGGCTGTTTATCTGTTTGTGCGTTTGTGCACGCTAATAATCATCGGTAACAGCTTAATCGATTTGGATGCCATTTTCATTAACGTATTGTGGTTAGCTTCGCTTAGTATTAAGTATTTTTTTACTACAATTGAGTCATAAATAAAAATGTTATGTACGTTGAAAAATCAAACGATGGCGCTTCGTTACCTTTATAACTGAAAAATATAAATTCCGCGCGAAAAAATCCCGGGCACAGCTAATTTGAAATGTAAACAAATGAATATTGAATTCTGTCATTCGCGCCAACTGTCAAACGATTGACACTTATGTCAAAAGCGTTAAGGTTACATTAGAAAAGTATGGTCGTAAGTTTCCTGAAATTTTCTAATTTTCCGAGCGACTATTAATTTGTTTTTCTTTCATAAGAACCTTCTCCTGACCGTAAAACAAAAAAAAGGAATAAGCGAAATCGGTCCAGCAGCTCCTACGTATGTCCAGCCAAGTTTAGATAAAGGACCCGGAAAGAACGGTATTTTATGAGAAACATATGAATAATGTTCGGAAATATTTACCAGCAATCTTGTCCGAAACTTGCTCAGCTTGGGACCGTTGAGGAAGCTTGTATTTAAGATATCAGGCAACTAATAAAATATAGTAAAATATACGGAAATAAATAAAACGTATAAAAACCCTTGTGCAAACAGATGGCATGTAAATATGTAATTGTCTGTATTTTAATGGATAAGCAAGAGGGAATCCCAATATGCGAAAACGGAAGGTGCTGTAGAAACCTGTTTTTTAAAACGTTTTGGCACAAGAGTTCGTGCTTCGGTTTTTATGGTGCCAGCTAATAAGGTATAGAAAATAAATTATTACGTATTTATTTATTCCCACGGTTCAGTTTAATAAGATATAATTAACTAGCGGCCCGCCCCGGCTTCGCACGGGTACACATTTATATCAAATATTTTGTCTACCCGTGCAAAGCCGGGGCGGGCAGCTAGCCTATGTTAATCAGTGATAGTGTAGCTTTCTAACGGTGAAAGAATTTTTGAAATCGGTTCAGTAGTTTCGGAGCCTATAGACATTTATCAAATATTTTGTCTACCCGAGCGAAGCCGGGGCGGGAAGCTAGTATAATATATAGCCTATATTACTCAGTGATGTAGCTTTCTAACGGTGAAAGATTTTTTGAAATCGGTCCAGTAGTTTCGGAGCCTATTCAATACATACAAAAATACAAATCTTTCGTCTTTATAAAATTAGTAAGTATAGAAGTATATATAAGACAACGTATACTTGAAACTGCGCGTTTCATCGTTCTTCACACAATATTATGTACCTAAAGTATATAAATGTATAAAATTAATTTTGACTGGTATTTATTTAATTGGTTGTCCGATATTTGGATGCTGTTGCAAGCACCATAATCATGGAACGAACTGCGGTAGGTGCGGTGTACGATAAGTGCAAACAGAACGATCTACCCTCAATCGCTTTCTTTTGACACTGGAACTCACTCGAACTTGCACCAACCGCAAATAATAAGTTTGTAATAATTTTATTTTTAATAATGCAAACATTTCAAGCGTCTACTTGTTGCCATTATTAAGATGCACAAAACGCAAAAGAAGCATGCGAGTCCAAGTCGCACACAGTCTATTTTTAGGGTTCCGTACCTTAAAAAACGGAACCCTTATAGAATCACTTTGTTGTACGTCTGTCTGTCTGTCCTGTATATGGTACTTCCCGTTGACCTAGAATCATGAAATTTGGCAAGAAGCAGTGTAAAGGCACAAGTAAAGGAAAAAAATATGAAATCCTTAAAAATGATGTTTTTTTTTAAATGCGAATTTACTAAAGTATATTACTGAATCGCGCTGTTGAGAGTCACCTACGAATAACGACCTCATTGGAAGTTCGCCTACTTTTAACCTTATTTACAAGTGTGTACGTAACCCTCGGTGCGCCAGTCTGACTAGCACTTGGCAGCTTTTTTTAAATTACCAGCAGCTAGCTATTATTAAGTCTCATACATGCATAAAAGAAGTGTAATCTACTATATAAAAATAAATCGGGTTTTCCTTCCTGACGCTATAACTCCAGAACGCACGAACCGATTTCCACGGTTTTGCATTCGTTGGAAAGGTCTCGGGCACCGTGAGGTTTATAGCAAAGAAAATTACTTACTAGCTGCCCGCCCCGGCTTCGCACGGGTAGACAAAATATATTTTGATAAATGTCTACCCGTGGGAAGCCGGGGCGGGCCGCGGAACACTCGGTGCGCCAGTCTGACTAGCACTTGGCAGGTTTTTTTAATTACCAGCAGCTAGCTATTATTAAGTCTCATACATGCATAAAACAAGTGTAATGAAGTAATAAGTACTTGTAGTGGCGCCGCCAATTATAAACACGCACTAAGACACTGAGTACTTACTTAATTCAATGTAATTTGTAAATAATTGTAGCGTAATGCGTTAATATTGACACATACTTATTGAGTAATAACGTTTTTATTAAGAAAAAATATTGAATACCAACGCCTCCTGGGCTTTTTCATGATGTAATTTTCATTTTTGTGCGGGATGGTGAAATTAATTGCTACTGGCAGCCCGACCCGGCTTCGCACGGGTAGACACTTATCAAATTCTTTGTCTACCCGTGCGAAGCCGGGGCGGGGTGCTAGTATAATATATAGCCTATGTTACTCAGTGATAATTAATGAAATATCATTTGAAATTGGTCCAGTAGTTTCGGAGCCTATTCAAAACAAACATACACACAATAATACAAATCTCTCCTCTTTATAATATTAGTACTTATAGATAGAAATACACAGCCCAGTTAGTTATTTCGGCCTAACAAAGCAAAAGAAGCCACTTTAGTTTTAATTTAACAAGAAAATGGCTGGCAAAGTTTGCGGTATTGCAAGGCTATGGTAGCTTACCAGTTTCGAATTTAGTGGTACAAAAATAATGTGGACAACGGGAAGTAGGTATTTATTTAATTTAGTTACACAGACAGACATATTATGTTTATACAAGCAACTATAGAGCTTACCTTTTTAAGCTATTGCATAGCTTTTATCGCGGGCCTTGAGCGTGGGGACCGAATCCAGGAATTCCGTAACGAAAAAAACCTAACACCCCCCACTCCGACCGGCACAGCGGTGATACTTTTTAGTTCCATCTATCGATAAATACCAGAACTTTTAATGACTTTTTGAAATATCACGCTTGTCTCTTTAGTTCAGCAACCCGCTGTGGTGGCATTAGTTGTATTGGAAAACTACCGTAATCAGCTGTTTGTGAGAAAGTATATAGGTATATGAAAAAAATACTGCATTAATAAAATAAATAAATAATTATAATTGCATAAGTTGATAAAAAATGCTATGCAATAGCTTTACCGCGGCAGTCTCCGAGTGCCACACCTAATTTTTTTTTCTATGAATCACTTTACGAATAGATGAAACTGTTCGAAAAAAAAAGTTGGCCGACCCTTTCACAATTGGACCAAATCTCTATGAAACTTGGATGATTTCCTTTACTGTAAAGTATCTACTGCCGCAGTATGGCGACACTAATTTTAAACGGGGAATCCTATTAAAATACTTCTAAGAGTCTCAAATCACTAAATTACCTGGACATTGCGTCATATAAAATTTAGCAATGAGAAAAAATTGTTATATCATATTACGCAAATAAATTGCTGTAATAAAAATATGTATCAAAACCAGTTACAGTTAATATTTCTTCAAACGAGCTAGGGAATCCCAGAGAAACGTTGTGAAATATAACGGTATTTCCACGACGGAATGAAAAACCTTATTTGCTTGGGGGCGTTACTTAAGATGGATGACTTTTATGACCCGAATAAAAAAATCCACCATGTGGTTTTCCACATCCAATTTATTATACCATAGCCTAACAATTAATTATAAACCATTATATCACCAGCAATGAAGATATATGTAAAGAAATTGGAGCGAAAGAGATTGATAATATAAAGAAAAGAACCGGCCAAGTGCGAATCGGACTCGCGCACCGAAGATTCCGTACACACTTGTAGGTAAGGTTAAAAGTAGGCGAACTTCAAATGAGGTCATTATTCGTCGGTGACTCTCAACAGCGCGACTCAGGAATATTTATTTTGGAAAATTCGCCTCAAAAAAAACTACATATTTACGGTTTTCAGATTTTTTCCATTACTTATGCTGTAAGACACTGGTTCCTGCCAAATTTCATGATTCTAGGTCAACGGGAAGTACACTATAGGCTTTGATTCCCTTGTGAAATCGCAAAATATGCGACATAAACGGTCATAACCTTTCTTCATATCGACTTTCAGATTTTATTATTTTACAGCTGAAAGAGACCATAGACCCGGGTATTTCATACTTATTTAAATTTGAACTACACGTGTTCTTGAGATAAAAATTCTTGACAGACAGACGGACAACAAAGTGATCCTATTAGGGTTCCTTTTTCCTCTTAAGGTACGAAACCCTAAAAAAACGCTAGTTACGTTGTTTAGACATTTAGAACGATAAGTAATGAAGGACTGATAAAACAGATATACACTGCGAATTTATTTATTTATTAAGCACAAAAAAACAGAACACAATTTTATAAAAAAAACAAGTACAAAGTAAAATAAAAAAATCTGATCTGAATTGGGCTCTAAGGTATGTGTGCATAGCATTGCAAGCAATAAAACTAATTTAAATGAAGTTCAAGTCTCTAATATTAATTTTAAAAAAACTTGTGAGTGAAAGAAGATGCCGTGGAAGGCCAAGGTTTCACTATCAAAAACAAGTTGATACTCGGAACCGGCAGACATGTATGCAGTAATTGATGAATGTAAAAGAAGCAAAGAGATGTGTATTTCAAGGCTAAAATAGTGATGTAAACTCTCTGCGAACCTATGACTCAGTGTAAAGATACGTGCGTAACGTAATAACATTGGAGCTTGATTATTATGTTATCACCTTCATCATCATCATCATCATCAAGTATGATATATAAATGAACCATATTTATTACAGTAGCATCCTGATTATCCGAATTAAATAAAACCAGGGGTGGTCCGTATAATCGAAAATCCGGATAATCGATTTTAAATGAAACAATAAATAAATTGTAATTACTTTTTTATTATAGACTGGGTTTTACACAATTAGATAAGATATAAAAAAAATCGAAGATCATAATTATGTGATTTAAAAAAGGCGGGAAAAACCTCGTCGTAACATGTCGTCAAAATGAGTCCGGATAATCGATGTTTGTATAATCGAGATTTCTACTGTATATATAATTATTATTATGTAGTAGCGTGTAGTACTAATAGCCCTAACATAATAGCCACATAAGGTGTGATTGAACTAAAATATGAAACAGGAAAAATAAATGTTTTTTCTGAGTGTAATGTGATAATAATTGTTTTAATTTACAAAACTGGTTTTCCACTCAGGTTGTTCGACGAGAAAATAATGCAGTACAATGTCTACAAGGTGGAGACGATTGGTGATGCCTATATGGTGGTGTCCGGACTACCGCAGAGAAACGGTCAGTTTTGCAAGCTTATCTGAATAGCTTTTTCACCGTGACTTCGCACGCGTATCTATAGAATGTTATGCCTAAGTTACTCAGCCATAATTTAGTATTTTAAGGGTGAACAAATTTTTGAAATTGGTCCATTGGTTTTTGAGTTTTATTGCAAAAGGATTACAATAATATATACGTTCATTTTTTCCTCCTATGAAATATTCGATAAATAATAAGGCTCGGGGACTATACAGAACAAAGATAATAATTATATTTGTCTAATTATTTAGTGTGACAAATCTCCTTATAATAATTATTTAAAGTTAGCTGGCTGCAAGTTTAACTGGCTGCATGCGCTATAAAGAAGGGACTATATTAGAATTTGAGAAGCGATTGTCTTTTTTCACGATAATATTATTGGTTTTGAATTTGGAGATGATTTTAAGTTTGTTTTAAATAGGCTCCGAAATAGGGATTGCAATCCGGTGTCATTTTCGATAATTCTTTGCATTCATCAAATCAGGACGATTTTTACTTTCGGGTCAAATTAACTGTTAGTAAGTTGATCAATTGTCATTGTACTTAATATAAGAAGTTTAAAAAATAAAGGGGCCTCCCCTTATTTTATTTTTATTTTTATCGATTTTATTATAGGTTGTTATAGCGGCATCAGATATACACATTCTGTGAAAATTTCAACAGTCTACCTATTTCGGATCATGAGATGCAGCCTACTGACAGACAGACGACGGACGGACGACGAAGTCTTAGTAATAGGGTCCCGCATGTTACCCTTCGGAACTAAAATCTCCTTTATTTCTAATCTAATGTTAAGGTTGGACAACGAGCAAACAATTAAAATTTAGTAGTGTAGGTAACTAGTAAAACTTTTAAGATGTAACGAGTAGCTCAGTCTTCCTAGATTTCACTTTCCCAGATAGATTTTAGTAATAAGTAACTTTATAAAATCTCATATATTTCTTCTTTAGTTTAAAATGGATGACGATCACAGGATGCACCATGCGCTTCCACGTGTCCTCGGTGGTCCTTATAGCTTTATGTATTGGGAACAGATAGTAGACAGCCTTGTGGTTATTCCGAGCTCTTTAAGGATGGACTCGTTGGCTCCACGTGCGGTCCATGGAATTCGCAAAATACGTTTAAAAGCTTCTATTTTTGTCCTCTCTTTCTGCCTTATCGTTTAGGATTCGGCGCCATAGAAGAAGATTGAGAAGACCAGCGCGCGCACTAGTCTCACTTTATTTTGGCGTCTTTCCATACCTTAGTCATAGCTGCTGTGCACATTTGTATTCTCCTCATGATCTCCTTCCTGCTGCCACCCTCGTTGGAGAAGAGAGCCATGATAGACAAACTGATCGACAAATTCTAGGTCCCTGAGTTCATTGGAGCGAATAGCATACCTGGTCTGTCTACTACTATCACCTTGGATTTTGCCGTATAAATACTGAGACCAACTAGTTCACTCTCTTTCTGTACTCTAGAAATAGTTTCAGCCATTTCCTGCTCGTACGATGCAAATAGCGTAGTGTCATCCGTACATCTTAAGTCGTGAATCCTAATATAATTAAAATTTACTGAACTGAGATTACAATAATTAATTTTATCAAAGTATTCTATGATGCTAACATTCAAGTCAGTTATGACACCATCATGATTTAATGAATTTGTATTATAATTACAGCTCTTTAGTTTAATAAACTTTCGTTAAATAATCATATTAAGTAGAATTTTAAGTAATAAAACAATATACCGGATCCGCCGGATTACCGGATCCGGTTTTCCGAATTGCAATCCCTACTCCGAAACTACTAGACCGTTTTCAAAAAATCTTTAACCGTTAGAAAGCTACATTATCACTGAGTAACATAGGCTATACACTATGATGATATACGGGCGAAGTCGCGGGGAATCAGCTAGTAAAAGACACATTAATTATAGTGTAAAAAAATACACTATTTGCTATGTATTTAGCCTGACGATGGTAGTCAGGACATAAGGATAAAGATTTGCTTTGATTCGATTGATTTGATAAATAGTTGTCATTCCCACCTGCTTTGTATGAGCATTTCAAACGGGCCGGTTTCAAGTAATAGCACAGGAAACATGTGATTTTACCTCCACCGACTACACAAGATCATGGGAAACCCAATTTTCGTATTTTCACAAAGAAGTAATACATCGTGCTTGTAGAGACAAGCACGATCCTTGAGGCACTTTCGGAGAAGGATGACGTCAGTTTTGGACGGAATTAGAGGCAGAGAGAACCTTTACTCGTACAAGATATGTAAATCAATTGAATACTGAATATTTATTGACAGACCGGTGTACTCTCATTTTAATGTATTCGCGGTAAACGATGCAAACATATATATATAGGTATAAATCTCTATTGGACAACAAGCCTGGGTGTATATGTATCGCAGTAGATATTTTTTTTAAAAAGAAGAGAATGGTGCCAATTCTATTGTACCAAATCACTAAACTAAACTAATTTGACAATTCTAAAAGTATTGCTATCCTTATATAACCCCGCACATGAGAAAGGGATAGCAAGATTATAAGAAATGTCAAATTAGTTTTAGCTTAGTAATATTGTACAACAGAATTGACACCTTTGAATTGAAAAATAAACATTGAATTATTGTAAGTGTGAAAGATTTATCAGCGATATTTTTCATATAAATCAGATCGATTACACGCACACCTGCAATGAAACTACGCCTTGACCACAACTCCACTTCATTGTACGCAAATTTCTATCGTGGTATATTATACTAGCGGCCCACAAACGGCCGACAAAATATTTGATATAAATGTCTACCCGTGCGAAGCCGGGGCGGGCCGCTAGTTTATTTATACAAATTTAATTAGGGCTTTGACGTCACGATTAATTTAAACTCTGTGGACGCCGGAGCCGGTTACACAATCTAAATTATGAGAAAATTAGTAACAACTATGTATTTCATTGACCGCAAGCGCATTGCCCATAAAATGCATACTTTACAAGGTCGTCTTGCAGTTCTTACATCTGACGTCAGTCGTCAGCGGCTTTTAATATTCGTCAGTTTTTAGGAAGCCTAGTGCGTTCCAGTGGAGATCCCGGAGCCCTCTTATAGCACGGAGGATGGCCACCGGGGGGGTTTTAGCGAGTCAAAATCTCACATTCCCCGTCTGCTCCCCTTAAGCAGGCGGGTACCTTTTGAAGGTTTCCCCATCGGCAACAAAAAAAAAAAAGGAAGCCTAAGCCCCTATGATTTGCGAAAAAGTATCGTGAACGTAAAGATTTTACTGCTTACCTGTGTTTGTTTATGTATGTCCCTTGTGCGTGAAACGGACTATTCTACATTATTTTGGAGCATATCAATTTACGGGCGAAGAAAGTTAGAAAAAAACAAAAACTAGCGGCTTTTTCTCTCCGTAAGAACTATTCTCGTACTTCAAGGAATATTCTAAAAAAATAATTAGCAAAATCGGTTCAGCTGGTTTCGAGATTTGCGTTTAGCAACACATTCAGCGATTCATTTTTATATTATAGATTATTGAATAGCTAGGTATGTGCTCGTTGCAAATTACTAATCACTATTTTCAACCTGTTTGTGGGCTGAAAATTAAGAATATATTAAAACTATAAATAATAAACATAGCTTTAAAATTTCATCACAATCAAAGAGGACTTAGCAATGTTTATGCTTGACATTCCATTCAAAAACCAGTCACTAAAATGTATTGCCGAATCAGAGACATTCCGGGGAATACCATTGAAGTAGCTTGTTGCAACAGTACTGTAACTCAGCGCATTTGTTAAAGCTGACGACATCGTCCAAAGATCTATTTTAAGCACCAAACCTCAGAGTTGTTAATATACTACGTACAAACCAAACCTTAGATAAACCAGTTTTTAAGGTGACTTATTTAATAGTCCACTTAGTGTACCAACAGCGTACTTTCTGATATTAATACTGAACGATACTAGTGATCACAGTCTGTTCTGAGATATAGCTATTGCCCGGGACTTCGTCTGCATTTGTTTAAAGACAAAATAGCCTTCCCCAGGATATAATTTATCTCCTTCCAATTTTTTATTACGATCCGTTCAGCCGTTTAGTCCTGAAAAGGCAGCAAACAGAGTTACTCTTGCATTTATAATATTAGTATCGTGAGAATAGTTAATTAAATTTAATTAAAAATACGAATCCCATTATCATTATAAAATATATACGAATATATATAATTTAGAAAATAATTTAATTAAGAACACGAACTATTTTGTATTGATTACAAAATGACGAATGATTTTATAATATTTAGCAGATATTTTAGTACCTACTAAAATATCTGCTAAATATTATAAAATATCTGGTGATTATTATACAATATCTGCTTCTTATTTGTAGGTAACCGTCACGCATCAGAGATAGCAGACATGTCGCTGTCTTTGATGAGGAGTTTAGAAGGTGCAAGGGTTCCTCATCAGCCGGAGGAAGCGCTGAGGATCCGCGCTGGGGTGAACACGGGTCCCTGCGTGGCTGGGGTCGTGGGCACCACCATGCCGAGGTACTGCCTCTTCGGAGACACCATCAACACTGCTAGCCGGATGGAGAGCACCGGGGAAGGTACATCATGGTGCTAATTATGTTGACTAAACTAATTTGACAGGACTTAAAGTATCGCCATCCTTATTTAACCCCGCTCATGAGAAAGGGATAGTGTTCGCGATACAAAAGAAAGATGGTTTGCTTGGGGTAGAATATAATTTAAATTGTTTTGAAACTAGTACAATTTGTTTTCTTAAATTGGGTTACAATAGATATAGGGTCCGTGCTTCTTACGGGCTAGCGTAGGCTCGTCTACGTCCCACCGATAGGTCACGACATCTGCGGAGCATGTAATTGGTCAACGCTTATGACGACATCGTGACCCGCAGTAATTGGCTAGTAGGTGCAGCAGCGGCGTGACGCGCTGCAATGGCTGGTGGAGAAATAGCGGCGTAGACAGATAGCAAGACTTTTAGTCCTGTTAAATTAGTTTAGTGATTTTGTACAACAGAGTCGACACCAATATCTATATTCCTATGTGATAAAATTATAACGAGAAAAGATTTCTGATGTTTGTAATGAATAACATCAAAAATTTGTCGACCGATTTAGATTTTTTTACACCAATAGTAAGCTGTATTATCACTGAGTAACATAGGATATTATTACGCCGGCAAAGTCGTAGCTAGTCTATTACTATTTACTATAATATTATTACTATTACTATAATTACTATAATATTATAAAGAGGAAAGATTTGTATTTTTGTGTGTTTGTATTGAATAGGCTCCGAAACTTGTGGACCGATTTCAAAAATTCTTTCACCGTTAGAAAGATACATTATCATTGAGTAACATAAGCTACTTATATATACTAGCTGCCCGTCCCGGCTTAGTTCGGGTAGACAACATATTTGAAAAATGTCTACCAGTGCGAAGCCGGGGCGGGCCGCTAGTGATACATAAAAATACTTACGTAGCTTCATGCCTTCATCTGTCTAGAGTTCTACACTAAGGAATCCTAAAACAAAGCTCGGTATTTGAGTAATTACCTAAAGTAATGGTATGGTAAATAAATATATGGCGCTGTGTGATAATGTCCAAGCATTATTATTATTATATTGTTCATAGCAATGAAGATACACATATCATTTACAACGAAGCTGGCATTAGATGAAATTGGTGGATACGAGTTTGAAACTAGGGGCCTCGTTGATGTTGCGGTAAGGAATAAAGAAAATAAAATGGCTAAGTGCGAGTTGGACTCGCACACCAAGGTTTCCGTACTGTTTATAATAGTATTATAGCTATAGTTTTTTTTGCAGTTTTTTGCATCTTAATGATGGTAACATGTAGACGCTTGAAATGCTCACGGAGTGTGAATAGCTATTTTCTAAAAAAGAACTAATTTACAATTACAAACTTATTATAAGCGGTTGGTGCAACCGTATCTAGGGATCGAACCGCAAAGTTAAACGTGGCATTTAAACTGTTTGTTTTTTTTTTGTAAGGGCCCTCTCGGTATGCGAGTCCAACTCACACTTGGCCAATTTTTTGACATTCAATTCCCGTGTTTTTTTTGGTATATATTTAGTTTGCTATCAGATGGGCTGGCTTGATAATTTCCGAACATTACAACTACTCGTACATTATTATTATTAAAGGACATCATCCATTTTGGCCCAAATCTGAAAGTGCCGGGCCACGTTTTTTTGTTATATTTTGTTAGAGCTTGCCCTTCTGATCATTTTTTTTACTATGGCACCAAACCTGTAGGACCATTGTAGTTGATTTTATTTGAATTCTAAAATCGGAATTTTCATATATTTTTGTTGAAAATAAGAATTCAAAATTACTAAAACAAATGAAATCTCCAGTCATTTCCAACTTTGGTGTCATAGTAATAAATACTCAGACGAACAAGCTTTAATAGAATATACAAAAAAATGCGTTGGCCGGCACTTTCAGATGAGGACCAAATCTCTATGAAACATGGATGATGTCCTTTACTTATTTTCTTTCTTGGGCTTATTCATCATCATCATCATCATTCTCCTGCCCTTATCCCATATTATTTGGGGTCGGCGCAATATATTTCTTGGGCTTATTATTAATTCCTAATTATACATACACTAGATGGACCGATGACCTGATAAAAGTCGCTGGCAAGCGTTGGATGCGGGCCGCATTGAATCGTGGAAATCTATGGGGGAGGCCTTTGTTCAGCAGTGGACGTCTATAGGCTGATGATGAATTATACATATAGCTGCAGTTGATCCCATTAAGTATTTGGTATGGGCGATCCCTAAAAAAAATATCCGTTCATATTATAAAAAAATGTATTAGTGCAGAGCCAAAAGGCTTGAGCTCAATTTGGAAATTTGCTTTTTTCAGGGTAAAGGGACGATGGAGACGTTTTGGTTGATCGGGAAAGAGGGAGGGGTGGACACCGAGAGCCCTAAGTGTCTTCGACTGCACGATTATGACCAGAATTTGCTCGAGCTTTTAATTAGATCGTAAATGTAAGAAATTAGGTAATTTAAGCTAAAAAAGAGCTATCAGGTTGGATCAAAGGATAGAGAGAAATTTACTGTTAAAAAATCGCTTGCGGTCGGACGACCCTGAGTTCAGTCATATGAATAAGTAAAGTATTACTTGTTCTTATGGTTCAGTGTAGGCTATACAAAGTATACAACCCTCTTTTTCGTTACGTGACGCCTACCAGTCAAGTCCTACCGCATGCCGCGTAAAATAACTTCGTTAAAAAACAGCTTTGAAAGCCGTGTGGATTAATTTGAACTATTAGAATTATGTTTCAAATTATTATATAATAAAATTATCAAGTTACAGTTTGATTACATAATACAAAAACATATTTACCTGTGGATATTCTATCTTGATTGCTCACTTCCTATAGAAGCCTAATAAAATTAGAGGGAAAATGATTCTTGGATCGATTTTAAAGTATTATAGACACAACTTTATGTAATTTCACATGCAATGTGTAAGTAAGAGATTTCTATCCATTTAATTATCCACATTTTGATTATTTTAAGGTAAGGTTAATGGGTGGTATGGTTTGTCTATCTTGTATCAAGAAGTAATTTATAATGTAAATAGATATGTCAATTAAATTAAGGTTATTGTTGGTGGGTGTTTAATTTATTTATTTTATTTTGGCTAAAAGGAGTTCATTCGTCTTATGGTAAGCTTCTTGCACGCGCATCCAGTTACACGCAGGATCTTTAATTGTAAAGTCCCGAGTGGCTTGCACTGCGCTCGTTACTCGAGACCTAAGTCCATAAGTATTTCTACCCAGTAAATTCATTAGCTACAGTATCCTAGTATAATACAATGCAATTCGCCACTAAAGGTTTGTTGGCAGAATAAATGAAATCGGGGTGGTACTCGGTTAAAAAAAAATAGCCGCTTAAAGACTGATACTGAAAATAATGACTGATACATGCTAAACGAAAGATATGTATAGGCCGTATGCTTGTGTGCCACCTTAGATTTTTTATTTTTTATTTATACCATTAAGGTGGCACACAAACATACAGCCCACCTGATGGTAAGCAGTCACCGTAGCCTATGGCCGCTAGCAATACCAGGGGTATCACTAACGGGATGCCAACCATGTTATTGGTGAGGACTCACTGTGCAAGCAGCAATACTACAATACTACTACTAGCCCAGCGTATCCTCGTGGAGCACTGGCAACCTTACTTAGCGCGGAAACACAACACTATTACAAGAAGTGTTATTTCACTGCGGTCTTCTGTAAGGCGGAGGTACAGCCCCCAGTCGGGCGGCTCCAATTTAAATGAGAAATCCCAAATCGCCCTACCTCTCTTTTTAAAAGCTCATGGTGTGATAAAGCACTGTACTTAAGCTAAGAAAAACTCATTGGTACAGGCCGGGATTCGATCCTGGGCCCATCGGATGACAGGCCGGTAGTTCAACCACAAGGCCACCACGGCTTAGTGGTATAAAAAAACGATAGCAGTACTTTCGGTCCTGTCAAATAAGTTTAGTTTAATGTTTTCGTACAACAGACTTATCATCATTGTCAGAAATTTAATTTACATATATACTATGTATGGGGAGTCATAATAACATTATCAAGGATACTAAATAGGATGTAAGCTCCGTCCCGCTTCTTTCTCTATAAGAAGGATGATGCGCATCTGAAAGAATGCGGCTTGACGAAGGTGCACTTCGAACGCCGGTGACAAATAACGGATTGAGGAAAGTCTGTCTGTTCTTTTTTGCGTAAGTCACTGAACTACAATTACGTCAACCTATTGCATTACTGTAGCATATTTTCCATATTACTTCATTAACCCATCCGCGAAGGTGTGCACGACATTTACCACCACGTATTATAGTCATGAAGGAAGTTAGTAAAATAACATATTTTTTTTATAGCCGTGGTGGCCGTGTGGTTAAAGCGACGGCCTGTAACAATGAATATTCTAAGCTTAGGTATATACAGTAATCACACCATGAGCTTAAAAACGAGAAAGATAGAACATTTTAAGTCACATTATACTACAGTGCCGGTAGCAGGAACATTTTTCGACTACGTAAGCGAAAACGTGACTCGCGAAATGTGAAAATTGTCATACTAATTTTTAGTTCCAGTTTTCAACGCCGCAGCGCTGTCCATTTTTCAATACGAAAATAGTCGAAGGCGATACGAAAACGTTGTCGCAAATTATTCATGCTTGCGCTACAGTACTTGTAAAGCTGGGTTTCTGCGGGGTTTAACCATGGTAATTTAACAAGAGCAAATACTTTTTGGAATTCATTAGTTTATGTATTCAAATTTATTCGTGATATTTTATATTTTGTTTTTTACATTACTTTTCTTGTGCACCGTAAATTATCCGCTTTCCTTCAATTCCTTCGTACTCAACATCACACCCTTGGTCCTTGTTACTCATTATCATTTTCATCCTCTTCAGTAATATTAACTTTACTGTGGTCTGCGGTTTCCAGATGTTACGACATGCTGGCAGCAATATGCCGCAGCTGGCAACGTGCTCGTATACGCTGGCATTGCTTGTACATAGTATATTATCTACTCTGAGCTAGTGCCTATTGGCTATGGAAGATGATAAGGGATTATCCAAATGAGTTTTATCTATATTTTAATTATTCTAGTACCATATTTTGTCGCTAGATGGCGCTAGATGTCCAACACGTGACCACAGCTACAGCGCCCCAGCGTCAATTTTGTGAACTAACTTGAGCGCCTAAAGACAAGTTACTAGCACAGATAAATCAAAGCAACGATATTTTATGGCCTGTTTACCTCTTTTTTTCTCAGTGTTATGTAGGTAGACTAAACATTTTAAATAATGTTGGCTACTAGCTTGATTTCTTTATGGCTCAATTATTACGTTTTATTTTATTCCAATGCGTGGTGAGAGTGAAACGAATGCGGATTCTTCTTCGAAAGCTTACCTCTGAGAGAACATCACGCACCGATCCACAGGACTTTAAACGCAGGTTTGCTTATTCCACCTTATCTGAGACCGCTTACCAGCTTATAGAAGACCGTTGTCAAATAACACTACTTGGTTATAGTGTTGAGTTTTTGCGGTGAGTAAGGTTGCCAGTTCTCCACGAGGATACGCTGCGCTAGTAGTAATGCTGGCACAGCGAGTCCTCTTCAACAACAGGGTTGGCAACTCGTTAGTGATACCCATGGTATTGCTAGCGGCTATAGGCTGCGGTGACTAATTATTGCCAGGCGGGCCTGACGCTTGTGTGCCACCTTAGCTGTATAAAAAATCTTTGTTAGGGAAACGAGACGATCATGTTCCGTCGCCCGCACCAAGGATTTTTTCAGTCATAATGCTGTACGTGTAATAGGAAGAAGGAGGTCAGCTACAATCAATCAGCTCGTGACCACGCCCGATGCAACTCGATAGAAATGTAAAGAGGTAAATAAAAAAATTAATCGCGATAAAATCCCGGTTTCATGTCATGGATATGTGTTCTAGTCAGACCAAGGTCGTCTTAAGGCAGGCGGGGACCCTTGGGCTCACACAAAGCATTTACCCCAGAGGTCGCTCAGCTGGCCCTGGTATTTAAATTTGGTTAAGTTGAGCGAAATAAATGAGTTTTTGAGCTTTCTGGGGCCTTCGTGAGGTTGGGGGCCCTGGGCACGGGCCCCGTATGCCCTTATACAAGGTTTATCGTAAAGGGAGTCCTGATATTTAGGCAATACAAAGTATCACCTGTGATTGTTACACAGCCGACGTCCCGACTCGGAGATCGTATGTTTTTAATTTCATACTAAAATTAAGTTATGCAATTTATTTCAAAATAGTAGCAACCCTCTTGAGCTATAGCTATGCATTATTCGATGAATGAGGCGCGCGGCGGCAGGCGGTAAACTACAAAGCGCCTTACACGTGCCGCACCGGCTGAAATTAACCTACTCGGTAACAGTGGATTGTGCATCCATTTACATCTACCTGTTTGTTTGATTTCAAATTATCTAAAACTTACCTGTTCTAATGATTATGTTGCTTTATTTGGTCGGACACGTCACGTATTTGTTCACTTTAAGAATATCACGTATCGAAACACTTGCGGAGAGCCCCCGTTGCTCTCAAACGTACCTACATCCATCGCAAATCTCATCAACCAATGCACAACATAATAGTCCTCCTGATTGCTGTAGGTCTCCGTCGACATTTTTGACACAAAACAATTCTAATAAGCAATAACAGAATTATTAATAACAATAACTACAATAATCCGAACAAAAACACACGACTCACGTTAGCAAATTAGCGAAATAAACACCCGAATGCCTTTAGCTGCTTAGAGCCACTGAACTGAATTTTGCCTACAAAAAATATTTTAGGCTTTTATGCAATGGCGGTAAAACGAATTAGTCAAAGGACATGCGCCGAAAGAGCCGCGTAGGCTAGTTGGCGCGTGCGGCGGTGCCTTTGACTCCTTTGTCGGTATTGTGGATAGGGCATGCGGATAGGTAGCGTCCGTCGGCCATTTTGCAGTTGCGGTCATTACCCCAAATATGAAACACAGCTGATGATAGGGTTGCGTTAGCTTATTTGTCATGAAATCTTTAGACACTTATAACTCAAAAACTATTGACTTTTGAGGAAAGTCGTATATAGAAAAGTTGTTCGTAATCATGGGTACTTTAGTATAGTTTCAGACCCACAGTTTTTCTATAAGGGTATTACCGAAAATATAAACAAATATTTCTATGTGAAATATTTTTTACACTGGCATAGCGTAGATGGCATAATGATAATATTAAGGTTATATATTTTCCTAATCCTCTGCGAGTGTAAAGTAGTAGGTATACAAATAACTTTAAATTTGGTTGCGTGAGTTCGGAGTAAACAAAAAGACGGATAATATCGAGATTCGAGATTAATATATTATTTCTTAACCATATGTTTTCCAAAATAAAAATGATACAGTATACAATTTTGCAAGTTACACAGTTCCAAGGCTTTGTATGGAATAAATTTTAATAATTTATACACATATTAACTCACCCGGCTAACGTTGTTTTGCCATGTAAATATTTTTGCTTAAATTTTGTCAAAAAAAAATGTTTGGCGTGGACCACCGTAGTACTTAGGGGTATGAAAAACAGTTTACGTCCTGTCTCACCAAAATTACCAAAAAAAAACCCGTCAAGCCGTTTCGGAGGAGTTTTTCTACAAACACTGTGACACGAGAATTTTATTATTAGAAAGAAATATTTTAGGTTGTTGTCGTTTTGATGCATCAACTACTCAGTATTAGGACAATCTTCACCCGTCAATTCTTGATACCTGTAAATAATTTTAAATTATATAATATGTCGTTTAAGTACCTGATTTTGACAAAAGTAAGATTATTTGGATGGTAAGGGTATGTATGTATACAATGAAACATAGTAATTATTATGAAAAATCTTTACACGTAATGTTATCATTCAATAAAAAAAATATACTCACTGCTCACAAGGCAGACACATGTCTGCATAGTAGATCATAATCCTTGGGCAATTCGGCGTACGAAGTTGAACATTAGAATGCGGTGCCGACATGACAGCGGCACACAGCGCAAGGAGCACACCCACGATCAACGCAATGAAGTTCATGACTGCTAGTGAGGACTTTTTGGCGGGAAGTCAAACTGAGCGGGAGAAATTTAAATTGATCTTTTCGTTTAAAAATAATTTTATTAGTTTTCTTCGATAAATCGTTGAAACCAATTACTCCATCACTAAAATGGGTCCTCCCGATGATGGAGAGGACCCCACAAGCAGTCCAAAGGGCAGAAAAAAGAAAAGGAAGCTCCGCGAAATATCGGGCAGTTCCCAAGATAAGTATGATGGATATAAAGTATATACAAAGCCCAATTATAAAAGATTATTTCTTGAAAACAGCTCGGCGGACTACGTTGTATATGTAGAATCCACCGAACAGGAAAAAATTGGTAACAAAAACCCCATTTCTTTGACAACACTTTTCTCGGAAAATGTGAAAGGCATCATTGGCGTACACCGAATCAATGCTCATAAAATAGGTGTAACGTTTAAAAAAGCTATTACTGCAAATTCTTTCTTAAAGATGGAAGACTTTTTTAATAAACACATTACAACCTAAAAGCACACAATACAAACACATAACAAATTAAAAGCATTCATACCAGCACATTTAACGGAAAAATTGGGGTTTTAAAGTTTGTCCCAAAGGATATCTCCAACGAAGAAATTTACAAAAATATTACATGTGACGCAGAGATAATATCTATAAAACGATTCATGAAAAAAGTCGATGGAAAATTAGAGCCGTTAGGCACAGTAGCAGTAACGTTCGCATCAGCGTTTTTGCCACAATATGCATATATACAACTGTTCAGATATAGAGTCGAACAGTATATACCACCTGTACTGCAATGTTTTAAATGTTTAAAATATAACCACTCTGCAAAAGTTTGCAGGGGAACCCAGATGTGCTCTTGTTGCGCTGGGCAACACTCTTACAAGGACTGCGATGTGGAAACAATAGTTTGCATTAACTGTAATGGCAATCATTTAGCTATTTCTCGAGACTGTCCTATCAGGAGAAAGAAAATGGAAGAGAATAAGAAAAAGTATGTAAGGAATCCCTATGCCACTGTGGTGAGTGCTCCCCCACAATTAATGATGTCAAATCTTTCCCTAACTTAAATAGCAAAAATAACAACAATGTAATAGACTTCAGTAAAATTGCTGAAAACGAAATTATCATTAATGCCATTGTGAAATCTATAGTAGCTCTAGGCAACAATAAAGACAATGTTCCACTAACTTCAAAAAAAAATTAAAGAAATATTTTTATCTAATTTAATTTAATGGATAATTATTTACATATTGTACAGTATAACATACAAAGTGTTCAGAGTAAAAAACCATAATTACAAAAATTATTAACTGACAAAACCATTGACATTTGTTTATTAAATGAAACTTGGCTTACTAACAAATCAAATATACCATATTTTCCTAATTACAATTTCATTCATAAAAATTCTAAAAACAAACATAATGGTGTTGGTATCTTAATTAAGCATGGTTTGAAATATACTGTTTTAACTACCCCTTTTTATGAATCTATACAGAGTGTGGCTATTTCAATCCAGACTCAATCTGGGAATATAGCTATTCTCTGTATATACTGTCCACCTAATAACAACAGATTTGATACAAATAAAATGAAAAACATACTGAATAATCTACCTAAACCATGTATCATTATGGGTGATTTTAATGCACATCATATAGCTTTTGGATGTCGCAGTAATAACAGTAGAGGCAATAGTTTATATAATATCATTGATGAATGTGATTTATGCATTCTCAATGATGGCGCACCAACTACCTTTCCTCATCCCAATAAACAGGCTTCTGCTATAGATTTAGCTCTGGTTAATTCCTCACTAGCTCCTTTGTGTGATTGGCAGGTTCATGATGATCCCATGGGTAGCTATCATTTTCCAACTTTCCTCCAATTAAATGTGCAACCATCTACATATGAAGTTTCTTCTGTAAAAGAAAAGTTTATTTATAATAAAGCTGATTGGTCCAAATATAAGGAATTGTCTGAAACATGTTTCTCCAATCTTGACCTTGAAAATGGGAACTCATTGGAATTATATAATAACTTTGTAAGCATTTTAAATTATATAAGGGAAAAAACAATTCCAAAACGAAAGGAGAATCACAAGCTTAAAATTCAAAGAAAACCAGTTCCTTGGCGGAATGCTAAGTGTGAGGATGCCGTCAATAAATCTAAAGAAGCATTGAAACAGTATAAGACAAACCCTTCTATTAACCATTTCATAGATTATAAAAAAATTGATGCTCAAAAGAAAAAAATCATACAAGAGGAACGGAAAATTTCTTGGCAAAATTTATGTAGTAGTTTTATAAGACTAACACCTGTGTCTAGAATATGGGAATTTATTAAAATATTTAAAAGCATAGGAACAACTAAGAACAGACATCTTAATGATGAATGGGTTCCAGACTTCTTAAATATTCTATCTGATAATTGTGAATATGATCATGATAAACTTTTAACATTATTTAATACTTCAGAAGAAAATAGTTCAAATTCCTTCCTCAGTAAATGCTTTTCTATTGATGAATTACACACAGCCCTACAAAGTAGAAGAGATACCACACCAGGGTTAGATAATATACCATACATATTGATTAAAAAATTACATTTAAATGCACAAAAAACATTACTTAACATTTATAACAAACTATGGGTTGATAACATTATACCAGAATCCTGGAAAACACAATGTGTAATTCCAGTTTTGAAACCAAACAAGCCTATTAATACAGCTTCTTCTTATAGACCTATATCATTATCTTCTTGTTTAGGGAAATTATTTGAGAATATGTTAAAATTACGTTTAGATTACTTTGCAGAAACAAACAACTTAATTCCAACAATTCAACATGGTTTTAGGAAAGGTAGAAGTTGCTCTGAAAGCTTTGTATCACTTATACATGATATAAAAAATGTTAAATTGAATCACTCTAATATGATTTGTGTTTTCTTAGATGTGAAGGGTGCTTTTGACAATGTTAACATACAAGAACTGATTCAAGTATTTCATGATATTGGAATACAAGGAAAGATATCACAATGGCTTTTTGAATTTCTGAGTAAAAGGACAGTATATGTCAAATACAATAATAATATAATTGGTCCAAAAACTGTTAACAAGGGGCCACATTATCCCCCCTATTATATAACTTGTACACCTCTGAAATACTGAAATTTGTGAACACTGAAAATGTTAACATTTTACAATTTGCTGATGACTTACTTTTGTATAGTACAAATCAAAATATTGAAATAGCTCAAAATAATATTAATGAAGCTCTAAAACAATTGTATTTCTATTATCAAGAGAAACTTAAATTAGATGTTAGTCCAGAAAAGAGCTCAGTTTTAGTTTTTAGCAAAAATAACAGTAATATAAAAATAATTTATAACAACATTGAAATTCCAATAGTAAATGAACATAAGTTTTTAGGAGTTATTATTGATAATAAATTAAAATTTGATAAACATATAAACTACATTAGTAAGAAAGCACTGAAAAGTATAAATATTTTAAGACATTTAGCAGGAACTTTTTGGGGTTCAGATCCCAAAGTTATGAGTATGCTATACAAAAGTATAGTCAGAAGTCATTTTGATTACAGTAGTTTAGCATACATGAATGCCAGTAGCACCCTTTTAAGAAAACTAGATGTTTTACAGAATGCAGGCTTAAGACTAATATGTGGAGCTATGTGCTCCACACCTATTAATTCTTTGGAAATAGAAACATGCATACCTCCTTTATCCCTGAGACGGCTACAACTGGCTGAGAGATTCCATCTTAAAATACTGTCTTGCAATAACATTCTCATAGATAGGTTCACTAATCTATTTGATGTTTATCAATCAATAGCAGTTGTCAATTTAACAGCAGAGTCCCTTGCTACAGGACCTGAAATAGTTTCAATTTTTACACATGTTAAAAATAACTCACAAAACATCAATAAAAGTGATATCTAGCCTCTTTACAATTGTTCATATAATGGTCTAATAAATTGTGATATTAATAATTTCCATGTAAATACTATCACTAACAAAGAAGATTTTTTTGAGTTTAAAAACAATAAGTACAATTACTATTTCATTTATACAGATGGCTCAAAAACTGAACAAAATGTCAAATCAGCTTACTATGATGCACAAAATTGTTTTGGAAAGTGTTTTAAATTAGACATTCAATGCAGTATCTTCACAGCTGAATGCTATGCCATATACCAAGCTTTGATTTATGTAAATACCTATGTAAATAGTGACAATATTACCATTGTAACAGATTCTAAAAGTGTCTTAACTGCATTATGTAGCAGAATACTATCATTTAAATGTAACTTTATATTGTATAAGATTAAAAACTTCATACAAGAATGTAAATCAAAAGCGATCAATGTAGAATTTGTATGGGTACCATCTCACAGTGGCATAGATGGGAATGAAAAAGCTTATTCACTGACGCACGTTGAGCATCATGAAGACCACACCAATATTCTGAAGGTTCCATTCACTGTCTATTATGCATGCTTTAGACAAAAATCAAAGGAACTATGGAAACAATATTGGAATGTGACGATTTCAACAAAGGGAAAATGGTATTATGATATTCAAAAAGAGCTTCCAATAAAACCTTGGTATAGTAGATTTAAAAATTATCAAAGCCGGAAATTTATCACAATCATTTCACGCATGAGACTTGGCCATTGTTTAGTTCCAACTCACTTAAATAGAATCAAGATCTACAGCAACTCCAACTGTTTCCATTGTAATCAAGATAACGCCGATTTACAACACATCGTCTTCCACTGTGCGGCATTTAATTTGCAACGGTTAATTTTAGTCAGTGAACTTAGTGAAACTGAAGAAGTTGAAGAACCTGTAAGCATTGATAATGGCAGTAGTAGTTCAAGTGTTGCATCAAAAAGTATTCCCCGCAACATTCATGAATTATTAAGCGATTGTAAATATTTTATTCCATTATTTAATTATATTGTTAATACTGTTGCGAAAATTTAGATATTAAGGACGATTTTTGTTTGTAATAGTTATTTTCAATTTAACACTATATAAATGTTAATATTCAAATATTGTAAATTTTAATATTATTGTGCTTCATTCGAGATATTGTTGTATTGAATACTTTGAATTGAACTTTGTAATAATATGTTAAGAATTGTAATAAGTATGCGACTGAAGGACTTGTTTCCATGTCATGAATAAACAATTTAAAAAAAAAAAAAAGACTGCTAGTGAATGCTCATGATCACAACGCGATCCCATATTATACTAAAGACCACATATATACAGGGTGAAACTTACCGGTAACAGAACCGTTAGTATGGGGTAGTCTGAAACTATAAGAGATAGAAAAGTATTTTCTTAGGAGCCATGCCATGTGTTTGTAATAAATAAACGTTTTTTATATATTTTCTAAAAACTCAAGCATACCGCTGGAATCTAACATAAAATTGTTTTTTTTTGCGCTCTCACTGAACGGCGACCGGTAAAAAAGAATGTTTTGCAATAATGGATTACAATAGTTTTTTTTTTGGAAAATATTGTATTAACCTTTACTGTTTTTTTAGGAACAAGTCATACATATCAATCAGTTTGTTTTATTTCATAGAGTATAACCAATATTGATCAAAGAATGTTCAAAGTTGACGCGTGTGCACCCTTATTATTGACCCAACTGTTCTCTCTCACTCACTCATCAACTCTCACTCATTTTGGTAATAAAACACACTGTATTACGCGATGATGTTAAATTCTGATAATGTTATTGTGATTTAATTAATATTTATTTATCGGCTTGTATCGGTTTTAGTGCAGTAAATATATAATTAAGAGAAACAGTGTTGTTTTCCTGTTGTTGGTTTGCCAGACGATTTAAATTGCTGCTTACCTTATATTTTAGTTATCCTTATAATTATCTAAATTTAAATTGCATATATTTACCGCGAATCAGTTCGACCTTTTGACGCTAGATGGCAGTTTAATTAATTACTTTATTTGCTCCTTAGCAGCTCTGAGGTTCATTGCAAACCTTCCTCACTTGTCACAGCCACTTTACCGTACCTTTCTCTTGGTGGTTATTGTCACTACCGATGGTATCCAGTATCTACGTATACTAGATTGTCGATTGTGTTCCTTTTTCTAGGGTTTCATGTAATTTATATGTGTTCTAGTCAGACCTACAGTTTTTCTACTAGGGGATTACCGAAAATATTAAAAATATTTCACCTAATATAATACTATCCCAGAGCGGCATAGCGTAGATATTATCGTAGACTAAGAATTATCAAACTTCTACGCGTGTGTAAGGTAGTACAGGGTGTTACAAAACTACCCGTAAAGCCGAAAGGAGGTTAAATGGGTTTAAAAATAATCTGGTTCCCTGACATCATAGCTTACTAGGGTTGACAAAATTTTAAATATAAGGTTGTATAAGTTTGGTGTAGAGAAAGACAGATAGTGGCGAGATTTGAGATTAATATATTATTTCCTAACCATATGTTATTCAACATAAAAAAGTATGTAGTATACAATCAATTTTGCACGTTACAGAGTTCCAAGGCTTTTTATGGAATACATTTTAATATTTTATATACATATTAACTCACCCGACAAACGTTGTTATGCCGTATATTTATTTAAAACTTTATGCACAATTTTAGTACAATGGTGGACTTACTGCTAGATCATTTTCTACCAATCGACCACAGACGACAGTAGATACATCGGAGCAGGTGTGCATACATAATATAAACATAGTCGTACTTTTTACTTTACTTCTGTCCAAAAAAAAAAATTAATGTTTGGTGAACCACCCTTATCACTTAGGTGTATGAAAAACAGTTTACGTCCTATCCTCAAACCTACTGAATATACCTACAAAAAATAGGTCAAGCCGATTCGGAAGTTTTATTACAAACACTGTGACATGAGAATTTTATATATTAGAAAGAAATATTTTAGGCTGTTGTCGTTTTGATGCATCATACTTAGTATTAGGGCAATCTTCATCCGTCAATTCTAGATACCTGTAAATAATTATAAAATTATATATTTCGTTTAAATACTTGATTTTGATAAAAGTAAGATGATTTGTACAGAAATGGTATGGATGTACCTATACAATGTAACATAGTAATTATTATGAAAAATCTTTATACCTAACTAGCTTTTGACCGCGGCTTTGCACGCATGGTAAAGTAAATAAGTCAACATGTACCTATACAATGATATTAGTCAATTCTGTTTTACAAAAATACTAAACTTAACTAATTTGACAGCTCTTAAAGTCTTGCTATCCCTTTCTCATGTGCGGGGTTAAATAACGATAGCAATACCGAATACCATTAGACCTGTCAAATTAATTAAAATAAAATTTAAATATTAAAATTATCTTTCAATAAAATATATATATATATATACTCACTCCTCACAAGTCAGACACCTGTGTGCAAAATAGATCATATCCATTGGGCAAGAAGACGAAATAATATTTATCGGTGCTGACATGTCAGCGGCACACAGCGCAAGGAGCACACCCACGATCAACGTAGTGAAGTTCATGACTGCTAGTGAATGCTCATGCTCACATGCTCACGATATTATACTAAAGACCACATATGTACAGGGTGAAACTTACCGGTGACAGAACTACTGGAGTCATCTGAAACAATAAGATAAAGAAAATATTTTCTTAGGAGCCATGTCTTCGATTTTAGTAATAAATAGACTGTTGTTATAGATTTTCAAAAAACTCAATCATAACGCTAGAATTCAGCCCAAAAATACCGTTGCGTAGTTTTAAAGATCTAAGCATACATAGGGACAGACAGCGGGCAGCGATTTTGTTTTATACTATATAGTGATTACATTTTTTAAGGAAAGTACATCCATTACAAGATTGTTCTTAATTGGTAGAGTTTAACGACTAGTAATTAATGAAAGTTGGCGAGTGTACCCTTAATCTTGACGCAACTGTTTTCTCATTCTTATAATAATGGACTTCCTAACATTTTACTTTTAATATGAAGCAGTCTAGGCGTGGCAACAGCTAACAGTATGTGTAAAAAGAACAGTATACTTTTGAACAATCGATATTCCTATCCAAAGCCGTGGTGGCAGACGAAGCGCAGGTGGCGAGGCGATTTGGACATTTTCAATGCGGATTGGCCAACCGCAGCGCAACACCAAGGCAACTGGAAAGAGGGGAGAGAGGTCTTTGCCCAGCAGTGGGACACCAACGGCTATATCGAGTAGAATAGAATAGATATTCCTAGCCAGCAATCGATTTTGGAAAAAACACACTGTATTCCGCGATAGTGTCGAATTCAGACAGTCGAACAAGGCAAACTGGAAAATGTTGGATTTTATGAAACTGGTTTATAAAGTAGCTTGTAAATGCCAATAGTCTTAAAGGAAAACCATTGGGGTGCCGGATTCGGCATCCAAATGGTTTTCCTTAAAGACTATTATATTATAGCGCAGAAACACAACACTACAAAGTAGTGTTAATTCACTGTGGTCCGCTGTAAGGTGGTACAGACCCCAGTCGAGCGGTTCCATTGTATATGGGACAATCCACCGGAGATCCGAATTCGCTCTACCTCTCTTTTTCAGCTCATGGTGTGACTAATCACTGTACTTAAGTTTAGAAAAACTCATTGGTACAGGCCGGGATTTGAACCTGGACCCATCAGATGACAGGCCGTTGCTTCAACCACAAGGCTAAATCATCATCAATTTAAGAAATAGGCTCTTGCCGGTGCTGTGGTAAAGCAATAGTCAAGCCATTTATTCTATCGTTGGCCATCTCTTGCGTCCTTAATCTAGGCTTTTGTAATAAGCCTACCTAAAGCGGGCTACACACCTTCAGTTGTAACTGTACAGTCGAACTGGGCAGTTATAACTGACGCCCCTAGTGACTACACACGTTCGATCACGATCGTCAGTTCAACTGCACAGTTGTCAGCTTTGCCTACACGCGTACGATTTAACTGCCCGCATAAATTACCAATCTTAAAACTAAGAAATATATACTCACACGATTCAGTCGGAATACATTCGTTACCAACTCTGATGTATGGGGCAAAGTCGACATCAGAATTTGCCGTTGACTCCGCCGCCTTGACTGCGGCACACAGGGCAAGGAACACACACATGACTAAAATTACGACGTTCATGACTGCTAGCTCAGAGTAGATGACTGCTAGTTACTGCTTACACCTGAATTCTAAATCAGCAACTGAGCTTTGGACCATGGGCACCTCCGTATTTATTGAGCGCGATTATCACTTAACGTAATATTATTGTAGTTTAATTGTTAAATATTCATTGGCTTGTATCCGTTCTGGTTAAGTCAATAAATAATTTACACAGGTAGTTGTATTCCCGTTGTTGGTTTGCAAGCTGATTTAAACTGCTGCTTACCTTATATTTTAGTTATCCTCATAATTTACTTAATTAAAAATATACCTGTTTTTGCATAATAAGAGGAAACTTTACAGATATATTCAAAGGCTTACAACCTATATTTATTTTGATGCAACACAGCCATTTTCAACAAAAGGAAATATATTAATAAATACATTATCCATGACTCAGAGCACATAATATTATATATCTACGTACAATCCATGAATTCGAATACTTTCGAGTTAAAATGCTGCCTAACTTTTGCCTGTAACTTTTGCCTTGAGGATGGTAAACTTTTTAGAAGACTACCTTGTATTGACAAACTTGCCGCGAATTAGTTCGACCTTTTGACGCTAGATGGCAGTGTTATTAATTTTAGCTTTATCTGCTACTCAGCAACTGTGAGGTTCTTTGCAAACCTTACTCACCGCAACGTTACCTTTCTTATTTTTGTTTATTACCTACATTAGCGAAGGTTGTGTCTAGATTGTGATTATATTCCTTTTTCAGCAGACATCTCCTATTTTAGGCTGTTTTTATTGCTCAGGTATCGGCAGCTTAACCGAAGACACGTGGTCTGTCCATCAGGTTGGTGACTGATCACGAGGACTGTTACCATCGACTTTTCCCACCTTTATATAGTAAAATATATTGCCATGCTTGCATTCTCCCGCGACTTATCCCGACTCGAAACAGGATAACACTGCTTTAATAGCCTATGATAGATGTGTGAAAGTTATTTTTCAGTAGTTCCATTGATTACCCATAATGATGTACGAACAATCAATTTTCATCTCTTTATAATCACAACATATTATAAAGGAAAGTCCCCCGTCGAATCTGTCTGTTTGTCTGAATGTGATAAACTCAAAAATTTAACTAAAATAAAGACTCAACCGATTTTCATACGGTTTCACAAATGAACCGAGTAATTCATGAGGAATATTAACGTGTATGTATATTGTATAACTAAACTAAACATCGCATATGAATTTATTACTGTTATAATATTTATATGCATGTAAATAAAAGTGTAAGTAGTCTAAAACGTGACAATAATATTGATCAAGATGTCAAAATAATAAAGATGCGCGGATAGAACTTGGAAAAAATTTGGCTCTGCAACCTGTGAGAAGCCGGGGCGTGTCGTTAGTATTAATATGGATAAGGAAATGGCCTGTAAGTAACCAGACCAGGATATGAATAATGCCGCTTTTGTCTCAGCTCGATCGAAAGGCGAATGCAATATTATTACTATCTGCATATACGTTACGTACGTAAGAAATCATTGAGTCGATATTGGTGCCAATTCTGTGCCGGTAGCAGGAACTTTGTCGACAACGTATTCGAAAACGTAACTCGCGAAATGTCAAAATTGTCATACTAATTTTTAGTTCCACTTTTCACCGCCGCAGCGCTGTGCATTTTTCAATACAAAAATAGTCGAAGGCGATACTTGTCGCAAATTATTCATGCTAGCCCTACTGTTGTACAAAATGACTAAACTAACATAATTTAACTGTTCTTAAAGTCTTGCTATCCCTTTCTCATGTGCGGGGTTAAATAAGGATGCCAATAACTTTGGAACTGTCAAATTAGTTTTGTTTTTATGTATAACAGTATTGGCACCATTATGTAACGTTATAGTATTTTTTTATTCTATATTTTCAAAATCAAAATCAAATCAAAATCAAAAATCATTTATTCACTTTAGGCCCTAATAAGGCTCTTATGAAGGTCTAAATTACCACCGGTTCGGAAAAAAAGCCACCTGAGAAGAACCGGCAAGAAACTCAGTGCTCTGACTTTTTTTGCATTTAACAATCATTATATAACAATTTGTAACAAAATTCTTCTAGACATTGGTATGAAATTACAAATATCAAAATGAAAGCTACCAAGTTGGTTGGTTGGTTGGTTTTCACAGTACATTATAGTTTATATAACAGACAGTGCCCAATATTTAGTTAGTTTACTCAGTTTCACAACGAACCAAAGGGAGATTTTGTAGATACTTAAAAATAATCACATTTATCTATGCATTTCTTATGTTTTCTAAAAGGCATAAAATGCATAAAAGATGCGTGCATTACTTACAATAAAATTATTCTGTTGAAAATGTAGCCAAAAATATTTTATTAAGATATAAGATAGAAGCTAAGGCACTTGATAAGGTAAAGTAAAGTGGCTTATTGGGGTCTAAACTGAATTAAAAAAATCATTTGTATTTTCATTCAAGTTTAATATCGGAATTTTGAGCGTAATAAAGCGAATTACATGATCGTTTGTATGTTCTAAATTGATTTCACCATAATACAATCCCTGTAAGAATGAGATGGAATGAGCTTGATTTCAAATATCACGCACTGTCAAGGTACCTGCCGGTCAAGGCTTGACAACAATAAATTAAATTACAAAAAATAAATTGCTAATGTCCACTCCTCACCTCGCTGTGTCTTAACCAAATTGCACTTTTAAATGTTACTCAAAGAATTTTCTCAGCAGTTAAGTGTTAACCATTCGATCGGACAATAGCGTGAGGTTATTTTATTTTATATTTTAAAATAACTACGTTCTTTTTAACTTAACTGTTGACGTTTTTAAATTTTGTGCAACGAACAATGCTATAGACTGTTTTGTGTTAAGTGGTTTTTTTCATAACTGCTAAAATGAAACTACCCTCGTGCGTGAATGTAATTCCGTTGCTTTTATTCGTGTTTGTTATTTATGTTGGTGCAAGGAGCTTACGAAAATCCAAAGGTAAGTGTACAAGCCATTAAGTACTTACAAAATTAGGACTAAAATCGATTATATATCTCTCTCTTTCTAACTCTCTGAGCGATAATAAGTGCAAATTTCTTACCGGTTCTACTCGGGTGGATTTTTTCTGAACCCACTGGTTCAATAATTTAGACCTTCATAAGTGCCTCATTAAGGCCTAAACTGAATAAATGTCATTGATTTTGATACCACAAGTATACTGGTAGACCATCGTGGACAAAGTGTCCCTGAAGGGGTAGGTAGAAGTTTAACAACATCTATCTTTCACCGATGATATTCGTAAGTGATTGGTTATTGAATAATGTCTCCATGTGTGGAAAAAACTGTCCTTCGCCCTTAAAGTTTCAAGCCATACACGTTTCCATTCCAATAAGTAGATAACCAGTTACATTTACATCCCGGCCTTCTAAAATCAAACATGGGAGCATCGTATCCCATTATTTAGTAAAGTTTATAGTTATAGCATAGTTTTTAGGGTTCCGTAACTTGAAAAGAAAAAGTAGGATCACTTTCTTGTCCGCCTGTTTGTGTGTCTGTCTCTCAAGAATTTTTATCTCAAGAACGCGTGGAGTTATCAAATTGTAATTAATATGAATACCCGGGTCTATGGTCTCTTTCAGCTGTAAATAAAAGTAATAAAACCTGTAGGTCAATATGAAAAAAGTTATAACCGTTTATGTCGCAAATTTGCGCATACTTTGCGATTTCACAAGGGAATCAAAACCTACAGGGTTCCTTCCTGTTGACCTAGAACCATGAAATTTGACAAGAAATAGTGTTACAGCACAAGTAAAAGAAAAAATCTAAAAACCGTAAATATATAGTTTATTTTCTTTAAATGCGAATTTACAAAAAAAAAACCTGATCCGCGCTGTTGAGAGTCACCGACAAATAATGACCTCTTTTGAAGTTCGCCTATTTTTAACCTTACCTGCAAGTGTAAGACTAAACTACGGAGCTGTCGGTGCGCGAGTTTTTTGACGAGAGGGATACCTTAAATCGGTACCCGTCCGTATAAGGGGAGCAGATGAGATTTTTACTCACTAAAACCCCTCTGTTGGCGAGCGCCAACCAATGCGCGGAGTGACACAAAACAATTGCCGTTCTAGGTCTGTGTTTCGGTGAAAAATGTTGTGTTTATGTGCTCTTTGGTGTTTATGTTCTCTGTGATGTACTCTGTGATTCTGTTCAGATCTATTGTACCATTGTAAATAGTGTTAATTTTCATAAGTTGATAAAAATTGATTAAACCATATAAGCTGTCGCCGATTGTGTTTACTTATTCATTGGGAAGTTGAGGGAATCGCTTACACCCTCCAATGGGCCATCCTCCGTGCATCTACTTCTTGTTATTATTGTTGCATCTCCGTTGATAATTACATCTATACATTTAACTTCTCTTCATTAACCATAACGGTCGGTTGCATGTGTATATCATCACTGTCTCGTGTTATGAGAGTTTTTGTGAATGAATAACAATTGGTTTTACAAATTATTGTTCTCAGTATTGAAGCCGTGACATAACAAAATATGTTATTCGGTCGAGCAGTACCTGCCGGCTGGGATGGACTCAACAAGTGATTGTCAAATTGATAGAAACAGTAGTTATAGTTTGGCAAAAAAAGTCTAGAAACGGAACTGATTTTTTTATACGACTAAGGTGGCTCACAAGCATACGACCCCCTGAAAGATTGTATACCGTCTTAATCAGCTCAGTTAGAGTTCTCTTCTTACTCTTTTTTTCTTGTTACTCTTTTTTTCTCTGAAACCACGCAGAGCCGCAGGAAATACCTTGTTCAAAATAAAGTTACACCAGATGAGCCACAAAAGCCCGGCGAGGAGCAGGTAGAGAATTAGCTGGTCAACGGTCACCGCTTACCACCAAGCGCCGTATGCGTGGTAGATTCTGAAGATTATAAGTACTTTTTTTTATTGACACGAAACAGATCTGACCCAAACCAGAATCATGCAGGAGCGTGCCAAGAATGCTGGCAGCATTGCCACGCTGGATAGCAATGCTGAAGTACTTTTATTATTTTCAAAGTCTAGTCAAATGAAGATGATATTGTATTTTGATAGTGTTGATTAAAACGATATTAAAGTGTGTTTGGGCAGCACTGCAGCCATTCGGGAAGCGATCACAGACCGTTCACAAAACTCTCGAAAATTATAACCCTTCGCGCAGTTGGTTAACGGGAGCTGTATGAAACTTATGTCGACACAAACTGAACAGCTCAGTGAAGTCAATGACTCTCGTATGAACGGGCAAGGTCGTTCTGGCGAAACAAACTTTCATTAAGTACGCATAACATCACGTAACACATAATGCTTAGAAACCGGTCTTTGGTCGAGATACGCGCAAAAATCGGTGTGACCTTGCCCTATAAGTGGTTAAAAATGCGGTCAAGTTCGCGACCGCACGCATAGCAATGTTGGGTTCCGTAGGTAATTTAATAAAAGATTTAGTTTTGGAAAATATTACGCTGTAGGCGTAAGACGCATTCTTACAAATACAAATGGGTTATCGAAGCTATTTAGATCTCATTATACAAATATCATAAAAGCAATGATTCTTTAAAAATAAAGCACTGATGGCTAAATTAGTGAAATTCCATAATCATATTTGTACGTAGTATTACTACTTGCTTTAGTATATTATTTACTCTAAGATAATATAAAAAATGCTCGGACAGCGCCATCTAGTCCTAAACTAAGCAAATCTTGAACTACGGGAACCAATAGCGCGAGCATGAATGGATTGCGACAACATTTTCGTATCGCCGTATATGATAATTTTGACATTCGTTTGACAACGTCAAAACGGACACAATTTTTTAGGTCCACTTTTCACCGCCGCAGTTCTTTTTTCAATGCAAAAGTAGTCGAAGGCGATACGAAAACGTTGTCGCAAATTATTCATGCTCGCCCTACAGACCTTATTTATCAAAATTGTTTGATTAATGTCATGCAGTGTAATTCAATTGTTATAGAATTATTGTACTTTACCACAAAAGGTATGAAAGCGGGTCATATAGTTTTTCACACAGCCCAATTCCATTGTGTAGGTAGTTTCTCGCGATATTTGCCAATCTGATCTTTATTTCGATGAAAAAACAATTTAAAAAACACGTCAAAATCGTGGTTTAGAAGGGAAAATCGACTCCTACTATTGTTGAAGTCGGTTAAAATGTATCCTATGTTACCCGGGCCATATCATATATCAATTGACACCTTATTTATCAAATGGGTGAATCGTTCAGTTACTACAAAGGAACATACGTGTTACAAACATACTTACATACTAGCGGCCCGCCCCGGCTTCGTACGGGTAGACATTGATATCAAATATTTTGTCTACCCGTGCAAAGCCGGGGCGGGCAGCTAGCCTATGTTACTCAGTGATGATGTAGCTTTCTAATGAAAAAAGAATTATTAAAATCGGTCCAGTACTTTTTGAGTTTATTCGTTATATACAAAAATACAAATCTTTCCTCTTTATAATATTAGTGTAGATGTAGAAATGGACATAGTCGACGAGACCGCTGGTCTAGTGGTTAGAATACCTGTCAGCTAAACTAGAGGTCGCGGGTTCGATTCCCACCGAGACAAACATATATGTGACAAACATGTTTGCCTTGCGTTTGGGTGTTTGGTATGTATAGTAAGTATGTACTCACAAAAAAAGTATATATACGTATTCTATCAGCTGCTGCTTCCCATATTACCTTTGCTTAGTTCGGGCCAGATGGCGCTGTGTAATAATGTCCAAGCATTATTATTATAGTCGGGTAAACGAAGTTGAAAAGGCTCGGTATAATGAATTACTCATTAATAATCGCGTGATCAACGATCCTACATCATTCATTTTAATTTAAAAGAGGTGTTCTATTATAATTGTTAATTTAACCTCATTATTATAATTGCGGCGAGGAGAATTCTCTTTACGAGGTAAAGGGAACTTTACTCATTGTTTTAATTAGTCTAGTGGTTTCTGTGATGTGAATTATGTGGGTTTCATGAATACGCATATAAGCTCAGTCATTGTCATAGAAATTTTTGAAGCCCATATCCATCCACTACTCCCCGTCAATGAAAAGAATATCAACGGGTATTTCTTTAATAAGACATTTTATCGAATACCCATTATCTCTAAAAGTTAAAAGAAATCAACGATGCAATCCAGGTCAATTGTAAAAAAACAATTGTCATATGGATACAGATAAGGAATTAAAATTAATGAATTTCGAATCCAATTTAAATTTTGAATTTCGAATAGTTTGAATTAAGAATTTCGAATAATTTTTAATTAAATATTTCGAATAAAATTTGAATTAAGAATTTCGAATAAAATTTGAATTAAGAATAAATCGGAGTGAGCTATCTAATAAAAATAGCATAATGTAATTCATAAATTCCCATCATAGCAACCTTTAATTACCAAACACTTGCATTACGTCTCTATATTATTATGATTAAATTAGAGAGTGACTTACAAAGCACTCTCAGTGAGTCAAGAGTCACGAATTGACACGAATGACGTCACACACAATCCAATTGACATTTAACACGTTACGCGAAGAAATTTGTGCGAACTGGTTTGTGAATCAGGTGGCACGCGCTAACTAATTACTGACCATAGTGAATGAGTCACTTTGGGTCATTACTTGTCGCGTGTCTGACTACTGTCTTGCGTATAGACATAGACAAGTCATCGTGTGAGAAGCATGATCGTACCAATTAAACTATGGCATGTGACACATCTTGTTTTTTTTTTTTATAGCATTAAGGCGGCACATAAGCGTGCAGCCTACCTGATGGTTAGCAGTCAGCGTAGGGTATAACCGCTGGCAATACCTTGTGATCTAAGGTATGCCTATTGACTAGATTATAGTTAGTACGGCGCCATGATTAGAAGGATTTGCTTGTCATAGATCTAGACAAATTAAGACGAAAAGTAGATTTATATCTATCGTATTTTTTAGTATCGGAATTTATCGATACTCAGAAAACAGAAAACTAAAAATGTGAATAAACATTTTCGACATCCCCGTGGCGAGAAACCTATCTCATTAAAGTGAATTGAATATTTGAGAAATTTATCTTTTTACCGGACTGTCAGAGCGAGGGAAATATCGTATCGGCAAAGCTCAAGACAAGTTAAATTTTGCAAAGCTTTAAGGCTTTGGCAGGATTCACTAAATGGTGGACCAGGAGTTCCGAATGTGGACCAACGAACCATTTTATGCGGACCTTAAGTAATAGAATCAGAATCAGAAATTGTATTTGTGAAACATAGGTGGAGATAGAATATTAAAATACACAATTATTGGTGTCACTATGTTTTGCCTCATTGGGCATACAAATCATATAATATTTATTTATTTGGACCACCAACTGATGAAAATACTACACAACATATTAAAAATAGTAAGTGTTCACCTTATTACAGGTAACCTAACCACGTCTACTACAGTATTAGCTACTTAAACATTAAAAATAAGTACAATCTTAAAATTAATTTACTAAATGTTTTGAAAAAAAAATGAAAGTTATTTGAAAAATAAAACAATTTTAAACTTTATGAAAAGAGCCAAAAACACAAATGATGAAACGAAAGAAAAGAAGCGAAAAAACATATTAGGCTCAATATACATACATATCATCTCTTCAATTCCTTCACGGGGTAGGCAGAGAGTATAGAGCGCCACTACATCCTTGACTTACACACCTCTTTTGCTTCTTTTACATTCATCAATATCTTCATACATGCCCGCTTTTTTTTTTTTTATACCACTAATGTGGCACACAAGCATACGGCCTACCTGATGGTAAGCAGTCACCGTAGCCTATAGCCGCAAACAATACCAGGGGCATCACTATCGGTGTGCCACCCATGTTGTTGATGAGGACTCACTGTGCTAGCAGCAATACTACTAGCCCAGCGTATCCTCTTGGAGCACTGGCAACCTTACTTACCACAGAAACACAACACTACATCCAGTAGTGTTATTTCACTGCGGTCTTCTGTAAGGCGGAGGTACAGTCCCCAGTCGGGCGGCTCCAATTTAAATGGGATAACCCACGGGAAATCCCAAATCGCCCTACCTCTCTTAAATAAAGAGTACCTACTCGGAGCCAGCGAGATGGAATACAATCATTGAGTACTTTCGCAATTTGTTCTAGAAAGTGAAACCTTGGCATTCCAACACTTTTCTTCTACTCACAGCGTATCTTTTGTTTTCATCGATGGAAATTGTGTATTTTTTTTTTATTAAATTACATTTTGATTAAAACTGTGCGTCGATAATCGATTTAGGTATATATAATTTTATACAAAGATTGAAATGTGTACACGTAACTGAATATTTATACGTTATTTATTTATTTATTTATTTATTTATTATAACTCCTATATTGTAACTATCAAATCAAATACCTCCTATATTGTAACTATGCGTTCGTTGATCTCAGCTCGTGGTATCGTTGATGTGAACAGGCATTGGGTGGGCGCTCATATCGCACTCACCGCCGAATACTGAAATGATATTTAAAGTTTGAAGGCTTATAGTATGTAAAATCGATGGCTAGTGGCTACTCAGAATTAATGTGTAAGATTTGACTGACATATTCGGCTATAAGAGTTTTAGGTACCACCCAATCACTAACGATTAAGTTCACAAGCACCTAATAAAAATATATGTGTATATTTATAACATAGTATGTATGTTATGTAGCAATACTGATACAGCAATCAAAGTTTGAAGGCCCACTTAACAGTTTGAGCGACGTCAAATACATTTTCGCATGTAAAACAGGAGGCCACTCAAAATTTACGTGGCATAATTTTTATTGGCGTTTCAGAATTCGGTCATAGGACCACTATAACTTCCTATATTCAACAAAAATATTATTATTTACATATTGTAATAATTACGAATGCTCCTATTAACATCATCATCAGCTCCTGCCCTTATCCCATATAATTTGTAGTCGGCGCAATATGCATTTATCTTCCCTCCTTCTCTATCAGCTGTCATTTCTGTATTCACTTCCTTTCTGGCCATGTCATCTGTGACACAGTGCATCCCTCTTTTCTTAGGTCAACCTCGACCCCTGTACCCATCCAAACATAAATTACGAATGCTTCCTTCACTTCCTATAAATGTTACAGATTCTTCAAAGTAAATTACGAATGCTTCTTTCACTTCCTATAAATGTTACAGATTCTTCAAAGTAAATTACGAATGCTTCTTTCACTTCCTTTAAATTCTGGTTACAGATTCATCAAAGTTTACATTCGATGAAAGAAATAAGGACCATTGGAATGTGCAAGCGCAATGGACCCTGCGCACAAAGGTATGAATACCCATAGAACACACTCATGGTAATGATTACGGCAAATAACTCTATGGCCTCTATGGTCTTTAGTATTGTATAATGAGATTGTCGTCTGTCTATCATGGATAGTCTGAACAGACTCAGACACTATAATATCTTATCCACCTTACAGTGCCGGTAGCAGGAACATTGTCGACAACGTTTTCGTATCGCCTTCGACTATTTTTGTATTGAAAAATGAACAGCGCGGTGGAAAAAGTGGAACTAAAAATTTTTATGACAATTTTGACATTTCGCGAGTTACGTTTTCGAATACGTTGTCGACAATGTTCCTCCTACCGGCACAGAAGACCGCAGTCAAATAACACTTTGGTGTAGTGTTGTGTTTCTGCGGTGAGTAAGGTTGCCAGTTTTCCGCGAGGATTCGCTGCGCTAGTAGTAATGCTAGCACAGTGAGTCCTCATCAACGACAGGGTTAATGATTATGTAAATGATAAAAATGCTTGGAATATATAGACTCACTCTGCACAAGTGGCTCCCCGCTCCTGGTAGTTGTAATAGTTTAAAATATGTATTTCATGAAATCAGTGACAAAACCAACTTGGTAGCTTTCATTTTGATATTTGTAATTTCATACCAATGTCTAGAAGAATTTTGTTACAAATTGTTATATAATGATTGTTAAATGAAAAAAAAAGACAGAGCACTGAGTTTCTTGCCGGTTCTTCTCGGGTGGCTTTTTTTCCGAACCGGTGGTAATTTAGACCTTGATAAGAGCCTTATTAGGGCCTAAACTGAATAAATGATTTTTGATTTTGATTGATTCTGATTTTGTTGGCAACGCCTTGAAGATGTCTCTGGTATTGCGGTTATAGGCTACGGTGACTGCTTGCCATCAGGTGGGCCGTATGCTTGTGTTCCACCTAAGTGGTATAAAAAAAACTGTTTAATAGGTATCAACGCTCCGTAACACGAACATAGCTAAGAATATAATCCTGTTCCTCGGAGATGGGATGAGCATCACAACCCTGGCGGCTACCAGGGCGTACCTGGGTCAGAAGTACGGCCATCTTGGCGAGGAACTCAAGTTGAGCTTCGAGACTTTTCCTTATACTGGACTTGCGAAGGTAACCATACTTATTATTACGATACAAATCATTTCACATTTTGATGACTGATCGCTAACACAAACACACATTGCTTGCAGTTAAAAAAATAAATTAATAATAAATAAATTAAAAATTTATAAATTTTCGTCTTAAAATTCTCTAATGATACCCATATTGAGGGAGTTATGACAAAAAATAATAATTGGGCGTTTTGCGGTAACGGCCATCTTAGATTTGAAATTTATGATAGTGTATAGCATTCTTACAGTCAAGGCTTTTCATTTGATACCCATATTGAGGGAGTTGTTTTGTGGTGACAGCCACCTTGGACCGATTTACATTAAACATAGCTAATAACACTTACGACTAATTCACCTTTCGAACAAATAAAATCAAAATCGGTTCATCCATTCCGTTCGGGAGCTACAATGCCACAGACAAACAGACACGTCAATCTTTTAACGCCCCGTCGTGTTTGCATCGAAACATTTGTTCGTAAAAAATTTTCAGAGTTAACTTACGAACATTGAATCTTATCACAGGTATTCTATACCTCAGAAGAGATAATAAATAGTGCGTACAAAGAGCACAGTGAGTCCTCATCAACAACATGGTTGGCAACCCGTTAGTGATGCCCCTAGTATTGCTAGCGGCTATAGGCTACGGTGACTGCTTACCATCAGGTGGGCCGTATGCTTGTGTGCCACCTTAGTGGTATAAAAAAAAATCTAAAATCAAATCTCAATAAATTCTTTAATTCTTAATTCTAGGATGGTTAAGACTAGCTAAAATATAATTTTGATGAAGCCAGAATCAATGTGGTTACAGACTTACTGCATAGACCGTAACGTGGCGGACTCAGCTTGTAGTGGGACGGCCTATCTAACTGGGGTGAAGGCCAACAGTGGGACAGTGGGGCTGAGTGGGGCCGTCAAGCGAGGGGACTGCAAGGGCCAGCGAGATGGTGACCATTCCATCACAGGCTTAATGGACTGGGCTCAGAGGGCTGGGAAAAGCACAGGTACTTATTTTGTTTTTACATAAGATGAGAAATATTTGACATATATAACCGAATTATTCTTACAGTAGGCTTAGTACTAAAAATCCTGAGGAATTTTAATTTTCTGGGTTGCCAAATAATCTAAATTACTCTCTGTACAGTCAGCAACCAATAAGCATTTGGATTTTGATTTTTATACACACAGTATGACTTATGTAAAATGCAAACAGAGGACATTAATAAACTAGGTATGTGAATAAATTTAGCAAAGTACCTGAAAATATACACAATTACACACCTACGAAGAATACAATGAAACTACGCCTTGCCCACACACTACATGTTTATAAACTGACGTCACTTCGTTGTTCGCAAAAATCTACATTTTTTATTTGATCTGAGATTGTACTTTCTCAATTCAGCAGCTTGGAATCTCAACGTTTTTTTTTGCGCGTGTTCTCTTATATGCTGTTATCGTTACAGGAGTGGTGACAACCACTAGGGTAACCCATGCTACCCCAGCAGCTTCTTACGCGCATTCAGCGGATCGCATGTGGGAGGCCGATACCGACATGCCTAAGAATGGACTCCAGTGCGACGACATTGCTTCCCAGCTGGTCAACGGGCGCGTCGGCAGCAAAATTGACGTGAGTTCGCGGCATGTAAAAAAGGGTTCAAAAATTACATCTTTTCGTAAGTGGATGATGAAAAAAGGAAGGATAGTTTTTTTATACCACTATGGTGGCACACAAGCATACAGCCCACCTGATGGTGAGCGGTTATCGTAGCCTGTGGACGCTTGCAACACCAGGGGTATCACTCCCGCGTTGACTATTCTTCCTACTTTTAGTGGTACCATTGGTAGCAGTTTAGCATACAACCCGCCTGAAGGTAAGCGGTCACCATGGCTTGGGTGCTTGCGACCAAATTAATGCACGCTGCCGTCACTAAAAATGTTATTGCATTTGTGATAGGTCAATGTATTTTCATCAAAATGTCTTCAGAAAAGAACGTCTAAAACTTAAGAGATTGGCATCAGGGCATCTAGGGTCGGCAACGCGCGAGATACCCCTGGTGTAGCAAGCGTTTTGAACAAGAAATCTGACTTTAGGTTGTCTTCGGTGGTGGTAGAAGGAACTTCCTGCCGACATCCTTAAAGGACACTGAGGGGTACCAAGGCTACAGGAGTGACGGAAGAGATCTCATCCGGGAATGGATGCTGAAGAAGAGAAATTTTGGAGCCCGTGCCAAATATATATACAACAGACGCGAGCTCCTAGCTCTAGAGCCTCACTATAATACTGTTTTGGGGCTGTTCTCTCCTGACCACATGCCTTATCATCTTGAAGGTGATAGAGATGACCCATCGCTAAGCGAGATGACACAGAAAGCGATTCAGATTCTATCAAAAAATGACAATGGATACTTTTTGTTTATTGAGGGTAAGTAATTTTTTTACTGAAGATATTTGATTGAAATTTAATGTTTTTTATTCCTAGTAACCACAGCTTTGAGTATCACGCATGCTGTCACCTGGTTGTGGTTGTTTCAGTGGGGACCGTGAGTTCAGTATCTCATGTCTAGTAATTTTATTGAGTTTCTTGTCAAAAAATTTGAAAACAGTATTGTTTTTACACTAGCTACTTGTGGCTGATTTTGTACCCCATCATCATTCATCATTCTCCTGCCCTTATCCCATATTATTTGGGGTCGGCGCAATATGTATTTCTCTTCCATACTTCTCTATCAGCCGTCATCTCTGTATTCACTTCCTTTCTGGCCGTGTCATCTTTCACACAGTCCATCCATCTTTTCTTAAGTCTACCTCGACCCCTGTACCCATTCACATTCATACATAAAACCTTTCTTACCACGTTATCTTCATTCCTCCGCATTACATGCGGGAGTCAAATTTAGTTCCAGTGATCTGCCGCCATTTCATCCATCCTGTGTTAATTCTGTGCTGCACGGCCCTGTCCACATCGCCATAATTTTGCATGAGCGAGCCGAGGTACCGGAAGTCAGAGCAAACTGGTATAACCCATTCTCATCATTATCCCGTTATCCCATGTCATTTGTGGTCGGCGCAATATGTTTGTCTCATTAATTTCTTTCTTTCAGTTCCATCTCTGTAATTACGTCCTTTCTAGCCATGCTACATTATATACAGACCGTTCATATTTTTCAGGTCTACCTTGACCCTTGTCTCAATACGCATTATGATACCTATCGTATAAATGGCAGATAATGATATAGATGTACGTAAGGTTGCCAGTGCTCCAAGAGGGTACGCTGGGCTAGTAGTAATGCTGCTAGCACAGTGAGTCCTCATCAACAACATGGTTGGCAACTCATTAGTGATACACCCCTGGTATTGCTAGCGGCTATAGGCTACGGTGACTGCTTACCATCAGGTGGGCCGTATGCTTGTGTGCCACCTTAGTGGTGTAAAAATTTTTTATAAAAACAAAGAATATTTATCAGGCCGGAAATTAGGAAAGACATGCTAATCGAACTTTATGGTGTTTATTTTGAAGTAAACTTTCTAATCTCCATATTCTAGGTGGAAGAATAGACACGGCCCACCATGAAAGCAAGGCTCGTAAGGCTTTGGATGAAACTGCTGAGCTGGCGAAGGCTGTGGAGGCAGCCCTCAGGATGGTGGACATTGAAGACACGCTGGTCGTGGTCACATCCGACCACAGCCACACAATGACCTACAGCGGCTACAGCAAAAGGGGCACCGATATACTTGGTTTTACAAATAAAGTAATTTTTTTTTTTACTAAATTACTCGATTTTGGTGTCAGGTATACGCGCAGCGGTGACGTTAACCGACCTCGGTAGCTCGGCGCCCCTGAATGAGGGTTAAACGTGAATCTATCTTAGAATTAAGGATAAAATAATACATTAAAATGTTGCAAGTGATTGCAAATTACACAGCCACGTAAAAACGAACAACCTAATACAAGTTTGGCTACCTGTCCTTGCTTGGAATTAAAAGGTATTTCTTATGAATAATCATATATTTGTTGAGCACCTAACCTTGAAATTCTAGTAACACTCTTCGCTCAATCAAAACCATTAAAATCATCTACATTAAAATTTGATTAGACTGTACCTACGGATATACAATTCCAAATCGTCCGTAATCGGTATCTACCAACAGATTCGGAGGGTTGTTTTTGCTAAGAAGAATCCAGTTCAATACATTACAGTCACTAGAATCCAGTTCAATACAATACAGACACTACAATACAGTTCAATACAGTACACGCACTTAAACCCGGTTCAATACAGTGCATTCACTAGAATCGAGTTCATTACAGTATAGTCAATAGAATCCAGTTCAATACAGCACAAGCACTGGATCAGTCCATGTTTAATGTAATATTGCAATCGTATCTTCATTTGGTTTCAGTTGAACGCGTCAGACTCCCTACCATACACCACCCTGAGTTATGCCAACGGTCCTGGGTACAAGCCCCACCTGCAGCTCCAGAGATACAACCTCATGTTAGACAATATGAGTGAGTAACTACATTTGAACGCTATCTCTTTCTATAAATGCTTAAAAAAACCCGGCATCAAAAACAAACAAAATAACTATCATATTTAAAACAAGCCGTGGTGGCCTTGTGGCCCTGTCATCTGATGGGCCCAGGTTCGTATCCCGGCCTGTACCAATGAGTTTTCTAAGCTTAAGTACAGTGAATAATCACACCATGAGCTTTTAGGTAGAGAAAGAGAGGTAGGGCGATTTGGGATTTCCCGTGGGTTATCCCATTTAAATTGGAGCCGCCCGACTGGGTACTGTACCTCCGCCTAACAGAAGACCGCAGTGAAATAACACTACTTGATGTAGTGTTGTGTTTCTGCGGTTAGTAAGGTTGCCAGTGCTCCACGAGGATACGCTGGGCTAGTAGTATTGCTGCTAGCACAGTGAGTCCTTATCAACAACATGGTTGGCACCCCGTTAGTGATACCCCTGGTATTGCTAGCGGCTATAGGCTACGGTGACTGCTTACCATCAGGTGGGCTGTATGCTTGTGTGCCACCGTAGTGGAATAAAAAAAAAAACAGCTCGGCCTGGTCCGTGTGTAAATGAGATTTAAAAATAAATAATTATATGACAACATTTATATTATATTGGTAGGAACTGGTCGTAATTGGCACCTAAGAAAAAAAACGTTTGGGGCCAGATGGCGCTGTGTGATAATGTCAATACATTATTAGGTATTCATATATAATGCTTCCGCTTTATATAAAAATAATAAAAAATAATTTCTCAAATTTCAATCCAATAGCAAGAATGGCCCGATACTACAACGACTTGGCTTAAATTACCTCTGACCTTGACATATTTGTACCAAAATTTTCCAAATATTTAAGAATCATTAAAAATATCCTTCATTCTTATATTATAGTTTTTTTATTATTAGATATATTTCATTGAATTTAAATTAGTTTTATAATTTGTAATGCTGTGCACATATGCTTTGGAACACAGTTCAGATAAGATTATACATTTTTCACTTTGTACTTGTTTTTATAAAATTGAGTTCTGTAGATGAATAAATTAAATAAAATGAATATAAAAACGAATTGGGCGCATGATCTTCTTAGGTTAAAAACCACTCTTTCGTTTCATTCCAATAAGATAATGATTTTCAAATGTAGGTAAAGATTCCCCTCGCTGAGTCAGTAAAATGGCGCTTTTCCATTCTCCCTCCATCCCTTAATCGTGAATTTTATCGTCCCATTGGAACTCTCAGAATAAATGCGTTTATTTATACTTCTAACTGAGTGAAGCAATTAAGTGCTGGTCATTTCATTAACTAACTTAACTGATATAACATCAGTAACATCAGTATCACAAAAATAACGTCCCTTAAAAAAAACAACATTATTTGTATCTAGTATTTGCACGTATTATATTATCCACTCTGAGCTTGTATCATTAAAGTGGCTCTTTAATAAGTTCTATTCTGTTAATGGTTGAATGTTAATATAGTTTTTGTATACCATTAAGGTGGCAAATAAGTATACAACCCGTCTGATGATAAGCAGTTACTGTAGCCTAGTGACGCTTGCGACAATAGGGGTATCACTCAGACGTCGCCGACCCTGCGAAATGGTTCTTCTACGTTTTTCTGTACCACTAAGGTCGCAAACAAGTATTCAGCCCGCCTGATGGTAACCGGTTACCGGAGCCTATGGAAGCTTTCAACACCAAAGGTATCACTCACGCGTTGCCGACCCTGCTAAAGGACATCATAAATGTTTCATTGAGATTTGGTCCAAATCTGAAAGTGGCGGCCAACGCATACTTTTTGTATATTCTGTTAGAGTTTGTCCGTCTGAACATTTATTACTATGGCACCAACGTTGGACCTTACAGGCATTTATTTATCTTCTACATTCATTGTTTTCTACGCATTGTTAAATAATGTTGTGTCGTTTTCTGTGTTACCAGATGACATAGACTATAAGTACCCATCCCTGGTGCCGATAGCTCGGGAGACCCACGGTGGGGAGGATGTTGCAGTCTTCGCGAAGGGCCCCTGGTCTCATCTCTTCACTGGCAACTACGAGCAGAACTACATACCCCACGCCATCGCGTACGCCGCCTGCATCGGCCCTGGACTGACCACTTGCAAATGAACCTTATTGTAGTTTCATTAGGACACATGTTTCTTCACCTTACGTTATTATTTTGAGGCTCTCTCACTATTGACTCTCACACAAAAACTTGCGACTTGCGTATTCGAAAACGTAAGTCGTGAAATGTCAAATTTAACATAATTTTTTTTAGTTCCACATCACCGGTGCATCGCTGCTCATTTCCCAAACAAAAATAGTTGAAAGCGATATGCATACGTAGTCGAAAATTGTTGCTGTTAGGCTACTGTACATGGACCGTTGAAGCCTATTGGTAGAAGGCTCCTTTATTCTGTAGTGCTAGCAGGAGCATCGTACGACAAAATTTTCGACAACGATACTTTAAATGATGAAATGTTCACACGAATTTTTTATTCCACTTTTCGCCACCGCAGCGCTGTTTATTTTCCCAAATAAATATAGTCGAAACGAATACGTAGTTGAAAGTAATTCGATAGGCTTCCTGCTAAGGCTATTAGTATCAAAGATCTCCATAAATATCCCAGTACTTTAAAAGGCTATTTGTAAGCTACGCTAGACTAGGAATTGCAGGTTCGATTCCCGTCAGGGCAAACATTTATGCATTGAACAATTTTTTCCTGGATATTTGTTATGTATTTGTGAGTATGGGTTTATTAAATAAGGACTAGGTTAGCCGTGGTGGCCGTGTGGCGCTATTCTAGCGACGCATGTTCGAATCCCACCGGTCAGTACCATTGAGTGTGATTAGCCACACCACGAGCTTTACGGTGAAGGAAAGCAACGTGAGGAAACCTGCATACGTTTGAGAAGAAATTCAAGGAAAGTAGTGCCTAAGAGACGGCGACGGACTCACCATCTGTCACGTTGGCACCAAATTATCTTCGGTGGAAAGTGGTTGTTGTAACGCTTCTGCCTACCTCTTAGGTGACCTTTGTGGGAATGCTAGGAGGTATATTATTAATTATTTATCCGATAGAGTAAATAAGTATTAAATTAGCCTTTTAAGACTTGTTAATTAATGTGGGGCGAGCGAGGTGATCATGTTCAGCCACCGCAAAGGGAAGATCTTCCAGCCAGGCGGGTGTTTTGCTTGGGGAACCGCGGCTCCGACTGTTCTAGTCGGAAACATGTATATATGTGGCAGGATTGTGACGTCATTCGTTGAATGTTGTCCTGCTAGTTAGTCGATTTCTAACGTTGGTTTATGTAGCCGTGAGGTCGCTACATCACTCCCCCCCGAGACCGGAGGTCGATCCAGAGCTTGATTACAGTCAGTGCTTGAATGCTTGCAAGTGCCAGTGTGCTTCGAAGTCTGCGGTGAGTCGAGACTGAGCGTTAGATGCCGACTGAGTCCAGTATTTCAATGCAAGCGCACGACGTGGAGATAAGACGGTGAGCAATGCCGAATGGACTCCAGAAGTGGGCTGTGTGAGGCGGACGTATGTAGTCGGTGGAGAGGTGAGTGCCAGGACCAGTAGCGCGGTGAGTCGGCTGATTTGGACCTGTTGATACTCGATGCTGGCTTGCTGTGTGACTGCTGCTGAAGAATTTGATGGGGGTGGAGAAGGTTGCTGATGTTCACGCCAATATTGGCGCAACGGGGTCACCAGTGTGGGGCGAGCGAGGTGATCATGCTCAGCCACCGCAAAGGGAAGATCTTCCAGCCAGGCGGGTGTTTTGCCTGGGGAACCGCGGCTCCGACTGTTCTAGTCGGAAACTTGTATTTATGTTGAATTGCGTAGAAAACTTCGCTAGCGCGTGGCAGGATTGTGACGTCATTCGTTGAATGTTGTCCTGCTAGTTAGTCGATTTCTAACGTTGGTTTATGTAGCCGTGAGGTCGCTACAATAATGACTTCTTTTATGTACACTATATTATAATAACAAGAATTGAAAACTGATATTTCTAACAATACAATAATTTGAAGAGACTGCCGTCTAGTGGTTAGTATGACTGCTACGCTAGAGGTAGCGGGTTCGAATCCCGCCGGGCAAACATTTATGTGACAAATTTGTTTCGTTGCTTCTGGTTATTAGGTATGTATTTAAAAAAAAAGTTTATAAGTATTCTATCAGTTACTGGTTCCTTAGTTTGGGGCCAGATGGCGTTGTGTGATAAGGGCCAAGCATTATTATTATGTTACTCTTAAATTCACGGAGCCTCATAAGCAATACTCATAAGGTCCGGTCCTTTATCTAGGCTTGCGTGGGGATATATATCCAACACGTAGAGGCCCGTTCGAGAAGTTTAATATTTGGTAAGGGATTCACGTGGCGAGTATCCCTTATCTACTATATAAAAATAAGTCGGGTTTTCCTTCCTGACGCTATAACTCCAGAACGCACGAACCGATTTCCACGGTTTTGCATTCGTTGGAAAGGTCTCGGGCTCCGTGAGGTTTATAGCAAAGAAAATTACTTACTAGCTGCCCGCCCCGGCTTCGCACGGGTAGACAAAATATATTTTGATAAATGTCTACCCGTGCGAAGCCGAGGCGGGCCGCTAGTGATTATTATCATTATTATTGACAATGACAATATTTTAATGTTAAGCTATTTAGTTCATAAGTTTCAATAAATGTTATATTTGTGTGTTTTTGTTCCAAGTAAGCTAAAGTTAAATGATCAATTATATCTGTGTAGAGAAAACGTTTTTTTTTTTCAATACAAACTTAGTTTTTTTTTTAGTTGTCGAGGGGGAAACCTTACGAAGGTACCCGCCTGCTTTAGGGGAGCAGACGGGGTATGTAAGATTATGACTCACTAAAACCCCCCGGTGGCCATCCTCCGCGCATATAAGAGGGCTCCGGGATCTCCAGTGGAACGCACCGGTGCAAACTTTGTTTATACAGCTAAGGCGGCAAACAAGCAACCGACCCACCTGATGATAAGCGGTTACCAATACCAAATACAATCTTGTGAAATCTCATCACCCGTTTGTTGAAAAAGCACATGCTTTACTCTAAAAAGTGCTGTATCGAATACAGACAGATGAAATGAAAGAATACCAATTTAGTCATATTTTATAGGATTCCTCTACTAAATAAGAACTATACCTGTAGGTATATGCCCCGTTCGGTACCATTTAAGCCTAGACAATATTTAAGTAATGGCCATTCTGGTCAATATTATGGTATTTAACATCAAAAATATTCATTTTTTTTTAACCCTGGCAAAAAAATACTGATGTGATGGCTCCCACTTATCGCGAGCTATTTCACTCTTGCACAACTCCTTTGCTTCAATTGCATTCATCAATGTCAATCATGTAATTTCTGCCGGTTCCAGAAACTCTCCAAACTGGAAAATTTGATTATTATTGGAACCTTTGATTATCCATTGATTAGTCGAGTCTTCGCGCGCGGTCTGAACGTCCAGTCACGTGCCTCTCTTCGAAGTGGCGTCTCAATCGACCAACGTAGCGTCGCCGCAGCACCCTGATGATGGGTCGTGGTTGTCCTAAAACACGTGAAGGAAGAAATCACACCTGGGCGCACTGATTGAAGAAACCGTATCGTATTAATTTAAGCGGAATGAAGAAAATTATATAATACTAGTTTCTGCCCGCGACTACGTCCGTGTTAAGCTTAGAATCTCAGAGGAACCCAAAATTTCCCGGGATAAAAAGTATCCTATGTGTTAATCCAGGCTATAAACTATCTGTGTTCCAAATTTCATTTAAATCCGTTGAATAGTTTTTGCGTGAAAGAGTAACATCCATTCATACTCGTAAACTTTCGCATTTACAATATTAGTAGGAGAAGTAGGATTTTGTATTTTATGAATGTAGAACTTGGAGAAAAAGCAAAAGCTGTGTGCCAGTCAAGAGTGAAACGGCGCACTAGACTCCATGCCTACTTGGGGCTACCGCGAAAAAAGCTCGGACATTGCGCTGCCTTGTGATTGTGCCTGATAATGTATGTAGTATAGAAAAAAAATAAAAATACAGACATGAGGATCCAAACAGCAGTAAAAGGCAAAAGCATTTTTAAACCCCTGCGAAAACGCTTGATCAATACAATACAGGATGAGGTTGTAATAACTCATGCTTATCCGGATACTCGTCTCTCTCAGGTCGGTCCCTCATTACTGAGGATCGTGGTCACTTGGTTCCAATTGTACGATCTGCCTCCATCGTTTCCGGTCCATTGACTTCATCACGGCTTGTTGGATATTGATAGAGGAGGTGGCTTGTTTTACTTGGTCACACCAGCGTGTTGGGGATCGGCCTCGCGCTCTTTTGCCTTCTGTCTGCCCAACAATGACTAGTTTTTCCAGGCTGTCATCTCCTCTCCGCATTATATGGCCAAAGTACGTCAGTGTGCGCTGTAGGCATACGGATGATAGTCTATTTGTAATTTGGAGTTGTGTTAGAATAGACGCATTTGTGCGTTTGGCAGTCCAAGGTATTCTCAGCATTCGTCTCCAACACCACATTTCGAATGCATCTATTCTTTGTCTCTCTCTAGCTCGAATAGTCCACGTCTCGACTCCGAATAAGAAGATTGGAAAGATCAGAGCTCTTACTAACCGGGTTTTTGTTTTATAGCTTATACCACGGTTTTTCCAGATATTCTGAAGACGTGTCATTGCGTCTTTGGCCATTGCTATTCTCCGCTTAATTTCCGAGACACAACTTCCGTCACTCTCAATGTTGGAACCCAAATAGGTATACTTATCTACTACCTCGATGTCCTGGATGTTTTGAATATGAGACAGTTTATTTGCACGATCCACCACCATTAACTTTGTCTTCTGCTTGTTAATTGTTAGTCCTAGTTTTTTACTCTCGTTTTCTAATTTATTAAGAATATCTCTCATATCATCAATACAAGTTGTTAGAAGAACAGTATCGTCGGCGTATCGTAGATTGGATATACGTTTTCCTCCAATAGTGAAACCTTTTTCCCAACCTTCTAAAGTATTTCGTATGATATGTTCTCCATATATGTTAAAAAGTAGAGGCGAGAGTATGCATCCCTGTCTAACACCTCTTTTGGTTTGGAAAACATCTGAACAGTCAGTGTCAATTTTAACAAAAGACCGGTTGTTGACATAGAGATTCTGAACTAGGGCAATTAGATGTCTAGGTGCACCCATTTCACTAAGCACCTCCCATAATTTATCCCATTGTACGCAATCAAAGGCTTTGTTGTAATCAATGAAGCACAATATGACAGGGCTGTTAGATTCTCTGCTCTTTTCAATAATTTGTCGGTCATTCAAGATTTGTTCTCTTGTTCCCTTGCCTATAACAAACCCTGCTTGTTCTTCTGGAATTTGCCTATCTAAGAAGTGCTTCAATCTTCGATTTATTACGTACAAGAGTATTTTGCTGACGTGAGGTATCAGTGCTAGGGTTCTGTAATTTTCACAAACTCTTGAAGACCCTTTTTTGTGAAGCGGAACGAACAAGGATTCCGTCCATTCCGATGGCCATCTTCCAGTGTTCCATATGGCGTTGCAAATGTTTAATATTTGTTGGGTAGCATTTGATCCCATGTTTTTGAGTAGTTCGGCAGGAATTCCATCTTTTCCTGGTGCTATTCCATCTTTAAGGATATCGATGGCGTATTCAACTTCTGACAGTAGTATTTCGGGTTCGTGTGGTGTAACGGACAGTTCTTGTATTGCGATGGTTCCCCGGTGTCATATAGCATCGTGCAATATTGCTTCCATCGTTCCAAAACCTGGCTTTTCTCAGTGAGGATATTTCCAGACTCATCAGCAATTGAGCAGGCTTTCGTATTCCGAGATCTGGTCAGTTCTTTAACCTTGCGGAAAAGGTCTCTAGTCTCGTTTTTATTTGAGTTCCGCTCGAGATCTGCAGAGATGATATTTATATGATCATCGAAATCTTTTGTACACATTCTTTGGACCTCAGCGCTAAGTTGTGCATACAATCTTTTATCTTGCTCTGAGCTTAAGCCTTTCTCTTTCAGCTCTCTTCTCTGAATAATCTTTTGCATTGATTTCTGTACCCACACTATATCGTACCCCAGATAAATATATAGTCAACGATCGTGATTGTGTCGGTCCGAAAACAAATGAACGCTAAACTAGGGTAATGAGGTCAACTTCCGAATGTGAGCCGGATTGCGGAATTTGTTAAAACTACAGCGTGCAATTCTGTAGGTATGGTACATATTTAGATACGAATAAAGCGGGCTACACACGTTCAGTTTTAAGTGTACAGTCGAACTTTGCAGTTAAAACTGAAGGTGTGCAGGCAAAACTGACAACTGTGCAGTTCTAAACTGAACGTGTGTAGAAACTAGGGGCGTCAGTTATAACTGCTCAGTTCGACTGTGCAGTAAAAACTGAAGGTGTGTAGCCCGCTTAACATTTATACTTCTGGTGACAATTTAATAATGTATATAACTTAGGGGTTAAACCGCTTACTTGAAATTATGCACTGCTACGTAAAACCATGCGTGTGTTCAAAGCTAGAAGCGCCTATGGTTTTTATATCCTTTCATACATAACTACGGAGTGTATATATATATATTAGTTCCATTATACATAGAAGGGTGGGTTACGGTGACTGCTTACCATCAAGTGGGTGGTACGTTTCCTTGCCAGATTAAAAGTTCTTTTAGAATGCCCAGTTATTGTGTAACCTACACTCGATATTGACTGCAATAATGATCCTTGAAGATAGTCCCCGGCTTCCCAAGGGTTACACAAAAATTAAATTAATTATACATAAAAAGTTCCTCTTGAGTCACTCTTAAGAATTAAGAAAAAATAAGAAAACAATAAAAAAAGCGCATCAAAATCCGTTGCGTAGTTTTAAAGATCTAAGCATAGATAGGGATAGACCGAAGACTAATATTCTCCTTGGGATAGACAGACAGCGGGAAGCGACTTTGTTTCATACTATGTAGTAAAACTGGCAAACTAGTTACCCGCTTGATGGTAAGCGCTCACCGTAGCTCATAGCCGCTAGCAATACCAGGGGTATCGCTCGCGCGTTGCAGACACTGCAAAGATGCAGCACACCCTTCTTAAAAACCCCATGTTGTACTCCTTTGGATAATCAGGGATTCATGATTAAATAGTCCACAAGAAATAAGTAAGTATTGACTGGTTGAGAAATAGGCCAACACACCCATTCACTCCTAGGAAATACATATATGTATTCGTGACACAAACTGACACAACTTTACAATAACATTTTATGTATATGATGTCATAAACAAACAATACAGTCCCGCTTACATGTACTTACGTATATACAAAAGATTCCCACGCCAATGAAATATAATTACATATATTATGCGATATTGTAATCTATATATCTATGTCTAGGAGCCGTCTGTGTGTGACTACTGATTGAGATCTACTGTCACGGAATACTACCAACAAAATCACTCAATTTATAAATGTGTCTGTTTGTTATGAACATAATAATTAAAGATTTTCATTTCTTTTTTAAATCATATCTAATAATAATAATGCCCGGACATTATCACACAGTGCCATCGTATCCCATTTTAAGCTAAGCTTGTATTATGGGAACCAGACAGCTGATAGAATACTTACACAAGATTTTGATTGCGTAACTACATACTACAAAATACATACTTATACCTATACTTTACTAGCAACCCTTCCCGGCTTCGCACGAGCTCACACAAAACCTAAATTAATCTGTAATGTAAAAATGATGTGTCGCTGAATGTAGTAGCAGCTGAACCGATTTCGCTAATTCTTTTTTTAGAATATTCCTAGAGGTACAAGGATGGTTATTACGGAGAAATAAAAATAAAATGCCTGTAAAAGTCTTAAAACGGGCAAACAATGTTTCATAAATGTCTACTCGTGCGAAGCCGGGGCCGCTAGTTGTTGTACATAAAAACCTTCCATAGCAATCACTCTGCTTATTACTGAAAACCGAATTAATTTCCGTTGCGTAGTTTAAAAGATCTGTGCCGGTAGCAGGAACATTGTCGACAACGTTTTTGTGTCGCCTTCGACTGTTTTTGTGTTGAAAATGAACAGCGCTGCGGCGGTGAAAAGTGGAACTAAAAATTAGTATGACAATTTTGTCATTTCGCGAGTTACGTTTTCGAATACGTTGTCGACAATGTTCCTGCTACCGGCACTGAGCGTACAAATTGCAGGCAGCGACTTCGTTTTGAATATGTTAAGAAAATGAATACGAAACACGCAGACATTCACTGACAATAATAAAATACTTATATTGTTATTTACCATATTATGGTATAGCATTTAATAAAAGCTGACAATTTAACCTTTAATCTTTTATTTTAAATACAAACACATGTATGTAATAATGTTATTATCATCACGAAGTCTCTTTCGGAGTAGGCAGAGAGTATAGAGCGCCCCTTCACTAGTTTATATATGTACTAGCTGTTTCCTCGCGACTTCGCCCGCGTATCAATACAATATATAGCCTATTTTACTCAGTGATAATGTAGCTTTCTAACTGTGAAAGAACTTTTGAAATCGGTACAGTAGTTTCTGAGCCTATTCAATTCAAACATACACTCACACGAAAATACAAATCTTTTCTCTTTTTAATATCAGTATAGATTATTATCTATGACTTCACTATTGACTTGCACAATAGACACCGTTTGCTTTTACATTCATCAATCTTTTCAAACCTACATGCTCCCCGAATCCAGTAAGTTTTTTTTTAATAGAAAACCATTTTATTGTATTGAAAATTACATTTCCATGTGTTAGGTTTTAGTCATTTTACTATTCTTTTAAACTGACTTTGTGTACTAAATTTAATTATGCTACTGGCAACACTGATCGATAGGAACCTTTTAAAAATTAACGATTACCGATGGCAGTCTCGGCCAGTTCAGTTCGTGTGCGGGGTTCACAAGAGGAGGACATGTGGAAAGAAGTCTAGCGGAAAGTGATTGTGAAGTAATTGTGTATTAACCTGGAATTAAACGTGACCAAGGTAAATTATTCTTGTGGGTTTTATTGTAACATAGCTGGCTTAGCTACCCATCTGGAGTCTTCTACATTTCAGAAGTGGGATGAGCCCACTGCTTTATTTTTGCTTACATAGAATTGTTTTACTTTGACGATAGTTAATTTTTCAAAACCAACGAACTTTTCTTGTTTTGTCTTCGGGGTCCTTTGAGTTCAATAAATCGTATCTGTGTTGGTCGTGTGGTGGTTTAAGGGGGTTGAACATTGCGTTAATTTTGAGCTACGACTTACCGTTAACGAGATATTGCAATTTTAAATTTCAAAAATTGGACCACGTGTATTGTAACTACCCACTTTGCATATTCAAGGACGGATACATAGATACTGTTACAAGTTTCAGAGACATGCCACGTAGTGAGAAAACACCTTCTCCACGCCGTTTGACAACGCCAGAACACCGCGGGGTTATTGCCCGACCAAGCCGAAGCCGAAGTCGTCTGGAGGCTCGCAGCTACCGCAGTCGCAGTCGCAGCCCTGCCCGTCCTGTCGGGCGGGAGTCTGTTCGAAGTTCACGTGAACGAGAACGCGACCTTGGCCGTGGCGCTCGTGACCATGCGCCGCTTCGGAGCACGCGTGAGCTGAGCCAAAGCTCGCGCACGAGGAGCCTGCGAGACTGCGAACGTGAACTCGCCCGTCAACGGAGCCGGCTTCGCGAACTTGAAGATGCGGTAGACCGAGAACGTCGTCACCAGCGCCCCGAGCAGCGAGAAGGCCGAGACCCAGTCTCGCATTCACGGCGAATGGAACGAGTCAGCGGTGACGTCGCGTCTGCTCATCCGAAATCAAGGTCTCGTAGCCCAATTTTTACGTCTAAAGAAGTAACAAATATTATCGATTCATTAAAATCCCAGGCGCGGGCCGTAGCCACACCATTAACGTCTAACAGTTCGATAAATCACAAAAATATTTTACCTGATTTCGATCCATCAATGAAAAATCAACGTACAGATATTTGGATAAAAAAGGTTAACGAGTGTGCTACGGTATACGGTTGGGATGAGCGAACTATCATTCATTTTGCCATGCAGAAACTGCAGGGACTGGCCAAAGTCTGGTATGAAAGTCAAAATTCAATTTTATTTAGTTGGGTCGAATGGCAAGATAAAATATTAAGTGCTTTCCCATACGACCAAAATTATGGCCAATCCTTGGAGGACATGCTGCGGCGGAAGAGTAAATATAATGAACCGCTTGAGGTCTACTACTATGAAAAGTTAGCTTTATTGAACCAGTGTGACATTAGCGGAAAACGAGCGGTTGACTGTTTGATCCATGGAATAAGTGACAAAACTATGAGGTCAAGTGCAAACGCTCTTCGTTGCACTCAACCTGATCAGCTCCTGCAATTTCTCATGAGCACTCAGGATGCTCCCACTACTAATGCGGAACAAACTAGGGTTAGGAGTAGGGTCTTGCCGGAAGACAATAACACCTCAGCGCGTAAATTCCCGAACCGAACCAATTTACCGTTAACTTGTTTTAATTGTAAAGAACCCGGGCATCCCTATCTCAAGTGTCCTAAGCCGCTACTGCAATGCTCAAAATGTAATCGATTTGGACACAAGGTGGATACTTGTAAGTTTAGAATTGAATCCCAATCAGTACAAAGAAACACGGCTGACTCTATTACTAAAACTATGCGTATAACAGCCTCAGAATCTAATTCCAAGTTTTTCAAAGATGTAGTGGTTAATGGCATGGTTGTCAAAAGTTTTATTGATTTCGGTAGTGAGGTGTCATTAATCGGTAAATCAACAGCAGAATCGTTGTGTCTAGTCTGGAAATTTAATTCACTGCCTCTTAAGGGATTTGGTAACGAAATAGTTCATTCGCTAGGTAGTGTCGAGGCTGAGTTGTGTATAGATGATGTAGCCGCGGTAGTTTCACTATTGGTCGTAGACGATAAATTTCTTGATATGCAGTTGCTTGTGGGTCAATCTTTCACTGAGCAGCCGCATATAGTGGTTCTCAAAAACGTTAGTGAACTGAAATTTCTTGACATTAATAAAGATGGTTTTCCAGTGGCTGAGCAAGCTCAGGGTTTAAACGTATTGGTCTTAGCCACCGCTAGGGTGGAAGTGTTCGGGCCGATTACCATTCGAGCGTCGGTTGATAACCTCATTTCTGGGCATATCCTTTTAGAAAACAAGGCAATTGGGCGACCCAATCAGCAAGTCATGGTGACCGGAGGTGTGTATCGGGTAACGAACGGTATTATTGATGTAGACATAACACCGCTGTCGTTAGGAGCCGCGTTGCACGAAGGCATGCCAATAGCACGTGGTATTAGGGTACAGGTGGTGAACAGAGTAGACTTATCTGCTAAAGATATCTCAAATTCTTGTTGCAGAGACATGAATTTGAATCATGTGATAATAGGAGATACTGTTAATGAGGTCCAAAAGCAAGAGTTATTAGCGTTGTTGCAGACATATAAACATTGTTTTGCTTCGTCACTGAAGGGCTTAGGATGTACTAATGTAGCGGAGATGGAGATAGAGTTAAGCAGTCGCCGGCCTATTGTATACCGTCCATATAGACTGTCGCATAAGGAACGAGAGCATGTTAGAGAAATGATAGGTGAAATGCTGGATGCTGGGATTGTGCGTGAATCTGTTTCAGAATATGCGAGCCCAATAATACTGGTTCGTAAGAAGGACGGAAACCTAAGAATGTGCGTTGATTATCGCTTGTTGAATTCCATAACAGTCAAGGAGAGGTATCCAATGCCGGTCATTGATGATGAAATAGCACGATTGTCTGGGCAGGCTTATTTCATTACACTTGATCTAATTTCTGGGTATTACCAGGTGCCGCTCTCGGAAAACTCCAAACCTTTGACGTCGTTTGTCACTCCAGATGGACAATACGAATTTAATCGTCTGCCGTTTGGTTTGGCAAATGCGCCAGCCGTATTTCAGCGGATGATCAACAAGGTGCTTGGTTCTTCTAGGTTCTCTGAGGCAACCGCTTACATTGCGAATGTATTAGTTTATGGAAGGAGTGTTCAAGAGTGTCTACAACGGCTAGAAAATGTGCTTAGGTTGATAGAAGAGGCAAACTTGACTCTCAATTTATCTAAATGTTGTTTTCTACTAGACAAGATAACTTATTTGGGGTACGAAATCAGTGCCACTGGTGTCCGCCCAGGTGACAAAAAGATCCAAAGTGTTATGGACTTTCCCCGTCCTACTAATCAACATGCGGTTAGGCAGTTTCTAGGGTTGGTAGGCTATTTTCGAAAATTCATAAGGAATTTCGCGGCATTATCGCACCCCCTGAATAAGCTCCTCAAAAAGGATGTGGTGTGGGAGTGGACTGAAGACCAGGAAAATGCGTTCACTACATTGAAGGATAAGTTAGTTGGCAGGCCAATATTGGCCATATATAATCCATCTGCACAAACCGAACTGCATACTGATGCCAGTAAAGTTGGCATCGGTGGGATATTATTACAACGAACTTCAGATAGTGAACCGTTTAGACCAGTTGCCTTCTGTAGTCGGCAAACCTCACCTGAGGAGAAGAACTTTCACGCTTTTGAATTAGAGACATTGGCTGTTGTTTGCTCGCTCAAGAAATTTAGGGTTTATTTGTTGGGCCAACCATTCAAGGTTGTAACGGATTGTAGCGCTTTGCGTTCAACTTTTGCCAAAAGGGATCTCATTCCCCGTATCGCAAGATGGTGGCTATTGTTGCAGGAATACTAATGCACGGTAGAGTACCGTGCAGGAGCAAGAATGACCCATGTCGACGCCCTATCCCGGAATCCCGTGGTTGATGTTGAAAGTCTGACCGAGTCAGAACAATGTCCTTCAGTTATGGTCATATGTAGTGAGGATTGGTTAAGCACATTACAATTAGGTGACTCGGAGTTGCGCCGAATTCGCGATATTTTGTCTAGTGATATCGAACATACGGTGAAGGTGATCTTGTTAAAATAACCAAAATATCTTTTAACAATGATGGAAAGAGCAAAAAGCTTCTTCCATCGTACGTCGGTCCCTATAGAGTAGTCGCGGTGCTAGGTAATGATCGTTAACGTTTAGCAAGTATACCAGGTTTTACTAGTCACAAAAATAAGCGCAACACGACAGTTGCCGCCGACCGCATGTCACCCTGGGTTCATGTAGCGGCGTTAGAAGTAAATAATGAAAACGATGATACTGACGACGCGTCTGATCATACAGATAATGAAATTGAATAATTTATTTACTGATACATTTTTGTGATTAATTTAATATTTCTTGGTATCATTAATAAGACGGTAATAATGCAATGAGTGATTTGAATTAAGACCAATTTTATAATATTGAAATATGTATGTATTATGTATTCAATGTATTCATTAGGTACTTAGTTATTGTTATTATCCTTGAAATTGAAATCAATACCTAGAGATAACTGGCAAATGCAAAACAGATTGTTAATTTGTGAAAATAATTAATGAAGTCATTCATGGAATATTATACAATTTGATAAAGTGATTATGAGATACTGGAATAATTTTGTTGTTTATGAGAATTGAGGGTTCGTATCAACAAAATTACCACGAAAAGTTGGCATGTTGTTTAGCGAGAATGGAGGGTTCGGAACAACATGTCAACAGGAGCATCTGCAAGAATGAGGGTTTGCAGATTAAGCTATTTTCATTGGGTGTGAGAAGGAGGGTTCGCACCACTGAAGATAGTCTGGAAACGAAAATTCAATATATTTTTGCAAGAAGGAGGGTTTGCAAAGATATATTGATTAAGGAACTGGATTAATGAATGAAGTGATAAAGAATTGATACATTCTTGTGGGAACATGTTAAAATACATATATATGAATTGTAGCCTAGCCTTGATCGGAAATTATTACTTTGAAAGTAATATACTTCAACACCAAATAATGTGGATTGGTTGAGCAATTTTATTTTAATTATCTTTTCTCTTTTGTTATTATTATTTTTCTTTATCTGTTATACATTATTGATTACTTTTATGTACACTGTTGATGATCTTTGAATTTAATATGCGAGTGTGACCGGCTAACCGAGTTGTAACTGAACTGGCCAAGTGTTAGGTGGTATTCTTGCACTCGTGCATGAGGACCTGCACGTGGTCAGGATGGTCGAGTGTTAGGTTTTAGTCATTTTACTATTCTTTTAAACTGACTTTGTGTACTAAATTTAATTATGCTACTGGCAACACTGATCGATAGGAACCTTTTAAAAATTAACGATTACCGATGGCAGTCTCGGCCAGTTCAGTTCGTGTGCGGGGTTCACAAGAGGAGGACATGTGGAAAGAAGTCTAGCGGAAAGTGATTGTGAAGTAATTGTGTATTAACCTGGAATTAAACGTGACCAAGGTAAATTATTCTTGTGGGTTTTATTGTAACATAGCTGGCTTAGCTACCCATCTGGAGTCTTCTACACATGCAAAAGCTCAGAAATCAGAATAAATGCTGAAAATAATTTAAATTAATAATCTAAGGCGGACAAAGTGGCGAAGAATAACTTGTACACAAATAGGAGTGTATTATGTAGACGCGATGTTTCAGTAGAGTGAGGGATTCCTTTCAGTAGCCCCTCAACCCTCGTGAGGGATGGTTGTCACGCGGTTCTGAACTTACAATATACGAAAAAAAGCTTTGTTTTAATTACAAGTGCTTCAGCTGTGACATTTGGAATGGGTAAGTTACTTTTGCCATTAAATTAGTTGCGTGTTGGATATCAGTCTTATTTCGTTCGAGTGTTATTAAGAATTAATTGTACATAATACGGTTATACATTAAGTACTTGCTTACTTATTGACAAGTGGCATTATAAAGTGATTATAAAACTACTTACGTGAGTTTAAAATCTATTTTCTTGATTTTTATACCACTACTGTAAAGCCCACTTGATGGTAAGCAGTCACCGTAGCTTATAGCCGCTAGCAATACCAGGGGTATCACTAACGCGCTGCGAATCCTGTTGCTGATGAGGACTCATTGTGCTAGCAGCATTACTACTAGCAACCTTACTTACCGCAGAAACAACACTACATCCAAGTAGTGTTATTTCACTGCGGTCTTCTGTAATGTGGAGGTACAGTCCCCAATTTTAATTGGAAAACCCACGGGTGATCCCATTTCACCCTAACTCTCTTTAAAAGTATTATTTAAAATATGACCTAAACCTAAATTGAGTTATGAAGCATTTCGAAAAATAAACTATTTAATTTAAGAATTTGCTATCTTTTTCTTTCCAAATTAATCAAATGTATCGAACACTCGACATTAGCCATTAAAGCCAAGTTTTAATTCAATTATGTCAATTGGTTAATACAATTAATTTCATCTTATCTGTCGTTGTTGGCATACTTCCATCGCAGAATCTAGTTTGTCAAAGGTCAAGGCCACTTTAAGATAACCAAAATCATCTTGCAAAAGTACTATCGTACGGTTAGCTTTAAGTTCAACGGTCACCGCAACCTATGAGCCTGGGGTGCGTTACCAATTATTGTAGCGACGAAAGTTTGAATCCCACCGGTGTACCATTAATTTATTCTAAAAACTCAAGTGCAGTGATTAGTCTCACCACGAGCTTTACGGTGAAGGAAAACATCGTGAGGAAACCTGCATACGTCTGAGAAGAAATTCAAGGACGTATGTAGTGCCTGAGACGGCGAGGGACTCACCATCTGTCACGTTGGCATGAAATTATCTTCAATGGAATGTGGGTGTTGTTACACTGCCTACGTCTTCGGGGAATACATGATGTGACATACAACGTTATAAATATATTTTATACTAGCTGCCCGCCCCGGTTTCGCACGGGTAGACATTAGTTTCGGAGCTTAGACATTTATCAAATATTTTGTCCACCCGTGCAAAGCCGGGGCGGTTAGCTAGTTTAATATATAGTCTATGTTACTCAGTGATAATTTAGCTTTCTAACGGTGAAAGAATTTTTGAAATCGGTCCAGTAGTTTCGGAGCCTATTCAATACAAACCCACAAAAATACAAAAATACAAATCTTTCTTCTTTATAATATTAGTGTAGATGTAGATAACTAATGAAATAAAATTACATTACAACTTCCATTAGGTCCTTCCAACTTCACGATATCAAAATCAAAAATCATTTATTCAGTTTAGGCCCTAATAAGGCACTTATGATGGTCTAAATTACCACCGGTTCGGAAAAAAAGCCACCAGAGAAGAACCGGACATATCGGACAGCAACCCCTCTTGTTGCAGGCTCCTTGGGCTAATCCGCTTACCAGTAGGGCCGTATGCTTGTTTGCCGCTTGAGCTTAAAGACTATGTTATTTATTGCTCTTGGTACCTCACGACATTAATTAATTTAGTTACATCTTGGCAAAGCTTCAATGTTAGTATATAGGGAGGAATATTTATGCAAATCAATCATGTTTAAGACACGATCTCTTGTTTGTTTAGTTATTGCTTCCAATTTCAATTATAGGCTTAAGTAGTTTGTTTTATAACTAGCTCTTTCCCGATACTTGGCTTGCGTAGAAACACAAGGATTGTGTGTGCTTATGGAATTTACAACGGTCTACTGCACAGATAATTTAACTTTGTTCTCTAATTCTTTTTAGGTTAGCTTTTGTGTGTCATACTTTTTCTCTAGACTGTTTATAATTAAGCTGCCGAGAACCTTATGTCTAGACTCCCGATTAAACTTTTTTTTTTGTTTACGATGGGGAAACCTTCAAAAGGTACCCGCCTGCTTAGGGGAGCAGACGGGGTATGCGAGATTTTGACTCACTAAAACCCCCCCGGTGGCCATCTTCCGTGCTATAGGAGGGCTCCGGGATCTCCAGTGGAACGCACCGGTGCCCTCCTGCACTTTGCCTGAGCACGTCCCGGGGGCAGCCATGTCGCCTCCCTTGGAACTCTCGCGTGCTCTTTACAGCACTTGCCACGTCGTGCTGCCACCAGCCCCACTCTGGCTGCCCACGGGCCCGTCGGCCCCCTTTTAGTCGCCTTTTACGACAGGCAGAGGATACCATAGCCAAATTCTAAGCGACCCTGAGACTCTCGCCTAACCTAAACCTAGGTTTAAGGTATATAAGTTGTACGTAGTATATTATGTACTCTGAGGTTAAGGTAACCGAAATACAAGGTGTTTTCATGTGAAATATAAAAAATATTAACATAACTTCTAGTATGTTAAGGCTGTAGTTGTATGAAATTGAATATTTTGTATTGTATTGTACAAATATAAATAGGAAGAATGTATTTTAATTTGTAATGAATAAACTTGAAAACTACTGAGCCGATTTGAATAAATCCTTGACCAGTAGAATTCTATATTAGTACTGAGTAACATGGGTAAAACAGCCTAAATATTATCACATATTCATAAGATATTCATACATACATTACATATATATCATCACGCAAAGTCCCTCACGGGGTAGGAAAAGAGCATAGAGCACCGTGTACTCTTGACTTACACACATCTTTTGCTTCTATATGTTACCAAAATATTACAAAGTATATATTTATATAAGTATATATATATATTTACACATGTTACATGTATATGAATATCGCTGTAAAATTATGTAAATTACCTACGGAGCTTTTGAACAGTTTACATTTCGACTTACAAAATAATTTCTAAACGGGAAATTTTCCTTGGTATATTAAATACGTCAACATGTACCAGACAATTTATTTACGTAAATTACAACATATTATCATCTCTAATTATGGGTATCAAAACCTAAATATGATATTAAATCTGAATCTGAATATTGGCCTATTCAATACGCATCCAAAATTCAAATCTTTCCACTTTATAATATTTTAGTATGGATAGCTATTGCTCGCGGCATAAGTAACTATGTTCTATGTTCATGAATTTAACTTCAAAAACAAAAAATATGGATTTTCATGCAAACTTTCATCCCCTAATTTATCCTTTTAGGGGTGGAATTTACAAAAATCCCGAAATACCTTTTGTTTAACAAATATTATGCGGATCTTCATAATAATATTGGTGCTTTCCCCCGTGACTTTGCCCACGTAGCAATATGGTAAACCTATGTTACTTAGATATAATATAGCATTAAATATTATCCAGCGTGGCAATGCTGCCAGCATTCTTGGCACGCTACCGCATGATTCCGGTTTGGGTCAGATCTTTTATCTATAAGTGGGGAGGTAGGTAGGCATTATATTGTTAACATTCGATTATGTAACGTCTGAAACTAAAAAAAACTAAATTAATATTAGTTCATCCGTGTAGGACCTACAATGCCACAGACAGACACACACTTTAAACACCCCTCTTTTTGCGTTGGATGTTGAAAAGGTCCTAAAAGTTAGCACAGTGCCTTGAAGATCCTTCAAATCATTTCAAAGCTAATGGGCTATCAAATTGATCGTCCAAATAAACTCTTAAAAGGTACTATCATTCCATGCATTGTTTCTATTTGCGTGTTATGGGCACTGAAATTTGAAAGCGAATGAGAGATGGGACGGTGGAACCTGTTTGCAGCATGTGTGAGTTAAAGTGAATAATCTGATTAGTCCAAAGCGTTCAATTGTTCAAGATTCTTATTGTTTATGACTAGGGACTACGTAAGTAAGTACTGGTAAATAGGACAAAAAAGAGTTTATAAAAAGCCCTGTCGGATTTTTGGTGTCGGTTTTTCTGGAAAATTTATTGAATCGAAAACTTTTTTAGACTTGTTGATCGTTTTTCTGGTAGGGGTAAAACTTACGGACTCGTGTCACCGACATGTGACATGCTAATGTAACGTGTAGTTTATTTGTCTTGTCTTTCTTTAGATAAAAAAAATACAACTATATTTACTTCTTCTCTTATCAAATGGAAATTAAAAAGTCATGCTAATCTGTAATCGTGTTACTGCCATCTGACCTTCACATCCGATTATACAGGGAAAATAGGTTACTTGGATTAAACCAGACATGTCCGTATGAAATAAGCCTCCTCCATAGATAATAAAAAATCCTAATATCCATACACATCTATACATATATACAATTCTCGTCTCAAAAGTGTTTGTAACAAAACTCTTGCGCGTTTTGTTTTTTTTTGTGTATATTCGGTAGGTCTAAGAATTAAATAAGAAGATAAGGGTGGTCCACTCCAAAATTATTTATTTTATATTTGGCCAAAAATAACAGAAACTATTTATAAGGCAAAACAACATTTGCCGGGTCATCATCATCTGCCTATAGACGTCCACTGCTGAACAAAGGCCTCCCCCAAGATTTCCACAATGACCGATTCAATGCGGCCCGCATCCAACGCTTGCAAGCGCCCGTTATCAGGTCATCGGTCCATCTAGTGGGGGGCCGTCCGACGCTGCGTTGTCCAGTGCGTGGTCTCCACTCTAGAACTTTTTGGCCCCATCGGCCATCCGTTCTACGAGCTTTGTGCCCTGCCCATTGCCGGGTCGGCTAGTTATTATTATAGTAATTTGTTGCAGCTACCCCAAACGTGAAATCTGAAGAGAAAAGCGGCTGCTTCAAGCTGCAGAGATGGTGTAGAAGCCGCCGCTGCCAGCTATGGCGGCTGTTGCTGCTGCCCTTCATCCCGATCCTGGCCCTGATAGTGCAGACCACGCTGTCTCTCAGGAGCAGCATCACTAACGGCAGGGATGTCGCTGATGTGGAAGAACAGGTATGTTTATTTATTTATTTACTTCATATAGTACGGAAAGAATTGTTTGACATGATGCCTACGGCTACATTTTACCATTGCACCTCTCGCCACCGGTGGGAATTCCTCCCCACACATTGGAACCAAAATCCCGAACTGCGCCGTTCCGAAAGAGCTTCCTCCCGCGCACAATTAAACTGTTTAATGAGCTCCTCGCCGTGGTTGACCAAAGGAGTACAGCATGGGGTTCTTCAAGAAGGGTGTGAAGAGATTTCTGGAGGGTCGCCAACGCGCGAGTGATACCCCTGGTGATGCAAGCGTCAATAGGCTACGGTAACCTCATCAGGCGGGCCGTATGCTTGTTTGTCACCTTAGTGGAATAAAAAACTCCTAAAAATATGAAATTTTGTATTATTTAGTACATTTACACAATAATACAAACACATCCATACTAATATTATAAATGCGAAAGTTACCTTTTCACGACTGAACGGCTAAATGGATACGTTAAATTGTTTTTTTATTTTATTTTATAATATATACAAAAAATCCGACGCACTTATTATATTACACGAGTAGAAATTATAAATTTCAAATACCTACAGGAGTAGGTATTTGAAGATTTGAATTTATCGACGCAAGTCTTGTTTACGGTTCAACGCGTGATTAAACGGTCAAATAGAAAACGTCTTTAGTCGTACTCCTCAATTTAGTTCTATCTTTTACATTGTTCTGTACCTACAGCGGCTAAGGGGCGCGCTGGACCTCAATTTGACAATTCTTTTCAATCAACAGAAAATGTTGCCTTCATATTCAACGCCCGACTGGGGACTGTACTTCCACCTTAAAAAATACCGCAGCCAAAAATAACACTACTTGATGTAGTGTTGTGTTTCTGCGGTAAGTAAGGTTGCCAGTGCTCCACGAGGATACGCTGCGCTAGTAGTAACGCTACTTTCACAGTGAGTCCTCATCAACAAGAGGATTGGCAACTCGTTAGTGATATCACTATTACTAGCGGCTATAGGCTACAGTGACTGCTTACCTAAGGTGGGCCGTATGCTTATATAGTGGTATAAAAAAACTGAGTCGGTGTTGGCGGGAGCTGCTAGGAAGATAGGTAATGCATAGAAATCAACCACCAACATATGTTTGATTAATTTGTTATTCCTGTCATGTAACAGAATCGATTGGAGAAATCCTTTTGATTTGAAACCACATTAACTTTCATATCGGGTGGTGATATATGAAAATAAATACATATTTTATTCTGTCTGTGTCTCGCCAAGAATTTAGGTAACAGGTTTATTATCTTCGGCTAATACTATGCCTCCTTAGAAATCACTGGAAGAGGCTTTCATAAACAATCTAATTAATAGACTTGTTGGAATAAACGAAGGCTTCATATATTGTATACTAGCTGACCCGACAGGCGATGTCCTGTCTTATTTTTTTTATTTTGTCCATATGAAAAATACACTATAGCAAAAGAGACCTTTAGCTTATCGCGAAATTAAACAGGTTCCGTAATAACAAACACAAATAAAAAATAATTAGCGAAATCGGTCCAGCCGTTCACGCGTGATGCCGTGACCAAGGGAAATAGGCGTTCATTTTTATCCATAGAGATTTCGATAGGCCTTTGTGCTTGATGCAAATAAATAAATAAAAATGAATATTTAGGATCCCGCAAGATACAATGGTTTGTTCCATTTAATCCAATCTGTACTGATTTTAGAGTAAAGATTTTTAATTTTGTTTGTAATTAATAAACTCAAGGACTAATGGACCAATTTTAAAAATACCTCTCTCCAGTAGAATGCTTTATTACTGAGTAACTCAGGCTAGATGTTATATTGCTAGGCGGGGAAAGTCACGGAGTCATCTAGCGTATAATAACTGCTAATATGAACACGATCAAGGGTGTGCTCCATTTTCAAGAAGATATATAAGTAATACTCGGTATTACGATATTTAAGTCTGAGACTACAGCACGATTCAAGCCAGACCTTAGACTCCTAGGTGGAAATATACATACGGAAGATCGCAAAAATAATAACATCTTCGAACGGGCCTCTACGTGTTGGATATATATCCCCACGCAAGCCTAGATAAGGGAGCGGACCTTACAAGGCTTCGTGAATTTAACATTTTTTTAGGAAATCCTTATTTACTACTGTTATTGCTTGATTATAGCCATATTATTATTATTAGTAATTAGACTTATTATTAAGGCATGTTACTTAACAAGTCAAGGTATAAATATTTTTACTAACATTAAGACCATTGAATTTTTTTTTAGTTATTATAGCTTTACAATTTTAATTAGTTTAGTTTTGCAATAGGTATTTGTAAAGTTTTTTTCTGTTTTTAACCCTTTTTTGTCTTACCACCACTCATAATGGCGAATGTTGTGAACACCTGTAATGGGTTTACATATCAGAACTTGTTTGATTAAGAGTGTTTCCTTAATATTTCTTAATATGTATACTGTTGGTGTTTCTTAATAAATAAATAAATTAATAAATAAACGCCAACTGGCCCCAAACTAAGCAAAGCTTGTACTATGAGAACCAGTAGCTGATATAATACTTATATTTTTTCGTAAATACATACTTATATACATACCAAACGCCCAGACGCAAGACAAATATATTTGTCACATAAATGTTTGCCCCGGCGGGAATCGAACCCGCGACCTCTAGCGTAGCAGTCAGGTGTACTAACCACTAGACCAGCGGTCTCGTCATTTCCTATTGTAGTTCAAACAACGCCCTATTGTAGTTTTATGTTTCTGCGGTGAATAAGGTTTTTATCAGACGGGACTTTTTTTTAATTACTTCTTTAACATACTCAATGCAAACACAAATGTTTATTACGCAAACTGGCAAGAATCGAACCGGCGACCGGCGGTATATTCAAACGCAAGCGCCGAGTGTAATTAAAAAAACGCATGCGATCAAAATGCTGCAAATAAGACAGTCAGAATGTTGTACACTTGATGACAAGAATTATGTAAACACTACAATTGCATTAAAATGTAAACAGTGAGTTGAGCAAATAGCTTAAGTATGTACCTTCACTCGTAGAACATTTCCTACATGATTCCAGTAATCTAATCCATTTGTTTACGTATAAATGATCGATTATACTGGCGTTCACTACTTTGATCTTCACTTTCACCTTGACCGTCTGCAGGAGCAATTGCATCAAGATCAGTGTCATCAGAATTATCTGCATAACATACAAATTCGGTAGTGCTGCGTGCTTTAGAAAGTGATGGAGATAGTAGTCAATCTGTGCGTCCGTGTGCGTAAAGTTCTGCTCAAGAGATAGGTAAAGTTGCGTGAAGTATTTTACATACATATACATATTAACACGCCAAGACTTGACTGTGTGTAAGTCAAGAGTGAAATGCGAATGCGATTTATACTCTCTGCCTACCCGTGAGGGTCTTGGCGTGTTGATATGTATATCTCTTTTGCTTCTTTTACATTCATCAATCTTTTCATACATGCCATTCCGAGTACTCTTTACCTTTCCATCACTAAGTATTCTGGTGATTTGATTTACAAAGTTGGACCTTGGCCTGCCATGGCTTCTTCTTCCACTCACATTCGCATTGTATATGTGTTTTGTCAGTCTTTCATCACTCATTCGTTCTAATTATTATATGAAAGGTGAAAATACCCTGCTCGCTGTAAGGGACAAAATAGTAGCTGTGTCCTTGTCTTGTATATTACTACTGTATAGCCTTCTCTTTGTGTGTGTGTGAAGAGCAGAAGATGTTTTGGGCTGTATTAGTCACTCCCTCTACGGTTCAAGTGTATTGTATACAGAATGTTCCGCTTGGTACCATTTAAACCGAAAGCTGTGGGTAATATACGTCATGTTGAATATACATCCGCAAATATCAGAGGTCAACAACCTACCTATATCTAGCTATGAATAGTTGAAGTTCCTTAGGGAAATCCTGTGGTGGCAAGCCTAAGTCCTTAAAAAACAATACCTACTCGTATTGATGCACATACGGTGGCAAGTCCTTAAAATAACAATACCTATTGATGCACATACTTTTTATACCATGATGAGTGGGGCCATGACATCAGTATTTATAAAAAAAAATTATATTCGATTTTAAATATCATAATATTCACCTAAGTGGCGTTTACTTCAATGTAGTCTTTTTGGTTTTAACTAGGACACCCTGTATGTGTACAGTGTCTCTTATTCTCTTTATAGTTCCTGTCGACCTTCAAGAACGGTATGGTGTTCTAACAATCCTATTTCAACTGCCTGTTTTTACTCCAAAGCCTTCACCATACATGCTATTCATGTTGAGATTTATCTAGCTTTAAACAAACTTAGTTCGAAGATATATTCATAGCGACTCCCACGCATTGTCCGTGTCTAATAGGATTCAAGCTGCAACAAATCATCATTATGTAACATTCAATAATTAACAAGCCCGTTAAACGGTGTAAATAAAAGAAATATTTTGGAAATTTACTCATTAAGCCCTGTCATTGATAACAACCACGGCTGAATAAAAAAAATGTTTCTTGTTCGATATTAAATTACCTCTAGAGGGCGCTGTATTCAATAGAATGACCAGGAATCGATTGACATCATATTCATCAAAGTAGCATACATAAATAATACAAAAATACATAGGCTGTTAAAATCATAACCCTTCCTTTTGCCTTCACCGTAGTCGGGTAAATGGAGGAGGTGTAAAATTGACGTGGACGTAGCCATATGGGTATTTATAGAGGTATTCTTCGAAAGGAATAAATCACGATAGGGTCGGCAACGCGCGGAAACCCCTGGTGTTGCAAGCGTCCATAGGCTACGGGAACCGCTTACCATCACGTACGCGGCCCGTATGCTTGTTTACCACCTTTTATAATAACAACACCGTGTATTAAAAAACTCAGAAAGGATTTTCTCGTACGTTATGCCATAATGAACTTAATTGTAGATTTTCGTTGTCAGCCGTACAATAAAGTTTCAAGTAGCGAGTTTTATAAGAATATTGAATAATGCTATTTAATGTCTTGTGGAGACTGGTCATCAAGCCTTTTTTGATTAACTACTAGCTTACATCTTAATTTCAAGCGTTATATACTTGTCTATGGGTTAATATTATTTTTTTGTGTTATCAATTGTTTTTATATATTATTTTGAGAAATAGGTATCCATGTTAAGTTAGTATTTGAAATGTAAACTTTATGTAATTCTTTTGGTTTTTAAAAGAGTAATTGCTGAGTTTCTTGCCGGATTCTTCTCAGCAAGACCGACCTTCCGAATCCGGTAGTAGATTCTGACGATTTGAAAGTGCTTGCCTGTAAAGTCTAGTCAAATAAAGATCTTTTTGAATTATTATTTTTTTGAATTTTGAATATGGCGTGTCGGTTTTATAATGTTTCGTTTAGGTAGATATCTTACCTATGACCTAAATGCCAATGATGTACCTACCTACTGCCTTGAATTATTTCCAGAAACATCAAAAAAAAATAAGGGTACTGAAAATAAATTAATTTACTGTTTCAAAAGGACTTGTCCATGGCCGAATTTATATCAAAAAAGTCTACTGACTTATGTTTTCTATAAGTATATAAGGCAATTATTAAGTCCTTAAACAGTACCAATACGTATAGTCCCAATACGTACCGTAAATTTTCGTCGACACGTTCGATAGTAATAATACACGTGCCACACCATAGGTATAAAATTCAAAATCATTTTTCTATTTCAGAATATTTCCACTCTCAGTGTAATTTGTTTGCTGTCAATTTTCATAGCACCCAGCGTCAGTACTGAGCCGCGTCACGTCATGTTTCCATGAAAATGTATTGGTTTACCAACAGATAGATAAAAACAACGGGTTGATGAATGGAATATATTACAGGATTATCTTTTTAGGATTCCGTACCTCAAAAGGAAAAAAAGGACCCTTATAGGATCACTTTGAACGCGTGAGTTATCAAATTGGAATTCATATCAAATACCCGGGTCTATGTTCTCTTTCAGCTGTAATATCAAAGCTGTAAGTCAACGTGAAGAAAAGATTTGACCGTTTATGTCGCGAACTTTCGCATATTTTGAGTTTTCACAAGGGAATCATCCTATAGGCTACTTCCCGTTGACCAAGGATCATTAAATTTGGCAAGTTGCAGTGTTTTACAGCACAAGTAAAGGAAAAAGTCTGAAAACCGTAAATATGTAGGTTAATAAAAAAAAAACAATTTACAATAACAATCTTACAAAAATATCACTTCCTCTCCTTACGGAACCCTTGGTGCGCGAGTCCGTCTCGCATTAGTCCGGTTTCTTTACGTTCATACTGGAGTGTGAAGGGATTGATGAAAGTAAAAGAATCCCAAAAAAGTATGCAAATAAAAAGTCAATAGTCAAATGTCGCTCTATAGTCTCTGCCTACCCCGTGAAGGACATGGCATGATTGTATGTATGTTTATTACAAGATAATACTGAAGTGTACAAAACCATTTTTAATTTATAGAGACAAAACATATAAAACTATAAATTTACAAGAACAGATATGAATATACCTAATAGATAAAATATTAGACCCAAATCAGTATTTTTCTTCTTTCTTAGTCTTAAAGCGTTGTTTATTTTATATCACTAAGGTGGCACACAAGCATACGGCCCACCTGATGGTAAGCAGTTACCGTAGCCTAGCGAGCAATACCAGGGATATCACTAGCGAGTTGCTAAGCCTGTTGTTGATGGGGAGTCATTGTGCTAGCAGCATTACTATTAGCCCAGCGTATCGTCGTGGAGCACTGGCAACCTTACTTATCGCAGAAACACAACACTACAACAAAGTAGTATTATTTCACTGCGGTCTACTGTAAGGTGGAGCTACAGTCCCCAGTCGGGCTCCAATATTAATGAGACAACCCACGGGTGATCCCAATTCGTCGGGATTTGAACCTGGGCCCATCAGATGACAGGCCGTTGCTTCACCCACAAGGCCACCACGGCTTCGTTTATAGAAACGGCCATAAGAAGCAAAATTTTCATAAATTACTCAATTAAATCTAATAATTGTATGGAAAACTTTTATTGAAAACAGCGCTTCTATGTTAGCGTCAGTAGAGAAATTTAGAAATGACGTTTTGGAACGAGTAAATGAGTGGATAAAACTGTTTTCTTCGCATACATGTTAGCCCCACCGGTTACGTCCGTTATCTAACGACGCCTCTGGCTCTCCAAAATATGACTGTAATATTCTGTTACAATTTGTTTAACGGTGGAACGGATGTTTTTATATGAAAAGTAAACCCTTAATCCTTTTAAATTAAATGGAAATTGGATTTTCCTGTCAGCAAATTTTCCCTGACAGGTGATTATTAGTAATCGGCTTATTTGACAGAATTGAAAACAATTTTTTTTGGCTCAGTGTTCAGGCAGTGAGATTTGTGTAACGGGGATTCATATTTTTTATTTAATTATCTTTGAGTTATTTAGCAACTTGCTATCGAGAAAAGCGATTTGTTACCTCATGGTAAGTGTCACGCTCATGCATGCAATAGATACAGTCCCACCCAGAATCTGTGCCGGTAGCAGGAACAGTTTTCGACTACGTATTCGAAAACGTAACTCACGAAATGTCAAAATTGTCTTCATTTTTTAATACAAAAATAGTCGAAGGTGATACGAAAACGTTTTTGCAAATTATTCATGCTCGCGCTACTGTACTAGTCCCGCGTGGTTTGCACTGCGTTCGTCACCTAGAAAACTTAGTTCATTAGTATCTTTTGCCTAGTAACGTAACTAGCTCCACATTGGCTCCACATGCTAGCCTCGCATTCCAAAAAATCCTTATTTGGCCCATGTTGAATTTGATTCTATGATGTACACTAGCCTTTTTATGCACATAATATCATTGTGTACTGTTTGTACGTAAACATTTGAGACGTAGTTGGTCATATTTACACCTGGTAAAATTAATGAAACAGTCTGACCGAAATAGAATGCTTCTGCCCGTGACTTCATCCGCGTTGAGCTTAGAATCCCAGAGAAACCTCAAATTTTCCCGGGATAAAAAGTATCCTATGTGCTAATTCAGATTATAAACTATCTGTGGTCAAAATTTCATCCAAATCCGTGCAGTAGTTTTTGTGTGAAAGAGTAACAAACATCCACCCACACATACATAAATCCATACTCACAAACTTTCGCATTTCTACATCTACATCTACACTATCTACACTTCTACACTAATAATAATGTAAGTAGGATTGCGCAGAGCGATAAATAAAAGATACGATGTGTGGGAACTGGGAGTGCAAAATGAGAATGTTAATTTTAACGCATCAATTTCATCACCAGGTGAGCAGAGCTACGGAACTGGGCAAGTTGGTGACCAGACTCCAGCAAGAACGATCTGAAGTGGCCTTCTTCATCTTCACCAACGGAAGCACTTTAAGGTAACCTGCTTTTAGTAATAATTAAAATAATAACCGTGGTGACCGCCATGTAGGGGGTTCTCGTGGGGACTCGGCGGTCACTGTCCCGACAGTCGTTTCTGCGAACGGTCTCATAGCGAAGAGTCTCGACCAACACCTCAAGACGCTCTCGCTCGATGTTTGGGTCAAGGGTCGGATACAGAAGGCAGTACTCCTCGACACGGCACGCATTGTCAGGAGGTTCCTCACTTTGTAACCCTAACCACCGGTAGCTTGGGCTGGTGGATCTTTTTATAACATCTATTTTTTTTGTAAGAATATTGTAAAAAATCACCTAAACTAAGATGTAAAATAAATAAAGGGAATAATAATCATAGATTTCTGAAGGGTCGGCAACGCGCGATTTATACCCCTGGTGTTGCAAGCGTCCATAGGCTGCGCCAACCACTTACCATCAGGCGGGCCGTATGCATTGCCACCTTAGTGGTATGAAAAGAAATAGTTATCATTGTCGGGGGGTTCCTCGTTATGGGTGGCTTCCTAGTTTAGGTGTACTGTTTTTTTTTTTTAAAGAATAGGTCTCGTCAATTAGCGTGTTAACTTCTATACGGACGTTTTGAATGGTGACATAACTTACATTTTAAGGGTGTTAAGAAGATTCTGTTTTAAAATTAAGTGTAAATATAGGTATAATTTTTTTCCTTGGGTATAATATTTTTTTTATACCACTAAGGAGACACAAGCGTATGGCCCACCTCATGGTAAGCAGTCACCATAGCCTATAGCCCCTGGCAATACCAGGAGTATCACTAATAGGTTGCCAACCATGTTATTGATGAGGACTCACTGTCCAGCATTACTACTAGCCCAGCGTATCCTCGTGGAGCACTGGCAACCTTACTGACCGCAGAAACACAACACTACATCAAGTAGTGTTATTTCACTGCGGTCTTCCGTAAGGTGGAGTTACCGACTCCAGTCGGGCGGCTCCAATTTAAAGGGGAAATCCCACGGGAAATCCCTAATCGCCCTGCCTCTCTTAAAATCAGTAGATCTCACGATGCAATATAGATTTTACCTTCTAAATATAACGTATACCACGCATGGCTATTAGCAGAAGCCCACGCGAGCGAAGTTACAAAGGAAATGTAGTGTACAACTTGTACAAGGGAAATCTGATAATATTTCCATTACAAAGCATGTCACTTTGCTATCGGGCTTTTAACTGTCGGAGCTTCATAACAACTCAACGATAATTAAAAAGATATTTCATTACCTACTTGGTAATTTGTACTTGGAACTTGGTATGTGGACGGAAATTTATGAATCTGTTTTTTATGTAAATACCTAAACACGAGTAAAAAGTTTTAAACACAAATTAGGAAAATAAAAATTGAAACCCACGCTAATCGAAATCGGATGAATAATTATGTAGTTTCAGCGCTACGAAGGTACATACGAGTAGCTAATTAAATATGTTGTGGTTATCAAATGACTAATGGATTAAACAAATATTTTTAGTTATGCACTCATTTTACACTACATTTTCTTTGTCCGTGTATCTACAGAATATTTAATCTAGCATTCTGTTGGTGAGAGAAATGTTGATTCCCTTCAGATGCTTTTGAGTTTATTCATTACTAGCTATGCCCGCGACTTCGTACGCGTGGACTAAATATAAGGTTGCGTTAGATTATTTTTTAAGAAAATTTTAGACATCGAAACTCAAAAACTATTGACTTTTGGGGAGAGTTGTGAATAGAAAAGTTGTTCGTAATCGTCGGTACTTTATATGGCTTCAGCTTTCATAACCCTTTCTGTATAATCCGGGATATTCTAATTCTATTTTTACTCCGGTGAAATTGCGGACAAACGCTAGTTCGCAATAAGAGCACAGTCAATATATTTTGATTTAATTAAATTCCCGTGGTGTGTATTACAAAGTTGGCGTTAATGTAGGGTGTGTTTGCTATAGCTCGCAATTGTCGACCTTCTATTGAGAGAGATCGCTGGAATAAGGGCCTTTAACGGAAAATAAGGCCATCCAATCTTGAGGCACTGAAACACCTTGTAAATGCAGGTGATTGGTCGCTCAGGAAATTGGCAGACATGTTGTATGAATAAACTAGCGATCAAAAATCAAATCAAATCAAAAATCATTCATTCAGTTTTGGCCCTAATAAGGCACTTATGAAGGTCAAATTTACCACCGATTCGGAAAAAATTGGCATCTGAGAAGAACCGGCAAGAAACTCTCTTTTTTCATGTAACAATCATGATATGACAATGTTTATTAAAACTCTTCTAGACATAAGTAGGTATAAAAAGAGAGGTAGAGCGATTTGGGATTACCAGTCGGTTTTCCCATTTAAATTGGAGCCGCCAGACTGGGGACTGTACCTCCACCTTACAGAAGACCGCAGTGAAATAACACTTGATGTAGTGTTGTGTTTCTGCGGTAAGTATGGTTGCCAGTGCTCCACGAGCATACGCTGGGCTAGTAGTATTGCTGCTAGCACAGTGCAACAACATGGTTGGCACCCCGTTAGTGATACCCCTGGTATTGCGGCTATAGGCTACGGTGACTGATTACCATAAGGTAGGCCGTAATTTTTTTTTTCAAATTTCGGAATAAATCCTGCCTAATTGGTTTTGTCACTGATCCAACTCCGGCTTACCACGGGTGCATTATACATTAAAACTTTCTTCAAGGATCACTACGTCTATTACTGAAAGCTGCATTGTAATCAGTTCGTCCGTATGAATAGGCAGAGACGAATTAGTAACGTACAGGTTTCCTTTAAGACGCGCTTGTTTATTTTTTATTTGTTCAATGAATAAAACAGTAACAGCTTTTTTTCTTCGCCACTCTTAGTAGGAAATACGTAGCTATTTTATATCACTCAGCTGGAGGCACACAAGCATTCGGCCCACTTGATGGTAAGCAGTCACCGTAGCCTATAACCGCTAGCAGTACCAGAGATATCACTTTCTAGTTGCCAACCCTGTTGTTGATGAGGACTCACCGTGCTAGCATTACTACTAGCACAGCGTATCCTCGTGGAGCACTGGCAACTTTAATTATAGGTATTTATTATTTATGTGTAAAGGTTTTCTTGTCCTTAGGTCAAATCTGACTCAACGTTTCTCCGGCACCGACAACGCTATAAATCAGATGGGTGACCTTCCCGTGCTGACCTTCAAGAATCGCTCCAGTCCTGTCAGCGGGGACACGTTCAAAGCCGAGCTCGAGGAGTTGAGGTAAGTAAGGAGTTAGATATACTTGGCACACTTCAATCCTCTACTGAATAAGTCTATGGTGTAAAAATTAGTCTGATGCATAGAATCAGTAATCGACAAGAAGTTTGGAGTTAATTTGGGAGATAAGTTAGGAATGAAGGTAAATGTACTTTAGGAGAAATTTTAGGTGCTTTCGGGGTAAGGAATATTGAAAAAAAAAAACATTCTGATAGTGTACTCTGAACAATTAACTTTGTCGGGTTCATTAAAATAAATAAAACGTTAAATCAAATAAAAAATGCAGGTCTTGAAAATATTCTTAATTGAATTAAAAATCTTTTAGAACTTGGTAGACATACAAGTGCTTTTAGGGAATTTCGTGGTACTACTTCGGAGTGTTTCCAAAAACTCCACGAAGCATTCTAATGCTTCGTGGAGTTTCTAAAGCAAATAGATACTAAGCATTTCAATAAAAAATGAGTAAATTAAAACTAAAATTAATGTAACACTGGCCGAAAACATTATTGTGTATCCAGGGCCCTCAATTCCTAAAAAAATACACAGATGAGAAAATCTTACTTTTAAACTCAGAACAATAACTAAAGCTGGCTAAAGCTATTTTACTAATAAAGATTGCTCTAGGGTAAAATAGCTTCAGTAATTTGTACCTACCAATTCTAACTAAGATAGATAGTTTGATCACTGTACAACCTTCTTCGCTTGCATTTATTGGTGTTTAATGGAAATGAATAGCTCTGCTGTGGCTCTCAATACCTGATTTATATAAACTGGACCTGTGAATAAAAATGTACGGTTGATTGAAAGTTGATGGGTTCAGTTTTAAAATTGGAATATTTTTTTTCTAACGTTGCTGGCTGAAGTAGGGTCTCAGCCAAATGTGTTTTTTTATAAAGAAACTAGCGGCCCGCCCCGGCTTCGCACGGGTAGACATTGATATCAAATATTTTGTCTACCCGTGCAAAGCCGGGGCGGGCAGCTAGCCTATGTTACTCAGTGATAGTGTAGCTTTCTAACGGTGAAAGAATTTTTGAAATCGGTCCAGTACTTTTTGAGTTTATTCGTTACATACAAAAATACAAATCTTCCTCTTTATAATATTAGTATAGATTTTAATATACTAGCGGCCCGCCCCGGCTTCGCACGGGTAGACTTTTATATCAAATATTTTGTCTACCCGTGCAAAGCCGGGGCGGGAAGCTAGTATAATATATAGCCTATGTTACTCAGTGATGATGTAGCTTTCTAACGGTGAAAGAATTTTTGTAATCGGTCTGAAAAATAAAAATAAAAATTTAGGGTTGGACTACCCCTAACATTTAGGGGGATGAAAAATAGATGTTGGCCGATTCTCATAGATACCGGATAAGCACAAAAAATTTCATCAAAATCGGTCATGCCGTTTCGGAGGAGTATGGCAACGAAAACTGTGACACGAGAATTTTATATATTAGATTATCCATAAGGATAATTCCGATTCAATCAGAATCTGCCTGCCCAGAAAGGGACTTGGTATGTATGTTACTAAATCAGTGTTTTAATGTTGTTTACATCTACGTACCTTTGGTTTTTCCCGCCACTAGCTTGTCCGCGACCCTATCCGCATCATGATTGATCTTTTTTTTTAAAATCTGGGAAACCCTACTTTTTCTATATTAAAACTTTTGACTTTAGGTCATGGTAAATCAAAGTGCCATACCAAATTAAAAAAAAATAGCGTTATCGATAATCAGAAGCAAATACTCCAAACTTTCCAATTACATGTTTATATTAGTATTTCCCATAAAAATGTTAAAGGTAGCTATTTAGATTTATTTAACAAACAATAACCTAAAACCTAACCTAACCTAACCTCAAAGTAGATAATATACTAAGCTTCCGGGTGTGGACTAGCTGCTACAAGTGCTTGTACGATATAATATTTCCTTCACAAATATATTTGCCAAGCCATATTCAACCCTAAGCGCCAGACACTTCCAAGAAATATCTAATCATAAATTCAAAGGTTCAGAGAATTCTAAATTAATCCTCCAACGTATGAGGATTTAATATTACGTAAAGCTGCGATAACTTTTTTTATATAACTAAGGTGGCAAACAAGCATACGACCCGTCTGATGAAGCGGTTACCGTAGCCAACACCAAGGGTATTGCCGTGTTGCCGACCCTATTGTTGATGACTCACTGTGCTAGAAGCATAAACTACTAACGTCTTCTTCTTCTTCTTCCTAAGTATGCCAATCAATCCCTTCAGGGATTGATTGGCATACTTAGGAAGAAGAAGTGTTGAGTGTTAGAGAATTTTCATGTTGCAAAATTTCTCGTGTTTGCCGCATTAAAATGCCTAGTGTCATGCATTCTAACGCCCAATGGAGTTTCTGGAGACAACCCACGGCAGTAGCAGATCGTAACACGCCTTTAGATTAGAGGTAACCTATTGACCAAAATGATAAATCACTTAACCCAAAAGTCGTATTATGGCATTATTTCCAATGCTCCTATAAATCAGTCACTAAATGAAACTTTACTGCACATATCGACACCAAAAATACACATTAAAGATCACTATAACACAATTTACGACACACTGGAAAAAATCTCAACCGCTCCGTCTGATTCCCGCCAAAAAAACTCTGAAACTTAATCATTCACCGACTAAACCAATACAACAATTTTAAAAGTAAAAAGAAATATAAAAAAATACTGATTCTGGTTTGGTCAGATCTTTTATCTATAAGGAGGTAGATTCAGTTCTTTTTTTTATCTGTTTTGTGTCTATAAAACCAGCGGTATTTCGTATAATAAAATACTGTTATCAAACAGAAAAAAATATTTTTGTCTGTTCGGCTTAGAAATCTCGTCGTTAATGAACTACTTTACCACCGCTCTGGAAAACACCTGAGACGAAATGATTGGTTATTTCAAGAATATAATTCAAAATTAAAATTGCTTAAATTTTAAACTGTCAAATTTAAACCTGTCAAGAGAACGTCAAAACAAACTCTTCAGCATTCTTAAAATTGCTTAAATTTTAATCTATCTAATTTAAATCTGTCAAGAGAATGTATTACAACACAAACTTTCAGCTTTCTTCCAACTCAAATTAGTACAAGCCCGCAGGGATTAAGATAATAAATAAATATCAAATTTGCCAACGCGTATTGAGAAAATTTACATCTGCTTTTGACATTCAATGTTTCTTTATCCGTTATCCTAGAGAAGAACTTTACGTACATTTTGTTTAATAATAAGCTTCTCTTCATTGACACTTCTAGGCTACACAAATTATACTTCCCAGACAATTAAGGCTCAATAGCCCTAGCAAAAACAAATTTCGACAACGCATTCGTATCGTTTTCAACTATTTTCGAATGAGAAAATAAACAGCGCTGCGCCGGCGACAACTGGAACTAAAAAAAATTATGAAATTTAGATATTTTGACATTTACGTTTTAGAATACGTAGTCTAAACAATTCTTGCTCGGGCTACAGTACAGAACAACTGAAAAAAGAAAAATTATCAAGCACTTCTGATATTCAACCACAAGCATATTATTATAGGGTATTTTTTGCAATAAGCCATAATGGACGGCACTCCTTGCTTAGTAAATTGTGTTTGTATGGATCTTACCTCGTTAAGGGCTAGTAGCACACTCTTGTTAATGGCGCCTTTGTAAGGACATTAAAAAACTATTATTATGTCACACCACACCCAACGGCAAAGTAGGTGCAATTTAATAATTGTACGCTGTATATTAACCACTCTGTAGAAACAGTCAATAGTCAGTAATATTGTAACGACAGGCGGCCCGCCCCGGCTTCGCACGGGTAGACATTTATCAATTATTTTGTCTACCCGTGCGAAGCCGGGGCGGGCAGCTAGTATAATATGTAGTCTATGTTACTCAGTGATAATGTAGCTTTCTAAAGGTGAAATATTTTTTGATATCGGTCCAGTAGTTTCGGACCCTATTCAATACAAACATACACACAAAAATACAAATCTTCAATCTATTACTAGCTTATGCCCGCGGCTTCGCACGCCTGGTAAATTGTAAGGCCAAATAAAAATTTTCCGGCGTCTAACTTCGATAATGACGGATTTTCATACAAAATTTCATCGCCTATTTTACCCCCTTAAGAATGGAATATCCAAAAATTTTCAAATACGTCTTTATTTATTTTTAACTGAAAGGCCACATACCAATTTTCATGCATTTAACCTCAAAAATGACGGATTTTCATACAAACTTTCAACTCCTATTTTACCCCCTTGGGGGTAGAATTAATCAAAATCCTTTATTAGCGGATGCCTACGTCATAACATCTACCAGCATGCCAAATTTCAGCCCGATCCGTCCAGTGGTTTGGGCTGTCCATCGATAGATCACTATGTCAGTCAGTCACCTTTGAGTTATATATATTTAGACGTATATATATAAATTGATTGACAACTTATTCTTCAAAATCGGATGAACAGCTTAGTCGCTAAGTGAAGCGTACGTTAAAAACAAATATACATACATAGATAGACTGCTGAAATCATAACCCTTCCTTTTTCGCCGTAGTTCGGTAAAAGTTGATAGTCAAAAATATTTTCTGGACGTAATAAGATCTCGTTAAAATCTTAATCTATAAAGTTCTCGTTGCACAGCGTCTGAAAAATCCTCCGAAACGGCTTGACCGATTTTTATGAAAACTTTTGTGCATAAGTATCTATTTAGTTGGTCTGAGAATCGGTTGTAAGCAATTGAAATTAACTTTTGACAGAACAAAGTATGTCCGGGCAGCTAGTATTCTATAATAATGTACCTAAATAGTGACAAATAAATCTAAAAGTGTTTTTTTTCTTAACGTATAATAGATATTTTTAATCTGTGTGCTGGCTACACACAGACAAAGGGTATATTTCCAGTCTAGACTTAGAGATTTGGTGTAATGGTCAGTTGTAAAAGGGTAGTTACAAAGAAAATGGCGGTCTTCAGCTTAAAAAATTGCCGGTTTTACGATTATTGAAGTAAATTTTAGTACTTTACATTAAACTTAAGTGAGAGATAGAAGTTATTCATCGTTGGTAATAAAGAAGAGGTGGAAGCTTGCCTATGGACTTCACCTTTTTTTAGGCCATAATTGTTTTCCTGCTTTACGTAGCTACATATCCTTGGGCTCTCGTATTTTATAAGCTACTAGAGGCCCGCTCCGTCTTCACACGTGTAGACATTTATCAAATATTTTTTCCACCCGTGCGAAGCCGGGGCGGGCAGCTAGTATAATATATAACTTATTTATATATATATATAAGTTACTGTGTGATAATAAGCTTTCTAACGGTGAAATATTTTTTGTAATCGGTCCAGTAGTTTCGGAGCCTGTTTAATACAAACATACACACAAAAATACAAATCTTGCATCTTTATAATATTAATAGTATAGATAGACTAGCTTCTTCCCTCGAATTCGCCCGCGTATGAATATCTACAACAGCGCTACCTACCGGACCCAATTGTGAATCTATAAAAGCACTCAAACACACATGACAGAGACGTACAGGAGAGTAATATTCAACGTCTTAAATAATACCAGAATCAGTACATAAGCATTAATAATTATTAGTATGTACCTATGTTTATTTCTCTTATGTATAATTCTTCATCAGCATTGTGGAAAAGCTTCTCCTTGAACTGCCAATTCAGATATTGTATAAATAATAATTAGGTTTTCTGAAGGCTGTAAGCTGTATGACTCAGCACACGAGCCTGTTACATTCCTGTATGTTTTATTTAACCTTACCGTTATTAAAAAGATGTCCGCTAACTCGATGAGTCAACTTGGTGAGAGAATTAATCAATGATTCATAAGGATGTAGGTATTTAGTTTAAAAATTACACTCGTTTGTTTGTTTTATATATAACTTGTCCCTTATACGCTGGTCTTATATCATGTCGTATCGTTCGGTATCTATTTGACGTAGTAGGTTACGTTATCATTTATCTTTGACTGCTGAAAATAACGCATTTTTATTTCTTTGAATTAAAGAGAAGTAGGGCGAATTGGGATCTCCGTGGGTTTTCGCATTAAAATTGGAGTCGCCCGGCTGCGGACTGTACCTCCACCTTACTGAAGACCACAGTAAAATAAAATAACACTACTTTGATGTAGTGTTGTGTTTGTGTGCTAAGTAAGGTTGCCAGTGCTCCGCGAGGATACGCTGCGCTAGTACAATAGTAATGCTGCTAGCACAGTGAGTCCTCATCAACAGTGCTTGTGTGCCAATTGAGTCGTATAAAAAAAATCTTGGCCACGTTTTTCCTCTATGATAATAGCGTATAAATGCGACATGTCATAGTAAATGGTCATACATGCCTCTTTTACAGCACCAAAAACTCTTCTTAAATCAATTCCGTAACTAGTTTATTGAAGTTGCACGGTAAACGCTTTTTATTTCAAGCACCAGGTATATTTACAAACGCTTACTCTACCTTGTGTCTGAAAACATTTCATTATTCAGCGCACGTGACGCCGTTTTCATTCATTTGGTTCTCTAATTTGGTCCCAAGCAAATATGCACAGTAAATATTGGTACGACGATTTATTTTAGAACGTACTTTATTCTATCATCAACTCTACGTGGAATTGGATTTGATTAGGGAGTATTACGTTGTAGTTGCATTTGATGAGAAAGCGTAGTGAAGGCCTGATACGAGATAGATGAATGTAAAAGATGCAAAAGCGGAAAGAAATTCGACTTGACGTAATGATATGTATGTTTGTAAGCCGTGCTACGAATTTTCAATTTATTTGCCACAAGCTAGTCACCCCAAAAAACGCTTTCTTATAGTAAAAACATTATTTATTAATGAACTAGGAACGTAAGAGTGCCATACTGCCTCCTTGCAAAACAAGAAAAAGAAAAATGCATATATATCAAGCGCACTAAGGAACTATTTGATATACTTGAATAGGACATGATTGTTCCAGTATAAAATAAGTATTTTTATTAAATAATGGGGACGTTACTCGTTCGTACCCGGGTAAAGGTCACAAAGTGACCTCAGACTCGACCTATTCGTGTTAAGCTAAAAAAATATATTTTCGTAATTGGATACCGCCCTGCTATTTTGACATTAATTAATTTAAAAATATATCAACTTCACTTGAAAATTATAACATAAAACGTCGCCCTGTGATCGAGTTTTAACTACCAATTGAAATTATAATCTTTGATGCGACATTTAGTATAACTTGTTTCAAACCCATGGTGGTTTGTGTAATGTTTTTTACTAAAGTAATGTATTACCTGAGTTATTTCTAATGCATTTTAACTAAAAATATTAGCGTTTTGCACTTCTCCATTATAAACTTGCCAACCAACAAAAACAACTGTGCCAAAATTCATTCTCGTCCGTCCTTTCGTAAAATAGGGTATACAGCTCTTGCTTCATGTATTAGTAAAAAATATTATTTGTCAATAGGAACTTAATTTATCGAGTTATAGAATCATAGCTCTCCAAGGTGTAACCGGTACAATATAATTTAACCGGGTAGAGGTCACCGACTGACCTCGCAGCCCGGGTATACCCGGGTATATCTGCCGCACTGCAACGTTGCAGTATCAATCATGCAGTTTCACGACCGAAGCCATATTAGAATTGCAGCCATTTTCTAGATTACTTTCATTCCTTTGATTGGATGGATTTATTTTATCTTTCAGTATTTATTACTGCTAATATTTATATATGTTTTATACCACTAAGGTGGCAAAAAATTTATGGAACAAAAGCTGATGGTATTATTGGTTTTCAAGCGGTTGGAGATTGAAATTTAAGACTTCGTTAGAAATTCGTTTTCGAATACAAAAACAGTATGATAATAAGGTCGAGAGATAAAATAAAATCGAATAACAAATCATTTTGTGTTTAGGTCCTAATAAGCCATTCATGAAGGTCTAAATTCCCATTATGAGGTCAAATTTAGACCCTCTTAGCATACATACAATTTAAGAGAGATAAATTAAAGAGGATACCCATATTCTTTACAATTAGTTTACTGTATGGTCTATGTGTCTTTAGATTTTTTATATGTAAAGTTCAGGTTCGGCAACGCGCAAATGCTACTCCTGGTTTTGCAAGCGTCCATAGGGTACGGTAACCGCTTACCATCAGGCGGGCTGTATACTTGTTTGCCACCTTAGTTAAAAAAAAGCAAATTAGTTTTGTGAATCGTTTTCCGCACAATTACATTACCTAATAAAACTTTGTATAGATCCTGTTGCGTTGGTTTCAGAGCAAGCATCAATGCGGGTACATCGATGGCGGAAGCTGTGGAATGGTACACGAACGCAAACGCAGCTTTGCTCAATCATCTCACGAAGGAAATTAAAGACACAGATAGCAGTACCATTTGGAGGTAAGCTATTTATCACGCAGCGTCATCCAGCCCCAAACTAGGCAAAGCATTTACTACGGAAACCAGCAGCAGATACAATGCTTATAATACATACCAAATACCCAGACGCTAGGCAAATTTAAGTTATCAATTGTTTTATATATTATTTTGGCAATAGGTATCCATGTTAAGTTAGTATTTGAAATGTAAACTTTATGTAATACTTTTGGTTTTTAAAAGAGCTATTGCTGAGTTTCTAGCCGGATTCTTCTCAGCAAAACCGACCTTCCGAATCAGCTGGTAGATTCTGACGATTTGAAAGTGCTTGCCTGTAAAGTCTAGTCAAATAAAGATCTTTTTGAATTTGAAAAATTTGAATTAATTTGAAAATGTGTTTGTCACATAAATCTTTACCCCGGCGGGATTTGAACCCGCGACCTCTAACGTAGCAGTCAGGAATACTAACCACTAGACCAGAGGTCTCGTCAATTGATGTAGAAAAAGTACAGCTTCTTCTACATCAATTGACGACTGATTGAAGTGTTGTTGAATGTTGATGAACGCTGCGCTAGTAGTAATGCTGCTAGCACAGTGTGTCCTCAACAACATGGTTGGCACCCCGTTAGTGATATCCTTGGTATTGCTAGCGGCTATAGGCTGCGGTGACTGCTTATCATCAGGTGGGCCGTACAATTGCGTGCCATCTTAGTGGTGTAAAAAAGAGTTGTGAATTATCATTAACGGCGCTCTATACCCTCTGCCTAACTAAAGTACTAGTAGACAAGGATACGGCGCCGTTATAATGTAAAACATAATTCCAAGGCCCTGATAATACATCCATTATTATCAATAATAATTTATTCAGTTTAGAACCTAATAATAATACATAAGAACGTCTAATTTACCACTTATTATCAAAATGAAAGCTACCAAGTTGGTTTTGTCACTGCTTTCATGAAATACATATTTTAAACTATTACAATTACCAGTATGGTATACTAAAGTTTCCAAGGTAAATGTGATTGAGAAACCCAGTGTTAGCTAGTTTAGTGGTTGTACAAACTGCTCTAATGTTTACCTCGGCTACTAAGCTTTTATGTTGTGGTAAGCGCTTACTGCCACGTTGCTAGTAACGTTTGTAACCTTAATGATAAATCGTCTTACGGGCCTTTGTCCTAATTGCTTAGAGTCGGCACTAAGTATATCGTATATCCCTCTTGTCAGTACCCGTCGGCGTTAGGCCCACTGACACTCCGGGCATGAATATTGTGGCGCCTACTTAAGGAAATTATTATCTAGTATAATTTTTTGCTGAACCATTGTGATCTTGTTTTAAGAATTCAATCCAATCTTTCCTTTCGAGTTACCCGGCGCTAACGACACGGACGTAGACATTTTGGAGCTCATATTATTATTATTTTTATATGTCGCCCCTCCCTAAATTACTGGCGCCCTGGGCCGTCGGCAGTGCCTCTTGTCTTCAGCCATATTGGTTATGACTTCACACGTCAACCTTATTGATAAATCTTTGAAAGAAGTGTACAAGTCAAGAGTGAAATGGCCCTCTATACTGTATGCCTACCCCGTAGGGACTTGGCGTGATGATATGCGTGTTTGTAATGGATGTGTATGGCTTATGAAAACCTTATACAGTTTATTCGTGGCATTAGTTGGGGTACCTTATGAAAATGTATTAATTTTGTTTTTTTATGCTACTAGCTTGTACTCGCGACATCGCCCAAGTAGTCATATTAAAGCCCAAAATGACCTGTGTTACTTTTCGTCAGTAGGAAAATGTTCAGAACTTATTCAGTTATTTTAGAGTTTTTCCCATACTAACGACAAATTACTGTTATTATATAGAAAATAAAGTAACTTGATTTGGCGATTTGATCTATAGTGCAATCTACAGGATGTCCCGGGTGGTACCGTTTAAACATTAGACTCTATTAAAGTAAACTCCATTCTAGTAAATATTGTAGATATTTAAAACATAACATAAAAAAATTTATGTATTTTTTTCATTGGCAACATAAGACTTATGTGATGTCCCGACTTATCTCTACGGTATGATGGTATTCATATTATAGTACATCACTAGTGTTATTTACAAGGACTTGGGTTGCAAACAGAGGATTACCTTAAGGAACTTCAGTTGGTCATAACTGGGTATAGGTAGGTCGTTGACCTCTGATATTAAGGCTGGAAGTTCAAAATTACGTATATTGTCCACAGCTTTCGGTTTAAATGGTACCGGGGCATTCTGTATAAGCTTGTAGATCGCTAACGATATCTGCTGCTCAGTCATTAGAGTCCTATTTCCAATAGTTCATACAATAATCCCAGATCAAATAAGTGGCGACCCAGTTTCCGCATACAGTGATTGCGCTGACGTCATCACACCCTCTTCAATGGCTTAATCAGTTAATCTAACGTTGTTTGATATTTCATGTCAATGTCATTTTGCAATATAAACTTTATAGCGCACTTTGACGCGGTATTGCGTATTGCAGAATTTATAATGGATTTTTATGCGATTGAGTTTTTTTTTCTGTGACGTTACGTGACATGGAAAAGAGTCTTTTTATTATAAGAATTTTAGTATAATTTTATTACTTGCAGTGAAACGAAATCCTTTTCCAAGATAGAAAGTACTGCCATGCTTCATTCCAGGGCATTTGTACCTACTTATGACAATTAAAAAAACAACAGCCATTTTGGCGCGATTATGTCACAAACAAATAAAAAAAAACTTAGGAAATCATTATAATATCACAAATGGGAAACATCCCAACCGCCAAACATCGGCGTAAGTGTGTATAGCATGTTATAACTTTGTTTTATTCCACAGATACCTAGTCGGTTTCAAGAATCTTTTAAGAAGTATAGAGTGTAAAGGAATAGCATCCGTTTTGGGTATCAACTACTTTGCCTGGGGTCATCTACAACCTCGGGCCTACGAACGGTCAGTAACCCTTAGTTATCAATATTTCCAAACTTTTTCAAATAATTGGTCCTAAGAAAATTACCTATGACCGCCCGACCCCATATAAATATAAAAAAGAATTAAAATATATAAAAATACAGTTTCAAAATCTATTTATGATGATCCTAGGACATTATGAAAAAGTTATGAAATTATTATATTGTCATCGGTTTTCAATACGTGCGCAAATTTTCAAAGTGATCACACGACTTGAAGAATGAAATAGTTATCCATGTTAAGTTAGTATTTGAAATGTAAACTTTTTGTAATTCTTTTGGTTTTTAAAAGAGTAATTTCTGAGTTTCTTGCCGGATTCTTCTCAGTAAGACCGACCTTCCGAATCCGGTGGTAGATTCTGACGATTTGAAAGTGCTTGCCTGTAAAGTCTAGTCAAATAACGATCTTTTTGAATTTGAATTTGAATTTGAAGTCGGTGAAAATTACTTTAAAGATTCAATTAATATTGATAGATATAGGTGATACATATAGACAGACATACATACAGGTTAAGCTAATTAAAGCTTAAAAGTTGCTTATTTGCTTCACCCACAAGGCCACCACGGCTTCAAAAGGGATTACGTCAGGGCGGGGAATTGAATGATCTGTGTTTTCCAGGTACATCGCCCACATGGTGCTGGGAAGAGATTTGCTCGACAATACCTTGAATTTGGTTCCTTCTCTCATTCCCTTGCACAAGGACATCAAGGAAGACAGCCCCGAATATCGAGAGTTGGAGAAAAAGTAAGCGCTTATGTTTAACCCCCGGTACAGAAAGAGGGTTGTTAAGTGTCTGTGGCATCGTAGCTAAACGGATGCACCGATTTTGTTTTTTTTCAAAGGTGACGTGGTCTAGAATGTTCTTAGTTATAATTTTTAGAGGATTTGATTTTGGTGTTTTTTTATTTAGGCTATTATTTTTTTATAGCACAACTTGGTAAGTAAGTTAACGCCCTGTATGATAGTAAGCGGTTCCCGTAGTCTTGGATGCTTGATACTACGAGACAATGCTTTCCCGATCCCCAAGAGAATACAACCGCTCCCGATCCTACACGTTTCGTATAAATTGTTATCGAAATTGAAAATGGAATTGATTAAATTCAATTGACAGAAATTATTATTCCAATTTTAAATAACTACGAATCGAAATTGATTAAAAATATAACTTGTTATTAAATATTGTTTTTGGAATTAGAAAGCTATGAATTTTGAATTGTGAAATCAAACCAAGTAACTCTTTAAACTTTTTTTTAATTTATTCTGCATCCTTAGTTTGAAAAAGTATATATTTACAAATTCCGAAAATAATCATTAATATTTTCATGATGTTTAAAAAAAGAGGATAGGTACAATAAAGTTGCAAGTATCGAAAACATTATGGAGCTGGTAAATTACAAAAATCGTAATGAATGAATAACAATCGCCATTTACGATCACTAAAAGGGAATATTATTTATGTTAATGTACTCGTACCAGGTGATTTTATAGGACGACAATAAAACTCCTACGCATTGCTAGGCGACACTGAAACGTGTATTCGTATTTATTTTATTGGCTCTCTGAAACTGGATCCAATGACATAATTATTATTTTTTTCTTTTTGACAGGATCATTTAATTGCCAGTACGCATCTTGTATTTTAATCTTCTTTAAAAGTGAACCTTTTTGATATAATACGTCATTTGATATACTCCGGTGTAAATACGTCATCTAATTTAATAGTTACAACTGAAATATTATTTATTAATAACTCCATCCCATCTATGTTGACTGAGGCGAATTTACTATTACAAACTTATTATTTGCGGTTCGTGCAGCAGCCGTGTCTGGGGATTGATCGGCAAAGTTATCATTTAATCTGGTTTGTCTTTCAGTACGGAGCCCTTGGTTTGCGAGTCCAACTCGCGCTCGTCCGATTTATTCTATGTGCATCAATTTCTTCACAAGTACTACTCTCCTGTTCCATTTGCAACTCCTTATTTTTTTCTAAGTTTAAAATAATACTTTCTGTAAAATTATTTCGCTAAAGTATACTAACTATTAATGTAGATTATATAGGTCGTAGAGAGTAACTTGAAGTTGAGAAGTTCTCAATAGAATCGCGGTCTTACCACTTGAATTATGTGTTTGTTTATCTCGAAATCTGTGTTCAGTTTATTTTGTCGATCACTTCTGCCACCAAGTGCCTTGAAGTGTCCCAGTAAAAAATATGATAAGTTTGTTTGTTTGGTTTGGAATAGCGTTGCTTTTAATATTGCAAATAATTTCTGTAGGTATATTTTTTACGTGTTATGAAAAACAAAATTATGATCTGTCTTGCCACCTCTTCTCAGATGGCTTTACTTTCAGTTCTGTGCAGTAAATAGTCACACCACGATCTTTACGTTAAAGGAAATTGCAAGGAAACCTGCATACGTCTGAGAAGAAATTCAAGGACGTATGTACTGCCTAAGAGACGGCGACGGACTTACAAACTGTCACGTTGGCACCAAATTATCTTCGATGGAAAGAGGGTGTTACACCTCTGCCAACTCCTTCGGGGACTCTTGTGAGAAGGCGTGATGATATTTATTTTTCTTTTTAATATATAGAATAGACTAAATTACCATACAGTGGAGCTCTGACACAACTAAACGGCGTCGTGGTAGGCCACGGAGGAGATGGCGAGACGAACTGGCTAACACTATAACAGGCTCGATAACACTAGCGTTGGACAGACAATCTTGGAAGTCATGGTGGGAGGCCTTTGCCCAGCAGTGGGATGTATCAGGCTGATAGTAACAGTAACAGACTAACATGTCAGAACAATGTTTCATGAAATAAATGGAAAGCTATATTCCAGGAACCAGCAGATAGTGGACAACAAGCACCAGGCTGGCAGCGTAAGCGACGCTATAGAATACTTCGACCAGACTGCCACCTTCTTGGACAGAGGAAGAGCCGTGCAGAAGCAACTGAGAGAATATATCAGGTAAGTTATATGAATCCTATATGAATCCAAGTTGAGGTAAATTTTAATAGAAAAAGAAAGTTTATCACATATTTATTTTTTTGTTTTTATTTTCATTATTACCTAGTAATTTCTTCCATTTTATTTTTTATTGTGTACTTTCATATTATTTCCGGTGCAATACTTAAGTTAGCTGTGATTACCTATAAGTGAGCGCTAAGCATGTTTTTGATTTTATTGTTATTAATTTTAAGTTTTTGGAGTTTCACTTGTTGGTGATCCTATTAAATAAATAAATAAATAAATAAATAAAAAGTTTGTTTTAGAACAGACACTAATAATCTTCTTAGTCGTTTCTTCATGACTGAAGGTCGTGTCTGTTTTGGAGGTTGTTGACAACCCTTCTCCACCGGCAGCGGTCTTCGGCCTGTTGTAGGGCGGAGCTGATGGAGAGCCCAGTTAGATTTCGAATCTGGTCCGACCATCTGGTTGGAGAGCGCCCGCGTGGTCGTTTCCCCTCCACTTTGCCAAGAATAACTAGCTTCTCTAGGCTGTCATTTTCGCGCCTCGCTATGTGACCAAAATATGAGAGGATTCTTTGTAGGCAGATAGTGGACAACCGTGTTTTTATACCTAGCTCGGCGAGTATGGACACATTAGTCCGCTTAGCAGTCCAGGGTATCCGCAACACTAATAATAGGCGGGGTATAAACCTTATTGATGTCGACTGTTCTATGTGTTGCTTGGATGTCCTGGGAATAAAGGACATCATCCAAGTTTAATAGAGATTTGGTCCAAATTTGAAAGTGCCAATCCTTTTGTTTTGTTTATATTCTGTTAGAGCTTGTCCTTCTGAGCATTTTTTACTGGCCAAAACTTGACATTACACGACGTTTAATTTGTTTTGGTTATTATGAATTCCTATTTTCAACAAATTGTATGAATATTTGAGTAAAGCTTGGTGCCCTAGTAATAAATGTTCAGACGGGCAAGTTCTAACAGAACATACAAAAATATTGCGATGGCCGACACTTTCAGATTTGGACCAAAATGGATGATGTCCTTTGTGTACCTAAATAAAAGCCGTGAATGTGGTGAGAATACAATTATGGATATCTGGTATCAACCCAATTGAATCTCACACATTGGGACCGAATTTTTGTAGATACTGTTGGTACAATATTTTTGGGTTATTTTGCTGTATCTTATTAATGGTTATAGGAAGATAGTTGAAATATTCACGGAATATATATTTCTGTTACCGCTATAACAACAGATAGTAAAAATACAAGAAATAAAAAATATGAGAGTTCCCCTACTAGAAACGTGTGTCGGGACCCAAATTTAAAAACTCATATGGAGGTAGATAACAATATTCGTTCTACCCGCGAATCAAGAAGAAGGCGACGTACACAACTACAATCAGTCAGCCTGTGACCACGGCCGATGCAACTCGTATAAGACCCGTTTTCATGTCATTACTATGTGTTTAAATCGCGAAAGTTTAAAAAACAGTATAGAAACGTATTTTTTGTGCTTTTCTTAATAATGGTAACAATTCAAGTCATAGAGTGTGAATTGCTATATTTAAATAAAAAGAGAATTTGCTATTATAAACAGATTATTTGCGGTTGGTACAAAAGCAGTGTGTAGGGATCCAACGGCAAAGTTAAGTTTGTCAGTACTGGTATAATTATCTTCTATAATATAAAAATCAATCGCTGAATGTGTTCTGAAATCTCGAGAGCAGCTGAACCGATTTCGCTAATTATTTTTTTAAGATTTTTCTTTGAAGGAAGACGATGGTTCTTACGGAGAGAAACATTTAAAAATGCCTGAAAAAGTCTAAAAACGGGTAGACAAACTATTTGATAAATGTCTACCCATGCGAAGCCGGGGCGGGCCGCTAGTTTTTTATATTGGTCCTCATTGTAGATTCAATTACATTTTTTATTTTTTTCCTCGAATAACTATAATCCCCTTTGCCTTTTCCTTTCAAATCGTTTTAATAACAATCGATTCGTAAGCTTCTTTGCACTTCAATAACGGCTGAATCAATCTGAACTCAGTTAATTTGATTGGGTACGTGACTTGACTGTAGCTTGGAGTTCTGAGACCTTGTAGCTAGACTTAATCGTTATTGTTTTAAGATTGACATTCCTTTGGCTTTTCATTTGTACTAACTTTAAAAATATTATAAAAATGTCAGTACTTTTGTAATGTCTTTATGTTATAATGTTTAAGGGGCAGTGTTGCCACTTCGAGTTTTTATTTGGTGATCACATTTGATAGATACCGTTAGATACTTGGATAAGGCGCTTTATAACGTGAATCAAGTTAAAATTTTATATAAATAGAATTACTTAATAATTTCTCACATATTTTGGAATTATTAAGGTCATTTTTAAATTAGGAACACACCTAGCTAAACAATTAAAGCAAGGTCAAATATCTATTGTCCCGTTTTGGTGGGAATACTAAGAGGGAACGAATAATCGGCATTCGAATTTCGAATATTTAATCTCCCTATTCTTCCTAACTTTGGCAATCAATCCTCTTCAAGGACTGTTTTTGCCAGTGTCGAGTGTTTAACAAGTTTTTAATTTTTGTGTTTGTTGTATAAAAAAATAATAGAGATACTTTTATTAACGAAGTAGGTAGATACATACAGTCATATCTTCTTAATTAATTAATTGTAATTTAATTAATTTGTTGTATTAATATGCCTAGTGTCATGCTTATGGGACTTTCTGGAGGCAATCCACGGCAGTAGCAGATAGTAACATGCCTTTAGGTCACATGTAACCTATAGACAAAATGATAGATCACTTCATACAAAGGCCATATTGCAGAATTATTTACAATGTTCCTATAAATCAGTAATTAAATTCAATTTTACTGCTCAAAATTAATTACTTTACTGCGCTCACTATAACACAATTTCGAAACACTGGAAAAAATCTCAACAGTGGACAAGGCCAAATTTTCTTTCTCTCTCGATCTTTGATCAATATGACAATTTCACTAGGAAGCTTACTTACAGCCAGCAATCAATTTCCTCCAACTATTTGCTGACGTATCACAGACATGATCTGACAAAGCTGTCTACATTGTGCGCGTTAAATTATTAATTTGATTAATTTACGACGTTTAGCTAAGCTCATATACAATAGGTATTCCATAATAATCTTCTAGTCAAATATCAGTTATGGTACACTAAGTATTTAGTTCGTGTATCTATGACTTACTTTAATTGCTTACTCGTGATTTTAGCTTTTTGGATTATTGTCTCTCGTAGCGTTAGCTCCCGGAACTTTTGTTACTTAACTGAACAAAGGCGAGACTAAGATGGTCTCCAGCCAGACACCATTAGAACAGCTAAGGGCGCTTCATAGTGGGGCTCCGACCTCGGCTTAGGGCGTTGCTGGGGGCAGGCTAGGGAGCTGGGCTGGACTGGTATTTTTTTTTTATTCTGGGCGCAAGCTTGCTGATGCAAAGGTTCGGGGGCAGTTCCGAGATTTTCGCTTCGAGCCTTATGGCAACAAATTCTCTTTAGGGAATATTTATGCCATTATCACTGACCTAGTAATACAAGGTCAGTGGCCGTTATTGATTGTAGGGATAAAAAGAGCTTCCCAGAAATTACATCGTAAATACACACTAATTACAATACCACTAAAACACAATTTGCGATACATTGAAAAAATATATAATCGATCTGCTTAATTCGCGTCCAGAACTCCACGAGCTACCTAATTTGAATTCCGTTAATTGGTCCAAGTTGTTCAAACTGTCAAACTACATTAAATAGCGGCATTTGTCTAATAAAATATGTTTAGAATTTTAAAGGTGATTTTGAAGAACATCCTGCTTGTACAAGTCAGTCAAATAATATGTCAGCTTACTGCTTAGGGGTTGAAGTAAAGCACGCTACACACGTCCAGTTATAACTGTACAGTCGAACTGTGCAGTTAAACTGAAGGTGTGTAGGCAAAACTGACAACTGTGCAGTTCTAAACTGAACGTGTGTAGACACTAGGGGCGTCAGTTATAACTGCACAGTTTTTTTTGTTTTGTGACACAATTTATTTCTAAATAAATACACACTGCAAATATTAACAGAAACCATCACCTAAATTATAATCCTAATTAGAATTTTCCTTTTTTGTATCGATTTAATACCGATGTTTTTTTAACATCTTTTTTAACGAATGGCAACACAAAAGGATTTATATTCTTGCAGAGACGGTGTGACAGAGAGTTTGACAGAAGCCCGTCGCAGTGAGGTGGTGTGTGCAGGCATCCTGGTACTGGTGTGCGTGGTGTCGCCAATCATCATAGCGCTGGTCAGGAGTGCCGTTAACACGATACAGGTAAACCAAGTTGAGATAGAGCGAATTGGGATCTCCAGTTGGATTTCCCATTAATATTAGAGCCGCCCGGCTGAAGACTGTACCCTCGCCTTACAGAAGACCGCAGTGAAATAACACTTCTTTGATGTAGTGTTGTGTTTCTGCGGTAAGTAAGGTTGCCATTGCTCCACGAGGATACGCTGGGCTAGTAGTAACGCTGCTAGCACAGTTAGTCCTACTCAACAACATGGTTGGCAACTCGTTAGTGCTACCTGGTATTGCTAGCGGGTATAGGCTACGGTCACTGCTTACCATCAGGCCGGCCGTATGCTTGTGTGCCACCCTACTGGTATAAAAAAAAATGTTGAACGTACTTTTGCCTCCTGCGTCTTTTTGAACTTTTACCTTATTCATCTAGCTGTCCTGGGAGTGATTTCTTCGGAAGGGATGGAATTGATATTATAGCCGGGGAACGGTGTTGACATTTTAACGATTTTGTCGCCAGAAGTGACGACTTTTGATTCAATCTTAGCGACAAATAAATGGAGGTAGACTTGTCAGCTACGTAGTGGTTATGCACTCTGTGACAGATATTTCATATCTTAACCGACTACTGTAGTGTACGGCTCGCTCGTATTTTGTATGTTCCTTTCATATTTTTCTTTGTGTCTACGTGTTTTAGTTTTTTGTGTATGTATGTAAAGAAAACAATCTTATCTTTGTTTACGTTGGTTATGAAAAAATTACAATAAATATCTACTGATTAAAAATATAAGCAAATAGGGTTGGCTAAGCATTAGTGGTATCGCTAGCATCTATAGGCTACGGTGTCTGCTTACCATCAGGCGTAGGTTAAAATTAGTGTCTTATTGCGAGAGCGTGCTAAGAAGGCTGGGCTGGCAACATTATTCATGTTCTACGCATTGAACAATATTCGATGTGAGCCACACCAATTTGTTGATCATGTGAGCCAAATAAATTTGTTGATCATGTAAGCCAAACAAATTTATGTCTGTTCCAGGTATACGCAAGGAACTTATCAGAAAAGGCTAGAGAACTCGAGTACGAGAAGGAGCTCAGTGACTCTCTGCTGTACCAAATGCTGCCTCCTAGTGTCGCCAAGCAACTTAAACAAACGCAGCAGGTGAGTCTTATACTCTTTAATCTAAAGAGTCGTCCATTAACCATTTGAGGCTTAAAAGCGTAGGAGGAGTGTCCTTCGGAAAAAAACACGAAAAATTTCAAAGTTGTAGTAGTCTGATCAAATAAAAAAAGGTCGATGAAACTTTGCGAACATTAAAGTGACGCCAGTTTAAAATGGTACGTGGGCCTGACCTAGTTTTAAAATGTGTGTCTCGATGTTTTTAATTCTTTAGTTAAACATTAAAATTATTTTAATTAAAAATATGTATTACCAAAAAAAATACACGTGTCTTTAGTTAGGGTGGGTTAGTCCAAAACCGAAGACCCCTAAACGGAACTCAACATAATTATGAACTATCGTTACATTCTAGCTATATACATGCGGTGATCGCTTACCATTAGCTAGGACGGACGTTTGATTGCCAACTTCGTAGAATAAAAAATACTCCTGCAATAAGTATCAACTTTGAGAGAAAATATGGCTACGATTGAATTTTCCTACGTCTATTTCCTACGTCTACGTGTTATAGCGCGAATCTAAGCTAACCCAAAAATATAATTTCAGGTAATGCCTTCTGTTATAGCCTATATAAAGAGTAGGTAGACAATTTAACTACAACCATTTGCTCTATACAAAGTTCGGTTACCTTTAGAAACTTTCCTTATTTCCTTAACTTGACAACTTTTCGGGAAATCTTAGAGATTCTTTGCATTTTTTTATGTTTTCTATCAAAGTTAATTACATCGCAAATTACTGAAGCTTTATCATGAGCCTTGATAATGAGAGGAAAGTTGGTACGTGGCTTATTTTCCTTACAAAAACAAACTTGATGATAAAATTACTCTCTCTACCATATTATTTTGTTTAGGTATTTAAGTGTTTTTCAAAGCTTTCATCACGCCTAGCGATGCCATCTCTAAAAATAAAAAAGCCGGACTTACCCGTCAAAAAAGCCGGACTTTTGGGTCCCAAACGCGCACACTAATAAAAATTACACATTCTTTATAAGGTTTTTTTATAAACGTCATCATTTATATACCTACTTTTCTTTTGAAGACACATAGTTGCAGCAAATCTCGTCCGCTACTGACTGAAGTGGTTGAATTTGACTATTATATTATATTAGTCGGACTAGAGGTCAAAAAGCCTAATACTGTCCGGCTTTTATCCGGACGGATGGCAACGCTTATCACGCCATCTCTTTTCAGGAAAGCAGATGGTATAGAGTGCCATCCCACTCTTGCCTTACAAATCTTTTTTGCTTCTTCTACGTTCATATTTTTTAATCTATTCATGAAACTATGCCCTTAGCCATCCACGAGTTCTTCTTCCATTCAAATTCGCAGTATATAATAATATATTTTTTGTTCGTCTTTCGTTATTTTGTACCAAGCCGATAGGTACACGATAGGTACCCTTGGTAATATAAGACACAATACTAAACCCATGACTATTTTACATATTTGACTTAAATTTTTCGATATTCATAGATTTTTTATACAAAATGTAAATTATGCGAAAGGGACATTTAGCAAAAGGCTCATATCTGCTACCAGGGCGACATTCTGCGAAAGGGGCATTTTGCGATAGGGACATTTTGCGAAAGGGTCATAACAGCTGCTACCACGGGGATATTATGCGAAAGGGACATTTTGCGAAAGGGTTTTGCCACCACTGCCACCAGGGGGACATTCTGCAAAAGGAACATTTTGTGAAGGGGACATTTTGCGTAAGGAATATTTTGCGCTAGGGAAATTTTGGGAAAGGGTCATTCTGCGACTGAATTCGTTACTGAATTATGCGAATATTGATCCTAACCTGTTGACAAATGAATTGTAAAGAATAAATACCTATTTATCTACGCCCTTATCTGATATTCTACATCAAAAAAGCTAAAAACAAGGACAATAAAAGTTTTCCAAGTGCGCAATGAATTTTCAGGTGCCAGCCGAGTTCTTCGCGTCAGTAACAGTATACTTCAGTGACATCGTGGGTTTTACAGCGATTGCAGCTGTGTCTACGCCTTATCAGGTACTTCTCAAATTTATTGTAATCTATAAAAAAAAAACATACGTAATTTTTTACATAAACCTTAAATTTACATAATAGGTAAACATACTATAGAAGGCCATTATCTCAATAAAATATTTTAATAATAAGATTAGAGAGCTAATTTTGTAAACTTACAACTTAGATTTTTTTAAGGAAATAAACAGATTTGGTTTCTTCTTTCTTTCTTTCTTTCTTTCTTTCTATATAGCTTGTACCTATAAAATTACTGTATCGAACATGGAGCAGTAAATGACGACATTCGTTGTTAAGATAGTGGATTGATCACTAGAACCTCTGCCTACTCCTGGTAGGCATGAATATCATGTTTGAAATGTTTCAGGTGATAAGTTTCCTCAACTCGGTATACAAGCTGTTTGACGAACGAATCGAATGCTACGACGTGTACAAGATAGAAACCATTGGGGACTCCTACATGGTGGCATCAGGACTGCCTGTCAGAAATGGTTCGTATTTCTTGCACTAATTTTAGCGTCAGCCCTGAGGGTGGCTCAACTTGCCAATTTTTTGTTGAAATGTATTACAGTACTTTGATTTTAGGCCCTAATAAGGCACTTGTGAAGGTCTTAATTACCAATATAAAAGTATATCTTTAAAATATTTGTAGTGTGTCAAATTTAATGTAGGCATATTGTGTCTTAAGTATGTAGGTACAGTAGTATTTTATTTTTAAATTAATTTTATAATATTTTTCCAGGTAACAGGCACGCCACAGAAATAGCCAGTATGGCTCTAGAACTTCTAGAAGCGACATCCATGTGCCAGCTGCCTCATCGTCCCGATCAGGTACCTACTTAGGTAATAATTGTTATCTGTGTTCTAGCTCATTTCAAGTGCAGCCTCTTAATTTGTTTTAAAACCAACTTGGTAGCTTTCATTTCGATATTTGAAGAAATTTTCAAGAAGAATGTTGTCTAGAAGAATTTTGTTTGACATTTGTTATACTCGTATCATTAATGTTACATGAAAAAAAGACACTGAGTTTCTTGCCGGTTTTTCTCAGGTAGCTTTTTTTTCCGAACCGGTGGTAAATAACACCTTTATACATATACATAACAGCCTTATTAGAGACTAAAGTTTTTATTTTTGTAACTATATTCTAAAAGTAGATGGAACCACACTTTGGCTACTCGCCGTAAAATCTATACATTTATTTTATTATTGAAAACAAGGCTTCACAATGCTTGCAAGCTTACGAAACGCAATAATAGCTTATTGCTTATTAGCATGGCTTTCACGTGATCAATACGTCGCTAAACGACAGCTTGTGTTTTAAACGAATAACGTTGCCGAATTCTCCGGCTCACTTCATAATGTAAGCAGTCAGCGGCCGATGCCTGTTATTTGATTCTCTAAAATATCTGCGACTGAATTCGTTACTGAATTTATAGCCAATTGACCCTCCAGTTTGACATCTCACGTTATCATAATAATTTAGTAGCGAATTCAGTGCTGGTTTATTTTTTATTTTCATTTATATGCATTTTTTATTTAGCATCTGTGCAATAATATAATTAAACTAGAGGTGTCATCATTTGCGCGTGGGAGGTTTTTGTTCAGAGGAATCACCGTGTCAGCTGCTTAACGGAAGAAAGGGTCCATAGTCCTTATGAAGCTGCAAAATCCTTACAAAAAATATCTTTTATTAGGTACGTTTTGTTTTTTTTTTCATTTTTACATGATTGTTTGTTTATCGGATATTTCATAAATAACTACCTAACTTGTTAAATTACACAAAATTTTAGCCTTGTTAAGTTCAGTTAAAACGATGAATGTTTTAGTTTCAGTGACCAACAGAATGAGGTAAATATTTAAATGTAGTTTAGTTTTGGATCAGTTATAGTTTATTTTTAGACTAGTCAGATGAACGGACGTCGTCTCTAGAATAAAATTCACGACAAAATTCGGAGCTCTCCTAAATTTAATGTATAGATAGTTAAAATTATATTTTATCTTATTAGCTCGCAGTTGTATTTTGCTTGCAACAAATTATTAGCTTGATACAGTTGACCAATCAGGGTTGTTGCATTCACATTTTGTTCTGTTTTAGGTCCGGACACCATCACTACATAGTATAAAACAAAGTCGCTTCCCGCTGTCTGTCTATCTCTATGTATGCTTAGATCTTTAAAACTACACAACGGATTTTGGTGTCGTTTTTTTAATAGAGTGATTCAAGAGGAAGTTTTATATATTTATTTCTTGTTTTGTAGGTAGTATTAAACTTATCTGGCTAACGCTGGCCGTGCAAAGCTGGGGCGGGTCGCTAAAGTATTATGAAACCAATGGTTCAGAATGATAATTTAATATTTCCAGACGTTATGCATGAGGAGCGGGATCCACACGGGACCCTGTGTAGCAGGTATAGTCGGCAGCAAGATGCCGAGGTACTGCCTCTTCGGAGACACCATCAACACTGCTAGCCGGATGGAGAGCACCGGAGAACGTGAGCCCTTGATTTGATTTCGTATTTTTTATACCACTAAGGCACAGAAGCATACGGACCACCACCTGATAGTAAGCAGTCTCCGTAGCCTCTGGCCACCAGGGATATCACTAACGCGTTGCCAACTTAATTAATCAGGTTGATTTATCAATACTTGTCAGCGCGTTTAGTATTAATGTAACAATATCCGTGGTTATTCTTACTCTTAATAACTATCTATAATAACTATATATACTAATCTTGAACTTGATTTTAAAATATGTAATTAAATAACTAAACTATGTACTAACAGCGATGAAAATCCAGATCTCTGAAGATGTCAAGAGAGCCTTGGATAGGACAGGCTTGTTCGTCACGAGCCCGAGGGGAGTCGTAGATGTAAAGGTATACATCTCCTATCTATCTTTATATATCTTTAATGATAGTAGACTGTAGAACAATCATGTCTCTATATTGGAGACGTTTGCCAAAAAGTGACTGCGGGTGATGTAGTGACTCAAAGAATACAAGAGGATCACTTTTTTTTTAAATGGCTGTTTGTTTGTCTGCTCGGACACACTAATGTTCAAAAATAATAGACGAATTGACATGGGGTATCCGCAGGTAGCTTGAATGTAGCTCAGACCATACAATGTATTTAAACAGAGATGGAGCTTCAATCGTCAATAATAAATTCCAAGCGTACCTACGAAGCTGTGGCTACAGCCATTTATAATACTAGTGTCCCGACCTGCGCTTCGGTCATTTTATTAGTGATTTATTAGTGAAAACAGCATTAAAATCCGTTGCGTAGTTTAAAAGATCTAAGCGTATAGACGGCGGGAAGCAACTATGTTTTAAACTATGATTTCGTCGTGAGTTCGATTTCCACTAGGGCTTAAAAGGGGCTGTGAACCGAGCACCCACTGGTGGGATGCCTAATCAAGAATAAGCCGTCCACCTGCTGGGGTTTTTTTTAAAATGTCGATAATTTTTTTTTTTTGCGTTGTTGAAATGAAACTTTTATTATGATGACAATTGTTTTATAAAAAGTATATGATAAGAATTGATGTATATATGATAAGTATTTATTAAAAAAAAAACTATTTTATCCATATGAAAAGCTAAGCTTTGTTTGGGAACAGACAGCGCTGTGATAGTAAAGTAAAAAAAAGTGGTGTAGAAAAATAGCTCTGAATAGTATTAACTCATAATTTATGAGCCATGAGGCGTTGCAGATTAATACAAGGACCTTTCTTTTAGGGTAAAGGAGAAATGCTGACCCACTGGCTCAAAGGCAGGACCGGTCCCTCCCCAGTCCGGCCCACAGCCACCTCCCTGGACTACACACCAAGCTTCCTCGCAAGAATCCACAGCCAAGGGAAAACTTCACCCAGATACCAAATGGACTCAAAGCGGAAACAATACTGAATTCCATAATTGTGATAAAAATTGGCGCCAATTCTGTGGTTCATCTGACTATGATAAAACAGCAGCCTTAGCAAGAACAAGTTACCATTAAAAATTCGTATCACTTTCGACCAGAGCTTCAAATACCGTTATAAAACCATAACGTTATCACATGCTGGTGTCTATAACGTTATACGCTATATAACGTTTTCAGAATAACGTTATATCAGTAAACGATATTTACAAAATAACGTTATTTGCCCCTCGGGTCGGGTAATCCGATACAGTAACCATCTTATAACGATAACGTTTTTTAAGCTATTGCATAGCTTTTATCGCGGGCCTTGAGCGTGGGGACCGAATCCTGAAATTCCGTAACGAAAAAAACCTAACACTCTCCGACCGGCACAGCGGTGATACTTTTTAGTTCCATCTATCGATAAATACCAGAACTTTTAATGACTTTTTGAAATATCACGCTTGTCTCTTTAGTTCAGCAACCCGCCTTTAGGTGGCGTTGGTTGTATTGAAAAACTACCGTAACCAGCTGTTTGTGAGAAAGTATATAGGTATATAAAAAATACTGCATTAATAAAATAAATAATTAATTATAAGTTGATAAAAAAATGCTATGCAATAGCTTTACCGCGGCAGTCTCCGAGTGCCACACCTAATTTTTTTCATATCAGCGGTATGATTTAACGTTATTTTTTATATCGTTATTCGTCTCTTCGTTAAAAATTATAAAGAAATAACGTAACGAAATACTCATAACGTTATATAACAGTGCGACTACTTTTGTATGGGAAAACGAACGGCGCTGCGCCGCCGAAATGTGAAACTAAAAATTGGTATGAATATTTTGGCATTTTGAAAGTTACGTTTTCGAACAAGGAGTCGAGAGATGTTCTTGCTCCTAGTACTGAACTAAAATATGTAATCATTTCTGTTGGTCATTAAAACTGCATAATTAAATTCTGCATATTTTTTTTCAATTTTACGCACAATGGCGTAAAATTACACCATGTTGTAGCTTAGTGCTGACAAAATCAAGTTTAGTCCTGTCAAAACGAAAGAATACTTTAAATTTAGTTCAGTTTTAGTTTCGTCAGATGAACAAGAGAATGGGATTGCACATGTCTTGAGGTCTATTTAACTTTGTTTAGAAGATTTGTTGAGGCTATTATTCTTAGCTAACGTTGTTCAATAGTCACCTTTGCGCTTGTTAGTTTGTCTGTATGACATAAACTATTGAATAGTGATTTGTTTAACCTTCATGGATTTCTTGATTGATGACGTTTTTTATTATTTTAATTTAAAACTTCTGATAATTCTTTACCACTTGGATCACGCTTAAGTTAGCATGGCACGTGTACGTTGCGTTAAATAATAAAAAGATTTAACTTGTTTATCCTAGACATTTACTACTTTACAATACAATATACTTTGTAGTGTATAAGTATATACTTATAGTCAGGGGCGTGCATTGAATTTTCTTTTAGGTTGGCAGCCAAAGGAATTAACATAAAATCTTACCTACCTCCATAAGATACACTGATATTGGTGCCAATTCTGTTGTACGAAATTATTAAACTATACTAATTTAGCAGGTCTTAAAGTATTGCCATCCTTATTTAACCCCGCGCATGAGAAAGGGATAGCAAGACTGTAAGACCTGTCAAATAAGTCAAGTTTAGTAATTTTGAACATCAGAATCGACACCATTAGCGTATTATTCTACGTCATAAAGTGTATTTTATTTTGGTGGAGGTAGGCAAAGTTTTTTTTGCCTATATGCAGTGTACGCCCCTGCTCATAGTAGTTGTATTTAAGTGAAGAAGCACATAATTAATTAACATAATTAACGGAATTACGAAAGATTTTAGACAAAGCCCGAGCGGATATCCTTCGGGCTTTCGAGCTACAAGCGCTTAGCATCAAACGGTATCGCAACATAAATTAATAAATAGATGTATATGGTTTTAAACAATGGTCAATTTTACGATATTCTAGGCTTTGTCAAATAGACCTTTTATTTTTGTGAGCATTTAAATTTGTACTGATAAAAATGTATCCACATTATATTTTTGTAAGCATTCAAATGTGTGTTTTAATATTTAGGTATTAATTTGAAATTGTGTAGAAATAATAATTAGAATTGAGACGTAGCTACCTGTTTATTAAATTATAAAAATGTTATGTTATTGAATTTCTTGTAATAATTGTCAGTGACAATGGTGCTAATTTTGTTGTTAAAAATGACTAAACTTTACTAATTTGACAGTTCTAAAAATATAGCCATCCCTATTTAACCCTGCACATGAGAAAGGGATAGCCTGTAGACCTGTCAAATTAGTTTAGTATGAATTTTGAACAACTGAATTGAAACCAATGTCTTAGTTACTTATTGTCTTAGGAACCAAAATCGTCAAGAATAAATATCCAAGGATAATCGTTGAATACTGAAGCGACATTCAAACTTTAAAAGCCCACGTAAATGTAAAATCGGAGGCCACTCAAAATTGATGCGGCATCAGATTTGATTGGCGTTTCAGTATTCTGCCATAATTAAAATTATACAAACAGTAGTTTACTGTAATCGTCCGGTTGTTTATGCGAATATGCAACGTGACGGACGGTGTAGATAGATTATTGTATTTTTAGGAAAGCTTTGTAACGGTGTTACTTATTAAAATATTAAATTTATCGGTTTTAATTAAGTACCTAATACTAATTTATATTTAATGACAAGACTTGAAAATAGCTAACGGTTTTATTATTATCCGGTATACTGGATGCCGCTGTTGGTACCATTTAAACCGAAAGTTGAAGATAATATACGTCATGTTGAACATAATATCTCCACAAATATCAGGTCAACGACCTACCTATACCATGTGATGACCAGCTTAAGTTCCTTAGAGAAATCCTGTGTTTGCAGCACTAAGACCTTAAATAAAAACTTTTTTTATTATACCACTTAATGTGGCATACAAGCATATGATGGCAGTCACTGTAGCCTATAGCCGCTAGCAATACCAGGGGTATCAATAACGAGTTGCCAGTCCTGTTGTTGATGAAGACACTATGCTAGCAGCGTTACTACTTGCGCAGCGCATCCTCGTGGAGAGGAACACTACATCAAAGTAGTGTTATTTGACTGCGGCTTTTTAGGTATGATTAATTACTGTACTGAAGCTTTGAAAAAGTCATTGGTACAGGACAAACCTGGAGTCCATCAGATGAAAGGCCGTTGCTTCAACCTCGAGGCCACCACGGCTTAAATATATATTGCTTAGAATGGCTATACCTTCAATATAGTCTCGCAATAAATGGGCAACCTGTGCATATTATTTCTCGGGGTGATAGTGGATCTATCCTATTTATTCCCACTATCACTAAAAGATTTTTTGACGAATAGAAAAAAAGATAGATAAAGATGACGTAAAGAAATGAAGAATATGAACTAAAACGTAAACGTACGTATTATTTGTAAACCATTTCCGTACAATTACCTCTGGTATTGCTAGCGCCTTTTAGATATAGTGGCCTTATGAATATTTTAATTTATTTCTTTTATTTGTAATTGACTTTACATGTACAAAACTCAGCTATAATATATCACATCGTGCTTTAAAAGAGAAGGTGTCCACGATTTCCTAGCTTCGACATTGTAAGGCCCTCTCTTTCACACTAACACGAATGTTCTCGTAGACTTTCCAGATGTAACAGACCATTTTCTACTAATTTTAATTTTGCCGCATTTTACCGATTGTCTCTTTCTAAAGCACGATGTACGTAATTAACTGTATAAAATATTATCTATTCATTAAATTTAATGTGTAAAATTGTCTATGAGAACAATTATTATATGTATATATTATATAATATTGAACGTGATATTATGTATCGATTATTTGTTGTATTTGAATCCCAAAGAGTTTACTATACTTAAGTACGTAAATCAATAAAAAATTGTAATTAATTTTATTTTAGTTCCATTGCAAAATTAAAAGTTTCAAAAATAGAATATTTTAATTTTGTGCAACCCTTTACGCGTTAAAAACGATAGCCGTTAATAATTTGATATGGTTCTTATTATTGCAATAGATATTTTGTAGAGTAGAGTACCCTGCTGTTGAGTAAAAAATGCACTTCCAGCGTGGGTGGGTGACACCCAACGGACAAATATGGGTTTCACACTTCACTTATCGAATCCGGAGGTATAATCGGAATAGCCCGGGGTTTCCTCCCTTAAGGAAACCCCGGAAGGATGCCGTGGCGGCCGTGTCGTTAAAACGTCGGTCTTCCATCTGACGGGCCCAGGTTCAAGCCCCGGCGGCCTGAATCAATATTTTTTTCTAAGCTTAACAACAGTGATTTATCACACTTTGATATGGTTTTTTTTTCAGCAATGCAATGGATAGTTTTTCTAAACTCTATAACCAATGGAAAGCGCAACGTCTATTTTATAATGTAGACTAGAGCATTCTTTTGCCGAGGAAATTTTGGAAAACAGAAAACAGCGATTATCTTAAAAACGGTGCGTCCTACGTGAAAAATAACGAAGTTTCGAACGTATCCAGGGTGGCACCCACAACTGATAGATATGGGTGTCACACTACCCTTATCGTCTCCGGAAGGCTATGGTTGCGGGGTTTCCTAAAGTGGGGGGAAAATTTCATAATTTTTCACGTAGGACGCACCGTTTTCGAGATAATCGCCATTTTCTAATTTAGTGTCTTTAGTTATGTTTGGGTTTTGAAATAAAAAATATTGTTCATTTAAAAATGTTTTTTATTAAAAATAATATAAATACTTTTTACACTTTTTTTATCCATAAATACTTTTCTATTCGTATTATCGTTAGCACATGAATACTCGGTAAAGAATTTCATATAAAAAATATTGTTTTATTTTATGTTCTTTGGTCAAAACTTGATATTACAAATATGAGTACTCAAACCATATAATTCAGCATGTGTCAACACAATATGTAAACATAGGTTACAGCACCATTCTAGCAAGACATGACGTCATAATTTCATTGTTTACTACAAGAATCTACAATCATCTATTGAACAGTTGGTTCACTTTACATACGTTTGTTTTATTATTGCAAACAAGCATATATATAGCTCGTTAGCTATATGCTTACCGTAGCCTACGGGCGTGTGTGAGTGGAAATTTCAGTGCTAGGTAGTCAAAATTACGATAGGCTGTCATTTTAATAGCTACCTACTTAATTCTAATTACATTCCTGATTAAAAAACTCAGGGAAAACATATGTTAACCTACAAATATTATAAATACGAAAGTTTGTGAGGATGGATGTCTGTTACTCTTTCAAGCAAAAACTACTGAATGAATTTGTATGAAATTAGGCACACGTATAGTTTATAACCTGGATTAATACATAGAATACTTTTTATCCCGGGAAATTGTTAGGTTCCTCTGAGATTCTAAGTTAAATGCAGACAAAGTCGCGGGCAAAAGCTGGTAAAGCGTATTCTATTTGAGAATTTATTAAAAGATAATTACAATTATTCCTTTCATTGTAGTCTGAAATATTAACAAAATAAATTCGTGAACCGTTTAACTCTAAACTATCTAGTAATTTCGTTAGATTTTCAGTTGATAACCGTCTCTTCCAAGTTGAAGACCTTTTCAGCAGCTAGCACCAGTCAACCTCGAATACCTGTAAGCAAAAGATACGTGTGTTAGTCTACACTAATCTACACTATATGTATATGTATAATTATGTATTTATGTATAATATAATATATATAATTATATAATGATATTATAAAGAGGAAAGATTTGTATTTTTGTGGGTTTGTATTGAATAGGCTCCGAAACTACTGGACGGATTTCAAAACTTCTTTCACCGTTAGAAAGCTAAATTATCACTGAGTAACAAAGGCTATATATTATACTAGCGGCCCGCCCCGGCTTCGCACGGGTAGACATTAGTTTCGGAGCATAGACACGTATCAAATATTTTGTCCACCGGTGCGGAGACGGGGAGATCTTCCGGCAAGGGGAAGGTGTATTGGGGTCGAGAATGTATCACCTTCATTTCATTCCACTAGAAATTGACGTCTTTTGGGCACATAGCCAGTCTTCACACGTAAAAAAAGCGGTCGCCTGAGAAGAAATTCATCGACTCACCATCAGTCATGATGGACGCACATTACCTTCGGTGAAAAGTGGTTGTTGTCACAACTCTACCCACCTTTTCGGGGACTCTCGTGGAAGGGCGTGAAGTATCATAGATTTTTTTGTTACTACAAAATGCATGAACTGTCAGACGAATGTAAGACTATGTAAATGTATGCAGACAGTAAGTAAGTGTTAAGTGAAGTGAGATAGCGATATAAGTGAACTCCTGTTCAAAAGACTGACGATATGGACGTGACGCGGCCTCGTGGTGGATTTTTGAAAATGAAAAAAACATTTATTTTTATTTATTTAATAATAATGCTTCAAAACGCAGATTTTTATACAGAAATTTGACCTTGATGTCCTAGTCGTGACCCATAATCTGACGGTTATTGGGAGGGTATTTATGAAACTAAAGGTTTGAAAGAAATAAAACTGCCCTCAATGCGCGGCCATAATGGAGGGCTCATATATCTAGTGAGGTACTCATCAGGGTGCAAGTAAAAAAAAAAATTAAAACAGTTAACACTATGCCTTAGATTAGGGTGACACCCACTTACATTTTTGACTTCGACTACGACGTAGCCAACAGAAAGGGTTATGATAACAGATCTATGTATGTAAGTATTTACCTACGTAATAAGTATTTTCCTCCGTCCTAGAGTACCTTGATTAAAATCTGACGAGCCCGCTGGTCTAGTGGTTAGTACACCTGACTGCTACGCTAGAGGTCGTGGGTTCGATTCCCGCCGGGGCAAGCATTTATGTGACAAATATGTTTGTCTTGCGTCTGGGTGTTTGGTATGTATTATTAGTATGTATTTACAAAAAAAAAAGTATATAAGTATTGTATCAGCTACTGGTTCCCATAGCTTTGCTTAGTTTGGGGTCAGATGGCGCTGTGTAATAATGTTCAAACATTATTATTATTATTATCTAGGTACTCCTTTCGTTGAAGTCGGTTAAAATGTAGCCTGTTACCCGGGCTAGAATAACAAATCAATTGACACCTTATTCATCAAATTTTGATGAATAGCTTAAGACTGAAGAAAATACAAACATTTATACATCCCGTTATCATAACTCTTCCTATTGGCTTCGCCAAAGTCGAAGTAAAAATGCAAGTGGGTGTCACCCACGCTTAGGCATAGTGTTTAAAAGGTGGGTCACCATTAATGCGGAAGAGGTTGCCAGTCATGACAACGAGACGGAGATTTTTAAAACAAATGAATGTATAATCGTATTAAAAAATGTGAATGTAGGTTCTGTTAGTCACTTATGTCCGTCTCTGCGGCTTATTGCTATAAATAATTTGATTCATGGCGCTTGTGGTTCTAATAGCGATAATTTATTCAAAGGTGAGAGATAACCAATTATACCATAAATAAGTATAGGACTAATATGGTTCAAAATCAAAATCAAGTATCATTTATTCAGTTTAGGCCCTAATAAGGCACTAATGAAGGTCTAAATTACCACCGGTTCGGAAAAAAGAGCCGCCTGAGAAGAACCGAAACTCAGTGCTCTGTCTTTTTTTACATTTTTGGCTTTAGTATTTCGTACCAAAATTAGTAAAATAGAATCACTTCGTAGGTGAGATGAGACGAGAGGTAAATAAACAATTTAATATCGCGATAGGACCCCTTTCTTGAGTTATTATCATGTGTTTGGATCGCGAAAGCTTGAAGAATAGTATGACCTCCAAGTAGAATGTGTCAGATCGAATAAAAAAGGTATGATGGAACCTAGCGACCAACGAAGTGAAGTATACACAACTACTTGCACAAACATACAAATAAACTACGCCTTGTCCACGCAATATCTTAATATTTTTAGCCTGAGCTGAGTATAAGTATGGCTAACTTTGTTTTCTTCATTTATTACATAATGACATAACGGATGAACTATGTAAACGAAATGAGTCACAGTTAGGTATTTCCTTGCGATAAAATACCAATATTTTTTGTGTAATCGATACGTTTAAGTAGCCAATAGCACCTAAAGAGAGAGTTTTCTAGAGGTAGGGCGATTTGGGATTTCCCGTAGGTTATCCCATTTAAATTGGAGCCGCCCGACTGGGGACTGTACCTCCGCCTCACAGAAGACCGCAGTGAAATAACACTACTTGATTTAGTGTTGTGTCTCTGCGGTTAGTAAGGTTGCCAGTGCTCCACGAGGATACGCTGGGCTAGTAGTATTGCTGCTAGCACAGTGAGTCCTCACCAACAACATGGTCGGCACCCCGTTAGTGATACCCCTGGTATTGCTAGCGGCTATAGGCTACGGTGACTGCTTACCATCAGATGGGCCGTATGCTTGTGTGCCACCTTAGTGGTATAAAAAAAACTACCCTTTACATAGTATAAATTAAAGTCGCTTGCCGTGTCTGTTCGCTTAGATCTTTTAAATTACTCAATGGATTTTAATGCAGTTTTCAACAATAGATAGTGTTTCAAGACTAAAGTTTTTATGTATAATTAATTTGTGTAAGCCTTGTGAAGACGGGGCGGGTCGCTAGTATCTTATATTGTGCTATCGGTCAGATATGAAATCAATTGTGAGTGCTAGCAATCTTAGATTACAAATATATAGAATATATGAACAGTGAATCATGAACTTATGAGCTCATGAATCGGTAATCCGTACAAGTTTAGGAGCTCTTTACTTAATCATTAGATAACTGTAAGCTAAGTCAATATTATTATTATGACTAACACCAAATTGATGGAGTACCTAACGGCTATATAAATGTAAGGATCTATAGGGAAATGAATGGCCCCAGACTTTTATACTACACTAGCTTTGTCTTCGCACTTCGCCCTCGTAATATAGTATTTTTTCCTGCGATATAAAGTAGCCTATGTTCATCAGGGATAATCGGAATTGACTTTTTCAAATCGGTCCAGTAGTTTCGGAGCCTAGTCAATACAAACAATCAAATCTTTCCTCTTTATAATACAAGTATAGACTACTAAGATGTCAAACAAGCGTACGGCCCGCCTGATGGTAATAAGCGGTTGCAACATCAGGAGTGTCGCTCACGCGCTACCGACCCTAAACTTATACTTTTTAAAATAAGGATGGTTTTTTCGCCAATTTGTCAATTTTATAAGATACAATGCGACTTTTCATTTTAAGTCTTTCAAAATTTCCATGTTCTAAAATGTATGAAGTGCAAAAAATATACTATTAACTATATCCTTCACGATGAGATCATGAAAACAGACAGAAACCGGATGCTTCCGAATTCGTCCACATCTGAAAACTTGCTAAGTTATGAACGTTATTAAAAACTAACACTTCCATTTATGCCTGTGGTGTATATATCGAAAGGTATACTGATAACCAGAATTCAGAGGTTTTCTTTGTGACTCAGCCAGTGTGATGGCTGGCGTAACATATGCATGATAATATATGCAGCTATATGATAATACAACTTGTTTAGAAAGTTGTATGTCCAGTCCAGAGTTGTCTTTACAAACACAATATTGATTATGTTATAAATAAAGAAAAACTGGACATATTAAATGTCAAATTAAAAAACTGGGGACTCCCAGTGCAGGTAATTAATAAATCTTGTTTTTACTTTTTATTAATCTCTTACACTTATGTACAAACATGTTTTAAAGATTAATAAAAATGTGACAGTAATGGACGTGTAAAATGCTAATTTATATCCTGACTCGAAAATCAATAACACTCAGGTACTACCTACAGCATTGTCAAGGCTAACGTAGCTAATATTTCCTCGCTGCGATAAGCTACATACCTAATGTTACAATATGACACATTGTGACGAATCTAACACAACAAATCCGTAAGTCGGTGATAAAAACATCGGTCAACACTTTTCAAGTTGTTTTTATTATTCCTAATACGGTAGACAGACACAGTAATAAAGAGAGGTAGGGCGAATTAGCATCTCCCGTGGGGACTGTACCTCCACCTTACAGAAAACCGCAATCGAATAACACTATTTTGATATAGTGTTGTGTTTCTGCGGTAAGTAAGGTTGCCAGTGCTCCACGAGGATACGCTGCGCTACTAGTAATGCTGCAAGCACAGTGACTCCTCATCCACAACAGGGTTGACAACTCGTTAGTGATATCCCTGGTATTGCTAGCGGCTATAGGCTACGGTGACTGCTTACAATCAGGTGGGCCGTATGCTTGTGTGCCACCTTAGTGATATAAAAAAACACCACCACGTGCTACGACCAAGTGTATAAGCTTAGAACTTAATAGAAAATGCATTAAAAATAATTATTTGCTTTACTTTACTACCGACTCCTGTATCCTTTTTTATAAACAGTCTAAGATAGTAACCCAATCACTGCGTGACCTAAATTGCGGTTTTACTGTCACGTCTGCTTTTCAGCATAATATGAAGTGACGTAGGAAACAACTAATCCCCTTTGTCTTCAGACCTTCCTCCTTTACCTGGGTAAAAACCAGCAAGTCACTTCGAACTTCACCACATTGGGTCATACGTAAGTCGCGTCAATGACCCAAATGTACATCATGACGGAAATAGTTAATGCATACTGCTCTTTAAAAGATTGAGCTATCTGACTGAGCTGATAAAGATGACATACAAAGTTTCAACACCTGTTTTACCTCCTTAAGGATTCTTCTTTGAGACAAAAGAGGTCAAGATATGTCCCGCCCGAGGTTAAATTAATAATAATAATAATAATTTTGGACATTATCACACAGCGCCATCTAGCCCCATACTAAACAAAGCTTGTACTATGGGAACCAGTAGCTGATATAATACTTATATACTTTTTTGTTTGTAAATACATACTTATAATACAAACAAAACACCCAGACGCAAGGCAAACATATTTGTCACATTAATGTTTGCCCCGGCGGGAATCGAACCCGCGACCCCAGCGCAGCAGTCAGGTATACTAACCACTAGACCAGCGGTCTCGTCATTGATCTCATTTCCAAATTTCATTGTGATCTGTTTAGCTGTTAGTCTTGAAAGGTAGCTAACAGAGTTACTTTCGCATTTATAATATTAGTAAGGATTAATATAATATGGAAGGATAAGTAGGTACTCGGAACCGGTATGAGTGAAAAGATTGATTAATACTGTGTAATTTGAACTCTCCCAGTTCGGAATTAGGTAGATAATTGAATGTTGTGCCTTTAAGCGCCACCGCGCGCCGCACCGCCATCCACGGTCATTTATAATTAAGCAACGATGGTTTTTAAATCTTTGATGATAGAGTTAAAATTCCTGTATTTTATTGATTAAAATAGGTAAGGAAAATAATGCGAAAATTGCAACAAATGTATGATTGTTCATACATTTATGTATTATTTCCGCCAACAATAACATTATAGTGCAAAATGACGCTATCTCTCGTCACTTTTAAATATGGCGTGATTTTTGTCTGTCGTCGACAACGTTACACGCAGACCTTAACTACTCTGGTTTATAAGTATTTCTTTAACGATTTAACACCTGTCAACTGTAATAAAATTGTTTGTAGCCTTTCAATAATCATCGCCTTTCAAACCACAAAATGTGTTAACGTAACCAGACACCGAACCCGATCCGTCTGTCTACCACTGCATGTATGAACCATACGAAAGAAAATCTAGGTCTGTGGTATGAACGGAAATTACATTTACAAATATATTAGTTTTATCTTAGTTGACATTCGATTGTATTATTAACAATCGTTAGAGGTCTGTCAAAAGCCGAAAGTCTGACATCTGGCTTAACACAAGTAACCGATTTTCTCGCGCTGCGAAAAAAGTAGTGCTGACCACAATAGTGCTTGGAATAAGTGTGGGTGATGATCAGAGTCCTAACTATGTATTTCCAAGCATATTCGCTATGAGGCAGGCATAATTGAGCCGTAGAAGCCGTGATGTATAAAGCGTTGCCTGCTATTCTAGCGACGGAAGTTTGAATCCCACCGGTCTGTTCCAAAGAGTTTTTATAACTTAAGTGCGGGGATTAGTCACACCACGAGCTTTACGGCAAATGAAAACATCGTGAGGAAACCTGCATACATCTGCGAAGAAATTCAAAGACGTAAGTAGTGCCTAGAGACGGCGATGGACCATCTTTCACGTTGGCACCAAATTATCTTCTGTGAGAGCGGGCGTTGTAACACCTCTGCCTACCTCTTCGGGGACCCTTGTGGGATGGTGTGAAGATATATAATTATATTTATTATATTTTATATGCAAACGTCAATAGTTATATTACCTCTTTCTATTTGAATGCATCATCAATTCATTTATCGCTCTTTCTGACTCATCTTTAACGTCATGACTACATAAGACACGACGTTTATTCAGTGGCAGTTGTGATTAATTAGTGTGCATTGTAGTACGGTATCGGATAACTGTGTTGTACGATGACCTTGAGTCTACGGTCAAGGTCATCACATGAAACATTTGTGAAAAAGTGTTCAAAGACTAGCTACGGGAAGAACGTACATACATTTCTATAACAAATAAATTGAAGAGCTTATAACAGTTGTGATGACATGATGACCTTGAATGTAAGGTCAAGGTGTATGTAGGGGACGTTTGTGAAAAGATATTTTATAGGGGTTTTCGTAGCTCTTTCGCCGAATTAATCTACCGGCTAAGCATTTGGCATGTGGATACCGAAATCAAGGCTTTGGTTCGTAAACAAATGTAGTGTGTTTTGTTTACTCAGATTGATTTCTAAAGATAAGTATGTGTTATCCTCTAATATATATAATATCGTGTCACAGTGTTTGTAACAAAACTTCTCCGTAAAGCCTGGACCAATTTTAATGCTTTTTTGTGTATAGGTAGTCGGTAGGTCTGAAAATAGGACAAACTATTTTTAATACCTACACCTAAGAGACGAAAGTGACAAGGGTGATCCACTCCCAAAAAAATATATTTTTTATATACTAAAATGTCACACAAGCATACGGCCCACCTGATGGTAAGCAGTCACCGTAGCCTATAGCCGCTATACCAGGGATATCAATAACGAATTACCAACCCAGTTGCTGATGAGGACTCACTGTGCAGCATTACTGCTAGCGCAGAGTATCCTCGTGGAGCACTGGCAATCTTACTCACCGCAGAAACACAACACTACATCAACGTAGTGTTATTTGACTGCGGTCTTCTGTAAGGTGGAGGTACAGTCCCCAGCCGGGTGGGCGGCTCCAATTTTAATGGGAATACCCACGGGAGATCCCAATTCGCCCTACCTCTCTAAATTTCAGCGCAATGAGTCAGTTACATCAAGTCAACACAAATATTTTTGTTAGATAATCACATAAAATCAGCATTCATCGAACAGCCACGAGGAAATTGCTTAAACAGTCATTATTTTTTGATAAGTTGTTTTAATGTTTAATGACCCAATAAAGATCGAACATAAAAAACGGTCGAAAAACGACATAGCCCAAGCAGATTTTTCTTCTCTTTGCATTGTTTAATGCCCTGTGCAGCCAAGCATTAAAGAAAAGCTTTCACCTACTGCTGGGCATAAGCATCCAATAGACCACTTTAGGGTTGTCAACAAGTGCTACCCCTGTCCCGGTGTTGCAAGCGTCTAAAGGCTACGGTAAGCCCTTACAATCCGGCGGGCCGTATGCTTGTTGCCACCTTAGTAATAAAACAAAATTATATTTTAGGTATCTACCCACCAATGTTTCCGCTTTAATTAAAATTTAGTTGAAGTAAATAATTACCAAGTTTGTAAACAATAAAATAATTAAAATAATTATTTGTAGTGATTTTGTTTCAAGCGTCCACATGCTGTGATAACTTACCAATAGGCCGTATGCTTAATTGCCACAGTAGGGGTTTAAAAAAATATAAAAAGTAAACTCACTCTTCACAAGGAATACACCTCACGTAGAACCAAATGTAGTCTAAAGGGCAACTACCCCCCGAAAAGAAACTCCGTTTACTTCTTTTTACACTGACACTGGTTAAATCACTGCTTTTAGTGTCAAATGGCATGCACACAGCTGTGCTAAGAACACATACGAACAAGATTATGATAAACAACTTCATGTTCGACACACGATCGACCTTCGCGTCGTAATTTCACAACTAGTTTAGAATTTTCGCCTTGCAACTAATTTACAACCTCGCTTCTCCGCGGCTTGTTGGCGAATGTAAGGCATTGTAAGGTAAAGCCTCAAGTGATGTCGTATGAGGTATCATTTTCGATGAGTGTGTGAAATAGATGCGGTTCAGTTTACGGCGATGACTCTTTTAGCAGGGTGGGAGTTATGACAGTTTTATCAAGCTACTATCAGCTTCGACTGGTAGATGGATATGTATACGTATGAATTGACCGAAATCTTTCATATTGGTATCGTAATTTTCACCGACTTCAAGGCTAATCATTTCGGAAATTTACACATGTATTAAAGTAAAGACTGATGACAAAATAATAATCTATAAGTTTGTCTTTAGTGTCCTGACCAGAATCATCATATATATACATATATGATTAGTTTAAGACTCATGTCAAAAGAGTTTTGATAAATAAAGCCTATTATAAAATTTATGATTATGTAAATGATAAAAATGCTTGGAATATATAGACTCACTCTGCACAAGTGGGTCCCCGCTCCTGGTAGTTGTAATAGTTTAAAATATGTATTTCATGAAAGCAGTGACAAAACCAACTTGGTAGCTTTCATTTTGATATTTGTAATTTCATACTAATGTCTAGAAGAATTTTGTTAAAAATTGTTATATAATGATTGTTACATGAAACAAAAAGACAGAGCACCGAGTTTCTTGCCGGTTTTTCTCAGGTGGCTTTTTTTCCGAACCGGTGGTAATTTAGACCTTCATAAGTGCCTTATTAGGGCCTAAACTGAATAAATGATTTTTGATTGATTGATTTTGATTGATATAAAAATACGTTTTAAGCGTTTTTTTTTATCTGATGACTGTAGATTATCTTGATGGAGTTTGGAACTTTGATTTCGGCAACCTTATTCCATAGCCAATACTCATCTTCTAACAAGAACTAAGCCGTATGTGTAAAAATACGCGGGGCGAATCTAGCTCTGCCATTGGCTTAAATTCATTTATCAATCATCCTTGAGAATTTTACGCGGGCATTCAAAAACCTTAAATATTTTTTTTCGATACACATCGATTATACAAAAAAATATGGACCCGAACAGTATATAAAAGGTATGTACATTGGCTACCCATATTTGGTAGAAGGTTCTCAGAAACATTTGTGAGGTCATTTTGAGATCGGTGGGTGATCTACTTGGTAATAAGCTTTTCATAAAATATTATTCGCAAGCAACTACCTACATAATATAATATATTAATGATCAGGTATATAGTCCCTGATGCAAAGCGGTTACCGTACCAATTTTTTTTTATCAACACAGTTTATAAACAAGCAATCTGATCTGAGTCTATTGGGGCTTGTGGGCTTTCACTAGCGCTCTGCGTTTCTTCTTATCTAGATCTAGATTAGTTTTTATGGATTTACCTACTTACCTAAAATAATTAGTATAGTATGTGAGGTATATTATGTTTCTCTTTTGACAGGTCATTTGATTCAGTATTGGTGGGTGGCGAAAACAGTAAAGGATTTCGCCGCAGTTGCTTAGAAAATCGCATATTTGAGGTGCTAACTCTGTTGTATAAAATCATTAAACTAAACTAATTTGACAGGACTAAAACTATTGCCATCATTAGTTAACCTCGTACTTGAGAAATGGATATCAAGACTTTTTAGTACTGTCAAATTAGTTTAGTTTAGTGATTTTTGTATCACTAATTCCAACAGCATCGATACCATTGTAATGAAAACTGACACGAATACCCGCCCTTTTACATAATATAATATCATTGATTTACCTGTCTCTTACTACCTATACATATATACATAGGATGTAGGTACCTAACAAACCAAGTCAATCATATTTAGCGGTCTATTTCTAATTGACGCATGATTGATGATCATACGTCAATCCAAATAATTAAATTTATTACAAAGAGTTTTTTTCCAATCCTACATACAATTACGATTACCTTTTAATAAAACGACCGTGTGCATTCGAACAAAAAACCAACCAACTGACGTTTTTATTGAAAAATGACATTCCATACATGGTAACGCTACATGAACACAGATGTCGCTACTTGTAGCACACATGAACAAATTACAATATTTTGATATGCTTACATAGTATTAATATTACCTAATAGCAAACTCGTAATATAGAAACTGAATTATTTGAAAATAATATTAACACGCAGCACAACCCCATCTATCGGTATCAGGCGATTTGTTTTCATGCTAGTTCAAGTTAATTGCAATAGATGGCGTTAGGGAGAAATAAAAAGCTGTCTAGTGGTCAGTCAAATTACATGAAAAGATTAGATTATATTATATGCAATTAACAACATAAGTTGTTGGTTTCGATGCCTTTAAAATTTACTAGCCTTTAACCGCGGCTTGGCACGCGTGTTTCTAGCTAAAACTTTCTATCTCTACCCCTGACGTGTGTGCAAATTTCGTGATAACTGGCAGACAGACAGGATTTTTTTGGAAAAGTGTCGTCTTTACTTTTATATAAAGTTAGTAAAAAGCTGTTATTTTGACATTACAAGCAGACACTTGAATTTTATTTATTTGTATAGATATATTTACCTATTTACGTATAGACAAATTAGTTCAATTTTACATGAAAGTAAAATACAATTAAGCAGAATTCATAATGATGTTGTAATGATGTTTAATTTATCACATACCTACTCAAGTTTTATTATACATATACCAAATTGATATAAATAAAAAAATACGAACTATTATGTACTTACAGGATCACATTATGTACAAATTATTGGTGTGTGAAAGTAATTTTATTATGACAATAAAATTACTGTAAAAACGTACTAAATATCTCCCATTTATGCTCATACAGGATATTCCCTGTATAAAATATTACTTATCCAATACTGTCGGTACCAACATTAATTCGGTTATCATTAGCCTCAATTAAACATAATATTGTATGTACCTTGTCTAAATATAGTCTTACAACTAAAATAAATATGATATTCTCTATAGAAAACACGTATTCAACAGCCTACTGCGTAACATGTTGTTTAGTATGCTCCCCTGCAAATTAATCAACATACACATTTTTTGGAAATGCGCTATGTTCTTGTTATGTTTTCGTGTCCCTATTGCCTAAAGCCTATATCACTAGCCATCAGGCGGGATTTATGCCTTACTATATAATATAAAATATATAATATTAAATCAAATGGCAACGAATTATGTAACTAAGTAAAACAACGAGTGTGTCCCGCACTGCGCCCTTACATACCTACATTGTATGTATTGATTTTATCATCCCATAAATCAAAATTTTGCATTGCAAAGTACAATTCTATTGGAGAGCTACAGAAAATCAGAATGCCTCGCTTTGAAGCTGGAGTGCCTCAGTCATGCAGAAAAACCTGAAAAGTGTTCTTAACATGTGCGTAATTATGTGCTAATGCATTCAGGGTGTAATTTTCCATTTTTTTATTACGCCTTAATCGAAGCGACATTTAATATCAATATCTTGAGATCACGGCACTCATTCAGAATTTAAAAGGCCAGAAAACCCTTAAAATGTGGCAAAATGAGTCTACCAGACACTCTGTCACCATCATCGATTGTTCATCACACCTTTGTGTTCCCTCTTTGTCGACGGTAGATAACTTACAACACTCAAAGTACCGGCTCCTATTCGAGAGAAGGTCACGGTCAGCTTAAACTGGAAAGAGTCTTATATATATTAAGATTTCTCTAAATAAAGGACACTAAGAAAGATATGAAGAGATTCCAGGAGGTTATGTCCCTAGAGATGAGCGCTTAAGGTCACTGTAATCACCATCAAACTGACAGCCAGCGCAATAGCCCAAACAAGAATAACTAGTGGTTATGTATTCGTATCGCTTTCGACTATTTTGCACGGTACACATACCAAACGATATCAATAATCACGCATACACGGCAATTATTAAATCTACAAACAAAATTGTAAATAATTTGTTCCTAACCTAAACTAGAGATACTAGCAATAACGTTAAAATACTAAATACTATATTTGGTGTAGCTATCACAGAGCTTGAGGATAAGAAGTGGAAGCCTCGCGGCGGTGGTGAGCAGTTCTCATGATGCTCCTCCCCTATGCACATGGCGTAGGCCATCAGGTGAGGCACCAGGCTCTGCTCGTAGCTGCCCGTGAAGAGATGCTGCCATGGCCCGGTCGCGTAGACCGCCACATCTTCTCCCCCATGGGTCTCCGAGTCCAAGGGTACTAGACTCGGGTACGCATAGTCAAGGCCTCCTGGAAGAGTAAATGACCACATAAATAAACTTATTTTCACGCCTTCATGTTCCCGAAGGGGTAGGCAGAGGTTTTACAACACCCACTTTCCACTGAAGATAATTTAGTGCCAACGTGATTGATGGTGAGACCGCCGCCGTCTCTTAAGCTCTAAATACGTCCTTGAATTTCTTCTCAGACGTATGCAGGTTTCCTCACCATGTTTTACTTCACCGTAAAGCTCGTGGTGTGACATTGGTACACACCGGTGAGATTCGAACTTGCATCGCTAAAATAGCAGGCAATGCTTCGAATCGAGCGTATTTTCGTCATACGTTGTAATGCAATTAAATCCCAAGGCATAACGAATTGAGACAAATATTTAACTACCCTCGTTTTTTCTTTTCTTCATTTATTAGCACGATAAATTAACAAATTCATTTAACTTTAAAATCTTTATCAGCTACATACTCACGTTCAACAAAGCCTTTTTGTGATGAGACATCGACTCTGCCACCGGCTGCTATAGAAGGTGCTTTCCCATTGGCGTAACTGATGGTTGTGTATGGTATACCATCATCGCCTGTCGCCGTATCAACCAGGCCCAATATGTCATTCCCTCTTGAAGGATAACCGGCTACTGTCATAGTATGCGCGTGATCTGAGCTGGTGACTATCAAAGTATCTTCTTGGGAAGTCATTTCTTTAGCTTTCTTGACGGCTTTGGAGAACTCAACTGTCTCATCCAAAGCTAGCTGTGCTAGACTGTCGTGGTGGGCATGGTCTATTCTGCCACCTGAAAGACGGTGATTTAAAAATATTTTTTTTAGAAAATGGCTGTTACCCGCGATTTTGTCTGCATTTGTATAAATACAAAAGATAGCCTAAGTCCTTCCCCAGACTATAACATATTTCCATGTCAAATGTTATTACGATCCGTTCAGCTATTTAGTTGTGAAAAGGTAGCAAACAAAAAAACAGAGTTATTTCGCATTTAAAATATTAATATGAATATGGATTTGGTGTTTTTTTCTGAAATTCTGTCTGGTGAAGCATTTATTGAGTAATTTTTCAATGAACACTATTTTGAATTATTCTATTCTATCTAGCCGTTGTTTTCCCACTGCTGGGCAAAGGCCTCTCTCCCCTCTTTCCAGTTGCCTTGGTGTTGTGCTGCGCTTGGCCAATCCGCATTGAAAATATCTAGGTCGTCTCGCCACCTGCGCTTCGGCCTACCACGACGGCGGCGTCCGATAGGTGGGGACCAGAATGTGGTAGTTTTAGCCCAGAAGTGGTCTGAATTATTATAGATTTAAAATAACAATAATAGGTTTGTATATAGCAACACTATTAGAGATCACAGTGCTACGAACCTTCGACAAACAAGAAGTATCCCTTTTCATTCCGGCTCAGCATCTTGATAGCGACTTCGACCATCTCTGCTAGAGTTGGCTCATTCTTGGACTTCAAGTGGTACTCCATGTGATCAGCGTTGTATATGCCCATAAGGTACTCGGGGAGGCTGTCAGAGCTGTAGATCTGGAAGAAGATAGAATAGAGCTTCAATTAAACAATAACAGAGCTATGTATACTGTAGCGCGGATATTTGGAGTATTAAGCATTGAAGCACGGGGACCCTATTCGAACATTACTTCAAAATGTTAAAGAAAATATTAAAAATCCTGTAATGAGAAATTCTAGGGGCTAATAGAAAATAAGGAAGGTGAGATGAGAGACAATAATAGGTGTAAATAAGGTTTCAGAAAACTCGTCGCTCAATTTTAGTGAAATCTCAATGCCTCATAAAAAGAAGAGTTGAACAATTAAGCTAATTGTAGCCTACAAATAAATTAAAAACAAACATAATCCGTTTGACAAAACAAACAACTGTAAGTGAAAACAGGCATAATAAATGCAGTTAGCGATTTGATAACAATTGACCTTGTTATGAATATAATGACCCTTCTGATATATATTTTAATAGATATTCTTTCAGAAATAGGTCAAACTATTTATCCCAGTCGTCGTATGCTATGACAGCTGCACGGATTTTATAAGGTACTATGATTCAAGAGCTCTCCAAGAGCCATCCCTAAACTGTTAAACGGCTTGTCAAATTATCAAACGAAACTAGAGAACAGAAAATTCAGGATCATTCCAAGGCAAAATAAAATTAGGGGGCGCGCAATATAGCTTGGACTTCTTACCTTCATTAGCTCCTCTCGACTGGTAACAAACTGATAGGAGGTGTTATGTGCCTTCTTGTCCTCTCGCCACAAGTCTATGAGGTCGATCCCGTCTAGCCGACGGCCGATACTCGTGGCCAGAGGGCTGGAGTCATTCACCAGGAACGACTTCAAACCTCCACCCATGATAACCTGGAAATACCAAGAGTAATACGATGAAATGACAGTTTAATATATGAAAAATATTAACAATTAAATACAATAATATAACTTAAGAGAGGGAGGGCGATTTGGGATTTCCCGTGAGTTTTCCCATTTAAATTGGAGCCGCCCGACTGGGGACTGTACCTCCACCTTACAGAAGACCGCAGTGAAATAACACTACTTGATATAGTGTTGTGTTTCTGCGGTAAGTAAGGTTGCCAGTGCTCCACGAGGATACGCTGGGCTAGAAGTAATGCTGCTAGCACAGTGAGTCCTCATCAAAAACATGGTTAACTCGTTAGTGATACACCCTGGTATTGCTAGCGGCTATAAGCTACGGTGACTGCTTACCATCAGGTGGGCTGTATGCATGTGTACCACCTTAGTGGTAAAAAAAAATCACGTTTGAACAAAAATGAGAATCACAAACTACGCAATATAACTCAATAAAAGTCAAAGACGGGACGGAAAGCAGTGCGATGCATCGATCATAAAATATGACGAATTATCCATATTCAAATAACAGACTGACAAATCTTTTCGAAGTTATTTGCCTTCAGTCTTTGCCTGGACAGTTCAAAAATCAGTTATATGAATAGTTGAAAGATAATAGCTTTCATAGTGTTTAAAGATTTTCTTGGCAATAATTGAACACTTACCTGTAAATTTGCATGCTGAACATGTGCAGCGAAAACATGTATGCACTTCATATTTTACAACACATGTTTATACTATGTTTTTATGCACATAAAGATAGTATTATTATTCCCTTTATTTATTTTACATCTTAGTTTTGGGTTTTATTTACAATATTCTTACAAAAAAAACACATATTATAAAAAAATACACCAAAACTAGGGAGCCACCGAAAACGAGGCGCGAGCCCAAGCTACCGGTGGTTAGGGTTACAAAGTGAGGAACCTCCTGACAATGCGTGCCGTGTCGAGGAGTACTGCCTTCTGTATCCGACGAGCGTCTTGAGGTATTGGTCGAGACTCTTCGCTATGAATTTTATTATTCACTATTTCTACCAGTCAGTCTTTACATGATATTATTTTATTGATTCCTTTACCTTGAACCTCCTGCCAGGATCGTTGTTCACTAGTTGATAAGCTATGTCTTTGCAGCCCAGTGCAAGGCATTCGTCTGGAACATCGGCATCTGACTCCCAATTTCTCTCAGACACGTGTGCGTACATCCCAGCTGGTGACGCATGGGTCACCCTAGTTGTTGTTACTAGCCCTGTAATTATTAATAATATCATTAAAGTCATAAAAATACCGACTAAAAAGTGAGAAGATACAATGTGAGCCGAAGATGAAGCAGAAGAAACAAAAAAAGAATCAGAAGAAACAAAATAATAAGTAGAAGAAACAAAAGAAGAACGCTGTAAGGATTTCTAGATAAAATTGTCAAAGTAACTCAATCAGCGATCAAAAGAATCTGAATCAAAGAATACTTAGATCCAGAGCTAAAAATATAAAGACATTAAAAAAAGTAGAAGAAGCAAAATAGGTGTCAAGTGCAAGTCAAGAGTGAAATGGCGCTCCAAACTCTCTTACTTTACGATAAATCTCTCGATCTTACGATTTATCGTGATGATTATATTATATAATTAGTAATAATTGTTTAAATATAATCTTATTTGAAGCATTGCTTATAAAACTACAAGGATGTTCATTCCAAGATCTAAAACCATCACGTGCAACTCGTTAATCTGCAAAAAACTGAATTTGAATTTGAACTGGTTCTTTGCTCAGACAGATTCAGACTGGTATTGAGTACCGTCACATCATACCGAGAATCATAAAACTGTCTAGCAATAATTTGAGAATCTTAATCTTTCTTAGATATTATTTAGCAATAAGTTTTTTTTTTTGGTGTTGGATTAAAAACATAGATTGGAAGCACTGTAAATGATTGGTAGTGAAAATATATCGGAGAAAGTATAGTGAAATCCGCTTGTCAAAAATCTAGTTTTTAAATCGGAAAGATTAATTTTGTAGGTGGCTTTGATAAATGTCGCTGTCTTAGGTATCTCTGTATATAGCATCACTAGCATTTTCCCCGCGACTTCGCTCACGTAGCAATATGGTATACTATTACTGGTTTTCCCATAGGAATGAAGCATTTTCCCGCGGTAAAAAGTAGCCTATGTTTATTGGGGATAATGTCGACTACTAATGGTAAAAGATTTTTTCAAATCGGTCCAGCAGTTTCAGAGCCCATTCAATACAAACAAACAATCAAATCTTTCCTCTTTATAATATTAGTGTAGATTATAAATTCCACTTCAATAATACATGAATTTATTATGACAACTAAAAGAAACCAATAACTCAATGGAATCGAGTACCGCTTCAAGTGTCACGATAAAATTGGTGTTATGAAGCCATTGTTGAGAATCATTGACGTATCATCATTATTTACTTACAATAGACCATTAAATATGCTAATGTTTTAACTAATTGATCTAACCATAAGTTGTTTAGTGAAGATATCTATAACTAGCTGCCCGCCCGGCTTCGTACCGGTAGACATTTATCAAATATTTTGTCTACAAGCCAGGGCAGGCAGCTAGTATAATACATAGCCTATGTTACTCGGTGATAATGTAGATTTCTAAAGGTGAAAGAATTTTTGAAACTGTCCAGTAGATTCGGAGCCTATTCAGTGCAAACATACACACAAAAATATAAATCTTTCCTCTTTATAATATTAATTTAGTATATAGTATAGTATAGATATAGAATAACTATATTGTTTTGTCATTCTATGTATCTAAAGATTCTTCAAAGAAAATTTTCTGATGAAATTCCTGCTTATGAGGTGTCGCAAGTGTACTATCGTATGAAAGTAAACGGTTACCACAATTGTTCTGCCTTTATCAGAAGGTATTATCCAAAATAAAAGTCGGTACGTGCTTCATTTTAACCTGATCAAGTTTTAATTACATTGGCTAAGCCATGTTTAGATACAGATTCGACATGCGCCCTTTACATAGCCTCTATATATATGTACAAGTTCAGGTGAAGACAAAAATCAAAACCAATTATTTTAATATACTCTGTATTTTTTCTATACCACTAGTTGCCAAAGAAGCATACGGCCCGCGATGGTAAGCGGTTACCGTAGCGTTTTGAAGCTTTCAATACCTGGCAGTATCATTTGCGCGTTACCGAACTTAAAATATATTATCAAAATTAATAAGATTCTTCTTACATAACTTTTAGGAAGGTTTTTCTTTCTTTTACCACTAAGGTGGCAAGAACAAGCATAAGGTCTTGATGATAAGCGGTTACCGTAGCCTATGCCTATGTTTATTAGAATTTTGTTGTGTTTTAATCAAACTCACCAACATCCAAACCACGATCCAACGCCAACTGTGCTACAGACGTGGCCCAGTTGCCAACGTGGAGCTGCGAGTGGCATGAGCCTCTGGTGACATTACCATCCAGTCCAATAACCCCGTACTTGGTTTTCACACCGGTCAGGTACGAAGTGGCCGTGCACGCAGAATCTGGGACTTGAGCATCGATGCAGTAAGTCTGAAATTTGAATAAATGGTGATGAAAGAGCTTCCCTATTCAATATTTCTTTAGCCAAACTGAATATGTATAACTGTAAGCCGATACTTTAAAATCAAACGAAATTTGCAGTGTATCGTGATGGTACTTTTACACGGGTTCAGAAAAAAAGCCATTTTAGAAAAACTAGATAAAACTCTCAGTGCTCTTTTTTCATCTATTTACAAATATATAATGAAAACTATTACCCTTGGTCACGGCCGGCACGAAAAGGTTCTCAAAAATGACAAAATTAAAATTCATCTAGACACAGTTCACTAATCGCAGCTTGTAGGACTTTATTTTTATACCACTAGTGTGGCACCCAAGCATACGACCCACCTGATGGTAAGCAGGCACCGTAACCTATAGCCGCTAATGCCGCTAGCAATACCAAGGATATTACTAACGATTTGCCAATCTTATTGTAGATGAGGAGACACTGTGCTAGCAGCATTACTACTAGCGCAGCGTGTCCTCGTGGAGCACTGGTAACCTTACTTACCGCAGAAACACACACTACTTCAAAGCAGTGTTATTTCACTGCGGTCTTCTGTAAGGTGGAGGTACAGTCCGCAGTCGGGCGGCTCCAATATTAATGGAAAAACACACGGGATATTCAATTCGCACTACCACTCTTTTTAGCTCATTGTGTGATTTATCACTGTACTTAAGCTTAGAAAAACTAATTGGTACAGGCCGGAATTTAAATCTGGGCCCATCATATGACAGGCTGTTGCTTCAACCACAAGGCCACCCGACTTCTTATCCGATCAATAGGTATTGGCGTGTCGGTCGGTGATTGTCTGTCTATACTATGTACAAGTCTTGGTTACGCAGCCCGATTACGTGGTATTCTGTGCCACTTTTTTGGGTGGATAAGCGCATGCCTTCTTGCATAATATTATATTCAGATTGAATGTAAGGAGAAACTTTAGTGCTTAATCGATTTCAATTTTGATCCAGATCAGTGACCGCAATTTATTTATCAGAATTTGCCCACTGAAGGTCTTATAAGAATCTAGCCCAATCTCAATTCTGGTATCCCTGCCGAGGTATTCCCAAAGAAGCACAGCATGAGGTTGTTAAAGAAGGGTGTGAAGAGATTTTTGAAGGCTCGGCAACGCGCGATGGCGCGAGTGATACCCCTGGTGTTGCAAGCGTCCATAGGCTACGGTAACCGCTTACCATCAGGCGGGCCGTAGGCTTATTTGCCACCTTAGTGGTATAAAAAATTAGTATGTGAATCTGTGCATATATATCTTATATAAGACAGGAACATCAATGTGGCTGCCGTTATTCAAATAACGCACTATCCTCTGGATTCAATCAATGAATTTGTAAAACATTAACCCTATATAATATAAGCGCCTATATGTTAATTTATATCACTAGTATTTATAATAATAATAATAATATCTTCACGCCTTCCCACAAGCGTCTCCGAAACGGTAGAACGGTAGTGGGTGTTACAACACCCACTTTCCACCGAAGATAAATTGGTGCCAACGTGACAGATGGTGAGTCCGTCGCCGTCTCTTAGGCACTTACGTCTTTGAATTTCTTCTCAGACGTATGCAGGTTTCCTCACGATGTTTTCCTTCACCGTAAAGCTCGTGGTGTGACTAATCACTGCACTTAAGTTAGAAAAACTTATTGGTACCACACCGGTGGGATTGAACTTGCGTCGCTATAATAGCAGACAACGCTTCATACCACAAGGCCACCACGGCTCTCACTTGTATACAACAAATTGTAAAACATAATGATTAAAAAAAATAACCATAAACACTTTAGAAACAGCGCAGGTATACCCTAATCACTACAATTATCATTATCGAGACCGCTGGTCTAGCGGTTAGTTATATTCTCCTTGTATACCCGACTACTACGCTAGGTGTCGCGGGTTTTATTTCCGGGCTAAAACGTATGTGATATGATAAACATTATTGTCTATCGTCTTTAACTTTGCTTAGTTTGGAGCCAGATGGCGCTATGTGATAATTTCCCATCATTATTATTATAAGGCTTCAGCTTCAATAATGCAAGCAGGAAAGACGGCAATAATAATCGGAAAATAATTTAGAATATTATCTTCTGAATGAAACCTGTTCTAAGCAGTAAATCACGGGTACAATTCTAATAGTCGAGGCTTGACCTTGCTTGCTTGTAATTGTTTAATTGTCATCGAAGATAATGTTTCCTTCCTCCGATTGTCACTAAGTACACGCGTAATCTAAGCGATTGTCATACCTTCTTATCACTGACTAGCGGCCCGCCTCAGCTTCGCACGGGTAGACATTTATCAAATATTTTGTCTACCCGTGCGAAGCCGGGGCGGGCAGCTAGTATAATATATGGTACACAGTGATAATGTAGCTTTCTAACGGTAAAAGTATCTTTGAAGTCCAGTAGTGTGGCAACGCGCGAGTTGCAAGTTATGCTGCCAGCGTAATTTTCGTCTCTAAAAATCGTTTAATAAGCATGCTATGCTATTGACATAAGCAAAATAATGAATGACTGCCTGGCGAGTACTCCAAAACGATCTTTTTTATCGACCAATTTCATATCCTATCGCCACGCGGGCGAAGTCACGGGGAAAATGCTAGTAATATAATATACCGGTGGTAATTTAGACCTTCATAAGAGCCTTATTAGGGCCTAAACTGAATAAATGATTTTTGATTTTGATACCAAACAAAATATTGGTGAGTCAAAATGTGTTAACGCGCTAGTGATAAGACACATTTAGTATCGCAAGCATGTACGATGATCGCTTACCATCAGGCAAGTCATATTTGTATGCAAATAATGCACTTTCGTTTGGCATTGCAAATAATACTAGTGACGTCACGCGTTAACCGTGAACTCTATCTATAGGAAGAGGTGCTGGCCTCGAGACTTCCTCGAGCGTGACCTGCGTCCAGCAACATAATACGTGTTTACACAAGTCGGTTAGGAATGGTAATATTAGGGTTGGAGCTGGTACATATATAATTTCTTCTGGAATTAACTTTTTAAGCGACTTCAAAAAAGAAGAGGTTCTATGTTCGTCTATATGTTTTTTGTTATGTATGTCCATCGATATTTTCGCCACTTGCGGACAGATTTAGAGAAGATATTTTTGGTTGAAAGGGTATATTACTATCGAGATGGTCTCATATACATTTTAATAAAATCGGTTCAGTAGTTTGGTACTTAAATGAAAAAAAAAAACATCCACGTTAACGAAATTGCGTATTTTGCTTTCATGCGACTTTTCATTCATTCTTTTACTCTAATACAAAAAAACGTCATTATAATTACTGTGATATTTTAACACTTACACAAAGGCAACTTAATAGATAAAAAAAACTTAATGGATTGTCTTAGACAACATTTTAACATCGAGGCGTAAGTATACCCACATTTTTTTTATTCATCAGCTTATTATGTCAGTATTGAAACCAATGATCTGTATCAGCTTAGATTTGGACAGCTGCCAAGATAAGTTAACAAAAAAAAACTAAGTTAAGTTGTCGAAAAGAAATCCTTTACATAACCGTTGTAGGCACTGCTGAATTAAAAGTTTATGAAACAAATAAATTAGGTTGCGAAGGTCAGATGGCAATCATTTTTTGTAAAAAAAAAAAAAAATAACTTATGTAAATTTATGTAAATGTAAAGTAATTCTTAGGCTATGGTAACCGCTTACCATAACGCGGGCCATATGTTTGTTTGCCACCTTAGTGGTACAAAAAAAAGTAGTATGACATAGAAAAGTTATTCATTTGTATAAATATGAACATTAAATATCTCAGATTATGGAGAGCCACAATTTTTATAGCGGAATGAATAGAAGCGCATGAATTCTATAGACATCTAAGGATATCTTTTAATTATCGGAGGGGTTTATGTGGAAATTATAAACCGCCATCTTGTAGCAAGCTGTATATTGTATTTAAAACGACGTCACTGTGACGGCCGCCATATTGGATTAAAATGGTGTATGCTAAATTTCAGCTCAATCGGACATTGGGAAATGGGTGAGATTTGATTACACACACACAGTCACACACCCAGGAAAAGACAAGTGAAACTTAATATAAACTTGTAAAAAAACTATGTTTAGTTAATATTATGTACGCAAGAGTACTCTACTACCGCAGCATACCGTTGACTATTGTCAAACAAATCATGTTTTTCATCTGAATTTCGACAATAGTTTATGTAAGTGATTGTACTTCGTACCACTTCCTTCCTTTTTGTACTTCGGGTTGACTCCACTTGGATCATTCAAGCTGAACTAATCAATTTTGTTTCCTATTCAAATAGTATTTTAAGAGTTATTTTCCCATACGACGATTGGATAGATTCAAAATACATGTTTTTATAAAGTCACCGTAGCCTATAGCCACTAGCAATACCAGGGGTATCTCTAACACTTTGCCTACTCTATTGTTGATGAGGACTGTGCTAACAGCAATGCAGCCCAGCGCATCCTCGTGGAGCACTGGCAACCTTACTCACTGCCTGCGATCTTCTGTAAGGTCTGGAGGGGCAAGCATTTTATCCCCAGTAGGTACGCCTATGTTAAGAGATACTCACATGAGCCAATCCACTGATGGGGAATTTTTCAAAATCCAGCATCGTCTCTTCCCCCGTCCCGCCATTGATCTGTCCAGCGTAAGTCCTGGCCGCCATGATAGTTGCCAAAGACATGCCATCTCCAATGAACATGATGCCATTCGTAGCCTTATTCTTATTGACTTTCACTTCAAGCTTCTCTCTAATAGTAGTAGACGCTAGCTTGTTCCAGTAGGAACCGCGTTTCTCTTCAGGTGCTATAAAAGCTGGGTTCATTATCGTGTCAAGGATTTTCTTAGGCTTCGGGGTTGAGGTATCGATTTCTGTAGGCAGACAAAAAGGTTGCATTAGCTATGATATTGAAAAGAGAATCCTACGGTTTGAACACATAGAAGGAATGAGTGATGAAAAACTGACAAAATAGATATGCAGTGCAAATGTGACTGGAAGAAGCCGTGGAAGACCACGGTCTAACTTGATAGACGTAATTGCCAATGTACTCAATGATGGTCAGGTAAAGAGTATTGGTCACCGGCGGGCATGTATAAAGAGATTGATGAATGTAAATGAAGAAATAGAGGTGTGCGAAGTCAAAAGTGAAGCGGCTCTATAATATCTGTCTACCCCGAAAAGAACTTGGCATAACGATAATTAAGTATGTAGTCAAAAAACCTTAACAAGCAAATGAACGGACTGACAGACAGACGGCAGAAGTTTTAGTACTAGGGTCCGGTACGAATGCGAAACCCAGGAACCAAAATGTGGAGGAAATTATAATGACGCTCGAATGCCCTTCAAATATCAAGATTTTAGATTTCTTGTTCCGTATTTGTAAAGGCCACATACATTTTATTGCAACGTTTGTCCATGATACTTTGTGTAAAATTAAGGACACAGTGTCTGTCCTTAATTTTGGCCTCTAGACCAAAATGAATGTGGAAGGTAAAGTGAAAAGTAATCGTACGTAAGTACCTGACGCTGATATATGAAATGATGGTTGAGTGCGGAGACAAAGAGCTGTGTTAGATAAGGATGGAGATACATATTGCCCTTACCGTGAAATGAGGATAAATTTTTTGCAACAAAAGAAACTCAGCTTTTGTCAGGGTATAGCGTTAATGAAAATTTGCATATCGTGCGTGATACGGACTCAACGGATATGTTAAACTTAAAGCTTTTAAATAGAAATGAATATAAAACTGTATCCTTGTTAAAAGAAAAAGATCAATGAACAAGGAATAATAAACACAAGGGTCATCGAAGGTAAGCAGAGGTGTTATAACCACCATTTTCCACCGAAAATAAACGTGAGAGATGTTGAGTCTATTAGGCATTACATACGTCCTTGAATTTCTTCTCAGATGTATGCAGGTTTCCCCACGATGTTTTCCTTCACCGTAAAGCTCGTGGTATGCCTCATCAGATACTCATTAGTACAGACCGGTGGGATTGGAACTCGCGTCGCTAGAATAGCAGGCAACGCTTCATACCACACAGCCACCACGGCTCATCAGATATTCTTAGACCATTTTTTTTATTTATTATTAATTACGGGTCAGCAATTGACCACGATCGCACCTGATGGTAAGTGAACATGTGGTCGAAGATGGAGCTCGCTTGTCCGTTAGTAATACTAAATGTAACGATTGTCAAAAATAATATGGAGAGCTGGGATCTTAGCTTTCAGATTTTAAGTAGTTTGAAAATCATTATTTTCAATGAACACAATCGACGAAATACGTGACGTAACATTTTACGTCACCTATTTTATCGTTTATTGTCGTTCATGAGAGCTCCTAAATAATGTATCTCAAGAAGTAAGGTGATCATACCGGTTGTCCTCATTGCGGTTGCACTCGTGTCATGGTCAACTGGGTTTTTGGGAGTAGCCCACACAGCAGAGCTGTATTCAGTCGCTTTGAATTACTTTTTTACTGTTAATAAGTACCAAAACGGAGAGAGGGCTTTGCCCACTAGTGGGACACACGCTTAATAGAATAGAACAAGCACCTACTGCGGTTTTTGACACTTGGTCTTACAACAGCGATTTTGCCAGAATCCATTTGTTTTTAGTTTCAGACGGGGTTCTAAAGGGAGCGCTTATTTTATTTCTGAAAATTGATATACCTAAACTAAAGTTACTCTCTATTCTGTAATATAGCGTAATAAGAATAATGATAACAAAGATATGTCCATTAATACAATCTGTAACATTTTCATCAAATAGTTTGTCACGTTCCGTTACTTACGCTAGAAACCAATTTGTCACGTTTGCGATCATAGAAAAAACAATGTCCGGAAACCTTTACCGATTGTGGAGGATTTGCTAAGAGATTCTAGTTATCTTGACATCGACATGATTTCGTTACAATATTGAGAAACTTTCTTTTCAACATTATTACAGTAATATATGATAATCATTTACATGACGCAATCCCAGAAATTTTGTTTCTCACCGACGCACTTGTCTACCTTTTTACCTTTCTTTTCTCTCTTAGTTTCTTCTGTACTCTGAGGTTGCGATTCTCTTACGATAAGGCTCCTTTTCTTAACACTATTACGCGTATGGTCTTCTTACATAGTTTTAATGTTACATCGTGTGTGATAAAGAATATTTGATTTGATAATAAACGCAATATTCATTGCATCTGATGCAACTTAATCCATTTATTTCTGTCCAAAGCTATCTCTTTGACTCTTTTACTTTCTTATACGCTGTCACAGCTACCTTTCTTTAACTTGGCTCTCGTACAGCTAGTTTTTTAAAGATTTTATCCAGGGGGACAATATCGATGTTTTTTTATTTCGCAAGGTAATAAGTAACTATAGGCGCGCAATGGCGATTCTTGTAACACAATTCCGTCCCTATTCACAAAATCCTACATATTGCAGCGAAGCTACAGGAAAGATGTAACACATCAACAATCTAATTATGAACACTTTGGACCCCCGTTTTATCGCCTAGGGGGTAAACTTTGGATAAATCTTTCTTAAAGGCTGCCTAGCGTCTTAATAACTATCTGCTTAGCAAATTTCAGCGTAATCCGCTATGTAGTTTGATCTGTGTGCTGGTAGATCATCAGTCAGTCAGTAGGTTGCCTTTTATATGTACAGCTTAGATTGATTAGAGTCCGGGATTTTTGTATTCGAAGATATGTAATTTAGAGCTAATGAAATGAGCTCAGTCGATTTATGAAAATATCTAAATATAACTTAATTTTATGAATTCTTTGAAAGGAAGGAGGTATTGATAACAACAGGTTTGTCACGAAACGAGGTACCTTTCTCGAATAAACATCACGCATTTGATGATAAAAAATATAGGTGTATTTAATTAGATTTAACTTTCCTTTGTATCCATATTCACTTAAGTAACCATCAAACGGTTGAGCCTTTTTATTTGCAACACCAAAGGTAAAATGTTTTTTTCGGGTTGCAATACCATGTTAGGAGGAATAAGTTTGAAGGAACCACGTAAGTGTTTGTAGTAGTAGGGGAGCCGAAGCGGGGATTTTGGGATTTACACGAGCGCGTCAGATTAACATAAGGGGGGTACCCTGGACCATGATGAGTACCTCCGCCATATATGAGCCCTCCATATAGGTCCGCGCGTCTAGGGCACCTTTTTTTAGTTTTCAAACCATCCGTTTAAGAATTATCCTCTCTATCACCGTCAGATTATAGTGTCAGCATGACTGGGACATCAAGCTGAACCATCTGTAAAAAAATCTGACGCGCTCGAGTTTTCAAAATCGCTTTTTGTTTTTTTGCATATTGTATTTTCAAAAATTCATCACGAGCTTGCGTCACGTCAGGCGGTCTCCCCACTGGCTTAGGGGAGAATACATCATATAACCTTATTGTCTACCTACTATCTAACCTTCAAAAATAGGTCGCCATGACGCTCGAGTGAATCCCCATTTAGCATCGTGGGCTCCCCGACTATAGCGTCGTTAAAATACAATATCGCATGTTTTTTTATACCACTAAGGTGGTAACTTAAGGTACAAATTATTTATTTAAACTGAATTTTGATTGTTATTTCAGTAGTTATTCGGCATTTAACTAGCTGGTTGAAACTAGTGACGTACAGATAGACGCCCAGTCGCCCACGCACATTGGATTGGAGTAATTGAATGACATCCGTCTATTATATATTATATAGTGGCGTTTTACTAATTACCAAATTAAAATACATATATTATGTTTACGTTAAGATAATATTTAACATAAAACAATTAAATTATAGCCTTTGTGAAATATATTTTTCAGAGAAGCAAAAACAAACAAACAATTTTAAACTTATGCAAGCTGGTAAATTAGTGTTTAGCTTAAGTTGTGTGTGTTTAGTTTAAGTTACGATGGGATTGTCATATTGTAAAATGAAAATCCCTAAATTGAAAAGAATAAAAACATTAATAAAAAAAAAAAAACAATTTTTCATAGTATTGGTATAGACTGGCGTTTATCGATATGTAACATCGGTACATAGTTGCTTAACAGAAGTCAATTTGGATAAATTGAGGAAAACCTCTTAAATACACAATACATAATAGTGAAAATTATGTTTGGTTTTATGAAAAAGACTTATGTTCTCGACTTATACTACGCAGTATAGTATCTACTATAAAAATGCAAAGAGAAGTAGCCGATAATGTTGATGTAAAGAACATAAAGCATTGCTTTTACGCGCGACTTCGTCCGCATAGACTTACAACAAAAAGTAATCCCTTTAAAATTCCATATTTTTTTATTATTAAATCGGTAGCCTGTGTTTGAATCTAGTTTATGATCAATAGAAGCTTCAAATTTACTATAATTTGTGTCATAAAATAAATATAAATATATATTTTTGACAAATAAGTTTTTTTTCTTACATGCTGTGTGTGCACAAAATATTTAGTCGACTGACATATAAGTGTATACCTATAGCAGAGAAACATTAGCCATACTTATTTACATAAGAATAATTAAAATAATATTATATTGTCTAGAAAAACTTTTTTTATGTATACATCTGTTTATAAGTACGTAAGTAAATATTATTTTTAATACATATTTTTTCTATAGTTGGCACTTTTTATGTAAATCTGTTATCAAACGGTGGATAACGTCGTGGTCTCTTTATATTATATACCTGTATTTTATCCCATATCCAAAAAAAATATTCAAAAGAAGAAAAATTAAATGTCCAAACTATATTAAAACATAAATATCACACAAAAACACAAATAACAAACCTGCATTAATTAAAATAAAATTTAAAACTGCACTGAATAAAAAACCGTACAATATAACGCGCGACATTTTCACGGCGTCTGCGCGAGCGCAGTTGCTGTCTCCACTGACAGCTCACTGTCGTACACTTGCTCTTTAAGTTGGACCATATTTACGTCACTGCGTTAAAACTATCTATAAAAGATACAGCGCGTATGCCTTCAGTTTAGCATTAAAAACAAGGCTAGATTTTAAACATTAGCGTCATAATATTTTAACAAGCGCTTACTATGAAGTTGTCGACTTTCATTGAAACGGTCGTGTGTACTGGCGTAAAAACTTCAGAGGTCAATGCCACTGGCGAATTACTTAACGATCGTAGAAAAAGCATGAAAACGGCCAGAACACCAAGGTTTGCCCTTCGAAAGGGAGACTCTTCGAGGCGTGGACGTTACAATACAATACAAAAAACAAATGGTTTTTATTATTAGCGAGAGGTAGGGTGTATTAGGATCTCCAGTGGGTTTCCCATTAAAATTGGAGCCGGACTGGGAACTGTACCTCCATCTTACAGAAGACCGCAGTCAAATAACACTATTTTGATTGTGATAGTGATAGTGTTGTGATTCTGCGGTGAGTAAGGTTACCAGTGCTCCACGGGGATTCGCTGCGCTAGAAGTAATGCTAGCAAAGTGAGTCCTCATCAACGACAGGGTTGGCAACGCGTTACTGATACCCCTGGTATTGCTAGCGGCTATAGGCTATGGTGACTGCTTACCAGGTGGGCCGTGTGCTTGTGTGCCACCTTAGTGGTATAAAAAAAATAAACAAATTTCCTTGTTGTTTAAGCACGAGCAGTATTCATAAAAAGAAAACGTACGATGACAGATTTGATGACATAAAAAACAATTAACTGAATCAACGGGTGGAGTTTTTGGCGGGAATCAGCCGGAGGAGCGGTTGTGATTTTTTCCAGTGTCTCGTAAATTGTGTTATAGTGATCTTTAATGTGTTTTGGTGTCGTTATTTGCAGTTTCTGGAAAACTAGCGGCCCGCCCCGGCTTCGAGTGGTAGAAATTTATCAAAGTTGTCTACCCATGCGAAGCCGCGGCGGGCAGCTAGTAGCAGCTAGTAACTAGTTGCCTATGTTTCTCAGTGATAATGTAGCTTTCTAACGGGGAAAGATTTTTTTTAAATCAGTCCAGTAGTTTCGGAGCCTATTCAACACAAACATACACACAAAAATACAAACTTTTCCTCTTTATAATATTAGTATAGATTTCAGAGAGTTAAAAAGAAGAAGGATCAACGGTTGTTTCAAAATAAATAAATAAAAAGTGAAGTAAAACTTCCCGCAATATAATATCTCGACAATTATAGTACTTTACTAGACCTATTGAACGAAATATTTCATTGAAATCATCGTGCTATTGTGCTGTGGAGTTGAATTATTATCTATCTAGGTCATTATCATAGTATACAATGAAAGCAGTACAACAATTGAACCAGATAACCGGAGATTATGCAAAGCGCTATCGAAAATACGACCGCTACGTGCGAAAACCGCTGACGGGACCGCTGGTCTAGTGGTTAGTATACCAGACTGCTAAGCTAGAGGTCGCGGGTTCGATTCCCGCCGCAAATATTTTGTGACAAACATGTTTGCCTTGCGTCTGGGTGTTTGGTGTGTATTATAAGTATGTATTTACTAAAAAAAATATCTATCAGCTGCTGGTTCCCATAGTACAAGCTTTGCTTAGTTTGGGGCCAGATGGCGCTGTGTGATAATGTCCAAGCATTATTATTATTATTAAATAGAAGGCACAACCGAGAAGTAGAGAAATTTAAGAGAGGAAGGGCGATTTGGGATATCCCGTGGGTTATCCCATTTAAATTGGAGCCGCCCGACTGGGGACTGTACCTCCGCCTTACAGAAGACCGCAGTGAAATAACACTACTTGATGTAATGTTGTGTTTCTGCGGTAAGTAAGGTTGCCAGAGCTCCACGAGGATACGCTGAGCTAGTAGTATTGCTGCTAGCATAGTGAGTCCTCATCAACAACATGGTTGGCACCCCGTTAGTGATACCCCTGGTATTGCTAGCGGCTATAGGCTGCGGTGACTGCTTACCATCAGGTGGGCCGTATGCTTGTGTGCCGCCTTAGTGGTATAAAAAAAAAACAACCATATACAATATAGAAAATAAATTATTGTTTCTAAAACTAATTTAGACTAACCGGTGATTACGCAAAGGGAAACTAAAAGGCACAGCCTTATAAAGACAAATTCATCGAATAGGAAAATTAATTATTGTAAACTTATAAAACATGCGTTATAATTGGATAATGGATAATGACCAGATTCATCTGGATAGATGAATCTGGTCATTAGAACAAAGTAATGAAATTCATATTGTCATCGGTCCCAAATTTTCAAAATAATGAGACTTCTAGAAGTCGGTAAAAGCCACGCTGATTTATTACATAGCATTGCAGTTATACATATATGTTAAAAAAATGCTTGTTATAAATGAATGGAATGACAAAAACAATTTTGCATTACAAAGTCGCTTTGCAACGTTGCTTTCGCAATATCATTATGGATAGCGTGATTTGGGACCGCAAATAAGGTTGGTAGCTATCTCAACGTACTGAGAAAGCCGTGAAAAGGGAAAAGGGATATGTCACATTCATACAAAGAATTACCTACATTAGTACCTACTCATACCCGTCGGGCCGTGGAGTGTCACTAATGAGTTCTTACGTGCATTTCGTCAGCCAGGGACACTAGAACTCAAGACCGAAAAAAATAAAACCGGCTAAGTGCGAGTCGGACTCGTGCACCGAGGGTTCAGAACACATTTGTAGGTAAGGCTTAGGTAAGGTTAAAAGTAGGAGACTTCAAATGAGGTCATTATTCGTCGGTGACTCTCAACAGCGCGATTCGCGTTTTTTTTAGTAAATTTGCATTGAAAAAAACTACATATTTACGGTTTTGAGATTTTTCCCTTTATTTGTGCTGTAAGACACTGCTTCCTGCCAAATTTCATGGTTCTAGGTCAACGGGAGTACCCTGTAGGTTTTGATTCCATAGGGGCCACCGCTCTTGCGGCACAAGAGGTGGGAGAGAGAATAACAATCAAATGAAGATGGTTTTGACTTAAAAGGATGAAATTAGACTTAAATGCTATAAGATACAATTTGTTCTACAAGGAAAAAGTCTGTGCGAGTCCATCGACCGGGTGTCAAGGAAAAATTGTGAAGATGTTAGGAGGCCGCTAGAACAGATCTTCCTCCACGGAAATGACGGACAGGTACCATTGTTCGTTTGAATTATTAAATGCCTATTTATTACTTGTACGTTTGGTTGTATACTAGGTTTAAGGGTGCCGTATTGGTACAGAGCTCTTTTACTAAACCAACGATGTCTGTTTATCCATTCGTTACTACACACAATAAAAACATAATATAAAAGTCATACATAAGTCAATGGCACAATAACATTGATCCATTCAAAACAATTCGATCCGAGCGTGTTTTAATGGTAAATTAATCATTGTGCAATGATGCACGCCTTGTTTTTTAGAAATTACTCTACTTTTATTGTTATTAGCTACATTTAAGCATTTCACCATCACTTTCATGCCTAAGCCATAAGATAAGGATAGCGATAGTTCAGCTACCACAGCAAAGTAGTCAATATTTGCTGTGAATCGTGTTTACTAACGTACAAACAAAAGGTGACGGCCGGGTAAACTGTAGCTGTCAATGATCTCTGATAACATAATTATGACACATCCCATTTGTATTCTTTTACATACTTTCATTAGCTTGACCTTTATGTGTGTGTGTATCAATGTAACGGAATCTCTCAGCGACATTTTCATCAACTTTGAAACGTCTGATGACTTTGAAAATATGCACTTATAAGGTGACCCTATGAAAATGACAATAAAACTTTATCTTAATGACTTGACCAGGATCATAAAGGTACCTAAATAAATTGAAATCGTGGTCTTTCGTTTTTTTTACTGTAATTATTGTGTTTTAGTTTTGATAGCGTGGAAATTAACACAAAAAACACTACCAGCCTTATCTAGCGACAATATAAATTAATGAAACAACGTATAGTAAATACATGTGACAGAAAGATACAATTCTTGGAGGCGGTAGGCAGGTATGAAGAGATTGATGAACGTGAAAGAAATCAAGATTGGAACAGCTTACTCTCTGCCCACCCCGAAAAGGACACGGCGCGGCGTGTTAATATAAGAAAAACATACAGACAAATATAGAACTTCCTCTTTTTGAAGACGGTAATTACTACTAGTACTAGCGCAGCGTATCTTTACCGCAGAAACACAACACTACATAAAAATAGTGCTATTTGACTGCGGTCTTCTATGGGTACAGTTCCCAGCCGGGGTGGCTCTAATTTTAATGGGAAAACCTACGGGAGATCATAAATCGCCCTACCTCTCTTAAAATAACGCATTTCCTTCATGGTGTCCCGAAGTTAGGTTTCCAGAGCCCGTCAAGGATGGCCTGTGCTGGCAGAAAGCAGCTGGCAGCAGCCTTACTACTACTACAAGGAAGTCTTTGAGTTTACCGACTTATCTCAATATTTAAACAGCAATTATCACTACCGTGGATAGGTAGGGCATCTTTATTTGTCTCTGGTTTCGTTCAAAGTTAATTTTTATCGCAGATAATAGCCAAGTTTACTTTACAAATTGATAAAAACACCTATGTAAATTTTTAATAGACAAGGCAAGTCTCACATTAGTCTAGGCTGACCTTACTTTAAATAATCGTAGTAAAATACTAGCTGTAGCTAAATACACCCCGATTTTCATAGGAATTACCCAAACGCCATACGGTTTAACTCACGACTTTAACTCAAAGAGGTAGGGTGAATTGGGATCTCGCGTGGGTTTTCCCATTAAAATTGGAACAGCCCGACTAGGAACTGTACCTCCTCCTTACATAAGATCGCAGTCAAATAACACTACTTTGATGTAGTGTTGTGTTTCTGTAAGCCAGTGCTCCATGAGGATACGCTGCGATAGTAGTAATGCTATTAGCAGTGAGTCCTCATCAACAACAGGGTTGGCAATTCGTTAGTATTGCTAGCAGCTATAGGCTACGGTAACTGCTTACCAACAGGTGGGCCGGGCCGTATGCTTGTGTGCCACATTACTGGTATAAAAATTATACAATGCACCCCGAATTCACCTCTAAATGGCGGCAGGTCACGGGAACTACATGCGACTCCCGATTTCCTCTAAAGCTTAAAGGGAAAATTTATAAGACCATGATAAGGCCTGCTGTTATGTATGGATGTTGGGCCACAAAGGCGACGGATGAAAGAAGACTGCATGCAACTGAGATGCATATGTTGAGATGGATGTGCGTAACAAGAATGGAAGGTAAGAAATTTGGTAGTTTGAATGTAGCTCCAGTGACAGAAAAAAGGAGGAGCACGCGTTTGATTATGGGCAGGTTATGCGGAGGATGTTGACCCCGAGTTCACCATCATAAGTGTAGTTTCTTTGTCTTTAGTCATCGATACGTTCGACTTCGTTGGGTTCAGTGGCTTCATAGATTACCCAAACAAATTATATAGGTGCAATTATCTTGGTCACTTATCAAAACTGAAACTTAAATATACATCGTGGTGACAGGACTCAATTTGATTTGACAGCACTAAAACTTTATTTGACAGTTCCAAACTTAAATTTAGTATTCAATTAGAATGTGTGACAAGAAAATTGGCACCACTTACCTTCATAATATTATGATAGTAGATGTATATGAAAATAACAGAAGAGTGCATTCAAATCGTCTGAATTTACTGGTTTTGGAATATTACCTTTACTTTCGATATTTTTGTTCAAAAGCCTTGAATTAAAAATCAATGACATCATACAAGGTAAATAGAACAATAAAATAAAATAAGGTTAGCAATATAGCACTCGTGAAATAAAATAAAACTGATGAAATTTAATAAATTTTGCTTCAATATTTTTGCATTGCAAATTATTTCCAATTAACATCTAAATTGGTCAAGTTTGAAACATTTTATGTATGTAGTAGTGATGTGAAATGACATATTATGAAACATTCCCAAGCACAGTAATGAACGAAAAACAAACAACTGCAATTTTATTTCTAAAAATGTTGAAAAAAACTGAAATATAATTTATTTATATGACAATAAAACGTTTGTCAGGTCAGCTAGTTCTTGTATAACTCTTGTATAATTCACTCTTGTCAGCTGCTTAGGCCCGGTATTTTTCGAATTTGGAACACCGCACTGTGAGCATGTCATTTAACGCACCTTTTTTAAACGCACCAATTCCAATACCCTATTTATAGGTGCTATGACTGAAGTACGCATTTTATTTTTTTACTGTAACTATTAGCAACATATGGATGGGTTCGCTATGTAGAACACCTACTTTTGTTGCGATTAAATAAGTGCGATCCAAATCAGTGGTCCTCTTTAACAGATTGGCGTGATTATCGATATCCAAGTTAATATCGAATTATGAAAAAGGGTAATATTATTTAAAGCGTACATAATATTTATTAACCTATTTTCAACATCTACACTAATATTATAAAGAGGAAAGATTAGTATTTATGTATGTGACGAATAAACTTAAAATCTACTAGCCCGATTAAAAAAAATCTTACACCAGTAGAATTCTATATTGTCACATCGTAACATTGGTTATATATTATGTTGATACGCGGGCGAAGTCTCAGGGAAATAGCTAGTATACAATTTGCTATTGACTTAGCATTATGTGGAAGTTGGACTTCAGTTGAACTTAAGAGCCTTACTTATTTGGTCTTATATCAAGCGCGCATATAATGTACGTAAATTTAGTATGTCCATAATTTTATTTTTGCACATGACTCCATCAGGGTAGAAATAATTATAAATTGCCGAATTAAAATATAGCTTTAAGACTGATTAAAATATTTTATTTCGGGTTTGGTTACAAAATCATTTAAGGTTTTAGGCATGTACAATTTATGCCAATAATACAAACTGAAACTAAAGGAAAAAAACAAAAATAAACTAAAATAATATAAAAAATAAAACACTTAAAACTTAAGCCAAGAAGGCAAGAATTAGAATATATTTTATATATTCAGAGATTGAGTACTTTTTTATTAGATTAAGTATTTTTAGATGTTTTTAAAGATGACATGGTTATGAAGAAGTGAATGAAAGAAAAAAAAAATTGCGCTAACCAAAAAATGTCATGGGATAAAGCCAGGGCAATTATGATATAATTTATAATTAGAATTTGTCCTATAGTCCCAGGGATTATTGAATAGAATTTTTAGAAGTCAAGAAAGGACAGTAACAGAAAATCTGTTCCCTATTTTCTGGTCATCCATCTATCTACTGCCTATCAAAATCCTCACAAGTTTGCATATGCAGAAACATCAATCAAAGATCTAAAAAAGAGGTAGGACAAACTGTGATCTTCCGTGGGTTACAGAAGGCCGCAGTCAAATAACAGTACAGTTTGATATAGTGCTGTGTTTCTGGGGTAAGTAAGTTTGCCAGTGCTCCACGAGGATACGCTGCGCTAGTAGTAATGTTGCTAGCACAGCGAGTCCTCATCAACAATAGGGTTGGCAACGCGTTAGTGATACCCCTGGTATTGCTAGCTATAGGCTACGGTGACTGCTTACCATCAGGCGGGCCGTATGCTTGTGTGCCACATAAGTGGTATAATAAAAAATAACAGGGTTGGCAACGCGTTAGTGATATCCCTGGTTTTGCTAGTGGCTATAGGCTACGGTGACTGCTTACCATCAGGCGGGCCGTACGCTTATGTGCCACCTTAGTAGTATAAATATAAAATCGATGAAGGAAATTGAGGAAATGGAAACACTTACCATATCCACTAGCACAAGCAAACGCCAACAGACCAACAAGTACAGTCGCGAACATTGTCACACGTGAACACTTTACGTACAGGCAGGGACAGACGCAGGCGTGGCTTCCACCTTCAGTTAGCAGTTAGCACGCGACTGTCCAGATTATCACTTTTGAACTCACTTTATAAACTAATAGGAGCTTCTTATTCACAGGCTGTATTTATATGGAGTATTTTATTGACAGCGAAACGTCATCGGCGCCCGCGCCGGCGCGTCAGAGAGATTCCTAATAAATCGCTCAAGGCTAAGGAATAGAATAATTAACTTAAAATGTTTGAAATTAATTTGTCCCGTAACGAACTTTTCCATGGCTATTTAGTTTAAAACGTCATGTCTTAGTCAAGTTGAATTGTGACTGTGGGTATTTTTACTTCTAAATTCTGAGTGAGTTTGCTGTCCTGTCATTCGGACGTTCAACTATTTGTCATTGACTGTGTTTTTTATTTCCCCGGATTTTATCAATGTTTTTTTGCGAATTTCTATTGTAATCTTAGCTTACGGTTTGCAAAAAAATATGTAAAGAAAAACTAAAAATACACCAAGAAAAAAATTACCTACCTCGTGCATTGGCTACGTTAACCGCTTACCATCAGGCAGATTGAATTTTTGCCATAAAAAACAAAAAGTAACGAAATCTATAAAATAAACAACATATTTTGTCGTCACAAAATAATACGTCAAAAATCCTGTGTTTTTTTTCCTCCCATTATTTTCAAACATCAGAAAGTTTACGGTCTAATCATGTCTCATATTCGGCCACAAGACAGCATCATCATGTATACGGCAAGCCACCACGCTCGACCACCGTGGGCTCGACTATGGATGCGGATGACGCACGACGTTATCATTCGCATATTTTATATTTTCATTAAATATTTGCACGCGTTTTTTTACCGTACTATGTGACAACTCGTGTCGGAAGGGTGTGAAGATGTTTGAATTTGGAAAAAGATTGTAGCTCGAACGGTATAAACATAAAGGGCAAGTAATTAAATTTGGAAAAAGAACAACGTATTCCAAACTAGGTGATATTATGCTCATGTTTTAAATTCAAATATTTATTTTTTATTTTATAGAAGTGCCAATTCATTTGTTCAAAATGACTAAACTTATCTAATTTGACAGGTCTAAAAATATTGCCATCCTTATTTAACCCCGCACATCAAATTAGTTAAGTTTAGTAATTTTGAACAACAAAATTGGCACCAGTATCTTTTTAATTTGGTGCTTTTTCGTTATATTACAAAAGAATAGAAAAGCATTATATTAATTATTTAACCGACTTCAAAAAAGGAGGAAGTATCAATTCCTCCAAATCTTTCCTATAAGGTAAATTTTATTCTGCTAAAAGATTTTTTAGGTTTTTATTTAAAAAAATAAATTAGATTAATTTTGCGTATTTTGCCACTATGAAAATATCTCGATAAATTGGAAAAAGCTCATGTTATTATAAACATTATTGTATGAAAAGCAAAAATAAGCATAGCATAATTAAATTTCCGCTGCCTGAAAGCTATCATATTCTGCGTATTGTTTTGCAAGGGGATGTATGAAGTTTATCATTATTTCAGCGACATAGCAGATAAACCTGCGTTATAGACGCGTGGTAACCGATATCAACGCTTAAAACTAAATTAGCAACAAAATAATATTATTTATAATTTATCATTGGACTAATTAATCGCTATTATAACTTTATGTTAATTCGTAATAATCTTAAAAAGATTCGGAAAGAAATTCTGCAATGTATAATTATTAACATGATATAAGACTTCTCGTTAAAAGAAGGATGGTAATGTTGGTATTAAAACTTTTTACTAATTCTAAGTAATGAATGAACGAGGAGGTAGCCGAGGAGTTTTTGGGGGTAAATTAGGCAGAGCGGTTGAGAATTTTTCCAGTGTCTCGTAAATTGTGTTATAGTGATCTCTAATGTGTATTTTTGGTGTCGTTATGTGCAGTAAAGTTTCATTTAGTGACTGATTTATAGGAACATTGGAAATAATGCCATAATACGACTTTTGGGTTAAGTGATTTATCATTTTGGTCAATAGGTCACCTCTGACCTAAAGGCGTGTTACGATCTGATACTGCCGTGGATTGTCTCCAGAAACTCCATTAAGCATTAGAATGCATGACACTAGGCATTTTAATGCGTAGTGACACGAGAAATTTTGAAACTTGAAAATTCTCTAACACTCGACACTGGCAAAAATAGTCCTTTAAGAGATTGATTGCCATATTTAGGAAGAAGAAGAAGAAGATAAAGTATTCGCTAATTCTTATTTTGAATTTGTTTTCCGAGAAAACTAAATAATATTTTACACTTATTTTTGTCGTGTCACATCATTCCTCTCGCATTCCTGTGAGTGAATACGTGACAAGGGTCCGAAATGCATTATAGGAAGCCGAGAAATAGTGCAGTGTTACCAATTTAGCGATAACCTATGTCGCTAGATATCACGACTTTGGTGTAAATCTTAGTGACAAAAGAAAAGAGGTACCTACTACCTACCTAGAGTTGTCAGATGTTACATAATATCATGCGACTATTGTATTTTAAATTTTTTTTCTATTTCAGATAATAAAATTTTATTTCAATGTTTTACAATGACATTTTAAATTATAAAAATATCTAAGATATATTGTATTTCTCCGAAAGTAAATTCGGAATTGGAATCTGTGGTCACAATCTTGTGACGTTAAGTCACAAGTCAATAAATTATCTTTTCATCATTATTTTTTTAAGTTCAAATTATAAAAATGTCACAAATATGTATGGTATATCATCGTACCTCCGAAAATGAATTCAAAATTATAATTTGCTGTCACAATCTTGAGAGAAATATCTTTTACAATTAAATTATAAAAAAAAACATTATTATGATTGGTATTTCTCCGAAAATAAATTCGAAATTAGAATTTGCGGTCGCAATCTTGTGACTTAGATGCAGTGACAAGGAAAGGAAATATCCTTCAATAGCGTACGTGACCATGTGATTTGTGGTCACGGCTTTTTGTGGTCAATTCATCAATGCTTGCGTGAAGTTTGAATGGGAATCATGTTTCACTATCACGTAATTCACATATAGGTATGTGAACACAATAATTTCATAAAATTACGGAAATATAAGCCGATTCCAGAACAATTTAATTTTTACCACTAAGAATTTTATGATGACGGTGTAATTGCAGGGACAATAACGGGTAATTTTCTAGCTCGTCATTGTGATTCAAAACCGTTAAGCTAAAACCCAGGAGCAATCAAATTATTCATCATAATAGAAAATACAAGCTTACATTTTTTTTAAGAAACTGCAATGGATGTTTTAGTACATCCTTTGGTTCCATTAGAAAGCTGGATAGCACTGCTAATTAAGGGAGTTGCGCGTGTCTGTGTGCGTGCGTGCACGTATGCGTGTGTGTTTGTGGGTGTGTGCGTGTGTTGATTGTGTGTGTCATTTCTACAGTAACCCCTACAATATGGGTATCAATATGAAAGGTGTTGATGAGGGAAGCACTTTAAGTAGAATGACGTCATTCGAATTCCAATATAGCGGCCGCCGGGAAATGGCGATTCATAATTTCCCTTAAGCCCTATGAAATGCAAATCTAATGGAAGGGCTTGGTGAACGATCATCAGTTATTTTATAAAATCTAATAAAATTAAGCTTTTAAAAATGAATGTAGATTAAGGAAATTTCCTACTGCATTCTGACCTGTAATAGTAAGTTTCATGACAGTTGTATGGCCAGTGTTATTTAGGTATACAGTCGCAAGAAGGAAGCTAGCAATCAAGAATCTCTTTGTGTTGTAGCGCTATTGTTGTGTGCTCGACTGTACCTGACCCTTCTAAGATAATATTGACCTTTATAGAGATATAGGTACCTTCGTGTGGTCAGGTCACGAGTACAGAAACCTGGTGGCGAGGTGTACGTTCCAAATTTAAAATTAGCATTTTTAAGTGATCTATTTTCATTTATTTTTGGCCTGTTCTTATAAGTCTTTTGTGACTTTTGACATCTAAAAAAGTTAAGTAAACCAACGGTAACCATCGATTATAATATGAATTGGAAACCTATCAAGTCTCTCTCTATCAGATTGGAATTGCATAGAATTGGAAGTCATGACAACTTTTTAACGTCCGACGCAAAAACTACAGTGTTATAATTTTGTAGTGTGTATCTGTGGCATCGTAGCTCCTAAACAGCTGAACCGATTTTGATTTAGTTTTTTGTTGTTTGGGTCATTGTAAAAGTCTCAATGAATAGGCAATACTTAGATAAATGGTGATGAGTCCGGTGATGGACAAGGAAATCGTATTGAGGATAAATCGGTGATGTCGTGAGTCGAAAGTTTTTAAAGTAATTAAATTATATTTTATATTATCTTAACAAAATTATATCAGACTTAAGAGATTATGATACTTAGAAATAAAATCATTGATTGTAATTTTTTTTTTTTACTTTAACAATCCATACTAATATAACAAATGCGAAAGTAACTCTGTTTGTTTGTTACCTTTTAATGGCTGAACGGATCGTAATGAAATTAGGCAATGAGATAGATTATACCCAGGACAATTTTCATCTGTAATCACGCGGGCGAAGCCGCAGCGTAAAAGCAATTACTTTAATATATTATTATGTGCAATAAACATGACGTGACAGTAATTAAATAGCGTTTTAAGCAAGGTCTACAAAGGGCCAAGCAGACCCTACCCTACATAGAGTAATGAATTTGTAAAGAAAAGCCTACTTCATCATAGGTCAATGTTATCTATTAGTTAACAAAGCGATTTATCTGAAACTGGAACGCACGAACTAGATTCATTGTACGAACGATCAGGTCAATAACTTATTGAATAGTATATTATATATTATGTTATATAACAACTATGTAATAAATAATTTTGACAGGTTGAACGTGCAAATATCTGGTTTTTATTTATTCACATTACATTAGATAGTGTCGGTTAGTCTACCCCGCACATTTATTGTCTGTCGTTGCTATCAACGAAAGTAAATATTAGCAGAATATTCAAGTTTCTATATAGGTACTTTCCGCGTCTCTCGTGCGACGCGTGTGACAGACACATGTAGTTGTGTATTTTGTTTGTATTTGACGCGTGCTTCTGTTTATGTTGATTACAATGCCGGTAGCAAGAACATTTTTCGGCTACGTAAGCGAAAACGTAACTCGCGAAATATCATAATTGTCATACAAATGTTTAGTTCCACTTTTCACCGCCGCAGCGCTGTTCCTTTTTCAATACCAAAATAGTCGCTTTCTGGGGCCCTCGTCAGGTCGGGGGCTCTGGGCACGGGCCCCGTGTGCCCTTATGGTAAAGATGGCACTGGTAGCCGCTTACCATCAGGCGGGCCTTGAGCATAATGTGGATCAGGAGATACTGCTATGTAAACAGCTTAGTTTATAACTTTAATTGTTCTGTTAGTGGTGTTAAACTGTATTTAGGATAAGGTTTGTTGGAATATGCTTGCTAGGCACTGTAAATTTTATGGCATTACTATCTCTAAGCCCGTTCACCTGCGGCGTTCAATTATAATTATGTAGATGGAGTGCTCACATGCCCGCAATGCGCGCGGATCTTTACAAGAAAGATTGAATACACAAGCCACATGCGAGCACATGAACGCCACCAGCTTAGGAGCTAAAGCGGTCGCCGTGGCCGAAATCGGCCAGGAGAACACACACACATCTCTTACTCTTAAAATGTTGCTTAATCTCTTAATTATCCGACAAGTTGTTGAAAATGAAGTTGTTTATTACATTGTAGGCTGAAGCCCTGTTAAGGAACTTCTGATGGTGCTACTGGTTCGAAAGAAATTCATTTGAAAATAATCGAGATGTAACTCAGCAAGGCATTTGTTCTAGCATTTTTTATTCCATTTACAGAATTAACCGGGCTTATGCTAAAAAGTTATCGGGGCCCAGTTCGTTAAAATATTACTGTATAATACTCGAAATAAATTGACAAAATTACCAGAACTCAAAGACAGTGTGAAGAATTTTGAAATAATGGCATTCATTTGTGTGAGTCTTTCATTAGTGTGACTGTTCCTCTTAACAAGAAGCTAAACTTTGATTATTTAATCAAAGAAGTTATGAGGTAGGGGTAGAAAGGGAGGGAGAGTAAAGAAGGGAGAGTGGGAGGGAGGGAGAAGAAGATTCATTACTCTCTGCCTACTGCGGACAGAAGCGAAGTAAGCGAACATAATTTATATTTTGACAACACCATGGCTTTAGTGGCTAGCTAGCCTGACTGACACGGGGATATGTATGTATGCCTTTTCTTTTAAGAAATTGTTGATCAGGTACTTAGTGAAAAAGAAGACGTTAATAAACTTATGAGCGGAGCCACGGAAAATGGGTATAGTTTAGCTAACTGTTGTTTTTACAAAGATAACGATTCTTTGAACTAATAATAAAATCGTCTGCTATCTTTTTGGAGCGTAGACATGCCTCTTATTTGTTTAAATGTAGCCAAAACACATGGAGACCGCTTTTAAATAGCCGTTTCTATAACAATGTGGTCAGGTCATTTTTTGTAGACAGCATAAGATTATTATAATGCTAACATTTTTATTTAGGTATAGGTCGCGGCACGAAACTCTAGCGCTGACCGTTATTGCGCAGAAGTAAAAAATAAGGTGTCTTGGCGGGGTACAGGGGTGAAGGGCGAGCGTGCGTTGCGCCGATTGGCTCTCCAGTCGTACTCCGTCCCCCGTGCCGATACGACGCTCCGCGCACTTCCAGTGTACAGTCGCGTTCTGAATTGTTTTGTTGTCATCGTTAATTTTTGTTGTTGTTTTTTGTTAAGTTTGTTTTGTTGATTTGTTTGTTGTGTTTGTTAGTTTATTCACTGTTTGATTAAGTTTGAACAGTTTTTAAACAGTGAAAATGCCGAGGCCGAGAAGGAATACTGTTTTGAAAAGACAGGCACGGAAAATGGTGTTTGACGTGCATTGTTTTCTGAAAAGGGAATCGAATGATTTCATTAATTCCCTGAAACAAATTCAAAGTGAAATTGGCGAAGCTGCGAGTATTTTACTCGATTCTGACCGCAGCACTGTAGATATAAGTGAAATAAAACAAACTGCAGAAGTTATTCAGGCGGGAAATATAAAATTAAATAGTATAATTAGTGACTTACAGAAAATTCAGAAAAGGACAGCTGAATCTACAAAGACGTCCATAGCAACGGTAAGGAAAATCTCCACTGAAGCCAATAATTCCGACTTATTATCAGTATTTAGAACACCAGGCAAAAAACGCTCCAGATCAAAACCGGTCACAGATATTGATAACTTTGATCAAGGATTAATAAAGAGGTGCATACATAACTTTCATAGGACAAATAATGAACTTCCCACCGTCGGAAAGTTGAGAAAGAAGCTAGAGGAAGATATAAATTTCAAAGGCTCAGAACGAAGTCTTCGACGAATAATTAAGAGTTTAGGGTTTCGGTGGAAAAATACTGAAAACAATCGAAAAGTACTGATTGAAAGTTCAAATATACGTTTACTACGTATCGAATACTTACGCAAAATAAAACAATATCGCCAAGAGGGAAGGCCCATCGTATATACAGATGAATCTTACGTAGATTCATCGCACTCTGCTCCAAAAGCCTGGACCGATGGTACTACAAAAGGTCTCAAAAAACCTATCTCCAAAGGACAGCGGGTGGTCATTGTCCACGCAGGATCAGAGGCTGGGTTCATACCGAACGCACTGTTAACTTTTAAAGCTGGTGCGAAATCAGGCGACTACCACGACAATATGAACTACGACAACTACGAAAAATGGCTGAGGACACAGTTATTGCCGAACTTACCGCCTAATTCTGTCGTGGTAGTCGACAACGCATCATACCATAATAAACAATGGGACCTTGCACCCACTTCTAATTCCAAAAAAGCTGACATGCAGGGTTGGCTTACTGAAAAGGGCATACAATATGAGGAAACTCTACTAAAACCTCAACTATACAATTTAATACGGGCTAACAAAGATAGATTTAAAACATTTTCAATTGACAGGATACTAGCAGAGCAAGGACATCAAGTGCTAAGACTGCCACCATACCACCCAGATCTAAATCCAATCGAAATGGCATGGTCTGACATAAAGCAATATGTAGGCAGTAAAAATGTGAAGTGGAGTGTTGCTAAATGTATAGAACTAATTCAAGAAAAAGTTTTGCTGATGGGTGCTTGGGATTGGGGAAAGTTATGCCAAAAGGTAAAGGACATAGAAGAGCAATATGTCAAGAGTGACCATGTCGTGGATTTGGTTACAGAAGAATTCATCATTCGCGTTGATGGTGACAGTTCAGAGGATAGCCTTGGTGAGTCTGATGACGATGACGCTGTTAGTGCCGACGACCGAAGCAGCCCTGAGCCGGGGCCCTCAGTAAGCAAAAGGCCCTGTTGGGATACTATTGAAGGTGTAAGACCATTGTCTGATTCGGACTAGATATCGGAAAGGAGAATGCGGTGTCTGATGTCCACACCCTGCCGAACTCGCAGGTTTCTTCTATCCTGAGAAGAAACTTCAGTAGGTTCTTATGTAATTCGGACTTAATATAATTTTTTTTATTATTTGGTATTTAATATAAAAATTTACAAATCCGATAGTGTATTTATTTTTCTACTCCCCATAAACTTGTTAAAAATTATATTGTAGGTAACATGAAGTAATATTTGCGTGCGTGACAGTACCCATACGCAGTTAAGTTCCACATTTTGTTCACCGCTAGACTTACTATTTGACTTTACATTAAAACATTATTTTGCTGTTTTTAACTAAGCAATTAAATTACTAATTTGTATTGCGTGCGCGATGGTACCCATGCGCAGCTATCCCCTCCACGTTTCGCTCAGCGCTAGAGTTTCGTGCCGCGACCTGTAACTAGGTGACGTGACTAGCCGGTGTTTCTACATTTGCACCTTGCCATATTGCTTCTCGTATCATTTGTTATGAAATATTTAAATATGTAATAGCAATTTTGAATTTTATTATTTAACGTTTATTCAATATTATAAACAATCGATTTAAAATGTTGATTCATAAACATCCGTCCGTAATAAAAAGAAACCTATTTGTATTAAATTGTGAATGACATCACGTAAATCTTCTACATAATAATATATAGAACTATAAACTAATTTTAAATGAATTATAAAGGAATTTTAGAAATTAAACTTTTCATAGTCCACGAGAGGTTTAATGAATACCTACGTTTGTTAAATAAACTATGCACAAGTTTAACGTTAAAAGGAGCTAACGAAAGGTTTTTCGAAACGAATTAAATGTAGTAGATAAAGCCATAATGTAGACTAAAAATTTGTTAGTTGATCAAATACAAAAGGTAGATGGAATTTTGCGCACAACGTGACGCTGGTTTTTTAAACATGTAGTGCATGGGCAAGGCGTAGTTTCATTGTATTCGTTGTAGGTGTGTGCGTGTAATTGTGTATGTGGTACGTGCTAGGCGTAGTTCTTCTTTTTAGTAAATGACTAGTATGACAAATACAATATCATAGGCCGGCTTCAAATTCATTATAAGTAAATTCGTAATTAAACTATGGCAGGAAAACCCTATCACGCTAAACTATTCCACGTTTATTCACGTCACGGTAGTAGTTCTCTGAACAAACACACAACCACGTGTAGAAGCTCCCATTAATTACAATTAAGTGAATCGTTTATGGCTGAGACTCGAACTTGGTTGCTATAGCAAAATGTAACATCTTCCACCATATAACCAATTAGCGAAGACGTGCCAAGATTGTAAGCCACTTAAAAAATAAATTGCCAAGAATGTCGAATTTACGTTTTATTTTAAACCTAAAAAATGCCAAGAAATCCGTTTCCACACTAATGACTACGCTAGCATACCCCATTCGCATGACGCGTGGTGTGTGTCTGTGGCGAGGCGAACGATTGGCCGGCGCTCGCGCAGCACGTGCTCTTGACGTCACGTGCGTGGGGGTATAAATAGCACGCCTTGATAACGAATATTAAATAATCAATTAAACTGAGATTCATATACATAGTAATTCCGTTAAGTATTTTGAAAGACATTTTATAAAAATAAATTTTGTACTTCGAACCGGCGCGGCGGCGGCGGACATGGATGAAGAGATTGATGAATGTAGAAAAAGCAAAAGAGGTGTAAGTTATGAGTGAAATAGCCACCTATATTCTCTTCCTACAGCGTGAGGGACTTGACGTGATGATATGTATGTACCTACTCTACTCGAATTTAGTCTAGTGAGCTAGACCGATTTTATGCACAAGACAAGTTATAATCTTTTCAACTCGATTACTTGTAAGATGTATATCGAAAAATATGCAACACAATACCTAAAAGGGTTTCCCTATAAACAAAAGAAATTTTCCACCCGACTGGACATAAGACCTCCACCCCACAGAAGATCACAGACAAATAACAATTCTATTAAGGTAGTGTTTTGTTTCTGCGTTGAGTGTTTCCTCAGATCCGATGGGCTGTGCTGGCAATAAGCAAAACCATATGCTGTTAGCGCAGTCATTTAAGCAATAAGGGTTAGCAGCGCTCTAGTGAGTACCGTCTGTGACTGCTTACCATCGGGTGGGCTGGAAACTGACCACCGTAGTGGTAAACAATGCCGTCTGAATGATCCGTCCCGCTTTATGTACATGGTGACTGCAATATTTTAAAAAAGTATTCGTTACATATTTTTTTTAAATACTTAAGAGTGTTTGTTTCAATGATATAAATAACTAGCTGACCCGACAGACGTCGTCTTGTCTTATGTATAAGTACATAATATGTCAAATACACTATAGAAAAAAAGCTTTAATTTTATCAAAAAATGTTGCAGTTCTTTTTAATGTTTTTTTTTCTTTTCATTTCACACAAAAACGGTCTAGCCGTTTACGCGCGATGCCGTGATGAAGGGAAATAGAGATTCATTTATTTTAAAATTATAAATATAGGCCAAAAAGCGCTATCTCGTTTCCGTGCATACACTAAGAGCGTAGAGTTTCCTTAATAGATCACACGGTGGCGCTGTGGTGGATCAAAAACATTTACTTAGTATACGCTTACGATATATGCACAAATATTGATATAGATGGTGCTGTTAATTATTTCTTTTATATCGTTTTTATAGTGCTTCGTTTTTTTGTGAGGGTAATGCGTGTATGGTACACCAGCTGTCCCGACAGACGTTGTCCTGTCTTAGCTATGCACTCATATGACAAATAAACCATAGAACAAAGGTCCTTTAGTTTATCCCAAAATTAAAAATATTCAGATTCTTTTTTCAAATTTCATTTTCATAAGAACTTTCTACTGACAGTAATTAAGACAAAAAAAGAATTAGCGAAATCGGCCCAGCCATTTACGTGTGATGCCGTGACCAAGGGAAATAGGGATTAATTTTTATATATAGAGATAGAAGATAGATTATTCTTATACTGTTGAGAATGGGGCTTACATTGCAAAAGAACTACTATTTGCGAAACTAGATAGCGCTAACAAGCCAACTGGTCCGATAACCGCGAAACTAGAATATTACCTACTCTGAGGTAACCAAATTGAGGTCGGAGATAAAGATGTCAGTAGAACAAAAAAACCTTGTAAAACGATACGAGTTGCTTGAATAAGTCAATATGTGCGAATAGAAAATAAACTATACTAAAAGAATCTTATAATCTGCTTACCTCCCGTCGGCAGCTTTGTTGGCAGCAAGCCGGCACATCACACGTAGCATTATTGAAAGAATTACGCGTGTATATAATGTTTGTGGATAATTTTGAGTTGTTTCAGTGATATTATTTAAAAAAAAAATATGAGGGACGATACAGCGTTGCATCAAGAGAAAAATTTAAGTCACAGATAACGTGGAAAAAAGGCAGACCAAAAAAAAATATGAACTCTATCAGTAGAAAATGCTGAACTACCCACTATATGTTGTCATAGAATCAGTTAATCAACGCCATCTATGAGAAACCTAGTGTACTACAATATGAGGGCGTGACTACACGTTGTGGTTACAAAATGTACATGTCACCGGAAGATAACAAGAACCGCAAATTTATAAATTTCCTCGGAAATTCTAGGAAATTTATCAACCTTCGTAGGATTCTAAACGAGAGATAATTGTATTAATTTACGTTCATCGTTTGTAACATTGTAGTCCGACATGGCCGTGATAGATTAGAAGGCTTTTGTTTTTTTTTAAATGAATAAAAAGACATCGTCACATATCAATTTTATTAAAACTGCTTGTTTCATACGAAGCTTGTATAATGATCTAGTTACATCGATTATCTAACTCGCATATACTTTATATATATATATATTATCTTTAAATAACGTAACACGGTGTTTATTATATAAATTATCAGCTTACTTTACATACAAATTACATTGAGGTACTATTTAATAGTGATTCGTGATAATATACATTAAACAATAACAAATTAGGCTTTTTAATAAATTTAATATCATTAAAGCAAGTTATTTGATTACTTTAAGTAAAGATAATATCTCTTTTGTGTATACTTAAATATATCAATTATATTTTGTGAATTTACTTCTGGAAAGTAAAAAAAATAAATTCATTTATGATTTTAATGATCACAGAATATTGCGTGTGTACACAAGGTGTAATAAATATTGTTGATCTAAAGATAATATCATTATTAATAATATAAAAACATAATTTCAAATGTATTTATTTTTCATTGGAATCCAATTTTGTACTCCTTAATTTGTTTAACAATAATAGTTTGTTGAAATAAGAATATTACTTTTTAATATATGTAATTTGGTACAATTAAATATTTATTGCTCTTGATATGCTCAATAAACTATTCTAAGCAAAAATGCTTTAGAATTTCACGTAAAATATTTATAATTTAAACGATTTTTAAAATATTTCAGTATGTATATATTTCCTTCACAATTAACAAAACCATACCTATTAATATGATTTTATGATTCTTTATGATATCTCCCTTATGATAATTCTTTCGCATTTCAATCTATACATATATTTTTATTCGCATCTATACATTCAACAAATTATATTAATATTTTCATCTAACACAAAAATATGGTTCGTTTCTTGCCAGAAACTTTAAAATTGCTTCAGATATTTTTTGGTGAATCTTATATTATTCCTGGCCATGAACAATTTAATTAAAAACCCTAACGTTCTTCATTCAAACCGTAGAGAGAGTAACTAATAGACTCAATAGCATCTGTACTCCTCACACGCAAATAGAAGGCTTTATACGGTTCTAATGTACAAGACAAGGACACAGCTATACTATTTTTCTTGCACGAGGCATTACCCTTGCCGCGTGCAGGGTTTCTTCACGTTTCGTAAAATACTTTATGAAGTTAGTCTATCTTTTGGTTCAGCTAAGCGGGATGTCACTTGTGTGTCTGAATTTTACGAACACGGACGCACACATAGATAAGTATCTCCATCTCTCTCTAGGGCACGCGATACCTTTATCTATTAGTTCCTCAGTCTACAATTGAAACCCTTAATTTAACTTAGTAGCTAAGCAAAACGTAGAAATCTATTTCGTTACCTACAATTTAAGTACCCTTTTGTGTATTATAAATTTGGTAAAATTCCTTCTCTTAGGATTAAATAAAATCTTAGCGTTATTTAAATGTCTAATATATTATATTTTATAATGAACTCCCGTTTACATTTGGCTCAACTTTTCAGTCACCCTTCGCGAAATGGAAGACTAACTTAAACCATTTGATATACTGCCCTTCAAAGGTTAGTACCACACTTTTAAAATTGCAATAACTCTAAAAGTACACTTTATATCATTTCAAAATAAGTAGGATTACAAAAAGTATTTAATTTTTGAATAAAATGTTTATGGTTGATAGTTATGGATGCCTAAAAACCGGACTAAACCAAAAACTAATTTTTTTGAGTTGGGTATTTTTGGTAGGGACAAAGATTTTTATTTCAAAACTCTCAATTCATGGAAAAGAGAAATAGCAATAATTTTAAACGTGTAGTACCTTCTAAGAATTGAAGACCAGTGTATTTACCAACATTTATCTAAGCACTACAGAACTTCATACAACGTGTATGTAATGTATGCATGAATACTAGGTTCTAGTGTTGCGCCAAAACCGATATCGATAGCATATCTTCAACATCGGCTAAGCGCACTCTACGCCTATGATTTGTTATATAGTTATATATTTTTATATTGTGAAACACATACGACACATTTTGCGGGTAAGAGTAATTTTAATACCTATCTCTGTTACTCTAAAGCTCAAACTAGGGTAAAACCTAAGATTTGCCAATTCTAGGTGGTAGAAGTCCGTATACTATCCGATTTGGCCGTGATAGGATAAGGCTACTTACTCGCTTTTCCCGCCTTAGCTTTCCACTTTATTCTTCATTCGTTTCTTTAGTTCGGTAAAGAAAACCTATTTAACCAGTGAATTGTGGGAAAAGTCCACAATTAACAAGGTGTTCCTCGATTTTCGGACGTTTACCACGAGTTACCCATAGTTTGGGCTTTTGCAGTAACATCCACTAGTCTGTTTCAATCGATAACAGCTATTTCAATGCAATCGTGTCTTAATCACTAAAATCAACTTTGTAACATATATGTATACTAGCTGCCCGCCCCGGCTTCGCACGGGTGAACAATTTTTTTATTTTTATTTAGGGGGATGAAAAATAGATGTTGGCCGATTCTCATAGATACCGGATAAGCACAAAAAAATTCATCAAAATCGGTCAAGCCGTTTCGGAGGAGTATGGCAACGAAAACTGTGACACGAGAATTTTATTATATATATATATATATGTATATCTATTCAATACCAATTACCATGAACACAACACATCATCTACGTCAAATGATGCACACAAGGTAAGCAATGAAGTCGAGTACATATACACTGCCACCAAGCATTCTATAGAACTAGAGCTAACACTGGCTATAGTTTTATATAAGAGTTTCTTTCCCGCCTGACGTGAAAAAGGCCTCATAAGGATAGAGAAGGGGGGGAGGATCGCTCTTGGGCCTTTTCTCTGCATACTAGTTTTTCGAAGTCAGTATTGTCACGAACTCTGCAAACAATGTAAAAAAAAAAGATACATAAGTATAATCAAGGTGCTATAATAAAGTATGAAGTACAATAACAGCATACATACATACATACATACATATTATTACATAGAGATTATAGATTGCGCATTGCACTCCTGACACTACACTCATCAATGTTATCGTAATGATAACATATATTTTTATTGATAAAATTATGTTCGTGGCATGACAGCCCACACTCAACCCTACGTTGGTGTGATAGGCTAAATGGTATGGTACATCACTAGTGGTATTGTAAAAAATATAAGGCTGGCAACTAGATACCCCTGCTGCTCCCTGGTATTGCAACGTAAAGTAAGGTAAGGTAAGGTAAGCGGTAAAGTAAGGTAAGAGGTAATGTAAGGTAAGAGGTAAAGTATGCTAAGGGGTAACGTTATGTAAGAGGTAAAGTAAGGTAAGTGGTAAAGTAAGGTAAGTGGTAAAGTAAGGCAAGAGGTAAAGTAAGGTAAGAGGTAATGTAAGGTAAGAGGTAAAGTAAGGTAAGTGGTAAAGTAAGGTAAGAGGTAAAGCAAGGTAAGAGGTCTGACCATCGTAATTGACCATGCCGTCTCCGTCGACGTCAGCCTCGCGGATCATATCGTCCACCTCCTCCTCAGTCAGCCTCTCCCCCAAGTTCGTCATCACGTGTCGCAACTCCACCGAGGAGATCAGTCCATCGTTGTTCTTGTCGAAAACCCTGGAAATAAGAGCAAATTATAAAAAATTACATATATACAAAATGGAAAAGTCGCAGGGAACGATGGTATATATAAATACAGAAATGATCGAATATGCTGAATGTGAATCTTTATTAGCAGAGCTATTTAATTTAACAAGATTTGTACAGGACAGAAAAGATACCAAAGGATTTCAAAGACAATAACATTACCCTAAAAACCTAACTCATTGATATGTGAAGAGCATAGAACTTTAAGTCTTAAATCATAGGCATTTAAGATATAACTAAAATTATTCAAATTAGAATCCACCATAAATTAGAAGAATTTTTGATTGACTATTTCAGTGTGGATTCAGAAGAAACAAAGTTACAAGAGAGGCAATTTTGGCACAGCGTAAACGAAATATACCTGAAAGCCTCTCGGAGCTCGTCTTCTCCATCAGAGCCGCGCATCTTCTTGGACATCATCTGGAGAAACTCGTTGAATTCGATGGTGCCGTTACCATCCTGATCGACCTCCTTCACCATGTCCCGGAGCTCAGTCTCTAGAATATTCCACCACATTTCCATATTGATACAGGCTTTTTTAGAGAGGTAGGACGAAATGGGATCTCCCGCTGTCTGTCTGTGCATATGTATGCTTAGATCTTTAAAACAACGCAACGGATATTGATGCGTTTCTTTAGCAGGTAAAGTGATTCAAACTGAAGGTTTTTATGTATTAATTCATTTGTGTTTTGTATTTTAACTCATATATTGTTTTAACTCATATACGTATCTCCACCTTACTCATGACGGCAGTCAAATAGCACTACTTTGATATAGTTTTGTTTCTGCGGTAAGTAAGGTTACCAGTGCTCCACGAGCTTACGCTGCGCTAGTAGTAATGTTGCTAGCACAGTGATATCCCTGGTATTGCTAGCTACTAGATACTAGCTACTAGTTACTAGATAGGCTACTGTAACCGCTTAACATCAGGCGGGCCGTATGTTTGTTTGCCATCTAAGTGGTATTCAATTAAACTGGGCAATTGATCAATTACAATGTACCCAATAGTCTATGGCATGCTGTGTAGATATTTTTTTTTATACTACTAAGGAGCCACGCAAGCATACGGCCCATCTGATGGTAAGCAGTAACCGTATCCTATAGCCGCTAGCAATACCCTTTCATGGTAAGCAGAGTGACGGTAACTCTATAAAATAACATAGCCATAGAGCGCCTCAATACTGAAGAACATTTTATTGATGACAACAATATTACGCTCCATTGTTGTGGGGAAACAGGGCGCGTTTAACTGAAAATTATCCTTTTTACCCACCTTTACAGCGGCGTTATTCGCTTATTCATATTGCTATTCTATTTTGCGGTATTGTGAACATATCCAATGGAAACCCTTCATGAATTATTCAATATTTCCTTGGCAGCCCTATGGTTACGCACTCCATTGGAATGTACAAGTAGGTAATTGGATGAAACGTAATCAAATAAAGCTTATTATAAAAAAGGTGGTTCATCTATATTATTCTTTTCAGTCTTTCCAAGATCCTTTTGTGTTACTTTTATAGTAGTAGATAATTTCGTCATTAATATACAGTGGCGCCGTGGCTTAGTTGGTTAAAGCGCCTGTCTAGTAAACAGGAGATCCCGAGTTCGAATCTCGGCGGGGCCTTTTTTCTATGTTTTTTCTTTATGTCAATATTATGTAGAAGTATCACAGACGCTCAAACAGATTCTTTAATTATTTTATATATTTTGTGTCTGTAGACATGCAGCTGCTAAGTGTTTCGTATTATGTAAACAAAAAACCGTTGTATCGACTAATAATAGAATAATTTTCGTCTGCTTCGCAGGTTTTGGCAAGAAACGGACTGAACCGATGAAATAAATTTTATAAATAAATACATAGTATGTATCAATATGTTTAAGACTGGGCTAAATTCCTTTCACTATACGGCTGACGGCATGTTTTGCCTCGGAATCTGCCTCGGAACAATAAATTAAATCTTTAGTAATTATTCTGAGTGTGTTGCAATTTTTCGAACATCGAATCCAGATTTGGTCTTGGATTTGAATTTCGTAACAAAACTAATCTTTTTTAAATTAGGCATTTGACTGTTAACACAACAATTTATGCCTCACATAAATAAGCCACAAGGTTAATCACTCAAATATTTATTCTCTTACCTACTTCTTGACCGCATGTCCAATAAAAGTATCAAATCATTACATACTGTGGTTATAGGATATCATTTCATTTACAAGTACCTTTGTGAGATTGAGGCGTTTTAAAGCTACATTGGTTTGGACTATGTTATATTTATCTGGTCCGAGGTTTTTTTTCCAATCTAGTTTTAAATCGATATGCATGACTGGGCGTAGTTTTGGAAGCCTTAGATTTTACCTGAAGGTCTCTGTCCCAAGGAGCGCATGACGACACCTAGCTCCGCCATCGTTATTGTGCCATCTTCGTCCTTATCAAAAAGCATGAAGGCTTCTTTGAATTCTGAAAAATTCAGGCAATAAAGGTCATATTATAATATTTTTTGGGGAAATATTGAAAACATATTTTAAAATTGGAATGGCGTTTGGTTCTAAAATGAAATAGAAATTAATTCAATTAAATTACTTTTGCTTTGTCCAACAACTCTATACCGTTTTGGTTATTATATTTAATGATCGGAAATAGAATGGATTAAAAATGGAATGAAATGGGTAGGTACATACATATTTAATGTAAATGTCGAATAAAAAAAAAAGTACATTCCCTTTTACAGTTAATTTGTGATATAAATAATTTCATCTTCAAAGCCCATATTTTCTCACTAGTTATTTAAAGTTTTAAGAAAAAGAATCTAGGTATTATTCTTACCAGCGACTTGTTCTTCCGTGAGGCCATATTCCGTCTGAAAGACAAACACAAAATAATAAATAGTAGGTACACAGTCAACTGGAAATGAACCCTATATATAGACACACACAGACACTTGTCGTATGGCTAAATCACTCGTCAACCTCCGAAGTCTTCTATATTCCTTGTTGTATCTGTCGTCTGTTCCAGCTATTTTTGCCATTATGATAACGGAATGTTTTTTTCTACAATGCAATTAAAACTCTACCATATTACACATAGACACACTTTACCAACGGCAGTTTCAAACCCACGAGCTTTGAATTCAGGCAAATCGTTAAATATGCTTCGGTATTCGAACATCAATTAAAATACACTAAACTGCTGCACTGTTTGAATTTACGCGGAAAACTGCAATGGTGTTCAGAAAGAATGTCTGAACTCTGAACATAAAAATCACTGTCTGTATCGCGACTACAAAAAAAACCAGCTAACGATTGTTTTTGTATCACTGCGATTTTGAATTTTGAATTTCGTACAATCAGATTTTTAAACATAGAGTTCCCAAATTAGTGAACTGTCGGTCCAGTCAATGGATTTTTTTAAGAATATTTTGTATAATGTCAAACTTTTTTAGCTCACGCAAACAAGGTTTTTACGGCCAATAATTATATTACTGGCCGGCGACACGCGCGACGCGACATTATTGGCGCGCATTATTAGCGGAACTATATTTATAAAACGGATTTTTGTTCAGCTACAATCATCGTGACCGTTCTGCAATAGACGCATTTGTTTAAAAGAACACTGTATATTACATTAGAACGTATAAGAATGTTAGTTAGGCAATTAGTTTGCTTGTAGTTTTATTTTTCCTAACAGAAGATTTAGATCTTAATTTTATTGTACTCGTACAACACGCACGTCTCTAGTATGGTAGCCGGCAGGTAGCTACTAAATTGACTTAGAAAAAAAGAAAAAGGCTTTAAAAGTCAGAAAAGTATTTAATACTTGTAATGCCGAATATATTTGTACCAACCGTAGCTAAATGATTGAAGAATTAAAAATATCTGCCGGCATTGGCACGATGCGTGTCATTAGGAACACGCAGGGCTTTGGCGGCAAAATTATTTATATACACGATAGTAGTATTATAGGTATTGGTAAGCAATATTTAACTTTAAAACCTAGCCACAGAGCGTATTTCAGAAATATTCGTTGCGTTACACGTGCCAAAAATTTTGTTTGGCTAATGTATAAATTAAAGATAAGTGCTGCCATCTATGGGTTTTTCCAAGAAGCTCTACTTTGCGTTTTATAATGAAGATGGCGCTTTATATGCAATTTTTATAGATTTTATTTAATGGCTTTAATACGAAAATAAATATTTCAAAAACAAATATTGATTAGAGCACGTTATATTTATAAAGTTTTTTTTATTTATGTTTGGACATAGATACAATCGTTAAATTATTTTCTACGTTCAAGTACTTATGCTACCGTCAACAAAATTTCGGGACAGCCGTTTATGAAATAAAAAGTAAATGGATTTCCTTTTCTGTGCTGAAAATGATTTTTTCAACGAATACTGGCCAGCAATCTCATTAATAAAACCTTTCTCCAAGTGATTTAAAATATAACTTTATATTCGGAGAAAACGTCAACCAAATTTTGGGAGAACCGTTTATGAATAAAAATCATTTTAATTTTATTTGAGTTCCAAACAATGTTATGTGAAAAATACACATTTAATATAGTGGTAATGGCTTTAAAAGCGTTTGGATAAATTTTATTTACGCTGCTTCAGGTCGTAAAATATTATTCTTTTTTGTAGAATATAATGTGGTTTTTTTTTGTCATACCTAAATATACCATACTAAATAAAATATTTATTTAGGTACACAAACAACATCTGAAAGAAAAAAAAACTAAACTGCATAAATAAAAACAATACTATCTATTTATATTGTGGGTACCTATATATTTGTGCTAAGGTATCTTAAGTAACTATGCAAAATATGACAGACGTTGGTCTTACTAAAGATGGCAGGAAAATAGTATTACCGGCAATGTAAATAAAAAACTAATTACATTTTAAAGGCAAAGATCAGGTACTCAATGCAAAGTTAAAACTCGGTCAAATTTAAAATTCTGATCATGTAGTCAAGCTGTGAAAACGTAACCTTTTTTATTAGACGTACAGACATACAGAAAAACATCTCTATGAAGACATTTTAGATATTTTTTGCATTTTATTACATACGCCATAATAACAACAATAACAATAATAATAATGCTTGGACATTATCACACAGCGCCATCTGGCGCCAAACTAAGCAAAGCTTGTACTATGGGAACCAGTAGCTGATACAATTCAGCAGCTGATAGAATACTTACATACTTTCTTTTGTAAATACATAATTATAATACTTAACAAACACCCAGACGCAAGGCAAACATAAATGTTTGCCCCGGCGGGAATCGAACCCGCAACCTCTAGCGAAGCAATCAGGAATACTAACCACTAGACCAGCGGTTTCGTCGAAATACTGAATCGCCGGTCAAATCTAATGCCACATTAATTTTGAGTGGTCGTTGATTTGACATGTCATTCATTTTGGTCCAAATTTGACAATGGCGTCCAGCGCAATTTTTTATATATTATATTCTGTTATAGCTGGCCCGTCTGAACATTTATTAGTATGGCACGAAAACTGTAGGACCGAAGTCGTTGATTTTATTTGAGTTCGAAAATACGAATTTTCATACGACACATATACAAAATAGGAATTAAAATTCAAGTAACCAAAACATATGAAATGTCTTGTAATATCCAAGTTTGGTGCCGTAGTAATAAATGCTCAGACAAGCTCAAAAAGAATATACAAAAAAAACGTTGGCGGACACTTTCAGATTCGGACCAAATCTCTATGAAACTTGTATGATGTCATTTGTACAGGCCGGTGTCAAAAGTGGTTTGCAGTAGGGATCAAATTTCGAACGCTATAAAAATATAAAAATTTTAAATTAGGACTGGAATTAACAGTTAACTCTGACCTATTATTGCATCAAATGGCGTCATTCTCCACTCCCAATGTCTCAAAAACTGTGTCAACCCTTGACACGGCCGATTGTGTCCATCGTTTCAAGAGAGCACTTAGTATCATTCGGAGAACTCTTGAGTTGCCTTTTTTACCCCCGAAGGAAAATGAGGGGTTATAAAATTAGCTTATTGTGTATCTGTGTGTCTGTCTGTGGCATCGTAGATCCTAAACAGCTGAACAGATTTTCATTTATATATTTTTGTATCAAGGAGACATAATTGAGTGTCATTTGATTGTAATTTTTAGAGGATTTTGGGGATTTTAAATTGTTTATTTAGGTTAGTTATAGCAAGAATGTACATGCTATTAAGAATCAACAAATGTATACCTCTGTATTCAAATAACTTCACCTTCTTCTTGTTTTTAGTTATGGCAATCAATCCTTTTCAAGAACTTTTGCCTTTTTACAATTATTGAGTATCCCAATTTTTTTATAGCATGATGCATTAAAATGCCTAGCCCCATGGACTCTTATTATCTTAGCAAAAAATAAACAATAGCTGCCAATATTTTGTTCATTTTTTTATTGTCATAATATTTCGTAAAAAGATTAATAATATATGCTTAGTCAAAATGTGTACTATGAAAATGTATGTGGAAAATATTATAGTACAGGGTTACCCTATATTATACCCTCGAACGTGAAGATACATGGAATGACGTGGAATGTCACTTTGACAGCACATTTTTTTGTTACTTTTTGCTACCAGTTAAATTAAGTTATAGTCATCTAGTGTTGCAACACTTCACACTACGGTAACCGGTCCCAACGGAAGATCAGCTCTGGTTGTCCTTCACAAGACATCCAGCACATGCTGAGTTGGCGATGTTCTTCTACACTTGTATTCCTTTCGTATATGTTTGTGTTGTTATAAATAAATGTTTTTCTTTCTTTCTTACCGCTTACCGTCAAGCGGGTATGCTTGATTACCACCTGAGTGGTATATAAGTAAATATTTTTCAGCGGCTAAAAGCGTGGGACAAGGCCAGAAAACAATTTAAAAACTACTATAGAATAACTACTTCACAGATCGTAAACCTATTTCTGTTCTAATGGCCATCTTTAATGTAACCACTGTAGGATTGGGGATATAAATCATTTTATCGTGTTGTAACGTGGCCATTAAAAAATATAATGTGTATAGTGCATTAAATTTATCTACGTTGATAGTGGAATGAGGAATGGAACTAAGCGTGGCGCTAGACGAAGAGAGAATATTAAAATATGTAGCCGGAGTTAGGTTTGACTGCCCCCGGGACGTGCTCAGGCAAAGTGCAGGAGGGCACCGGTGCGTTCCACTGGAGATCCCGGAGCCCTCCTATAGCACAGAGGATGGCCACCGGGGGGGTTTTAGTGAGTCAAAATCTCACATTTCCCTAAGCAGGCGGGTACCATTTGAAGGTTTCCCTCTCGTCAACAAAAAAAAACGTTTGGGTTCAAAAATGCTTTTAGTGAAAACTGCTAGCTGTGCGGTTTGAGTCGCAGAAGCAACTTCTAACAGCTTTTCATCCGCTTTAGGGGCGAATTTAAAGAAAAAAATTGTACTGCTATCCCAATTTTAATTGAAAATCTCCTGTGTAAAACCACATGGAGTCATTTACTCAAGTGCAATTAGCCACATTATGTTATGTACTCGTAGGTCTAAAAGAATCTTGTCAACCATGTGGATTTTATAATGTTCTGAATAAATTAAAGCACTGAGTTTTTAGCGGTTCTTCTCAGGTGTCTTGTAAAGTAGACCTACATAAGCCTTATTGGGGCCTAAGCTGAATAAACGTGCAAACCTGTCCCTGGCAGATCCTCAGGGCAGAGCTAGAAATCGTACAAACAGTAAAAAAAACTAGAAATAACTTATACCTAAGTTTTAGAACTTAATTTTGACGAAGCAAGACTACTAAAATCATAACGCATAATTTTTATTTTATTGATAATATGTACATATTTATGAAATGTACTAATTAAGCCCTTACACTTGATACAAAATACGACTACATAAAAAAAAAAAAAAAACGTCATTTAATGTCCTCTAGAGTCTCAATTAATTCAATGTAATGTGACGTCACAGCCTAAAACCAGCGGACGATCAAGACGCTTCTACCGATATGTCATTTGTCTAATTAAGATAAGTAGTTTGGAAGTTATGAGGGAACAGATTACTCCTTTTTGCTTCGCCGTAATCGGCTGATGCGGTCTACGATGGAGCACGCGTGCCTACACGATTCTATCCCCTTGCGACTTGAAGACACTCAGAATGAAACTATCGCGGAACACTCAATCAGGCAGCACATAGAGTCTAGCTATTAATTATATATAAATTAACCGTTAAAATTAACTAATAATAAAAAATAGTAATCATATTCAATAAATAAATTTAACAATTTCGAATAAATATATCAAATCCCTAACAAAAACATTAATTAATATTTTCAATCGTTAAAAATATCGATGTTTTTATTTATCAATTAACGTTTAACGAATAAATAAAATCAGCCAATATTGACATCTCTAGTTCGCACAATAAAAGTTGTCAGTGGAGAATTTGAATATTCCGCGTATGTAAGCTACCGTATTAAATAATAAATGAGCGATTAAAATCCCTTCACACTTTCCTTCCCTCTTTAATAATGGACGATGATGGGTAACCATTACATAAAACTTAGAGAGATGAATAGCTTTTAAATCATGCCTATATTTATGGTCGAACTAATTAATTTGACCACATAACTGAGTTAATTAATGATGGCAACTCATAAAAAAACGATAAAGCAAATTCTCTTTTACAACCTTTCAACACAGGGACAGCGTAGTATAACTAAGAATACAATATATCACAATTTTACGATTTATATTTATATCAAGGGGCTGTTGATATTTTGATGGCGGAGAAAAAATGTTTGTGGAAATATTATTTACGGCAGAGATGCTAAAGTGGTTATCAGTGGGGGAATAAAATGTGTAGTTTATTGAATTAGGACTTTTACAACCGAATCAGGGTCCGTAGCAAACGTATTCAATTAAAAAAACATGATGTTGGATTAGTAAATATAGATTTTCATCATAAAGTATTATTTCTGTTGAATTTTTGCCAAAACACAGGCACCAATAAAAAAGCATTTACTTTTTAGGGGATTCCTATAAATATTCAACTTTTTAGTTACCATACGTAACATAAACAAGAAAATTCAGCCAATATCTTTTAACTATTCAATAAAAAAAAACATTTATCTGACGATGCAAACGATGCTATACAAGATCGTATGATTATTTAAAAATCTCTACAAAGTACTGATTCCGTGTGTTGCTTAATTTATAGCGATATACTTTTCCTATACCGTTGCCATAAAACTAGTTCTTTTTAAATTTTCCGTGAAAGCAGTGACAACTTGTTAGCTTTAATTTTGAGCTTTTTAAACACTTATGTCTAGAAGAATTTTGGTTTATGTCATATCAGATTGTTACATTAAAAGCTAGAGCATTGAGTTTCTTGCCGGTTCTTCTCAGGTGTCTTTTTTCCGAACCGGTGGTAAATTAGACCTTCATAAGTGCCTAAATAAATAATGTTATTTAGCTATTTTTTAACGCTAATATTATGCAGATAATTAAAAAAAGCCATGTTTATAACTCTATCTCAAGACTCCTTGAAGTTGAAAGGTAAAAGACTAACAAAGGCGTTTGTATTTACCCCGTAAATAGTAAAGGTTTCTCAGGAAAAATGGAAAAACTTTTGGTAATAAGGGTAAAACATTCGGAGTCTTTGGCACAAAGTTTAACCTTTCCAAATTTCTATGCGAAGTAAGTCATTGGTAGCAGCTTAGCTTACACTGTCCTATTTTTCCTTTAATAGATGTAATAGAGGACAGGCTTGGGTTTTTATAAATCAAACAGCCGAAGGCCTTATTAAAAACGAAGTGTACGAAAGCATATTTGTGTTTGTCAAAACCAACAAAATCAAAAAATCAAAATCAAAAATCATTAATTAATTTTACGCCCTAATAAGGCACTTATGAAGGTCTAAATTACAATTGTGTAGCTTTCATTTTGATATTTGTTAACCTACTTATGTCTAAAAGGATTTAGTTATACATATTTCATTATTGTTACATGAAAATAAAGACAGAGCACTGAGTTTCTTGCCGGTTCTTCTCACGTGGTTTTTCCGAACCGGGGGTAATTTAGACCTTCATTAGCGCCTTATTAGAGCCTAAACTGAATCAATGATTTTGATTTGGTTACCAATATTATCTAAACTTTGATTTGGGTTCACACGGATCGTAATAAAATTTGACAAGGAGATAGATAATATCCTAGGGAAGGAAATAGACTACTTTTGTCTACACAAATGCAGACGATGTCGCGGGTAACAGCTCGTATTTTGTATTTGTTATAATATTTTTATCGTTCATTTCAAAACATTGATTTCAATACCTTTTACCTATATCGTCATAAATGGCACTCATTGAAGACATCTGTATAACTTATATTCAATACCTTGGCCTGTAGTACCAAGTAAGCTTTCTCGAAAAACTTGTTCATTTCCATAGACCAACACAATTTCATTACATTTTGATGCGAGATCGGTTTTTGTGGACCATTATACGAATAAGTTTATGGTCTTGTGGCGATTTTACAGCTTTTGGGTGGTTAGTGGTCTCATGAAAAACACATTAACTGGCCCTAGTATAAAACCAAGCAATTTAATTCAATTTCAAAGATATCGCCTAGCGTCGAGGCTTGAGAAATTTCAGAACTAGACAGACCGCTACAGAATTTTGGAGTCATAATTTCAGAACCAGAAAGGGCGCTGCAGTAATATTCAGTCATAATATCAGAATTAGATAGGGCGCTACAGAATGTTTCAGTCATAATATCAGAATCAGATAGGGCGCTACAGAATGGTTCAGTCATAATATCAGAATCAGATACGGCGCTATAGAATATTTCAGTCATAATTTCAGAACGAGACAGGGCGCTACAGAAGCAGGAGAAGAACAGTCGTATGACGTGTCAGACGACTGTCGGATTTTTTTTTTTACATCTTATGACATAACATTTGTAAAGTAATAAGTAATATTTCTATGTTAAAAGCTCAATGAAATATTGTTTTTTCATTTTCATACAGCAGTTCCAATTTTCGCCGCCGCGTCTTTCTCCCATACAACAATGTCGTATCGCTACGAATACGATGTCGAAAACAATTCGACAGTCTTTCTGCTAAGTAACTAACGTTAAGCGTCACGGTATCCCATGCAACAGATGCAGTTCCATTCAGGAATTCTAATCGTAAAATCAGTTGTGTAAGGTTAGGCAGTTTCAAATTAAGCCTATATATTGTATTTTACCCACGGCTACGCCTGAATGGTTCTAGATAAAGATAGCCTATATCCTTCTACAGGTTGTAATCTATCTCATTGTCAAATCTCATCACGATCCGGTCAGCCGTTTTTTCGTAGCAAGCAAACAAACAAACAGTTATTTCAGCATTTTTAATATTAGTATGTAAGACACATTATATTATATATATAAAATCTTATCCAAGATATGTCGCCCTTTGAACGAAAACAACGAATAAAAGCTACGTTAATATATTTTTCTTCGGAACAGTATGTCGATAAACCAATAGGGGAGATTACTGCGAATGCCCAAGTTAGAGCGAGTGGCAAACAGTACAAGTGTCGAGCCAGAGCAAGATAGAAGATATTAGGATATAGTTTGTAAGTTTTCCCCGAAAGCCCGTTTGTGTTTTACGAGGCACTTTGTTACTTATCCACTTTATATAAGGTTTCTTTACGCCCTTCGCCCTTCATAATTTTTAATACCACCTTTTTATACCACTTAGGTGGCACACAAGCATACGACCCACCTGATGGTAAGCAGTCACCGTAGCCTATAGCCGCTAGCTATACCTATCACTAACACTTTGCCAACCATGTTGTTGATGACATTACCACTAGCGCAGCGTATCCTCGTGAAAAGTAAGGATACCGCAGGAACACAGCACTACATCAAAGTAGTGTTATTTGACTGCGGTCTTCTGTAAGGTACAGTCCCCAGTCGGGCGGCTCCAATTTAAATGGGAAAACCCACGGGAGATCTAGTGTATCCCTATCTTATTTTTAAGGTCGTGGTGTGATTAATGTACGTCAGCTTAGAAAAACTTATTGGTACAGGCCGCCGGGGTTTAAACCTAGGCCCATCAAATGATAGGCGGTCACTTAAACCACACGGCTACCACGGCTTCAGACTACGGTAAACGCTCACCATCAGGCGGACTGAATGCTTGGTATTAAACAAAAAAATATCCCAAAAGTGTTTCACTGGACCAGCCTAATTTGTGGAGGTCTTAATATTACCAAACGGATTACGACTCTGACTCCACTTGATATGATTCAAAATCGTACCAGGTTAATGGTGACGAAGAGCTCATACTGTTGGTGTTTGTGTCCTTTTTTCTTCTTGCCTTGTGGAGTCTTGGTCCCCGCAGCCGCCGCGGCCTGCTTGGGGGGCGCTGTCTTCGCAGCCCCCTTCTGCGCTGAAGGCTTCACAGGAGTTTTGGGACCGCCTTTAGAGAAAGAATGTTGTAATTAATAAAAGCCAGAAAATATAATATTATGTAAATTTGCAGAAATAAAGTTTAGGGTCGGCAACGAACAAGTAATACCCCTGGTTTTGTTGCAAGCATCCATAGGCTACGGTAGCCGCTTACCATCAGGCGCGCAGTATGCTTGTTTGCCGTGCGAAGCCGGGATGGGTCGTTAGTCTCATATAAATTGGAGCCGCCCGGCTGGGAACTGTACCTCCACCTTACAGAAGACCGCAGTCAATTACCACTTCTTTGATGCAGTGTTGAGTTTCTGCGGTGAGTAAGGTTGCCAGTGCTCTACGAGGATACGCTGTACTAGTAGTAATGCTGCTAGCACAGTTAGTCCTCATCAACAACATGGTTGGCAACTCGTTGGTGATACCCCTGGTATTGCTAGCGGCTATAGGCTACAGTGACTGCTTACCATCAGGTGGGCCGTATGCTTGGATTTGCCACCTTAGTGGTATAAAAACAAGATACGTTCGACATTGCTTTAGCGATAGTATCGCTCAACAACAAGAGATCGCTCTAGCGATAAGACCGCCTGTTGTCTTCACTTCACTGTATCTTTTTGTTCTTGTATGTATTTTGTTCTTTGTGGTGTGCAATAAAGAGTAATTGTATTGTATACGTTATTTCACATAATCACGTAGTTAAAGTGTTAGTGTATAACCTTTTTGACATGGTGGTGTAGTCTTCTGTCCTGCAATATTCTTCTGGTTGACGTGACCTCCGCCGTCAGCCGGCTTGTTCCGTGCCTGTAACAAATGCTTACATTAGAAGATAATTGATCCCTTAGATAATAAGCCCTTGCTAATTTGAATTCGTAATATATTATTAAAAAAAAAATCCCGTTTAACGGTTATTATAGCTTAATATGAATGAAATGAGATGTAGAAATCAATAGTGAAATGGCGCTATATAGGTGCTCTCTGGTGTCGATTCTGTTGTTCAAAATTACTAAACATAACTAATTTGACATGTCCAAAAGTCTTGCTATCCCTTTCTCATGTGCGGGGTTAAAAGATGGGGTCATCCATAAATTATATCACACGAATTGCATGATGTTTTTACCTCCCCTCGTTCCTGACACAGCTGGTCACATTTGTGAGAATCCCTGGTGTACGTCACTTAGGACGTGGAAAATAAAACGGTATAGGTATTTTTTTTCCCTTGGAACACGTGCAATGAAGATAGCTAATACCGACCCATAGTGGAACTTCTCCAAATTCAAAACCAATGACCAAGTGGTTCAGATGGACCTCCAGGGATCGAAGCGAAATTCGATGGGGTTCTACGTTCGCGTGAAATAAAAATGGGGGTCCACATCTGTATCGGTAGCATGATCTTTTTCGACAACGTATTCGAAAACGTAACTCGCGAAATGTTAAAATTGCCATACTAATTTCTAGTGCCACTTTTCTCAGGCGCAGCGCTGTTCATTTTCTAATACAAAAATAGTCGAAGGCGATACAAAAACCTTGTCGCAAATTATTCATGCTAGCCCTACTGTTGTGGTCTAAGAGAAAAAGTATTTTGGGAACCTCTGCTCTAAACGCTTATATTTTTTCAACTGACAAGTGCAAATAAGAACTAACGACATCTCTCGGGCGGTATCTGAATTAATGGTCTTCATTAAATGTAGCAGGAGGTACCATTTTTCATCCGACCCTGCCTAATGGCTCGGAAAAGAAATTTATCGACGCCAGCTCTTGTGACAAATGACACGACGGTTTTGATAGCAAAAGTTTGATAAGATTTGGAAATCTATTTATATTGACGGACAAAAAATTTACTCCATGCTACATAAATCTACGGATGAATTCGCTACTGAATTTTTAATGTGAGATTCTAGTTTAATTTACCAGTGGCATTTCATTCTTTAACATTAACAATTCTCATCAAAAATTCAGTAGTGAATACACTCGCGATTTCAATGGTGATATTTCTCAGAATCAATAGCAGAAATATATGGGGCAAATTAGCGGGTGTTTAGTAACGCCATAAGACCCTAGTGCGACGGGTGGGAGAGCGTTTCACCACCGTGAATTTCAACATCGGTAATTTCACCCTTAAATTCCAACTGGTCATTTGACCCCCCGGTCATTTCACACTCGAGCCATTTCACCCCCGGGTCATTTTACACTCGAGTCATTTCAACCCCGGGTCATTTCACCCCCGGGTCATTTCACCCCCCGGTCATTTCACCCCCTGGTCATTTCATCCATAGAATAAATCCTTGGAAATTCACATGAAATAGAATTGAAAGAAACATTACGTAATATTTCTTAGTTCCAATAAATTTCCATAATTAAACGGTCATCAAATCTTGAAAATTAGCTTCGTAAAGTGCTCAAACACCATCAATTTGACATGTCAGTCACTACATTTTATTGAAATAACAGAAGGCGTATTAACATGACGTAAAAATTTATTATAAAAAGTTTTCATTCTTTTTTTAAGAGTTTCGCTCCCATCCCACTTAATTTGTGGTGTCATAAAAGTTTCACGTGCCATGTAATTGTCTGTAATAGACAACCCTACCCGAAACTAACTATAATCTTCAGCGAAAATGATAAAATTACTGCCCGCGGTGACTTTGCACTGAGGTATATTTATTAATAACCGTTGATACAATATTTCTTTTTGAAGAACGAATGTAAGGGAAACTTCACTTTTTTCATTTGAAAACGCTGTTTGAATTTTTTTTTAATTAAATTTTTCAAATTCTCAAAGAACTTTGAATAATGGAACGATGAAATGACAAAAGACAGGTACGGAACATTAAAATTTCCTAATATTCTATTGTTTACCTATAAATTTATAAATTTTTAATTTTATATATTTATAAAGATAGGCCATTCATTCTACATTTTAATACCGTACCTAGCTTAACATTACAATTGCTGAATAAAAATAACACGAAGGTCTTAGAACTAAGCTTTTAAGTGAAACGGCTAAAATTTACGATAGCAAACAAGATTATGAGATGCCTGATATAATAATCCTTACAGACAGCTGCTTCAATCGATTTTGTGTTTATTAACGTAACTTCTGCGTATGCACGTAAAAATATCTTCTATAATATTTAAGGGGGGCTTATGCTATTTACAGACAATAATGTTTGTTATTAATATAACAACAAAACAAATTATACAAATATAATATTAAGGTAATACTAATCTTATACTACTAAGATAAAAAAAGAAGATACGGAATTAAATTTTCACTTTATCTTGTTTCCGGGATTTGAAAGTGGCTACTTGTCTGGCATCGGCAATGAAGATAACGATAGATCTATTTACGTCCGTACCTGTAGACATGTTCACTATCCGTAAAATCGTTAACGCTATAGAAAACAAATTAAATGTATGGGAGTTCAGAATTTGACCACGTGACATAACGTAGAAGTATTTAATTTCCATACATTTCCTTCGTTTTCTATAGCGTTAACGATTGTAGATACACATGGCTTAGCCAGCTGGTGTAATTCTTTAGTAAAGCAGAATGCTTTTTGAGTTAAATACAGAAATACGACCAACTTCATGCACATATTGCAAGTCAGTGCAATTATTTGCATATTTGTCCTCACTTATTTGAATAAAATATGTGAAACTGTATAATATTATCAACAATTCCGCTATATACAAAAGGTATCTACTTCGAACATTCCTTGTATGACACCATACTACCCAGTATCCCGTATACCCCGGGAGTGGAGACAGTCAGCAGCAGGTCTTGATGTGCGTGGTGGTAATTAAAAGGTACTTCTTGAATGGTATACGTAGGCCGGTTTATTGGTTAAGGTCCTGGTTGGTATGTTCGCTTTGTTCAAAGAGTCTTTTTTTTTTTTTAAGAATATGGTCTCTCGCAGTTAGTTCGAGGGAACTTTTACTGCTTAACCGGACTAAAGTGGCGAGGCCATTTAAGGCCTCCAGCCAGAAGGGGGACTTAATCTAAGCAACTGAACTAGGGGCGTTGCTGAGAGATGGGCTACGGAGCCGTGACTGGCTTTGGGGACAAAGAAGACGGGATGAGTGCGACGGTCCTCGCCGACGGGGGCGGTATAGGGGTTAGTTTGCGGTTTGTGCGCGTTTAGTGGCTTCCTGGAGTAGGGTGGTGTCATCGTCGGGATCGAGGAGGACATGCCTCGGTGTTCAAAGAGTCTCCGTCGCTGAGATATATAGCACAGCGACGGAGACTCTCTACCGCGCGTGCTAATTATTCCTATTTACATTGCAGCGACATCTAGCGGTCAAAAGTCCGTTAAACACTGATGTTAACCAGTGTTCTAACTTTTCACATGTCTTTGAAGCAAATATATTTAAAACTCATTATGGTAAAATTGTAGGTTGATGCTGCTTGTACGTTGAAGTTCTACACATGATGACTAAATAAAGATTTTTACAGCGCATTATCTCTATGAAAATCGAGATAGAGTATAATATATGCATGTTTCTCCTACAATAATAACAACTATATATTTCCGCATAGACGTTGAAACTTTTATTCTTACAATGAACGGGACGTGAAGTATTGCGACAAGTTCAAATTACTTTACATTAGTACAATTGTTTTTTAATTTTTGCTTTACTCTATGTTTTTAAAATGAGAACCTAACTTCGACCCCCGGGCCTTTGGACTAAAATAAATAGACTTTTCTATGTTTATTAAAATTTTTGATATACGTAGTTATGATATCTGGGAATTGAATGAGTAACCAAACCAGGAGATACTCACCATCTGCCAAGTTGGTACCAACCCTTCCCATATAACTGTACCTACGGTTTCAGATTTTTTTTGTACCACTAAAGTGGCATACAAGCACACGGCCCACCTGATGAGCAGTCACCGTTACCTATAGCCGCTAGCAATACCAGGGGTATTACTAACGCGTTGCCAACCATGTTGTTGATGAGAACTCACAGTGCTAGCAACAGCAGAATATTTTTTTATCGTGTTTGCGTTTATTACACTTCGGTCTGGTCTAAGATAAGATTGAATCTGTGACCATTAACGCAAAGAAGGCCGGCAACGCGCGAGTGATACCCCTGGTGTTGCAAGCGTCCACAGGCGGTAACCGCTTACCATCAGGCGAGCCGTATGCTTGTTTGCCACCTTAGTGGTATATAAAAAAGCAGTGCATTGTCTGTCAGTCGTTATTCGTTTAATATTAGTTTAGTAGTATATTATAATTAGTATGTAATCCTCTTCTTGCTTACCACCGTTATATATGGAAAGTCTGTACAACGTGCTTAAGCTGGTATATTGCCAATAAGTCAGTAAGATAATATGTTTTTAAATACATTCTAACTAGGAATATTTGGTACATGTTATAGTGGAATCAAGAATTTACTCATAAATTATGACTGCAGAAACAAAATAGTTACCCAATCTCAACTTAAGTACCTAGAAACTTCATCAGCCGGTTGACACGTCTCCATCGTATCGCCAGTCCGATAAGCACTGATGTAAGTTCCTTAAGTTATGCATAGACTCGACTGGGACGTGCCTCAGATCCTAGTTTGTTTAATTGTGTAACTTTGACCATTATAATATTATAACCCCAAGAGTATTACCGAAGTTATTTGAATTGTAGTTTTAATGAGAACTTGAACTCGCACGGATTCTTGCTTCACACTTACTTAGTTCCTGTCAGTCAATATTGTCGTAATTCAAAACACACCTAATTCACTTCCTTGTCATCTATCAAACTGAATGCTGAAATTAAATATTTGAAATTTAATAAAGGCAGCATTCGATCTCATAATAATATTATATTTTAGGCCGCCGTTACAAGATCACAGCTTACAGATGCGATGACGTAGATGTATTGTGTCTCTTCATCGATGGACATTCCAGATGTTTAAATTTCGAACGTCCGTGTTCCAAAGTAGCCAGTTCGGCCACTTGCAAACCGCGCGCAGGGGAAGACAGCCCGAGTACCAACGCTACATCGCGTAGTACGTTCTAAATTAAAACATTAAAATGGTGCGTATATTTTTTTTGGCATTATCAGTGATCACAGTGCTTTTTATTTTTTAATTTTCAATTTGAGAATATGTTTTGAGTTTCAAGTTTCTCTTTTTCTTATCAAGTGATGTAGAAATGAGGCTTTTAGTGATTTTTAAATACTTATAAGTACATGAGTTTGTCTTTCGTTGTTGCAGAGTCGACGAAACCAGATGGACGATGAGCAAATCGTCAGTGAGTATATTAAAATAATACATCAGTCATATAATAATCCAAAAACATGAATTCAGGCGGAAATACAAAAAAATAGGCATCAACTTTTTTTTTCTGTTTTTTTTTTATACCACTACGGTGGCACACAAGCATACGGCCCACCTGATGGTAAGCAGTCACCGTAGCCTATAGCCGCTAGCAATACCAGGGTATCACTACGGGGTGCCAACCATGTTGCTGATGAGGACTTACTGTGCTAGCAGCAATACTACTAGCCCAGCACATCCTCGTGGAGCACTGGCAACCTTACTCACCGCAGAAACACAACACTACATCAAGTAGTGTTATTTCACTGCGGTCTTCTGTAAGGCGGAGGTACAGTCCCCAGTCGGGCGGCTCCAATTTAAATGGGATAACCCACGGGAAATCCCAAATCGCCCTACCTCTCTTAAAATTCTGTAATGAATTTGAATTAAAAAGCGCTTACAGTTTGAAAATGAAATAGCTCTACTCAGCCCTAGCGACCGTCCCGCCTTCGAGCGAATACATCTTGGGCCAGATTTTTTCTACTATAATATGCATGTACTCAATGAAACCTGAACGTAACTAAAACCTGCCCCAGGACTCACTCTGTCTAATAGTGAACACTGCATTAAAATCCTTTGCGTATTTCAAAAGATCGACGCGTACAGACGTTGGGAAGTGACTTTTGTTATTGCACTTATGAAGGTCTAAATTACCACAGGTTTGGATCACTCGGAGTCACTGTGCTAGCAGCATTACTACTAGCGCAGCGTATCGTCGTGGAGCACTGGCAATCTTACTTACCGCAGGAAGACATTTCACTGCGGTCTTCTGTAAGGCCCCCAGTCAGACGGCTCACTCTCTCATTCAAAAGCTTAGAAAAACTCATTGGTACAGGCCGGGATTTGAACCTGGGCCCATCAGATGACAGGCCGTTGCTTCAAACACAAGGCCACCACGGCTTCGTAATTAACAGAAAGTTTGCTTAGTTTTAGGCCAGTTGGCACTGTGTGGTTATGTCCGAGTATTAATTATTTATTTATTTTACCTTAAGGTATTTACTTTTAAAATGATTTTAATCTCGTTGACCAACTAAGCACATATAAAATGCGAAAGAAGAAGAATGCATAAAAAGAATGCACTCTTCATGTTGCCTCCTATAGTTATTTAGAAGGCAAACAGTAAAAAGTTTGAAGAACTGTAACCAGACTACATAAAAAAAGGAATAAAATCTGAGTAATGGTTTATAAGGTAAGATCGACACCTCCCATTATTGTCGGATAATATGTTACCCGGGTGACAATAACGAATCGATTGACAACTTATTCATCAAAATCATTAATAGTTTACGCGCTACTTATGAACATACGTAAATATATACACACAAAAAAACAAATACATAATAACCCGCCCTTTCGGGTTAAGAAGTAAGAGTTTGAACATTTAAAGACGAATGTCCCTACAACTCCCTCCGCGATGAATTCGCTAAAATTATCAGAAATAGTAACAATCACTTAAACTACTTTAAATATTATTTAGTTCCTAATAAGGCGTTATCGGTGGCGCTTAATCTGCCACCGTTTCCAAAAAGACATCTGGATGAACCGGCAATAAATTATCATAATTAATGCCAATTAAAATGGTTTAATTCTCTTTCTGCGGCCGAATACTGAACCGACATTCAAATTTTAAGGCCTACGTGATTATTTTAGGTGTCGTCGAAATAAAATTTTGCATGTGAAGTCGGTGGCAACTCGAAATTAACGTGGCATCACATTTGATTGGCGTTTTTTTATACATCTAAGGTGGCAAACAAGCATACAGCTCGCCTGATGGTAAGTGGTTCCCGTAGTTTATGGACGCTTGCAACACCAGGGTATTACTCGCGCGTTGCCGACACGCAAGATTCATTTTTCTCATATTTTTTTTTAAATATTTATTGGCACAGTAGTCACACGGATAAAACACTTTCTTTTCCATTCCATTTTATTCTTGTCCAATAAAAAATCAAATTTTATGTAGGGAATTAAAGTCACTAATTAAAATTTCAACAAGTTCAATTGACTACTGACGCGTCTATTTTCAAAACATAATGCGGATTTTATTGTATTTTAACGGCGATTGGCTGTTTATCAAGTGAAATTGTGGACAGTAACGAGGTGACAGTGACACTGACGGCCGCGGAAATGAAATAAGACCGGCTATAACATTATCAAGTGATCATTGTTTTAATTTTAGAACTTTTTTTTGTCTAACAAGCTTACGTCCCGCCTGATGGTAAACGGTCACCGTAGCCTATGGACGCTTGCAACAAAAGGGATACCACTCGCGGTTTGCCGACCCTAAGGAACTTGTTTTTTCTGTCCAATTCCTAATTGAGGGTCACCGTAATATGCAAGAAGTGTTTCTGCGATGAGCCGATAAGTAAGTATCGAGAAGTAGTCACTAGCGTGCTGTTTAGGGTTCCGCTTACCCAAAGGGTAGCCAACGGAACCCTATTACTGAGCCTTCCTGTCCGTCCGTCCGTCCGTCCGCCTGTCTATCTAAATAAAAAGTTGAATGGGGCTCTCTTACTATAAACAGGTTTTTGTGGGTTTAATTGCTCTCATTTGCTCATTCATTCTAACTTACTTAACTTCTACTCTTAATAATGGCCACAAGTAGACGCTTGAAATGCTCATAGAATGTGTATAGCTATAGTTACAAAAAAAAAACTTCACGTACACATCTCTTGCTTCTTGTACATTCATTAATATCTTCATACATGCCCGCCGGTTCCGAGTACTCTTTACCTTTCCATCATTGAGAACTTTGGTAATTTGATCTAGGAAGTTGGACTTTGGCCTTCTATATCTTCTTCTTTCACTCACATTCGCATTGTATATATTTTTGTGAGTTTTCCATCACTTATATGTTGTTCTATATATTTAAGCAGTAATGACCTAGAAACTCAGTATTATCCTCATCCAACATGATCACGCGCAAGTATCTTGCCCAAGACACGGATTAACGCAACGTATAAATAAGCTTATTATAATTCAAACATTACTACTACAAAAAATACGACGATATTAAAATATTTTTTATACCGCCCAGCCTATTCTAGCATTTGATGGCTTTTTTATCGGCGCGGGCGCAATTTGGCCGATGTCAAAGCAGTTGAAACGTATGTCAAAACATTTTGAAAAGCTTTGTGAAGGAAATCTGAAAAATGCTTCGGAATTTTCAACTTGGCGGGCTTTCATAACAGTAGTGTAATAAAATGACAATCTTAAAAATAAGTGCGAAGAGAATAAATATTTCAACAGCATTCATAATTTGATAATCGAAATTGGCTTGCGGGAAAGAATATTAGTTGTATTAATAACACATCTAAAAATAACTATTTTCTAATTTTAACTTTCAAGTATTTTAGTAATTAGTATGAATACCTACTACTACTAGGCAAACATTGAGAGTGGCTTGACAGCCCTACATTTCAATTCCACTAGAAAAGCTAGACCATTCAACGTGAGACAAGATTAAACCTCTTTCAGAATATTGAAACGTTGAATATCATTCTAACTGACTTTAAAAGCTGACAAGAAAAATGGTGCACAGTAGAAAGTTAACGTAACAACTCGGAAGAATTCTGCAAATGCAGTGAGGTATATTTCGAAGACATTTCAATGAATGAAAAATGAGGAATTCTAACATAAAATTTGAATGTAATATATTTTGGAATAACATTTTCATATTTGTTAAAGTACCAGACCTAGCTTTATGAAATAAAGAATAAAATAAATAATATTTTAATGTGCGTATAATATTTATATTGGTGTTTAGAATATTTATATTATAATATAATATATTGGTGTTAAGGGGAAGATATAATTATGTCAATTCTGTTGTACAAAATCACTAAACTAATTTGACAGGAATAAAACGTATTGCTATCCCTTTCTTATATGCGAGGTTTTATAAGGATGGCAATACTTTAAGTCCTGTCAAATTAGCAACAATCTGCGAATAGTAAGCCAAGATCGCACCAGGAGCGATACAAGCTGCGGTGTCGACTTAATAGCTTCGCGATACGCTTAATAGCTGTCAAGTTATATCGGTAGCTTAAACGTTGTTGTCATTAGCGCTTAAGCGGTATAAATGACTGAAGTTTATTAGGTACACTTACTGCAATGAAATAGACGTAAAATTGAAAGGCGCGATATAATATCAGGGCTGTATTTAACATCTAAATGGTGTATGGTGGTAAGTGGTATGCCTATGGTCGTATTACCAGCGATGAAAGGATTTTAAGGGGTCGTAAAGCTAATTGTAAATGCTTCTTTAAAAATAAATTGTGCTAATAATTATATAGGTACTGGCAATTTGCTAATCCAAAAGTGGTCATTAAAACAGATATTTAGAAAATCTGTTGCAATGACCGTAATAAATATATATTGTATTTCTTTTGTTTGTAAAAGAGTAATTTCTGAGTTTATTGCCGGATTCTTCTCAGCAAAAAACGGCCTTCCGAATCCGGTGGTAGATTTGACGATTTGAAAGTACTTATCTGTAAAGTCTAGTCAAATGAAGATAAATTTGAGTTTGTATTTAAGAAGTTATTCAATTATTTTATTACAATTATCTTTTAACTTTTAATAATCAGGCATTGCAAATTTTATATCACAAGAAATTAACACTTCACCAAAGAGCACAAAATGTTCTCGTGTCAGCTCAAATATTTTCCTAACCAAATGAAATTACGAGAGTAGCAATATTCAGTTGAGTATAATAGAAACATCTTCGTAGGAAACACCAAGAGGGTGCCACAATTGAATTCGGCTACCATCTGGCAATCGTTTTAAATTATTCCGACACAGCGTTGCGAATACTAAATATTCCACAGCGCAGGTTGTCATGATTCCGTAGTAAATTAAAAAATGTTCCGAAAAGATATCCGCTTTTATTTTAAGTCCATAATTAATTTAAGGATATGTGAATCCTATTACAACTTACCCAAGTGATCGTATTTTGGGTGCCAAAAATAATCTATGATTTATATTCATTGTTTCAAATGCAAGGGCAGCCGTTTGGTATGAAGCGTTGCCTGCTGATGAGTTTTTCTAACTTACGTGCAGTGATAAGTCACATCGCGAGCCTTACGGCGAAGGAAAACATTGTGAGGAAACCTGCATGCGTCTGAGAAGAAATTCAAGGACGTATGTAGTGCCTAAGAGACGGCAACAGACTCGCCATCTGTCACTTTGGAACCATATTTGGTCTAAGGTGGGATGTTGTCACCTCTGCCTACTTCTTCGGGGACCCGAAGATAGATTTATTGCATGACATACGTTTTTTACTATCGACCCGGCTTCGCAAGGGCTACACAAAACCTATATGAATTATACATAAGACCTTCCTCTTGAATCTCTCTATATATTGATGAAAACTGCATTAAAATCCGTAGAGTAGTTTGAATTATCTAAGCGAACAGATTGCGTAAGCGATTTCATTTTATACTATGTAAAGATTATTCAGAATTGTGAACGTGCGTATAAAGATGTTTATTATTTGTAAATGTTTATTTCAGTTGTTTTTTTTTCTAGTGCTCCGACGAGCATTCAGCATGTTCGACTCGGCGAAGCAGGGCAAGATTGAAAAGGAGAAGGTCCGTACTATCCTCAATACCATGGTGCACAACTACGATGACCTCGAGCTGGACAGAATGCTAGACAGTGAAGATGCTGACGGTAAATTTAGTATAGTAGTAAGTTTACTTTTTCATTCAGTACTGCTGATGGAAATGGTAATGAGTAACGAGTACTTCGGGGTATGACGTTGAAGGAAAGGGGATATTTCACAGCGCACAATTTATTACGCTCACTTAATAGTCGCTTAAGTTTTTGATGACAAGACCAAAAAATGTGTAAAATATTAAAATATCACGAATAATTTTGATTTTGAAAATAAACTAATTAATTCCAATAAGTATTTGCTGTCGCCAACAACTAACGAACAAAAGACTAAACTAAAGCAACGAATAACGAGCGAGCCTTAACAGTAGGCATATATTGTGTGTTCAAATCTACGACGGCGAGCTCTCGTTGGTGTCTGATTTAGCATCTCACTTATTTCCTTTCTCATAGTCAGGTCCTTTGACCTTTGTATCAGATGCCTAGACATTTTAATTTTAATGACCAGGGGTATCTCTTACGAGTTCCCAACTCTGTTGTTGATGAGGACTCATTGTGCTGGCAGCATTACTACTTGAGCAGCCTACGAGGAGCACTGGCAACTTTACTCACCGCAGAAATACAACACTAAATCCAGGTTATTTGACTGCGGTCTTCTTTAAGGTGGAAGAACAGTCCCCAGTCGGGCAGCATCAATTTTAATGGAAAAAACACACGAAAGATCCCAATTCGCCCTGCCTTTCTTCCAACTATCAACTATCAACTAGCTACCCATTTCGAATGTACTTAAAAGTTCAAACGAGAGACAGTACTAAAATAAAACGCGTTAAACTGCCATTAGATCTGTTTCGAACTTTACGATGCGATGTTTACGGACACTGTTCTCTGTAAAATGTCTCTGTATCTGTCTATGCTTTAGATTTGTCACATCGCTTCGAGAGCAAATGAAGCATTAACTGAAATGATCTCCTGGGTCGTCGGATAATATTTATGCCTTCGTATCCTTATAATGGTTCATCCATTCATGACCTAAACATATTCCGTGTGAAGTGGGTTTGAACTGACAGTACTTCTTGTTACTCTTTGTGCTCTGTCAACACAAGGTGTAACGTGACCTTTTTCCTAACTAAAGTGCAGTTTTCCTTCAAAGAGACGGATGCTTTCAAAAGGCTTCTCCTTAAATGAAACAGCGAACAACCCAAGATTTTTAATCATTAAAACCTCCCCGGTGGCCATCCTCCGTGCATCTTCGAAAGTGTCAAAAAGGATCATCAATGAAATACACCGATACCCCCTGCACTTTGCCTGAACCTGTGTTAGGATAATCGTTTTGTCCCTGAAACACTCATTGTACTCTTCCTGGCCATATTGTGAAGCCCTGGGCTTGCATGAAGTGCGCAATTTCTTTCCAGTGTCGACTTCAACTTTATCAATCTCAGATAATGACGAGCTCATAGCCGAACCTCGGATCAGTCATCACCATCGTTTATTTAAAGCTAGGCTCTTCTCGGTGGAGCAATCGCCGTTCTATCGTTCGCCATCTCTTTGACCTCCTATTGGGTTATAACGTTAGCCTTTATCTGTCAATCAATAACTAATTAATAATAAAATATTGTGTTTTGTCAAGTGTTATTATGATCGTGTTTAAGCTGTTGTATAGCAATTTTCCTTTAGCACTTTGCGTGTGTAGTGTAGGGAATTTTGGTGTCTAACTTGTCAGTTCTGTCTAGTGTTTCGTGTAGCACTTTTGTTGAACATTAATTTGGTTATGTTTTGTGGTGAATTGTTCAGAATTTCCTGCTTTGTTTGCTATTAAGTAAGTTTGTTGATTAGAAAATGTTTTAAGTAATGAAGCTCTAATCTTGATAAATCTAAACGAATATAATGAAGAGTTTGTTTGTTCGGTTGATCGCGCTAATCTCAGGAACTACTTTTTTGAATTGTTTTTTTTCTTTTCGAATATACCTTAGGATATAACGTCATAAATATTATATTGCTACGCGGGCGAAGTCCGGGGAATGTCTTGTAAACCGTAATCTTCACATAATAAAATGTTTGAAGTAAAAATCTATACCGGTTATAGAGTATATGTGCAATCAGTTACGAAAGTACTTTATAATCGGTTTTCATCTAAATTTCAATTCCCAATCAATATACAGCTGTTTACAATGAAGCAGGTATAAATCCAGATGTTTGTCCCAGAACAGTAAATATCCTATAAATTGTGTTGTAACGTATCGTCTCGCCAATTTACCCTGTCACATTTGCCGGTCGTTCGAGAAAGATTCCATTAACGTCAAGGTGGGGATAAAATTGATGCTGCGTACTCCACGTTTCCAAACAAGTTTTAAGCTCCAGTTAAAAGTGACAGTTGTCAGATGGCTAAATATAATGTTTGTGTACATGACAATATAGACAATATTTTTGAACCGTGGTGGCCTGGTGGTTGAAGCAACGGCCTGTATCTGATAGGCCCAGGTTCGAACCCCGGCCTTTACCAATGAGTTCTACACCATAAGCTTAAAAAAGAGAGGTAGCTACGGTGACTGCTTACCATCAGGTTGTCCGTATGCTTGTGTGCAGCCTTAGGGGTATAAATATATGTATAAGTATTCAGATTTTGACGAAATAAAGACTTGAATGTAGACTTAGAATAATGAAGCGTTGACCGAAAAGATTTTTGACGAATGTCGTGATTTATTGACCTAGCTGGAACTTGGCTTGAAACGCTGTCGCGTGTCTAGATAGAGACAAACCGACTCATGGAACATAAACAATCCAGGAAACATTTTACTTTTATTACACGCGATATATCCCACGAAGAACCGCAAAAGCTGTGATATTGTAACAAAATGGCAATTAGCGAGATATGACGGGGTTGGCATGGATGGCAATTACGAAAGTTATTAGAGACGCTACCCAGATGCTAAGGGTTATGACTTGGCGGTGTCAGTGAGAGCGATTAGGGGGGGGGGTTCAATCGCTTCAGCTTCTGAACACAGAAATATATAAATTATATATTTTAGTATTTTTTAAATAAATATACACAATAAAATATACACAAATTTAGAAATCGGTCTCTACAGACTATGGATGTTTCCAATTCCAGGTAATTCACCAATGTATTGCCAACATTATGTAGAAAGATGACCATGCTAGCGGCACATGAAACGAACAGGTCTCCCACCAGCATAGTGCATCTTATGGGACATATGGTTGGTGTGCCAAATGATGTTTTTTTTTATCCTCTACAATCTTAATAGATTTTTACAGAAATGCCTTGCATATAGATTCAGCATAGAGATCTTAAGAAAAATGTGTCTCATTGCAAAGGGTTTAGTCTACGGTAACCGAATACCATTAATCTAGCCATATGATTCTCTGCCACCATAATTTTCATATCTATTTATAATTATTGAATCAATAGCGTAAGTCACGTGATGGTATAGAATTCCGGCTTAATACTTCGCGAAGAGATCGCTCGCACTGAAACCCCACCTTTATTTCAACTCCGCCTAGTTTGAAACACGAGTTTAGCTAAGTGAAGTCATTGTGAAGTTCTAGACCTGGTTGCACTCGGTATCTAGGAATTGAAGTTTCGCAAGAATAATTATGCTTGTATAGTCTAGTTTCCTTGTAAATTTTTACAGTAAAATATGTGCTATACTAATCATACTATATAAAAAAGTGGTGATCTGGTTGTTTAGAGCAACGGCCTGTCATCTGATGGGCCCAAGTTCATTTCCAAACCTGTACTATTTAGTTTTTCTAAGCTTAAGTACAGTGGTATTGCTTTAAAAGAGAGGTAGAGTAAATTGGGATCTACCGTTAAAATTGGAGCCGCCCGCCTCAGGACTGTACCTCCACCTTACTGAAGACCGTAGTCAAATGACACCACTTTGATGTAGTGTTGTGTTTCCGCGGTAAGTAAGGTTGCCAGTGCTCCATGAGCATACGCTGCGCTAGTAGTAATGTCATCAACAACAGGGTTGGCAACGCGTTAGTGATACTCCTGGTATTGCTAGCGGCTATACTATGAGATGCGCCGTAAGCTTGTGTGCCACCTTAGTGGTATGAAAAAGGTATATACATTACAGGTATATATAAATATACATTATCTAACATTTTGACACTTTTAAATGTCATCAAAATAGTTTAAACGGTCAGAACAGTTTGTTCTTCTCGTAACTAACAAAGCCAAGGCAATAACCTACCCTGCTTTACGGCTTCAGAGTTCAAACCACAAGGGTGTGAGTCTAACTTAGCTGGGCTTAAGTAAATAAAGTTACCTGTGTTAGCTCAACTAGGAACTTCGATTAAAACAACCTCCCGAGGCTCAGCTTTAAGGAGTTAGACTAGATGGACTGAAAATTAAGCTTCATTATACTAAACATATTTTGATAAAGTTGTCAGCAATTTAAATCTTATCGTCATCGTTCTGGCCCAATAGTGGTCCTCACAAGAAGTAAACCGATGTGGCTGGTTACCACAGCGGGTGTGATGAGAGAGATGTGGTGATGAACCACAAATTGTGGTACTCTTGCACTGCACACGTCTTTAGCTTCTTCTACATTCATCAGTCTCTCTATACATGCCGCCGATTCCAAATTATCTTTACCTGTCCATCACATTTTAATTGGATCTAGACAGTTAAGTCGTGGTCTTCTGCGGATTCTTCGTCTACACATTCCTTTTATCTTAGGAATTATGACAAACAATTATTATAATAAACAAATGTGGAATCAGGAAGTCGTAAAAATCATTCCTATAGTTATCTCCTCAACCGGAATAATACCAAAAACCCTCAATGTCGCCTTAAAAATCTTAGACCCGCACAAAAAAACATACATACCCCTACAAAAATCAATAGTTATAGACACCTGCTCAATAGTCCACCGTTTCCTAAACACAACCTCACTCATGCTACAAAACAACCCAGACACGCACCACACACCTCGGACATCCCATAACACACAGACAGACACACGCCACACAGTTCATTCCTAACTCTCATCGCTCTGACACAAATGAACCAGTTCACAAGGTATAAGAAATATAAGAAAGCTCAGAGTCACTCAACGAGCTATGGAGAGGGCTATGCTGGGTGTTTCTCTGCGAGATCAAATCAGAAATGAGGAGATTCGCAGAAGAACAAAAGTTACCGACATACTCGTAGCTCAACGGATTAGCCAGTTGAAGTGGCAATGGGCAGGGCACATAGCTCGTAAAACGGATGGCCGATGGGGCCGTAAAGTTCTAGACTGGAGACCACGCACTGGAAAACGCAGCGTCGGGCGGCCCCCCACTAGATGGACCGATGACCTGATAAAGGTCGCTGGCAAGCATTGGATGCGGGCCGCATTGAATCGGTCATTGCGGAAATCCATGGGGGAGGCCTTTGTTCAGCAGTGGACGTCAGCCTATAGAGGCTGATGATGACTTGGTATAAGCCCGTGCCTGGTTCAAAACACGCGACCTCGAGTCGAGACCAAAGAAACATCTTTTTACATAATAATAATAATAAATAATAATAATCTTTGTTGCAGGCAGCGGCAAGCTGAACTTCGATTCATACGTGCGCGTTGCCCTTCACTTCTTGGACGAGGACGATGAGGCTCTGCAGAAGGAGCTTAAAGAAGCCTTCAGGCTTTACGACAAAGAAGGTAATCCATTAATATTAAAGACGTAGAAAATGGTCTTAAACGTTATATTTATATAACGCGATAAAAAAGACAGCACTGAGTTTCTTACCGGGTTCTCTTAGATGACTTTTTTCCGAACCGGTGGTAAATTAGACCTTAGAAAAGCGGAACTAAAAATTCGTATGAAAACTTTAACATTTTAAGAGTTACGTTTCTGAATACGTATCCGCAAATCATTCTTGCTAGAGCTAACTGGTTACCTGACTAGTTAGATTGTAACGCATTTTTTTACGCCTATCTTCGCAACCCATATTTCTGTAACTTTAGTAGGTATTTACCTTAATTTTTCACTCGTTTCCCTTCGATCGCGTGTACGTACTAAGTATCGTTTTTATTTGTAAAAAGCATATTTATTATTTCAATGGCGTAGCGTGTTAGTTTTGCGTGCTCATGTGAAGTTCAGCTACCTGTAATACTGTTAAACTAAGGTATTTTAATTTGTTTCGTGTTTATAAATCGCTGCCTGTGTGAAAACTCGACTTTATTTTACACGAGGTATTTATATGTTGGGTACCGAACCTAGGCGGCGTATCAATATCATATATATAGCCTGTGTTACTCAGTCATAATGTGGGTTTCTCGTTAGAAACCCACATTATTCACCGTTGTGAAGGAATTTTTAAAATCGGTCCAGTATATTCGGAGCCTATTCAATACAAACATACACACACACAAAAATATAAATCGTTCCCTTTATAATATTAGTAAAGATAAATTTAATAAAAAAATATCTTGTGTAGAGTCCCTGTTGTTTTTCATTAGTATTATAATAAACGAATTCTTCTCTTCCATATTTCGTAATATTCTTGTGTTTTTGTTATGATTTCGTTTATAAAGCAACTAGCTTCTGCCCGCGACTACGTCCGCGTTGAGCTTAGAATCTCAGAGGAACTTAAAATTTTCCCGAGATAAAAAGTGTTATGTGTTAATCCAGGTTGTAAATTATAATCCAGGTATAGGTTATAAATTGGATCCAAATCCGTTGAGTAGTTTTTGCGTGAAAGAGTAACAAACATCCATCCATCCATACTCACAAACTTTCGCATTTATAATGTTAGTAGGATATACAATATTTCATTATAATCATGGAACAGACAATGCACTATTTTTTCGCTTAGTTTTTTCCAGAAAAACATTTATCGAAAAACAAGTTCCAACGGAATAAAGAAACAGGGAACATCCTAAATCCACGGAGATCGCGGACAAAAGATAGTAATAATCTCAAACATTTTCACTAACTTTCATGTTAAATAGTATATTACTAGAAGTCAAATTTATAAACTGACTGCGTAAATATTTATTTACTTTAATGCCATTCCATGTTAAATGAGACCGTTTCTTTTATTAATGTTTTATCAGAGTTAGCTCAGTATTTTTCCGAAATATAAGGGTAATATTGTGGACTCAAAACGCCCATAAAAATCTCAGTATGCGTGTTCGTACGTTAATAAATAAACGTATATCACCACAAAGGTAGGGGTTGGCACGCCACAGAAACAGACATTAATTATATTGTACGTAAAACATATTCACAGCTTTTTCCTGTAATAAAACCAAGGCCCAGCTTACATTAGGTACTTTAAAACGTAACATAAAATTTTATTTTTATATTTAATATTTTATTTCATTTATACTATATAGTTTTACCGGATAACCGGATAAAAATAGTTTAATCCGGTTTCTTACTAAAGCTTGATAAGGTTGCCAGTGCTCCACGAGGATACGCTGGGCTAGTAGTAATGCTGCTAGCAAAGTGAGTCCTCAGCAACAACAGGGTTGGTGCTATCCGCTTACCATCGGATGGGCCGTATACTTGTGTGCCACTTTAATGGTATAAAATAAAAGCGCGGTTCAATAGCACATCGCACTTACATTGTGAACGTGGCGTGGCAGCAACAACCACTTTGTTTTACCAAGCCGTTTTTGCTGTCGCGTTACTTTCACAGATATGAGTCGCGTTTTTGGCCCGCAAATAAAGTTTGTAATCGTTATTAAATGAATCTGGAACAAGGTATAGTTTTAAACTCTCCACACCAGAAACAAACTTTGATATTTTGTATGGTAATTGTTTGGGAAACTTCTCTGCAGGCAGGTAGCCAGATTAAAGGACCTGTATTGTGCTCCAAATTTTATATAACATCAACTTTAATACTGTTTACCTTAATACTTGTGAGCTTACGGTGTATATTTCTCTTACATTATAAATTCCAAAATAGTATAAATCTTGATCGTTCCTTTGTTTAACTCGCTCTATGTAAATATTCAATTCGTAAATCTGAAATATATATAAATATATATTTTTAGATCAACTTTATTTTTGAAACTCTGGTTTCCTGGGGCCCGGATGCTCTTCAGCTTTTCAAGGAGGTCTCACGTCGGCTGGTTGAGGCCTCCCGTGACAGGCGTGCTGGAACATATCTCGCTCAGAGAATCAGCATTGCTATCCAGCGTGGCAATGCTGCCAGCATTCTTGGCACGCTACCGCATGATTCCGGTTTGGGTCAGATCTTTTATCTATAAGTAGGTAGGGTAATATGTTTTTGTAAATAGTTTAATCTGTTTTGTCTCTATGGTTGATTATTTTTATGTTGTCAAACTTTATTTTTTGTAACCGCTATACTTATAATGATATAAAGCGGTCGCTTATTGATCGAAATTCGACATCAACTTTTTTTGTACCACTAAGGTACCGTAGCCTAGCGGCTAGAAATACCAGGGGTATTACTAACGGGTTGCCAACCGTGTTGTTGTTGAGGACTCACTGTGCTAGCGGCATTACTACTAGCGCATCGAATCCTCTTTCTTTTCAGATATGGTATTAACAAAATTGTATCAAATACAGCGTACTCTCGAAGACCTTTGAAATGTGAATAGCCGTTGATGAGCCTTTTATGTATTTTAATATTTAATATTTTTAAAAAAAGCCTTCCCTAAGCCCTATTCTTTGTTAAACATTATACCTACTGCAATGTTGAGACGAAAGCCTTTAATCTTGCCGCGTGTGATCTATTGAAGTTTCAGTTTCATACGTTCTTAATAAATTGGCTGTCGCAACTCGCCGAATTACAAATTGATCGTAAAAATGATGTTTGTTAGTGTGTGTTGTAATGTCATGATACTTATTATAATGAATGCGGGAAATATGGTTTCAGGAATTTTGGTGAGACAACGAATGAGAAAAAAAAAGTTTAAAAGTGTCCTTATTTATTGAACACTGCATTTCTTAAATTAATTTAATTATTATTTATTCGAAAAGAGAACTTGATTTATACGGGCTATTCTCACTAGTTCCGTTTTCTAGTTCAGCGACCGAACAGAACATATTCGATTTTTAAAATTACTATCAATACTTTTTGCCGAATATTGAAACAAACCAATAAACGAATATTTCGCTTTCAACCTCTGCAATACACTGAAATTGTATCCAATTTTCAATTTATCGACATGTCTTCGGCTAGCGATAATTGTTCCCAATAAAATTCCGCAATCGATACTGGCCGAATGCCAAACAGACCCGCTACTAATTGTTGCTCACCAGAGATACATCTGTGATTATTAAGTGAGAATTGGGTAATATTTCACGGGGATACGCAGACATGTCGTAATATTTTGACAGTTGATAAAATATCGTAAAGAAAGTTTATTCAATGCCTTCGTTCATTACTTTATTTTTTTATATACCTTTTGTTCAGTAATATGGTTGTTTTAAGACTGTTAAATATGAGTTTTGTTAGTGTAGTGTAGTTGAGTGATATTTATCAACTAATTTGTGATAAATATCACTTTGTTTGTAACAATTTGTGATATTTCATTTATTGAATTTTTAACTAAGTAATTGTTAAGCTCTTTAAAGCCTATTAAGCTATTGCATAGCTTTTATCGCGGGCCTTGAGCGTGGGGACCGAATCCAGAAATTCCGTAACGAAAAAAACCTAACACCGCCCACTCCGACCGGCACAGCGGTGATACTTTTTAGTTCCATCTATCGATAAATACCAGAACTTTTAATGACTTTTTGAAATATCACGCTTGTCTCTTTAGTTCAGCAACCCGCCTTTAGGTGGCATTGGTTGTATTGGAAAACTACCGTAATCAGCTGTTTGTGAGAAAGTATATAGGTATATAAAAAAACTGCATTAATAAAATAAATAAATAATTATAATTGCATAAGTTGATAAAAAATGCTATGCAATAGCTTTACCGCGGCAGTCTCCGAGTGCCACACCTAATTTTTAATTAATATGTAATGCAACTATCTGATAAAAAAAAATTCACGTTATTTATTCTCTAGTAATTTGGCTGATAAAAATATAGAGTGATTAGATGAATGTATATTGAGGTTAAGTACAGGAAAAATATTGTCAATTTATTCATTATGTTCTTATTTAAATTTATAGGTAGGGAAGAGTTCTTTCGAAAACGATTTATTTTTCTATTCTACGTGGGCAAAATCACCATAAAAACTAGTATGAAAATAAAGTGAGTTCAATGAAGAGAAACAATAGTATTATCCGTCAGTGCTGAACAAGCACGGCGTAGTGCCTACAATAATTTTATTCTGTGGCACAGGAAAGGTGGACGGAGAAAATATTTTGATACCGATTCGGTTCAAGTAGTTTTGGTAACCTCACAAAAATACAACATTACATCAGAGTAGTGTTATTTGACTACGATCAAGCCCCAGTCGGGTGGATCCAATTTTAAGGGGAAAACCCATGGGAGATCTCTATTCGCCCTAACTCTCTTTTTAAGCTCATGGTGTGATTAATCACTATACTTAAGCTTAGAAAAACTCATGGTACATGCCGGGGTTTGAACCTGGGCCTATTAGATAACAGGCCGTTGCTTTAACCACAAGGCCACCACGGTGAATTAAATTTTTATCAATAAATTAATCAATCTTCGCGAAGGACCATAGTAATTTTTTTTATAAAATAGCTCAAACAAGATTTCCTCGTTCCGGGAGGGTTTTGATATATATCGACTTACATACGAATAAAATTACACATACACTAGCGAACTGCCCCGGCTTCGCACGAATGCAAATTACTAAATACAATTACAAAGTATTTTTGTCAAATTACAAAAACCTTCCTCGTTTTTCGCTCTGTTCTATATCTACTTTGGAACCTGTATCAGAATCCGGTGCGTGGTTCGGAACATTCACTGTATTTTTGTTTGATACAATTTAAAGAACAAAAAATTATACTTTTTGTTTTTCAGGAAACGGCTACATCCCTACGTCAAGCCTGCGTGAGATACTGGCCGCTCTTGATGACCAGCTGACACCTGACCAGCTGAACGAGATGATCGCAGAGATTGACACCGATTCATCTGGCACCGTTGACTTTGATGGTACATAATTTTCAAGTGATAGCATCACGCCAAGTCCTTTCACGGGGTAGGCAGAAATTCAAATCAAAATCAAAAATCATTTATTCAGTTTAGGCCATAATAAGGCACTTATGAAGGTCTAATTTACCACCGGTATATAGCGACATCTCACTCTTGACTTGCACATCTCTTTTGATCAATCAAAATTTGATCAATCTCTTTATACAAGCCCGCCGGTTACTTTTTTCCATCATTATGTACTTTAGCAATTCTTTCCACTTCTTGCACTCACAGTCGCGTTGTAGATCTTTTTTGTCCGTCTTTCATATTTCATTCGTTCTATACTCGCAAACGGGCAACGCGCGAGTGATACACCCGGGAGTGCCCATAGGCTACGCTGAGCTAGGCGTGCCATTTGCTTGTTAGCCTCTGCAGCTAAAAAAAGCATTCCCATTTTCACATTTACAATAAAATTACACCCTTTTTTAACCGACTTCAAACATGGAGAAGGTTCTATGTTCGTCTGTGTGCATTTTTTTTTTATTAGTGTATGTCATCGATATTTTGGCCATTATGGACCAATTTTGAGGTTTTTTTCACTTCAATGGTTAACGAATCTCATAACTGCCTAAAATTTTAATATATCTCTTCTTTTCAATTTCAAGATAATTTTGATAATAACTTAAGCTTTTCATTTGCAGAATTCATGGCGATGATGACCGGTGATTAAACGTAGCTGCGAAGACATACGAATGTCAACCTCTAGTCAATACAATAAAGTCCTATTTATTTTACGATGTTTATTTTTGTCTCTGAAAAATATAACTTTACGATGTTTTTCCAAAATATTCAAGCAAGGTCTCCGAACAGGTAGGCAGAGGTGTTCCAAACACCCATTTTTCATCAAAGATAATTTGGTTACAACGTGATAGATGGAAAGTCCGTTGCCGTCTCTAAGACACTAATACGTCCTTGAATTTTTTTCAACAGGGATACAAACTTCCACATAAAAAATGGCACAAAACAGTCTTACAAACATAATCCTTTCCACAACAAACAAAAGGTATAATTAAAAAAAAGGCGACTCAACATTAATTACCAGCTGTTGAATGACACTTTCATTAACACAACCTGTATAGACTTAAGTGGCATAGTAAATGTACAGACAGTAAACCAACTATTTTAAATTTGCCGGCAGTTTCGCTCGCGTAAAATTTGGGTTATTGATTTTCAAACTTTTCTACCCTATTACCCATTTTAGAGGTTACATTTTGGAAAAGCTTGATACACTTACTTATTTATTAATAGAAGTACTTCTGTGAAGATTCGCATAAAAAAATCTAGCTCATATTTCTCGATACAAACTTTGCCCCCCATTCCAGAATTTTCCAAAATTCACCCCCTAAGGGGAATTTTGGAAAATCCCTTCTTAGCGGATATCTACGTCATAATAATTATCTGGTTGGCAAAGTTTAGAGCAATCCGTCAGTAACGGTTGCCTTAATATTTAGCAAACCAGCTTTTCTTTTTACTAGCAATACCCGATGACGCTAGTGTAAGGCAAAGAAAAAATTTACTGTGCATTTTTTTTTCATTATTTAACACACATAAGAAGTAATGAGGGGTGGCGCAGATACGGCATGACAGCATGACGTCGGGTTTTCTTAATTTTTTTATTACTTTCAAAATCTGCCATTCTGTTTTGTTTATCTACTTTCAAAGTTTTCAACGAACCTAACAATGCAAATAGGCACTTATGCATGTCTGTATCTTCAAGTAATGCAAATTTCGTATGCTCTCAGAAGCACCTTATCTTCCGTACCGCTACGCTTCCGGCTAACGTATGAAAGGTTCTTTTGAAGTCAAAGCCTTTTTTACGCCATAGCACAGGCAGCGAACTCGAAAATTCCTTAAAAAGGATAGTTTTTAAACTTTATTAAAAGTGCTCCTACGAGGATTAGGCTGTTGTTAACATGAAATTTTTGTATCTTTTTATGCCGGAAAATGTTGTGCTTTCCAAGGTATAATAACCATGCGGGCGACGATGCGTGTAAAAGTTAGTATAATATTAGGTCCTTACATATGAAATTGGCGTTTTTCGTACTGGCCACTTTAATCACGAATTTCTCCTCTTTGGTAAGGAATTCCAAATTCAAATTTGTACAGCTATAGACTCATGTATTTGTGCTTCGATGATCGTCATTCATTTGTTTTTTTTCTTCTGTTTTTTTCTGTTTGCGTCACTCATTTTACAAAATGGAAAACCTTAAATATCGCATTATTTACGAGTACGAGTTCCGCCGTGGCACTAGTGCTGCGGAAACAACTCGAAGGGTGAATGATGTGTATGGCGGTCGTGTTGCAAAAGAAAACACAGTTCGTTTTTGGTTCCAACGTTTTCGTTCTGGAAATTTCGACCTGCAGAACAAGCCCCGTGGACGGCCTGAGACTCAAGTTGATAATGAAGAGTTGAAGGCTATTGTGGAAGCGGATCCATCGCAAACCACGTCCGAGTTAGCTGCAGGCTGCAATGTTAGTGATAAAACTGTTTTAATTCACTTGAAGCAAATTGGGAAGATTAAAAAGCTTGAAAGGTGGGTACCTCACGAATTGACTGAAACAAACCGGCAAACGCGCGTCGACTGCTGCGTTACATTACTAAACCGGCACAATAATGAAGGTATTTTAAACCGAATCATTACCTGTGATGAAAAATGGGTTCTTTACGATAATCGGAAGCGCTCAGCGCAATGGTTAGATCCTGGCCAGCCAGCCAAATCCTGCCCCAAGCGAAAATTAACCCCAAAAAAGTTACTTGTAAGCGTTTGGTGGACTAGTGCCGGTATTGTTCATTACAGTTTTTTCAAATCTGGCCAGACTATTACGGCTGATGTCTATTGTCAGGAATTGCAAACCATGATGGAAAAGCTAGCGGCTAAACAACCTAGGCTGGTCAATCGCTCCACGCCACTGCTGCTTCACGACAACGCTAGACCACACACTGCGCTACAGACGGCTACTAAATTAGAAGAGCTTCAATTGGAAAGTCTAAGACATCCTCCGTACTCCCCGGACCTTGCTCCAACAGATTACCATTTTTTTCGAAATTTGGATAACTTCTTGCAAGGGAAAAAATTCAACTCCGATGGGGCAGTCCAAATCGCCTTCAAAGATTTTATTGATTCCCGTCCGACTGGTTTTTTTAGTAAAGGGATCAATGAACTACCTATGAGATGGCAAAAGTGCATAGAAAATAATGGTTCATACTTTGATTAATTAAATATATTATATTAAAAAATATTCGACTTTTTGTTCCTCCCATACAAAACGCCAATTTCATATGTAAGGACCTAATATATAGCCTATGCTACTCGGCCACAATAAAGCATTCTTCTGGTGAAATATTTATTCAAATCGGTCCACTAATTTTGAGGTAAATTATTACAAACAAAAATACAAATAGTTTTTATCTTTATAATATTAGTACAGATTTGAATGTAAGGTAATAAGCGCAGTTACTTTGCTAAAAAGGGGCCATTTTATTTTATTCGTTGATCAAAAATATTCTTGATCACAAACCTCCTGTTTCTGTTTTGTTTCAAACCAAGCCGTAAATAAAACTAAGTGATCTGAACTTTGTTAAAAGATTGCTCAAGTTTCCTAAGACAAATTTACGTGAGTTTCCAAAGCTTAAAAGTTTATCTATACTGTAGTTACGAAACAAGAAGCAACTGTTTCTCAAAGCTTTACCTAAATCGTGAACCTAAGAAAAATTGTCGATAAAACTTTTTTAACTACAACCTTACCTAGCAACGAAAGCATCTCAGTGTTCCAGATCCGTACTAATATTATAAATGCGAAAGTAACTCTGTTTGTCTGTTTGCTACCTTTTCAGGACTAAACAGCTGAACGGATCGTAATAAAATTTGACAAGGAGATTACATCCTAGGGATGGACATAGGGTACTTTTGTGTTTAAACAAATGCAGGCGAAATCGCGGGTAACAGCTTGTTTTTATATATGTCACCGGAAGATTACAAGAACCGCAAATTTATAGATTTCCTAGGAAATTCTAGGAAATTTATCAACCTTCGTAGGATTCTAAACGAGAGATTAATTATATTAATTTGTTTTTTTTTGTTCGGTAAGTTTATTAATTTGCGAAAATGTGGGCGTAAATTAATACAATTAATCTCTCGTTTAGAATCCTACGAAGGTTGATAAATTTCCTAGGAAATTTATAAATTTGCGGTTCTTGTTACCTTATATATTATTAATGACATCATTAACGAGTTTTACGGTAAAGGTAAACATCGGTAGGTAACGTGCGTACCTACGTCTAAAAAGAAATTCAAGGATGTATGTAGACATGTAGTGTCATTGAGACGGCGACGGACTCGAAGGCCAAACGTTGGCCCCAAATTATTTTCGTTGGATAGTGGGTGTTGTTACTCTGCCTACCTCTTCGGGGACCTTTGAGGGAAGGCGTAGGTACACTCTGACGTCTGTAGAACAATATTGCAAAGTATTTTTTGACAGTTCTATTATGTATATATAATAATAATAATACAAACACTATTTGAAAGGGAAAAAAATCGACGTAACTTATAAATACAGCGGATAATTTCTACATCAAAAATATTTTAGAGAATTTTCCAAAGTAGATTTCTATCTACTCGCTCGCACATAATAAATAAAAACAATCATATTGGAATATGGAAAAATTTCGCCGAAACTCATCCTACGGGTAAAATCTGCGAGCCATCGGGAAATTCTTAGAGATCTTTTCGAAATGGTAAAGGAGGCAGAAAGGCCCGCAGAATAGCTAATGAGGGCTGCGATTTGGGATCTCAGGGAAAACTGGCAATTTGTTAGAGGCCCGATCGATATGCACCAGCACAGCTTGTACTTTACGACTCTTGTTAGCATTTTGGCTTGAGCTAATTACGAAGGTGCTATCCCTATTCCAGGCTTTAAAGGCAAATTAGTTGAAGCTGCCGGTTTAAAATTTTTGCTGTTATCTTTTTATTACGTTTAAATTTACTGGTGCAGCATTTTATTCACTTCGGCAATGGATGTTACTTCACCGTATTTGATAATTTATGCAGCAAATCCTACAGTACCTATGTATCGAAGTGCTTTGGTTAGTCATTGTGTATTCGTTACAGAATTTTACGATGTTACAAATTGATACAATTCGTCGTTTCGGTCTATTGATGGGATTCTAATGGAATTATGCATAAAATATAAACGATGTGAATATTTTTTTCCAGCAATTAGTATATCTAGCATTTTTATTTTCTCGACAATAATATTTTCAATTTTTTTTTCTCGAGGACAGAAAAGTCTATTGTAAGTAGAATCGATAACAGACCTGTCGAATGGACCAGGGGTTAAATTCCACACCCTGGCTGAGTGGGAGAATTCCAAATTGGGTTTATAGGTCGCAGGACGTTTACATAAAACTGTCGGAGACACCCGGCGACCTCTCGTGTTTTGATTCGTGTGGCTGTGCTGTGATTTAGATATGTAGGTAGGTATGTAATCTAAAAATATAGCTTGAATACTTTCGTCATAAACTATTTGAAACGTCGATTCAATTGAAACTTATAGAAGTGATCTATACTAATATTATAAAGAGGAAAGATTTGTATTTTTGTATGTATTGAATAGGCTCCGAAACTACTGGACCGATTTTAAAAATTCTTTCACCGTTAGAAAGCTACATCATCACTGAGTAACATAGGCTATATATTATACTAGCATCCCGCCCCGGCTTCGCTCGGGTAGACAAAATATTTGATATAAATGTCTACCCGTGCGAAGCCGGGGCGGGCCGCTAGTGTGTTAATAAGATAATTGAATGTGTAAATCAGTTCGTTCAACTTCAATCTATCTACAAGTACCTTTTTTTTATACTACTAGGGTGGCAAACAAGCATACGGCCCACCTGATGGTAAGCGGTCACCGCAGCCTATGGATGCTTGCAACACCAGGGGCATCACTCGCGCGTTGCTGACCCTTCAAAAATCTCTTCACACCCTTCTTGAAGAACCTCATGCTGTACTCCTTTGGGAAAACCTCGGCGGGGAGTTCATTCCACAAATACCTAGCTAAAGTTAACTTAATTGCAACACTAGAATCGTTTTTTAAGTTACATTAGGTACCTACTTTATCCAAAATGATCGAGCAGAAAAACTTATGATGTTTAAAAAAAAATTGACTCTTTTTCAACACCACAACTTTTGTTAGCCTGGTTACTCGGTGGTGTTATGCCGGTCACAGAGTAGAAATTTGACAATTATTTTGACTTCAATTGAATCGTGTGTTTCTGAAGTATGACTGGAGTATGTATGTATTTTCTGATGTGTATATTGAGTGTGTGATGATGCCAGCACTTACCGTTATTCACCGTTTTGATTGTGATTCTCTACTGCTAAAATCATCTACAAAATAAATGTATATGACTCGTGATAAAAAAAACATGGAAGGCAAAGATTTTTATACCAATTTCCATCACAGATATGTTGCACTGTATGTAACTAATCAACGTTTTCATTGGACATCAAATCGTGACACGGTATATTCAGATCTCAAAGGAGTTTTTAATCCAGAATCATTGTCCAAAAAAATATGAGATGCATCTCATTAACGTTAAAAGTAAATTATCTTCAATGCAATACATTTTTATGTCATTTAATACGTAGTAAAAAGTTGTAACGTTAGACTCTGTACAGTTTATTTAAAAACACTGTTGATAGCTTGAAAAAAAAATCGTCATACTTGATAAGTACCTGAGATTTTGTAGTTGTTTTTTATAGATTTATGTATGCGTAAGTACTTCCTAACGCACATAAAAAGCGAGCCAGAAGCATTCCTTAAAGTTCAACGCAATGATAACAGATGGAAGCGTGAGTAAGCGTAGATATTAGTCTACACTAAAATGACGGGTCTTTACTATAGGTTAAGACGTCACGACACCTCTTTATGCAAACGGTATTGAGTCTTACAAGCAATAGAATTGGACTGATAATTGAGTGCTGACAAAACGACGTGTTATAAATTTGGACTAACTATTGTTTCATGTAAGTATCACTCAATAATCAACCCAATACCGAACATCAGTAAGCTTATATCGCTTGCTTCATGACGTGCCGTAACGCATTATCAAAACTGGTATAGTACGAACGAAAGCCTTGATAGTGACGCGTCATTTTAGCTTCAACTAGTAAGTGGTAAATTACCTGGCTTACACTCCTAAAGCTACTCGTGCTAGCGCTCCGGGCCTGCAAGAAGAAACAGTCATTCCTATACACTATCACACTCAGCTAGACGACCAAGAAGATTCATGCCTTGCTGCTAGATAGATGCGGTTGCGGCCGAGCGGGAGACAAAAAAACTGACTAAAACTTTATTTTAAACTAGCTTTTTCTCGCGAAAGCTAATTATTATATAGCTTATGTTGATACCTTAATATTATGTTAATACCTTAATGATGTAGGGTTTATATTTATATAATATAGCATTTTGTCTGAACTATAGATTATTGACTTTCGAAAATCGTGTAGTATTTATGTGATATAAAAGCCACTTGTGAAATTAACCGGAATCGGTGAAAAGATGGAGTCTAAGTACGAGGTCCTACGGACGGCTGGATGGATATGGAAAAAATATGAGGTTCTCGCTTTCGCATTTGGCCATGGAACCAAAAAAAGAGAGATGCTTTCAGCAGGGAAGCATCTTTAATACTCTCCGACAGCGCTTAAAAGACATACTATACTTTAAAACATATTTTAGGGAATAAACATCTTTAAAATATCAATAAAAAGGGCTAATATTGCAAATTTATTAAATTTGTCTTTATGCTGGGGCTTGAGGTAGTGGAGAGGAGCTTTGGCACAATCCAGAAACGCTTACTAAAATATGAAAAGTGAGCTTTAAATGAAATTATTAATTATTTAAAAAGACCTCACCGCAAGTGAAATAAGAGAAGGTATGAATAGAATAAAGTACAGAATCTGAGGGAGAGCACATAAAATAAAATATTTGCAGTCTTAGGAACGAAACCACAAACTCTCAATCGATCTCAAACAAAGCCCCAAAAGGAAACATTAAAAAAAATAGAGCCATGTCCTTTCGCCGGCTCGGTAATTTTCTGGTCATTAATTTTCGTGGAGTGGCAAAATTTTTTGTGTGAAACAGATAAATATCGGCTATTTCTCTTTTTGTCAGTTATTTGAAATATATATTTGTAATGTAAGAGTATTTTCTTTAAATCTTAGATACATTTTTATTCTGTAGAGAGCCTCGAGGGGAGGTAGGATGAAATTAATTTCAGCATGGTTCTAAAGAGTTCTCTATAAAAGTGCTTAACAACAGCGGACTGCGGAAAAGGAGTGTTTTTAAAACATTTCAAAAGCCACATCAGATATAATTTAGCCCGGTATAAGTATACAAGCAATCATGAAATGCTTATAATAACACTGAAGTGATTCGCGCCAACCTCAAACCACATTGAATAAATGCTCTAACGGTAAAACTCTTTTCAAAAAACAAAATACTTATTGTGTTGCCATTAAATTAAAAATAAAAAAGAGAGTAAGTAGTGCAGTGCCAAAGATTTTATATAAATAACAGAGGAAATACAATAGTGTTTACTACATAAACGAAATTGTAGTCAGAAAATTAGATAGAAAATTAGCCTATTTAGTTGAAACTAGCAGTACCACGAAATGTCTCCATCGCGACCGCTTCCCCATCTAAATAGCATTTGATTGTGCAATTCGTGCCAGCAGTTTGGAAGGAACAGATAGAGAGTACGTGCAGCTAATCTTGTTGGTCGAGTTTACACAGAAAACAGTTCAAATTCATAATGCACAGATAATATGGAGCCAAGCTTGTCAAAAACAAAAACGTCAAATGATGGAAATGTCATTTTGTATCTGACATTTTACCAGAGACATTTTTTTTTTCTCTGTGGTGATGTTTCAGATCGGTATCCAAAAACAAATGATTGGAACTCTTAAAAGCAAGTTTTGTTCTACAAATTTGACTCCAAACACACATAACATTTATTTCAACAATGCAAGCATATTATTATTTGTGTAGTTAAATAGGAAAATTAGGAATCAGTATGTTCTTGGCATACATCGCCAGAGACAAGCAAGATAGAAGTTTGCAATATCTTTAAGCAACTCTTTACAGAAATTTCGTAAACTTTTTTTTTTACATTTAACTTGTTTGGTTAATATACTTTTTGGGTGCAAATTGTAATTACAAACTGCCAATGAATAACTATGGAATTTTTAATTACACTCTGGACCCATCAAAATATATGTAAAGAGTACTTTTAATTAACACTTAAAGCATTCGGCCAAGATACTCAGCGACATCAATTTATTTACACAAATACATACATACAGGTTCATTCAAAATACAAGACGGCCATAAGTTTTCTGATTATCTTGTACTTTGTTGCTTTTCAAAACGTTTGTAAAATTATTTGAATCATCCTGTATAGTGTCAGTTGAGCTGATGTCAGTGTGAAATGTTGGCATTATATTATGTTTTATTAATTACCTGAAAATAATAACACATTTACCTGAAAAACGCACGCATTTTAAGAAAAAAAAAAACAATTTAATATGTATATATGTCACCGGAAGATAAGAAGAACCGCAAATTTATAAATTTCCTAGGAAATTTATCAACTTCTAAACGAGAGATTAATTGTATTAATTTACGCCCACATTTTCGCAAATTAATAAACTTACCGAACAAAAAAACAACCAACGTCGGCTAAGGCGGGTGCTCCGCTACGTTTCGCAGCCGCCTTAGCCTTCTAACCTATCACGGCCGTGTCGGACTACAATGTTACAAACGGTGAACGTAAATTAATACAATTAATCTCTCGTTTAGAATCCTACGAAGGTTGATAAATTTCCTACGAAATTTATAAATTTGCGGTTCTTGTTATCTTCCGGTGACATATTGAAGTTTTTGGAGAGTGAACTGTCAATTGACATGGTGTTTCCAGGTTTAGTAGATTTTATGCAAAACGTGCCCAATTTATAACAAGCTGTGCCAATGGTGCCAATTCTGTTGTAGAAAATCATTAAACTAAACTAATTTGACAGGACTAAAAGTCTTGCTATCCCATCCTCATGTGCGGGTTAAATAAGAATAAGCTTTTAGTCCTGTCAAATAATTATAGTTTAATGATATCGTTTAACACAATTGACACCAATGCCTCATATCCATTATCAGAATTTCATAAATATTTTTCACTCTGTGTTTTTTTACTTCAAACGCAATCATGATCTATCAAGGTATATCATAGTTTCATTTAGCAATATCATTATAAAAATAATATGTATGTGCCTTTAATAATTTCCAATGCACTATCGCTTGTTTTGATTTGTCAGAATATCAGTAGCTTTAGTGCGACTATTTTTATATGGGAAAATATAACAGCGCTGCGCCAGTGAAAAGTGGAACTAAAAATTCGTATGAAAATTTTGACATTTTGAGAGTTACGTTTTCAAATACGTAGTCGTAAGATTTTCTTGCTAAGGCTACAGAACATAAACTTTCCGAGGTTGACGGTTGACTTTAAATTTACGTTAAAATTTGTTATGAAGTCTATTTAGTTATATTTGAAGTCATTTTGTCAGCCTCTAATTAACTGCCTTGTTTCATTTCACACAGTGAAATTAACATTGCTAAGCTATGTTCATTTATGACCTCCACAGTGACGAGCATTTTCAGAACAAAAGTTTATCCTAAATATTATTATTTTAATGAATAACTCTAGATACTTCTGAGGAAAGACGAGATAAGTCATGAATGGATTACATAAAATTAAATGATATATCCTACTTCGTACGAATATTATTCAATGTGAAAGTTTGTAAGGATGTATGGATGGATGTTGATGCTCAATCATGTAAAAACGGCTCAACGGATTTGTATGAAATTTAGCACACGTATAGTTTATAACCTAGATTTACACAAGACATAGGATACATTTTATCCCGGAAAATGTTTTTATCATGGGAAATGTTAGTTCCTCGGGGACTATAAACTTAGGGCAAGAGCTATTAAATTATAAGAAACACATTTATTTTCTTTAAGACACCAAATTACCCAGTCTACTCGTATTCGCCGTCTATTTTAATTCAGTTCCTAATAAAAACCAATCTACATTTTGAACAAGTTTGACAACAGTACCGCCGTGTCTTCATATAATCAATCAAATCAAAATCAAAATCAAAAATCAAAAATCGCTTTGTTAATGAACAATCGCCATGATAAATGAGCTGTCTCGGAGCCCTATTATAGCGTAATAGCCGTTCATAAATTACCTCTCATTTGACTCCCATGCTATACAAACGCCCCATATAATTTATGTAGGTTTCCTTGTTACAGAGTAGATCATAAGTAGAAGATAAACGTAAAAGAACAAAAAGAAATCGGCCAGATGCGAGTTAGACTTGCACACCGAGGGTTCCGCACCTAAAACAAAGTAGGTTAATAACAAACGTAATTTTGCCGTTCGAACTCGCCACCTTGTTTTTATGTTGGATAGTCCATTGATCGAGGAAGTTCTTAGGCTACATAACATCATATATAATATTGCTACAAGGGCGAAGGCGCGGGGAAAGCTAGTGTAAATAAGGCCTTAATTTAACGTGAACACTTAGTGAAGTTACACACTAAAAGATAGGTAGGGCGATTTGGGATGTCCCGTGGGTTATCCCATTTAAATTGGAGCCGCCCGACTGGGGACTGTACCTCCGCCTTACAGAAGACCGCAGTGAAATAACACTACTTGATGTAATGTTGTGTTTCTGCGGTAAGTAAGGTTGCCAGTGCTCCACGAGGATACGCTGGGCTAGTAGTATTGCTGCTAGAACAGTGAGTCCTCATCAGCAACATGGTTGGCACCCCGTAGTGATACCCCTGGTATTGCTAGCCGCTATAGGCTACGGTGACTGCTTACTATCAGGTGGGCCGTATGCTTATGCGCCACCGTAGTGGTATAAAAAACTAGGATATCTGAAACCTGACCAACAAATACGAAACCTTACGACAGCAGACGCACACAATTATAGTGGAAAAATCGACCGATTAAACCAATACTGTATCAGATACAGTCAGACAGATTCTATATAGGGAGCTGGGAACAGTTGGAAATTGGAAATAAAAGGGGAAATCCGGATATGACGTGCGGGACCCGCGGGGATTCCGCTCCGAACACAGAACTGTCAGTGACCGCGTCGGCTAACGGTTGATAGTATGATCATTTCGATTGCTATAAATGGCGTGAGAGACGATTATTCTGTACGTACTACGTCCTATATACGTTACGTTATATACAGGATGTTACAAAACTACCCGTAAAGCCGAAAGGAGGTTAAATGGGGCCTTATAACCAGTCCATTCACAATATTTAAGAACCGAAGTAACGCTGTATAATAAACCCCAATCAAATTAAAAAAACATATTATTTTCACTGATGTGCAAACCCTATTTCAGTAAAATCAGAGTAACCTACGCAGAATGTACCTACATTTCTACCTAATTCGCGGAAAGAAAGATTTGAAATTGACAACATATTTTTTTTCACCATTATTAGGTAAAATAGGTACGTAGGCCATTCAGTTAAATCATCTGGCTCCCTGACATGACAGCTTAGTTGACAAAATTTTTGGCTTTCATAATTAATTTAAAGACGAGACCGCTTGTCTAGTGGTTAGTACACCTGACTGCTACGCTAGAGGTCGTGGGTTCGATTCCCGCCGAGGCAAACATTTATGTGACAAATATGTTTGTCTTGCGTCTGGGTGTTTGGTATGTATTATAAGTATGTATTTACAAAAAAAAAAGTATATAAGTATTATATCAGCTGCTGGTTCCCATAGTACAAGCTTTGCTTAGTTTGGGGCTAGATGGCGTTGTGTGATAATGTCCCAGTATTATTATTATTAATATTTTTTTTTACTGGGTATTTTGTAACACGTTGTATACATGTACAATACGTAAAATTTTGATTTAAAAAATATATGAATCTGCTTTAATTACAAAATAATGCAATGGCTTGGCTTTAAAAGAGTCATTTGTTTGTTGGTAATTATTTATTTTCATCTGTTGTTAATTATATTGAGTTTGAAGTTTGCTTACTTCCTCAACACCTCTTCCGTAGTACGAAACTAGGTCATTACTAGGAAGTAAATGAATATAATTCCATGTCGTACACGCACCGGAAGTGCGGCCTCCATCGGCGGATATTGGTTGGACGCGCCCGGATGTGGCGAAAAGTGTATGCGGGGATTGCGCTACTACTTACTACATAGTTTTGTGTTTCGGATTCCGGGGTGAGTGGAGAACGATGTCGGCATATGGATTATTACATAACTCGATATCTTTTGTATACATGTGACGTAGAAGAAAGACTTCATGTAGAGTCAACACCGCGCGAATAATATCCCTGTGCCGGTAGCAGGAACATTGTCGACAACGTTTTCGTATCGCCTTCGACTATTTTTGTATTGAAAAATGAACAGCGCTGCGGCGGTGAAAAGTGGAACTAAAAATTAGTATGACAATTTTGACATTCTGCGAGTTACGTTTTCGAATACGTTGTCGACAATGTTCCTGCTACCGGCACTGGTATTGAAACTAAGGCAAGTGTGTTTGCTGGTAATGAAACTTATTTTTTTTATACCACTCAGGTGGCAAACAACCATTCGGCCCGACTAATGGCCTGTCTAAGTGGTCACAGAAGCCTATAGATGCTTGCAACACCAGGGGTATCACTCACGTGTTGCCAACCCTATGATGGACGAGGAACAAGCAGTGTTCGCCGATTGACTGATATAAAGAAAAGGACATCATCCATGCTTCATAGAGATTTTCATATTTCTAAATCGGAAAGTGCCGGCCAACGTATTTTTTTTGTATATTCTGTTAGAGCTTGTCCGTCTGAGCTTTTATTACTAAGGCACCAAAAGTGGAAATTACAGGACATTTCATTTGTTTTGGTAATTTTGAATTCCTACTTTCAACAAAAATGTATGAAAAATCAGATTTACTAACTCACATAAAATCAACTATAATGGTCCTACAGGATTGGTGCCACAAAAATAAAAAATGTTCAGACGGGCAAGTTCTTACAGAATATACTTTCAAATTTGGACCAAAATGGATGATGTCCTTTGGGTGACAGCTGCTCATTCTGATGAGTTTCCTTGAAGAGTAATGCTAAAGCATCGAACTGAATTCCTAAAGAGAACAGTTTTGGCTTTAAATTAATTCAAAAGGAGATGAAAAGAACTGTTAGGCCGATGCCATGTCTATATGAAGTTTAAATCAATATGCATTTGAGATGTGTCCGCCTATCGGACCGGACTGCCTGTTGCGATTATCGTCCGGCCGTCCGGCACTCTACGGCTTCCGGACAACTTCAGGATGTGGACTATTGTTATCCTACACAACAAACATACGATAGACTGTTATAAAATTTTGTAGCATAACATTAAATAATCTCTATGTATACTTTTCAAATTAAGTGATACCCCTGGTGTTGCAAGCATCCATAGGCTACGGTAACTGCTTACCATTATGTTAGTACATTTGAACTGCTGCTGAACAAAGGCCTCCCCCAAAATTTCCACAATGACCGATTCAATGCGGCTCGCATCCAACGCTTGCCAGCGACCTTTATCAGGTCATCGGTCCATCTAGTGGTCCTCCTAATATATGACTGTGTAATATTATGTTAAATTTCATTGTTATATTACAAATACCGGCGGGAAATTCATCCCCACACATTGGAACCAAAATGGTCCCGAACTGCGCGGTTCCAAAAGAGCTTCCTCCCGCGCACAATCAAACTGCGGAATGAACTCCCCGCCGTGGTTTTCCCAAAGGATTACAGCATGGGGTTCTTCAAGAAGGGTGTGAAGAGATTTTTGAAGGGTCGGCAATGCGCGAATGATACCCCTGGTGTTGCAAGCGTCCATAGGCTGCGGTAACCGCTTACCATCAGGCGGGCCGTATGCTTGTTTGCCACCTTAGTGGTATAAAAAAAAAACGTTTGGTATCAAATTGGAAACAGGGACAACATCCTCATCCCGAGCTTAAAACTGGGCCAAATCGGAAAACTCGTACAAACGGCCACACCCCTCTGTATCCATTATTTACTGCTTATGGTCTGGATTATGGATTATTGGAACGTTTTCTACGGTTCTACGGTTTGGTAACAACGTTCTTATGGGACAAAATATTTACTGATAAGAAATTTGGTTCATATCTTTTATTCGGGAAATATGATCTTGTGTATCTTTATGGTAAAGACATTCTTTTTCAAATCATATATTCCAAAAAATCACAACAATAAGCAGTGTCTTTAATACATTTTAAAAGTAAAATGTGAAAGTGAGGGGAAGAAGCGGCCGTCGAAGGCCAAGGTCCAACTTTCTAGATCAAATGAAAGAATTCAATGATAGAAAGGTAAGGATTATGTACTCGGAACCGGCGGGCATGTATGAAGAGATTGATGAATGTACAAGAAGCAACAGAGGTATGCATGTCAAGAGTGAAATGGCTCTTTATACTATTCGCCTACCCCTCGAAGGATTTGGCGTGAAGATATATATGTATATATATAAATAAGTCTAAAACAGTGGAACGTCTGTGAACATTTTGGACGCTGAATTTAAACTCTCCATTTGAAACTTACTAATATCTCTAGTTGGGCCAAGATATTCGTTAATTTTTGACAGGTCAGTATGGCTGAAGAATTTTTTTGTACGTCTATCGAAATAGTTACATTAATTGTTATCGGGCTGTTCCATCCTGCATTATTGCATTCTATTATTTTACTTCACTACATGGTATAAAACAATGACGCTTCCCGCTGTCTGTCTGTCCCTATGCATGCTTAGATCTTTAAAACTACGCAACGGATTTTGATGCGGTTTTAATAGATAATATCGTTTACACGTATCGTTATTCATTATGATATTTCCACTATCCGGTTTCAGCATAAATCGGCTGATATACTGCGTGGTATATCGAATATCGATTCATACTTTTAATCAACGTCTTATTTGAAAGAAAGAAAGAAAAACATTTATTTATAACAACACAAACATATACGAAAGGAATACAAGTGTAGAAGAACATCGTGTCATTATGAAACGGTCCCAACTCAGCATGTGCTGGATGTCTATATTTCATACATAGGTTTGCTTCACTTTTTTCAGACATCAAAAATTACTTCAAATCTTGGCCCCCACTTTAGTGCTTTGTGTCTAGTCGACAACAGTAGTAAATATATGAAAACTTAGAAGTTCAATATTACATAGAAAATCCATTAAAAGCAAAACTCGTTAAACTTTATAATGATTTCGCAGTGTACTATCGCGGAACTGGGACTGAAGGTATGAGCGGATCTCGTTACACCGTGGTGCAACTTTTTAATTCCTACTAATAATATCAAACGTTATTGACTTTTCTGAAAACTGTGCCGGTAGCAGGAACATTGTCGACAACGTTTTCGTATCGCCTTCGACTATTTTTGTATTGGAAAATGAACAGCGCTGCGGCGGTGAAAATTTGAACTAAAAATTAGTATTACAATTTTGACATTTCGCGAGTTACGTTTTTGAATACGTAGTCGACAATGTTCCTGCTACCGGCACTGGATAAGTTCTATGACAAACTTATAACACCGCTCGTTTTTCGTCGGGGGTTAAACAAAGTCAAATATAAAAAACATGTCAAAGTAAATATCTATGTAGCGACTAAATGTCCAAATAAAATGTCTGATAGGAAGACAATAGCATATAGCAAGAAATCGTGCTTCATCAGATCGAAAGAGATTTTAGTGTAAATGTCTGAATCGAAATTTTTATTTAGAGAAACAATAGAACTTAGCCTACCTTTTTAAAGATAAAAGATCTGACCCAAACCAGAACCACGCGGGAGCGTGCCAATAATGCAGGCACGTACCTATTTACAATATCAAAATGAAACCTACCAATTATTTTATTCAAGTATAATCATATGATTAAAATGGCTTGACTTGAAAGAACCTGACGGTGTGATAAAAGGCTTTAATCCGCAGAGTTGGTGGTGGCTTAATGAGCAATTTCCGAATGTTCCAACTAACGAACTATACTAAATTATACCACCAACGGTGATCTCGTTCAAGTAATTAAACCATTTTGTATCGAACATATATATCACTGACACATCCGTAGCTCTGTGTTGCTCTAGAGATAACTATGTTACTCTACATATGATACACCAGTGTTAAATAACAAGAATCTGCGTCAGAATAATCATATTTATATTATAAATGCGAAAGTCTCTATGTGTGTTTTTTTTTATACCACTAAGGTGGCACACAAGCATACGGCCCACCTGATGGTAAGCAGTCACCGTAGCCTATAGCCGCTAGCAATACCAGGGGTATCACTAACGGGTTGCCAACTATGTTGTTAATGAGGACTCACTGTGCTAGCAGTCTTCTGTAAGGTGGAGGTACAGTCCCCAGTCGGGCGGCTCCAATTTAAATGGGAAAACCCACGGGAAATCCCAAATCGCCTCCTCTCTTTGTGTGTATTTGTACCCTCTTCAAGCTGCAAATGGCTTAATGGATTTGTATGAAAGTTGAAGTGGAGGTAGCTTATAGGCTGATTTAACATATAAGATGCTCTTTATCCCGGATAATTAAGTAGAAACCGAGAGATAGAAAAAAAAAAACAAATACTTAGCAACAGCTGATTGGATTCGAATATTTGGAACGGAAGTAGATTTATAGCGCGAACGAAGTCGCGGGCACAGAGAGTGGATCATAAATTGATACGAGATGTTAAACAAACTACAGGTTCAGAAGGACTGACATCTCGAATTTATTTGACATCTGGCCTCTTAAGTTCAGTTGCGAATTCAGAGGGTTATATATGAAAAAAAGGTAGGTACTGTAGGGAGCGCGAGCGCCGGGTTCAATTTCACAATAAAACTTTTATTTATATTAAATTTGGTGTTTATTAGGCCATTGCCTGTCACAGAATACAATCATCAAGCTTAAAACAAAATATTCTACCGATTTGAATTACCTTCTTTTTATAAAACATATTTACTGTATTGATGGAGGTTCAAGCCTTACAACACCTATAGCTATATTTAATAAGGGCTGATACTACCTCAAAATTGTTGTACTTTATCAACTTTTTTCTGTTGAGAATCTATCAATACAGGAGGCTTCTTCGTTATGATAGAACCGCTGTATATGAAAATAAATAAATGATGAGAATGTTATGTGAAAATATTGAAGACATGCTGTTTTATCGTCTTTCCTCAAAAGTATAAAATTGATATTATACACAAATACATTCATCGGTTCACAACAAAACTGATACTTTTCTTAAAGCGTCTTATAAACATTGGATTATGTATTTTTTTAATAGGTCATTAACTTTCGTAAATTATAAAAAAGAAAACAACGAATTGTTTTTAAACTTATATCGACGTACTTGTTGGTGTCTATGGTGTATATTCTGTTGTACAAAATCACTAAACTAAACTAATTTGGCTAAAAGTATTGCCATCCTTATTTAACTCCGCTCATGAGAAAGGGATAGCACGACTTTTTAGTCCTGGCAAATTAGTTTATTTATTTTGTACAACAGAATCGAAAACCATCATATTACTATTAGGAAAAGGCGGACACGTTTTATAGCTCTTTTTGTTAATATTTTCGATTATTTAGATTTGTTAGTAATATAATATATATATATTATACCTTGCTCCTGTTCCTTGGGTCGCGGAAGTCCTCCTTGGAAGCCTTCCTCCGCTTGTCCTTAAGTATCATACGAGCCGCTGCGAAAGCCATGTTTCTACTTCGCAACGAACTTTACACTTTAGTAGTCACGCAGTTTACTTTAGGGGTAACACTTTCTAACCTTAGGTGAACACTTTTTATACTTTACGGGAACACTTTTATACTTTTCGGGTAACACTTTTATACTTTTCGGGTAACGTTCTATTTTATGTAGAACAGTTCGTCTTTATTAGAGGTTCTGCTGTACGATTTTAGTGCTGACACGGTTATACTTTAGGAGTTACGCAGTATAATTTTCGTTATACCTTATCACGCATCACTTTAGGCGCTAGATTATTATTTAATCACAGATTCAAACTTATATTTCAAATTGACAATTTAATTGCTTATCCGTTTTGAATCACATTTGAATTAACACTCAAACTTTTAATTTAACAACGTATCGCATTGATTTATTATTTTAACTTTAATTTAACAATAACTAATTAACAACGCTCCGTATTATCGAATGAATTACAACTGTATAATATTTTTTGACGATTTACCTTGATTTAGTGGTTCCAAAACATAGACATACTATGTTAAAACATAAATCAATAATTAAGACAGGCAGCACTGGTTGTTATTGCTTATGTTGTATTTATGCTTAGCTAGATACATCATACTATATACATATAAATACACATACACCCACACACTTACTAAACTGGTATACTAACGGGTCTAATAATATAATATACTGTCCTCAAAATAAATCCTAATGAAGTACCTAAGCCGATATCGATACCGAGATATATAATATTTATACATAGATTGAATACCTAAATTATTTAAAAAAAATTCGTCGGCAGTTTTATTTTCTTGTCACGCAATTCAAATAGATATATTGTTAGATGAATTTAACATTTTACATTAAGAGTAACAAAATCTTTGATTAAGTGTGAAATTTTAGGGTCGGCAACGCGCGTAGTGATACCCCTGGTGTTCCTAGCGTCCATAGGCTACGGTGACCGCTTACCATCAAGTGGGCCGTATGCTTGTTTGCCACCTTATTGGTATAAAAAAAGGAATGTAAAATGTACATTAATTTATGAAATTAGTTTGAAGAACTAATTAAAATAAATGCAGTCTCCTCTAGAATCAAGTAATAGAACAATTAGTAAGAAATCACAATTTTACGGTACAACATTTTATCCAGAATAATAAATCTCCAAATGGAATTGAAACCCACCTGGATTTCAAAAGTGTATAATATCCCGTAATCTTTCATAAAAATAACTTGAGGCAGCTTATCCGCAAAAAACTTTACATAACATTCAAATTTTGCAGAGGATAGTGAATCTTTCTACTTGGAACTTAGAACACGAAATTGCTCGCAGGCTTTCCATCCCGGATTTATAACGGTGAGCTTAAAGTTAAATGCGACTTTACTACCCAGAAGATAAGTCTCATTTCACTTATCTTCTGAATATAAAGTGTAGTACCTACATTTGTTTGTATGCCTCTTTGGTCGAGATGAAGGGTGGTCCTAGCTGTCAAGCGAAGTGATTTCATTCCTCGTAAATATATTTCCTTGTATTTTTGTAAATTAAACTTTTGTGACTTCCTAAAATATAAGTATAATAGCCGTGTCCGCGACTTCATACGCGCTATAATCTACTTCCATTATTTTTTTTCGAATCCGTTCAGCCAAGGCAAGGATTTTTTATTTTATCCCTCGGGAACCACACATTTTCCGCGATAAAAAGTATTCTAACTGTAACAATTCAATCCAGCTTATAAGCACCTCCATTTCAACTTTTATACAAATCCATTTAGTGGTTGAGGACTGAAGATCATCATGCCAAGTCCCTCAAGGTGTACACAGGAGAGAATAGAGAACGCGCCATTTCACTCTTGACTTGCATACGTCTTGCTTTTTACACATTAAGAGCTCTTTATACATACCGTGGGTTATGAGCACTTCTACTTTTCTATCATTGAGTGCTTTGTCAATCTGATATATAAAATATAGTATTTACTATTTAACCCTGGGTATTTAGTCACACCACGAACTTTACGATGAAGGAAAACATCGTGAGTAAGCCTGCATATGTCTGAGATGAAATTCAAGGACGTATGTAGTGCCTAAGCGACGGCGACGGACTCACCATCTGCCACGTTGGCACCAAATTATATTTGGTGGAAAGTGGGTGTTGTAACACCTCTGCCTACCTCTTCGGGAACCCTTGTGGGAAGGCGTGGGGATACATTATTATTATACAATAAAGATTTAAAGGACCCTTCTTTTTGTCCACAATTACAGTCGACTGAATCATATTTTTCACAACAATACCAATTTGAAAGGCATTTCACACCAAGAACGACCACAATGCTATCTGGGAAAGTGGGACGTCCTTAATTATGCCCCGAGGCATTGTGACTGCGCCTTTACAATTTATCATTCTTCTGATAATTTTTTCTTAGAATAATGTACCATTGGTATAAGTACTTTTATACAGAAATAAAACTTTTTTCAATTTGGTCTTGTGGGTTCTATACATGAAGTGAGATGAGATTCCCGCGCCGTATAAATAAAATAGGTACGCACTAGGTTCGATATAATTTAAGGTAAACTATACAACTTAGAATAGAGGTAAAAAAAATAGAAGTCACCGTTTTATTCTATTTGAGAGATATTATACTTAATATCTCTTTGATAAAAAATAATGCTGTTTTTCTTTCCTGTCATAGTGTGCTACCTTTTAATTAATACTCACTGAATTGGTTTTAGAATCATAAGATTCTATTAATAAATTATTGAATTAAAACATCGTTCCTCTCGCTTTCCAGTAATATGTGGGAGTGATTTCTGGAAAAGGGACGGAAGTTACAGGAAGCTGGGGAACATATTTGATTTGACCAATGATCGTGCGCGATGGTAGACTTGGCCGTAGATATCAGATGTATACCTCAGTACTTTAGTCACTAAGGCCTAAGCAAAAGTCGTCACTTCTAGCGAGAAAGTCGCTTAATTGGCAACAATTTACTGTAAGGCTAGAAACTCTTTCAAATATCATGTGTCATTCATAAGCCGTGGTGGCCTTGTGGTTGAAGCAACAGGCCTGTCATCTGATGGGCCCAGGTTTGAATCCCAGCCTGTACCAATGAGTTTTTCTAAGCTTAAGTACAGTGATTAATCACACCATGAGCTTTTAAAAAGAGAGGTAGGGCGATTTGGGATATCCCGTGGGTTATCCCATTTAAATTGGAGCCGCCCGACTGGGGACTGTACCTCCGCCTTACAGAAGACCGCAGTGAAATAACACTACTTGATGTAGTGTTGTGTTTCTGCGGTAAGAAAGGTTGCCAGTGCTCCACGAGGATACGCTGAGCTAGTAGTATTGCTGCTAGCACAGTGAGTCCTCATCAACAACATGGTTGGCACCCCGTTAGTGATACCCCTGGTATTGCTAGCGGCTATAGGCTACGGTGACTGCTTACCATCAGGTGGGCCGTATGCTTGTGTGCCAACTTAGTGGTATAAAAAAAAAAGTGATATATAAAATAGTTATATATTTAAATCTGTTAGAATCATTGCAATAGCATTGCTATCCAGCGTGGCAATGCTGCCAGCATTCTTGACACGCTCCCGCATGATTCCGGTTTGGGTTACATCTTTTATCTATAAGTAGGTAGGTTAAGTTCGGTTTTTTGTGAATAGTTCAATCTGTTTTGTGTTAATAAATTGATTGTGAATACAAAAAAAAAACAAAGTTTCTCATACACGGTGTTAAAAATATTAGGATGAGAATACGCAATTATTATCATTGAAGAACCCTTAAAATGAGACCCTTATCCTACATTTATTCAAGTGTTGAGGGTGTAACAAAGTCCCTAAGGGCTGCCGTGAAGAGGATACTCCGTCATGTCAGAGTATCTCACTGGAAACAAAGGATATTCAACTTTACGACTGGGAGATAAGCTATCGATTCATTTAGCAGTACCGCTAAAATAGGTACATAAAATTTACGCAAGGTGGGATTCAAAATTGCGGTAATTTTTGTGGAATTTTTCTTAATTTAATCCTAGATAATAAATGACAAGAGTATTTGAGCTCCAAATTCTTTGTCTTGCTGTCAAATTAAACTAAAAATGTCTTACAACATCTTGTATTTTCATGTTCCAATTTGAACCTACCCTTTGTGTCTTTTCTTTCTGATTTTAGCCCCAACGCAAAAAAAGGAGTGATATAATCAGCCCCCGACGCAAAAAGGAGTGTCTGTATATCTGTGTGACTGTCTGTGCATTGTAACTCCTAAGCGGATGAACAGTTTTTTTTTCTAAAGGTGATTTGATCGAGACATAGTTAATTCACGCCACATAACGCCAAGGTTGTCGTAAGAAATTCAATTATTTAATTATTATATAATTCAATTATTAGTGCACGCTGGCAATCGATAGAACACGATAGCACTCAGTCTATAATGTCGGCATTATGAATAATTTGTTAAGTAAATGTTGATTAAAAATGTATATATATCCTCAAAAGCAATTAGTGACTTATCTTGCTCCATCTGTCTCGTGCTTCAAAAATGTTTTACAGGACATTCAACGGGCAGGTAGCTGATTATATAATGAACAAACTAGGGTACATGAATTTTTGATAAATAGGGTTCCGCGTAACAAAAGAAAAATCCCATGAAATTGTGAACAAAATCCGACACGATGGACCGATTTGAACGGGACTTTCAGATAGCTGATGGTATAAGGAGTCATATAGGCTACTTTCATGTTGGAAAAATAATTAGAATTCCGCGCAAAAAGAAATACCCATGGAATTGCAAAGAACCCGTTCCACGCATACGAAGTCGAGGGCACAGCTAGATCAGAATAAATTTGTGTAACATACATTTATGGTCACATATTTATTCGGTACTGAAAGCATAACGATATTTAAAAAAAAGGTATTAAACATTGCAGTTTCTCAAATAAATATCCAAGACAGTAAGTATGTTGTATGTAGCGATGTAGAAGACTTTTTGCTAGTCAATACAAATTTTACTTCACACTTCTATCGATTGACAAGTTTCTGAAATACACTCAGGCGAACGTGTAAATAGTTAATTGAAGAACTGAAGTTATATTTGAAGTGTATATTTATTCCCTTCTGTTTATTATTAATGAAAATAAATTCCAATCCATCTGAATAAGGTAAAACAAATAAATAATTGATACAAAACTATTTTTTTTTACCTTCTTACAATAAAAATACCGAATTTGTAGAAACTTACAAAAAATATATACAATGTCGAAGAAACCACGGAAGACCAAGGTCTGCTCTGCTGTAGATTAAATTATCAAAATACTCATAGATGGAAAGGTGAAGAGTACTCGGCACCGGCGGGCATGTATGAAGAGATTGATGAATGTACAAGAAGCAAAGTGCTTTCTAGGTCAAATTGCCAACGTACTCAATGATGGAAAGGAAGAAATAGATACTTGGACCCGGGTGGCATGTATGAATTGAGAGGTGGGGCGATTTGGGATTTCCCGTTGGGTGCTCCCATTTAAATTAGAGCCGCCCGACTGGGGACTGTATCTCCACTTTACGGAAGACCGCAGTGAAAAAACACTACTTGATGTAGTGTTGTGTTTCTAACTAAGGTTGCCAGTGCTCCACGAGGATACGCTGGGCTAGTAGTAATGCTGCTAGCGCAGTGAGGAGTCCTCATCAACAACATGGTTGGCAACGCGTTAGTGTGTCCCTGGTATGGCTAGCGGCTATAGGCTACGGTGTTTACCATCAGGTGGGCTGTATGCTTGTGTGCCATCTTAGTGGTATACAAAAAAATGAAGAGATTGATGACTATACAAGAAGCAAAGTCTGTAAGTCAAAAGTGAAAAGGCGACCTCGAAATCGCAAGAAACAACTGGTGTCCTTGACCCCGATTATAAGGTCATGTTCATCTTGTAGTTTATTTCTTGTCTATTATGCAAACGTGGATGGATAAGGAAATTAATACGCCGCTTATCTCCGACCGTGCAGTTAATAAATGAATTCCATTTGGCACAGTGCCAGATCTTAATAGTGGCCGTACATTTGCAATAGCAGCAGACTGGGAGGCGTCAGGTAGTGCTACTGAAAGTTTAAAAGGCATTACGTATACGTAAACTAGCGATAGTGGTGTACCGGTGGTTCTCAGGTTTTTTTTCCGAACCGGTGGTAATTTAGACTTTCATAAGTGCTTTTTGGGGCTAAAACAGAATAAATTATTTTCACTTCACATAAGACATCGTCCTACACTGTCAGAATGGTGCAGCAGCAAAACAACTTTGTATTGCTGTCGTTTTAGCTGTCGCGTTGCATTCGCAGTTTATGATCGGCGTGTTTTTGAACCGCAAATAAAATGGGTTAATCGTTATAAAATTCAACTGAAACAGTGTTTACTTGCTTTTTCACCACGCCTCAGAGGTAGTACGTTTGTAAATTGTTACTAGAAATAGTTGAAATCAATCTATACTAATATAATAAAGAGGAAAGATTTGTATTTTTGTGTGTATGTTTACATTGAATGGGCTCCGAAACTGCTGAACCGATTTCAAAAATTATTTCACCGTTAAGCTACATTATGACTGAGTAACATAGGCTATATTATTATACTACAAGAATACAAAAGGTAGACAAAATATTTGATAAATGTCTACCCGTGCGAAGCCATCTGCTCCCCAAAGGCAGGCGGGCTTTGCCCTCTCAAAAAACGTCTATCCATCTTTTCTTAGGTCTCCATCGACTTCTGTATCATATTCACTTTCAAACATAAAACTGTTCCTGACTTATTATCGCCTAAGACCCCAACATTTTTTTTTTGTAATTTGCTACCTACGTTTCTGTAGTAGGTTCTCCCTAACGGTGATAAGAACAAATTATAGTGAGATAAGTTATCCGGGATTCGCTTATAATCCGGAACTAGTCGGAAGTCGCAGGGACAATAAAACCACGAAGGTCCAAATCGGATCCTGCCCGGTAAAGATAATGAAAGTTTACACTTGAGGTCATTGGGCCGAGCATATTTAGTTTACACTAGATTTGTTATTAATAATTGAAATTGTATTATTTTACATTTGTGCTGATATAAATAAGACTAAACAACAAATAGTACATAGTCATTTGATACATTAAGCTACAATAAAATATTTTTAAAGGATATCAAGGACAAATTTACACAAAAAAACTGAGTGAGAAAAAAAAACATATTGTCCTATAGGTATAATATGTATTACATATTATTTTGTTGTCAATAGTAAGATCGATTCAGCCGCTTTGTCGTGAAAAGTAGCATAAACACATAAAGATAAAAAATTACTAGCTGCTACCCGCGACTTGGTCAGCTTGGTCTGCATTTGTTTAAAGACAAACGTAGCCTATGTCCTTCTCCAGGATATAATCTATCTCCTTGTAAAATTTTATGAAGATCCGTTCAGCCGTTTAGTTGTGAAAAGGAAGCAAACAAACCAACAAACAGAGTTTCTTTCGAATTAACAATAATAGAATTGATATTTAACCTGAGTGTGTACTCTCGAATGTCCGCCACTGCACAGCCTCGGAATGTCGGTCAGTGGTACGAAACAGCAAAAAGATTTCACCAGGCGTTCCAATCTCATATCTCCTATATTGGATCTTCGGCCTGCGCCTGACATTTGTGATTGGTTAAAAACTAGATAAGTTGTACGGAACTCTATAGATACGCTCCGAAATATATTTATCAAAAATATTGTCGCTTATAGAGGCAATGCTGAAGCATTTTAGGCCCATAATTTCATAAAACAGTGATTTTCAAGTTAAGAGAACAATTTAGACACCTCACATATTATTATTGTAACTGAGTAAGTTTTTTTTTTCCATTGAACAGGCTAAGTTACAAAATGTTTAGATGCTGTCTAGAATTATCTTCGTGTTACTGAAGGTAATTTTTTGTCCTCAGGAAAAAGCATTAAAATTATTCTCAAGTGTAACATATCCTTATACAAAATCAATAAATATGATCTTTATCTTATTAAACTTTATAAAGATTTCGGAATCTACCGCCGAATATTGAAGGTAGTTTTCTAGAGAACAAGCTGTGACAAAACTAACTTGATAGCTTTCATTTTGTTATTTGTAAATACTTGCTTAAGCCTAGAAGAATTTCGTTGAACATTGTTGTTTCACGATTGTTACATGAAATAAAAACTTTTTATAAAAAAAAATGCGACTTCAAAAACAACAAAAAGATACGAAAAAACAAAATAATTCATTACAAATTCCAATGTGAGAATTGCTGTCAACACTGTTACCTACTCACTGATCTATTTGGAAAAATAGTTATTTTTGAAGTCGGTTAAAAAGACAGAGCACGGAGTTTCATGCCAGTTCTTCTCAGATGGCTTCTTTTTCTGAACCGGTGGTAATTTGGACCTTCGTAAGTGCCTTATCTACGCCTAAACTAAATAAAGTATTTTTGATTTTGAAAAGAAGCTGGCTAAACTCAGCAATTACATATATCAAAAAAGATACAACAAGCCTTAAATCGGTGGGTGCACGGGTCATTCTTGAATTTCTTGATTGCGCGTCCACCCACTAGTGGGTGAAGTCAGTGGGTGAACGAGTCACGACCCAAAGATATGTATAAGTAAAGATATACCTACTTTTTTATGGTAGCAGTCAATGATCCCACTTCAGTCAGCTTTACTCTACGTAGAAGTTCAATTGTCTATGTTTATCGTGGTTTGTCTATTCCACCGTTTCTTTGTATTTAACTTAGAGAACAAATTACATAACTTTGCGCTCTGCTCCGTGTTTGACTTTGGCAACCTTTACGTGTTTGTAAATATTAGTCGCGTAGCTTGCAGCTTTTAGTTAGGTTGGTATATTTATTTTTACCGAAATGCAGCAATGTACATTCGATTTTAAAAAATTGTGATATACAATATGCCTTTCGATTCACGTGGTGTGGTAAGTGTAAAAAAGTAGAATTTAAAAATCATTAGACTTATTTTTATAGTCTGTGTGTATGAAGTATTATCTGTGACTACTACACTGACTGGTTCGCACTCTTGTCTTCTCCATCGCTCTATACGGTGCAGAGACATGGACTTTCAAGGCCACTGACAGGCAGAGAATTTATGCCTTTGAAACATGGTGTTGGCGCCGCATGCTACGGATTCCATGGACAGCCCGACGTACAAATGTCTCGATCCTAAAAGTGCTCAAAATAGATAGTATATAGATAGATGTTCAGCGTCTGTCCACAACCTGCTTACAGCGCATAATGCAATACTTTGGCCACAATGCACGCCGAGATACCGATAATCTCGAACGGCTGATGGTGACAGGAAATATACAGGGTTTTGTCCTAGACCTAGAGGCCGGAGTCCCAAACGATGGTCGGACCAAATATCCAAGCACCTAGAGATCCCAATCAGCGCAGCACTCCACCAGGCAAATGACCGTAACCAATGGAGAAACATCATTGGCAACATTAAAAGGAGTCACGATCCTCAGCATTGAGGCAACGACTGAAGAGAAAGAGACTACACTGATTCCAGATATAATTGACTAATAAAAAGCTTAATTATCACTGAGTAATATGTTATATGGTAAAAATATTGCTTCATTAGAACCTAGTTAAGCACACATTAATTATGCCAACACATTAGCATAATTTTATTACGATAAATATCAAATGAAAGGAACGTTTAGGCCGGTATTCTAAAACAGCGTCCGTCACGAATCTCGACTAAAACTTTCAGTGGAAATTAATTTTAGAACTAAAACTAAAGTAAATAATTATTTGATATTTAAGTATTGACTACATCCTCAATTAATAATCAGGTGAACTGAGATCAAAAAAGAATCTCGTTTAGTTTTTTTTATACCACTAAGGTGGCACACAAGCATACGGCCCACCTGATGGTAAGCAGTCACCGTAGCCTATAGCCGCTAACAATACCAGGGGTATCACTAACGCGTTGCCAGCCATGTTGTTGATGAGGACTCACTGTGCTAGCAGCATAACTACTAGCACCGCGTATCCTCATGGAGCACTGGCAACCTTATTACCGCAGAAAGTAGTGCTATTTGACTGGGGTGTTCTGTAATGTGGAAGAACAGTCCCCAGTCGGACGCCTTCAATCTTAATGGAAAACCCCACGGGGACCCACCCTACCTTTCTTAAGATGAATACTGGCCTTAGACAGTATAAAACATTTCAAGTTAGAAACTCGATCCCTGCAAAGTTCGTGAGTTGCACAGCCTGTACTATACAAGGCACACCTACATTTTCACAGGCATTTACTAGTCCATCGTCTGTCGTAAGCACGGCCATGAATAACAGACTGACTGCCAATTAGCTAAATGGTCTGTGTTGCTACGTTATTGTTCTGGGAAGACTTATGCATAGGTTTTATGGTCGCCCGCTATAGCTAGCAGTGTGCTATCGAAGTAACCTTATTCCAGACAAATTTAATTGCGATTACAATGGTATTGGTATCGAACACACATGAGCGTGGCGTAACAGCAAAAAGCAATTTTGTGTTACTAAGCGGTTTTTTCCGTCGTGATACTTTCGCAGTCTATGGGTGGTGTGTGTTTGGACCGCAAACAGTTGGGAATCTTTATTAAATTCAACTGTAACAAGATATAAGCAACTGTAGCAATATATAAACGGCTAAACCCTAAGATTCATTATTAATTGACAAACCATACTGGCAAGGCAGCAAGACACAATTTACCATTTTCAATAACAAAATCAAATTAAGAAGGAATTATAATGGTCTCGCACGGCGCGGTTCCAGAGGAGTTTTCTCCCGCGCCCGATCAAATTGTAGAATGAAATCCCCGCCGAGGTTTTCCCAAAGGAGTATGGGGTTCTTCAAGAAGGGTGTGAAGAGATTTTTGAAGGGTCGGCAACGCGCGAGATATTTCCCTGGTGTTGCAAGCCTCCATAGGCTATGGTGACCACTTACCATCAGGTGGACCATATGCTCGGTTGCCACCTTAGTGGTAAAAAAAAGCAAATTACTGTCGAGGTCAAATGCAGTACCTACTCAGCTACTAAAAGATAAAGAGCACCCAAAACCTTGGGCTTATATCGATCGATTGATGAATTTAGAAGCAAAAGAGGTGTGCAAGTAAAGAGTGAAATGGCGCTATATACTCTCTGCCTACCCCGGTGAGGTTGGCGTGATGATATGTGTGCATTTCTAGTTTAGGCTATATACATAAGGTTTTGCTAGAAATCTTCACCTACCTAACAGAAACAGTAGAAAAGATTATCATATAAATATGTAAGTGATATTGGTGAGATAGTACCAATATCTCGGAAGTTATGTAACGTGTACTTAAAGTTTGTACGCCGTCTCTTTCCCACCTACGGCATAATGACGGCAATGACACTTCACAATATGGCCCCAGATAGTTTCCAAACTAAAGCCGACTCTCCCCGAAGAGACATTACAAACCTAGCCCAAAGTAATGCACTTGAACCAATGTGTAGATCAAATTTTATTAGCCGCGCTCCAGTAATGCAACGTGCCAGTTCCACCCAGAATGTAGTGGTTAGGCAAACTTGGTGATTAGGATCGTGGGTTTAGACTTTGGATTCCGGAATCTAACACTACGTGAGTTTGGTTTATTTATCTATACTTTTAATTACAATGAGAGGCTTGAATTATTATGAAACTTTTTAGTTCATTAGTTTTTTTTATTGACTGTCCCACGTTGGTCCAATTTATAGGAATAGGTATGAATAACTAAAAGTAAAATACAGTTTGCACGAAACTGTGCACTCAGAAATTATAGAATAGTTGTATATTTTTAAAAGAAGGAACGATATTCTTTTTTTACATTGATTGATTGAATTCTAGACGATGTTTTAACATAATTATTGCTTTTTATTTAACTTAATTAATATATCGTTTAGTGGCAGTCTTCTTTTATGCTTTTATCAACCGGCTGTCCTATCTATATATTATATACGCAATTATAATCAAGTGAAGCAAACCCATGCAACCAACCACCAGTGGGTGAACGGATCACGACCCACAAGAGTGTCGTATAATAACCTAAGGAGTAGTTTAGTTGTCATTGTTTTCTCTTCACGATTTGTACATTGAGTAAATTCCGCTTCCCGAATTTATTTAAGTGATTACTTAGCACTGTCTTAAGATAATTAATATAATTGGTAATTTAGACCGTCATAAGTGCCTTATTAGAAGTCGAGAGCTTTTGGGACCAAGACCACGGTCCCAAAAGCCACATTACATCTAAACTCAACAAATTAGTTTTTGATTTTGAATAATATCATTTTTTTTTCCGTTATATTATTTCTGTGCACATTTCCAATTGGGTAGACAGCGGTGTGAAATAAGTTAACATCCACCATTGATTGTTGTTATTTAAGATCCAAGCATGATATGTGTTGAAAACATTTATTTCTATAACCTTTTTGTTCCACAAAGAAAATTTTCCATAAACAATCAACCAATTTCAATGAGTTTCATAGAAAAAGTACAAAAAATAGTAATACTACTTACGTGTATAAATATTTTGGACTAAATCAAATAATGTATGATTCCTGTAACTAAGGACGGTAATAACAACTTATTTTCACAATAAAGCCGTCGCATACATTTAATTTCTTTGTTTGCTCAATCCCGGTGGCAGTGGCACATCACTAATTTAATTTACACGTTCCAAGAGAACACGCTAGAATTAATATTTTAGTATAAACGCTTAGCTAGCGCAATCTTTAAGTGCTTTGTTATTCGTGACATAATTGACTTGTATTAATTAAAACACCCCGTACGAATGTTTTTGTTATGCGATTGTGCGCTGATTGAGAATCGGTATATACAAGGTGTGGTTTTGCATTGTTGCCATATTTGAAAACCTAATACACACAGCAAAAGATTATTCTAGTTGTTTAAAAAAATTTTATTCTGTGGTTAATAACTAAAAGATAATTGATGATTAACGTTAAACCAAAATAAGAATTATTGAGCGCCCAGAATAGGCCGATCACCGCGCTTTAGGTTTACGGTCTACGCTTGTTTTACCTACTTTGTGTGAAGAGCGTCGCATACACACAGGGTTATTTTAAAGAAAAAAAGGTTTATATCAACCTCTGTAAATATGGCACGAATGGAGAACCACACCCTGTATATAAGAAAAAACGGACCGACTGACACATCATCGCACAACGCGGGGTTAAAAACATCAAATTTTAAAAGTAGGTACCTTTTATGATGAAACATCCACTAAGGAATGGTTTTCGAAAATACCATCCTATGGGGATAAAATACGAGATGAAAGTTTGTACAAAAATCCGTCATATTTATAATTGAATCCATGAAAATAGTTACTTATTCGTCCTATCGGTTAAAATATATAATAGACGTATTCACTTTAGTTCAGTAGTTTTTGAGTTTATTCTTTACATACAAAAGTACATATCTTATCTCTCATACAAATATCAGTACACAGTAAGGTTGATGCTATAGATGCATAAAACATTCATAATGAGCCCAAAACACTCTAATACCGCTCCTAACCTTCCATTAACACTCTCACACCACATAATTGCATACATATGTACTCAAATATACAATGATATACGGTGGGTTTTTTTTTGGCGGGAATCAGGCGGAGCGGTTGAGATTTTTTCCAGTGTGTCGTAAATTGTGTTATAGTGATCTTTAATGTGTATTTTTGGTGTCGATATGTGCAGTAAAGTTTCATTTAGTGACTGATTTATAGGAGCATTGGAAATAATGCCATAATACGACTTTTGGGTTAAGTGATTTATCATTTTGGTCAATAGGTTACCTCTAAGCTAAAGGCGTGTTACGATCTGCTACTGCCGTGGGTTGTCTCCAGAAACTCCATTGGGCGTTAGAATGCATGACACTAGGCATTTTAATGCGGCAAACACGAGAAATTTTGCAACATGAAAATTCTCTAACACTCGACACTGGCAAAAATAGTCCCTGAAGGGATTGATTGCCATACTTAGGAAGAAGAAGAAGAAGATATACGGTGGTAGGCCTCAGTGTAAACCGACGTATTATCCCTAAGGGGATGTAACAGCGCCAGAGGTGAATGCTTGAGAGATTATTGTATTTAGAAACGCGAGTAAGGGATTTATCTCGCACTGGCCATTTACAGCTAACTAGCTGTTACATGCGACTTTGTCGGCATTTGCTTAAAGACAAAAGTAGCCTATGTCCTTCCTCAGGATATAATCTATCAGCATATTGAATTTTATTACGATCCGCTCAGCCGTTTAGTCCTAAAAAGGTAACAAACAAACATAGTTACTTTCACATTTATAATATAAGTATTGATATGGATGGTGAAGAGTGAAAACAACATACGGCTGATGAAGACGTAAGAAGTAAAAGTAAGTGCGATAAAAGTAGATAGAGAGATATATAAATTATATTTATGCATACAAATAGGTAATAACAATAAAATATAAATTAGCGTAAAAAAAATTGTATCATTTTCTCTTCGATTTGTGATATTTTTTTTGTTTGGTGGCAATGGATGAGCCTTTGTATTTATTATCAATACAGTTTTTTTCTTGAGTGTGAGTGAAATGGCGCTCTACACTCTCTGCCTACCCCGCGAGGGACTTAAAAGCATGATCTAGGTGCTAATTCTGTTGTAACGAAATCATTCAACTAAACTAATTTGACAGCTTGCCATCGTTATTTAAACCCGCACATGAAAAAGGAACAGCAAGACTTTTTTTCGTATACCACTAAGGTGGCACTCAAGCATACGGCCCACCTGATGGTAAACAGTCACCGTAGCCTATAGCCGCTAGCAATACCAGGGATATTACTAAAGAGTTCCCAACCCTGTTGCTGGTGAGAATAAGAATCAAATCTAGTTGCAATTTCAAATGAGAGGCCTTTTAAATAAATCACAAAAAGTGCTTCGTAACATTGAACTGGTATTACAAGGCTCGTGATCAAATCTTTTCGGAATGAAATCTTTGAAATTATTACATTCAATTTATCAGCACATAAGCGTTTAAGCTAAACTCTTTAAAAGCCCCATTGTGAAAGTTCAGCGCTTGTTAACCGAAAAAGTGCTTTTACAAAAGGTCAAAAATGAAAGATGGCAGGAACAAATCACATTTAGTTGGCCGACTCGGAGCGGTTGCGAGCCGCTGATAACCGCTTTCCAGCTGATTCAACTACATTTAGAAAGCCAAAAATTTTAAAATTGTATTAGTTGTGGCAATAAAATAAATTCTACTATTGGACAATATCCATCTTATGTATGCTTATTATTTATAGCTATATGTTTTACAAAGATAAATATATATTTATTTTAACACTACTTATTTTGCCTATTATAAATGTTTAACTGATAGGCCATAACTTTATCTTTTTTTTTCATCCCCTATTTTACCCCCTTAGGGGTGGAATTTCCAAAATTCATGAAATATGTATTTTTTATTTTTAACTGATAACATCCTTAGTGGATGCCTAGGCCATAATATGTAATATATGTTGAAGCCAAGACACATAATTTAAGTACCTACTTATCTATTTTTTTACATATCTTGCAAGACAATAATTACAGCAAAGTTGTATATGTCGTTAAATGTAGGCTTAAAACACGCTTCTACGGTATATAACATGTATATTATTTGTTGTATAAAAATAGAGCATAACACTAAATTATAAATCCTAAGCTTTTTTTTTATACCACTAAGATCGCACACAAGCATACGGCCCACCTGCACCTGATGGTAAGCAGTCACCGTAGCCTATAGCCGCTAGCAATACCAGGGGTATCACTACGGGGTGACAACCATGTTGCTGATGAGGACTTACTGTGCTAGCAGCAATACTACTAGCCCAGCGTATCCTCATGGAGCACTGGCAACTTACCGCAGAAACACAACACTACATCAAGTAGTGTTATTTCACTGCGGTCTTCTGTAAGGCGGAGGTACAGTCCCCAGTCAGGCGGCTCCAATTTAAATGGGATAACCCACGGGAAATCCCAAATCGCCCTACCTCTCTTAAAGCTTCAAACTTCTGTAAAAAAAGTATGTTTCTGATATGATATGAGTATGTTATTAAAGCAGCGACATGCATAATAACTACTAAAACAATCGTTATGATATGAAACCGTTTACCTACCCACTTCAATTTAATCTCTCTTAATAACCCGCTAAAATGAGTCAATGGGCGAAACATTCTATTTTAATCATGTGAAGGAACATGACGGGCGTTATTCGCTAACGATGATGAATGACTCGCCAAGTTACTTGTAGATATAGATAGGTAGAGATATTAACTGCAGAATGAACTCGTATTAGGCTGAAACATACTAATACAATTTAGTTCGCTTTATATTATACTAGCGACCGTCCCAGCTTTGCACGGGCCTAAATCTAGTTCATCATCATCATCAGCCTATAGACGTCCACTGCTGAACAAAGGCCTCCCCCATAGATTTCCACAATGACCGATTCAATGCGGCCCGCATCCAATGCTTGCCAGCGACCTTTATCAGGTCATCGGTCCATCTAGTGGGGGGCCGTCCGACGCTGCGTTTTCCAGTGCGTGGTCTCCACTCTAGAACTTTTAGACCCCAGCTCTAAACATCCGTTCTACGAGCTATGTGCCCTGCCCATTGCCACTGCAAATGGCTGTTAAAAAATCTTGTTACCTAGTTTTAATGTCGTAGCTTGATTTTTTTCCCGGTTTTATTAGCTTCATCTGTTATATATTATATATGTATTATATACACCAAAGTAGGTAATGTAATCTTGCAACGAATTTTTTTACAATTTAGACGTCCAATTATATTGAACGTTTCCACACGTATTAAGGACGGAAGACTATACCACAATTTCATAAATGGCAATGATAACATAGAGGAACCTTTTTGCCGGAAATAAAGTATCCTATGTGTTAATCCAGGTTATAAACTATACGTGTGCCAAATTCCATACAAATACGTTGAGCCGTTTTTACGTGGTTGAACAACAAACATTCATCTTCACAAGTTTTCGCATTTATAATATTAGTAGGACTACCTTTTGCCCGCGGCTTCGCCTGCGTGGTTCTAGGTAAAGATGTCCTTTACCAGGTTATAATCTATCTCATAGCCAAATTTCATCCGTTCAGGTAGCAAACAAACAGAGTTACTTCCGCATTATTAATATTATTAGTGGGATAAACAATTATGCTGTTTATAAATTTTCAGTTAATTACTAACTTACTGCCATATTGAAGTCATTGTACCCGACTATTAAAAATATCTTGCAGGAGACATGTCTCTGGAAAATTACATCAAATCGTACATTGGTGTCAATTCTGTTGTTCAAAATTACTAACTTAGCCAATTTGACAGGTCTAAAAATATTGCCATCCATATTTAACGCCGCACATGAGAAAGGGATAGCAATACTTTTAGACCTGTCAAATTAGGTAAGCTTAGTAATTTTGAACAACAGAATCGACACCATTGTAGGCCTGTCTTATCTCTCCCCGTGATTGATTATGCGGCGATAGCATTGTATTGTCTGAATTACGACAAATAATCCATTGTTTCAACATCTATACGAAATGATAATGACACGTTTCTTTCGGAAACATGACTCGATATAAACATGAAGATAGATACCATTATTTTTACGGTGGTACATTTTAATGGGCAAAAAATATACATTTGAATTTGATCTACCAACATTAAAATTGTGATATCATGTATATTATATAACCTACAATAAGGCCCGTATTCCAGAATAGTCCTCAAGCGGTAATCTACAATTATTTTTTACAATTTATGCTAGTTTTATGTTAGTTTTTATGCTTAAGCACAGTTCTTGAATATGGGCCTTAGTAAATATCACTGCATATAATAAAATAAAGTCTCCCTGCCGCATCTGTCTGAACGCAATAAACTCAAGGACTAATGAATGGATTTTAAAGAATAATTATTATTTTTTTGGTTTAAATTGTCTGAAATATGACGATAATTGTTGAAGATGTCCGAAAAATCATACTGACGGTTAAAGACGGTGAACACTCTGCCACCCATGCGAAGCCGGGGCGAGCATTAAGTAGGAAAATAAAATCAAATACAATAACTTTGGTGATATGTAACTTGCTTATTTGAAATAATAAAAAATACGAAATATAGTTGGTTTAAGTGTGCAGTATAAAATGTGTAGAGGCTTGCAAAGCCGCATATTTCCGTCAAAAGAAAATTATATTAAAATGTTTATTCTGATATTTGCGGCCAGCATTTACGACACTAAGTACTAAGCAATAAAACAGGTATTGAGTGTACAAATAAAGATGATATATTTTCCTCGATTCCCGTTTAACGTGTAAGGATGTAGATATAATAACTTCATCACGAAGCGATCAGGCCGCCGCGGCACGTAAGCTACGTTATGAAATATGATGACGTTGCAATATCCATATGCGCTGTCAACTAAGGAGTACGAACTCACGTTTTGTTAAAAATCGAGTTTCACCTGTGCCGGTAGCAAAAACATTTTTCGACTACGTATGATACTAATACGTAGTCGAAAAATGTTTTTGCTACCGGCATTCGACTATATTTGTATGGGAAAATGAGCAGCGCTGCGCCGGGAAAAGTGGAACTAAAAAGTTGTATGACAATTTTGACATTTCGCGAGTTACGTTTTCGAATATGTGGTCGCAAATTATTTTTGCTCGGGCTGCTGGACCCAGCTCAGTAAGCGAGACCAAACATCTAATTAGAGCTCGACTAGTGACTGTAACTCTACCTTACAAAAGACCACAGTCAAATAACACTACTCCAAATTTGTGTAATTAATCCAATATTTTATAAAAAAATATATAAAATATTGGAACTTGATAATTTCATAATTTTTAAACGCCTGAATTTATTTATAAATGAGAACACTTAATGCGAAATTAAATTCACTGACTCAATTTAACAAAAGTTAACTAAGTACTCAATAACTTACGTCAACGCGATTATTTTGTGAGTTACCTTAGAATAGGATTTTGGTTGGGACAGTAGTAAGGCTTTCAGTGAATGGAGCGAGGTAATATCGAGGAAGTCGTTTAGACAATTTCAGGAGGCTTACTCTGAGATAATGTACTTTAAATTTGATGAAATTTCCGTTCGGAAATGGGTGAAGTCGGCCAAAGAGTTACATGTATTGAAGTATTTAGTGCTAAGAGATTCGGTAACTTATAAAAAAAATCCGAAAAGGATTTTCCTTACAATTTTAATAAATTGCGTCTAAATTAAATCACGTGTGTAGTATTTAATAATGCTTTATAATGGTCACACTGGATGTTCTTGTTTTATCTGTGGCACGCATTAAATAAACGGTAAAGTCCTGACTACCGCATTTTATTGACGTTACAACGTGAAGACGGAATGGATAAAAGTCACGTGAAACATAAGATTCCTTCTTCAATCCTCATTGCCTAGTATTTGTAAAGCTTCCCTTAATCGAATTAATGTACTACACTGCTAATAAAGTGTAGACATACCCAAATACGTCTTGTCTACGGCTTCGTGTTAACAAAAATACTAAGTAATCAAATTAGCATAATCTAGGTGATATCGCCTAGCTAAACATTCGAGAAAATCCACTAGCTCTATTACTACTTTTTTGTGAACTAAAATGATGAATGAAAACCTCAATATATTTCGTGGCTAGTCAGCCAATTGGAAATTTCAAAATAGGTGAAATCCAATCGAAACCATTTTGAAATCTCTAAGTTTTATAGTAAACTAGCTTTTACCCGCGACTTCGCTCGTGTGTCAATATAATATATGTTACTCAGTGATAATATAGCTTTCTCACGGTGAAAGAATTTTTGAAATCGGTCCAAAAGTTTCGGAGCCTATTCAATACAAACATACACACACACACAAAAGTACAAAATAGATATTATGGAAGTATAGACTAGCTGTTAGCCGCGACTTCGTCTACATTTGTTTAAAGACAAAAGATAGCCTTTGTCCCTCTCTAAGATTAACTCTGTCTCTTTGTCAAATTTGATTACGATCCTTTCAGCCACATCCTGAAAAGATTGTTTGCTATATTTAACAGAGTTACTTTCCCCTTCATAATATTATGAAGGGGTATTATGGGAGGTCGCAAATTATTTTTGCTCGGGCTGCTGGACCCAGCTCAGTAAGCGAGACCAAACATCCAATTAGAGCTCGACTAGTGACTGTAACTCTACCTTACAAAAGACCACAGTCAAACAACTTTACCAAATTTGTGTAATTAATCCAATATTTTATAAAAAAATATATAAAATATTGGAACTTGATAATTTCATAATTTTTAAACGCCTGAATTTATTTATAAATGAGAACACTTAATGCAAAATTAAATTCACTGACTCAATTTTACAAAAGTTAACTAAGTACTCAATAACTTACGTCAACGCGATTATTTTGTGAGTTACCTTAGAATAGGATTTTGGTTGGGACAGTAGTAAGGCTTTCAGTGAATGGAGCGAGGTAATATCGAGGAAGTCGTTTAGACAATTTCAGGAGGCTTACTCTGAGATAATGTACTTTAAATTTGATGAAATTTCCGTTCGGAAATAGGTGAAGTCGGCCAAAGAGTTACATGTATTAAAGTATTTAGTGCTAAGAGATTCGGTAACTTATAAAAAAATCCGAGAAGGATTTTCCTTACAATTTTAACTCTCAACAAAAATGTATTTTACTTTTATCCATAGAAATATTTCTATGGATAAAAGTAATATACATTTTTGTTGAGCATTCCAGCATTGAGTATTTAAGCCTCGGCTTTTTAATATTTGAGAGTCCTTTTGCGTGTCCAACAGACAGACGTGACCTTTTCTATATATATAGTATTTGATAATGAAGACTTTTCGGGATGTCTTAAGCCGGACAATAACACAGAATGTTCCGAAATATCTAGAAATGGGGATTTGGAGTCTATCCAAACTGCCAAGCCGATAACATAATCCTACATAGTGTCATATGTAACATATACATACATACCCATCTGAAGGACGGTTATATTTTTGTGGTGTTTGGGGTTGAAACTCTTGGGCTATAGGGGCCAGAGGCTAGGCCAGTAAATTCAGTAGCTGCAGTACACTACAACCAGAAATCACTAATGCATACACATACACTAGTGTTTGGCATATCTGACACTACGATGGATCCCACCTAGCCGGCTTCTGCAAGAATAATAATAATGCTTGGACATTATCACACAGCGCCATCTGGCCCCAAACTAAGCAAAGCTTTTACTATGGGATCCAGTAGCTGATACAATACTTATATACTTTTTTTTTGTAAATACATACTTATAATACATACCAAGCATCCAGACGCAAGGCAAACACAAATGTTTAACACGTAAATGTTGGCCCCGACGGGAATCGAACCCGCGACCCCAGCGTAGCAGTCAGGTATACTAACTACTAGACCAGCGGTCTCGTCTGCATGAAAGAGTATCTTTCGAAAACGTAACTTGTATGAAGCCAACTTTTTTCATACATATTTTTAGTCGGAACTTCTGAGAAGTCAGAATTATTCATAACAAATTTTTAGTTCCACTTTTCACCGGCGCAGCGCTGTTCATTTTCCCATACAAAAATAGCCGAAAGCGATGCGAATACGTTGACGAAAGTTGTTGTTGGCTACTGGCCTCTTGCAAATATAGAAATCTAAAATCAAATATGTTATAGCCTCTTTTGAAAATTCCCTTTTAAAGTTTCCAACAAAACCACAAATTGGATGAAAGGCTCTGACTGTAATTGTCCATTTATCTCCAACCACGGTAACAATGACTTGCTGCATTTATCTTGTACGTATTGTAAGATGAGCCATTGTTTCTCAAAGTTTGTACCTAAGCCTTTCAGTCTACTAAGGATAAGGAGGTCGTTTCCTATCCAACTAGATTATCGACGACGAACAGTTTCTATCTCCTTCTTACTAATAACTCCCACCTTCTCGCTCTTATAACAGTATCTTATACTGCAAAGGTAACAAGAGTATAGCCCGCATGATATTAGGCGTAATATGGGTTTCAATCAGAATTTGTATACATCTAGAACATTGTGGAGGGGTATGTTAGCTTAGATGATGTCTACCAGGCCTAAATTGCCAGCTAGGAAAGAACGAGATAACAGTAACTTGGCAAACTTGTTATCAAAGATTCAACAGAATTTACGACAAGCTAAACCTTGTCACGCGAAGCTAAACACGAAGAGGTAGATACAATTCACTAGAACTTATTTTGCGAAACAACAATCTACTTGGTAGTTTCCTTGTTTTTTGGCAACGATTAGACACCGATCTTATTATAACACTATACAATAAATTTCATTTAAATATGTATTATTTTGGGTCGGCGCAGTGCACTTTAACACGAAACATTTTTCTTATAAACAGGTAAACTTTGTGAGTTTGTTTGTAGCAAGTAATCTCTTGAATTGAAATGATTTTGAAAATTCTTTCATCTATACAAAGCTAAATCATTCTTGAGTGACATAGGCTATATATTATATTGCTCCCCGAACGAAGTCGCGGGATACGGCTAGCATTTAATAATGCAGTATTTCACAGAACACTATAATTTAAAGTCTATAGACTGCTTACAATTATGACAGGCTTTCGTAGTAGGGGGTCAATGGCACTATGTGAGAAATTAAGACTTAATGACAAAAAAAAAAAAATTTCCGACATAGACCCCGCAGTGTCTGTGTCTGTCAAAATGCGAATAACTCAGAAACCACTAAACAAGTTTTCACACGGCTTACACCAATGGCTTGCAACATCAAGGGTATACCCGTAGTTATAACTAGGCGTATATCTAACGGGTAAAATCTAACAATGATATGAGTTTACTGCTTGCATAATACCATGAAATACCAGCTTAAACATACATGTTAAGGGGCTTTTTATCCCTTATTTAGGGCATTAAAAGGGATGGTAACACGCATGAGAAATACAAAAATTCCTCCATTTAATCCCTATGGGCCAGTCCCTTAATGGTATGTAAATTCACATTGAGTCAAGGACTCCCTAAGCATGCATTTCCTGAAACAAAATTTCCCTGTGAGGAAAAGGCTTAAGTCAAAGCGCTTAGCAAAATGAAACCATATAGGACCAGGTAAGGACGCTCATCGATTGTCTTAATTCCGAAGTGGACTACATAAGGGGCGTCACAAATCGTTGATTTGAGTTGATTGTAAAGATTATGATTAATTAACCTCAGTTTTCATCCTAATTAAGATTTATTCTAGACACTGCGTCCGAAAAAATAATTTATAGTGCATTCGCAAGTTCGCAATAATTGTGTGTCTTTATTAGTGTTTTTGTAATTTATCTCAGTTCCTATGTTCCTTGCCAATTTTTTAAGGTAAACATATAAAATCTTTAAAGTTCGTTTGTTTGTATGTACCTTTTCAAGAAATTTCTGGAACCTATTTAGAAAAATAATATATTCATTAAAAATAAACACTATCCCTGGTAACCATTTTTTATATAAGTTCTGTTCTTTGTTCCTACATAGTTTTATTGGCTGTATAATAAAGCAAATCGATAATAATAATAAATGCAATTTTTCATATACATATTCACGCAAACTTAGTTATATTTGTTAAGCACATATATATCGATTTCGGTAAATATACATTAAATACAGAACTAAACATAATATAAACTTAAAATAAACTAAACTAAAATGTACAGAAGATAATTACCTACACGTAAAAAGAATGTCCCAGACCACTGTCACGGGGAAGTTATAGTAGCTATCAATTTATTAAAGGTGATTTTACTGTAATCGCACTTCTTTACGTTAATGGTTGCTGAGTAAATACTGAATTCCGAACATCTCTCAGTAAAAAGTCTCACAAGTTTAAAACGAAAATGAGACGGTAAGATTTCCCCGTCTTTTTGGATAAATGGCGCTGTAATTAGGATAGGAGGACCAAGTAATTTGTTGTCCCAGCATTCTTGCTTTCTTTAATTGCCTGCAAGATTTAGGTAACCTTATGCTTAGTTTTTATTTAACGAGCTATTATTTGTTTAAGACAAAAGTAGATAGGCAACTTTTGTCCTTCCTCAGGATATAATTTATCTCCTTGTCAATTTTTATTTCGATCCGTTCAAATAAACAGAGTTACTTTCGCAGTTATAATATTAGTATGGATATGTAAAGTAAAGATTGATAATCGTGTTTATTCTAGTCGCTGCTAACAAATTTAAATACATACATATATATAGTTTCGCTATAAGTATGATTAAGGTGTAATTGTGAAATATTTTTAGTGTCTGTATGTAATGCCAATAAAATAATTACATACATCAATCACGCCAAAGGCAGGGAGTTTAAGGCACCATTTCACTCTTATCTTGACTGACACTACAAACTTATGTGTTTTATCTAATATATAAAATTCTCGTGTCACAGTTTTGGTTGCCATACTCCTCCGAAACGGCATGACCGATTTTGATGAAATTTTTTGTGCTTATCCGGTATCTATGAGAATCGGCCAAAATCTATTTTTTATCCCCATAAATGCAAAAAAAAATGTCCACACGAGCGAAGCCGGGGCGGGCAGCTAGTCTACTATATAAAAATAAGTCGGGTTTTCCTTACTGACGCTATAACTCCAGAACGCACGAACCGATTTCCACGGTTTTGCATTCGTTGGAAAGGTCTCGGGCTCCGTGAGGTTTATAGCAAAGAAAATTCAGGAAAATTTGATATAAATGTCTACCCGTGCGCAGCCGGGGCGGGCCGCTAGTATACTCATACATACTCAATATTTGGTATTCCGTCCCCATCAGCTTTAAAAAAGCTTTATTCTCTAAGATGTAATATTTTCTCCGGCGGCTGTAGATTCCACCCGCCATCTCTTATAATTACGCTAGCAAGCCTTCACCCCTTACCTCCTTAAAATGCTGACGTTTTCAAAGTGCTTTCCATGTAAAACTAAAAAACAATTAATTTTTAGTTGTTATTAAAACGCAGATACCGTTGACTTCGATTCCAAAATAACTTTAAATAAATTATTATTATATTTATCCTAAATAATAACAATTTAGTCCATGTTTTTATTTATACTAATATTATAAAGAGGAAAGATTTGTATTTTTGTATGTATTGAATAGGCTCCGAAACTACTGGACCGATTTCAAAAATTCTTTCACCGTTAGAAAGCTACACTATTACTGATTAATATAGGCTAGCTGCCCGCCCCGGCTTTGCACGGGTAGACAAAATATTTGATATGTCTACCCGTGCGAAGCCGGGGCGGGCCGCTAGTATAAAATATAGAAACAATATTAAATTAGGCACGCTAGTCATTGTTTTGCCGCACTGCACAAAATGTTGATTGTTTGATATCACGCGATGTCTCGTTAACAAACCTACTGTTTGATAGTAATTATTGTAGAGAATACAATGGATGGATAATAAGCCGCCTGTGTATAATTTTAGAGTGTTAATATCACACTTTAATTTTAACCGAGACCTCTGGTCTAGTTTTAGTATGGCTGTCTGCTTCGCTAGGAGCCGCGGGCTCGACTCCCGCCGGGGCAAATATTTATGTGACTAACATGTTTGCCTTGCGTCTGGGTGTTTGGTATAAAAAAAGTATATAATTATTTTATCAGCTACTGGTTCCCATAGTACATGTGACAATGTCCAAAAATTATTCCATTATTATTATTCACATTCAAACATACCCCTAATATGCATTGCATGACGAATAGGTACAAGTAATTGTTTATAATGGGTCAATGCATTTCAACATCTATTTGCTTACCAATTAAGTCCAAAGTGACTTGACTCGCGACAAATTAAAGCCCATGTTTTCATAAATCTCCGTTTGGTAGGAAAGGGAGCGTTAGCAAAACACGGCCGCTTGTGACGTCACGGCAATTTTTCATTCACGCCCTAAGAAATCTAAAGTTATTGTATTGTTATTTTTAAGTGATAAAAGAAACGGGAATATACTTGTTTATTTTTCCATGTAGCATTAAAGGTCAGAACGGGATTGTTTGTGCTGATAATAATTTATTACAGTTCAAGAGGAGATGTTATAATGTAGTCATTCATAGGTACAGAGTAAAAAAGCTTAGTCTATTTTTTTTTATACCACTAAGGTGGCAAACAAGCATACGGCCCGCCTGATGGTAAGCCGTTACTGCAGCCTATGGACGCTTGCAACACCGGGGGCATCACTCGCGCGTTGCCGACCCTTCAAAAATCTCTTCACACCCTTCTTGAAGAACCCCATGCTGTAATCCTTTGGGAAAACCACAAAATACCTATGGGATGGGTTATAAAAGCCTGTATGTAACAAACTCTTCTTTTACGAAAACACTAGCTGTTATCCACGACTTCGTCTGCATTAGCTTAAAGACAAAATACAGCCTATGTTGTTCCCCGTTATAATCTATCTCATTGCTAAATTTCATTGCGATTCGAAACAAACAGAGTCACTTTCGCATTTATAATGTATTGGTATGAATAAATTTCTTCAACAATGACACAAACTGAACATATTTTCTTTAGTCCCAATATTTCTCAATACCAAAAACTTTTTTTATTTTATCTACCACTAAGGTGGCAAACAAGCATACGGCCCACCTGATGAAAAGCGGTTACCGTAGCCTATGGACGCTTGCAACATCAGGGGTGTAACTCGCGCGTTGCCGACCCTAAAATCTCAAAGGATCAGAATTTTCAAATAGCTTAAACTAATATATCCGTTAGACTTTAAAGTCTTCAAATTGCAACATCTAAACAGTGTTCGTTGGGATGGGGCCTATTCTGGTCCATACAGGTTGGAGTGCGGGGTAAGGCAGGGGGGTTTAAGCTCTCCTACGCTTTTTAGCCTGTATATGGATCAGCTGATCAGTGCGCTGAGTAGCGTCCGAGTCGGTTGCTATGTTAATGGCGTATGTGTCAACAATATTAGCTACGCAGATGACATGGTGCTGCTCAGTGCGTCGGTTTGTGGCCTATGGAAACTTCTGGCTATTTGTGAGGACTATGCAGGTACTCATGGTTTAATATATAATATTAAAAAGAGTGTTCTCATGGTTTTTGGGGCTGGAAAGAAATATCCGGAATTAGTGCCGGCAGTTAGGCTGAAAGGTTTGCCTTTAGATAGGGTGCACCAATTTAAGTGCCTTGGACACCTATTGACTCCAGACCTCAGGGACGATGAGGACATTGAAAGGGAGCGAAGGGCGCTGTCAGTGAGAGCGAATATGATTGCCCGCAGGTTTGCACGTGCCTCGAGGGATGTCAAAAAGACATTATTTAGAGCATACTGCACTTCTTTTTATACAAGCAGCTTGTGGGCTCATTTTACGCAAAAATCTCACAGTGCTCTTCGCGTGCAGTATAATAATGCTTTCAGGGTGCTGATGGGGCTGCCTCGTTTCTGTAGCGCGTCAGGGATGTTTACTGAAGCCCGCGTTGAATGCTTCTATGCTATAATGCGTAAGAAATGCGCATCCCTGGTGCGCAGGGTCCGGGCCAGCGCCAACAGCATCTTGAGCATGATTGCTAGCAGGCTAGACTGCTCTTTTGTGAATCACTGCTGCAAGGTTTCAGGTGGAGCGGTATCCTTGAAGCAGTGATTCAATAAAATACGTATGTTTTATGTAATTATACTAACCTAGTCCTTAAGTCTTTTGTAACTAACAAAATATGAGTCATTGAGCTTGAAATAAATATATTATTATTATTATTATTATTATTATAAACATCTGCCTCATTTGAATTGGCGTACAGTAAAACAACTGAACGTTATTCAGATGGCAAAGCCTTACAGACACCGAAAATTATGAAATCATTTTTAAGGGACATTTACCCAAAGTAAACCTCGTCACTTTAGCTGTCATGTTTAATTCGTGAGCCCATTCCGTTTGGTTGCATAATTAACGTGTGAAGGATCTCGCCTGAGTGAAATTAATTTTGCGTTTGCGGAGTCCAAAGCACTAAATAATGTTGATAAGATATAGAATTAAATTATCCAAACTGTTTATAGAGATTAATTATAGCTAGAGTAGATAATATACTACATATTATAGCTTAGGCATCAAGGTGTTTTATGAAATAATAGCATATTTAAAATTAATATGATAATAATCAATAATAAAAAGAACACACGTTTTCAACCCTAAAGCTATCTGAGATTTTCTTTTAGAAAGTCTAAAATTAAAGCTTTCGGGGGCGGCCCCTGGTATGGGACGCTACCTGCGTCGATACTCTGGCGCCGTCCCATCTCCCGGGCACTTCGACTGCGGGCGGTGCCGCTGCTGTACAACAGGAGAGCCTCAAACGCCGCAAGTATGTGTGCCTCGGAAGGGGCTATATATTTGCTGTGTTTGCGGTGGAGACCCTGGGGCCATGGGGTCCAGAGGCTCATCTGCTGTACAAGGAGGTCTCGCGACGATTGATTGAGGCCTCCGGTGACAAGAAGGCTGGAACATATTTTGCGCAAAGGATCAGTATTGCCATACAGCGGGGCAATGCTGCCAGCCTTCTTGGCACCCTCCCGCGTGACAGCGATCTGGGACAAGTGTTTTATTTATTTAAATTATGTTAATTGTTTATATTAGGTTAGTTTTTTTTTCTATTTAATGAGTTAATGCACAAAGAAATGTATATCGTAACTTTAATATTGAAATAAACCAAGCTTTCATAATTGATTAAACGAATTTCATACCTAAGTATATTTATATAAATTATGTTAGAACATATATGAAGAGATTGGTAAATGTACAAGAATTAAAAGGGGTGTGCAAGTCAAGAGTGAAATGGCGCTCTATATTCTTTGCCTACCCCGTGAGGGACTTGGCGTGATGATAAGTATGTGTCTTTAAATGTGTAGAAAGAAATTTTAAAACAAAGATAAATTAACCTTCTGTGTCTAGTAGATAATAAAAATGAAAATGAGAATTCATTTGTTCCATTTCGACTCTAATATAGGCTTCAGATAGTATCTCGCTCAAAGATTTCAGCATTATGCCACGAAAATGCCGCCAGCCTTCTTGGCATGTCATGTCATACAATTTATTATTTTACCTACAAGCATTTCAATAATTCTACCCTCAAAGAAATAAGAATGTGATTAAAAGTATTTTTAAAATTACTTTTATTTATGACATACAAGCAACTTTGAACGGTTTTACACAAAACCTAAATTTCTTCTCGCTCAACTTAAAATACAAGACCGTATCTCTACGGTAAAAGTATTTTTTGGCTGGTATCGAGTAAAATATTAAAATAATTAACACTTAGAGACCTATTAAAATAGATTAATCAAAGCGATACCACGGGCCGAGTCTAAACTAAGCTAGAGATAATAATTATGTTAATGAAACACGCAAACTTTTCCATTAGTGTTCTCGTGCTAATTATCAATTTGAACACAGTAAATTAGAAAATGGCGAGTAGGCTTTAAAATATTAAGTTTTCACAGGTACGTAATCAAAAAGTTAAGTGTAGATGACCTATATATATGACTATTGCGAAATGCGCCTATAGCCCCAGCAACAAAAACTTTCGCCTACGTATTCCTAAGCTTTCGACTATTTTTGTATGGGAAAATGAAGCACTGCGGCGGTGAAAAGCGGAACAAAAAATTTGCATGAAATTTTTACATTCGCTAATTACGTTTTCGAATACGTAGTCGGAAGTAATGCTTGCTCGGGCTTCTGATCATAATGCAGCAAATGTAATTCCATCCAGGAATTTTAATCGTTAAGTCCACTGCCCTAGTCACCTCGAGACCTGAGTTCATTAGTCTTCCTTGCCCAGTACTTTTAATAAATTGTTATATCATGATTGTTACATGAAAAAAAAGAGCACTGAGTTTATTGCCGGTTCTTCTCAGTTGGCTGTTTCCGAACCGGTGGTAATTTAGACCTTCATAAGTGCCTTACTAGGGCCTAAACTGTTTTTTTTTGTTTTCACTTGATTTTGAGTAATGTAACTATCTACCCGACCCTTCTGGCCGTAGCAATTTTATCCATACGCACTAGTCGGCAGAATTTGATAACAAAACTGATTGTAGTAAGGGATACGATTGTAACGCCTTGCATTACGATTCCTGGCTGATAGCAGTAAATTATGAAAAATATTATTAAAAGAGAAGAATTGTATTTTGAGACATGACTCCTGTTATGAAGAAAAATGTTTTAGATTAAAATAATATTATTAAATCGGAATAAATAGTAGTCAGAATTATAAGGAGTTTCATTCCACGTTACACTACCTACTCTCTCACAGATTAAAAGTTCCCTTTCATCTGATGAGATCCAGCTTCATTTGTGTTGGTATATTTACATGAAACCCTTGCATTTCATTTGAATAAGACCTCACATCTGTATTCACGGCGACAAGGTTCCATCCGTCTCCACATTTCATTGTAAGATGTACTCGCTTACTTCCTTGTCACATTGAGCCGCAATGACAAAAGCCAGTAGTTTGTTTCCACACAATATCACCGACTTTGTAAACACGATAAAGTTTATTCTCAGAACCGACTGTAGACCTTATTCTCCAGAAGATAAGGCTGCTATCTTAACGAGGAGAAGTCTTGTAAACTAGCATTCGTATGCTGGAATCGGTCCAAGTGCATCAGAATTCAAGCTTGAGTAAGAAAACGTCCTTCTGAGGATAGCTTTATTATATATTGCACGTAAAATAATTGTTCCCATTGTAGTAGATAGACATTTTAAAAATGAACTTTTTTCGGTATGATTTTAACAATAGGAAATTAAAATTACTCTTATTTATGACATACTAACGACTTCGAATGGTTTTACCCAAAACCAAAATTTCTTCTCACTCAACTCAAAATACACGACCAAAATCAAAAATCAAAATCAAAAATCATTTATTCAGTTTAGGCCCTAATAAGGCTCTTATGAAGGTCTAAATTACCACTGGTTCGGAAAAAAAGCCACCTGGGAAGAACCGGCAAGAAACTCAGTGCTCTGTCTTTTTTTGCATTTAACAATCATTATATAACAATTTGTAACAAAATTCCGTCTCTCCACGATATGTCGCCGCCGCATATTATCATACTTCGGTCATATATCAAGACGTGGCAATAGTCTCAAAAAGTTGGTCATAATCTGCAATGGAGGGCAGGCTTCCACGTGACAGATCGCCGATCGAAAGACGAACCAAATCCGAGAGAGGGGCGCCACGTTCTACGACGTAGTGAAGATGGCCACAAACCAGGATCGATGGAGACAAGCTGCTGTGTCCACGTGACATTGGTGATCACGATCTTCAGACACGTAGGAACGACCGCAATGAAGACATTAATTATACATAAGAACTTAATCAGGAAGGCGTCTATTAGTGACAACCGCATTAAAATCCGTTGCGTAGTTTAAAAGATCTAAGATCGATAGACGGCAAATGTAAAATTAAAAAAAGACAAAGTGCCGAGTTTCTTGCCGGTTCTAAGTAGACCTTCATAAGTGCCTTATCAGGGCCTCAACTAAATAAATTATTTTTTATTTTGAGAGGTCTCTACTCGGGAGTGGGATGATGAAGGCTTTGAATAATGACGATGATAAAATTCTCATCATAAAGTCCAATTTCTTATTAATATATCAATAATACTCAAACGGTATAAGTATCGTAGCCCATAATGGTCATATTTTATTTTATTGAGCATCAACCTAAGTATGTTTTTATCTCTACTAAACCTGATAATATTACGCGGTGCTACACATAACGTGCCATAACTTTTCGTAATTGTATTATCATGTAGGTATGTCATAATTCAAGCAATAAATAAAACATCTTGCTATAACGATGAGCACACCTCTACGTAGCAGGGCTATGATTTCTTGCCGCTACGCGCTACGGATTTCGTAGCGCTCCGTAGATTAAACTCAATTAAAGCAGCCATTAACATAATGAGAATCTTCAGCCCTTTTTCAGTTGAAATATTGAAGGTTATGTATAAGACGAATAGCCTTATCAGGAAGTCACCGAATTGTGAGACACGGAGCGAATTCTCGCTTCTTTCTTGTATTATGTATTTAGGTATATAAAAAAATAACAAAACAAAAACAAATACTTGACAATATTTTTCACACTTTTTGTGAACTCAAGAAACATGTATTTTTATTTAAAACATGTGGTTATTTAACAAGATTTCCAGAAAAAAACATTGAGTTTAGCAAGAACACAATGAATAAGGCTGTTTACTCTACCACGTGACCCCATAACGGTTCAATCAAGCCTTAAAACCTTAATAATCACCGCAGACACGTCTTCGAGACACGCGCATGACGAAAGCGACCTTAACCCAATTGATTAATATTTGTTTTTAAATGTCTCGCAGACTAAAGGAAAGTTGGCCCACTGCCAAATCACTATATTACGGGTAAGTGTTGTTTTTCACTGACGAATTAATTTCTCTGACTGCCTATATTACTGATAATCTGCTTGCAAAAAATCTTGTATAAAATTCTTGATGTAGCCTTAAGAGGTTAGTATTTTTTGTAGGTAGGGAAATTAGTGTTTATGGCGCTTTGCATGTGACATAAATTATTTTAAAAGACAAGAAATTTCTTGTACCATTGTTTGTGAAATTTTGTTTATGCGAAAAAGTAACTCTCAAATGAAAATAGTTCATATTTAGTTCCTTTTTTCACCGGCACAGCTCTGTTCATTTTCCCATACAAAAAATAGTCGACAGCAATACGAATACGTCTATAGGTTAAGGTGACGGCTTACCATCAGGCGGGCCGTACACTTGTTTACTATCTTTATAAAATACATGTCAGAACATATACACTTTTATATGTTTTTGAATGTTCAACATACAATTCCAACGTATTAACTATTCATATGTCCCCGAACAATGCAGATACTTTCCTAAAGCAAATAGAAATGGAGGTTTTAGCGCATTTCCATCGCGTAGAATGCAATGTCGGCAAAGTGAATGCATTATGTATAAGTTCGACGATAGATTCTATGGATACTTCTTTCCTAACGGGCGATATTATGTTGATGGTTTTATAATGCTTTGAAAGGAAAGGAAGATGGACCCTGCACCTAACCAAAATATATATAACTAGAAACTGCCCGCGACTATGTCCGCGTTGAGCTTACAATCTCAGAGGAACCTAAAATTTTCCCGGGATAAAAGTATCCTATTAACACATAGGGTTCACATATTTTTAGGGTCGGCAACGCGCGAGTGATACCCTGGTGTTGCAAGCGTCCATAGGCTACGGTAACCGCTTACCATCAGGTGAGCCGTATGCTTGTTTGCCACCTTAGTCGTATAAAAAAATCTTTAAAAAAAAAGCATAGGATACTTTTATCCTGGGAAAATTTTCTTCAAAATCCAGGTTATGAATTATCCGCGTTCCAAATTTCATCCAAATCCGTAATGGTAAGCAGTCCCCGTAGCCTATAGCCGCTAGCAATACCAGGGGTATCACTAACAAGTTGCCAACCAAGTTGTTGATGGGGACTCACTGTGCTAGCAGCAACTACTAGCCCAGCGTATCCTCGTGGAGCACTGGCAACCTTACTTACCGCAGAAACACAACACTACATCAAGTAGTGTTATTTTACTGCGGGCTTCTGTAAGGTGGAGGTACAGTCCCCAGCCGGCTCCAATTTAATGGGAAACCCCACGGGGGATTCCAAATCGTCCCACCTGTCCTTTGCAGAAGATATTTTGTTTTGAGGGGTAATTTGAAGGGTATAAGATCGAAAATTTTCTAATTATGCCTAGGTCTTATAACTGCGCAACCAGTCACAATTCTTATGAGGAGCCATGAAAATAAAGATGTAAATCGAAAACGCCGAAAAACATTCGCCTTGCCCAGAGATATTCCACCAAACATTACTGTGAAATGCCTATAATATTTTCCACTGTCGTTATCGCAGCAAAGTGAGGAAGTGCAAGTCGAAATACGCCTCCACTGACAAACGAGGTTCGACAACGCCCGCCTGCCGTCTCACCAATAAATAACATAGATTTCATCCAAAACTGACAAAATATTGCTGATGCTTGCGATAACATAAGTTACGAAATTTGAATTTTAAACATTTGTTCCGTATTTTTACTCAAATCATATATTTAATACTAATATAATATATCTTCACGCCTTCCCGCAAGGGTCTCCAAAGAGGTACGCAAAGGTGTTACAACATCCACTTTCCACCGATGATTATTTGGTGGCAACGTGACTGATGGTGAGTCCATCGCCGTCTGTTGGGCACTATATACGTCCTTGATTTTTTTCTCAGATCTATGGTGGTTTCTTCATGATGTTTTCTTTCACCGTACAACTCGTGTGACTAAACAATGCACATATGTATGTTTTTAGCATACTGGTGGGATTGGAACTGCGTCGCTAGAATAGCAGGCACCGCTTCATGCCACACTGCCAGCACGCCTATAAATATAATTTACAAACATTATTACAAGGTTTCGAAAATAGATCGCTATGTAGAAAAATCTGGTATCCAGTCTCTGGAGCCCACCCAAACATTGTTTGGAATAAAGCCTAACCTTTGAATGGAAAATACCTTTATAAAGCTCAGTTCTATTCATAGCCCATTACAATAGTTTTCCAATCATTGTAAATAGCATCAGGTTCCGTGTGCGCTAACAATAAACCTCTACTTTTAGCTTCATTGAGAGTAAAAGTAAGGTCAGTGTGGCTTTGTGTGAAGGTGAATAAAAATAGCCAGTTGTTATCAACAGATAAGCCTAAGTAATTTGTTGATTTTAATAAAGTGCAGTTCAGCGATTGACCACGATCACACCTATGCCGGTAGCAGGAACATTGTCGACAACGTTTTCGTATCGCCTTCGACTATTTTTGTATTGAAAAATGAACAGCGCTGCGGCGGTGAAAAGTGGAACTAAAAATTAGTATGACAATTTTGACATTACGCGAGTTACGTTTTCGAATACGTTGTCGATAATGTTCCTGCTACCGGCACTGATCGTAAGTGAAACGTGGTCGATGGTGGAGCTCGCTTGTCCGTTAGTAGCCTATTCACTCTAGTCTTAAAGAGTCACAGGCTGTAGGATTCAGGGAACACTGACGAGGGGAGAGAAATCCATTGCTTCAAAGTGCGTTGTTGAATTAAAAGCTCACTCGGGAACAAATGCCACTATTATAATATTCTACCTTAACATGGCATTAAACTTAGTCGCTTCCCGCCGTCTGTACGATCTTTTAAACTACGCGACGGATTTTAATGCGAGTCAGTAATAGACTAATTGATTCATGTGAGGAAGGTTTATTTGTATAATGCACCCATGTGAAGCCAGGGCGGGCCTAGTATATTATTAATAAACATGAAGCTTAATAATGATTATCTCTGAAACTACGATGATTAAAAGTATAATGGATTTATCTGTATTTATATCATTCTGTTGTACCTATTATTGATGCGCTCAATATGGTTATATTTCATCATTTTGTTTGTTTTTAAATATTTTCTCAGGCCAGGTTAATCAGTTAATTTTCATTTTAATTTTCAATGTTTTTGTGCCAATTATATGTCAAATGTTATTAAATTTTTACGCGCTCTTAGAAAATTGCAGAGATACCAAACATTTTTTATCAAACAGTCATTTGTTCACCAAATTCTACAGCTTATTTGAGCTCAAACAAGTACATACCTATATATAATACATACAAGTATTTATACTTAAAAAACATTTTTCTAATTAATTGTATATAAAAAGATGTTACACGAACATCTGAAATAGCAGACATAACAGGCTGGACAGAACTTGGGTAAGAATTTTTTTATGTCTCGTTTCGTGTGCCGTCAACAATTTTCAACATTTGTTTTAGCATTTTAGGTGAGTACTTCTACTTATTAAACTGTTTTCAAGTTCTTAACCAAGTAATGTTTTTTGTAAATTGGAATTCTTTACCGCAGAAGTGTTTTTAATACAAATTTCTAATGTTTAAGGAATCCCGCTGCCTCCTATCAAATTATGGGTAGCTAATAACGTATATATTATACATATATATGAGGTATACCGGAAAATGCTCTAAGGAGTTACGGGCCCGATCTCGATCAAAAGACTCATTAGATTTTTGAAAAAAAAAAAACCTAGCCAGATTCGAATACGTTGACTTACGAAAACATATACACTATATCATTACGCCATTAGATAGTGTGACTAATTAGGATCGAATTCTGGAAAGTAATGAAACATGGTAAACTAAAGGGATATAACTTTTTTATACCACTAAGGTGGCAAACAAACATACGACCCGCCTGATGGTAAACGGTTACGGTAGGTATCACTCACGCGTTGCCAACCCCGCAGATATACTCATTTGGGAAATATACCCACCTGAGTTCATCTTTCTCTTTTATCATAACATAATAAATGGCTTATTCAATTTGTTACAAAACTAAGGAAGAAATCAAAGAATTAATTTCAATAAGTTTGTCTGGCCTGGCGGAAGGAATTTCAATAATTTTCCCCTTCAAACCAAACTCCGACTGAAATAAGTTTTCTTATTAAAAATTAATGATTTTTCGTTTCGAATCTCAGTTGCTTTGACTTCTATCAGATGCTATATTCAACAGATAAAAGCTTCACTATCTAGTGTGATACTAGTAAGTGGTAAATCAAATTGACAAAGTACTCAATGATGTATCAGCAATGCAGAAAAGATTGTTGAGTGTAAGAAGCCACCGAGGTGTATTGTGTAAGTCAGGAGTGAAATGGCGCCTCATACTCTCTGCCTACCAAAATATAAATTGGTTTAAATTAAAAAAAAAATTATTGTGTTAAGAATATTCATAAACGTGACGTTTACACGAGAGTTATTCTCTTCACAGCCTTCTTATAACCCCATGCTAACCACGGTGAGGAGCTAGATCCACAGTTTGTTTGGGCGCGAGGAAACTCCTGTGGAACCGCGTACATCTATACTAATATTATAAATCCGAAAGTTACTTTGTTTATTCTTTTGTTTGCTACCTTTTCTGGACTAAGCGGCCGAATGGATCGTGATAAAATTTGACAAGGAGATAGATTAAAGCCTGGGCAAGGACATAGACTTATGTCTTTAAGCACATGGAGTAACAACAAGTCCAACTAATATTATAAGTGCGAAAGTATGTGAGTATGGATGAAGGATATTTGTTACTCATTCACGCAAAAACTACTCAACGGATTTGAATGAAATTTGGAACACAGATAATTTATAACCTGGAGTACCTACGTGTTAACATAGGATACTTTTTATCCCGGGCAAATATTTTTAACTCGGGAATTTTTTAGGTTTCTCTGAGATTCTAAGCTCAACGCGGACGTGGTCACAGAAGCTAGTATAATATAATATACGAGATATTTAATTCAATTTAGTAACATTAAAATATCTAGTAACCAGGTGATGGTAGCCCCCAAAATCAAAAAGGAACTCCGAATTTTGGTTCGCATGTAAATGAACCCCAACTTAAATTACTAGTGACCCTGTCCCAACCCAAGAGAGACATTACAAGGGAGATTAAGTACACAAACCGCTGTAAACAGGATAGAGCGGCGCCTACCCGGAATTCACCCGGGCCAAAATATCCGTCATATCCGGAATTGAAGTTATTATGATATGAAATGAAAGAGAAATTGCTATGTTGGCATGATCTAGGTTGAGAAACACGCTACTAACCGCACAATGCCTCCTCAAAGCACTCGATAAATATTGCGCCCGACTAGCGACTGAGGACTGTACCTCCACATTACAGAAGACCGCAGTCAAATAACACTACTTTGATGTAGTGTTGTGTTACTGCGGTGAGTAAGATTGCCAGTGCTCCAGGAGGATACGCTGCGTTAGTAATGCTGCTACGCCAAAAGATGATATGTATGCAGGATTAAATAAATAACGTTCTTCACAATTAATCACTATTTATTGGCCATGTTTTTCCAGTAGTTCCATGTTCCAACATAGGTACTTAATACTAGGACCTATTTGGTTGATAATCTACAATGTGGTAGGTTACCTTAGTAACCTGTCGTTTATGCTTGACATCCGTCAGCAAAATTTTATTACTTTGTGTGTCCGCCTAGAGTTAAGTCGGAAGTAGAAACACTTTTATGTTTGTACCTTAGTATTCAATAAACAGTAACTACCAATCTACATATAGCCTCTATTTCTAACAGGTTATGGGCCCAGATCCGTTTGATTACTGTTTCCAGTTTTATAGTATCTGATCTCGAAAATGGAACCTGCCATGCATTTTGAGAAACTTTCCGGCCAGGCCAATTACGGCACTTGGGCATTTGCTATGGAAATGTTTCTGGTAGATTTACAACTATGGGAATGCATTGAAGAAGATTTTAAAGCCGATACGGTGGAGGCGAAGAAAAAAGATGCCAAAGCCAGGAGTAAAATTTGTCTGATGTGTTGTAAAGAGATGTACCCTAAAATTATGCATGTAACAACAGCGAGAGATACATGGCTGACGCTGCAACGCACTTATGCTGACGGTGGTCTTCAGCGGCGGCTTTATCTGCTAAGAAGACTCTTTAATGTCAAACTTACGATGTTCAACACGATGGAGGAATACTTGAACGAGATTCAGACCATTAGTCGGGCATTGGTGAGCATCAAAGCTGGTCTTACCGATGAATTCATAGGAATTATAATGCTGGCTGGTCTAACAGATGCATTCAACCCCCTGGTGATGACATTAGAGCATTCGAGTGCGCAGATTTCTACAGAAATTGTTATGGCGGCGTTGCTAAAGGAAGGTTTAAGAAAAGAAACTACTGAGGACGACTCTGCACTGCTGTCCAAGAGAGAGAAAACCAAGAAGGTGGTTATATGTCATCTCTGCAATAAGAAAGGACATTTCAAGTGGCAGTGTAAGGCTAGAAAACAGCCTGACGACACTAAGTGTAGTACTAGCGGTACTAACAATAAACAGTTTAGTAAACATACTGCCGGTCTGATAACAACAATGTCAGCAACTGTCGGCAGGAACGAGTGGATTATAGATTCCGGAGCTACATCGCATATGACGTCGGACAGGTACATCTTGGAAAACAAAGAAAGCGTGGATTTGAAAGTGTCAACTGCAAATAACGACAAGATTGTTTCCAAAGAAAAAGGAGATGTGTTTGCCATGGGGCGTTCCATAAGGTTTAATGATGTTCTGAATGTTCCAGGTTTGATGACAAATTTACTATCTGTAAGTAAATTGTGTAAAAAAGACTTTGTATTTGTTTTTGATAAGCATTCGTGTAAAGTTTTTAAGAAAGATGATGTAACTGTAGGTTGTAAACCGTATTTAACAGCCCACCTAAAACAAGGTTTATATGTTTTAGATATAGAAGCAGCAATGGTTCTTACGTCTTCTTCAGATACTTCAGTTACTGATGCTTATGAATTATGGCACAGAAGGTTAGGTCATCTGAGTAGGCCTTTGATGAAACAATTGAAAGGCTTAGCAGATGGACTATCGTATGGAGCTGAGAGCAAGGAACCATGTGAAGGTTGCTGCAAAGGGAAAGAGTGCGTCAAGAAATTTCCAAAACGGAAAGGTAAGCGAGCAAGTCAATTGCTTGAGTTAGTGCATTCGGATTTAGCTGGCCCAATGGAGGTGGAATCATTGGGAGGTAATAAATACTTTTTGATTTTCGTGGATGATTTTAGCCGAAAAACTTTTTCATATTTGCTGAAATCGAAAACCGAAGTATTGGCTATATTCAAGAAATTTAAAGCGCTAGTAGAAAACCAGACAGGCAAGAAAATCAAAAAGCTACGTACTGATAATGGCACTGAGTACGTCAATCGGGAGTTTGATGAATTTCTGGCAAAGCATGGCATACAGCATCAAAAGTCTGTGGCGTATACACCACAACAAAATGGAGTGGCTGAACGTACTATACGGACTGTTACTGAAAAAGCACGGTGTATGATACACGATGCTGGCCTGAGCAAAAAACTATGGGGAGAGGCTGTTGATTGCGCGGTGTACCTTAAAAATAGATCACCGACAATGGCGTTGAAGGACAAACTTCCTGAAGAGGCCTTTACAAACAAACGAGTCGACCTGTCACATTTGAGAGTATTCGGGTCCAGGGCTCAGGTTCTGATAAAAAGCCAGAATAGAAAAAAGTTTGATCCTAAAACAGTTAAGTAATAAGTTAAGTAATAGCTAAGGGCTATTCTCAGAAACCTGGAGTAGATTATTTTGAAACGTTTGCCCCAGTTGTGAAAATTTCATCGATTAGACTTCTATTTGCGCTGGCAGCTGAAAAGGACCTCAGCATTCATCACATAGATGTCACTACCGCTTTCCTTAATGGAGAAATACAAGAGGAGATTTATATGGAACAACCAGAATTATTCGTTCAAGGGGGAAAGCTTAAGCTTGCACACTTTGCGCTCAAAGTGTGCAAGCTTAAGAAAGCTTTATATGGCTTGAAACAAGCTGCGCGCTGTTGGAACGAAAAAATTCATGCCCATATTTTGAGGATGGGGTTTACCCGATCTAATTATGATCAATGTGTTTATACTAAGATTAAAGGGGGACTATTTTTAGCTATTGCACTTTATGTAGATGATTTTTATATCTTTACTAATAATGAAGTTGCAGTTAAAAGAGTAAAGGAGAAGATAGAAGGTTCTTTCAAAATTAAAGATCTCGGAGTAGCACGGGACTGTTTAGGTATGCGAATAGAGCGGAGTAAAGATGAGATCCGTCTTTCCCAGAAGGCATACGCGCTCAAGATCCTTGAGAAATACGGAATGCAAGACTGCAAATCAGTTAGCACACCGATTGAGACAAATCTTCATTTGAAACCTGGAGCTAAGAATGATGATATGTTGTATCAAGAAATTATTGGATCATTGATGTATCTGGCATGTTGTACTAGGCCGGATATATCATTTGCAGTGACAATGTTGAGTCAATTCAACACGTGCAATGATTCGACTCACATGGCAGCGTTGAAACGCGTTCTGAGGTACCTGAAGGGGACGGTGGAACTATCGCTGTGTTACAAAAAATGTAACAAACCTTTAGTTGCCTACGCAGACGCAGATTGGGGAAATGGACCTGACGCTAAGTCTTTTTCAGGTTATATCTTGATTTTCGGTGGTGCTGCAGTATCCTGGCAGTCTAGAAAGCAACGATGTGTAGCTTTAAGTACTGCTGAGGCTGAATATATTGCGATAAGTGAGGTGGCAAAAGAAGTTATTTCAGTTAAGGGTTTATATGCTGAACTGACGGACCGGACAGACACTATAACTATATTTAGTGATAGTCAGAGTGCCAGCAAGCTTGTGTATATGCCTGCTGTAGGTAATAAACGGTCTAAGCATATAAATATAAGATACCACTTTGTAAGAGAATTAGCAGAGCAAAGGGCAATTTGTATTTTATATTGTGAAACAACTCTTATGCCTGCAGACATCTTGACAAAGGGTGTTACCAGACAGAAACACCAGTTCTGCGTAAGACATTGTGGATTAAGTGGGGGTGTTCCAACATAGGTACTTAATACTAGGACCTATTTGGTTGATAATCTACAATGTGGTAGGTTACCTTAGTAACCTGTCGTTTATGCTTGACATCCGTCAGCAAAATTTTATTACTTTGTGTGTCCGCCTAGAGTTAAGTCGGAAGTAGAAACACTTTTATGTTTGTACCTTAGTATTCAATAAACAGTAACTACCAATCTACATATAGCCTCTATTTCTAACAGCACAATGAGTCCTCATCAACAACATGGTTGGCAACTCGTTAGTGATATCCCTGGTATTGGTAGCGGCTAAGGCTACGGTGACTGATTACCATCAGATGAGCCAAACTTTTGTGTCTGTCTGATAGTAAGCGGTTACCGTAGTCTACCGCTACCGCGTTGCCGTACCTTAGAGAAGTTGAGGATATGATGTACTGGCATTAAGACACCTACTCATCTAATACACTGGCAGAACAGCGACTTTTCTCAAAATAAGGTGGGCAACATGCCAGAAACAACTCGGGTATTTTGGCATTCCTAGGCCACCGTAGCTAACGAACAGCTTCACAACAAACTTATAAAATAAAATATCTGTAAGTGAACATCATGTAAGCGCTACGTTATTATGTATCCCGAGACTCTTACAATAAGGGGATTCTTCCGCTAAGCACCCAACGTGCTCGATAACAACAGGATTTCAACACAAAAAGTACGGCTATATTTAACAATGGCGGATAATATAAAGGGCACACAAACACAGCTACATATTTAGGGGTTGTTAAAAAAGACCTTTATTTTCATTCAAATTGTCCATTCATATTTCATATCATTACAAGTTCAATACATTCATCAATATCTTCATACATGGCCCCCGGTTCCGAGTAAATTTGTAAAGAGATGTATATGTAACAAGAATTGGAAAAGAGTGACATTCCAATGTCACTTGTCATATAATTATGGTCATGTATATGATCATGAGACGAATTAAAGCAAAACCCTAAAATATGACAGGATCCGTTCACTGAGCATATGATTCATCTATATATGTATATAAATGAATCCCTTTTACCGTTGGTTACGGCGCCATTACGCGTGAACGACTGAACGATTTCGCTAATTCTTTTTTTTGTATTGTTATTGTTTAAGAAAACTTAACAACCATAAATACTTTTCTAATGTTCTTCTTTGAGTTTATGGCGACAAGCTTATAAGACGGCTATTCTGCCAATGTCACGTGGTAGGTGAAGATAAGCGATGGAGACTGGTAGGTGGAAAAAAGAAGCCATTTATCTGAACAACAACACAAGAGAGTGTTTGTATGGTGTTATCTTAGTGCTTTTAACATAACTGTCAGACGTTTGACATACAATAGTTAAACAGGACAACGTAAAGATATATCAATAAATCTATGGGCCAACGTCTGTCGCGTTAGATATGGGTCAGATAGTTTATTATAAAAAGAGAGCATACGAATCACATCAATCCTATTTTATCTAGACTTTGATAGACTGTTTTATATACTTAGCTCTCTATTCTGTTCTATACTAAACCATATTGCCGAATTTCAGACTAAATCGACCATCATTAATAATTGAACATCTATGAATTCGTTTTCTGCCCGGGACTTTGACTGTGTAAGATTGGCATATACTTCAAGGATACTACGAACCCAATAAATAACCAAATCTCGTTACATTTTCGTACCTAGGTATATAAAAGAGAATAATACAAGAAGGTATTTTTTGGCATTTGTCATAAAATGGGGTGCTTTTCAGAATTTTTTCATAATAACTTAAAACACCAATTTTTCGTTAATTTCTCTGTATTATATTAAAATAATACGAAATTCAATGTTTACATATTTCTTGATTAATAGGTCTAGACCTATGCTTGCAAGGAAGCCGTGACCATAATTGGTCTACGGTAAACCAAAAATTAGGTACACTTAATTATGAGTAAGTGAGCCAAATCCTCCTGAACGTGTCGCGGTGTTTGTAGTTAAACTCCTCCGAAACGGCTTGACCGATTCTCATGAAATTTTGTGTGCATATTGGGTAGGTCTGAGAATCGGACAACATATATTTTTCAACCCCTAAATGTTAAGGGTAGTCCACCCCTTAAGTTTTTTGTCTACCCATGCTAATCCGGGGCGGGCAGCTCGTAATTATAGAAATACCATCTAGAGTTAACTTAAAATAATAAACCAGTTTCATAGTACATTCCAGCACCACCAAATATTTACATTAAAAGTCTTATCGATAAATGTTTGTTTTTGGTAAATAATGAGTCCCTTAGGAGCATCCTTATTTCAATTACTCTTGTCATACAATATTAAAACAGGTTAGCTTTTAGTTCTTTATAATAAAAATATATTAGAACAATGTTAGATCAAATTGAACGTTATTGATTGACACGACAATTAGTCGTAGTAAATAATGTAACTTGAACTGAATGGGAATATTTTTTATTCAGTTTAGGCCTATAAGGCACTAATGATGTTCTAATTTACCACCGGTTCGAAAAAAGCCTTCTGAGAAGAACCGGCAAGAGACTCAGTGCTGTCTCATTCCATATAAGCTTAATATAATAACTTAGTAGTAGTAGCGTAGTTTGAAATAAAATTCCTTTTAATATTGTTATTTACTTTCCTTGCAACAATAACTGGCTGATTTATAACTTAATATCCTAAAAAGGAGATAAAAGCATAAAGTTTGTTTGTTTCGTAAATCGAAGAACGATAAATAAACCCTAATCCCTAAACGGCAGATGCCGAAGAGCGATTCGGCGGGACTATGTTTTAAACATTTCCACTCCCACAATCCTTACGTAAGCTACCTCCACAAACATTTTATCTCAGTCTCTACATACATACCAATCGAGCACTGCCTTTAAAAAAAATAAAAAAATGGAACCACCCTACCTTAACACTGTAACTATCACGTTTATTGCTTCGCGTTCAGTTCAATTCCTTGTTTAAATTTGACAGATTTGACAGATATATTAGGCGCTAAAGCAGGTGTTTTTTTTTTAATTGAAGAAGCTTAGAGGTCGGTGTGCGTAAAGCCAGGGCGATCGTGTTTCGGGGTAATGTTTACGTGGTGCAGAAAAGGCGCGCGGCCCGGCTGGGGACTGTCGGCGATATAAGCAAGCCTCCATGCTTGGCGTTGCGCGCGCACTACTTTGTAGAACCTGCGTCGATTTTATTACGTAGGTGTAAGGGTTGTGTTAGCTTCAATTAATCTGTTGGCTGCAACGACCGATGAGGCCATTAGCATGAGGCCTTTGTCCGATTGGGGCTATGGCGTTTGCTCCTGATTTGGTTTCGGTTTTGAGATGGATTGAAATTGGGGCCCTTGATACAAAAAATATGTACAATACTTGAGAACGGATACTTTATAATTTCTCATTTATATCCTACTAATGAGATTAAGAATGATGAGAATAAGGATTTTAACAAAAAGGTTGAGAAACTTTTCTCAACCTTTTTGTTAAAATCCCAGCACATACAACTACCATGACTTTTAGAGTTGCATACCTGTGATGATATAGGATTTCAGAGCTCGTTGAGAAGTAGATAAAATAACATTACTTGTACCCTACCGTGCTACTAGCATAGAAACCTTTAAATAATCTTTAGCTTACACTGGCAGACAGCATAATATTTGAACTAGTTGCAGAGCAGAGTTCATGCCGGTTCTACTTAGATGTATTTTTGTTCTGAACCGGTGGTGAAGTAGACCTTCACAAGTGTATTATAAAGGCCGAAACTGAATAATTGATTTTTATTTTATGAAGAAAAGGTTGAATACCGCTGCATTAACTATCTCGACCCATATTACTGTGACTCACTGCCACACAATACACAACCTAATCAGTTGGACATAGAGAACTTTTTTAATTAAAAGCAAAACATTTTTTATAGCGGATTTAACAAGTAGTAGATCAGCTTGGAAAAAAGATTTATATTTATTTAAAAGACGCCTAGGATCAGTATTGCCATACAGCAGGGCAATGCCGCCAGCCTTCTTGGCGTCCTTTCCCCTTCCTCCCGCGTGACAACAATTTGGGACAAGTGTTTTTTTTATTTTTTATATTAGGTTAGTTTTAGTTTTAGATCATATTAGTATTGTCAAATATACATAAAGACGAATTAAAATATATGAAGTTATTAATAATATAATAATAATTAAGTGTTTAATAATTAAACGTGTATGTTTGACCTTAAACTAAGAGATGATGAAAAACTTACCACATTATGGGTTAACGAGGTGATGATGGATGATGCCGTGAATGAGCCTTTACGCTACTCGATGATCACTCCCGAATATACATACCTGAAAATACAAGAAAATTTATATATAGCCATATCAAGTAGTACCACAACTAATATAGGCCTTACTCACGAATGCAACACTTGTTTTTTTTACCATCAAGGTGGCACACAAGTATACGGCCCACCCGATGGTAAGCAGTCACCGTAGCCTATAGCCGCTAGCAAAAGGCATATCACTATCACGTTGCCAACCATGTTGTTGATGAGGACTCACTGTGCGAGCAGCATTAGTACTAGCGCAGCGTATCCTCGTGGAGCATTGGACATTACCGCAGAAACACAACACTACATCAAAGTAGTGTTATTTGACTGCGGTCTTCTGTAAGGTGACAACAATTTTAATGGGAACTCTGACGGTCGATCCCAATTCGCCCTACCTCTATAACTATTAAATACTGCCACGTCAGTCAAAACTGATGCCAAATAAATTTTGAGGCCTCCGATTTTACACATGCGAAATTGTATTTTGACAAAGCTTGAAACAGTTACGTGTTGACTTCAACTTTGAATGACGTTTCAGTATTTGCATGTCTCATAGGAACCATTGGCACTATCACTTAAGTTAAAGATATATTGTTGAACTTTATAGATAATCACCACACCTTTTTTTCTTATGGAAAATATAGTTTGACAACCTTGCTTTTATTTTTTTATTAGTTAGATAATAATAATCCAGTAATGCGACATAAATTGCATGGCAGACGTGCGTAGTCTCATCCCATAGCCCAGATATGGGATATCCATTAACAGTTCACCACAATAGCCCAATTATAGTTTTCCATCCCCATGAAATAGTCTCTGCACTCGGCGAGGATCATCCCCGGGTGCATCACTATACATTCCGGGGATGATACTCGCCACGTGTATCCCTTACTAAATATTAAAATTCTCGTACGGACTTCTACGTGTTGGATATATATCCCCACGCAAGCCTATTAGGCAGGTATCTGATGCTTTAATTCGTAACTTAGGCCTAATTTATTCTGGAAAAATAATGAAGGTTCACAGCATATAAAACCCATGAAATTGTGAGCAAAATTTTAAAGGTTAGTCTTTCACTGGTAGATAGCTGAAGCTAAAAGGCGTAACTAAGGCGACACTAATTTTGTTTAAAAATAATTAGGGTTCTGCGCAACAAATAAATAAACCCATGAAATTCTTAACAATAACCGATCGGCTGGACCGAATTGAACGGGACTTTCACTGACAGATTAATACTATAAAGCGTAACTGATGTTACTTGAAACTTTGTGCACAAAATTCAGTTTCACGCGTACGAAGTTGCGGGCACAGCTAGTGGGTAATAAGTTTATAACAATAAAAAATAAATACGAATAAACTTCATAGCACCGAAGTAAATTTCGGAGACTAAAGAAAAAAAATGTAGGTTGAAAGTTGAAGAATCCTACTAGCGCCATCTAGTGCCGGATTATTGTAATTCGTTATGTAACGGACCGCGCTTTTCCGGAAGCGTGGTGGAACGTGGTAGAACTAGGACATTGCTTTAACAAGTTTGCTGGAGCTCGCTTGATGGCGCACCATATCTTTATCTACACTAATTTATAAATAGCTTTTGTTTGTTAATTTAACTGTTAAATACTGGAACTACTGACCAGTACTGGTAGCAAGAATATCTTTCGACTATGTATTCGGAAACTTAACTCTGAAATTTTCAAACGAATTCTTAGTACCATTTTTCTCCTGGCTGTTAATTTTTCCATACAAATTATTCGAAAGTGATACCAATACGAAGTCGAAAGTTGTTCTTCGTTGTTCACACCACGAGCTTTACGGCAAAGGGAAACATCGTGAGAAACCAAAACTGTATACGTCTGAGAAGATATTCAAGGACGTATGTAGTGCCTAAGAGACGGCGATGAGCTCACCATCTGTCACGTTGGCACCAAATTATATTCGGTGGAAAGTGTTGCAACACCTCTCCCCACCCCTGCGGGGACCCTTATGGGAAGGCGTAAAGAAAGATTACTATTATTTTATTATAATTATTTATTAAAATAGAGCAAAAACTTAGTTTGACCATGAAATAAATTAAACTGTATTTTTTTTATATACCACTAAGGTGACAAACAAGCATACGGCCCGCCTGATGGTAAGCGGTTACCGCATAATTAATTGCCATAACTAAGCAAATAGAAATGACAGCAAACAATATAATGTTACGAGAAGGGAAGCTACTGCACCAATTTAATTAATTAAATATTTTGCTTCTCATCACGAGTAATTACGTTGGAATTTCATTACCCTACGCTTATATGAGTTTGATTAGTTGTATGGTGACAAGGATAGAGGGTTTAATATGGACTTTATTTCGTGTGTAGTTCGGTGTAGTTCGGAGTAGAGATTATAGAGCGCCTTTTCACCTGTCTTACGTTTTTAGGGTTCTGCACCCGATGGGGAACCAACGGGACTTTACTAGGCCTCGTAGACCGTCCGTGCATTTGTTACAGCGGGCTATATCTCATGATTCACAATGGATAGACAGTTGAAATTTTGACAGAATGTGTATTTCTGTTGCCGCTATAACAACAAATTATTAAAAAATAAAAGGACCCCTATTAAAAACGTGTTATTGGAAAGAAAAAATCTGACAACCATTATATAGTAAATTGAAAAAAAACTAATTTAGTATTACAAACTTATTTATCGCGGTTGGTGCAATAACTGAACGGCAGTGTTACAATTTTTTAATGAGTATTTCACTTGACTTCCTTTGTCGGTATCTAAGTACCATAAGTATGAATTTACAGAGAAATATTATACTCTTACTAAGCTCACAGGTACCGCGGTCCTTAAATTAGTATTATTCGGTATAGCTAGCGGCTTTAGGCTAGGGTACTGCTTACCATCACGTGGGGCGTACGGTTGTGTGCCACCTTAGCGGTATAAAAAATACTACCTGTCCTACCATCACAATAACAGATGGTCACAGTACACAGTACATCCAGTCTGACACGATGGGTAGTCATCACGCGGTACGTTCCTACTCCAATAATTAGCAACCTCAAGTAATTTTAAATAAGTAATAAAATTTGAAATTCCACTGATATTACAACTAAGGCTTGATTGTTCACGTTCGTAGACTTTACCCTAATTGGACACGTAATCCTTGTAAATGAGTAATATCATAAAGAGTATTAGGGCGCAAAACGATGTCTTGAAGAAAATTAGGCCTTACTTACAAAAAAGGTCGCACGGTTTCTGGGGCTGTTCAAATGCTGTGCTCTTTTGACTTCTAATTTAACAGACTTTAACAGACCCTCTTATGCTTATTAGCATATTATTATTCCTTAGCAATTTAAATGGGAAAACCCACGGAAAATCCCTACCTTTCTTTTTGAAAGCTCATGGTGGTTAATCACTATTCGCTTAGAAAACCTCATTGGTACAGGCCGGGGTTTCAACCTGGGCCCATCAGACGACCATCAGGCCGTTGCTTCAACCACAAGGCCACCACGGCTTTTGAAAGAAGAAATATCATTAATTTTCAATCTTCCAACGCTCACTTAATGTCCAAACCAACATAGCATTCCCTTTTTCACCTTTACAATCTTCACGCTAGTTGTTTTACGAATCTCTTCGTTACGGATTTAATCACCCTACCTATCTTAAGCATATATTTCTAAGCGACCGCATCCCAACTGCATTTACTTTTCTTCTATACTTCTTCTGACATACCTAGGATTCACTGCCGTATAATAAGTCTAGACACAAACAGTAGGTGTTAAGCTAACGTACATACAGCAATACAATCGATTGCTAATCCGATTATGGAAATAGACCGTCACCGTCGGCCGCCTTGTATAAAAAGGTTTTCTCGTCATCCAATCATCATCATAGACAGAAGCCAATGGAAACAAATAGTTGACTCAAAGCGTGGACCTCTCGTTGATGACCACGATCCTCAGTCATGAGGTTAACGTTTGTTTGCATTTCGAATATTGGTCGAAATTCGACCACGGACACTTTTGGACACTTTTGATATATTTTATTCTGGATTTTAGTCACTGTTCATCATTTTATTTTGTTCTTTTTTAAACTGTGTATCATGAAATTTATATAACCTTGTATATAAAGTAATATTCGCGGCTCATGTGTTTGATAACATACTAAATTTTATTGCAAATGCAAATGCCCTAAACATCTAACTGTGTGAAACCGCCCTTAGATCATCCTACAGTCAATAAACCTAATAATGTTCCTTTAGTGGAAAATAGTGAGCATTCAGAGGCAAATCCCGGCGGATCCATTTCTCTTCCCGTCCGTTTGGACGAAGACAAATGTGTAATTCTAGCAATATACGTATAATGTATCTGCTACGTCCATTTTAGGCATTACCTTCGTCTAATCTATCTCTTGTTGACAGATAGTGGGTATGAAGCTTTTAAGGCCTTGTGGTTGGACTGCTCAGGCGTATTCAAGTTTCATCACGTTTCTTTTCACCATAAAGCTCGTGGTGTGACTAATCACTGCACTTTTTTATACCATTAAGGTGGCAAACAAGCATACGGCCCACCTGATGGTAAGCGGTCACCATAGCCTATGGATGCTCGCAACACCAGGGGTATCACTCGCGCGTTGCCGACCCTTCAAAAATCTCTTCACACCCTTCTTGAAGAACCCCATGCTGTACTCTTTTGGGAAAACCACGGCGGGGAGTTCATTCCACAATTTGATCGTGCGCTCCTTTGGAACCGCGACCCTGACTTGCCAACCTGCACTTTTTAGAAAAACTCATTGATCCACTCCGGTTGGATTTGAACTTGTGTTACTAAAAAAGCAGGCAACGCCATCAAGTCGAATATATTTTACGATATTCCAATCCTCACTTAGATTTGACGAATTGCCCTTCACACGACCCTACCTAAGCCTTTTTGAAGCCTTTCTGTGACGACATTTGACGACAAGTTTGCCTTAATATACTTAGACACACGGGATGAAATCTTTTGACTAAGGGATTGAATTGTATACGCGTTTTTGAACGTACAAAAACTTAGGGTTGGCACCGCGCGAATGACTACGGTGACCGCTTACCATCAGGTGGGCCGTATGCTTGTTTGCCACCCTAGAAGTATAAAAAAAAGAAACTGCTTATTCTAAAAAGACAGTTGGTCTAGTTGTTAGTAGCTCTGACTGCTACGCTGCGGTTGCGGGTTCGCTCCCTGTATCAGGGTAAGCAAGCGATGAACATTAGTTTTTCAGCCTAGTTGTATTGTATATATATATTAGTCAGTATATGAAATAAATATTCTATCATTGGTCCAAACACAGTACCAACCATTTTTGTATAGGAATCAGATGACTTTGATTGTGGTCAAAATAATTATTTATTCACGCTTTTTGCCATTGTAGGTGTAAACTCGAAGTGTCTTTACGTTTCCTAAAAATAGCCTAGGGTGGGTTTTAATAAAAAAAAATTAGTTTTAAGCTGTACACTATTCAAACAGTAAACTAAATAAAACAATACGGTTCCCAAATTTATTCTGATGGGAGAGTCAACGAACAAACTGCTTTTGGGTAGGCCCACATGGATCATTATTAAAATATTCCCATACACAATATCATGCATTATGTAAGCCCAACAACCGTATAAACTGACGGACAAACAAATTGGATACACATGGAATAAGACGTGAGGAAATATATACCAGTTTTTGTATGTAGGTAAAATGCGCAATAATATGATTATATAAAGGTTAAGATATTTTGGCATTCATGAAGAATTTTACTATTAAAACCTAGTAGTAGTTATAATATGGCTTATACAATATATTGTTATGACTCGTTTTTTTCCCATTTATGCAATATTTAAGTAGATTGGACCAAGGAATCACGTTGTCCCATTCAAACTTTGCCCCCCTTTTTCACCCCCTTAGGGGTAGAATTTCGGAAAATCCTTTCTTATCGGTGTCTACGTCATACAACGTAAACAATCTCCAAGTGTCAGATCTCTACGATCAGCGGTTAAGCCTGTGCGTTGATCCGTCAGTCATTCAGGACAAAGCGTTTTATATCTATAGATATCCATGTTTTTTATACCACTAAGGTGGCATACAAGCATGCGGCCCGCCTGATGGTAAGCGGTTACCGTAGTCTATGGACGCTTGCAACACCAGGGGTATCACTTGCGCGTTGTCGACCCTTCGGAAATCTCTTCACATCCTTATTGAAGAACCCCTTGCTGTACTCCTAAAACCTTAGGTGCTACATGCTGTAATTATTGCTCCTTACTATCATAAACTATTTATTTGTACCTAAATTTTTTATCTAACACTTTTGCCAACACACCAATCGAAGCCTCCATCTTTTATAAACCCTTATCCTTTATGGAAATCGCTTTCAGCACATCGATGTTTTTGCGGGATAGAATTTTCCTGTCATTTTACTTTTCTGATATTTCCACGGAGGCATCGGAATTTTCTATTGTATTTTTGATGTGGGTATGTCAATAACCATATTATGAACACAACAGACAGAGCATTTTCTTGAGGCAAAGGTTACAGCGGTCAAAAACACTACGCGGATTTTTTTTGAGAGAATGATAACTTTATTACCTCAGTGATACCTCAGATTAAAATCATCTATCTATAAGTGACCACTTATCATTAGACGGGACTTACTTGCTTACCACTTTCGTTATTTGGCGTGCTGAAGTTGGATTAGCCACAGCATTTAGTTTCGCATATCATCAAACAGTATAAAGCTGTATGTTACAATTGTATACAAAATGTTGTTGTTAAAAATATCAAAAATTACGTAATTTGATGAAAAATTAACTTTTAATAGAATTTAACTAAAATTAGCAATTAATATTGAAATAACGTTCAATAAAACAAAAAATATTTTGTTCGATTAACCGCGCGATAAACGCGCAATGCAACTGTCAAAATATTAGTAGAATCTTACTATTTTCAAATTATATACCTCGATAACTATTTGTTTCAGCAAGTTAAGAGTTTGCGTGAAGCCTTCTCATAACACAAGCTTTCATTAAAAAATATGAATGTTCAACTCGTCTGTCGATAAAGTAAAGTTGAGCCGTGGCCTTCAATACTTCAGCTTAAATATATGATATTTTGATTATCATGAAAATTCTTTTAATAGAATTTCCCCAATTGTATCAGCCTCCGCGTGGACGCACCATTCAGATAAGGCTTTTATCCGTTAAACCCAAAACTCAATTAGTATAATCAGATTAAGACGCTTGATTGGGCTTTCTCATAAAAGCCGGAAATGGCCGCTAATACAATTACGTAAAAAAAACAAAGATTAACGAAGTTTTTGGCTCTTGGGGCCAGTAGAGGTAATTTTGACAACCTTTATTAAATTATTATATTACCATAATATCCGAAACAGGTAATTCACATTCTCAAAAACCTTTTAATGTTGATATTGGTTAAAATTGTAATTGATTGCTACATGGCGGTCGTGCCCAGCATGTTTTTTTTAATACCACTAAGGTGGCAAACAGGTACTATAAGGTTCGGCAACGCGCGAGTGATACCACAGGTGTTTCAAGCGTCCATAGGCTACGGTAGCCGCTTACCATCAGGCGGGCCGTATGCTTATTAGACTTAACTAAGCTATTCTTAATAATGAACTAAGCTAACAGAACCGTTCAGTTCAATCCGAACCCTAATACAATCCGAAATATTTCATGAAAGTTACATTAAAATAACCTCAAACCGCCTGAAGGTTTCACTTTAAATCCGACTACATTAAATCATTTGCATAGAAATAACCTTAATCATAAAGTTGTTAGAATAGCTACGAAGTTCCGAACGGAATACGGTTATTAGCTACGCTGGCTACGCCGTAGCGCTACGTAATATACTTCGTCCCACGTGCTGAAAGGATCAAGGAACTTCGGAACTTAGGAGTTACTGACTGGGAGGTAGAGTTTCGTAACAGTTATACCAGCTCTGAAGAGGACAATCGATATTGAAATACTGTTATTTCAAGTATTATAAATAATCTAGCTGGGCCCGCGACTTCGTACACGTGGAATTAATGTTGACAATTTCATGAGTTTAATTTTTTGTTCGGAACCCATATTATGTTTCCAAATTGAAAGCAACCTAAGTTACGCCTTATAGCATCAACTATCTGCCAGTGAAGTCCCGTTCAAATCAGTCCAGCCATTCAGATTTTGTTCACAATTTCATAAGTTTTTTTTGTCGCGCCGAACCATAATTACTTTTCCAAAATTATATTATCCTAAATTACGTCCAGTAAAATCAACTATCATCCAGTGAAAGTCCCGTCCAAAGTGGTACAGCCGTTTCGGAGATACCCAGAACAAACAGACAGATAGAAAGACAGACTAATATTTGCGTGTGTGGTGCCTGTGATTACCGCAGGTCCCTTATGATGTAATGTAAACCTACACGGTAATTTTAAAGTGACGCGTTTACACCGCAACATCACACTCGCTGAAGCTTAGTGTAAAACTTTCCCGCGAGGCCTCACACACCAACTGGAATAACTTCCCAACTTGTGGGTGTTATAGTGAAGCTTCTTACTAATTTCTTCGTAATTTTGTTGGCATTCTTCTATTTGTATTACCACCTACATAATTCATTGTTGTCTAAACTCTATACAAACATAATTGAAGTGTCTGTTTGTAAGCTCAAAATGAGTGTTTTACTAATTCAAATGAAATTATATACGGCACTACAACAAAAACCCAAAAATATTTTGTCTGTTTGTTTGTTCTGAGTAATTTACGAAACGGCTAGACCGATTTGAACAAAATTTTCACTAGCATATAGCTGATATTATAAGGCCTAATTTAGCGATACAAAACAAAAAAAAATTATTCAAACACAATATTTGACTTTTCAAAAAGTTGGTCAACGAGTCAACCAGCAAAAAATTGAAAACAACAATTTGAAATTTAGTTACATTTATTTAAAAAAAAAACAACGTCCAATCCTTCATTGACCTCCATTAAAAGCGATGATTTAATTTCCTTTCACTCCTCTCTCATATTCATTTATAACAACGCTCTTGAAACCATAATTGTAGACTTTAGACTGCTATCCATTGCTACATCTATATATTGTGATAACACACAATGTGTGAAAAATCGGATCCAACCAGCGATAAATTGTATGTGTTACAATACATAAAGACATCAGTACTACACATAACTAACGCGAATAAGATTTAAAAGATCTGGTTACGTTTGCTTCTGAAGATTTTGTTTAGTTTAAAATAATCTAAAACATATAATTTGTAACAACGTTCTAAAATATTTGGTCACGGTAATGGAAGAAGAAAACTTTCTTATGTATAGGTGATTTCACTACACACTATTCAAAAAAGAAAATTTCACACAACGTCCAAAAGAAAAAAAAAGTCATAAAAATTCGCAAATGTATAATAATGGCATTTAAAATATATCGCATTACTAAAATATATTCTTGCGTTGCGGTACTGTTTATGTTTATGTACTGCCACACCACTGTCGATCGAGATGATAAGGGGTTGGGTATATCCCACGCTAAAGCAAATTGCCATTACATTGATATAATATTTACGCTGTGTGGGTAAATTTTGCTGTGTATAAACGAGTTACTTATAGTTTTAACTGTTTACTGTTTACAATCTATACTAATATTATAAAGAGGAAAGATTTGTATCTGTGTATGTATTGAATAGGCTCCGAAACTACTGGACCGATTTCAAAAATTCTTTCACCGTTAGAAAGCTACATCATCACTGAGTAACATAGGCTATATATTATACTAGCTTCCCGCCCCGGCTTTGCACGGGTAGACAAAATATTTGATATAAATGTCTACCCGTGCGAAGCTGGAACGGGCCGCTAGTATATTATATGTGTAAAAAGGCTACTGATCATATAAAAATGTAATTAAAAAAAATACAAATAAATATTGGAATGCTCTTAAATCAAACAATGATTTGATGAACCGTATACTTTATTAATTTAAATATAGAATTAATTAAAAATCAATAATACTTCGACGCAAGCCCTATGGAGAATTGTGTTTAAGTAGGTACTCTTTGGATTTAAATTAAATAAACTTAGAATAATAATTTTGTTTATTTCCAGATTGGAAGGCCTTGATCACAGGGCTTTTTGGTTTTTTCTTTTTAACTGTAATCGCCATCAATGTCCAGCTGAGTATTTCTACGTATATCCTTAAAAGAATCCAACCCACAATTATAAGCTACATAATACTCATCGACAACGGTATCCTGACCCGCAAGGATAGCCCATCCAAACACATATTATTGGCATGAAATCTTTTACGCGATACATTGAATGGATTCAGGTGTTACTTTGCTGTGTTAAATATTTAAGGATATAACATTGTTTATTTACCTTCGAGAGGTAAACTTTGTTTTATTAATAACTTTCTGTTATTAATGGCTTATAAACGGTTTTAATTTAAGCAAAATAAATATATGACATTGACATCGACATTGAAAGTAGGCTGAAGGCGCGACCGAAATGATAAAACTTAATCGACCTAAAACACTTGACCTAGAACAGCGGTTAGGTAGGTTACGTATACCTAATAAGCATGTAAAGTACCTACATATATTACACGTAAACATTCCGTTGATATGTAATGTATTTTTTTGTACCACTAAGGTGGCACACAAGCATACGGCCCACCTGATGGTAAGCAGTCACCGTAGCCTTTAGCCACGAGCAATACCAGGGGTATCACTAACAGGTTGCCAACCATGTTGTTGATGACGACTCACTGTGCTAGCAGCATTACTAATAGCCCAGCGTATCCTCGTGGAGCACTGGCAACCTTACTTACCGCAGAAACACTACATCAAGTAGTGTTATTTCACTGTGGTCTTCTGTAAGGTGGAGGTACAGTCCCCAGTCGGGCGGCTCCAATTTAAATGAGAAAACCCACGGGAAAGCCCTACCTCTCTGAATATATAATACAGATTATTTAATGTATTAAACTGTCAGCATCTTTCTTTATACCACTACGATGGCACCAGCATACGGCCCACCTGACGGTAAGCAGTCACCGTAGCTTATAGCAATATCGGGGATATGATTAACGCGTTGCAAGGCTCTTTGTAAATTTGTGTTAAGGCTTTGCTTAGCAGTTTCGTTCCAATATAATGGGAAAGTACGATTTGATTCGCATTATTTCTGAAATGCGAAATGCAAAGAAAACTTTTTCTAATGAAACCGTGTATTTATCAATAGAAAATCTGCGTACACAATTCTTTTGAACGCAAACTCTGACATAAAGAAAACTAAACAAACTCCGCAACTTTTCTCATTACGAAAAGTTGCTGATTAGTTTCCCAAATACCTGCCGTGGGATAACGGACGATTATGGAGCTTGAGCGACGCTTCATTACACACACGATAAATAAATAAATCGGTCGACAATCTTCTATCTTCTTCTAACATGTAAAAATAACGTGCAACAGTGTTTATAGCAAAATTCCTCCAAAACGGCTTAATCGGTTTTTATGTTTTATGTATTTTCGGTAGGTCTGAGAATAGTACTATTTTTCATACCCCTATGTGATAAGGGTGGTATACTATTATTTTTTTGGACAAAAATATAAAATAAATAATTTATATGGCAAAACAAAGTTTGTTGGGGCAGCTAGCAAATATATAATACTAGACTAGCTACCCGCCCCGGCTTCGCACAGGTGGTGTGTCCGTTACGCCTTAAAAATTTAATTGCGGTAACCCTTAATTTTAGTGCTGGTCAAGGAGGTTAAATGTTTTTTTTTAATAAAAACTACAGCTTAATTTTAAATTATCTTATAAAATAATATGATATCAATTTTAGTTTTAAATCCGGACGCGTACCTTCATGTAAAATATGAAGATTCACTAAAGATATGCGGAACATTATGCATTCACGACCGAGGACTGAGTTAGCACGGAATGCAAATAAGTACTGGCGGATGACACAATCCAGCTCCTGAACTAAAGGCTAGAATCAACGGCGTTCTTTGAGGTATTTTTAAAGCTCAACCCCTAAAGGCGTAAAATGGGAAAATATACGTTACCGCGAGCGAAGCCGTGGGAGAAGTGTGATATATTATATTCTTCTCCAATAGAACTGTTAGTCCCAGTAACATGTCAAGTAAAGTTATAGTAACTAGCTGAACTGTAGTAACGACTGTTCCGTAGTTCAGGTACTCGAAAACAGAATACTATATCACGGGGTCAAACTTACCTGCAAGAGGTACGTTAGAGAACTTTGTTTGACAAAAAGTATCGTTACAAATTAATATATGTAGATTGCCTTTACCCAATAGGGGTATGTACTTACATGAAATTTATTACCTATAAAAATAAGTCGTAAAATTTAAGGCTTTTAAATTTACTATTTTATTATATTTTTATATCGATTGCCCTGAGTCGGAATAAATAAAAGATGATTGATAAAATTAAATGGTGAAATATAAAATAGAATTTCTAACATTTTACACATTTATAAGTAGTTTAATCTAGAAGTTTAGACTGTCTACGATGTAGGTACTGTTATATTATGTAATAAAATGTATTAGAATGTAAATAATAACAATGTATTTTTTTACTTTACTTTAAGGTGTGTGCAAGAAATGTGATAGTAAAAAAAATATGCGCTGATTCACTGTCGCAATCAAAACAACACTAGTTTTAACAAGCTACCGGCTCTAACGAGCTAAGCTATAATTGTATAGTATTCAGGTTAAAACTATACAAAGCCAGTGAATTATCTTCGACAACATTTACAATCAAGTAGATTCATCTTCTCCTATATATCTATCTTCACCATATGTATCTTTATATGAAAAGGCAACCGTTACTGACTGACATAATCAACACACGGCCCAAACCATTGCGCTGAAATTTGGCAGATAGGTATTATGTTGTAGGTAAGAATTTTCCATAATTCAACCCCTAAGGGGATGGAACGCGAGTCCAAATTTGATGTGGAGAAACAAGATTTTTTTTTTCTATTCGAAACTTCACAAAAGTACTTCTGTAAATAAATAAGCAAACACGCTATTCAGGCTTTTTCAAAATTCGTCCCCTAATGGCTTAGAGTGAGTAACAAGTTACCTCGAATTTAATGCGAGCGAAGCCCCAGACATAAGATAGTTTTATATAAACTTTCTCTCTCACCAGTAAACTAATTAATATTGTCTTTATAAAGTAGAAGTTTTAACAGTAACAAACACTTGTCACTTATGTTACAAACTTTGATTAGTTTTGTTTCATTAGTACTAAAAATAATTTAGTAAATATATATAAATAAATATAAAGAATTAATTAAAATATATTTTGCTCATCTCAATCTAAATTATGTTTATTTCAGCCACAGTACGGTCCAATTATCGATTGATTTTCAAATCAAAGTCCTTTTTAATTAAAAATAACTCAAGCACCAAACTGTTTGATGAGTGTCGAAAATGTTTCTCAAATACAAATTAAATCTTTAATTGGTCTGTCATTTGACGCCAGCGGACGAAAGATCAAATAGGGCACCCTCTAATTTACATATAAAATTTCTTGGAGCGCTACGTTTTACTACAATTAAATATTTTGTTACTGAAATGAATCCAATAAAACCTTTCAAGAGCTAATGTTGTGGAGTGGATATTTAAGTAATAAATAAATAATAAATACAAATATACACACACGCACACACACACACACACACACACACACTTATGATTAAAATAATATATCAGATAAATAAAATAACTTTGTATTAAGTTCTACTTATAGTATTGTGTAAGTTAGATAAGGAAGAGCGGAGTACTCTGTCACAGGTGTCTCATGATACTTAAAAGGGTGCTCCAACAACTTGTTTGTAACATTTGGCTTTTTACACAATAAAATGTTTCTATTTCTACATTTCCAATGGTAATTATAAATTAAATTCCAAAGATGATTGGGTATTCTTTTCTTTTATAAATAATAAGAAGTTAAGTTACGTTTGACAACTAACACACATTGATTTATATATTAGGACTTGCTGACCCGGCAAACATTGTTTTACCATATAAATTGCTTATATTATATTAAAAATATTGTGTGGGCACCCTTATAACTTTAGGGGTAGGAAAAATAGTTTACGTACTATTCTCAGACTAACCGAATCAACACAAAAAATCATAAAAATCTGTCTTGCCGTTTCGGAGGATTTTTGTTACAAACACTGTTACACGAGATTTATTATAGAGAGATTTAATATATATATTAGAAGATTGGTCAAACGGCTCCATTGACTAAGAAATCCCACTTTGCTTTGAGGCAAAATTATTAATACTTTCAAAAGACCCTTTTTAGGCAGAACGTAAGTAAATATTTATTCTTTTAATTTACAAAGCTATTAAGTCGCGTAACGGCTAATTGCCTACAATTTACTATGGTACATGGAATCACGTTTTATAAGCTTGCAGTAACATACTCAAGTAGTAGATTGTGAGGTTTCCAGCAATTAATTTGCTTTCCATGTTAACCTTTGCGTTTTTGTGTGGAAAATTGTGTGTTACTATAAATAGTGACTAATTTAATAGTGAAAATGAAGTATTTTTAACCATTTTAATACTGTTTATAGCTTACAAACATAACTTTTCTAAAAATAGATTTGGCGATTTGGGATTTCCCGTGGATTATCCCATTTAAATTGGAGCCGCCCGACTGGGGACTATACCTCCGCCTTACAGAAGACCGCAGTGAAATAACACTACCTGATGTAGTGTTGTGTTTCTGCGGTAAGTAAGGTTGCCAGTGTTCCACGAAGATACGCTGGGCTAGTAGTATTGCTGCTAGCACAGTGAGTCCTCATCAACAACATGGTTGGCACCCCGTTAGTGATACCCCTGGTATTGCTAGTGGCTATAAGCTACGGTGACTGCTTACCATCAGGTGAGCCGTATGCTAGTGTGCCAAATTAGATGTATAAAAAAAAGGGCAGGTTTGAAAATACTGGGTGTTTTTAACGCCTCTGCCTTCCCCTTCGGGGACCCTAGCGGGAAAGCTTGAAGATAGATATTTATCGGTCATTTAGATAAGTTATTTTATAGCGTAAGAGAAATCATGTGGGAATTAATGTGATCATTATGTAATCGAGTCATATATATTTATGTACCTTTGATATTATATGTTTAATTACTTTACTAATGCGATTTTTGAAGGGTCGGCAACGCGCGAGTGGTTCCCCCGGTGTTGCAAGCGTCCATAGGCTGCGGTAACCGCTTACCATCAGGCGGGCCGTATGCTTGTTTGCCAGCTTAGTAGAATAAAAAAAAAATACAGATGTCTAAAGGTCTATGTGTACAGGAAAAAGTAACGAACAGATCGATACCTGAAATTACTTTCGCACAGTTATAATATTCCAAAGGATACTAATATAAAAACGGGCATGCATAAGTCGCATATGACGTGTAACATCAGACGACTCTACCTCTTATTTGTCAAGACTTAAAAGTCTAGCGTGATGCTATGTATGTTTGTTTATATGTCTAGAAGAATTTTGTTACAAATTGTTATGTCATGATTGTTACATGAAAAAAAAACAAGAAACTCAGTGCTTTCTTGCCGGTTCTTCTCAGGTGGCTTTTTTTCCGAACCGGTGGTAATTTAGACCTTCATAAGTGTCTTATTAGGGCCTAAACTGAATAAATGATTTTTTTGATTTGATAGATTGATGTAATTTACTCAAGTATCGACTCATCATTCTCGTAATGTCAACATAAAAATCTACAACTTCCAAAGCAAATTACAGCAATCACTTTTTTCATTCCCATACCCTTCTGATAAGCCGACAGCCGGGAATCGAATTTTACCGTAATTTGTTTACAGTACCGCTCGCCGACACCTGACAGCCAGTCATTATCGGAAACATTAATTACAGCGAGGTTTATTTTCATATTTTATTTTACTCAAAGCTACTCATAAAAGCAGAGTTTATTAAAAGAAAAGAGCACTTGAATGACTGTGGAATCCATTACTGCCCCCCGACGCAATAGCAGGGTGTTATAAGTTTATCGTGTGTATTTGTGTGTCTGTATTTGGAAGATTGAGTAATGTTTTTATTTTTATATGTACATATATATTATTTAATATGTGTGTTAGTTACACCTTAATGAGATGCAAAATAAGAGCTAAGTAAATACGTGTCACGCGACTTATTTTTAGAAAATATATAAAAATCTGTGCCCAGTGGATAAATAGTTTTGTATCTATCTTTTCACTTTTAAACATACCGTGAAATTCAATCATTATCAGTTCAGTAATAAATAATTAACAACAACCTAAAGATTGTTTAAGCTAAACAGTAAACATAATATTAACGATGCTTAAAACACAAACAAATTAGCACAACGCGTACCAAGAGGACACAATCACCAATTACGAGAAACCTCGAACCGACTAATTGATACACCGCATTCTAGTAGGGAAGTGTTCCAGTGAGACGAATATTCTAGTACACTACTAGGGTATTGAAGGACAACAGTAATTGCAGCTATTTCTGTTGCCCGAGCAAGAATAATTTGCGACTGCGTAATCGTATCGCTTTCGACTATTTTTGTATGGGAAAATGAACAGCGCTATGGCGGCGAAAAGTGGAACTAATAATTCGTATGAACATTTTGAGAATAACGTTTTCGAATTAGATATTCTTGCTACTACTAAAAGTAATTATTTATTATTTATACAGGGACGAAAGAGATATATCTTACAAAAATATTTGTGATTATATCTGCAATAATTCGGTTGAAGCTGTGAATTTTTTCGTTGAAGTCATTAAAGATGTCGTAGAAATATTTTGGACCACGCCAGTTTTTATTTTTAAATTTTGTAAGTCAATTTCACCCTTTTATATTCGAATATTGGAGTTAAAAGTACCCTAATATAACTACTTTATATTATAGTCCAAGTTCCTGCCAATTTTCATTAGAAATCTAGTATTGCTAGTATAAAGTTACGCTGACCGCTTACCATCAGGTGTACGTTTACAGGGTTGTTCCCAGACCTTCAAAATTGTATTCCCACCACCTCCACGGGTTTTATTTAGGTATACAAATGTATTCCCAGGACATCCACGCTATAATAGTACAGTCAACATGAAAAGGTTTTTAAGATTAAATGATAAATCGCACTTTTTGTTTTAGGCTCTTGTTAATTGAAAATAGCTTGCTATTTTTGTTTTATTCATGCGATGCGACACGACACGACACAGCGCTCAATCCTAAGTTGTGACTAACCAAAATACGTAATAGGTGTAATAACTGACAGCATATCCTTTGCAGTATGCACCAGTATCATCACACGCTCATTTACAAGCCGCGGTAATAAGTTTTTAAGGCCACATGTTATGGTACGCATAATTTTTCCGCGTCTAAAAAGCCCTTTCCCATTCGCTTTTATACATCTCTGTTTTATTGCCAGCTTATGCTTTGAATGCTTTATTCCTGTGTATTTTGTTCAGTAAGTGGATTGAGGCGTTCCTTGTGTGTACAGGCACACGAAAAAAGGCTGAGCTAAATATTTGTTGGTTTTTGTGTTTGAACAACCGAGATAAGTAACGTGGTGTGAACAGTAATAATGATTACGCGTAAAATAAAACATCAGATACAGTGAGCGTTTTATATAGTTTTTTTTATTCTGTAGCAAGAGATGAATTGAAACTAACTTGTATTCTCTCAATTCTTTACAAATGTAGCCAACCTTCAAAAAACTTTTCCAGAATATATTAGGTCCTTACATATGAAATTGGCGTTTTGTATGGGAGGAACAAAAAGTCGAATATTTTTTAATATAATATATTTAATTAATCAAAGTATGAACCATTATTTTCTATGCACTTTTGCCATCTCATAGGTAGTTCATTGATCCCTTTACTAAAAAAACCAGTCGGACGGGAATCAATAAAATCTTTGAAGGCGATTTGGACTGCCCCATCGGAGTTGAATTTTTTCCCTTGCAAGAAGTTATCCAAATTTCGAAAAAAATGGTAATCTGTTGGAGCAAGGTCCGGGGAGTACGGAGGATGTCTTAGACTTTCCAATTGAAGCTCTTCTAATTTAGTAGCCGTCTGTAGCGCAGTGTGTGGTCTAGCGTTGTCGTGAAGCAGCAGTGGCGTGGAGCGATTGACCAGCCTAGGTGGTTTAGCCGATAGCTTTTCCATCATGGTTTGCAATTCCTGACAATAGACATCAGCCGTAATAGTCTGGCCAGATTTGAAAAAACTGTAATGAACAATACCGGCACTAGTCCACCAAACGCTTACAAGTAACTTTTTTGGGGTTAATTTTCGCTTGGGGCAGGATTTGGCTGGCTGGCCAGGATCTAACCATTGCGCTGAGCGCTTCCGATTATCGTAAAGAACCCATTTTTCATCACAGGTAATGATTCGGTTTAAAATACCTTCATTATTGTGCCGGTTTAGTAATGTAACGCAGCAGTCGACGCGCGTTTGCCGGTTTGTTTCAGTCAATTCGTGAGGTACCCACCTTTCAAGCTTTTTAATCTTCCCAATTTGCTTCAAGTGAATTAAAACAGTTTTATCACTAACATTGCAGCCTGCAGCTAACTCGGACGTGGTTTGCGATGGATCCGCTTCCACAATAGCCTTCAACTCTTCATTATCAACTTGAGTCTCAGGCCGTCCACGGGGCTTGTTCTGCAGGTCGAAATTTCCAGAACGAAAACGTTGGAACCAAAAACGAACTGTGTTTTCTTTTGCAACACGACCGCCATACACATCATTCACCCTTCGAGTTGTTTCCGCAGCACTAGTGCCACGGCGGAACTCGTACTCGTAAATAATGCGATATTTAAGGTTTTCCATTTTGTAAAATGAGTGACGCAAACAGAAAAAAACAGAAGAAAAAAAACAAATGAATGACGATCATCGAAGCACAAATACATGAGTCTATAGCTGTACAAATTTGAATTTGGAATTCCTTACCAAAGAGGAGAAATTCGTGATTAAAGTGGCCAGTACGAAAAACGCCAATTTCATATGTAAGGACCTAATATTATAATTGTCCATCAAGGAAAGCGTCCATAATTCGTATTAAAACCGATTAGAGACACTAGTGAATGAAAGTATAAACTTACGTCACACTTTCACCTCAGAGTAGATAATGGTGATAATTCTATTGTGTATAAGAAATCATTAAACTTAAAGTATTGCCATCCTTATTTAACCCCGCACATGAGATAGGGATAGGATAAGACTTTTAGTTCTGTGAAATTACAATACAATACAACTGCACTTTATTGCACACCACAAAGTAAAATTACGTGTAACAGAAATAGGCAGATACAGAGAAGTATAAAAAGCAATTAGAGAAAATGTTTTTTTATTAAAAAGTGCCCAACCTTGCATTCACTGGTATGTCCGATTACAAGTCTAATAAATCTATTCCCAAAACTAATTTCATAGTTCAGGTTGCAACAGATAAACTCATGTTGGGGTCAATGACATTATTACCGGATGACACTTCTACAAGCAATGCACCTTTGACCTGAGGTTTGACCTCACTTGCCCCTCTACAAGAGTGACGTCGAGAAATACGTCATCACTCCAGCTAAGGAAACTGACACGGGCCCGCCTTGCAAGCGATGTGTTCCAACTAATCGTGGAACACTTTGCTACCAGCGTAACTATTGGCGACAGCAAATACTTTTTAGAGTTTTCATTAGTTTATATTCAAATTCAAAATTATTCGTGATAATTGATTTTTACATACTTTTGTTTTTTGTCTCTTTATTTTGTCGTCGTCAAAAAGTAGTCGTTTAAGAGTGAGCGTAATATATTGTGCGCTGTAAATAATCCCCTTTCCTTCAACATCACACCCCGTAGTCCTCGTTACGCATTACCATTATCATCCTTTTCAGTAACAGTCAGGTATACTAGACCAGCAGTCTCGTCGGATGTTGTACTAGCTTTTGCTCGCGGCTTCGGAGGCGTGATAGAGTGAATAAGTCAACTTCCTATTTTACGCCCTAGGGGTGGAATTTACAAAAATCTTGAAATATGATTTTTTTAAACGGAAAGGCCAAATACAAAGTTTCATGCGTTCAACTCCAAAAATGACGGATTTTCATAGAATCTTTCATCCCCTATTTTTCCCCTAGAGGTAGTATTTCCACAAACCCTACCTTAGTTGCCAACGTCATAATGGCTATCTAATGTACATTTTTCAAGTCTCTAACCACAGCCGTGCAGGCTGTGCGTTGGTGTGTCAGTCAGTCAATCAGTCAGTTTTTTCTTTCATACATTTAATAATATAGATCATTATACAAGTACGTATATTCAAGTCTTTAAATTCCTTTCGATCACATTGTAAACTCCTTCGTACAAGACCGAATGCTAATGAGTCTCAACCTTAGATACAGCATCTTGCAGCCCACAGCAAACTTAATCAGAACAAATTACGGGCGAGATAATTACGGCCATTAATATCTCCTACTGTACTGTGCGCGCAACAAAACTAATTAATTAAGATTTACTTCCATCCCAATGTTCACTAATGCTCTTGCGCCGAATTTGTAATCATTTTGCTAGTTAATTCAGGAATGTATAGCGTACTATGTAGCGTCGACGGGTATATTGCATCAGCACGATAAGGATTAAAAAATACTAGAAAATTATTTACTGAATCACAAGCAGTGTCTCAACTTTAAACATAAGATAGCCGTCGACGCTTCATAGTACTCTATACATTCTTGAATATTTGAATCCTTTTTTCCCGGGATAAAAAACTGCAGTACTTATGTATGTGATGACAAAAGGCGTCCTTATGTTTTTTTTGCATCCGAAAACTTCCCTAAATAGGGAAGTTTTCGGATAAATATCCGGTGAATGGACTTATTCGCAGTTTTAAAAACTAAACCCTTTTTTTTCACAGTAATTTGACACATCACTGGCAGCATTACTACTACTATTACTACTAGTATCGTCATGGAGCACTGGTAACCTTACTTACTACAGAAACACAAAACTACATCAAGTAGTGTTATTGCACTGCGGTCTTCTGTAAGGTAGAAGTACTGTCCCCAGTCGGGCGGCTCCAATTAAAATGGGAAAACCCACGGGAAATTTATTTTAAGGGTGAATAATGTATGTAAATACAAGCAATATTATTAGTCTCTACTACTCACATAAAATATGTTAATTGTCTCAAAACAGTACCTTTAAAAAGATTTAAGTATTCACTCAACTCTGGAGTGATTTCTCAACTTTGATATAATCACGTTCATTCCGTAGCACTGTGCTACGCCGCGTGAATTTTACGTAGCAATTTTGTACCTGCGATTTTAAAAAGAAATAGTTTAACATCTGTTTAATAATACATACACGTGTATTGCCACGTTCTTTATAACGTCGTGCAGTCATCGAATAGAATGACTTATATAATCACGCCCAGTCCCTTTAGGGGTAAACAGAGAGTAACGAACGCCAGTTTAGTCCTTACTTACACATCTATTTTAATCATTTTACATTCATTCAATACTCTCCTTTGGTTGGTAGCAGACTTATATTATAACTAGTTTTTCCACGCGACCTCGCCCGCGTAGCAATATAGTATATATGCTATTACCCGTTTTACCGTAGGAATGAAGCATTTTCCAGATTTGATGTTAATCAGCGATAATGTCGGCTTCTAATGGTAAAATATATTTTCAAATCGATCCAGTAGTTTCTGAGCCTATTCAATACAAACAAACAATCTAATCTTTCCTCTTTATGATATTATTGTAGATTTATATCCTTTACTCTAACAACATAATGTAATAAGCTTCCATTTACAAAAGGCAGCAAATATGAAGTAGAATAGGGCAGACCATTCGTAAATGTACTCAGAATGTTGCCTGTTTAAATCGACAAACTATCTTGAGTCATTCAATGCGATTATTGTGTTCTGTCGTTACAATTCCAGTTTGGATGTACATTACGCTATCGGTACACAATGCACGCTGCATTTGCCAGCTTAAGGCCGTCTATATGTGCCTGCTGGGTTTTAGATAGTGAGATTATCGTTTTCGCGAGCGAGGTGATCATGCTAAGGTGCCATAAAGAGATCTACCACAGCCCCCACTGTTCTAGTCCGAGACTTGTATATTATGCTAGCTTTTACCTGTGGCGTCGCCCGCATTGTTCTACTATCCCTCGGGAACCACACAGTTTTCTGGGATAAAAAGTATCCTATATGTTAATCCAGCTTATAAGCTACATCCATTACGAATATCATACATATTCATTCAGCCATTGAGGTGTGAAGAGTACGCTAGCTTGTATACACTTTATAATACATTTTTTTATTACACGAATGTTCACCATCTCCTCCAACAGTCTGATCTTGAAAGATAATCCACAAACAGATATAGCGACCTCTACATAATAATAAAATTGTCTTGTACAATAATTTCTCCAGACACAAGTCCCGTTCATTTATCATCCAAGGCCAGAGAAATGGAGGTGTGATCTGATCTATTGTGTCAGACTTAGAACAAAAGGCACAAAGAAATGTTGGCCCACTCTATCATACAAATAAAAGAAAATTAGGCAGAATTTTGTCATGAATTCTAGGTCAATATGCGTCATATAAAGTTGGGCATCGCATACATTTTAGGTAATATCCAAAAGTAAATTATGATTTTCATTAGACAACAAGTTTAGAGACCGAGACACACGACCGAAAAATATTAAAAGAAAACGTGCGAGTCATAAGTTATGTTTCATAAATATAGGTTTGAAATGATCTAGAATAAAATTAGTAAATATAAAAAAGCAATATGAAGAATAACTTATGTCACTCCTACAAATTATTGATAAGCTAAATATGAAAACTTCACGTCTGTTGTGTACTGACAGTGTACTGTAAAATACTGGTGTCCCGGACGAGTCATCTGTTATAGAAATTCTCTTAACCAAGAGAGTCAGATCTACTTCAGTAACTCATCATTCTCCTGCCCTTATCCCATATTATTTGGGGTCGGCGCAATATGTTTTTCTCCTCCATCCTTCTCTATCAGCCGTCATATTTGTATTCACTTCCATCCTAGCCAAGTCATCTTTCACACAGTCCATCATTTTTTTCTTAGGTCTACCTCGACCCCTATATCTATCGACATTCGTAGGTAAAACCTTGCTTACCGTGTTATCTTCATTCCTCCTTTTACTTCAGTCACTACTGGCGCAAAATTGATTATTAGCTAATTCAATATTCTTATAACGCCCCCACACAACATGATACATACGGTTGTTTTATCTACGCCTATAAATAAGCAGTATACTCTGTGTCAATACATAATATTGTGTCATAATTTAGAAATTGATACGATAAAGCTATAAACGTTCAGATATCGCCCAACATTCCTCCCGATCGGAATCAAATACCAGATTTTATGATATAATTTCACGGGATCATAAAAATACGTTTATTAGAAATGGTAATTACGTTTTATATTTTCGCGTTTTCTAGGCTAACGGCGATATGTATTGTTAGCTTATCTATAGAAACCCTAACTAGTGGCTGGCAACACTACCCATATCAAGCAACCACAAACGATTCTTAGATACTCATTCCATTCGTTCGTCCTTCTGATTTTAACATTTTCGTTCAACTATCGTTACTCACTTACTCACTCGGCCACTTTGATCGGAGCCGTGTCACAGAGCAGTCGATGGATACATAAAGGAGAAATAACTGTTAAAATAGTATTCGAAAGATATGTTAAGGAGAAATTACTATTAAAATGTAAGTACCAGTGTTTTGTTTGTTACCAATATTAATATACGTGTTGATTTCTAGACAGAAACGAAATATAATTGAGTTGAGATCCACATGTGTTTAATTTCTACCGTTAGGCCCTAACTTTTGAACTGTCGATAATAGTATCGTGTATGACGATTGACGCGGAATTTAACTTAGACATAAAGCTATAAGACAATATTATATTTTGGAAAAAAAAAAGACAAATCTTTCGAGACAGCTGCTGAGTAAAACAAAAATGGCGTCACATGAATTGCTTTTGTCACAAAAATATAAATATAGTGATGTACTTGTTTTAGCAAACACAGGCATATTTGAGTATACTGTTAATCACACATTTACGTCTGGAAATTTCACACATTTAGTTTTTCTTATACTGCATACAAATTGTGTGGTAAAATAATTCCCGGGATTTTTATTATTATTATTACATTTTATATCTCGTCAAGAACCTTTCGGGGTAGGCAGAGAATATACACCGCTATTTTTCTCGTCGTGCAACACTTGCTTCTTCTAAATGTAGAATGGTGGATGGATGCATCAATATCTTCATACATGCCCCTGGTGCCGTGTACTTGTTAGCTTATCATAATTCGACGGTGGAAAAGAAAAACAAATGAAACGCTATTTGGCCAATTGTTCAGTGGAACTGTTCAAGTAAAAAAATTTATAAAATGATTATTATATATTTTTTTATTTATTAATGTTTTTTTTTAATTTTTGGATTGTCTTCTAATCTAGACAGATTGATAGAAAATCCAAAACTATCGAAATGCATATATGACTAATTTTCGAGCAAAGTGGCGTTTCCACCAATATCAATATTTATACTGTGTAACCGTGAAGCCCTTAGTTATTTTATCACAAATGGTAAGCGGTCACCGTATCCACTATACTAATTAACGCTCATAGCTTACGAGTACTTCACTCGGTACGTCGTTCAATATGTATTCAGACACTCATCCCCATTTATGTTACAATGCCCTTATCTGAAGATCCCAAAATACGAAAGGTTTACCACGAGACTAAACTTTATTTTCCAGCCAATAGCTTTCCTATCGGCAAATAAATAGGAATCCAATCTTAGTTCACGATTATAGATAATATCGAGAAGTTTTTACAACTTAAAATTGTACTTTAAGCCCTGGGGATTCAATACCCGCGGATCTTTTGAAACACAAAAGTTATTTTCCGATTTGGAATAGAAACGTCAATTTCTGAAGATATCTTTTTATTGCCAATCTGCGATAGAAGACTATGGATAACCGTCGGCGTAAAATTTAATGATCATCGGATTTTATATATTTGCTTCGGAAATAGTTCTCGCTTCTCTTTATTATGTATTACGATCCTATGAATGAGGTTGTTAGAGATCCTATATAGCTATCCTATCCTATGTTCTATATAGGATGCGCTGTTCTGGGAATATGGAGATAATAATAATAATTGAAATTGGTGGAATAAAAATAATTAAAATAAATTTCAAAAAGCTGTGGTGGCCTTTGAATGAAGCAACGGCCTGTCATCTGATAGGCCCAGGTTCGAATCCCGGCCTGTACCAATGAGTTTTTCTAAGCTTAATTACATTGATTAATCACACCATGCGCTTATAAAAAAAGATAGGTAGGGCGATTTGGGATTACCCGTGGGTTATCCCATTTAAATTGAAGCCGCCCGACTGGGGACTGTACCTCCGCCTTACAGAAGACCGCAGTGAAATAACACTAATTGATGTAGTGTTGTGTTTCTGCGGTAAGTAAGGTGCCAGTGCTCCACGAGGATACGCTGGGCTAGTAGTATTGCTGCTAGCACAGATGAGTCAACATGGTTGGCACCCTGTTAGTGATACCCCTGGTATTGCTAGTGGCTATAGGCTACGATGTCTGCTTACCATCAGGTGGTCCGTATGCCACGATAGTGGTATAAAAAAAATGAAAAAAACGCGGAATCTTGAATAAATTTGGGAAGGGACGTCAATTTAATACCGAGGAACCTGTTCATCGAACTAAGCGTGACTACATAATAAAATATTGTAATGAATATATTTGTTATATTAATATATATGTAAACTGTAAAAACTAAATAAATAATAGAAATAATAATTTTATTTTGTATACGTTGTTGGCATACAGCAACATAAAGATAGATTCGTACTTTATGATGTGCCTGTACTTCTGGCATAAAAGGTGAACGCTTACCATCACACAGGGCCGTACGCTTAAGACATTTAAAAATAAAGAGGGTTATTCAGATATCACCGCTACTGATATTTATGAGCGTGGAAAATGATGTGATTTAATCAAATATAAAAAATACGATAGGAAATAGAGGCATAGAGTCTGCCTGACGGTAAGCGGTAACCATAGTTTAAATTAATGAAGTCATTGAGAAGATATTGGTGTAAATTCTGTTGCACGAAATTATTAAGCTAAACATATTTGACAGGACTTAAAATTTTGCCATCCGTATTTAACCCCGCACATGAGAAAGGGATAGCTAGACGTCTTAGTCCCGTCAAATTAGTTTAGTTTAGTGATTTTCATAGCAGAATCGACACCATTGAAATCTCAAAACGTAAGGTTTATTTTGTCTCTAGAGAATTAGGTACTGGTTTGAAGCATTTAAAAGCTGAAAAAATCGAAATAAAAAGTATTATTTATTCCACAAAAATTTGTTTTACGTTCTGTTTACAAACGTTGTTGATTGTTGTCAAACATACCGCATTTTGTTTAATAAAAATGTATGTAGCATGTGGGTGATTAAAATGCCAGAACTTTGGCGAGCTATTTATTTACTAAGCGTAATAATGCGCCTGGGGCCCGCACATGAGAAAGGGATAGCAAGACGTCTTAGTCCCGTCAAATTAGTTTAGTTTAGTGATTTTTATAGCAGATGACTTTCGGCATAATCTAAATCGGCTCTATCATCAAAAGTAACATTTTCTCCAAATATTTTCTTGTTTAACGAAGATAAATAAAATATTTATAATACAGAGAACGAACGGCTCCTCTGAAAATTTGCATAATTTTTCCATTGCGAAGTACCCCAGGCGCATTATTACGCTTAGTAAATAAATAGCTCGCCAAAGTTCTGGCATTTTAATCACCCACATGCTACATACATTTTTATTAAACAAAATGCGGTATGTTTGTATGACTTATATAATCACGCCCAGTCCCTTTAGGGGTAAACAGAGAGTAACGAACGCCAGTTTAGTCCTTACTTACACATCTATTTTAATCATTTTACATTCATTCAATACTCTCCTTTGGTTGGTAGCAGACTTATATTATAACTAGTTTTTCCACGCGACCTCGCCCGCGTAGCAATATAGTATATATGCTATTACCCGTTTTACCGTAGGAATGAAGCATTTTCCAGATTTGATGTTAATCAGCGATAATGTCGGCTTCTAATGGTAAAATATATTTTCAAATCGATCCAGTAGTTTCTGAGCCTATTCAATACAAACAAACAATCTAATCTTTCCTCTTTATGATATTATTGTAGATTTATATCCTTTACTCTAACAACATAATGTAATAAGCTTCCATTTACAAAAGGCAGCAAATATGAAGTAGAATAGGGCAGACCATTCGTAAATGTACTCAGAATGTTGCCTGTTTAAATCGACAAACTATCTTGAGTCATTCAATGCGATTATTGTGTTCTGTCGTTACAATTCCAGTTTGGATGTACATTACGCTATCGGTACACAATGCACGCTGCATTTGCCAGCTTAAGGCCGTCTATATGTGCCTGCTGGGTTTTAGATAGTGAGATTATCGTTTTCGCGAGCGAGGTGATCATGCTAAGGTGCCATAAAGAGATCTACCACAGCCCCCACTGTTCTAGTCCGAGACTTGTATATTATGCTAGCTTTTACCTGTGGCGTCGCCCGCATTGTTCTACTATCCCTCGGGAACCACACAGTTTTCTGGGATAAAAAGTATCCTATATGTTAATCCAGCTTATAAGCTACATCCATTACGAATATCATACATATTCATTCAGCCATTGAGGTGTGAAGAGTACGCTAGCTTGTATACACTTTATAATACATTTTTTTATTACACGAATGTTCACCATCTCCTCCAACAGTCTGATCTTGAAAGATAATCCACAAACAGATATAGCGACCTCTACATAATAATAAAATTGTCTTGTACAATAATTTCTCCAGACACAAGTCCCGTTCATTTATCATCCAAGGCCAGAGAAATGGAGGTGTGATCTGATCTATTGTGTCAGACTTAGAACAAAAGGCACAAAGAAATGTTGGCCCACTCTATCATACAAATAAAAGAAAATTAGGCAGAATTTTGTCATGAATTCTAGGTCAATATGCGTCATATAAAGTTGGGCATCGCATACATTTTAGGTAATATCCAAAAGTAAATTATGATTTTCATTAGACAACAAGTTTAGAGACCGAGACACACGACCGAAAAATATTAAAAGAAAACGTGCGAGTCATAAGTTATGTTTCATAAATATAGGTTTGAAATGATCTAGAATAAAATTAGTAAATATAAAAAAGCAATATGAAGAATAACTTATGTCACTCCTACAAATTATTGATAAGCTAAATATGAAAACTTCACGTCTGTTGTGTACTGACAGTGTACTGTAAAATACTGGTGTCCCGGACGACTCATCTGTTATAGAAATTCTCTTAACCAAGAGAGTCAGATCTACTTCAGTAACTCATCATTCTCCTGCCCTTATCCCATATTATTTGGGGTCGGCGCAATATGTTTTTCTCCTCCATCCTTCTCTATCAGCCGTCATATTTGTATTCACTTCCATCCTAGCCAAGTCATCTTTCACACAGTCCATCATTTTTTTCTTAGGTCTACCTCGACCCCTATATCTATCGACATTCGTAGGTAAAACCTTGCTTACCGTGTTATCTTCATTCCTCCTTTTACTTCAGTCACTACTGGCGCAAAATTGATTATTAGCTAATTCAATATTCTTATAACGCCCCCACACAACATGATACATACGGTTGTTTTATCTACGCCTATAAATAAGCAGTATACTCTGTGTCAATACATAATATTGTGTCATAATTTAGAAATTGATACGATAAAGCTATAAACGTTCAGATATCGCCCAACATTCCTCCCGATCGGAATCAAATACCAGATTTTATGATATAATTTCACGGGATCATAAAAATACGTTTATTAGAAATGGTAATTACGTTTTATATTTTCGCGTTTTCTAGGCTAACGGCGATATGTATTGTTAGCTTATCTATAGAAACCCTAACTAGTGGCTGGCAACACTACCCATATCAAGCAACCACAAACGATTCTTAGATACTCATTCCATTCGTTCGTCCTTCTGATTTTAACATTTTCGTTCAACTATCGTTACTCACTTACTCACTCGGCCACTTTGATCGGAGCCGTGTCACAGAGCAGTCGATGGATACATAAAGGAGAAATAACTGTTAAAATAGTATTCGAAAGATATGTTAAGGAGAAATTACTATTAAAATGTAAGTACCAGTGTTTTGTTTGTTACCAATATTAATATACGTGTTGATTTCTAGACAGAAACGAAATATAATTGAGTTGAGATCCACATGTGTTTAATTTCTACCGTTAGGCCCTAACTTTTGAACTGTCGATAATAGTATCGTGTATGACGATTGACGCGGAATTTAACTTAGACATAAAGCTATAAGACAATATTATATTTTGGAAAAAAAAAAGACAAATCTTTCGAGACAGCTGCTGAGTAAAACAAAAATGGCGTCACATGAATTGCTTTTGTCACAAAAATATAAATATAGTGATGTACTTGTTTTAGCAAACACAGGCATATTTGAGTATACTGTTAATCACACATTTACGTCTGGAAATTTCACACATTTAGTTTTTCTTATACTGCATACAAATTGTGTGGTAAAATAATTCCCGGGATTTTTATTATTATTATTACATTTTATATCTCGTCAAGAACCTTTCGGGGTAGGCAGAGAATATACACCGCTATTTTTCTCGTCGTGCAACACTTGCTTCTTCTAAATGTAGAATGGTGGATGGATGCATCAATATCTTCATACATGCCCCTGGTGCCGTGTACTTGTTAGCTTATCATAATTCGACGGTGGAAAAGAAAAACAAATGAAACGCTATTTGGCCAATTGTTCAGTGGAACTGTTCAAGTAAAAAAATTTATAAAATGATTATTATATATTTTTTTATTTATTAATGTTTTTTTTTAATTTTTGGATTGTCTTCTAATCTAGACAGATTGATAGAAAATCCAAAACTATCGAAATGCATATATGACTAATTTTCGAGCAAAGTGGCGTTTCCACCAATATCAATATTTATACTGTGTAACCGTGAAGCCCTTAGTTATTTTATCACAAATGGTAAGCGGTCACCGTATCCACTATACTAATTAACGCTCATAGCTTACGAGTACTTCACTCGGTACGTCGTTCAATATGTATTCAGACACTCATCCCCATTTATGTTACAATGCCCTTATCTGAAGATCCCAAAATACGAAAGGTTTACCACGAGACTAAACTTTATTTTCCAGCCAATAGCTTTCCTATCGGCAAATAAATAGGAATCCAATCTTAGTTCACGATTATAGATAATATCGAGAAGTTTTTACAACTTAAAATTGTACTTTAAGCCCTGGGGATTCAATACCCGCGGATCTTTTGAAACACAAAAGTTATTTTCCGATTTGGAATAGAAACGTCAATTTCTGAAGATATCTTTTTATTGCCAATCTGCGATAGAAGACTATGGATAACCGTCGGCGTAAAATTTAATGATCATCGGATTTTATATATTTGCTTCGGAAATAGTTCTCGCTTCTCTTTATTATGTATTACGATCCTATGAATGAGGTTGTTAGAGATCCTATATAGCTATCCTATCCTATGTTCTATATAGGATGCGCTGTTCTGGGAATATGGAGATAATAATAATAATTGAAATTGGTGGAATAAAAATAATTAAAATAAATTTCAAAAAGCTGTGGTGGCCTTTGAATGAAGCAACGGCCTGTCATCTGATAGGCCCAGGTTCGAATCCCGGCCTGTACCAATGAGTTTTTCTAAGCTTAATTACATTGATTAATCACACCATGCGCTTATAAAAAAAGATAGGTAGGGCGATTTGGGATTACCCGTGGGTTATCCCATTTAAATTGAAGCCGCCCGACTGGGGACTGTACCTCCGCCTTACAGAAGACCGCAGTGAAATAACACTAATTGATGTAGTGTTGTGTTTCTGCGGTAAGTAAGGTGCCAGTGCTCCACGAGGATACGCTGGGCTAGTAGTATTGCTGCTAGCACAGATGAGTCAACATGGTTGGCACCCTGTTAGTGATACCCCTGGTATTGCTAGTGGCTATAGGCTACGATGTCTGCTTACCATCAGGTGGTCCGTATGCCACGATAGTGGTATAAAAAAAATGAAAAAAACGCGGAATCTTGAATAAATTTGGGAAGGGACGTCAATTTAATACCGAGGAACCTGTTCATCGAACTAAGCGTGACTACATAATAAAATATTGTAATGAATATATTTGTTATATTAATATATATGTAAACTGTAAAAACTAAATAAATAATAGAAATAATAATTTTATTTTGTATACGTTGTTGGCATACAGCAACATAAAGATAGATTCGTACTTTATGATGTGCCTGTACTTCTGGCATAAAAGGTGAACGCTTACCATCACACAGGGCCGTACGCTTAAGACATTTAAAAATAAAGAGGGTTATTCAGATATCACCGCTACTGATATTTATGAGCGTGGAAAATGATGTGATTTAATCAAATATAAAAAATACGATAGGAAATAGAGGCATAGAGTCTGCCTGACGGTAAGCGGTAACCATAGTTTAAATTAATGAAGTCATTGAGAAGATATTGGTGTAAATTCTGTTGCACGAAATTATTAAGCTAAACATATTTGACAGGACTTAAAATTTTGCCATCCGTATTTAACCCCGCACATGAGAAAGGGATAGCTAGACGTCTTAGTCCCGTCAAATTAGTTTAGTTTAGTGATTTTCATAGCAGAATCGACACCATTGAAATCTCAAAACGTAAGGTTTATTTTGTCTCTAGAGAATTAGGTACTGGTTTGAAGCATTTAAAAGCTGAAAAAATCGAAATAAAAAGTATTATTTATTCCACAAAAATTTGTTTTACGTTCTGTTTACAAACGTTGTTGATTGTTGTCAAACATACCGCATTTTGTTTAATAAAAATGTATGTAGCATGTGGGTGATTAAAATGCCAGAACTTTGGCGAGCTATTTATTTACTAAGCGTAATAATGCGCCTGGGGCCCGCACATGAGAAAGGGATAGCAAGACGTCTTAGTCCCGTCAAATTAGTTTAGTTTAGTGATTTTTATAGCAGATGACTTTCGGCATAATCTAAATCGGCTCTATCATCAAAAGTAACATTTTCTCCAAATATTTTCTTGTTTAACGAAGATAAATAAAATATTTATAATACAGAGAACGAACGGCTCCTCTGAAAATTTGCATAATTTTTCCATTGCGAAGTACCCCAGGCGCATTATTACGCTTAGTAAATAAATAGCTCGCCAAAGTTCTGGCATTTTAATCACCCACATGCTACATACATTTTTATTAAACAAAATGCGGTATGTTTGACAACAATCAACAACGTTTGTAAACAGAACGTAAAACAAATTTTTGTGGAATAAATAATACTTTTTATTTCGATTTTTTCAGCTTTTAAATGCTTCAAACCAGTACCTAATTCTCTAGAGACAAAATAAACCTTACGTTTTGAGATTTCAATGGTGTCGATTCTGCTATGAAAATCACTAAACTAAACTAATTTGACGGGACTAAGACGTCTAGCTATCCCTTTCTCATGTGCGGGGTTAAATACGGATGGCAAAATTTTAAGTCCTGTCAAATATGTTTAGCTTAATAATTTCGTGCAACAGAATTTACACCAATATCTTCTCAATGACTTCATTAATTTAAACTATGGTTACCGCTTACCGTCAGGCAGACTCTATGCCTCTATTTCCTATCGTATTTTTTATATTTGATTAAATCACATCATTTTCCACGCTCATAAATATCAGTAGCGGTGATATCTGAATAACCCTCTTTATTTTTAAATGTCTTAAGCGTACGGCCCTGTGTGATGGTAAGCGTTCACCTTTTATGCCAGAAGTACAGGCACATCATAAAGTACGAATCTATCTTTATGTTGCTGTATGCCAACAACGTATACAAAATAAAATTATTATTTCTATTATTTATTTAGTTTTTACAGTTTACATATATATTAATATAACAAATATATTCATTACAATATTTTATTATGTAGTCACGCTTAGTTCGATGAACAGGTTCCTCGGTATTAAATTGACGTCCCTTCCCAAATTTATTCAAGATTCCGCGTTTTTTTCATTTTTTTTATACCACTATCGTGGCATACGGACCACCTGATGGTAAGCAGACATCGTAGCCTATAGCCACTAGCAATACCAGGGGTATCACTAACAGGGTGCCAACCATGTTGACTCATCTGTGCTAGCAGCAATACTACTAGCCCAGCGTATCCTCGTGGAGCACTGGCACCTTACTTACCGCAGAAACACAACACTACATCAATTAGTGTTATTTCACTGCGGTCTTCTGTAAGGCGGAGGTACAGTCCCCAGTCGGGCGGCTTCAATTTAAATGGGATAACCCACGGGTAATCCCAAATCGCCCTACCTATCTTTTTTTATAAGCGCATGGTGTGATTAATCAATGTAATTAAGCTTAGAAAAACTCATTGGTACAGGCCGGGATTCGAACCTGGGCCTATCAGATGACAGGCCGTTGCTTCATTCAAAGGCCACCACAGCTTTTTGAAATTTATTTTAATTATTTTTATTCCACCAATTTCAATTATTATTATTATCTCCATATTCCCAGAACAGCGCATCCTATATAGAACATAGGATAGGATAGCTATATAGGATCTCTAACAACCTCATTCATAGGATCGTAATACATAATAAAGAGAAGCGAGAACTATTTCCGAAGCAAATATATAAAATCCGATGATCATTAAATTTTACGCCGACGGTTATCCATAGTCTTCTATCGCAGATTGGCAATAAAAAGATATCTTCAGAAATTGACGTTTCTATTCCAAATCGGAAAATAACTTTTGTGTTTCAAAAGATCCGCGGGTATTGAATCCCCAGGGCTTAAAGTACAATTTTAAGTTGTAAAAACTTCTCGATATTATCTATAATCGTGAACTAAGATTGGATTCCTATTTATTTGCCGATAGGAAAGCTATTGGCTGGAAAATAAAGTTTAGTCTCGTGGTAAACCTTTCGTATTTTGGGATCTTCAGATAAGGGCATTGTAACATAAATGGGGATGAGTGTCTGAATACATATTGAACGACGTACCGAGTGAAGTACTCGTAAGCTATGAGCGTTAATTAGTATAGTGGATACGGTGACCGCTTACCATTTGTGATAAAATAACTAAGGGCTTCACGGTTACACAGTATAAATATTGATATTGGTGGAAACGCCACTTTGCTCGAAAATTAGTCATATATGCATTTCGATAGTTTTGGATTTTCTATCAATCTGTCTAGATTAGAAGACAATCCAAAAATTAAAAAAAAACATTAATAAATAAAAAAATATATAATAATCATTTTATAAATTTTTTTACTTGAACAGTTCCACTGAACAATTGGCCAAATAGCGTTTCATTTGTTTTTCTTTTCCACCGTCGAATTATGATAAGCTAACAAGTACACGGCACCAGGGGCATGTATGAAGATATTGATGCATCCATCCACCATTCTACATTTAGAAGAAGCAAGTGTTGCACGACGAGAAAAATAGCGGTGTATATTCTCTGCCTACCCCGAAAGGTTCTTGACGAGATATAAAATGTAATAATAATAATAAAAATCCCGGGAATTATTTTACCACACAATTTGTATGCAGTATAAGAAAAACTAAATGTGTGAAATTTCCAGACGTAAATGTGTGATTAACAGTATACTCAAATATGCCTGTGTTTGCTAAAACAAGTACATCACTATATTTATATTTTTGTGACAAAAGCAATTCATGTGACGCCATTTTTGTTTTACTCAGCAGCTGTCTCGAAAGATTTGTCTTTTTTTTTTCCAAAATATAATATTGTCTTATAGCTTTATGTCTAAGTTAAATTCCGCGTCAATCGTCATACACGATACTATTATCGACAGTTCAAAAGTTAGGGCCTAACGGTAGAAATTAAACACATGTGGATCTCAACTCAATTATATTTCGTTTCTGTCTAGAAATCAACACGTATATTAATATTGGTAACAAACAAAACACTGGTACTTACATTTTAATAGTAATTTCTCCTTAACATATCTTTCGAATACTATTTTAACAGTTATTTCTCCTTTATGTATCCATCGACTGCTCTGTGACACGGCTCCGATCAAAGTGGCCGAGTGAGTAAGTGAGTAACGATAGTTGAACGAAAATGTTAAAATCAGAAGGACGAACGAATGGAATGAGTATCTAAGAATCGTTTGTGGTTGCTTGATATGGGTAGTGTTGCCAGCCACTAGTTAGGGTTTCTATAGATAAGCTAACAATACATATCGCCGTTAGCCTAGAAAACGCGAAAATATAAAACGTAATTACCATTTCTAATAAACGTATTTTTATGATCCCGTGAAATTATATCATAAAATCTGGTATTTGATTCCGATCGGGAGGAATGTTGGGCGATATCTGAACGTTTATAGCTTTATCGTATCAATTTCTAAATTATGACACAATATTATGTATTGACACAGAGTATACTGCTTATTTATAGGCGTAATAAATATATATATATTACGGAGGATGTCTTAGACTTTCCAATTGAAGCTCTTCTAATTTAGTAGCCGTCTGTAGCGCAGTGTGTGGTCTAGCGTTGTCGTGAAGCAGCAGTGGCGTGGAGCGATTGACCAGCCTAGGTGGTTTAGCCGATAGCTTTTCCATCATGGTTTGCAATTCCTGACAATAGACATCAGCCGTAATAGTCTGGCCAGATTTGAAAAAACTGTAATGAACAATACCGGCACTAGTCCACCAAACGCTTACAAGTAACTTTTTTGGGGTTAATTTTCGCTTGGGGCAGGATTTGGCTGGCTGGCCAGGATCTAACCATTGCGCTGAGCGCTTCCGATTATCGTAAAGAACCCATTTTTCATCACAGGTAATGATTCGGTTTAAAATACCTTCATTATTGTGCCGGTTTAGTAATGTAACGCAGCAGTCGACGCGCGTTTGCCGGTTTGTTTCAGTCAATTCGTGAGGTACCCACCTTTCAAGCTTTTTAATCTTCCCAATTTGCTTCAAGTGAATTAAAACAGTTTTATCACTAACATTGCAGCCTGCAGCTAACTCGGACGTGGTTTGCGATGGATCCGCTTCCACAATAGCCTTCAACTCTTCATTATCAACTTGAGTCTCAGGCCGTCCACGGGGCTTGTTCTGCAGGTCGAAATTTCCAGAACGAAAACGTTGGAACCAAAAACGAACTGTGTTTTCTTTTGCAACACGACCGCCATACACATCATTCACCCTTCGAGTTGTTTCCGCAGCACTAGTGCCACGGCGGAACTCGTACTCGTAAATAATGCGATATTTAAGGTTTTCCATTTTGTAAAATGAGTGACGCAAACAAAAAAAACAGAAGAAAAAAAACAAATGAATGACGATCATCGAAGCACAAATACATGAGTCTATAGCTGTACAAATTTGAATTTGGAATTCCTTACCAAAGAGGAGAAATTCGTGATTAAAGTGGCCAGTACGAAAAACGCCAATTTCATATGTAAGGACCTAATATTATAATTGTCCATCAAGGAAAGCGTCCATAATTCGTATTAAAACCGATTAGAGACACTAGTGAATGAAAGTATAAACTTACGTCACACTTTCACCTCAGAGTAGATAATGGTGATAATTCTATTGTGTATAAGAAATCATTAAACTTAAAGTATTGCCATCCTTATTTAACCCCGCACATGAGATAGGGATAGGATAAGACTTTTAGTTCTGTGAAATTACAATACAATACAACTGCACTTTATTGCACACCACAAAGTAAAATTACGTGTAACAGAAATAGGCAGATACAGAGAAGTATAAAAAGCAATTAGAGAAAATGTTTTTTTATTAAAAAGTGCCCAACCTTGCATTCACTGGTATGTCCGATTACAAGTCTAATAAATCTATTCCCAAAACTAATTTCATAGTTCAGGTTGCAACAGATAAACTCATGTTGGGGTCAATGACATTATTACCGGATGACACTTCTACAAGCAATGCACCTTTGACCTGAGGTTTGACCTCACTTGCCCCTCTACAAGAGTGACGTCGAGAAATACGTCATCACTCCAGCTAAGGAAACTGACACGGGCCCGCCTTGCAAGCGATGTGTTCCAACTAATCGTGGAACACTTTGCTACCAGCGTAACTATTGGCGACAGCAAATACTTTTTAGAGTTTTCATTAGTTTATATTCAAATTCAAAATTATTCGTGATAATTGATTTTTACATACTTTTGTTTTTTGTCTCTTTATTTTGTCGTCGTCAAAAAGTAGTCGTTTAAGAGTGAGCGTAATATATTGTGCGCTGTAAATAATCCCCTTTCCTTCAACATCACACCCCGTAGTCCTCGTTACGCATTACCATTATCATCCTTTTCAGTAACAGTCAGGTATACTAGACCAGCAGTCTCGTCGGATGTTGTACTAGCTTTTGCTCGCGGCTTCGGAGGCGTGATAGAGTGAATAAGTCAACTTCCTATTTTACGCCCTAGGGGTGGAATTTACAAAAATCTTGAAATATGATTTTTTTAAACGGAAAGGCCAAATACAAAGTTTCATGCGTTCAACTCCAAAAATGACGGATTTTCATAGAATCTTTCATCCCCTATTTTTCCCCTAGAGGTAGTATTTCCACAAACCCTACCTTAGTTGCCAACGTCATAATGGCTATCTAATGTACATTTTTCAAGTCTCTAACCACAGCCGTGCAGGCTGTGCGTTGGTGTGTCAGTCAGTCAATCAGTCAGTTTTTTCTTTCATACATTTAATAATATAGATCATTATACAAGTACGTATATTCAAGTCTTTAAATTCCTTTCGATCACATTGTAAACTCCTTCGTACAAGACCGAATGCTAATGAGTCTCAACCTTAGATACAGCATCTTGCAGCCCACAGCAAACTTAATCAGAACAAATTACGGGCGAGATAATTACGGCCATTAATATCTCCTACTGTACTGTGCGCGCAACAAAACTAATTAATTAAGATTTACTTCCATCCCAATGTTCACTAATGCTCTTGCGCCGAATTTGTAATCATTTTGCTAGTTAATTCAGGAATGTATAGCGTACTATGTAGCGTCGACGGGTATATTGCATCAGCACGATAAGGATTAAAAAATACTAGAAAATTATTTACTGAATCACAAGCAGTGTCTCAACTTTAAACATAAGATAGCCGTCGACGCTTCATAGTACTCTATACATTCTTGAATATTTGAATCCTTTTTTCCCGGGATAAAAAACTGCAGTACTTATGTATGTGATGACAAAAGGCGTCCTTATGTTTTTTTTGCATCCGAAAACTTCCCTAAATAGGGAAGTTTTCGGATAAATATCCGGTGAATGGACTTATTCGCAGTTTTAAAAACTAAACCCTTTTTTTTCACAGTAATTTGACACATCACTGGCAGCATTACTACTACTATTACTACTAGTATCGTCATGGAGCACTGGTAACCTTACTTACTACAGAAACACAAAACTACATCAAGTAGTGTTATTGCACTGCGGTCTTCTGTAAGGTAGAAGTACTGTCCCCAGTCGGGCGGCTCCAATTAAAATGGGAAAACCCACGGGAAATTTATTTTAAGGGTGAATAATGTATGTAAATACAAGCAATATTATTAGTCTCTACTACTCACATAAAATATGTTAATTGTCTCAAAACAGTACCTTTAAAAAGATTTAAGTATTCACTCAACTCTGGAGTGATTTCTCAACTTTGATATAATCACGTTCATTCCGTAGCACTGTGCTACGCCGCGTGAATTTTACGTAGCAATTTTGTACCTGCGATTTTAAAAAGAAATAGTTTAACATCTGTTTAATAATACATACACGTGTATTGCCACGTTCTTTATAACGTCGTGCAGTCATCGAATAGAATGACTTATATAATCACGCCCAGTCCCTTTAGGGGTAAACAGAGAGTAACGAACGCCAGTTTAGTCCTTACTTACACATCTATTTTAATCATTTTACATTCATTCAATACTCTCCTTTGGTTGGTAGCAGACTTATATTATAACTAGTTTTTCCACGCGACCTCGCCCGCGTAGCAATATAGTATATATGCTATTACCCGTTTTACCGTAGGAATGAAGCATTTTCCAGATTTGATGTTAATCAGCGATAATGTCGGCTTCTAATGGTAAAATATATTTTCAAATCGATCCAGTAGTTTCTGAGCCTATTCAATACAAACAAACAATCTAATCTTTCCTCTTTATGATATTATTGTAGATTTATATCCTTTACTCTAACAACATAATGTAATAAGCTTCCATTTACAAAAGGCAGCAAATATGAAGTAGAATAGGGCAGACCATTCGTAAATGTACTCAGAATGTTGCCTGTTTAAATCGACAAACTATCTTGAGTCATTCAATGCGATTATTGTGTTCTGTCGTTACAATTCCAGTTTGGATGTACATTACGCTATCGGTACACAATGCACGCTGCATTTGCCAGCTTAAGGCCGTCTATATGTGCCTGCTGGGTTTTAGATAGTGAGATTATCGTTTTCGCGAGCGAGGTGATCATGCTAAGGTGCCATAAAGAGATCTACCACAGCCCCCACTGTTCTAGTCCGAGACTTGTATATTATGCTAGCTTTTACCTGTGGCGTCGCCCGCATTGTTCTACTATCCCTCGGGAACCACACAGTTTTCTGGGATAAAAAGTATCCTATATGTTAATCCAGCTTATAACTGACACTGACACAGTACCAGAGTACAGACAATATTATATTTTGGAAAAAAAAAAGACAAATCTTTCGAGACAGCTGCTGAGTAAAACAAAAATGGCGTCACATGAATTGCTTTTGTCACAAAAATATAAATATAGTGATGTACTTGTTTTAGCAAACACAGGCATATTTGAGTATACTGTTAATCACACATTTACGTCTGGAAATTTCACACATTTAGTTTTTCTTATACTGCATACAAATTGTGTGGTAAAATAATTCCCGGGATTTTTATTATTATTATTACATTTTATATCTCGTCAAGAACCTTTCGGGGTAGGCAGAGAATATACACCGCTATTTTTCTCGTCGTGCAACACTTGCTTCTTCTAAATGTAGAATGGTGGATGGATGCATCAATATCTTCATACATGCCCCTGGTGCCGTGTACTTGTTAGCTTATCATAATTCGACGGTGGAAAAGAAAAACAAATGAAACGCTATTTGGCCAATTGTTCAGTGGAACTGTTCAAGTAAAAAAATTTATAAAATGATTATTATATATTTTTTTATTTATTAATGTTTTTTTTTAATTTTTGGATTGTCTTCTAATCTAGACAGATTGATAGAAAATCCAAAACTATCGAAATGCATATATGACTAATTTTCGAGCAAAGTGGCGTTTCCACCAATATCAATATTTATACTGTGTAACCGTGAAGCCCTTAGTTATTTTATCACAAATGGTAAGCGGTCACCGTATCCACTATACTAATTAACGCTCATAGCTTACGAGTACTTCACTCGGTACGTCGTTCAATATGTATTCAGACACTCATCCCCATTTATGTTACAATGCCCTTATCTGAAGATCCCAAAATACGAAAGGTTTACCACGAGACTAAACTTTATTTTCCAGCCAATAGCTTTCCTATCGGCAAATAAATAGGAATCCAATCTTAGTTCACGATTATAGATAATATCGAGAAGTTTTTACAACTTAAAATTGTACTTTAAGCCCTGGGGATTCAATACCCGCGGATCTTTTGAAACACAAAAGTTATTTTCCGATTTGGAATAGAAACGTCAATTTCTGAAGATATCTTTTTATTGCCAATCTGCGATAGAAGACTATGGATAACCGTCGGCGTAAAATTTAATGATCATCGGATTTTATATATTTGCTTCGGAAATAGTTCTCGCTTCTCTTTATTATGTATTACGATCCTATGAATGAGGTTGTTAGAGATCCTATATAGCTATCCTATCCTATGTTCTATATAGGATGCGCTGTTCTGGGAATATGGAGATAATAATAATAATTGAAATTGGTGGAATAAAAATAATTAAAATAAATTTCAAAAAGCTGTGGTGGCCTTTGAATGAAGCAACGGCCTGTCATCTGATAGGCCCAGGTTCGAATCCCGGCCTGTACCAATGAGTTTTTCTAAGCTTAATTACATTGATTAATCACACCATGCGCTTATAAAAAAAGATAGGTAGGGCGATTTGGGATTACCCGTGGGTTATCCCATTTAAATTGAAGCCGCCCGACTGGGGACTGTACCTCCGCCTTACAGAAGACCGCAGTGAAATAACACTAATTGATGTAGTGTTGTGTTTCTGCGGTAAGTAAGGTGCCAGTGCTCCACGAGGATACGCTGGGCTAGTAGTATTGCTGCTAGCACAGATGAGTCAACATGGTTGGCACCCTGTTAGTGATACCCCTGGTATTGCTAGTGGCTATAGGCTACGATGTCTGCTTACCATCAGGTGGTCCGTATGCCACGATAGTGGTATAAAAAAAATGAAAAAAACGCGGAATCTTGAATAAATTTGGGAAGGGACGTCAATTTAATACCGAGGAACCTGTTCATCGAACTAAGCGTGACTACATAATAAAATATTGTAATGAATATATTTGTTATATTAATATATATGTAAACTGTAAAAACTAAATAAATAATAGAAATAATAATTTTATTTTGTATACGTTGTTGGCATACAGCAACATAAAGATAGATTCGTACTTTATGATGTGCCTGTACTTCTGGCATAAAAGGTGAACGCTTACCATCACACAGGGCCGTACGCTTAAGACATTTAAAAATAAAGAGGGTTATTCAGATATCACCGCTACTGATATTTATGAGCGTGGAAAATGATGTGATTTAATCAAATATAAAAAATACGATAGGAAATAGAGGCATAGAGTCTGCCTGACGGTAAGCGGTAACCATAGTTTAAATTAATGAAGTCATTGAGAAGATATTGGTGTAAATTCTGTTGCACGAAATTATTAAGCTAAACATATTTGACAGGACTTAAAATTTTGCCATCCGTATTTAACCCCGCACATGAGAAAGGGATAGCTAGACGTCTTAGTCCCGTCAAATTAGTTTAGTTTAGTGATTTTCATAGCAGAATCGACACCATTGAAATCTCAAAACGTAAGGTTTATTTTGTCTCTAGAGAATTAGGTACTGGTTTGAAGCATTTAAAAGCTGAAAAAATCGAAATAAAAAGTATTATTTATTCCACAAAAATTTGTTTTACGTTCTGTTTACAAACGTTGTTGATTGTTGTCAAACATACCGCATTTTGTTTAATAAAAATGTATGTAGCATGTGGGTGATTAAAATGCCAGAACTTTGGCGAGCTATTTATTTACTAAGCGTAATAATGCGCCTGGGGTACTTCGCAATGGAAAAATTATGCAAATTTTCAGAGGAGCCGTTCGTTCTCTGTATTATAAATATTTTATTTATCTTCGTTAAACAAGAAAATATTTGGAGAAAATGTTACTTTTGATGATAGAGCCGATTTAGATTATGCCGAAAGTCATCTGCTATAAAAATCACTAAACTAAACTAATTTGACGGGACTAAGACGTCTTGCTATCCCTTTCTCATGTGCGGGGTTAAATACGGATGGCAGCATTTCCTGTCCTGTCAAATATGTTCAGCTGAATAATTTCGTGCAACAAAAATAACACCAATATCTTTTCAATTACTTCATTAATTTAAAGCACGGGATACAATTGGTGTAAGCGTCTATTATCTATGGTTATCGCTTACCGTCAGGCGGACTCTATGCCTCTATTTCCTATCGTAAGTTTTATATTTGATTAAATCACATCATTTTCCACGCTCATAAATTCCGAATTATAGTTCATCTTGATAGAGCCCGACATTTGAATTTTATCCGAACGGTTACTTTCTCAATAACGTTCAGTATCTGCCATGTTAAAGCCGATCCTAACATAGGTGTAGAGTGGCTTTAGATGTTGAAACTGATGTGTCTGCCCCCTTTTGGGAAAGCGTAAAATTGGACGCTGCGAAATAAATTTGTATGTTTGTAGCATAAGTTGTGGTGAAAATAAAATTGATCTTACCTACAACATGCGTTAAACGATAATTATTGCGTATTCAATATGAAATGTTGGTATTAAAATTAATAAAATATTTTAGTTATAGAAAACTACGGTCAGAAATATAATTACTTATCACAAATTTCACAATTTACAATTTCCTTACCGTCCCTATTCGCTGCCTAATTCTTCATATTTACACACAATTTAAATAAAGAAAAATACTGCATACTCTCATACATGATACACTACACGGCAAAACTTACACACAGTTTTATTAAAGACAAATACTACATACTCGTACTCTCATAGACCAGACGGCAAATAACTTTACACTTTATAGTAGCAAAGGTTTAAAAGCGGTAGGTTATAGGTGAGAAGTAAGTTAACTGTCATCCAGGCGTACATAAACTTGGTAATTTAGTGCTGTTTGTAGATATAAAACTAACACTTGTCCCGAGGTACGCATTTATTAGAGAACCTACTATTGATTTAATCTATTAGTTTTATCAAATTGTTTCCAGATCAAATCTGTACAATGAATATCTCATTGGAAGTAAACATTTTTACCGCTAGCTTTTTTCAAGCCGTCGTTCGTGCCTTTCAACACACATAAAATTAAAAATGATTTCAAACGACTTCAGGAAGGAAGAGTTTCTCAATTGGGATGTTTTTATGTAAATTAGTACACCGATTAAGCCTGCGTTCAGTATATGACACACACGTACATATGTTACAGTATATGGAAACACCCAAGGTCCTATTGTAATTTTGTGAAAATCTCACGATGATCTCCAGAAATTGACAGTGGAACTCTAAAACGAATAATAGCAGCTAACGCAGCTGTATAGATGTTCTGAGTAAAATACAAAACCGAAAACCGACTTCAAAAGTTCCCATGGGATTTATAAAAACACTTTTTTGACAATGGAACAGTTTGCGGGCAGAAGTCAGTTGTCAAATAATAAAAAAACTGTCACGTGTTAATTAATATTTGTATTAAAAGTAAAGCTTTAACAAACAAACACGTCCCATTACAACAAAACGCCACGTACAATAATAAATTCAACGTAAATTACCTCAGTGAAAACCACAGGTGCTGCGTGAAATTGAAAACAAAATGTAGTAAATTTTAAAACGAAACTAAAGCGTGGTAGGTTAGCTATTTTGTTGGAGACGTACTACGACGAGGTCATGCAAATTTCGGAAGGTCCCTTGGAATATAAAATGGCTCTCTACTCTCTAACACTCTTCCCTCTGACAAGTTGACCTTAATGTGGGATAAACGAGTTTAGGACTATACACTGTGCCAAGGTCATTTTGATCTGCAAAGGTCATGAAGTAAATAGAGTATTTTTATCAAATTTTCATACGGCCCGGCTTCGCACGAGCTTAGACAAACAACCGAAATAAATTATACATAAAAACCTTCTTCTTGAATCACTATGTATTAAAAAAAGCCGAATCAAAATCCGTTGCGTAGTTTTGAATCTCTAATTTGAATTGAGCATCTAAGCATACATAGGGACAGACAGACAGTGGAAAGGGACTTTGTTTTGTACTATGTAGTGATACAGCAGCTTACGTGATAACTTAGATAACGTGACAAATCTACGTCGATTGACTTTTTTAAACGATATATTGAATTGATTCAGGTTTTACTTTGCGGAAATTCATATTTTTTTTATAATATATTTATTATTCTATTTTTAAACGACTATTTTGGTCAGAATAAAAAAGAACATACAAATGCGATCGAAGCAGCTTACAATTCTACCGATAACGTGATTAATCAAGGTCAGTTGCTTTTTTTAACTGAATTTTAGAATTATGGAAATGTCTTCTTTTTTAAATGCAAAATTTACCTAAAGGACATTTACTTCAATGAAATTCGGACATAAATGGTACCAATTGGATACCTGTATAACTATCCTCATCTACTGAACTTCCTAGGTATGAGTTAACACGTGGAATTTGTTCGCTAAATTGCGAGTCACTAAATTTATAAGCTTCCATTAACACCTACAACGGCTTTAACACATACACGTAAAGTTTGTAACAGCTCGTTATTATTAGTGCAACTTCACAGACTTCACACAATTCGTGAATAGGGCAAATAATCTAAAAGTTTCAGCATCACTCGAAATCAAACACGAACTTTGTTTATGAAATAGTTTGATTAGAAACGTGATATTTTTCCTCTTCGTATAACGTTCTTATACACAACTTCTGTCCGCGGATTCATCTGTGTGGAAAAATGATAATATATTGCCTATACTAGCTTTTACCCGTGGCGTCGCCCGGATGATTGTATTATCGGGATGAAAAGTATCCTATATGTCAATCCAGCTTATAAGCTACATTCATTCCAAATTTCATTCAAATCCATTCAGCCGTTGAGGCGTGAACAGGGTACAAACACACACACACAAAGTTTCACCTTTATAATATTAGTAAGGTATAGTATAGGTTTACAACAGTGTAATAATTTTATTTTTTATCTCATTCCACTCCACTAAACAAAATTAACCTACTTATAATATAAGTATATAATTTATGTCATTTCAAATGTGGTACGAAGAATCAAATACACTAAATCGGAAGGATGTTATTGACAAATACATATCAACGCACAGTCTTCTTCTTCTTCTATAAGTTAATGGCGACGAGCTTATATACAGCTATTCCGCCAATGTCAAGTGGTGTGGTAGGCACAGAGTACATAAGTACTAAACGTATGGGCGTTTATTAGTGGTAGGTGAAGATAAACGATGTAAACGGCTGGGGTTAGAGACTGTCACTGTGTGGTCTGAAATTTTGACAGTAGGTACCTTTTATGACGTAGGCATCCAGTTCTTCATACATCTTCTCCTAAGGGAGTAAAATAGGGGATGAAAATTTATATGAAAGTCTATCAATAGTAAAATTAAATCCATGAAAAAAGTCGCGGGTGTCGGCTATAGTGTATATATAGGTACATGTTTACTTATTAACTTTACGCGTGCGAAACCGCGGGCAAAAGCTAGGACTTCATATAGAGGGCAGGTAGCAAGCTGACCTGTAACACGGGTGGCTGCACAACAAGCTCGCGGATCGCTCAACTATGACCCCAATCCATACAAGCTTCCAATCATATTACAGACGGGTGTTTACCTGTGTATCTAATTTCATTTATACGAGTATGAGGTCGTCAGTTCGATCCCTAGCGAGCACACATAGCAACATTACACTGCAGTTGCCTTAGCGGGAACAACTTTCGAATTCGTGTTCGTATCGCTTTCGACTATTTTGAATAAGGAAACGAACAGCGCTGTGCCGGCGAACACTAAAATAGTGTACCTAAAAATTCGTATAATTTTTTTGACATTTTGAGTTAAATGACAGATACGTAGTTAGTTGTCTTGCTACAGGTACAGACTAAAAAGTAACTCTGATAGTGTTTCGCTCTGTCTGTTTATTCCCTTCTCACAATCAAGCGGCTGAACCGATCTTAACGATGAAGTATCATGCACAAGATTAAAGCCGTAATTCTACTAAAACATCATTTAAAAAAATATAAGATAGATACTTCAGATAATATTATGATAAGACGTGAACTTCTGACGTTTCGCGAACGTGCTCAATATAGGAACGCAAAGCGCATTTTATAATCCCATATCAAATGTATCGTCCTTGCTTTGTACGACGGAGACGGAATTTATTATATTGAGTCCTTGACCATCCCTCTCACTTAATACAAAATAATTTTGTAGGTCGGTAAGCAAATATTATACACCCTGCGGACCCTCTATCGTTTGAAATTTTTTCTCTAAAATCTTAGACTTGTGCAGACTTTAGTCTTCCACAACACATAATCGAAGGCGATACGAAAACGTTGTCGCAATTTTTTCATGCTTGCCCTACTGAACACAATAAAATGACAGGAGTAAAGTATTACCCACCTGTCGCAAAAGTAATGCCTTCAAAGCAGTCACATTTGTATATCTCATACAAATATTAATAATGTATGAAGAAGAAGGGGAAATAAACATATTGTGTCAGGTAGGAAGAGTACCGGAAATATAGCAGCCAAGTTTTGTGTTTGAACATCACGCAACAGTCACATTAGAATATTGCGGATATTACGCTGATTCTGGTTATAGTGCTACCGTGAAAATAAGACAGCATAATATCCCTCAAATGAACTCCGGAATTAAGATTATTGTGGCTCATAGATTTAAATTAGATAAAGTTTTTTTTTTTAATATGTAGGTGGCAAGCGTGAACCTGTAACTGTAAATTGTATACCTATATTGGTGTCCATTCTGTTGTTAAAAATTACTAAACTTAACTAATGACAGGTCTAAAAAGTCTTGCTATCCCTTTCCCTTGTGCGGGGTTAAATAAGGATGGCAATATTTTTAGACCTGTCCAATTAGTAAAGTTAACAGAATTGGCACCATGGTATGTCATAATGATTGGACTTTTGCAAAATCAAAATAATTTCTTCAAGCTTTTATTTACTTTCTTCTGTCCGGTGAGTGTTTGTGTAATCAAATATTACAAGCTAAATTTGATCAACTTCCCAGAGTCCGATTGAGCTGAAAGGACATCATCCATGTTTTATAGAGATTTGGTCCAAATCTAAAAGTGCCGGCCAACGCATTTTTTCAAATATTCTGTTAGAGCTTGTCCGTCTGAGCATTTATTACTATGGCACCCAAGTTGGACATTACAGGACATATCGTTGGTTTTAGTTATTTTGAATTCCTATTTTCAACAAAAATGTATGAAAGTTCATATTTTCGAACTCATATAAAATCAACTACAATAGTCCCACAGCTTTGGTGCCACAGTAAAAAATGTTCAGACGGGCAAGCTCTAACAGAATATACAAAAAAACAGTGTTGGCCGGGACTTTCAGATTTGGACAAAAATAGATGTTTGCTTTTGGAATCCACGTTTGATTCTCGTGACAATTACCTAAATTCCGCCATTTTACATAGAACATGGCGGACGTCACAAAATTTAGATTTGTAATTTCCACAGAATAACCCTACAATATGATCAAATGAAAGGGCTTGATGAGCGGAGCACATTAAGTAAAATGACGCCATTCTAAATCCAATATGGCGGCGGCTGCAAAATGGCGATTTATAATTTCCCCATTAATCCCTATGATTTACGTACCAAATGAAAATGCCTTATGAGCAAAACAACCTGGTTAGACTTTACTAAGAAGTTCTTTGAATTCCTCTAAATCTACCACCGAATGTGGAGGGTCATTCGTTCGGAGAATAATCCAAAAAGGACTCTCATGAATTCCTCTTTTACAATTACAGAATGTAACTTGCGAGGTTCTAAAAGCAATGCCACCGTCCCTAATGTATACCGTAATCGGATAATTAGATGTCCCTTACACGGCACTTTGTAGAAAGTGGCCTTAGTACGTGTTTCTTCCTTCTTGTGTCTTATATTTTAAGTACATACACACGCCCCAAGTACCTCACGGGGCAGGCAGATATTAATGTCATATTTAAAAGCCGTGGTGGTCTTATGGTATGAAGCGTTGCCTGCTCTTCTAGCGACGCAACTTCGAATCCCTCCTGTCTGTGCCGATTAGTTTTTCTAACCTAAGTGCAGTGATTAGTCACACCACGAGCTTTACGGTGAAGGAAACATCGTGAGGAAACCTGAATACGTCTGATAAGAAATTTAAGGTAGTGCCCAAGAGACGGTGACGGACTCACCATCTGTCGCGTTTGTACCAAATTATCTTCGGTGGAAAGAAGTGTTGTAACACCTCTGTCTACCCCTTCGGGGATCCATGTGGAAGGCGTGAAGATATATATAGAAAAGACCAACGATTCTACGCAACCGCAATAATATACATAGGATTTAATGTCATCTAATATTTATTACCTACATTGAATTTAAATAAATGTTTTGATCGATTGATTGATACCTGTGTCTGTGGCAAGCCTATGTTAAAGGTTTTATTAAGTTCCATTTTCCGCCGTCTCTAGCGCTTCGTAAGCCCCACAATTCCAAAACACACTCCGTACCTAATATACAGACATTAGTTCTTAGGAAAAATTGCGGTGACTAAATTACCGCATTTTCAACACGCCCCGTCCGGCCGTTTATCAAGAGCCAGCCGACAGACTTAGTACAAAAAAAGGCGAAAAGCTGAACACCCGAAAAGCGAAAGCCCCCTGTAATATTCTGATCATGACAAATTTATATTGACACAACACAAATCGTCTAACAATGCCGCCAAGTTTTTTGCCCCGCTACATTGATGATTACGAAGTTGTCGAATGAAATTAAGGGTCTTTGTAAAACAAACATCCCCCAAGGCAGCTTAACAATATTCTAGGAACGTGTGGGTAGTGGCAAATGGCAAAGTCCTCAGGGGTTTTATTAAGTCAACTTCTAGGACGTTGTCGCAAATTTTATGATAATAGAAGAAAAATTGTGAGGAAATGGTGTTGAGCAAGAAATCGTTCCAACGCTCGTGCAGCTTAGACGTTTCTGAAATGTCGCATCAAAAAAATCTAAAGTCAATTAGTTCTCTAAAATATTATGTTTCTTCTTGAACAATAAGAGAATTAAGTCGCGTCTTCCGCGAGACACTTCAAGGTCCTCGTTAAAAAAGTTTTCATTAAGATGCGGTAATATACTAGAACACGCCGTAATAATCTGAGCCCAGCACGATGCTAAAACTCTAAGAGAACTTGTAGTGCGTTAGCTCCTTTAGCTGTACCTAGTACTGGCACGTACCTACAAATAAACTAATATATTAGATTATAAGTTTCTATATAAAAAAAACAATTGGGAAATTAAGCGAACCTTTGTTCTGAATTAAATGAATGTATGTGTGTGATGTAATAATTATTAGCAATAAGCCCAGTATCGGAGTTGGCCACTGACGCCCCGGGCGAGAATATTGTGGCGCCTACTTTAGGTAATCATTATCGAGTATACATTTTTTGTTGAATCATGTCACTTCTTTCCGTTACCCGGAGCCAACGACACGAAGATTGACAGTTTTGGAGCTCATCTTATTTTATTTATGATTATTCTTTATAATTTTAGTATGGCGCCGCCCATATTTGGCGCCCTGGGCCGTCGCCCCGATCACCCAAACCCCCCTAACACTGGCACTGTATAAACTAAGCTAACTTGCTTAGAGAGATAAGTAAACCGCAGCTCTAATAAATTTTGAAGTTTCCTACCCGAAAACCTAATAAATCCAAACAAAATTCAAATAAGATAAACTCAGGGAACCGACTATCAAATGTATTTCGTCTAAATCTCATTACTAACATATAAAGAGAAGAGAGCTTTAGGTGTCGACAAGATATATTCTAAATAAATTTGAGAAAAAAATATAAAAGAACATTTCGATGGTGGAAAGGAAAAACAAATTAAACGCCACTTTGATCGAAAATTAGTGTTATATAGAAACCAATCGGAAGATCACGAAATAAAAAAACAATAAAAATAAAAGTGGTTTCATTAGTTTCACGCACTTACTTCACTAGCCCTTCAAACCGTGGCACAGTACCTTTTTTTTCCACTAATATGGCAAAGAAGCATACGGCCCGGCTAATTGGAAGCGGTTGCCGTGGCTTATGGACGCTTGCAACACCGGGTATCACTCACGCGTGGCGGCCTCTTGTTATTGTTTATCATAATATTTCTTGTCGTAAAATATGAAACGACAAAGTCGAAATGCAGTTACATCTTTTTTTTTTTCGTTGACGAGGGCGAAACCTTCAAAAGGTACCCGCCTGCTTATGGGGAGCAGACGGGGTATGTGAGATTTTGACTCACTAAAACCCCCCCCCCGGTGGCCATCCTCCGCGCTATAGGAGGGCTCCGGGATCTCCAGTGGAACGCACCGGTGCCCTCCTGCACACGTCCCGGGGGCAGCCATAGTTTAAGCCGGCAGGACCTAGGTGCAGCCGGTCACAGGCATTTTAACTTAGGTCTATAACATCGTTTGTAGTCTGACAGGGCTGTGATAGGTAATAAGGCTAAATTCAAGCGTAGCGGAGGACCTCCTTCACCAACGTTGGTTCTTTTTTTGTCGCCACACGCCGTATGATGAAGGATAACAAGGATAGATCTAAGTTAAAGCAACTGTGACACTAGGTGTAACCGCACTTTGGATTTTAGCCGTAACACATACACAAAACTGCTTGATGGCAGAACATCTGGCCCTGCGATGATCCCTACCTAGCCGGCCTACTGATATACCCACTACTTGGCTTAATCTTAGGGTATAAAAAAGCAAGGGCTTCTCGAAGGTCGACCAAGAAAAAGTTTCACTAAAAGGTAAAACTCAAAATAGCCGATAATCTAATTTATAAGGGGTTCAAAGAAATATTGGAAGGTGCGTATGTAAAAGGAATCTTTTATAGCCTGCTAAGTTACCAAACCTTTGAAGTGTAACAAATTACATACATTTCCATAAAAGTTATACAAGTAATTTATAAGCTCACAAGCATTTATGCAAAGTATGTCGAAATAATTGGGTCCGAATGTTACGTAAGACTGTTGTGGTTAAGTAGGGTGGAATATCGTTAGCATTCTTCGACAAGGGTTTGTATAATAAACTTCAATAAACATGTATATTTATTTGTATTACTGCAAACTGGCTAGAGCTCTTAAGGCGAGTAGGCCAGGACCGCAGGTTCATGCAGACCATCGAACAAAGAAAGATTGCCTACCTGGGACATGTGTTTCGGCACGAGAGGTATGATTTGCTGCAACTTATTATGATGGGCAAAGTTGCGGGTAAACGCGGTGTTGGTCGAAGAAAAAAGTCCTGGTTGAGAAATATTCGAGAGTGGACAGGAGTCACAGGTGCTGCTGAACTGTTCCGCCTCGCGAGAGATAAGGAGAAATATTCAGAGTTGATAGCCAACCTTCAGTGATTGGAGAGGCACTAGAAGAAGAAGAAGAAGCTATAGCTAAGAAATTTATAGAAATAACTAGCCCTGGCTTCGCACGGTCAGCGTTTGTCATATAAGTTAAATACCTACAAACCACAAATTAATTATACAATTATGCCTCGCGCATCACTCTATCAATTAAAAAACTGCATCAAAATCCGTTGCGTAGATTAAAGATCTAAGCATACATAGTGACAGACAGACAGCGGGAAGTGGCTTTGTTTTACACTATGTAGGGATGATTACAAAAACGACCTGCCGCAGTCTGTGATATAGTCTGACAATTTGAAAGCACTTCTTTGTAAAGCCTAGTTGAAACAAGAATATTTTTATTTCGATTTATAGAATAATATTGTAATTTTATTATACACACTAATGTGGCACACAAGCAGTCCACCTTCAAACATCCATCCTTACAAACTATCACATTAATACCTAAAATTAGTAGTAGGATTCTCAATTCTGTCATTACGAGAGGCTTAAAGATCTGAAATTAAACGTTAAACTTTTATAGACAGTCATTAAGTACAATGAGGATGTTAAATCATTAAATACCTACTGTTTTATGTCGCAACTTGCCAAGTAAAAAGGATATTAAGATTCTTTATGATAACTAGTACTTTTTTAAATATTGTCTTACAAAACTACTTGTCTTCGGTTTCGATGAAGCTGAATAAACTTCTCTCTTAGACTAAAGGTTTTAGTTCCAACTTTTACGAATAGTGAACGTAATGCTAGTAGCTCAGAGTTGATAAAATACTACGTTCGTACGTAGTAGTTTACCTACGAGTATGTCGCCACCCTAACTCCGTAGCACATGCCTTGCGTTATGAAGTTCAGGGTTCGATTCCCAGTTAATTAAATAAAATATTTTTTATTAGATGTCTTACTTTAATTGTAATATGGAGACGTTATGATGTAAATATTGGTAACAAACCAACAAGTTGGTTTTTCATTTTCTGCCTACCCCTAAACGAAAATGACTTAGAAACTTGACTAAAAAACTCATAATAATTATAAATACGTGATATAAGTGAGATATTTAATAGTAATTTTATCATAATTTCTGTAATGAATAATATTTCAATCCATGCAACATACAATTAACACTTGAGATAATATGACGTCTCTAGAAAACCAACTTACGAAACGAATAAACATCTAACGCATAATTTCGGATAATTTTCCCACGAAGCAATACAATAATTCGTGATAATTTTGTCAGCTGATCGACTGGTATCTGCCACTTGAAGCAGGGTGTGGTCCTCTTGGGCAGTAGGCTCGAGGCAACCTGTAGAGCCTTGCTGAGAGAGGCACCTGTTACGCGGTGCCGTACAACTGTTTGTAATTACTACTCACCCTTCGCATCACACGCAGGGAGAACGATGACGTCTTCATGTTTATTGTTTCGAGTTAACAAACACCCCCTCTAAAATATCCCCCTCTTTTTATATCACTAACACTGCAAAATATTTGCTCGCTATGACAGACTTAATTCAAATATACCAAAATATTTTATGTGAAACGAGTTCTATATTATTATGAGTATATAAAATATATACCAAATGGTCTACGGTTATTATTTCTGTATATATTTTATTTGTAAGCAAGGGTGCTGAGACGAGCGTTGCTACGGACGGTTTATTCGCGACTGATTGCTTGCCCTGTGGCTGAAACAGGGTGAAAAGGACACAGACAGCACGAGCCTTAACGACTTATGACCAAGAAACTCTACACTAATATGGACTCTATTCCTAGCTCTCAAGAGAAGAAAATTGCACGCTCATTGTTATAAACTTTTGAAGGATATCTGGTGCCATCTCGCTCGCACTTCATCTGGTTAGACGGAACACAACACATACACAGGACGGATTGAATTTATACTTTCACTCCGAACAGTTGTTCGATCTATTTCCTTGGGAATTTTCCAATGCGATTTTTCCATTGCGTAGTATAAATCGGATTAATTTGGCAGTATCTTTTTGAAGAGACTTTGTACAAGGAATTGTATTCAGTAAGTGTGTTCACTTGTAGTACAATTTTATTTCGTCCTTCGCCGCGTTTCAGCTGATATTAGAGACAGAAAAAGTCAATTTATTTGGTACTACATATAAGTTGTCTATTCGTAAGAAAGTTGACACCATCTTTGTCTGTCTGTTGACCTTTCACAATATAGATATGTAGCTATTTTAGCTCCTTGGGTCGGCAACGCGTGAGTGATACCCCTGGTGTTGCAATCATCCATATGGTAACCGTTTACTATCAGGCGGGATGTATGCAGCAAACAAGTTTGCTACTGCCCGCGGCTTATAATACAAATAATTATATTTATGTGTGTTTAACTTCAATAATAACGGATTTTCATACAAACTTTCATCCCTTTTTTTTACCCCCTTAGGGATGGAATTTCCAAAAATCCTGAAACACTATTTATTTTAAGTAAGGCTGTAAGTCTAAATACCAATTTTCAAGCGCTTAACTTCGAAAATGACGGATTCTCATACAAACTTTCAACCCCTATTCTATAAATTCCCCCCTAAGGGGGTAACTTAGGGGTGGAATTTCCAGAAATAATTTCATAGTGGATGCCTTCGCCATAAAAGTTACGTACTGTGAAAATTTTAAGTCTCTAACCCCAGCCGTTTAGGCTGTGCGTTGATATGTCACTCAGTCTGTCAGTTATCCCATCAAAAACATAAATATGAAATGAGAGCCAAGTTCAATATTCAGATATATGCCTTGGTTGTTGACTTCAATGACAAAAGTGAGATGTAAATGGGTGCCAAGTTCAATGGTCAGTCCTGAAATGTATTTATAACAACATAAAATATTTTACTAAAACTTAAAATATAATTTCTTCTTATAACTTAGGGTAATATATTGAAGCCATGACTTGGTTGAACCTGGGCCCATCTGATGACAGGCCACAAGGCCACCACGGTTTAAAACGGCGGTTTTTAAATTTCCATTATAATCATATTTAGAACCACATATTAAACTTTTGTCACCACTCTAGTCCTTAATTAAGTAAATTGCATCACAACAAGCCGGTTTATTTTAACAAAACATGTTTACGTTAATTTGAGTGGTAACTTTATCATACAATTTTCCCCGGGCGGTAGTTTTGGGTCAGAGTGTTTCCACGGCTCTGTTGAGTTTTTAAAGCAATATTTTGGAGGTTATATTATTTTACCACTCCTAATAATAATTGTTGGTGTAAATCTAATTTGATCATCAGTCGCGCCGTCGTGAGCCATTACCGCAGCGTATCACTTTCAAAACTACATAATTGATTTATTAACAAATAGGTACATTCTTTTGACTACTGGTGACTGTAATCAAACTATCTATTTATCCTAATTCAAACTTTTCTGTTAAGAACTAACACAATTAAAATGAGCCATGAAAATAATTATTGGTTATGCCATTTACCCAGCACCCTCTAAGTTCTAATATAATGCGCGAAGAAATATCAAAATCATAGTCAATACTAAAGATTAAATGCTAGGAATTATATTCAAAGGACAAACTAAAGGAAATATCTCACATCATTCATCACTAAAAACAACATCAAATTTAGATAAAAAGTTAAAAGTTATAGAGTGTAATTTTTAATGGCAGAAGATAAAACATTAGATATAGCCCGCTGACAGACAGACGGAGGGGCATCGGAGTCTCAATAATAGAGTTCCGTTGGTTACACTTTGGGAAGGGACCCCAATATAGTCTTCTAATAGTTTATCCACATTGCCGCATTGGGCTTGTCCTATTAAGGTCGATTTAAGATAAATTTTATTGCACAATAAGAGGATACAATATGTGATCCGATAAACTCAAACCTAATGTACAATTTGACGGTCCTTTTTTTTATACCACTAAGGTGGCACACAAGCATACGGCCCACCTGATGGTAAGCAGTCACCGTAGCCGCTAGCAATACCAAGGGTATCACTAACGGGTTGCCAACCAAGTTGTAGATGAGAGCTCACTGTGCTAGCAGCATACCTACTAGCCCAGCGTATCCTCGTCGAGCACTGATAACCTTACTTACCGCAGAAACACAACACTACATCAAGTAGTGTTATTTCACTGCGGTCTTCTGTAAGGTGGAGGTACAGTCCCCAGTCGGGCGGCTCCAATTTAAATGGGAAATCCCTAATCGCCCTACCTCTCTTTAAAACTTAGTATTATCGCATAAGCAAGTAATTACTAAGAATAAAGTGCCCAACCCATATCTAACGCTGACTCACCAATGGCTTACTAGGCGCGGTATAATATTACTAACGATGTTTTAATTAATATACCAACTGTATGGATACGTGGTCTCTTGGGTAATGCCGTCACTTATATAATTAAATTTGTGAAACTATAAAAAGGAAATAGAGAAACACTGGGTGAAACTACATTGTCTTATAGCACGTTAATGTTTCATTTTGATACAATATAAAAGCCTATAATAAATAAACCCCAACAGAAACCCAAAGGGTTAATATTCAAGGCACTAACGATTTCAAAGCGATTACAAATTCGAAATGGCACAACTTTTGAATCCGTAATTCTAAAACGAAAGGCTTTGCATTTAAGCAATATTTGCGACGGATTAAGTACCAACATTTGAATAATATTATTTTAAAATGTAAACACATATATATATATAAACCCCCGACTCACGACATCACCGATTTATCCTCAATACTATTTCCTACTCCATCACCGGACCCATCACCATATAAGTATAGCAGGACATTATCTACTCTGAGGTATAGTATATTCATTGAGACCATTACAATGACTCCAAACACGATACATTTGCAGTTAGTGAGGAGTTGAGAGTTCTGATCTCCAAACGGCTGGTTAGAGATGAGTATAGCTAAGAACGCTCTCGATCAAGTTACTTTACAAACAAAAAAACTAAATCAAAATCGGCTCATCCCTTTAGGAGCTACGATGCCACAGACAGACACACAGACACACTATAAACTTATAACACCAGACGTTATTGCGTCGGGGGTTGAAAACGGAATCGTATTTTTTTTTTATCCCGACCTTGGGAATCAAACGTCCCACGTCTCAAGACAAACATGAAGTTTATTACGCCAGTTCCTACGAGACATACATCTAGTATATATGAGTGTATTACAATTTGTCTACACACATAAAATATGCTGTACGCAGCAATTTTTCAAAAGATTCGATAGACTTCTCTAATTGGATTTGGGAATTGTATAACAACTGCTGACGCTGAAGAGGTGACTGCTAACAAATTGTACAAAGTAATCTACAAACTACATATTCAAATGTTTTCAACCATTTACATACATTTCACGCCACGGACCTTTCGGAGTAGAAGGTCTAGAGCGCCACTTCACTCTCGAATATAGCATTATAAAGATGTTTTGCCATCATACTTACTTAGATTACTTAGATACTGATATTTTAAGTGCGGTGAAAAAAATCATCGTGTGAAAACCTACATACGTCCAAGAAGAAAATCAAGGACGTATGTACTGTCTAAAACACTGTTACCTTACTACCTATCATGTTGAATGTTGCCACCAAATACGGTAACTGTCACTGGCTTCTTTCTCTGTTGTTTACGCGAGTAGATAATAATCATTCAGAGAGAGTTTTCCTCATTGTGTAAATCTCTAATGAATGTTGCATTGTTTAATTGTATCGCGACCTTTTGTTTCTAAAAGAGTAATTGCTGTGTTTCTTGCCGGATTCTTCTCAGCAAAAGCTACCTTCCGAACCGGTGGTAGATGCTGACGATTTGACAGTAAGATCATCCTGATATTAAAGTATGAGCTATAACCCTCGTTTCACTTCTGATGTCACGCTACCTGCGTTTCCGACATATCTTTATTTTTTCTTTCACAAAGTTAAAACCTCATAGTAGGAATAATAATGTGTCGTTTGTAATTTAGGTGAACCTTTGTGAGCGACTGGTCCCTGCACTAGGTGAAATCGTATTACGGATAAGTGATAACCAGCTTCGGCGAAAAGTGGGTGTTACTGCCTACCGTAAGGATATAGATAGACATAAATCAGAACATATCATCATAGAAACAAGGCCTGACATATAAAATAAAATAAGCCACATCCTTACGGGTAAGTCCCAGTAAGTCAAGGTCAACCTAGGCATTAGTATTCAGGGCGGCGAGCAGACGTGTTCCTCCGCCTTAATTCACTCACATATAGGCCCCTGCTTTATGGACGAGATAATAAAGGTCACTAGGGAAGAGAGAATGCCATAAAATATGTCCTTGGTCCCAGTTTCGTTCGTAGGTACATAATAATGTGGTGAAGGAACGAAGATGTACAAGAGGTACAACTCAACATGTCCCGTTTAAAATTTAAAATCTGTAAGCTAGAAAGGATGAGTTACCTGCAACAGATAAAGACGAAAGTGTTATGTCGTACCAGGAGGTCAAAGAAATGGCTAACGATAGAGCGGCTTGGCGGTTGCTCCACCGACAAGAGCCTAGCTCTTAAATAAATGATGATGATGAAATTTCAACGTTGATACGCAAGCGTACAGCCGATGGTAAGTGGATGGTAAATAGCATTTTGGACAATTTACTAGTAAGTCGTTTTGCCACACAAGACATTGGTGCCAATTCTGTTGTACAAAATTACTAAACTAAACGAATTTGACAGTTCTTAAAGTCTTGATATCCCTTTCTCATGTGCGGGGTTAAATAATGATAGCAATACCGTTTGTAATATGCCGACGTTCTGCAAACTACATTATTTTCCCTAGTAGACCCTCTGATTCGGAGCCCTTTTTTTTGTTGCTTTCCCCGCGACTTCGCCCGCGTATCAATATAAGATATATCCTATTTTACTCAGTGATAATATAGCATTTTGATGAAATATTATTTTAAATCGATACAGTAGTTTCGAGTTTATTTATTACAAAAATACCCTTTTTTTATAATAAAGTTATACAACAAAGTCCCGCCCGACGCGTGTTTCTGTCCACCTGAACGTTTTGCTGATAAGGAGTCTATGGTAGTCGCCTACAATCTGGCGGGTTGTAGCACAGCATACATTTATTCGTAGTCGTGCCTACCGTATTTGTAGTGTATAGTTGCAATAATAGACATCTAATAGGTGGCTGGTCTCTTATAAATATACACGGCAAATTTGAAGAATTATTTCGAAACTCGCGCCACCGCGAGCGAGGCACGTACTCCGTAAATTGTTCTCTTAACACCGTATCTTTCCCACTGAGATAAAACACTGAAATATCGTGGGGCTTTCCTGTATTGGCTTTCTTTGGTCTCTTCTTTTTTTTCTTACAGTTGTTGTGAAATTGTAATAAGTTTGGCATCGCGCTCGTGGTGGTTATACATGATGACGATCTTTACCACTTTTACATTATAAAATAAGGCTTATTATTTATTCGTTGTAATATTATTATATATATATTTTTAAACCACTAAGGTGTCAACACAAGCATGCGGCCCACCTGATGGTAAGCAGTCACCGTAGCCTATAGCCTCTAGCAATACCAGGGGTATCACTAACGGGATGCCAACCGTGTTGTTGATGAGGACTCACTGTGCTAGCAGCACATACTACTAGAACAGCGTATCCTCGTGGAGCACTGGCAACCTTACTTACCGCAGAAACACAACAATACATCAAGTAGTGTTATTTCACTGCGGTCTTGCGAGAAATCCCAAATCACCCTACCTCTAAATATAATTGTAGTATAGTATAGTATTCTAAAAATAATTGTAGAAAGAAACATAGGGCAAAAACATATATAGGTCACAGTACGGCGATATTTCAGCTAGGGGCTTTACCAAAATTGTAATGTTAATATATTTTAATTCTCCTACAAGGCCGCGATACCCGAGCCAAGCCAGCAGCTACCAATTCAATGATAATGGGATGTTTCCAAATTATTCTCGAATAATCCTCTTATCATAATAACGTCAGGACTCCATTCAAGCAAACCTTCCATTAAAGGCTCTTTATTTATTTGGTTCTTCAACATTACATACCTACTTTACACATTTATAAAGAATCAGGTACATAATTTAGTTTTCGATGTTCCAACAATTATAGAAGAAGACAACATTCAAATTAAACAATATTAGTGTCACCCTACACTCCACCCTTTAGAAAGAAAGAAAGAAAGAAAAGAAAGAAAAAAACATTTATTCATAACAACACAACACATAGATATGTGAAAAGAAGACTAGTGTAGAAGAAGCATATAGTGTCAAAATCAAATCAAAATCAAAAAGATCTTTATTTGACTAGACTTTACAGGCAAGCACTTTCTAATCGTCAGAATTTACCACCGGATTCGGAAGGTGGGTCTTGCTGAGAAGAATCCGGCAAGAAACTCAGCAATTACTCTTATAAAACCAAAATAATTACATAAAGTATACATTTCAAATACTAACTTCACATGGATACCTTTTTCACAAATTAATATATAAAAATAATTGATAACACTAAAAAATAATATTAACACATAGACAAGTATATAACGCTTGAAATTAAGATGTAAGCTAGTAGTTAATCAAAAAAGGCTTGATGACCAGCCTCCACAAGCAGCACCTGTACACAAGTATGACGCGAATGCAGCTATCGCCCTCTTCAACCATTATGGAGGGAAGTAAGCAACCCGTCTTTCGGACGCCGCCGCAGGGAAAGGCAGTTTAGTGAGCATGATATACTAAAGCCCGTTTAAAACAAAATATGTGAAATGTTTATTCAAGCAGAAGTAAAGTTGTCTATGTGATTCATATGGTTAATTGTTGTCGTTATGAAACGGTCCCAATTCAGCATGTGCTGGTATTGACTTTTTATATTACAATGTTGGCAAGCACGCATGCGGTCTGACTGATGGTAAACGGGTACCGCAGCTTATATAAAGTCACAATACTAGGGGTATCATTAAAGCGCTGCTAACCGTATTGTTGTAAAGAGGACTTAGCTGAATATCGATATCGTGTCCAATATCCTCGTGGAGTTCTGGAAATCTCACTTACGGCAAAAACAACAACACTAAGGTAATACTTATACCAATTAATAGCGATCACAAATGTATGTGTTTCAAAAGCACATCGTGCCTACATCGTGGGCATGGTGCGGCAGCAAAAACAACTTTGTGTTACCAAGCTGTTTTTGCCCTCGCGTTGCTTTCACAGTCTGTACATGGCGTGTTTCGGACCGCAAATAAAGTCACGTAACGTCATAGCCTTGAACTTAACAATTGGTACGTGAAAGTCCCGCACGTATTTCTATAAAAATGGCATTCCGTCCCGGGCAAATAAATCGTACCTACCCACATTCACTTAAAAGCGTCATCCAAGCTACCCGACCTGTTTTATAGACATTCACTTGACTGCTCCAGTTAATGACCGTGCACACCCGACCCACTGTCCGCGGAAAAAGTTTTTATAAAACTAAGGTGACACACAAGCATACGGCTCCCTGATAGTAAGCAGTCACCGTAGCCTATAGCTAGCAATTCCAGGGGTATCACTAACCAGTTGCCAGCCCTGTTGTAGATGAGTACTTACTGTCTAGCAGCATTACTACTAGCGCAGCGTATCCAAACTTTTGCCACGTGAATCGAATTCAAGTGAGTACCAAACCGCTGAGTGGCGAGTTCATTGGACGTCTTGTTGTAGGTACAGGGGAAAGTCGAAGGTACTAGATCTCCAATGAGATGGACGGGCCAAACCCAAACCACAACTGACTACTACAAACTCCATAAATGACTGCATAAGACTGGCAAATGATAGGGACGAATGGTGTCGCATTGTAAAACTGACCAATCAGTCTTAAACATCACGGCCACGGACACTCACGACAAGAGTGAAGCGACAAAGTACCATACGTATAAATTTCACGTATAAATATCGGTTTAGTTGCTTAGGTGTGTCTGGATTCTTACGGAGAAGAGAAACGAGAATGGGTTAATTTTGTTAAGGCTGGAATCTCTAAAGTAAAGGGCATAATAAAATTGGGTACATTTAAATGGGAAAATGCGTAATATAAGCAACCAACAGTACGCATTAAAAAAGCAGGTTTTCGTGGTTGTCTAGGGTTAAAAAATATGATTACTGAAATGCAATATTTTTTTTAAACTTACCTCAGGCTCAAAATAATTAAAAAAGGTAGATAGATCTTTGCATCTTTGCAAACAACGAAGTGAACCTCCGTTGATTCAATTTAATAAAATATACGAATGACAAAAACCAATTTTCTAAGAAACGTAATAATTGTAAGAAGGGTATTGTAATTTCCGCTTGGAGGAAGTTGGGATGACGGAATCAAATATTTTCAAGACACATTTAACCTTATAGTTATATAATATTTCTTTGATTGGGGTCTTCATTCCACAGGTACTTTGTAGTCCGTCTGTCTGTCTGTCAAGACCTTTTTTCTCAAAAACGCGTGGAGTTATCGAGGTGAAATTAATATTAAATACAGACAAAGACGCAGAAGCTAGATGGATAATAAGTACATACGTCGTAATCTCTTTGAAGTGAAATCTTTTGAGCTTCGAAAGTGAATTCTTTTGAGGGACAAATTTTACGAGTTCCACAGCCAACAATGTATCATTCCAGTGGAATAAATGGTAACGATAAAGTAATTGGGGGACACGAAAGGCACTAAGAATGTGAAGGGAAAGATTCATACCTACATTCTCCACGACCAACCATATTCAACGCTTTGTGTTCTTTTTCATAAAGCTTCTTTTAGTGAAATCCAAGTGAAATGCCTACTTTTATTTCAACAATTAAATTTGCGTTTGTCAACACAAAATAATACTCGAATTTTTAAAAGGATAATAATTATTTTATTGGTTTTCCACGACCAAAGAAATGCGACGTCATATATACCAACAAAGTACCTTTTTAATTTAGACTCCTACGCAAATGGCTCAAGTTGGGATAAAGCCGGGATCTAGACGGATCACATTAGGCCGTCCGCGTAGGATTGTAATCCTGTTGTTTCTTCAGCAATCTCGATTGGATCTTATTATTTGCTGGCTGCTTAAATTACGCATTTCCCCTTAAGTAAGTACATGTTTTTATTTTGCTCTTTACTTTTTACAGATTCCTACCACAAAAAATAAAATTATCGACATCTAAATTAATGTGACATCTTTATTTATTCCATTTTGCATGTGTTACCTAATAACTCTGCTCATAATTGATTTCACCGATTTTTATTGACTTTTTTATTTATGGGGACTTTTGGATGGTTCTTAGTTATTATAGGACCCGATAGAAGGCGCTTTATTTTGTATTCCTACGTGGGCGAAGTCGCGTGAAATAATAGTAATAGTATATAGATTTCGTTGCTGCTGTTGATTGCTGAGTTTCTTGCCGGATTCTGACGATTTAAAAGTGCTTGCCAAATAAAGATATTTTTGAGTTTGTCTTGATTGTTGACTGTTCTCTGTTGAAGTTGATCAAATTAGCTCTTAATAAATATGTAATTAAGTTCTGGGCGCGAGAGCTGAATATAAAAATCGGTATCCAATATAAAACACTGTTATCCCGCTAATACGCGTTAAATTATCTAGTATTGCTCTGAGAATAAATGATAAAATGTTCTTAAATCATTTAATTAAAAAAATAGTACGATATAAAAAACGGGGCTACCAACAATTCTATAGAATTGGACGCCCAATTTGTTTTTCAATTTATCAAACGTAAAGTTTGTTCGTCGAAAGTTTGTAATGAAGCTCGTGCAGAAAATGGGAAATTGAATTTCCTATTTGAGCCACCATTACTTCTAAATTACGCACTTGTAAATACTTTATTAGGGGAGAGCGAAAATCGCTGCGGATAAAAGCTAAATATTTTCACTCCGAAAGGTGGAGATGGCAACTATAGTAGGGCCAAGATAACAGGTAATTAAATACAGCATACCCATGCGAAGCCGGGGCGGGCAGCAAGTAACAAATAATAACCAAATTTGTATATTATTAATTGGTAATATATTTAAATTTGATAGCCCCCATTCATCCCTAGATAGTTAAGGCATGATAGTAGCTCAGAGTGGATAATATACTACGTATAAATAGTAGGTATAAATGGTATGGTGAATCACACGTGTTATTTACAAGAACTTAGGATGGTACACATAGAGTTTCCCTCAGGAACTTCAACCGGTAACAATTTCGTTTAGGTTGATCGGAGACCGCTGTTAATTTAGGATTTATATTCAAACATGACATAAATTATTCTGATAAATGTACTTATTTAATTCTCATACATTTTCGAGAGAGAGGTAGAGCGAACTGGGATCTCCCGTGGGTTTTCCCATTAAAATTGGTGCCGCCCGACTGGGGACTGTACCTCGCCCTTACAGAAGACCGCAGTGAAATAACACTACTTTGATGTTGTATTGTTTCTGCGGTAAGTAAGGTTGCCAGTGCTTCACGAGGATACGCTCGGCTAGTACTAATGCTGCTAGCACAGTGAGTCCTCATTAACAAAAGGGTTGTCAACTCGTTAGTGATATCCCTGGTATTGCTAATTGCTAGCGGCTATAGGCTACGGTGACTGCTTACTATCAGATGGGCCGTATGATTGTGTGCCACCTAAGAGGTATATAAAAACAGGCGGTATTTTCCTAAAGGACTGTATGAGGTGCGTCTTGAGTTAGGTGAGGAACAGATAACGATCCTTGCAAGCTCAGAAGAGAATTAAGGAAACACCACTAACCTTTGATCCACAATTCAAGCACGGCTGGTTCTGATCAGTCAGTAGTATAGTTCTCCAAAACTCTTTACACAGAAGCAGCACCATTAATTACGAAAAAAGGTAGGCTCCAGTTCACTCGCGACGAAATATGGCCAACAAAACGGTAGGCAGGAGTGCAACGTGCACTTGGCGCGATTCACATAGACACAGTCACAGATATCTACTATTACTAGTGACACAGTGAAAACCACCGTTCGGCGGTGGCAAACACAAAGCGTTGAAGGAGTTTATTCCTACTTCCCTCCAATTTGCTTGCAAATATCGAACATATCTCGGTCATATGTAGCAGCTACATTAGCGGGCTTCGGCGAATATTCGAGTTTATAGTAGTCGCGATTAGTGTGGCCGAATAGTTCGTTGCAACGTATTCGGACGATGACGAATGGTCATCGCGGTACTATCGGTAAACTGTCGCGCATCAAATGGTTTTGTCGCGTCAAATTCGCTTGCGAAGCTACTGTTGCGCACATCGTTCGGTTCCTATGAATAGTAGCCATCCACCATCTACTCTTTCTCATTTTCGTGTAAGTTTTCAAATGGTACTCGTATAATTGCAGCAAATAATAATTTACTGACATATTATACAACGCCAATTCTACCTCCATTTTCACGAATTATCGCTTACGTCGGCCGCGCAACAGGCGAAAACTTTGACTGCATAAATATACCCAAGAACATCGCGTATAAAGCGGGCTACACACCTTCAGTTTTAACTGTACAGTCGAACCTGTGCAGTTATATCGCACGTGTGTAGGCAAAGCTAACAACTGTGCAGTTGAACTGACGATCGTGATCGACGTGTGAAGACACCAGTGGCGTCAGTTATAACTGCACAGTTCGACTGCACAGTTAAAACTGAACGTGTTCAGCCCATCTAATACCCGTACGCGATGTTTTTATTGCGCCAACGCGACACAAAGCGTGCGAGAGAGAATTCGCGATCTAATGTGCCCCAGTATTAAAGATATTAACTGGGTTATTCCTTTTATGTACAACAACGCGATGGTATCGATTCTGAAGTTTTACTATCCCTTTCTCATGTGCGGGGTTAAATAAAGCTAGCAATACTTTTACTATAGGCAAATTAGTTGTGATTTTGTACAACAGAATCGACGAATTAGCAAAACAAACACGATAAAATAATTTATAAACTTAAACATTTATTAAACATAACTTGTATACAAATTTACTTACATTAAGAACTTACTAGTATCATTAGTAGAGAGGTAGGGCGATTTGGGATTTCCCGTGGGTTATCCCATTTAAATTGGAGCCGCCCGTCTGGGGACTGTACCTCCCTCCGCCTTACAGAAGACCGCAGTGAAATAACACTACTTGATGTAATGTTGTGTTTCTGCGGTAAGTAAGGTTGCCAGTGCTCCACGAGGATACGCTGGGCTAGTAGTGTTGCTACTGGCACAGTGAGTCCTCATCGGCAACATGGTTGGCACCCCGTAGTGATACCCCTGGTATTGCTAGCGGCTATAGGCTACGGTGACTGCTTACCGTCAGGTGGGCCGTATGCTTGTGTGCCACCTTAGTGGTATAAAAAAAAATTAAAAAAACAATAAATACAAAACAAAACAGTGGTCGATGCGTAGATTTTAATACATTCTCATAACGATTTCTATGTTCATTTTCACAAATGTTCCGGTATAAGGTTTATCATTTTAAGCTATACATACTGTACTGTTCATAATAGTGCCAATTCTGTTGTACCAAATCACTAAACTAATTTGTCAGTTCTAAAGCTATTGCTATCCTTATTTAACCCCGCACATGAGAAAGGGATAGCAAGACTTTAAGAACGGTCAAATTAGTTTAGTTTAGTAATTTTGTACAACAGAATTGGCACCACTATATAAGTATACACACATTGAAAAATATAGCACTTAAAAGTTGAGAATCTACATTAGGTACATAGACTTTAGTATGTATGTTTTGTCTGATGACGAAACAATACTGTTATCCCGCAATTAAATGAACATTTCGTCATTTTCGTCATCGGTTGTGGCTTCGAGTAGAGTTAGACTCCACTCGTTTTTATTAATGTAAAATAAATATATAACTTGGAATGTAACTGTCACATAATAATCTGTAAAGAGTTCTACAAAATACATACATTTATATAGTTCTTACAAAAATATAATATTTGTCGAGACCACTGGTCTAGTGGTTAGTATACCTGACTGCTACGCTGGGGTCGCGGGTTCGATTCCCGTCGGGGCCAACATTTACGTGTTAAACATTTGTGTTTGCCTTGCGTCTGGATGCTTGGTATGTATTATAAGTATGTATTTACAAAAAAAAAGCATATAAGTATTGTATCAGCTACTGGATCCCATAGTACAAGCTTTGCTTAGTTTGGGGGCCAGATGGCGCTGTGTGATAATGTCCAAGCATTATTATTATTTTTAAATATTATAAATTTATTTTTACGTGTCCCTACCACAATTAAAATGTTTATATTTTTGGTCATTTTTAATACAAACTTAATCCAACACACCACCATGTACAAGGCCATATTGGCAATGAGTGTACAACGTGTAAATAGAGTTCATCCATCACCTAAAATCACGAATCCTGGAGCAATGAGGACGCAAATATTTGCTGCATTATCTGAGGAAGCGTCGCTACGTCCATACAGACGTGCGCGTGACCCACAGGGAGACTGCGTAACAGACTAAAAAACAAAATACAGCGTTAAAAATATATTAGACGGGCTCTTACGGCGGTATTTTTATTTAATTGTTTTTTTTTCGTTTTAGGTTTTCCCAAATGAGTACAGCTAGGGTTCTTCAAGAAGTGTGTAGAGAGATTTTTGAAGGGTCGGCAACGTGCCAGTGTTTTTTTTATACCACTTATGTGGCACACAAGCATTCGGCCCACCTGATGGTAAGCAGTCACCGTAGCCGCTAGCAATACTAGGAGTATCACAAACGCGTTGCCAACCATGTTGTTGATGAGGACTCACTGTGCTAACAGCATTACTACTAGCGCAGCGTATGGCAACCTTACTTACCGCAAAAACACAACACACATATCTTCACGCCTACCCACAAGCGTCACCTAAGAGGTAGGCAGAGGTGTTAAAACACCCACTTTCCAACGAAGATAATTTGGTGCCAACGTGACGGATGGTGAGTCCGTCGCCGTCTCTTATGCCTAATAGATGTATACTTATTTATTTATTTATTTATGTTATACTCACTTATTAGCCTCATCACCCAAGCTGCCTATAAAGATGACGTGCGCCTGCACTCTGTGGTCTGAAGTTAGTATCGTACCCAGTTCTTCGGGCTGGATACCGTAACTAAAACAATATTGAAAAAAAAAAAAATTAAATAAATGAATCGCTTTCGACTCTTTTGTATGGGAAATTGAACAGCGCTGCGCCGGCGAAAACTGGTACTTAAATTTCGTATGAAAATGTTGATATTTTTAGAGTAGCGTTTTCGAATACGTGTGCTAGCAGCATTACTACTAGCCCAGCGTATCCTCGTGGAGCACTGGCAACCTTACTTACCGCAGAAACACAACACTACATCAAGTAGTGTTATTCCACTGCGGTCTTCTGTAAGGCGGAGCTACAGTCCCCAGCCGGGCGGCTCCAATTTAAATAGGAAAATAGCCCTACCTTTCTTTTTTGACGTTCATGGTGTGATTAATCACTGTACTTAAGCTTAGAAAACTCATTGGTACAGGCCGGGCTTTGAACCTGGGCCCATTAGATGACAGGCCGATGCTTCAACCACAAGGCCACTAGGGTATAAAGTAGTTCCGTTTCTAGAATTTTTTGCCAAGCTATAAAGTTCATCATAGTTACCGTCTAAGGTTAGCGTCGGATAAGATAAGGAGTATAGCTTCGTCCGCGTCCTCTTTGGCGAGTGAAGAGATCGCATGCTTAGCGGCCGGCAGTGTGTTGTCTCCAGACCAGCAGAACTGCGCGTGAGCATGCATCGTGCGGATTATCTGAAACAAAATGTACGGTAACGAACTTATATTAATTGTAGGGTCGGCAACGTGCGATTGATACCCCTGGTGTTGTAAGCGTCCATAAGCTACGGTAACCGCTTACCATCAGGCGGGCCGTATGCCGTAGTGGTATTAAAAAAAAAGTCAAGCTTGAAAAAAAAGTCATGGTGTGAAAACCTCTGATGAAATTCAAGGACGTATCTAGTGCCTAAGAGACCGACTCACTATCTGTCACGTTGGCATCAAATTATCTTCGGTGAAAAGTGGGTGTTGTAACCTCTGTCTACCTCTTCGGGGACCCTTGTGGGAGGACGTGAAGCTATTGTAGCGACCTCACGGCTACATAAACCAACGTCAGAAATCGACTAACTAGCAGGACAACATTCAACGAATGACGTCACAATCCTGCCACGCGCTAGCGAAGTTTTCTACGCAATTCAACATATATACAAGTTTCCGACTAGAACAGTCGGAGCCGCGGTTCCCCAGGCACAACACCCGCCTGGCTGGAAGATCTTCCCTTTGCGGTGGCTGAGCATGATCACCTCGCTCGCCCCACACTATGTTATTATTATTTGTTATACCACTAAGGTGATACACAACGGCCTACGGTCCAACTGATGGCAAGCGCTCACCGTAGCCTATAACCGCTAGCAATACCAGGGGTATCACTAACGCGTAGCCAACCCTATTGTTGATGAGGAGTCCTCATCAACAATAGTCCTCATTGAGGACTCACTTTGCAAGCAGCAATACTACTAGCCCAGCGTATCCTCGTGGAGCACTGGCAACCTTACTTACCGCGGAAACACAACACTACATCAAAGAAGTGTTCATTGAGAGCGGTCTTCCCTAAGGTGGAGTTACAGTCCCCAATCGGGCGGCTCAAATTTTAATAGGAGAACCCACGGCAGATCCCATTTCACCCTACCTCTCTTTTTAAGCTCAAGGTGTGAATAATCACTGTACTCAACATAGAAAAACTCATTGGTTCAGGCCGCGGTTAGGCCTATCGAATGACAGGCCGTTGCAACAACAAGGCCACCACGGCTTGGCTATCTACACTTATATTATTAAGAGGAAAGATTTGTATTTTTGTATTTTTGTGGGTTTGTATTGAATAGGCTCCGAAACTACTGGACCGATTTCAAAAATTCTTTCACCGTTAGTAAGCTAAATTATCACCGAGTAACAGGCTATATATTAAACTAGCTGCCCGCCCCGGCTTCGCTCGAGTGGACACAATATTTGATAAATGTCTACCCGTGCGAAGCCGGGGCGGGCCGCTAGTTATAAGTTTATGTACCTGCAGCCGCTGCTTCTCATTCTCCGGAGGCCTGTCGACCCTCACTAGTTCTAGAGCGTGGTCCTCCCCGGAGTGCGCGTACATATCGTACCGGATACGAGCCTCGTAGCCTCGCAAGGCCTCCGTCAGCAGAACCACAGCCTCCATCGAGCGTTCCAGGCGACCGTCGTAAGAATTGAATCTGGAATTTAATGATGACGCTGCATAATATTGCGGTTTAAATTTCTTGCAGTCGGGCTGCAAGAAACTGATCAACATATTGTACATACGACGAATACAATGTATGGTACACAATTTTATTATAACAACATAAGAAATAATGAAGGCTTGCCTAAATTATATAATAATAATAATAATAATAATAATAACTTTATTTATTTCTTCTCACAAGGCATATACATTTTAACAAGACCAGCCTATTAATCTAATTACAGACAGAATGTACACACAGTGTGCGAAACTGGTATCCAAACTAGGCAATGCCTGTATTTCAGACTACCAGGCTACCCTCCCTTGCAGTGACGAACAAAAATTAGTGCTATAGTGTAAACAGCTTACATATATGTGAGTACCTTTACATTGTGCTACTGTTAACAAACCATTACTTATGTCATGTTAAATTAACTGTTGCTTTTCCAATATAAAACAAAAAATAAATAAATAAAAGAAAACATTTGTATTTATATTGAGTAAGAGTGTTGTATGTATGCATGTATGAATGTATGTAAGTATGTATGGAAGAGATCACAACAAGCGATAAGGCCGCCATTTGTACCGATATGTATAGAAAAATCTGTTTCTGTATTGTAGTTTTAAGGTGTACAATAAAGAGTTATCTATCTATGTATGTATGTGTGTATGAATGTGTGTGTGTATGTATGAAAGCCTCACCGGTACATGCTGCCGGAGACGTCTAGTACCAGCCTGAGCCGCTTGGGCGTGTCTGGCGGCGCCCCGGGCGGAGGCTCCTGCTCGGCTCGACGCCGGTAGATCGCACGCTCGCCCGCCAGACCTGATCATAACACCACGCTATAATAAGAACACCTATCAGAATACTTGATGATGATGTTATAAGTTTGTAGTTTGTATCTGATGCTGCAGCATCATCTTAACAGCTCACTCAAACTAACAACAAATATATCGCGCATCGGTTCATTGCAAATGTCTCAATGAATACAATTACATGGGTTTTTTTTTATACCACTAAGGTGGCAAACAAGCATACGGCCCGCCTGATGGTAAGCGGTTACCGTAGCCTATGGACGCTTGCAACACCAGGGGTATCACTCGCGCGTCGCCGACCCTAAAATGGATGGCTACCTTGACTTGAGGATACCCACTAACTTCACTTAACTTCCCACTAACTTATATATCGTTTTTCTACTCTAATATAATAACGGTCTCAATGAATAGGCAATACTTAGATAGATGGTGATGAGTCCGGTGATGGAGTAGGAAATAGTATTGAGGATAAATCGGGGATGTCGCGGATTTATATTTTTTTAACTTTGATTACTGTTTTTACCCGACTATGGCGAAGCCAAAAGAAGGTTGTCTGTTTGACCGGTATGTATTGTATGTATGCTCCCTCATAACTTCCAAATTACTTATCATAATTTGACAAATTATGTCGACCACGACTGCCCTCTGAAAATCACTATGAATATTACTTAAACATTAAAATATATCAGATGAGATAATTAATTTATTTAATAATTTTTAGAGCGTGATTATTCCGTAGTCGGGTTTTAGTTTTTGAACTTACTTTTTTTTATGTATATTTCCTTGTTGATGTATTCTGGTAGTTTATATTACAATGCTGGACTCATAATGTGACTCAGTTTTCTATAGCGTTAACGATTGTAGATAGTAAACATGGCTCAGCCTGCAAGTATTCATGTAAAGCGCGCTACACACGTTCAGTTTTAACTGTAAAGTCGAACTGTGCAGTTATAACTGACGCCCCTAGTGTCAAACAGAACTGATAACTGCACAGTTTTGCCTCAGCACGCTACACATCAGTTTTAACTGCACAGTTTTGACTGTACAGTTCGTGTGTAGCGCGCAGAAGCGTACCTTCAATAATCTTCCCGTCGTCAAGCTCCCCGCTGGTCTGGTGGCGGCTCCATTGGCGCTCCTTCTTCTTCGCTTGCAGCTCGGCCAATACGCCGCGTAGGGCGCCGATCTATGCCGTCAAACTTCTAAGTATAGCAATCAAATAACACTACTTTGATGTAGTGTTGTGTTTTTGCGGTAAGTAAGGTCGCCAGTGCTCCACGAGGATACGCTGGGCTAGTAGTAATGCTGCTAGCACAGTAAGTATCCATCAACAACAGGGCCAGCAACGCGCGAGCGATACCCTTGGTGTTGCAAGCGTCCATAGGCTGCGGTAACCGCTTACCATCAGGCGGGCCGTATGATTGTTTGCCACCTTAGTGGTATAAAAAAAAATGGGTTGGCAACTCGTTACTGATACCACTGGTATTGCTAGCGGCTATAGGCTACGGTGACCGCCTACCATTAGGTGGGCCGTATAGTGGGGTGCCACCTTAGTGGTATAAAAAAAATCTTAAAGTATTTGCCCTAGTACGTCACTTATGAAAGCCTACATCACCAACGTTTCAGAAAAAAATCAACTCGAGAAGAACCAGCAGAAAACACGTGTATAATGATACAAGTTAAAAATATGAATTGGTATATTATATTGGTGCAGAATGCAGAGTATACAAAATGCGGCTTATGATCCATTCTTAACAATCAAGGTAAGCTAATTTCTTCACCGAAATCGAACGTGCTACACTTATAGGAGCCATATGCTTATGGTATGGTAAGTGTTGCCTAATTAGTGGTATTAAAAAAAATTGAAGTATCACCTGAGGCTGCACCGCCCTGAGGAACTGGTCGTACAGCTTGGAGTCGTACTCGCTCATGTTGATCTCTCTAAGCCTCTCCTCGAAAGCCTTCCTGTTCGCCTCACGTGCAGCTTTCTTCACGTGCTCCGGTATATCGTCTTTCTCCGCGTCCGAAAGCTGTTGAGAAAAATATTGAACATAGATTTTTAAGCCTTTTAAAAATTCGCAAAGTATAATAAGGTGGCCTTGTGGTATCAAGCGTTGCCTGCTATTCTCAGACTTGAAAGTATGACTATCTGACCCTGACTTGAAAGCATGACTGTATGACCCCCTGTCTGGATGTATGACTGTATGACCCCCTGACGGGAAAGCAGGACTGTATGACCCCCTGACTGGAAAGTAGGACTGTATGACCCCCTGACTGGAAAGTAGGACTGTATGACCCCCTGACTGGAAAGTATGACTGTATGACCCCCGGCTGGAAAGTATAACTGTATGACCCCCTGACTGGAAAGCAGGACTGTATGACGCCCTGACTGGAAAGTAGGACTGTATGACCCCCTGACTGGAAAGTAGGACTGTATGACCCCCTGACTGGAAAGTATGACAGTATGACCCCCTGACTTTAAAGCTGAAAGCTAGATCCGGCCTTGTTATTATTACAAAGTGGTTACCTGATGAACATCGTGTCCTTTATCGAGTCGGTAGGGCCCCCCCTTGCCCCCCAGGCCGGCGGTGTCGCGCCCCCCGGTGCCCCCCGCCCAGGTGTTGCCCCCCACGTGGGGCTTGTTCTCCGGATCTTCCTTGCCGTGCTTCGGCGAGGATACGTCTTTACTAATAAGAAAAGACACGTGCAATACTTTGAGCAAAAAAAGACAGAGCACTGAGTTTCTTGCCGGTTCTTCTCAGGTGGCTTTTGTTTCCGAACCGGTGGTAATTTAGACCTTCATGAGTGTCTTATTAAGGCCTAAACGGAATAAATTATTTTTTGATTTTTAAGATATCATGGAACATGATTCAAAACCTACTTACCCGCTTTTACTTTCGATAGTCATCTGAAGTTTTTTGAGCGAATCTGTGGCGCGTCCTTCGAGTACGCCCTCGGTAGGCAGCCCGCTGGAGTGGAGCACTTCTAGCAAGGTGTCGGCCATGTCCTTGCTGTAGCGATCGAAGTCGAACACGTTGCCTATTGCCGTCGCTAAGTCCTCTTGTGGGTATTTCTGGAAGAGATTTCTTTATATACCACTAAGGTGGCACACAAGCATACGGCCCACCTGATGGTAAGCAGCCTCCGTAGCCTATAGCAATACCAGGGGTATCACTAACGAGTTGCCAACCGTATTGTTGATGAGGACTCACTGTGCTAGCAGGTTTACTACGAGCGCAGCGTATCCTCGTGGAGCACTGGCAACCTTACTCACCGTAGAAACACAACATTACATCAAGTAGTTTTATTTGACTGCTGTTCTGTAACGCGGAAGTGTAGTTGCCAGTTGGGCGGCTCCAAATTTAATGGGAAAACCCACGGGATATCCCAGATCGCCCTACCATATTTAATAGTAAGAACCCATATGTTTACCTGCAAATGTCTGATAATGTTAACCAGCTCTCTGGTAGAATACGGGTAGGTCAACTGACCCTGGTCTGCTTTGTCCCTCAACACTGCGAATGCTTGCACCAGTTTCTGCATCACGTCACGTGGTACATCCGGCCCGTAGCTACGGAGCAGCTCCATTTCAGAGTCGATCGAAGGGTTGTCGACCGCGTGACACGAGAACAAGTCACCTGAATAAGGAACGTTATTGATTAAACTATTGTTTTATGAATATACTAGCTTCTACCCGCGACTACGTGCGTGTTGTGCTTAGAATCTCAGAAGAACCTAAAATTTTCCCGGTATATAAAGTATTAATCCAGGTTATAAATTATCTGTGTTCCAAATTGAGTAGTTTTTGCGTGAAAGAGTAACAAAAATCCATCCATCCATACTCACAAACTTTCGCATTTATAATATTAGTAGGATTTTTTTACCATTAAGTTGGCACACAAGCATACGGCCCACCTGATGGTAAGCAGTCACCGTAGCCTATAGCCACTAGCAATACCAGGGATATCACTAACGAATAACCAACCCTGTTGTTGATGAGGAGCCACTGTGCCAGCAGCATAACTAATAAAAAAATAACTCACGTGGGACGTAATCTAATAGGTATTTATAACAAGTTCGTGGCAAACGTGAGGGCATAAAAAAAGTGTTTGTTTTGTGTGGCAAACGTGAGGGCATAAAAAAAGTTATTTTGTTCCGCTGTCTGTTTAAGTAAAAACTGTAAGTCTTTGGGACAGAAACGACATTCAAACTATGACGGCCCAAGTAACAGTTTGAAGCTTCGTCAAAATTCAATTTCTCGTGTTAAATGGGAGGCCACTCAAAATAAACGTGGCATCAGATTTCACTGGCGTATCAGTATTCGACCATTAATCTCATAAAAAAGTGTAGTTACATTGTTTTTCTTTATCATCAGTATTAGACCATTAATCTCATAAAAAAGTGTAGTTAAGATTGCTTTCTCAAAACTCACCTAAAGAAGCAAAGAAATCATTCCCCAAAAACGGGAAGCCAGGTCGATTCGCCAGCACAATCATCCTAAAATCATCGTGTACTGGAATGAACGTGTCCACGTGGCCTCCGGAACTTTCCAGCATGTTCTTAGGTACTATTCTCCTTCCATCACTCAAAATCATTTCACCATTCTCGACCAACGTTTTGAGGATACAAGTCACGTGTGTTGGAGCCTTGTCTGCCTCATCAACTACTAACACGTGACCGAATTTGACAGCTTTAACTAACGGTGAATCTTCGTACACAACGACGCCATCTTGGACTGTCGGTTGCACTGTCAAAGATTGCACCGTAGTGTCTCTGTGCAACTGAATGTACTCTCTAGGTCGATTCAAAAGCTGGAGCAATCTATCTGCTATTTTGTTCTTCCCCACTCCTTGGTTACCGACCAACAGTAAGTGGTTACCGAGCAGGAAGTCCTGTAGGAGCCATTCCAACAACCTCATGTGTTGTGGGACGTCGTAGAATAATATATCTGGGACTTTGGTCAGCGCGTCCGTTTTGAATACTTCAGTGCTCGTATTGCCTATAGTTAAAACGTTATTATTGACAGAATAATTGACTTTCTCTTCCTTAGAATTGTTGGCGAAAATCCCGAACCGTCTCGGTGGTTCGATGTTTAATTTCTGACTAACGCCATCTAGTGCTCTCCGTGCTAAGTTTGGGAGGAATTTTGCTAAGAAGGTCCTCTGTACTGTTTCGTAAGCAGAGTCAGTCGGGTATTTGGACATTCGGCTCGCGATCCTCAGGAGTTGTCTGGTAGAGAGAGACGAAGATAAATTCTTAAGTGTAGCGTCTTCGGATGTGCGCAATTCGTCCGCCAAGTTGATTATTGAATGGAGTGGCCGGGAGATATCACCATACTGCAAAATTAAAATAATATCTATACACATAAATAAAATTGAAGTGTCTGTTTGTAATGTCAAAATAACAGCTTTTTACAAAAGACAAAAAAGCATTTTTTTTGTCTCTCTGTCTGTCTGTTTGGGGTAATCTCCGAAACGGCTGGACCGATTTGAACGTGACTTTCACTGGTAGATAGCTGATTTTCTGGGCGTAACATAGGCTACATTAAGTTTGGAAAAATATTTAGGGTTCCGCATAACGAATAAAAAAGCCCATAAAATTGAGAAAAAAATAATTGCACGCGTACGAAGTCGCGGGCACCGCTAGTATTATTATAAATTTGACAAGACCGCTGGTCCAGTGGTCAGTAGGTATACCTGACTGCTACTCCACTGACCGGGATTCCCGCCGGGGCAAACATTTATGTGACAAGCATGTTTGCGGCATACGGCCCACCTGATGGTAAGCAGTTACCGTAGCCTATAGCCGCTAGCAATACTAGGGGTATCACTAACGAGTTGCCAACCCTGTTGTTGATGAGATTAATCACTCACCAATTTATTAATAATGAACATCTCTTCACTTTTGCTGAAGTTTCTCATCTCGTGAAAGATGAACAGACTTAATATCTCCGGCGACAGCCACTGCTGACCACGGCCTATCACAGGGGGCTCGGCCAGAGCTACGATTCTGAAAGCATATTCAGAATATATCAAGCAGGGGCCTTATTCCCTATGACAATTTCAATCGCTATGACGTCATTTATTGTATAGATCAACAGCGGAAATAAATCTCATATTAGTAAGCAAAGGCGCCATTTTTATTCTTCGGAGACCCTTTTAGGAAGGCATGGCGTTAGGTCTTACCTAAAAGCTGGGTGTATCCTCTTCACTCCACTCTCTTCAAGTTGCTGTTGTGTGAGTCCTGCCGCTATCAGGTCATCATACCGGTCGTGACGAAGTAGTCTTGTACCATCGTGCAGTTGCAGTTCTCTGTCGTGGACCAACCTATAATATTACATTAAAAAGTAAAGTGACCTTGTGGTATAAAGCGTTACCTGTCTCATCTTCTCATCTCATCTCATCGGTCTGTACCAATGAGTTTTACAGTTACACTACGAGCTTTACGGTGAAGGAAAACTCCGTTAACAAATCTGCATACGTTTGAGATGAAATTCCAGGACGTATGTAGTGCCTAAGACGGCGACAGACTTGATTTGACATTTTGAGAGTTACTTTTTCGAATACGTAGCCGATAGATCTTCTTGCTACCAGAGTTGAATACAAAAACCTACCTGTGCAAAACAGCCAATGTACTCGCATGTATCCGGTGTAACCCGTCCAAAATAGCGAGGTGCCCTTTCAAAGCGGCCTCGACTAGTGCAGAGTTCCTCCATACGGTGTCCCCGTTATCCAACGTGGTGCGTTGTTGTACTAAGTCCCTAGCTGTCATGTCCTGATATAGGACTATGGGCTCTATTGTGTAGTTCAGTAAGGCTGCAAGTTGCGTGACGAGGAGGCTCTTGCCGCAGCCTTTTGGACCTGGAAATTTTTAAAGATATAATATTTGAAGATAAATCTTACATCTTATTTTAAAAGCTTAATATAATACAAAATGTATATCGTCATAAAATCAATAGCCCCCTTCGGACACGCCATAAGAAAACATAATTATGAAATTAATCCCTATTTCTCATGTTTACGAAATCACGCGTGAATGGCCGACAGACCGATTTCGCTTTTTTTTTGTTTATAATTGTCAGGAGGAGGTTCATACGAAAAGAAAACCGGAGCATTTTACATTTCGAGAAAAACTAAAGGTCATTTTTTGCTATGGTGTATTTGACATAAGACTTCATAGCTAAGACAGGACAACGTCCGTCGGGACAGCGAGTCAATGATAAAATAGAGTTATTATCATGACAGTACTCACCCACAATACAAAAATCCCCGACGCTGTGGCTCAAGAGCAACTCATTCAGTAACTCGCTGCAGTAGTCAGTTTCGACTATACCCTTGTCCCGTCTCACAATCTTGCTCGTCCCGCACGGCACGCCAAACTGACAATTATTGCCGTTTATATCCATTGTCACTAAGGCTTGGCTTCCCTCGCAGTGGACTCCTTGGAGCGATATATCCCATTTGGGATTAGTATCTACTTTCAAGTTATGGAGAACCGTTTGAACATTTTTAATGTGATCTTTTGATAAAAATGTGTTGTATGGATAAAGAAGGTATATAAGTTTGTGGATTGGAATAGATGGATTTTTTTCCTGAAACAAAAGGAAAAGCATTTTTTTTTTCATACATTACTTCGCTGGCAAGCAAGCCCGCCCGATGGTAATGTCACCGTAGCTTATAGATGCTATACCAGGGGTAGCATGTTTCCAACCTTATGATTGTTGATATCAGCATTATATGCTGCCAGCTCTGAGAGTCATCAATGGGCTCTGGAAACCTTACTCACTGCTGAAACAGGACACTACATCAGAGTAGTGTTTGGAGTTTGAATGGAGCATTTAAATGTATAACATTTATTTATTAGTCTAAATAAAACTCGTGGATACCACACCCTACACTCGGGTGCAAATAAAGCGGGCCAATATCATAAAATATAATAAAGTCTGTAAGTATAAAAATATTAAAGTTGAATATAAAAATAGTGAAATAATAGTAATAGCGCTCCTTAGTTATCATTTGTTTTAAATCTTATTTGATTTGAAGCTATCATTGTTAGATTCAGACAGGCGACGGATCCGCGGCCATATTTCATCAATTATGGTGACCTCCACAAGTTCATAGCTGATGATAATATCGCGTGTGGTAATTTAAATAACAACACTATGTCACGGCCAAAAGGTCTAATTTCTATTAAGGGAATATAATATATAACCAGTCTTCTTTCTGTAGCATTAGCAGTGCTGATAGCAAGAACACCTGTTGACTACGTATTCGAAAACGTAACACTCAAAATGACAATGTCAATGTTCATAAGTATTTTTAGTTCCATTTTTCATTACCACAGCGCTGTTCATTTTCCCATACCAAAATAGTCGAAGGCGATGCGAATACGCAATCGCAGATTATTCTTGCTACGGCTACAGGAACACTGTTAAATTGCTTTCGACTTCGTATTCGATTCGTATCGCATTAGATTGTTTTGTATAGGAAAAAAAACAGCGTCGAAGCGGCGAAAATTGGAACTACAAAATTGTATGAAGATTTTGTAGTCGAAAGAAGTTTCAGCTCCCTCAGGAAGCAATGTCCTTGCTCAAGGACAGACTAGGAACTCTTTCTCTTACCAAAATAAGGGCAGCAGATTGCAGGCTATCGACAGGGAAGTCAGGCAGACTGACTTGCTGCAGCTCTGGGCTGATGAGCGCGTACGCTGCTGACATCAGCTGCTCCAACTTGACAGCATCCACGTTGGGTGCTTCCTCTACCAACGTTGTTAAGTGCTCCTGTGAGATAACAATAAAAAAACACATAAACACACACACCTTTTATCGATACCGATAAAAGGTATCGATAAGGTAAGAAAATGAATGGAATAAGTTTTTTTACCATATATAATAATAATGCTTGGACATTATCACACAGCGCCATCTGGCCCCAAATAAGCAAAGCTTATTAGCTTTGGGAACCAGCAGCTGATAGAATACTTATATACTTTTTTTTGTAAATACATTCCAAACACCCAGACGCTAGGCAAATGTTTGTCACTGAGTATTGCCTGCGGTATAGGTCGCGGCACGAAACTCTAGCGCTGACCGTTATTGCGCAGAAGTAAAAAATAAGGTGTCTTGGCGGGGTACAGGGGTGAAGGGCGAGCGTGCGTTGCGCCGATTGGCTCTCCAGTCGTACTCCGTCCCCCGTGCCGATACGACGCTCCGCGCACTTCCAGTGTACAGTCGCGTTCTGAATTGTTTTGTTGTCATCGTTAATTTTTGTTGTTGTTTTTTGTTAAGTTTGTTTTGTTGATTTGTTTGTTGTGTTTGTTAGTTTATTCACTGTTTGATTAAGTTTGAACAGTTTTTAAACAGTGAAAATGCCGAGGCCGAGAAGGAATACTGTTTTGAAAAGACAGGCACGGAAAATGGTGTTTGACGTGCATTGTTTTCTGAAAAGGGAATCGAATGATTTCATTAATTCCCTGAAACAAATTCAAAGTGAAATTGGCGAAGCTGCGAGTATTTTACTCGATTCTGACCGCAGCACTGTAGATATAAGTGAAATAAAACAAACTGCAGAAGTTATTCAGGCGGGAAATATAAAATTAAATAGTATAATTAGTGACTTACAGAAAATTCAGAAAAGGACAGCTGAATCTACAAAGACGTCCATAGCAACGGTAAGGAAAATCTCCACTGAAGCCAATAATTCCGACTTATTATCAGTATTTAGAACACCAGGCAAAAAACGCTCCAGATCAAAACCGGTCACAGATATTGATAACTTTGATCAAGGATTAATAAAGAGGTGCATACATAACTTTCATAGGACAAATAATGAACTTCCCACCGTCGGAAAGTTGAGAAAGAAGCTAGAGGAAGATATAAATTTCAAAGGCTCAGAACGAAGTCTTCGACGAATAATTAAGAGTTTAGGGTTTCGGTGGAAAAATACTGAAAACAATCGAAAAGTACTGATTGAAAGTTCAAATATACGTTTACTACGTATCGAATACTTACGCAAAATAAAACAATATCGCCAAGAGGGAAGGCCCATCGTATATACAGATGAATCTTACGTAGATTCATCGCACTCTGCTCCAAAAGCCTGGACCGATGGTACTACAAAAGGTCTCAAAAAACCTATCTCCAAAGGACAGCGGGTGGTCATTGTCCACGCAGGATCAGAGGCTGGGTTCATACCGAACGCACTGTTAACTTTTAAAGCTGGTGCGAAATCAGGCGACTACCACGACAATATGAACTACGACAACTACGAAAAATGGCTGAGGACACAGTTATTGCCGAACTTACCGCCTAATTCTGTCGTGGTAGTCGACAACGCATCATACCATAATAAACAATGGGACCTTGCACCCACTTCTAATTCCAAAAAAGCTGACATGCAGGGTTGGCTTACTGAAAAGGGCATACAATATGAGGAAACTCTACTAAAACCTCAACTATACAATTTAATACGGGCTAACAAAGATAGATTTAAAACATTTTCAATTGACAGGATACTAGCAGAGCAAGGACATCAAGTGCTAAGACTGCCACCATACCACCCAGATCTAAATCCAATCGAAATGGCATGGTCTGACATAAAGCAATATGTAGGCAGTAAAAATGTGAAGTGGAGTGTTGCTAAATGTATAGAACTAATTCAAGAAAAAGTTTTGCTGATGGGTGCTTGGGATTGGGGAAAGTTATGCCAAAAGGTAAAGGACATAGAAGAGCAATATGTCAAGAGTGACCATGTCGTGGATTTGGTTACAGAAGAATTCATCATTCGCGTTGATGGTGACAGTTCAGAGGATAGCCTTGGTGAGTCTGATGACGATGACGCTGTTAGTGCCGACGACCGAAGCAGCCCTGAGCCGGGGCCCTCAGTAAGCAAAAGGCCCTGTTGGGATACTATTGAAGGTGTAAGACCATTGTCTGATTCGGACTAGATATCGGAAAGGAGAATGCGGTGTCTGATGTCCACACCCTGCCGAACTCGCAGGTTTCTTCTATCCTGAGAAGAAACTTCAGTAGGTTCTTATGTAATTCGGACTTAATATAATTTTTTTTATTATTTGGTATTTAATATAAAAATTTACAAATCCGATAGTGTATTTATTTTTCTACTCCCCATAAACTTGTTAAAAATTATATTGTAGGTAACATGAAGTAATATTTGCGTGCGTGACAGTACCCATACGCAGTTAAGTTCCACATTTTGTTCACCGCTAGACTTACTATTTGACTTTACATTAAAACATTATTTTGCTGTTTTTAACTAAGCAATTAAATTACTAATTTGTATTGCGTGCGCGATGGTACCCATGCGCAGCTATCCCCTCCACGTTTCGCTCAGCGCTAGAGTTTCGTGCCGCGACCTGTAACCGAACCCACGAGCCGTGGCGTAGCAATCAGGTATATTAAACACTAGACCTGCGGTCTCGTCAAAAATATATTTCCACAAAACTCCATAGTGTATGCAAAAAAATGTAATGTCTTACCCCAGCCGTTTAGGCTGTGCCTAGATATGTCAGTGAGTCGGTCAATCAGTCAGATTCTTCTTTTATATATGTCACCGGAAGATAACAAGAACCGCAAATTTATAAATTTCCTAAGAAATTTATCAACCTTCGTAGGATTCTAAACGAGAGATTAAATGTATTAATTTACGCCCACATTTTCGCAAATTAATAAACTTACCGAACAAAAAAAATGTTACAAACGGTGAACGTAAGTTAATACAATTAATCTCTCGTTTAGAATCCTACGAAGGTTGGTAAATTTCCTAGAATTTCCTAGGAAATTTATAAATTTGCGGTTCTTGTTATCTTCCGGTGACATATATACAGATAACTATAATTTGTACACGTACTGCTTTGTATTTGATTATACATAAAACCGTAGCGGTTCGTAGCGGCTCTACGCGAATGCTACGAAGTAGTAGCGAATAAATAATCTGATCGAAACAAACTTGCGCTCGTAGACACGATCTTGGAATTAACTTTGCAATGCTAATTTAACTTACTGACGTAAGCCTTAATGAATCAAGGATTTACTACGTAGTAAGGCTTTGTGTGAACATAAGGATTCGTTACATGTATGGAAATGCATTGGTAGTTTTTTCAAAAGATAGCAGAAGCAATTTGTAAAATTCTGGTAAACAGAAACATCGTTCAGTGGGGTTATTCCTTATGACGGTTGCGACATTGTGACGTCATTTTAGATTAACAGAGATAAAAGTTTAATGGTTTATAAATACAATTATGGAAGGTAAAATAGAAGGAAGTTGGATGGAATTTGGAAAAGGAGTTGACAACCATGCTGTTGATGAGGACTCACTGTCCTAGCAGCATTACTACCAGCGCAGCGTATCGTCGTATAGCACTGGCAACCTTACTTACCGCTGAAACACAGCAAAACATCAAAGTAGTGGACCCGCCGAGTCGAGACATAGCAGTTTTTTTTTTTACAGTTAGTAATATTGTGACGAGCGTCATTCACTTGGATCACTGGCCTTTCCCGATTCTTTACCGATCACTTGAAATGCTGTTTAAAATAAAATACACAGCTTTGCTAGTAATGTGTTTCAATTACATCGAAATACCTAATCCTAGTTGTCAAACTAATATTTATTAACAAAGTTAAATTTAAAATCGTTTACAATTTTCCGAAAGACATTCACCCGAAATCTAAATTTGCAAATTATCGTGTGGAATTAATTTCGCGTCTGTAACACGACAACACTGTAGGCAGGGTTGTCACGCGAATGTTCTAGCGTAATGAAACTGATAAAATAGCAGTTGGCTTTATATACATACTAGCTTTTACTTACGGCTTCACCCGCGTTGAGAAAGAGAAAAAATCCTAATTATCCATGAAGAGTATCCCGGTATATTGATTCCGGGATAAAAAGTATCCTATAAGACAATTTCTGTCCAAATTTCATTCTAATCCTAAATGGATGCCGTTACAGCATGAGAGGGTACAAACACACACAAACTTTTAAATTATAATATTAGGGTGATAAAGCTATAATTGCACAGTACCCAGCCAGGCTCCAATTCTAATGGGAAAACCACGACATATCCCTATTCGCCCTACCACTCTTTAAATATTCTGATGGCATATAGCATAACATATCTCCCACTATTTCGTTCCACTTCGTTCTATCTCGGTTAGCTGTTTACCTGTCAACAGCACCATTCCTAGTGTTGTTTTATCCGATATTAAACGCCTTAGGTCTGTATACTTTAAGCCATTTAAGTTCCTAAAGTATTCACATATGAGCCCGCAAAAAACCAAACGAAACGCCTAGCAATTGCCAACCTTACTGCCTCGACTTAGAAGCTACCTGGAGCCGTTAAACTAGAGCAGGCAGAATATGCTTGACTTTTACGATAGTGAAGCGTTTTAGAGGTCTATAAAGTAATGTTTGTGGCGCAAAGGCGAGCTATTCGGGAGCGTAAGGTCCTAGCTACAATGCCAGACACGCGGGAACTGAGTAACACACGCGATACGGCAACATGTCATAAATTTGATTTAAATGGCAACACACTAAAGGTCGAATGTTAACGGTGTCAGCTGAATTTATGTGATACTAGCTTCGGCCCGCGACTTCGTCCGCGTTGAGCTTAGAATCCCAGAGGAAACTAACATTTTCGCTGGATCAAAACATTTTGCCGGGATAAAAAGTACCCTTTGTGTTGATCCAGGTTATAAACTGTCTGTGTTCTAAATTTCCTCCAAATCTGTTTAGTATTTTTTGCCAAAAGAGTAACAAACATCCATACACCCATACTCACAAACATTTGCATTCGTAATATTAGTAGGAAGTAGGTTAGATGTGTCCAATAGAAATAAGTAAGCTTTGTTTATATGGTTCCGTACGAAGGGTAACCAACGGAAGCCTATTACTAACTTAGCTGTCTGTCCGTCCGTTCGTCCGTTTCTCTGCCAGCGGGCTGTATCTCATGATCCGTAATAAATTGATAGTTGACATATTCACAAAATGCTTAATTCTATAGCCGCGATAAGAGAAAAAGAAAAAAAATACAAGAGGCTCTCTTACCAGTAACGTGTTATTTTGTTCTTTTCCTATCTTAATAATGGCAACAAGTAGACGCTTGAAATACTCATAGGATGTGTATTGTTATATTAAAAAAAAAGATTTGATATATAGATGAAATTTCAAGAGAAAACGTTATGGTCAAAAATATAGACAAGAGAGCGGGTGGAAATTTCCAATATAGCATCACAAATACATATATTTAGTAGCTATAAATTCTTAAACAATAATCCACTATTATTATGAGGAATAAATATAGTAAAGAGTCAGTATATTAACACATCCCACCTGCCACAATTACTAAGCAGTTGCATGTCAGAAGCCTATTAGCTCCACCGCTAGAAAACAATCTACCCGCAATTAATTCAAACTGTACACTATTCATTCCACCGACGACTCATTAGTGGGGAAATATGAGCATACATATTAAATAATAGTTCCTAACGCTATGGAAATACTAGTGGATTTTAACGGCAAATATACTATATTGCAGATATTTCTTTTACAATGTCTAGAATAATTGTATGTTCTTTAGGTTTAAATTTCCATACACAATAATGGCTGCTGGTTATATTAAAATCCAACTAAACAATTACACGTAAAAGAGCGACGGAAATATAGATTCATTATCACTGTGTTTTTTTTTAATTTATTGGCGCCCAATGTGGGACAATAATATTTACCAATATGGCGTATGCAATGAAACACATGAACAGATTATGTACGAAAGTACTTGTTTGTAAAGTCTAATCAAAAGATGATTTTGAGTTCTAGTTTACGTTTGAATAAGCCAGCTATTTACTTATTATATACGCCAAAGCCATCGTAACACCACGTATATGTATCTAACACATAAATACACTCGACATTTGGCCTAGAACACGAGCTCAACTTGAACTTATCAGATCGCACCAACTCTTTTGAATATGGCTGAGTTAGCGAACTATTCGGTATTCGCACCAAACTGTGATGACTTCTAAGATAGCTATTTTTAGATTCTTTTGTACAAAATTACTAAACTCAACCAATTTGACAGGACTAAAAAGTCTTGCTATCCCTTTCTCATGTGCGGGGTTAAATAAGGATGGCGAAACTTTAATTCCTGTCCAATTAGTTTCGTTTAATGATTTTCGTATGCCTATGCATCGGCGCATTCCATCCAGAGTACCGGAGTACAACCATTCCCGGCTGTATCAACTAACATCAATTCAAACATAGCTAAACCACTTATTTGCTGCCATAAAACGTGTTTCGTGCCATCTAATAGTTACACGGAGTTCCAGAATTTATGCATGGGACTACAATTTACTATTCGAACTCACGGTACAGAATAATGGCTGTTGTAAGTAATTTTAATATTCAGCAGTAGTTAATAATTTGATGAATTTGCGTGTTACTGAAATATTGGCAAATGTTTATTATACGATTGTGTTTGTCCTCGGCATTCTGTGGTATATTATATAGTAGTACTTCACATTAGTCAAGAGTCGCCAACAAGAAAAATCGGATTGGCCAACAAGCCGGCATAAATTGAAACCAATTTCGAAAGATCGAAAAAACACGGTTCTAATACGGGAAGCCACCTAGTTTTTTTTTTTTTTTGTTTAATTGTTTCTTGTTATAGCGGCAATATAAGTACATTCTGTGAAAATTTCAACCGTCTAACTATTACGGATTATGAGATAAAATGAGAAATAGTCATGTAAATAAGAGTGCAATCGCACTCTGCCTACTCCTAAAAGTACATGGCCCGTGAAGTGAACTACGCCTTGCGAATAAAAATTGCTTAGTTTAACTGTAAATAATACTTGTTCAAGAACAAAGCAGTTTTGAGTTCCTTATTATTTCATAGTACGATAACGTCGCGTGTGCACTCCCCCTTAACTCGATGACAAAACCGCCCGCGTATCGGAACCGACGACAGTCACCGACTATAGGGAAATACGCCAAGACGTCTGACTGAACGAAATAGTGCGGTGATTTCGTAGCTTCTTGCGCCTACGAATGCGCTACAGCTCTACGATATCGCTACGACTCTCGTGCAATACTGAATGGAATTTTATTGGGAGATTTTTATAGCGTAAGTTCTGTTTGTAATCTTTGTGATTGTAATTTGGTTTGAAGATTTTCGGAGTAACAAGTGACATCGCTAGATTAAAGGCATGGTTATTTGTTTTATACTTGTTAAGTTACAGAAATTATTAAACTAAAGTTTATACTAAAACTAAACTTTGACTTATTGTTGATTAAAATTAAAAAGGTATGCAAAGTGAATAACCTTGGTAACCTTGAAGAGCAATAAGCTGTGAGATTAAATAGAATGAGAGTAGATTTTTTATGGATTTTTAAAATTACGTGATATACTAAATTTTCGGGTCCGTAAGAGGAATGTTTTCTCACTTTCATTAAAAAAATATATACCACTAAAGTGTCAATCAAGCATGCGGCCCGCCTGATGGTAAGCGGTTACCGTAGCCTATGGAAGCTTGCAACACCAGGGGTATCACTCGCGCATTGTCAACACTAATAATGGTGTCAATTTTGTTGTACAAAATCACTGAACTGAACTATCTTAACAGGATAAAAAAGTCTTGCTATCTCTTTCTCATGTGCGGGAAAGTCCTGTCAAATTAGTTGTTACAACAGAATCGACATCAATATCATACATTCGACGTAACTCTTGAGAGTTGGCATGCAGCAGAATGGTTGTTATATTTGGTAGATATTTTTTTTGTACGCTGTGATACGACACGTGTTAATATTTTGGAAGGTTGCCTAGGAAAACACTATTAAATCCATCTACTCAATACAGGTGCAACTTAGCTATTCACGCTTATTCAATAGTGCTGCGTCACGGCCCATTTAGATTTCAATTAATCAACCCCGCTATAGGGTAGTACAGGATGTTTCTGTCATCAAATACGTTTTTATAAAGTACTAGTTTCTTAAAACTTCGCCCGCTTATCAATAAAATATAGCCTATGTTACTTAGTGATAATATAGCATTATGTTGGTGTAAGCATTTTTAAAATCGGGCAAGTGGATTTGAGTTTTATCACAAACAGATTAGGTTTTTAATCTGTTCTCTTTATAATATTATTATTGTAGATATTTTTAATTTTTTATTTAATTTGGCGTCACTGAGTTCAAACAATCAACGAAACTATCGCATTTATTATATTAGTAAAATATATTGACGTTCAAATAAATATCAAGGAATTACAAACTTTATACATACATATCCTGGAGGTGTGACTCTGCTTTGTGATAGACAGAGTACAGCGCTACGTCACTCTTCTCTTACACACATCAACGCTTCCTACAAACTCATACACGCCACCTACTTATAACGATAGAATAATAATACCTGTTCGAATTACAACCCTGTGTACAAGAGCAACAGGCGTTGTAGGTTCATTAATACTACTGTATTCAGTTCTTATTAACTAGACTCGTATAATACGGGTACTCTCTATACATAGGTAGTGTGGTGTAACGCGTAGAGGTGCTTAAACGAGAATGTTCTATATTCAACTAGCTGCTACCCGCCACTTTGTAAGCGTGGAAAATTTGTGATTCCAATTTCATGGGTTTTTATTGCGTCAGTTAAAAGTTCTAAATAAAATTATATAACAGAAAAAAATACCCTATATGTAAGTCTAATTTATAAACTACCTCCACTGCAAATTTCATGCAAATTTATTCTGCCGTTGAGGCGTGAAGAGGGTACAAACACACAAACTTTCTCATTTATAATATTATAGTAAGATTTGTAAGATTTAGAAATGTCTAGAAATCTACCACCGTAGAGCGAACCTTGTAAGAAACCAGCTAGGAAACTATTCTTCATCCATAATACTACTTCATCATGTTTCCTTTTATACCACTAAGGTGGCACACAAGCATACGGCACACATGATGGTAAGCAGTCACCGTAGCAGTTACCTATAGCCGCTTGAATACCAGGGGTAACACTAACGGGGTGCCAACCATGTTGTTGATAAGGACTCACTGTGCTAGCAGCAATACTACTAGCCCAGCGTATCCTCGTGGAGCACTGGCAACCTCACTTACCGCAGAAACACAACACCACATCAAGTAGTGTTATTTGACTGCGGTTTTTTGTAAGGTGGAGGTACAGTCCCCAGTCAGGCGACTCCAATTTAAATGGGAAAAACCACGGGAAACCCTAAATCACCCTACCTCTCTTAAACCTTATGAGATGTGGTGTTCACTTACACAGACAAATATTTTTTAAGGTTTATGTTATGGTACATAATTTAATACTTACCAAACTTTTGTTTTTTATTTTACATCGCGCAGAAAACATCGCTATCTAAATTCAACACGTACAGTACGTCAATAAGTGTACACTTATTTTATAAAGATTAAAGATTGTTATTTTTGTTTGTTTTTAATGAATAACCTCATAAATACTGGTCCGATTCTAAAAATTCTTTCACCAACATAATGTTATATTACCACTGAGCAACTTCGAATATATTATAATAGCTTTTGCCCGCGGCTTCGCACGCGTTAAATTCTAAAGGATAGATTTTGCCCATTGCTACCTATTTTTTTATGGATTTAACTTCAAAAATGGCGGATTAGCAACTTTCATCCCCTATTTTATGCCTTACGGTTGGAATTTCTAATAAGCCTCAAATACGAATTTATTTATTTTCCACTGAAAGTTCAAATACCAATTTTCATGCGTTTAACTTAAAAAATGACGGATTTCCATACATACTTTCATCCCCTATTTACCCTCTTAGGGATGGAATTTCCAAAAATCCTAAAATACATATTTATTTATTTTTAACTGAAAGGTCAAATACCAATTTTCATACGTTTATCTTCAATAATGACGGATTTTCATACAAAAGTCTCATCCCCTATTTTACCCCTTAGGGGTGGAATTTCCAAAAATCCTAAAATACGTATTTATTTATTTTTAACTGAAAGGTCAAATACCAATTATCAAAAACGACGGATTTTCATACAAACTTTTAACCCCTATTTTACGCCTTTAGAGGTGGAATATCCAAAAATGCTTTCTTAGCGAATGCCTACGTCATAACATCTACCTGCATGCCAAATTTCAACCCGATCCGTGCAGTGGTTTGGGCTGTGCGTTGATAGATCACTATGTCAGTCAGTCACCTTTGAGTTATATATATTTAGAAGATTGCTACGCGGGCGAAGTCACCGTGAAAAAGCTAGTCAATCATAAATCAATTCTAATCGAATCCCCCCGTACAAAACTTTAATCGACATCTTAAGGAATTAAGCAATACGCTTTGAAAACTCGTAAACGAAACTCTTAAACCCACACAGTGCTGTGAAAAAGACGCGTGACCCTTACGACATTAATCATAATACAAGACACTCTACTTTCAGAACAAACGTCGCGCACGAGTGACACAAATCAATTATGCTCGGAGAGGCGAGTTCTGCACGCACCGTGATAAGGATCGCGTGACGCGACTCGCCATTTACTGCCGGCTGGTGTTACTATGCCCGCGCTCTGGCAGTCGTCCCAACGGCCTATGTACGTCAGAACTGTGTGGATTGACGGCTTCAGACACGCCATCCTGTCACACGACGACCCCTACCTAAGGAGATTCCCTAAGAGGCAGCGGCCACACTCCTCAGCCAGCTGCATAAAAACTGACACTAGAAATTCTAGGCTAAGCCACCACAGTGACGAATTCAGCGATTGTCTCAGGAAGTTTAAACTCATAGTGAGGACTGATAGACCCAATATCGTACGGCATAGACCTCTCACTTCTCACGAGCTAGGCGTTGAGAAGTTGAATTTGACGGACGTTGAACAGGATTCGGAGGATGAGTTCCTACTAAGAGCCACACCACATCCTTTGACAGAGAGCAACCGTAATAATTACGGTAACTTATCATTTAATATGAAACACTTAAGAGCTAATAAAACCTCCAGGGCGGACGTGAAAGGAAACACAGATTTGTCAGATAGAGTCCTGCAATGGCTAGATCTGGCCGGCAAGGTGGATCTGCTAGCGCCAGAGAATGCTGAACGAATGTCTCAGCCGCGCCACAGCTGGCCGGAGATACAAAGACGAAACCTTTTGTCGAAATCAAAAACGGCATTCGAGATACGCGCTAAGGAGGGCGGCAAAATACATTCGCCTAAAGCAGGCGATAGTCCAAAAGCGCAACCGAGTGGGGCTATCGATCGGCAAGATTTTTATGTGCCTACGTCCGCCAACACGATCGAGAACTACGCGCGACAGTCACGGAACGTCAGGATCACGCCACGGCACGAGACCGCCGGAAAAACAAAAGACAACCCTTACAAAACAAAGTCCAGAGAGCTGCGAGCGAACGTACTCGAGACCCGGCAGAAGGTCGTCTCCGAACGGCACGCTGTTGAGAAACAGTACGCCGACATGCTGAGCAAGAAACTCATCCCAGACTTGAGCAAGACACCTAAGAAACAAGTACACATTTTCATGCCTGAAATGCCGAAGAAAACTCTCTCCAACGCGACCGAGAGCAGGACAGCTAGCCTGCTATCTACAACTTCCCTCAAAACTTTTAAACAATAAAGACATTTTTACTTCTAATAAAATTGATTTTGTTAAAATAAATCTGAACCATTCTAGCCATTTGTAAGTCTACGACCATTGAAAACATAACTTTGTTCATTCAAACCGTAATAGAAATAAAATGACGGAGTTCAAATAAGGAATTCAATTAAATGTATAAATAGTATGACGCATCAACACGTGCCAAACTAAGGTTAATTACAACTCAAGGCTCAAAAGCTCAAGAACATACATTCACTCGAAATACAAGACCTTGTGGGGAAGTCGGGTAAAAACAAATCATTATCATCGTCATCAGTAGATTGCATTGATTTCCATAATTAGCGATATCATATCGCCCCCCGCATTCAACGCTTCGAGAGAGAGACAGAGAGAGAGAGGTAGAGAGAGATAGAGAGACAGAGAGAAAGAGAGACAGAGAGAGAGAAAGAGAGATAGAGTGATAGAGACAGGTAGAGAAAGGTAGAGAGACATAGAGAGAGAACGATAGAGAGAACGAGAGCGAGATGGAGAGAGGACACTTTTGCACGCACAACCGAAGTCCATGAATGTGCTTAAAAACTAATGCTTACCCCAAATCCGACAGTAGCGACATCTCTCGCTTGGAACCGTGAACGCAGCGGCGGGTCGAGCGGCTGCCCGCTGTACCGCGGTACGGGGAGACCGAGGGCGATCACGCGGAAGTTCTCATCCACACGGACCAGACGCCACCTTGATAACTCTTCAGCGCCGTGTTCCTGTTTAAACAAGCTTCTTTTAACCTTCTGGAAAGACACGGAACTGTCCCGTTTGACGTTTTATGATTTGTTCATTTGTTCCCCGGTCGCGTAAATTCGTAGCATACGTTTAGATTCAAATTTGTGTTGATGTCTTGCTTTCTACCTCTGAGATTTATATACAAAAAAGAGACGGTGAGATGACGGTTTTTATTTTATTTTGCAAACGTGCGTCATTTTGACTGGCGAGTGGGTGGGGTAGATAAGAACGAGATGTACCGAACGCAAGGGTTAAGATGAACCTCAAGGTCGGATCCAGCTTTCAAGTCGGGGGGACTTATGGTTCAGGTCTAGTCAGGACACGCTCCAATTCGAATATAATAATAAGATTTTTTTACTTTTGCCTCCTGGCTAAACGAGTTATGAATTGCTTGGATGTATGAATGGGTCAAAACCCAATGACCGTCCCGCTTGATCCGCCCTTGTGAACTGTGTGTATGTATCTAATATATATCAAAAAGCGTACTAGTTAGGTATGGCACCGTTAATATAATTATAACAAAACTCCTCAGAGCATTAAAGTTTAAAATGTAAATACATTGAAGAACCATCTTCGTAAATATCTATCTGAGCAATGTCATTATAATATAAATGAATTTCTAAATTTTTTAAAATATTGTCTGATTCGTAGAACAATGAAATAGCTAAATAATAATTTACGAATAGTACAGCATCCTCTAAATTTGTAAGCCCCCCGGGGTAAAACATGTAGCCACTATGTAAACTAACCTAACACCATTATTGTCACTCATGTTTGTACAAATATAATTTTATTTGTAACGGAATCTTTCAACTTTGAACGTCATTTTTGGATTTTTTACTACAAGGGTTTTTTATGTACTTTCACCTGTACCTACCGGTGTGTGTGTGTGTGCATAGCTGGGCATTAACTCGTTAATCCGTTAATCGTTAATTAACGAAGTTAACATTTTGATTAACGAATTAACTTTTAAGTTAACTTTTAAAAATGTTAACTTCCGTTAATATGCAGAAGCCCGTTAATCGTTAATCTAATGCCTACTATTTACCGCACGGCACCGCGGCGCGGCGCGAAAAACAGGTTCAGACAAGTATGAAACGAATGACAAGTGCCGGGCGGCGCGTGGCAGCGCGTGAAACAAAAACAAAACTAGATATATTTTGCCGGCACGTGCGAGCGAGAAAACTGCTGCGACGATATTTTTTCGTTTGATCATTTCATTACTTAGCGCCAGTGCTTAGAGTGACGAATGTTTTGTTTGTTGTTATTATAAATTACTCTCAGTGATCATTTGCGTGTTGATAAAGAAGAGTGTTGTTTTATTCCTAACCTGTTAACTTCCAGAACCTAAACCAACAAGTTGTATAAGTTCACTAACGCAACGATATAAAAATGCAATTTTACACATATTAACGGATTAACGATTAACGTTAACTTGCGTTAATTCTTCCGAAATGTAACGCTTTAACGCTTAACGAAGCTTACTTTTTTTGTAGCGGATTAACGAAGTTAACTATTTGATTAACGGTGCCCAGCTATGTGTGTGTGTTTGTTAAATTTGACCCATTTCCCAGAACATTATTGAGCTGAAATTTGGTATACACGTTGGGTTGGTAAATGCCGCCGTTTTTACTCCAATATGGCAGACGTCACAAATTGGAGATAATTTCCACATTAACCCCTATTATTGTGGAATCGAATGAATGGGCTTGATGAGAGAATAAAGGTAAACTAACCATCAGGCGGACGTTCGTGAGTATGCCAACTTGATAGTATAAAAAATAAAATTACCTGTAATAACTTGTCATATCTTGCTGCAGGTACTAGAAACCTGCCATCTTCCAAGTGCATCTCCCTGTTTTCCAACAAGTTATTTAACACTGGCAACACATTGCGCTCCGCTTTCTCTATGCCTTCCAAAACGAGCACTCGACCTTCTATGGCTGCGCGGACTGCGCTCTATGGAGAGAATATTTCTTTTATATTTCTTTTTATTATTTCTATTTTAGAAAAATGAAAGCATATATTACATATATATATTATATTCACTCTCCATTTACGTATTATTTTATGTTATTATTCTCATTGGTATTTTTTGTTAGTACAAACCCTGAATTAAAAAGAGCTTCTAACTCATGAAAATAAAACACTTAAAATGCTTCTTTAATTTGTTAATATTTGAAAAACAAATTATTATTGCTTTATTTTTATGAATCAGCCTAGCGTTTTGGTACCCCTACCTGGCGATATACATTAGTGGTACTAGAAGGGAGTGGAAGAGAAACTACAACTGACATTATATTAATTTAAAAGACTAGGATTTAAATGCTTTATATTATGTCAATGAGTCAAGCTAAGCAAACAATCATATAATTCACTTGTCACTGCTGAGCACATATAAGTAATCTATCTATGTCTTTTTTTACTCCAAATATTATTTTTAAGTATGTAAATGCTACCTGATCAAAGTACTTGGCAGTGGATGTCTGTATCTCCCTCCTCTGTTTCAGGTCGGCCTCTGTGGTGTCTCTGGAGAGGGCGACATACTCCAGCTCTCTTTTTGTAAGCTCTAAGTATTGCAGAGCCACTTTACGCCTGACAAACATATTTAATCATTATATATGTAGTTAGGAATTTGAAAAAAATATTTTCACTTTTTGAATGAGAGTTGTAAATTTACCAGTGTTGACAAAGCAATCTTTGTGTCGCCAACAATAGAGACACTATCTGGCGAAAGCAATAATATGACAAAACATGAGCAAATTACATACCTAAAACACTACATGTGAGTGGCAAACTCTAACATAACAAATAATATATCTTCAACATTTCTAAGACTACACAGTCATTGTGAACATAATATATAATTCGATTATAATCATAATAAAATACTCATAAATTACTTGGAACCTTGAAGCACCAGAAGTAATAAAACAGTAAATTATCTACACGGAAAAATTATGATTGACCATTATCTGTGTATAAATAGTGCTACACCAATTAACATGTGTAAGAAATAAAGATACAAATTGCAAAATTATTACCTGCTTGGTCCAGGCCTACCAAGTAGGAACATATCCTGGCCCAAGGAGTCCTTCTGCATCATCCATCTTAAATTCCTAAGTGTGCTTTGTGATAAGGCTTTAATTTCAGAGTTTTCTATAGAAACTGGAAAAAAAATCATACACTATAGAATTATATCTATTAAGTCAAGAGTGGCATAGCATAGTACTACTCTCAGTGAGTTAAGTAAGGTTGCTAGTGCTCCATGAGGATAAACTGCACTAGTAGTAATGCTGTTAGCAAAGAGTCATCATCAACAACAGGGCTGGCAACACAATAGTGATACACCTGTTATTGCCGATATAGGCTATGGTGACTGCTTACCATCAGATGAGCCCCATGCTTGCGTGCCACCTTAGTGGATTAAAAACAAAGACTGTGGTGGTGCATTTATTTTTTTATTGATAGACTAAGTCTATTTACAATAAAACTGTTAACTAACTGGTTTTAAAATTCTAGATGTTGTATTCATAATCGTAAGCCATCTCAGGTATTTATCTCAACACAAAGACAGCAATGTGCAAGTGACAGGTTACATTCACTGTTTATTTATCAGTCAGAAAAGCAACTGCTTGTCTCTACATGGTCTTATAGGTATTCTAAAATATGTATAGAATATGCTCTGACCACATGATCCTATGTGGTAAGAGATAAAATATATAATAGAGGCATGGTCAAGCTCGGTAGATAGTTTGTTCAAACACTACCAGAGGCAACTATCTTACAAAACTTAACGATTTTAAGGTTATAATTCAGACAAATACTTACTGTAATTTCGGGGCACATATTCGACCTTTTTTGGACTGCCTATATCCTTGGTCACATCACCAATAGTCACTTTTCCTTCACTGGAAGAGGCTCTCACATAATTCGCCGCTATAATTGATTTACGTCCACTTAAAATACGAATCAAAACATCGATCCTTCGTACCGTCACTGCTGGACTAAACATTTTAAAAAGCCCTTGTTTGTTACAATATTAATGTAAATTAAGTTGCTCTCATCGATTTACAGCCATGCCAATGTCTCAGGAATTAACGTTATTACAGAAAATGATAAAAATTCGGAAGTCCAAAGTCTACGACGAAACTAACTTGTCAAGATGACATCTTGATAATAAACACAGCTGATGGACGACGCGTTCCATACTTTGAAAATTTATTGCTAAAGGAAATTACTTCTCTGGATACAAGTACTTTTAAAATAGTCTCATATTTATCTACTAACTTTGTAAAAAAATGCTAAGTGATAATGCTTATAAGTTTCTGGAGACAATCCAAGGCAGAAGCGAGCCTTTCTGAGGTTACTTATGTGCCGCAATCAGTCGCAATGATAAATTATAATGCTCACCCAAAAATCCCAAGAATATTAATAGTAGGTATCTACTTAGATATTGCTACTAAATTTGCCTATTGGACATCTTGATTATGCTAGCTAGATCAGATAATCTTTGTTGAGAAATAAGGAAAAAATATTTGAATAATAAAAAAAACTAATATATGTGTATTACTTTAAATAAGATTTTTTTTATAACTTAACATATTATATTTGAACTTAAATCTATTAAATTACAAATGTATTTTATTCTAGATAAATCAGCTATAATAACAAAGTATAAGTCAGAAAACCATGAACAACTTCTAGCTCGAAGAACGGTAAACCTATCCCGGCCTATCCATTTCATCATCATCGGCCGGTTCAATCTTCACGCTGACAAAGTCTGTGGGTTCCAGCTCCTCTTCGTTATCACTTTCAACATTGCGTTCTTTTTTTATCTCCTTCTTTTCCATTGGTTCTATAACAATTTCTATAGATTTATCTACAATTTCTTCTTCTTCTTTTTTATCTTGAGGCCTTAGGTCTAATGGTTTCGTGGTAACTAAATCACTGAGGATAGTCTCGGGAGGGTCTTTAAATGGTCCGAAAATATTGTTCATAGTTTCATCGTCCAAGCCAAGACCGCATTGCCTTGGATCCAAGCGAATGTAGAAATCTTTGAAGTTCATTGCGTTTCCCTTCATCCCGTGTCGTCGACGCAAGTGCTTCACCATGGTTCGCTTGCAGGAACACGACTTCGGGCACATTTTGCACTGGAAAAAGAATTAAAATAAAAAACGGATGTAAAATATTACTTACGTTGGATATAATAAATACAAAAGAGAACATTAATAAGTTATAAATTGCTGGTGATCATTTGTCTATTTTTATAAAGAAAAGCAACATAACTTTTTACATTCCTATACATATACAGATCCTATTATAAAGGTAGAGGTTGTGGAGTTATTTTTATGAAGTATTGGCAATGCTGTTCGGTCCTAATACGTCTCAATGTCTTAATAGGGTCAAATACTCTGAACCGACGGGCATGTATGAGGTGATGTATGAGTGTAGAATTGTAGAAGCAAAATACGTGTGCAAGTCAAGAGTACGTTGGCGGACGAGTCAAGCGGATGGTGTGTATGTGTAGGTAGGTGTGTGTGTGTGTAACCGTTATGTGTGTCGTCGTGTGCGAGCACGTGGTGGCGGGCGAGGCGAGCGGATGGTGTGTGTGTATACCCGGTAGGTGTGTGTGTCGGCGTGTGTGAGCACGTGGTGTCGCAGGCCGGCGGGCGAGGAGAGCGGCTTGCGGCACACCGGGCACGGGTGCAGACGATGCCCGAACGCGTGCGACGTGCGCAGGTGACGCAGCATGTAGCGCTCGTCCGCGTACTTCTTGTCTGCAATGTACATACCATTAATTCATACATTTGTTTAGGAAACAAACATCCACAATCCTGCAATAATAATGTTCTCTTATCAGCACCATCACAGATATTGTTTTTTTTGCTTATTTACACCTAAATCACGCCAAAATGGCTGGACAGTTTTTTGACTCATAATTAGACATTTTGGCCCGAGATTTTATCTAAACTGTTTTAATGCCTAAATCAAGTTGACAAGAGTAGCGACTGAAATACTAGTTTCAGAGAGATCATTGATCACTCAGTCAGTCAGGACAAGTCAATTTTAAGTATTTCTTAAATGTTTTTTTTTGTCTGTTACTAAACCACTAAAAAAAGGCGTAAATAAATTGTATTAAATAATAAATAAATTACCGCATAGGGGACATTTCACAATGTTCTTGGCTGTATTATGAATCTTCATGTGTTCACGCAATGCGCACGCGCTTGTAAACATCTTTGAACAAACTGAACATGTCTCCAAATCTGAAAAAATACACTATTTTCTTAATCTAATTTTTTTTTTAAATATAAAGAATTTAACGCGAGCGAAGCCGTGGGTAAACGCTAGTACAATATATGTCGGATAGAGATGTTAATCAGTGTTTATGTACATGCGACATTATGGCCAGGGTTCTTAAAAAAAATTACCTTGCACGAGGTATTTGCTTTGTTTGCTATTGCTAATCTAAAAGTACCTACTTTCTCCAGTATGTTTCCTGATGTGGTACTTGAGCTTCGATTTCTGGACAAACGTCTGGCCGCAGTACAGACACGCGTAGGAAGTGTCTTTTGAATGAGTTCTGGAGATAAAGAAACATTATAACCATTCACTTTGATTATCAAAAATACGCAATAATTTTGATCGACCGTTTTAACACTATGTGGCTTAGGGCGCTGGGGGCCAAGCTAGGGACCCAGCTCCCTGGACTGGAAATGAAAATCTTTTTTTGTACCACTAAGGTGGCAAACAAGCATACGGCCCTCCTGATGGTAAACGGTTACCTTAGCCTATGGACGCGCGTTGCCGACCCTAAAATACATACATACTCATGGGGATTTTTTAAGTGGTGTTGTATTTAGGAACGTAAGTAAAACAGTTGCCCACCTGACGGTAAGCAGTCACTGTAGCCTATAGCCGCTAGCAATACCAGAGGTATCACTAACGGGGTGCCAAACCTGTTGTTGATGAGGACTCACGGTGCTAGCAGCATTACTACTAGCCCAGCGTATCCTCGTGAAGCACTGGCAACCTAACTTACCGCAGAAACACAACACTACATCAAGTAGTGTTATTTCACTGCGGTCTTTTGTAAGGTGGAGGTACGGTCCCCAGTCGGGCGGCTCCAATTTAAATGGGAAATCCCAAATCGTCCTACCTCTCTCAGATAGCGGATAAAAGCTCGCTCAGTAAATTTTTCAATTTCACCATGAACACTTCATGAACAGAACATGCAAATTTTGGTTCGGACTTGTTTGAACAACATTGACAATCGTTTCTTTACTCCTTATCTTTATTTGATAAGCATGTCTGGTTATCTTGAGTCATGTAGTTTGTAGGAATTTGTGTATTCTAACAGGTAGTAAGACCTCCTACGAGGTGTAGACAGTGCCGGTAGCAGGAACATTGTCGACAACGTATTCGAAAACGTAACTCGCGAAATGTCAAAATTGTCATACTAATTTTTAGTTCAAAAAATTTTTAGTTGAAAAATAGTCGCCGGCGATACGAAAACATTTTCGAAAATGTTCCTGCTACCGGCACTGAAGTCCTGTCCCGTACCTGGCGTGCGAGGTGCAGGCGCCCTTGTCGGCGAAGGTGCGCGGGCAGTGCGGGCAGGCGTAGGGCCGCTCGCCGGTGTGGCGCCGCTCGTGGCGCAGCATGTTGGAGCGCTGCACGAAGCGCATGGGGCAGTACGAGCACGCGTGGCGCGGGCCCTCGTGGATCTGCACGTGCTCGCGGTACGAGTCCTTTTTCTATATAAACACACTCTATAATTGTTTTTTATTCAATTCAGGCCTTTTTATACCATTAAGTTGGCACACAAGCATTCGGCCCACCTGATGGTAAGGAGTCACCGTAGCCTATAGCCGCTAGCAATATCAGGGATATCACAAACGAGTTACCAACCATGTTGTTGATGAGGACTCAAGGTGCTAGCAGCATTACTACTAGCCCAGCGTATCCTCGTGGAACACTGGCAACCTTACTTACCGCAGAAACATAACACTACATCAAGTAGTGTTATTTCACTACGGTCTTCTGTAAGGCGGAGGTACAGTCCCCAGTCGGGCGGCTCCAATTTAAAATGGGATAAGTGATAACCCACAGGAAAACCCAAATCGCCCTACCTCTCTTTAAACTTCATTTTCACATTCAGGAAAACATCGCTTAATCCAATGTTTCACAACATCATCCCATAATTGGTCAAATCAAAAAGCGCGCGCTTCCCCGACTTCCTACAACACACTTCCCAAAACACTCCCACAGATTTCGGGAAAGCGTGATAAGAGATATAAAACATATAAAAGAAAAACTTACCATAAAAACTTTCCCGCAAAACGTGCAGGTGTAGCTCTGCTTGTTGGGTTGGTGGTCCTGTTTGTGCATGTACAGAGAAGACTTGTACTGGAACGATTTGCCGCACTCACTACACTCGAACGGATGCCGACCCGGGTGTTTGATTAGGTAGTGGAGTTTTCTAGAAGGAAAAAAGATGTCTACTATTGGTACTAATCGATATAAAGAATAATTAGGTAAAAGAGGATTTTTAATACAAGCTTTTATTGCTCATTTGATACCCATGTCCCATAGAGGTTACTATGGAAATGATAAATCGTCTTTATTTGACGTCCGCCATATTGGATTAAAAGTGCCGGCAATAAGTAAGCATTGTCACGGGCACCAATCATATATGTATAATTATATGTATGTATGTGTATTACCTCTCATCAACTGTGTGCAGCATTTCCCTGCACAGTTTGCACTTAAACTTGCCCGAGATGTGTACTTGCGCCGTGTGCGCACTGCACGCGCGTTGCGTAGAGAACTCTTTAAAGCACACTGGGCAAGTGGCGCCGCGCTCGCTTCGTTGTATCCCCATATGAACCATCTAATATAAGGATAACATTCACATAAGGTCCTTCTTAAGTAATATTACAACTAGCGACCCGCCCCGGCTTCGCACGGCCGGAGTTAGCCATATATGTTAATACCTACGAAACACTAATGAATCTATACTAATATTACAAAGCTGAAGGGTTTGTTTGTTTGAACGCGCTAATCTCAGGATCTACTGGTTCGAATTGAAAAAATATTTTTGTGTGGATAGTCCATTTATCGAGGAAGGTTTTAGGCTATACTAGCTGCCCGCCCCAGCTTCGCACAGGTAGATAAAATATTTGATAAATGTCCACCCGTGCGAAACTGGGGCGGGCAGCTAGTTATACATATAAATCTGCCTCTTAAATCACTCTATCTATTAAAACAACTGCAACAAAATCCGTTGCGCAGTTTTAAAGATGAGACAGACAGACAGTGGGAAGCGACTTTGTTTTAAACTATGTAGTGATAATAGCTTATTGCTCGAGTAGAATATGACGAAGAGCAACGCACAAAGCGTAGTGCTAGCACTCCGCTTGGAAATCGAATGAACGCATAACACACAGCGCTCTTAATCAAAACTTACATAGGAACAAAATTATCTCCTTTATAATATTAGCATAGAATATGGAGAGCTAATCAATTGTAAGGGATATTCAAGAATGGTCAGTAATTCATTGGCCCTATGATAAGGCCTCTTATTGCAAATTACATACCCAACAAAAAAATTGTGGTCATATGACTTTATATCCAAGGACATATACATTAAACAAACAATAAGAAATAGCATACCCTCAAATGGATCTTAAAAGACTTTCGTTGGCTCAGTGGTTTATATTTACACTCATCTAAAGAGCAGTATATCTTTCTGGCCTCAGGGTGCTCACAATCAAAGTGAGACCTCATATCTTCCAGGGTGCATAGGACCAAACAACAGACGCAGCATTTGAGAAGATATCCTGGACCTTCATCTTCAGACTTCTGGTGCTTCTCCATATGATGATGAATGAACCAGATCTGGAAAAATATGGTCTTTTATTAGTAAGGCAAAGAAGGGTAGAATATAATAGGGCGCCATTGTGCCGTACGCCGCATCTCGAATAGAACATCAACATCATTACATGGATTCCATTTTGTGAAGGTTGCCAGTAGCCAATATTTTTGTTCCGTTTCTAGACTTTTTTGTCCAACTATAAATAAAAAGCTATGTAACATATTATACTACAAACTCCAAATCCCATCATGTTAACAATGTCATGTTGCCACCTCAGTGGTATAAAAAAAAAAAACATACAGAACTATACAACTTTCTTGTTGATACCATAGATACATAGACAAATGTTTTTAAAGGTTTTTTAATAAGATATGTTAATCTAATATATAAAATTCTCGTGTCACAGTTTTCGTTGCCATACTCCTCCGAAACGGCTTGACCGATTTAGATGAATTTTTTTGTGCTTATCCGGTATCTATGAGAATCGGCCAACATCTATTTTCATCCCCATAAATGCAAAAAAAAAATTTCCACACGAGCGAAGCCGGGGCCGGCAGCTAGTTTTTTATTTAAAATTATTATACCTTGTCACTAAACAGTTCATCACAGCTCTCACATTTATAATAATGCTCTTTATGTTTTGAGAAGTGTACCCTGACTTGATGGGCCTCTCGGTCGGTCTCATTCCAAAACAAGGTGGGACAGAATTTACACTTAAATCCCAGATGTGGACTAAAACAGTTGTCAAATTCAATTGCATTCATATGCTCTGTCAAATGTCGCCTTACTAGTTCTCTATTGTCAAACTCTTTGTCACAAAACTGACAAAGCCACAAATCCTCAAAGTCCCCTAATTCTTGTGAAATATGGCTCACTAACTCATTCTGAGTATCAAAAGTGTCTGCACACACCCTACATGAATATATTGGTATTGATTTAACATTGTGCATCTTAAGCAGGTGTGTGGAAAAGTCCTCTATTTTATTGTATTTTGTATTACATATCGAGCAATCCACTGGACTGTCCTCATCTTCTTTGAATTGTCTGTAGTCAATACTAGAGTTTTCTGGAATTATGTTTGAATTTATAGCAGTCAAGGTGACATCAACATAGTCAAAGTAGCACTGCTGCAGTAGTACAACCTCCATTAATGTTATATCAAAGTCTTCATCGCCTCTATATGTTTTTGTAATGTCATTCTGTGCTCTTGTTTTGTCATCATCTTCATGTTCACTAAGGAACTCATGTTTCACTTCAGGAATGAGAACATTGAGGAATGTTGCGCTTTCATTCTGCGGTTCTGACTCTTGACTATCTTCAATCAATTTATCTTCAAGAGCAATGTAACCAAACCTTTGATGGTGTTTAAACGACTCAACAAAATCTGACGTCACATCCGCACCAACTATTGAGAAAGGTGGATCTGTTCCTGAAATAATTCTAGCAAAGCATTTCAGAGTGAAATGATGGTAGCCCATGTAGTGATTGAAGAATGCCCTGCTTTTGTTGTTTGCATTGGAGCACAGTAAGCAAAGGAATTTAGAATCTCCTTCATCATCGAGTTCCCATAGTACATCCTCATCTTTACTTGAAGCATTACTGACATTGTGCTTTTGGAATAGATGCGTGTTGTACTGCTCATCATCAGACACACGGAAGTGGCAGAGACGGCAATGGACCAACTTGTGCACAGAACTTAGGTGTTGACGTAATTCTTGCTCAGTTGGAAAGTTTTCAATACACTGTGAACACGGCCATGGGGTATGGAAATTTATGTGTTTCCACCATGCATCTCTATCAGGTACAAAGTATCTGTGAAAAAAATAACTTTTTAGGGTTCCTTAACTCAAAAGGAAAAAAAAACGGCCAGGTGCGAGTCGGACTCGCGCACCGAGGGTTCTGTACACACTTGTAGGTAGGGTAGGGCTTATAACTCCAAATACATTATTTCTATGATGAATTCTGAATCTGGGCCACTGAGAATAATTGAAACTTATATTGATACAATAATTGATTTTTTTTAAATAACTGAGTTTTGCCAATAAAGCACTGAGTACAACCACTAATACTAAAGAATGTAAGAAACATAATTTTAGAAGTAAAAACTGAGTCATAAAGCCTCTCTAAAAGAGAGGTAGGGCAAATTAGGATCTCCTGTGAGTTTTCCCATTAAAATTGGACTGGGGAGAGTACATCCACATTACAGAAGTTCACAAACAACACAACTTTGATGTAGTGTTGTGTTTCTACAGTGAGTAAGGTGCCAGTGCTCCAGGAGGATATGCAGCGCTAGGAGTAATGCTGCTAGCATAGTGGGTCCTCATCAACAACAGGGTTGGCAACTCGTTAGGGATATCTCTGGTATTTCAAGGCTATAGGCTACAGTGACTGCTTACATAAGGTGGGCAGTACGCTTGTGAGCCACCTTAGTGGTATAAAAAACACTCACCTACAAATCCCACAAAAATCTTTCTTATGGTTCAGAACATAATGTATAATAATTTTAGCCTTGTTAATAAACCACTCGGAACAAAGTAAACAGTTGTACGGGCCTGACGGCTTAAGGTCCTTCAAATACAACCACACATCAGCCGGCCGTTCTATAACTGGGGGGTGCGCAAGTTTAGACTTCTTGTTTATTTTTATCGTCAATGGTGGCAATATTTTCTTTTTCTTTTTTCGTTTCAATTCTTCATCTTGCGTAGCGATTGTGATCTCGAACTTATCGGGATTCAACCTTTTGCAAGCCGCTAAAACTGATAACGGCTCATCATCAGATTCATCCGAAGCCATTTTACCCGGATATAAATTCAAATAAAATAAAAATTTATTTAAGATTCACTAGGTCACGTTTAACGTTACTTCTTCGAGTTCTTCGTCGTAATTTTGAGTTATTTAGGTATTTTTCATAGCTTTTCTTCTACAAAATCGGTTCATTCGCTTTATTCGCATATCAGCTTAGTTAGACACCACAGAGTACATAACACAGAGTATATATCACTACGTTTTAGTACTCTGTACCGTGGCAAAGTTACGTTTGTGGTTATTAGGTTTATGTACTCTGTGGTACAGCATAGACGCATATACTAGACAGATAGGGCTCAGAATAAAGACGGCTCTATTATAAGATTATTCTAAGAGCTAGGGTGTAGGGCTAGCATAGAGATAGCGGGCCCCGGCCAGGCCCGTCCGAATAAGGTACGGTACGGTACCAACAGTTAGGGTACAGTGTACGATCTTATTGTGATTTGAGGTATTTGGTCTGCGGCATAGGTCCGAGGTCTGTCCTGGCGACAGACCTCTTATTTTTAGACTAATTTTTAACCAATTTTATAATTCTATCACTGTACTGTATCAATGCACTCAAATAGTAAACAACTTCGAGTGAAGGAAAACAGTAAAAATACTTAAAACTTAACACTTGTGAGCTTGTTTCAAATATCAAGTTGCTCAGTAAATTTTACTCAACTCTGTTTCTACCTACTTCTCATCAAAGTTATCCAAAAATCTAACAAATCTGTATGGCGACATAAACATAATTGCATTAGAAAGAACTTTACATCATGCTAGTGGTGTATAGTGCTCTTAGAATAAGAACTTCGCTTCATAGTTCTTCATCAATTAAACCATAGCCTAACTCATAATTCTCATAAATATTATGTGTTTCTTTCTATGCAGAATACATTTTAAGGATATCATGTTTTAAAGAATACCTTCCCATTTTCTCATTCAATTTAACCTAATTCATATAAAAAATTAACCAAACACATTATTTATATTTATTAGTTTTATTTTAATTTGGATTATACATAATTATGGTCCTTTTCATATTATTTTGTCATAATATTAAACACCTAGAAAATGCCTAGAAAGGAAAACATATTGTCGTGGCAGCCATTTTATAGAAATTAATTTGTCTATGGTGTGAGCCAAAGAAAGGCGAAGCTAAACAAAAGGGTAGCATGTAGATAGCATTTACTAAATTTATAGTTAAATAAGCATAAATATTGAATAAAAAGACAAAGTTTTCGGATGTAATGACGTGAATTCTTATAATATATTTCGTGTGTATCATACAAGTTCATAAAATGAAGCACAATGCATCGTGTAATGGTGGCCATTAGGAGTAATAATTATGTATATTGGCATACTTACGGCTTTACGGACCATCAAATCTACGAGTAAATGAGTTTTAGATTCTTTTGTGTGAAATTCAAACTGTAAAATATGTAAACTGTTTGTGTATAATGTTATGTGAACGATAGTGCCCAGTGTAAATAGTGTCAACTGAACCATGGCCCAGAATCAAGGGGAGGTTCAAGTAGGTACACCGAACCAACCCGTAAAGGACAAGGATATTTATGCTTGTCTGCCTGATATGCGACCAATTGGTCCCCTTGGACCAGATGAATCTTGTTCTGGTGGCGAAGAGCTACGCTGGTTGCCAGCCCAAGCAACTGATCGAGACCTAGTTATGTACTTGCGAGCTGCTCGCTCCATGGCTGCTTTCGCGGGTATGTGTGACGGAGGCTCACCTGACGATGGCTGCGTAGCAGCCAGTCGTGATGACACAACCATCAACGCACTTGATGTTCTCCACGACTCCGGTTACGACCCAGGCCGGGCCCTACAAGCTCTTGTCAAGTGTCCAGTGCCCAAAGGCATTGAGAAAAAGTGGTCAGAGGAAGAATCAAAACGGTTTGTCAAAGGTATTAGACAATTTGGTAAGAATTTTTTCAAAATAAAGAAAGACCTTCTTCCTCACAAGGACACTTCAGAGTTAGTTGAGTTTTATTATCTGTGGAAAAAGACTCCAGGTGCTAGTAGTAATAGGCCTCACAGAAGACGACGACAGGCTTCACTGAGACGTGTTCGTAATACACGTAATTCTCGTGCTGGTACACCTAAGGAGCAGACTCCTGAAGCAACACCCACGGTGCCTGATACCAATGGTTCTAGACCATCACCGAACTCTAAGGAAGGTGGAGAGATGAGTTCTGTTACTGAAGATGAAAATTCTGAGGAAGATAGTGATTCTAGAGAGGCTGTGGACTTAGCCAAGGCTGACAATGGTAGAGTAGGTGACAGCCCTGATGACTCCCCAAGTAGAATGAGAACTAGAAATAAATCTAAGGAGCAAACTATTCCTACACCAAATGGGAAAAAGGGTCAAGATGAAAGTGATAATGATACTAAAACAAAACCAAAACCGAGTAAACCCACTACTCAAAGTACAAACAATAATGTTACAGAAAAAGTCCCAACATCACCGGTTAGTAAAGAAATCAAAAAGAAGGTTGTCAATGGCAAGGTGGATGTATCAAAGGTTAAAAAGCGCCTACCAGATGACTCAAAGATAGAAGGTATTATGGATGGCGATGTACAAATGAAGAAAAGAAAAGCAGTTGAGCCTCCTGATAGTCCAGCTGAAAGTCTTACAAATGACAGTTTTCCTGCTATGGATGAAACGGAAAGTGTAGAGCCTGAACCAGAAGCTTGTGACTTTAGTTTCAATAAGGCTGATAAAGAAAATTCAGATCAAAACAAGGAACCAGAAACACAACAACTTGTGAAACCTATAGATACGCAAGTGAAAGCAGATATCAATTCTGAGCCTGTTGTCAAGACTGAGAAAGACCCCTTACCTCCTGTATTCAATGTGGCAATGGAGAAAGATGACAGAAATATCCTGGATCTCAAGACCGACTCAAATGTTCCTAAACCACAAGAAAATTTGCAGCCTAGACCACATACAATTCAGGGTTCTATTTATCCTAAAACTGAATTAATTATTCCTAAAGTGACTCCAATGTCTACGGAAACCATCGAGAAAATAAAAATAAAAGAAGAAATTGACCCTGAAGAACAGACACTGAACTTACAGAAGGAAGATTTCCAGAAAGATCCACTTTCCCATAACTTCCCTGGCCACCCAATAAATCAATCAAACAAACCCCTGAATTTGGAAAACACAAACTTCTTTGTTAAGGATAGCCATATTTACAACACAAAGCTCAGCCATAGTATAAAAATAGAGGGTGTGCCTAACAACATCTTCAACCCAATGAATCTTCCAAAAGATAATAATTCAATAATAAGAAGTGCTAAGGACTTTTCATCTGGTATGCCTGCATTTGCATATCCTCCAAATATGAACTTTGCAAATGATCCTAACAAGCATAATCAACACATAAATTCCTTAAAAACTGTTATCAAATTGGAACCAAGAGACGAAACAAATGAGATTAAGAATCAAAACACCCCAGAAATATTTACAGCAACAATTTCTACTGCTAATAAAGTAGACTCGCCCAATGCCCCTAGACTTGATACATTGCAAAGAATAAGCCCATCACCTACAAATACGCGTGGCTCATCACCACCACCAATGGAACATCCAACAACTACAAACACAGAACCTATATCTCCTGCCAATTCACAGGAAAACAAAGAGTCTGACTTGGAAGATAAACAGCCCACAGACTTAAAGACCCAACCCATGCCAAAACATGATGGGCAGAGTAACAATTTAAGACCATCAAGTTTCTCTCATCCTGTGCGGCCAGAAAATCTTGGAGTCAGACCTTCAGAGGCTTCAGTTACACCTGTTTCTGTTCAAAACATGCCTCCACCGGCTTTGAGTCAACCATCAATAACTAATCTATTACCACCAGGTCCATTAATATCAGTGGGGAGTGGATCAAATGTTGGACCTTATGGGTTTATGCCTACATCATTGTATGGTCATCCTGGGCACCCAGGGCACCCAGGGCACCCAGGTCATCCAGGTCACCCAGGCCACCCTGGCCTCGATAAACCTAGTTCGCTACCTCCATTAATGCAACAAATACCCCCATCACACAGTCTGCCAGGAAGTAATATGATACCACCACCGTCGAACCAGAATGACCCATCAATGCCACAGGACCTGAAAATTAAACAAGAAATACCCGATAATATCCCAACAAACCTATCTACACAATCTGTTACGGATCCACTACAGTCCCTCAAAGAAGTGAAAGTTCCTGGCTATCCAATTGGAAGTGCCATAGCACAGCATTTAAGTACAGAGAGAGATAGAGAATCCATATCTAGCGTTGAAAACAACAGTAGACCACCAAGTCAACCTACAAATGAAAGCTCTAATATGCCAAGTGCTTTCCTCGGCCCAAGAATAGAAAGCATAAAGAAGGAGCCTGATTTTATGCATCAACCACACCTACCTCCAGTGAGTACAAGTCAGGGTAGTGGATCAGATTCCACTAGTACCATTCCTCCAGTTAAAAGTCCACATACTCCAACACCAATCAAAAGTCAACCAAGTCACAATGGAATGCCAGGACATGGACCACATCCATCTTCAACAACTTCGCCGTTTTCAAGGCATTTGGCTAGCCCGTCGCAGTCTAGACATATATCGGCATCACCAGTACAGCCAAACACACCAGTATCACATTCGGCTCTCAACTTGATGAATCCAAGTCATCTTTCAATACCTGCTACATTAGCAGGGCCCATGCTACATCACTCGGGACAGCAACCTGGCCATCCGCATCCCTTCGCTTCTCCGTTACATCATCCTCATCACCCGCTCCTTCCTTCCATATTTCAGTTGTCAGCTGCGGCTGCGCATGCAATGCATCCATACTACCCGCATCCCCATCCTGGTTATTCGATGCCTTATCCATATCCCTATGGCCCTCTGCCGCAACCACATCCAATACCGCCGATGCATCCGTCTGTGAGCACCGCGGGAAGACACGAACCAGTGAAACCGTCTACAATAGAGTCAACGACGATGCTCAGCTCTCATCACAGTACCAGCTCTTCAGTTACTACACGTTCATTGAGGGAGATATCTGAAAGCACTGAGGATCCAAGAAATCCTAATACAAGTACAGAGAGACATCAATTACACGAAACAACTATGACGCACCATCACTCAACCAGTCACCATAGTGCTGTACATACCAGCACCGAGAAGCAACCAAGCCATGTGGGTGGAGGGACGAATCATACATTGTCAATATCACATTCGACTTCAAGCAGTTCGTCGCAGTCAATTCAACATAAAATTAACACTCAACAGAAGGCCAGCTCCCATGCGAGTTCACCTCATCATCTATCCGCGAGTGTTTCACAAACTACTTCGGCGAGTGTCAATATGAACAATCATACACACCATCACTCACATCATTTGGCACACCATCCCGAGAGGCTGTCTCCGGCAGATTCTATGCTTCTCCGTCACCATCCCAAAATGTTACCGGGAAATCCTAATCATCTTATGATTCAGCCACCATCAATGGGACATCCTATGGGCTTGGGACTGCCCCCGGGCGCTGGACCAAGTTCAATAGAGAGCCTGCGCCTACATGCCCAGGCTGCGGCCGGACTACAACCTCACCCTAGATCCGGCTCCCCGCATCAGATGCCTCACGGCCATCCACACCTACGTGGACCACCAAGACCTATTCCTGAAGAAAATCCCGAATTAAAGTTAGAAACACAGTCACAACCGGAAGAAGAGGAGATACCGAGTCCAGCACACATACCCCACGGGCCTAGCCCGGAGCCCAAGATCGAAGACACAGAATGTCACAGATCCCAGTCGGCTATATTCCTGAGGCACTGGAACCGAGGAGATTATAACTCGTGCTCGCGTACAGACCTCATTTTCAAACCAGTGCCTGAGTCGAAACTAGCAAGAAAGCGAGAAGAGCGGCTTAGAAAACAGGCAGAGAGAGATCGAGAGGAGAGGGAGAAGATAGCTCAGCAAGCTCATAGGAAGATAGCGACACCGGAGAAACCGGAAACGAAACCACCCTCGAGAGGTGCCATAGAAACGATAACGTCACCATACGACCGGTTCCCTCGGCCGCCCGGCTACGCAGACACGCCCGCTCTCCGGCAGCTGTCTGAGTACGCGCGACCGCACGCCGGCTTCAGCCCAGGCAACCTGCCACGACACTGCATGGACCCCATGCTGCAGTACCAACTGAGCTCCATGTACGGTGCAGCCGGCGCTCGCGAGCGCCTTGAGCTCGAACACCTCGAGAGGGAAAAGCGGGACCGAGAAATAAGAGAACTACGTGAGCGAGAACTCAATGACAGACTCAAGGAGGAGCTACTGAAGAACAACGTCGGGCCGCGGGCGCTCGATCCGCACTGGCTCGAGATGCACCGGAGATACGGCATGCCGCCGCCGCCACCGCAGGGCGCCATCCCGGTGCAGTTCGGGCTGTACCCGCCAGGGCACGGGCCGGGCGCGCTGTCGCAGCTAGAGCGCGAGCGGCTGGAGCGGCTCGGCATCCCGCCGGCCGGCGCGGGCGGGCCGCCCGCCGTGCCTGTGTCGGGCGCCCAGTCGCACCATCCGCACCACCCGCACCCCGGCGTGGCGGCCGCGCAGCTCGAGGCCGCCGAGCGGCTCGCGCTGGCCGCCGACCCCATGGTGCGGCTGCAGATGGCCGGCATCAACCCCGAGTACCACGCGCACACGCACGCCCACACGCACGCGCACTCGCACACGCACCTGCACCTGCACCCGGGGCAGCAGGCGGCGGCGCAGGCGCAGCAGGAGGCCCTGGGCCTGAGCCCGTACCGGCCGCTGCCGCACCCCGACCTGCTGGGCCGGCCCTACGCAGAGCAGCTGGCGCACCAGGCCGCCGCGCACGAGCAGCTGCAGCGCCAGTTGCTGATGGAGCGCGAGCGCGGCTTCCTGCACCCGGCGCACCACGAGGACTTCATGCGCCAGCAGCGCGAGCGCGAGCTGAAGGTGCGCGCGCTCGAGGAAGCGGCGCGGGCCTCTAGGCCCTAGGGCCGCTGTGGCCCGCGAACTTTACGTGTTCCAGTGTTCACGCGCTCCTCTATCCGGTTTGAATAGGGATGTGCGCCATTTTCGTGTGACGATACCTGTAATTTATATTTATGATGAAGTCGTAACTTAAGTATTTAAGTTTTTATAATATTTTTTATAGTTGCATGGTCTTGTAGTACGCTTATTTCCATGCTCAAATTTATTTCTTAACTCCTAGTCATAATAAAATTTATTTGTGAGATAAAGAGTCACACGTTTTTACATAGACTACGTTTAGATTAATTTATGTTTATTTCTCGTTAGTGTAATTTGTTTCGGAAACTGCTGGCATCGTGCGACTGTTATCCTCTTGACTGTATGTGTTAATGAGCTTGACTACTTGCGTATTCACGCCGTACGTCCGTCGTCGTTTCGTTCGTTCAATGTCGGTGAAAGTTTTACAATCGTGCACTGCCGTAGCTTTCGAAGCGAATTATCGATACGCAAATAAATAAGGGTGCTGGTTGGCATTCATGTGAACGGACCACATGACTACTGTAATTACGTTCAATGTAAACTACATTGCTTTTTATGTTCATGACATAATAATATATGAGTAAGATTATTTTAACGTGTAATATATACAGTAGGGACTGTTACTTGCCTTTCTATCGACTCGCCTTGTCCCGTAGCATAGCGTCTTTACCTCTACGATAAGGGAATATTACTGCAATGTATACTTCTGATGTCTGTCATTGGGTTGACTTGTCTGATATTATCATACAACTCAGTCGTACAGTCCCCATTTGACGCGATAGCAATAAACACTAATAATTTCATTGTTTTTGTATGTAAAAAGTGACATTAATTTAAAAATGTCTTCGAATATTTATATTGATTGAACGCAATGCTATTTGTATTAAATTTAGAGCTATTGTAAGACCTTGTATGTTTTTTATACATATATCATTATGACCGAGTTACACCCAGTTATGACTGCTAATAACACGCTACCAGGAAATAAAGCGAATAATGAAATAAAACCGTCAATTAGGCGTTTTTAATGGGAAACATTAAAATATATTGTGATTGTGTTCGGGTTATTTTTATGTCATGAAATGTTTATTGCGTCTGATGTCAGCACTGGTCGTGCGTCCATACTTGTCCTCCTAAATTTAATTAATTACGACTAAACGAATAGACATACAATTTGAATAATCATGCGAATTCCAAATTACCATGTAATTAATTATTTTTGATTCAATTCAAATCAGTATTATGAACTACGTTTTTTTTTCAACACAGATTGATTAGTGCTATGTATTTAAATAATTATTGCGCATTAGCAGTCATTACTGAAACTAATTGTTGGTACACGCGCTACAATATTGTACAAGTGATTGAATTAATTGTGTAAAATAAGTTATTTTCAAGAATATTTGCTTAATAATCGCTGCCTATAATACAGGTCCCATAAATTGGTACAACTTATGCCGAAGCTCTATTGAAGTAAATTTCATGAGATCTTTAATCATTATCACGTGGAAGAATAATGATTTCTTTCTTAATACCACTTAGGTGGTAAACAAGCATATCTATGGCTCACCTAATGGTAAGCGGTCACCGTAGCCTATGTGTCGTAATTTATTTTGTACAATTGATTAAAAATATATATGTAAGTATGACGGTCCCCACTCATCCCTGCATATCTATGGTATGATAGTATAAAACTATAGACTGTAGATGGTATGGTACATCACTAGCGTTATTCCTAAGACAATAGGGTTGTTACCACAGTGTGCACCTAAGAAACGTCAACTGGTCATTACTTTGTATAGCTAGGTCGCAGTTCAACTTGGTCGTTTTAATACGTTTTGTATGGACGTTTAATTTGACGTATATTATGCATAGCTCTCGGTATATGTTGTACTGATCGGGACAGTCTGTAGATTGTTGTGAGACGCATTGAAAGATATTCAATATATCAGTTTTGTTAATCCGATTCATATTTTGGTAAATTACAAATACAAGGCTGTGAATTTTTCTGCAAACGGTCACATTTCATACGGTCAAGTCTCGCACCGTTTAGTTTTGGGTGTCACTACAATTGATAGCGGTTTGTTTTAGACCACTAGTGTCGCAAACTAGCGTACGGCCTGATGGTAAGCGGTTACCGTAGCCTATGATGGACAAAGAGTATCACTCGCGCGGACTATCTATCCAATGTTCTGTAGCCCTAGCTACAACATATTTCGGCTACGTATTCGTATCGCTTAAGACTATTTTTGTATGGATAAATGAATAGCGCTGCGCCGGTAAAAAGTGGAACTAAAACTGCGTTTAAACATTTTGTCATTTCGCGAGTTACGTTTTTTGATTCCGTAGCCGCAAGTTATTCTCAAACTCAAACTCAAAGTGATCTTTATTTGACTAGACTTTACAGAGAAGCACCTTCAAATCGCCAGAATCTACCACCGGATTCGGATGGTCGTTTTTTTGCTTGGGCTACTGCTCGTATCACTAATTTACTGTAGGACATCCAATCACACATGTTAATATAACCTCATTTAAAATTCTATTATGTGACTAACTTGATGGAGCAATAATTTAAGTAATACTTTGATGATTAATTTTAAATCTTAATACCTTATTATAAGATTTATATTTCGTTAAATTTATCTGTTTGAAGCGTGTTAATTATTCCATTGCAGTTGATACTGTATCAAAGCCAAGAGAGATAAAAGGCATAGTAATGTGGCTAATTAAAAAAGAATGTTCCTTATTGTTTTTCTCAGTAAAGCTCATAATTGCAGAGCAAAAGTTAAACGAATATATATTTTTATTCAATTAAAAATATCAATGAATATAATATCAAGTAGTCTAATTTGTTAGAGTAATTTATTTGCAGTAACAAAGATAATATTTTTCTCTTTATATTTTCTGTCTCATACGAACACAAAGGTCTAGATATTGTAGACATGCGAACATGTTCAGTATGAAATTGTACTAAGGAGTATTGTGGCAACGGAAAACAAACTATATGTTTAAATTAATTTCTATTAAATGTATCATTAATATTTAAAACACATATTTAATTTCCGTCAGTGGTCTTGCTTTGCCAAGGCGAGAAACATAATGTAAAGAATAATTCTTCATACAATCTAATATGAATATAATTATGTTAAAAAAAAATCTATAAGAACAGATAACAAAGAGATTTTAATTGAAAAATTAACATAAGCTTAGCATATTTTTTAATCTTAATTGAAACAATTTATTTTTAAAGATTTAGTTTCGCAAATCAGAAGTAGGCCTTGGGACACATGATCTCGCTCAGATTACAGATTGGATTTTAAGCAGTCGCAATAAAGCACACTTTTGTTTAACTTTTAAACGTAGACTTCTAGCCTTTCGAGGTGTTATTTACAGTAATATAAAAGCTAACTTGTAATGCTTTACCTAATGTCTGGGCGTATCTGTCCCAAGATCCATGTTTTTAAATTGGGCAAGATCAATTTAATGTTGCCATTATAATGGTAGCCCAATGTTACACATTCAGTATATCTATTGCACTATATAATAATATATTTCCCTTGTAACAAATAGGCCCTGTTAGAGTCGATTAAACGTTGAATAGAATATTCTAGAGTAAAGGTTTCACAGTGTCGCTTAGTAGGTGTTATGTTGGTAATGCCATTTTTACTTTCTGATGTCTAAAAAAGAGAAAATGAGTATTATTTTTAGAGAAAAGTTATATCTTAATTAATTAAGAGGTTGAGTGTCGGTTTAATCTTCATTTATTTAGAGAGTAAGGTTAAATGGATGTCTTAGTGCTTTTGTGTAAATTTTTTTGAATAATATATGTGAAAAAAAATCTATCTTCTATTTTTTGAGTTACACACAAAATCCCACAACTTTGATTATAATCAAAGCCCCACAATTCTTGTGATAAATATGCCACGATTTCACACCATAAAATATAATAAGATCTCCTTATATGCAGAACCTGTACCTTATGTTTAAACAATGAATAATGAATCGTATACGCAAAGAGCAAAGGTACATTTTAAATGACAAGTAAATGTATGAAAAGTAAGATTAACAGTTTATAGCCTTTTTACCGCAACAAGAATTTGGTATCTAGCCATAAATCATAATGATTTTAAGTGCTCGCGGTTTCTTGTTCTGCCTAGACTTTTTGTGAACCACATTGTATGCCTCCGGCATCTAACTCTAATGATAAAATTGAGTCGAAAATTCTTCTTATTGATCAAATTACTGTTTCAGTGGAAAGCTATCTTAAACTTCTTTGAAAACATGAATAATTGAATAAGAATAGGTACAATTGCTTGAGAGCATAACTATGAACGAAGTAGACGGCAACTAGCAAGTATGTACCTATATCAAGCAGGTTATAATCTACTCTGAGCCTATATAAAAGCAGCACCAAGTGAGAATGTAGCGAGATTTTATTTTATTGTAAATTAAGATAGATAACTCTTTATTGTACACCAATATCAATAACTGAGGAACATAAAATCTACATCTACACTAATATTATAAAGAGGAAAGATTTGTATTTTTGTGGGTTTGTATTGAATAGGCTCCGAAACTACTGGACCGATTTCAAAAATTCTTTCACCGTTAGAAAGCTACATTATCACTGAGTAACATAGGCTATATATTATACTGCTGCCCGTCCCGGCTTCGCACGGGTAGACATTTATTTTATCTACCCGTGCGAAGCCGGGGCGGGCCGCTAGTACATTATAAATCGGTACAATTGGCGGCCTTATGAAAGATGTGATCTCTTCCAGACAAGTAGGTAAAGCTTTTTTTTTCTTTTCTGACAAAGACAACCTTTGTACTGTTCTTTAATATAATACATTCGAGAGTGTCATCACAGCACACGTATTGTATTCTCTTGAGTGTCATTACGATAGTTCTTGATACTTCTGCCAAATCTTGGCATTATCCAATCATCTTCCAATAATCTCCAGCCACGGCTAAGTACCTAAAAACTATTTCCATGCTGAAATCTCGTAAGAAGTATTTTCCTGTTTTGAGTTCGTTCCCGCTACGTATCCAAGAGATAGTTTGGTCGATAAAACTTTTCTGCAGACAATTTTGATGATAACTGAGCATCTTTGATTATATACTCTGAGGATGGGTCTCACTAGTAACACTGGTTTGCTGGCCAGCGTACCCGAGAGAACTCCTCTTGGCAAGCAGCAGGTGAGTCCCTCTCAAAATTTATAGTAGGCGCTAAGCACGGGGCGTTAAACATAAAAACTCCTCAGGAAGCTCATAGTTGCGTAGTTTAAATGACCTACCTAATAATCTAAACTACATATTAACGGTTTTCAGAGTTTTCCTTTACTTGTGGTGTAAGACCACAGCTTTTTGCCAAATATCATGATTCTATGTCAACGGGAAGTACCCTATATATAGGTTTCGATTCCCTTGTGAAATCGCAATATTTGCGAAAATTTGCGACGTAAACGGTCATATCTTTCCTTCATATTGGCTTACAGGTTTGATTATTTTACAGCTGAAAGAGACCATAGATCCGGGTATTTCATATTAATTTCAATTTGATAGCTCCACGCGTTCGTGAGATAAAACTCTTGACAGACAGACAGACGGACAACAAAGTGATCCTATGAGGGTTCCTTTTTTCCTTTTAAGATACGTAACCCTAAAAAGATGAGATATAACCATACAAACTTTTATATTTATTACGTGCCTGGTTATCCATATTAACCCAACCTATTAAGTGAATCATATTTTGCAGAACACCATAGAACTGCGATGCGAAGTTACTCCGGCGCCGTTTATGCTGCGACCTTATGCAGCCCTCTACAATCCTTTCTCACACGCCTGCTCTGTGCTCTGCAACCATCCTGCCGATACGGAGGCTAAAGAATACGTGAAACGGGCCAAGGATTCTTGGGTATAATCTTTTTAACTATGAAGGCTAAGTAGTTTCTCCTTTTTAGGGTTCTGCAGGCAAACGGAACGCTTGAATTTCATCCAGTCCTACAACATTTTATTTTAGCTCATAGGTACCTACTTAAAAAGTAAACAAGTATATCCGACACTAATAGTAACTTAATGCTAAATATGCTAATGTGTAAATACCTACAATTTATTTCACAGCTCTTTGACGGCACCAAAGCACATTACTTTCAAGAGGACCTGACGAAGTTCCAAGATGGCGCTGGTGGTGATAAGAACAGAACACCACATGATATTGTCACTGAAGACATGTTTCGCAGGTAATATAACATAGTAAATTACTTATCTTCACACCGGCGGCGCCGAAGCATTTTGGGGTAGGCAGAGAATGTCTTCTATTCAGCGTATTTTAGGTAGCATGCAAGCTTACGGCCCGCTTGATGGTAAGTATGTACCGTAGCCTATGGACGCTTGCAACACCAGGGGTGTCACTCGGGCGTTGCGGACCGAAATTATCATACTATTACAATACTTAATTCAGTACGAGATTATGCTATCTGGCCTACCCTTCAAGGACACTGGGGACGACGGGAAGTTATACAACAAGAATGAGACTAAATGTTTATTGAAATAGTTTCACACATATTTAGTTAATCGTATATGTAAGGTACACCCGTTCTCACAAGGGTCCATCGGTGATGCTGGTGAGTCCGTCCCCATCTCTTAGGTACATCCTTGACTTTCTCTTGAATTTGTTCTTAATAACGTATTATAAGTGTGGATAAGGATATAGGTACTTAAAATGTGCCTCAAAGGTATGACAAATGAACAATGGTAAGAATGTATTTAATTACACAAACATTTTCCTTTGGTATATGACGATAATTTTCAACATGATAAGCTTACGAACTTCATAGGTAGGTACTATGATTTGTTGTTGATAAAATAGGTACGACTGACTCGACCTGGTTTTCATGTATTTACGACTAGCGGCCCGCCCCGGCTTCGCACGGGTAGACATTTATATCAAATATTTTTTCTACCCGTGCAAAGCCGGGGCGGGCAGCTAGTCTATGTTAATCAGTGATAGTGTAGCTTTCTAACGGTGAAAGAATTTTTGAAATCGGTCCAGTAGTTTCGAAGCCTATAGACATTTATCAAATATTTTGTCTACCCGAGCGAAGCCGAGGCGGGAAGCTAGTATAATATACAGCCTATGTTACTCAGTGATGATGTAGCTTTCTAACGGTGCAAGAATTTTTGAAATCGGTCCAGTAGTTTCGGAACCTATTCAACACATACAAAAATACAAATCTTTCCTCTTTATAATATTAGTATAGATTCCGTTCTACGGACTTTTTAAAATGTAATTAGTTTTTTTTTAAATCAACGGCAATTAATTCCAGACAATCAGCGATTTTCCGTGTGATCGTAAGATATTTTTTGTAACAATTTAATTTAGATTTTTTATTAATATTAATTTAAATTTTTCTGCGACTACGCCCGGGTAGCAATACGATAATTATTATAGTACATATAGACTATGTTACTCAGGGATAACGTATTTCATACTCTAATATCACATATTGACGAGACCGCTGGTCTAGTGGTTTGTATATCTGACGGCTACGCAGGGGCTGCGGGTTCGATTCCTGCCGGGGCAAACATTTATGTGTCATACATGTTTGCCTTGCGTCTGGGTGTAAGGTATGTATTAGAAGTATGTATAAACGTATTATATCAGCTGCTGGTTCCCATAGTACAAGCTTTGCTTAGTTTGGGGCTAGATAGCGCTGTGTGATAATGTCCCAGTATTATTATTATTATGTTTCTCCTAAATTCACGGAGCCTCATAAGCAATACTCATAAGGTCCGGTCCTTTATCTAGGCTTGCGTGGGGCTATATATATCCAACACGTAGAGGCCCGTTCGAGAATTTTAATATTTGGTAAGGGATACACGTGGCGAGTATCATCCCGGGAGTGCATAGTGATGCACCCGGGGATGATCCTGGCCGAGTGCAGAAACTATTTCATGGGGATGGAAAACTAAAATTGGGCTTTTATGGTGAACTGTTAATGGATTGGGATATCTGGGCTATGGGATGAGACTACGCCATGCAATATGTCTCAATATTGGATAAAAATTGGCAGACGGTGACTCGCCACCTGCTAGATGGGCCCCCCTTAAGTGCGGCGTATAAGATGCCGCTGAGGGGCAACATGGGCGCAGGCGGCTGAAGGGTGTCGAGAGGTGTGCACCGGTTTCACCATCGCGGGTACTGGCATAGCAGTCCCCGGAGCGGGTTTCCCCGCTATTACGCATATTGAGCACTTCCACCCTTTCGAGCATATAGCTCTCGCGCTCCACTCTGGCCGGCCAGTGAAGGCAAGCCAGAGGCGGGGGCCTAGGCGCCGCCCCCTGGAGGCCTCGGGTCCGTGGTGTCGCTACTCACCAACAGCTCGCCACAAGCTGCCCTGCGGCCTTATTATTATTATTATTATAAATGCGAAAGAAACTCTGTTTGTTCGCTACCTTCTCAGGACCAAACTGCTGAAGGGATCCTAATGAAATTTGGCAATGCGATAGATTATAACCTTGAGATGGATATAGGCTATCTTTATCTAGAACCACGCGGGCGAAGACGAGGATAAATCCAGTAATTAAATAATTTGTATAACCGATTCTCTTTTTCTTGAGATTACCACCCTATACACACAAACAAACAAAAATTACCTCTCTAGATCTATTCTAGAAATGTTCTTTTGTAATTTAGAATTATGTAGATGAATTGTATGTATGTGATTAGATACGCGGAGACAGACTCGAGACCCCTCACGCCGGCTCCGACCCTGGCGAGCGGCAAATCTAGGGGCTCTCGTAGATGCCTCACTCCGGACCACCCGCATCAGAGGACTGCCATCGTCCTTGACTTGAGGAGGAGTCACAGTCAGGTCTATATTTATTACTAAAATTAAAAATAAAACATACATGACTACCCCTCCAATGACATTGGTGACGATTCTATTGTTCAAAATTACTAAACTTAACTAATTTGACAGGTCTACAAGTCTTGCTATCCCTTGTGAGGGGTTAAAATAAATAAGTATGACAATATATTTAGACCTGTCAAATTAGTTAAGTTTTGTCTGTTTGTAAGTTTTGTGGTTAGATTTGACAGTTCTGCCACGGTAGTTCAGTAAATACCAAAAAGACTGCGAGCGAGACAGGGCCCAAACTATCAATTGTTATTAATTATCTTTGCAATGCATCTTTCGCGTTCGTTCAGCCTAAGGGCATTATTTATAGTATTAGTAATAATGACATGTCGCATCAACTAACCTAACCTATCATAGCTAAAAACACTCCCTACAAAAAAAACAAAGTCTCTTGATTCGTTCGGTATCTTCGGATGCTACAGGCAGACACACACACACACACAGACAGGTCAAACTTATAGCACACCGTCGTTTTTGCTTTCGGAGGATTCGAGTGATTCAATCCCTGCTTTCTAGTACCTTACCTACTGCAGTAGGACTTAATCCCTACGTGGAACAAATACATGATATTAAACAAATTTAAACACATTTGAGGGTGTGTTCAATGTCTGCCTGTAGCGCCGGCCCTAGGGTAGAGCGAGAAGAGCGGTCACTAGGTGCTAGGCCTTCATAGTAGGCTTAATATTGATTAGTGCATCGATTAAAGGGCGCCGAAAGACGATCTCGAAAGGCCGTACAAAATCCGTACTAACTGTTTGATATACCAGGAAACTCTGTACTACCACGGATGCACAACATCTGACATGACAGTGGGGAACACTGTGGCGACCAACGACCGGTCGACGATGCCGTCGCTTAACCTGACAGAAAGCGCCCACGCACGCCTCATGAAGGGTCAGTGCGAACAGCTGCCTCCGCTGGCGTCGCCTCTAGTCCTCACCAAGAGGGCTATACTGGCCAAGGAACCAGTCAGCGTCAGGACTGCTAAGAAGGTTACATTTTATTTTAAAGCTCTACCCTCTTTATGAAGGCTAACCAGCCATAGTCCATGCAGCACCGACTTCACGTAAGTAATTGAATTCCTTCTCTTCCTATGCAGGTTAACCATGTTCTCTCTATATTCTCTTTCACGGAAAAGCTCGTGATCACGCAATCACTGTACTAAAAATTAGGTGTGGCACTGAGACTGCTGCGGTAAAGCTATTGCATAGCATTTTTCATCAACTTATGCAATTATAATTATTTATTTATTTTATTAATGCAGTATTTTTTTATATACCTATATACTTTCTCACAAACAGCTGATTACGGTAGTTTTCCAATACAACCAATGCCACCTAAAGGCGGGTTGCTGAACTAAAGAGACTAGCTAGCTAACTAGAGAGAATAGCTTAAAAAGTTTAAACACCTAATCAGTAGAGGTTAATGATAAATGGAAAACGTTCTGAGACGGTACATGAGTATCATTTAATCGGTTAGGTAACATAGGAAATTCTCTCTGAAAGGCATTAGTACAAGAAGTACTTAGCTCTAAACAATAGTAATATAACACCAAGATTAATATCAAATATGTTTCGTTTAAGTTTTACAGCCATTGCTAATTAGCGTGAGTAGGTACGCAAATAAGCGAACGTAGCGGTTATCAGCCTCGCTACTCACGGTGTACTAGAGCGTGAAAATTCAGCTGTTGCCGAGTCTAATAATTTATGGATAATCTCAAAATCAATAGCTTATTGACGTTATTCTGGTATCACACATTCATGGGATTAGTCTGGCTGCGGTCTTGCATCGTATATATAGCAAACCACGCTGCATTGGTAAACATTTTCGAATTAGAAATGCTACCGTTTCTCGTTTCGAAACCAAGACTGTTGCCGGTCAAAAAAGATAGGTCGAAAGAGAAAAAAGTAACGGACAAGAGTTTCTTTGTGACTGGAGGCAACTTGACGACAATAAAAGCTAGGATCTTGAGATTGAAGCCATTGAAGCTGTCTCCAATTATAACGTATCCGTGTGAGTGTAGCTTGATGCATCTCAGTAAAATTGTCGTGAGCTTCGCGCCGCGGAGTAGGAAGCGCGGTGGGTCGAATATTGTGCTCTCTATGACGACTATCGGCGCCACTGGACAAAGGAAACGCATGAAACTACCCAGTGTGCAATCAACAAGGAAGTTGACTAAAAAGGAGAAAGCCGCATGCAACGACAGTGACGCGTTTTTTAAGACTCTTGAGGTGCTGCACCTTCTTGTGATCAAAATTAACATGATGACAGTCCAATGCATATCACGGAACTTATTTTAAACATCCATGCCATATAGATAGTTTCCCCAACATTGGGTCTTGGTAGTACGACTGTGGACATGTTAAGAGAGTAGTTTTATAAGTCGCGGTGGCCTTGTGGTTGAAGCAATGGCCTGTCATCTGATGGGCCCAGGTTCAAGTCCCGGCCAGTACCAATGAGTTTGTCTAAGCTTAAGCACAGTGACTGGAGCCGAATGGAGACTGTACCTCCACTTTACAGAAGACCGCAGTGAAATAACACTACTTGATGTAGTGTTGTGTTTCTGCGGTAAGTAAGGTTGCCAGTGCTCCACGAGGATACGCTGGGCTAGTAGTAATGCTGCTAGCATAGTGAGTCCTCATCAACAGCATGGTTGGCAACCCGTTAGTGATACCCCTGGTATTGCTAGCGGCTATAGGCTACGGTGACTGCTTACCATTAGGTGGGCCGTATGCTTGTGCCACCTTAGTGGTATAAAAAAAAGTAGCCGCTCATATGTTTAATCGATTGACGTATGTTTTAGAATCAACTGAAAGCACTGAATTTGGGGAAGGTCACCAAAGCTAAGAGCAAAACCGAGCCTCCGGCGTCACAGCGGTCGGTCAAAGATAAAGAAGGTCACGATGCCAGTGAGACTGTTCATATGGACGATGATGGTAAGATACTTTGATGGTCAGTCAAGCTGCGATGTCGCCTGCCAGTCACAGCCTCGTACCTAGTACCTTAGCCAAAGTTTGAAGACCTGATTTTAGGCGATGGTAGTGATCAGTAAAAAAGAGTAGGCTTAAATTTAATAATTCAATATACTTTATTTATCCTTTGACCTTGACCAAGATTTTATATACACACTATAGGTACCTACATTTCTTCTATAGTTTTATCCGTTCCGCTAATATTTACTTGTTCCGCTACTGTAGTATGAATAAAAGTTTTTGTTTTATTTGTCTACTTTATAGCCCCAGATTATGTTTCTTTTGCAAGGTGGTGAAGCCCGTAGACGCGGTAAACGCCGTCGGAAGGGCCGTCAAGGCGGCAGCGATAGACTCACGTCAGCCGGCCTGGCTGCGCAGACGCAGCAGGATCCTGAAACCCAGGTGACAGGATCAATTCATGACAAAAATCTTTTTTTTTTAAATATACATAAATAATAATTATTTGCTAATGTTAAATTGCCGTCATAATCCTATTTAGGTACTCGTATATAGATCGGAACGGAAGGTTATTTAAAAAATATGCGTAATGGGGGGGGGGAAAGAGATGGTGAATTTTGTACTAGACGAGATCAGTTTGCCCTTAAGTCAGGAATAAGACCCTGGAAATTTACGCAAGCTGTATTACCCTCTTCAGATAGCAGGCATCGGCACAGACTCGCAAAACCCGAGCTCGCGAGGCTCCATCGCTCCTGAAGTTGACGACGACATCATAGTCGTGCCTGTCCTCAAGCTGGGCGCGGCCAGGAAGACTGACTCCTTCTTAGATGACGAAATACTCAAGTTCCTTCACAGAGAGGTCGATGAAGAAGCTATAGAGACCGAATTCGATGTTAAGGTACTTGGTAAACTTTTCATAAAATTTTTAGGCACTCAATAATGGAAAGGTAAATAATAGGTACTCGGAACATGCGGGCAAGAATGAAGAGACTAGCTTCTGCCCGCGACTTCATCCGCGTTGAGCTTAAAATCGCAGTTTACTTGTAACTGTATAAAAAGTTTCACTACAACACTATTAGGACAAAAGCTTTTAACGGTCATAATGTTTGTTGAAAATTTGTCGACCATTGTCACTTTTTCTAAATTCGCTAGAAATTGTATGGCTTAAGAATAACCATCTTTTCCTTGGAAACTGTGGGAGTAATATCGTGAAAAAGAACGGAAGTAAGTTACAGGTTACTGGGGAAGCGCGCGCTATTTGAATTGACCAAATTGAAAACTGACACCTGACGGCCAACTGACGCGATCGATGGTACAGTTGGCCGTCAGGTCTCAGATGTTATTTTTATGATGCGAGTTATGTAAGGCTAGTTATTTAAGTGACGTATTTTTTTGTCAGCGACGCTATGTGCTCGAAGAAGCCCTGCGCACGCGCCCTGATAGACAGTACGGGCAGGAGATGCAAGCTTTGCTGAAGGAGCTCAAGGTACCCGCCATGAGTCTAGGCGACTGGCTCCACATACCACGAGTGTTTTCGCGGAAGAATGCCCAATTCTCACTTCCTATAGACTCTAATACGTTTGAAAGTGAGTATCTAATATCAGAGGTTTTTGACTAAAAGAGATAGTTTAAACTTTACCGTTTCCGACACACAACAAGTTTCCCTGCTAAGGAAAATGTCGTGAACCTACCTACGTCAGAGAAGCAATTGAATGACATATTTGTTGTCTATGGACCTACAATTATGTATGAGAGAGAGAGAGAGAGAAAGAAAGAGAAAGGGTATACGTTGCAATTAATCCTAATAAATAGGTGGTAGCCAAATAACGATATTCCTTTGTTTCTAGTGTTGTGTTTCTCTTCTTGCGGTGAGAAAGGTTTCCAGAACTCCTCATAGCGTTTTGCCACCTTTGTATTATAAAGAAGATTACAGCTATCTATAATTTATAGACTATAAAGATTCAGTCTACTTTTTTGTAGTTCACGTAGTGTAGTGAGAAGTTTATTGGGAGTTTTTGGCGGGAATCAGGCGGAGCGGTTGAGATTTTTTCCAGTGTGTCGTAAATTGTGTTATAGTGATCTTTAATGTGTATTTTTGGTGTCGATATGTGCAGTAAAGTTTCATTTAGTGACTGATTTATAGGAGCATTGGAAATAATGCCATAATACGACTTTTGGGTTAAGTGATTTATCATTTTGGTCAATAGGTTACCTCTAATCTAAAGGCGTGTTACGATCTGCTACTGCCGTGGGTTGTCTCCAGAAACTCCATTGGGCGTTAGAATGCATGACACTAGGCATTTTAATGCGGCAAACACGAGAAATTTTGCAACATGAAAATTCTCTAACACTCGACACTGGCAAAAATAGTCCCTGAAGGGATTGATTGCCATACTTAGGAAGAAGAAGAAGAAGAGAAGTTTATTGACTGTTACGGACGCTTTCAGCCCTGACTCCAATGAAATACGCGGCAAGGTTCGTGTCGCTGAAGAAGTCTAAGCAACTGCTGTACCTCACCGTGCTCAGGAAGTTCAGACCACACGGATATCACATGCCCGTTAGGGTAAGTACGTGGGCAACGCGCGCGCTCCACTCGCGAAAAATATTGCGTAGTGAGTGATTGATTAGTGAATTCGCGGCATGATATAAATACTTTCTTTTAATTATGTGTTTATTCAGGACATGGATACAAGTCCTTTAGTCTCATACATTTAATGGAGAAATGTTATCTGGTCTGTACTGCAAGCTACGATAGGCTTCGGAACCGCTAAAAATATATTGCATTCAAGATCATTAAGCTGAAATTGGGCGCCCGTTTGAGCGCTGATTTTGAATTTTAGCTGAGTAGTCTTATCCTACTAAAACTTTGACCATTCATTCCAGGACTTAGAAGAAGGTCTCATGTTGATGATGGGTGGCATACTGACGGCGGATCAGGCGGCTCAGTTCAAGGCCATCATGGACTGGGACAGTTACGAAGAGGAGGACAACATTCCCGACGAGATCAGACTAACTCTTCTAGACAGTGTCTGCAAGAGGAATAGCCTGCGTGAAGCAGGCGACGCGGATGAGGTGGGTCGAAAAATTTGTTTTTGTTTAAAGCGGTCAGTTGCCATATACAAAAATACATATTTACTTCTCAGCCAGTTAGGTTAAATATAATACTTTTCAGTCTTTATGTTAGGTTTGCCGAATAGATACTGTGTAGGCGGAATATATTTTATATATCATATTTGCGCCATTTAGAGCTTATCAAAATTAACAACGGTAGCGTTGGAGGTCGTATATCAACAAATATACCACAGGTTTCAACAGCCTAATTAAACCACATGGCCTAATTAAACAGACATGGTTTCAACAGCCTAATTAAACCACAAGATAGATAGGTACCTGCCTACTTTAATTATTTGGGGTAGAAATGTCATGGTAGCTTCGATCATGACCCAAGATAATACAACCGCTGAACATGACAAACAGTTCCTTTTTTTATTGACATATTTTTTTCAGCCTGAAGTGAAAGCCATAAAGTATAGGACGTGGTGCGGCCTCTGTGCTATTTGTGAGAGAATGTACGGTCGGTTTCCGCATAGAGATAAAGAATCACCTGATGGGGTAAGATATTAGTAACGGCTAATTTAAGTTATGTTCAATTGCCAAATATTTTGCCTTAATCACTAAACCGGACCATGGCTCTATGGCCCTTTTTAATCCCATACTTACATTATTTGATTCATTTCATTCTCATGAAAATCCCAGGGGATACGGGATTGTTTTGTAAAGACATTATGTAGGTACCTAATGATTTATATCCGTTCTCACTCTTAAAATTCCTATTCTAGCATTATGATGATGCTATTCACGTGAAAATCTCATGGGATACGGATTGATTTGTAAAGCCCTTCCACACGTCAAGTATTATCTGGTATTTGTTCACAGATGGAGCTAAGCGATTTTACAATGGTGGAGACAAAACTCACAATGTTAAAAGTTCACCCAGGGTTAGTAAACATTTTGAACACAATAAGAGAGCGCTGACTATTACAAGAAGATATTTTTAATCGCGTATTATTTTGATATATATTTGCTCATACGTAACATAACTAATTGTTAACTTAATATAAGTTTAGTATTGTTTACATTATTAATGGATTAAACCTTTTTATTTCTTTAAAAGTTTTTTTATAACATATTTTGAAATGGTAACCTACGACTTTAACAAACTGAATGATAAAATACACGGAGTTTTTGGCGGGAATCAGGCGGAGCGGTTGAGATTTTTTTCCATCGCATCGTAAATTGTGTTATACTGATCTTTAATGTGTGTCGTTATGTGCAGTAAAGTTTTATTAAGGGACTGATTTACAGGAACATTGGAAATAATGACTTTATATGACTTGGGTAAACTAATTTATCATTTTGGTCAATAGTTTACCCCTGACCTAAAGGCGTGTTACGATCTGCTACTGCCGTGTATTGTTTGCAGAAACTCGATTGGCCATGCATTCAAATAATCCATGACACTAGACATTTTAATGCATCAAACACCAAATATTTGAAATACTTCAAAATTATGTAACACGACACTGATAAAAATAGTCCCTAAAGAGGATTGATTGCCATATTTAGGAAGAAGAAGAAGAAGAAGATAAAATACACAGAAGCAAGGATTGTACCTACTTAGATGTAAAAATTACATAATACTATAATGTCCAGCTTGGCGAATTGGCTCGACAGGTCTACTATGTTCACGTTCAGGCATAAGGAACTCCAATCGCACTCCCAGATTGAAGCCACATTGGTTTCAATTTAAATAACTCGTGCGGAAATGTTTATAACGACAGCACGTGAGTAAGAATACTAATGAAAGTATTTCATACATGTATCCGAACGCAAATTTCATTATCTGTGCTTCAGGAGCCTAAAGGAGTTTTTTTGGCGGGAATCAGGCGGAGCGGTTGAGATTTTTTCCAGTGTGTCGTAAATTGTGTTATAGTGATCTTTAATGTGTATTTTTGGTGTCGATATGTGCAGTAAAGTTTCATTTGGTGACTGATTTATAGGAGCATTGGAAATAATGCCATAATACGACTTTTGGGTTAAGTGATTTTTCATTTTGGTCAATAGGTTACCTCTAATCTAAAGGCGTGTTACGATCTGCTACTGCCGTGGGTTGTCTCCAGAAACTCCATTGGGCGTTAGAATGCATGACACTAGGCATTTTAATGCGGCAAACACGAGAAATTTTGCAACATGAAAATTCTCTAACACTCGACACTGGCAAAAATAGTCCCTGAAGGGATTGATTGCCATACTTAGGAAGAAGAAGAAGAAGAAGAAGGAGCCTAAAGGTTGTCAAGCGATTGCTTGGACTCTGAATATCGATATCGATATTCGGAAAAGTAAATGTATTTATTTGCAACTTATAAAATATTTCACACAAATTAATTAATAATGCTTAATTAATTTGTTTGTAATATATTGATGTTGTTTAATTTAACGTAGAAAGATAAATAAGATTGCTTTATATCAAATCTAAATGACGTCATATATTATGTAAATCTAATATTTTTTATTCGATTTTTTTCAATGACCGAACAGTTTCAGTTTAGAAGTTTAATCCTGTCTTCAAGTAGGGTGTGAAGAGATTTTCTAAGGGTCGGCAACGCGCGAATGATACCCCTGGTGTTGCAAGCGTCTATAGGCAGCGGTAACCGCTTACCATCAGGCGGGCCGTATGCTTGTTTGCCACGTTAGTGGTATAAAAAAAAGATAAGAAGTATAAAATTATAGAATTGGCAATTTGGCACCTATATTAGTTTATGTAAATATTCATTGTATTGGAAATATCGATGCTTCTATAACCATGCTGTTATGGAAATTAACATCACTACAGAAGTCGTTAAATAAACGGACGGTTTTTATTGGATGAAAAACTATTTTCGTAACTTACCGTAGCGTAACGAATTTATTTGTTTGTTATAGAAATTAAAAAAACTAGCCGCTAATGTTCACGAGGGATTTATTAAATGTGCTATTTATAATAGACTTCATTTCCGTATTTTCATCTTAAATTACATTTTAATTTTGTTTATCTCATCACTAAAATAACACCATGAATTTGGACCAGGACACCAACGGCACCGATGGTAATTACGAAGTTATGAAGTTTATTATAGTAACACCGCGTTGGTGTGCTAGTTTGTGTGAATTTAAACTAATTATAGAGTGAAATTTCAGAGTATATTGAGACGGCTCGTCAGATATTTGAGTATTATGCCGCCGACAGTTCGGGGACTCTGCGCGTGGATTCCCTGATGGATAAATTCGCACCTTTCGTCAAAACCAACAAGTAAGAGGATATAACAGTACCTAGGTATATTACTTTAGTTGCATATTATTTTATTAGTTTCTTCGAAATAAATATAAAACCACCTTTTCTTTTTAAATTACTTTATTTCCATACTATTTGATTAGTTTCTTCGAAATATATCTAAAACCACCTTTTCTTTCAATTCCAAGCCATATTATTGTTGAAGCAAATGGTATGTCCAAACAAGCTATAAGGATACATAAACATTGGGAAAATGTGACCTATATAACCATGTTGTGGCAATTATGACTGTACTTCCTATACTTCAAATGATATAACAATGTTTGCTTAGACATTCTATTTCTGGAATGAATATATCATGTTTATGTTTGACTAATTTTCAGTCTGCACATGTTATTTGCACTTGAAATAAGTGGATACATATATATAAATGTAATTTAAATAATAACTGAAAGGATTTCTGTATTCATGTTTTACCTTACTGTGCCACTGGTTCAAACCTGTCTTAAAAGAACAGGCAGGAATCGTCAGCAAGTCTTACATCCATGTTGCCTCAAATGCATGTTGACCCTTGGCAACATTTGTGCTGTAACCAGAAAGAAACTCAGTATTATATTTTTGATGTGTATCATGTTTCCTCTTTATTTCTTACAATCTGTGGGAGTGATTTAGTGAAAAGTGTATAACAGAAAGCTGGAGAAGTGTTCAGTGTTTGATTCAACCAATGGGTTCATACATTGCTAGGGTTGGCCATCAGATGTTACAGATGTGCACTATTATGTCGTAATTACTACTGTAAGGCTGTTTACACATACGCTGTAGCTACAGTGGCACAGTCGCCGCCGCGGTACAGCTGTATTAGTCGCTCTTGGATTTGTATGAACCCTTATACATGGCGCTCCGACGGCGGCAACGAGTGGCGACGGTAGTGCAACGCTGCAGCGACATAGTGTGAAAAGGCTCTATGGCTTGTTTTTTCTTTTACATATAAAACTGCAGTAATAGTAAATGTTAATTAAAATGTTGTCTACAGAGTAGAATACAACCAGTTGAAGTCAATCCTGGACCCAGAGCATGTGAACCCTGAGATGAATGTGACAATGCTGGCCAATGCCCTGCACAAGTTCAGCGAGAGTCAGAAATGCAAAGTTGACCTTGAGGAGAGGTGTGTAAATTAGCCGCTGTCAACATCTTCACACTTCACTTAATATTTAAATGGAGGTAGGCCGAAATGGGGTCTCCTGTGGGCTTCCCAAAATTGGAGCTGCCCGACTGGGGACTGTACCTTCACAATACAGGAGACCACAGTCAAATAACACAACTTTGATGTAGAGTTGTGTTTCTGGAAGTTATAGGCTTTGTATGTTTGTATTTTGGGTTGCAATGAATAAACCCAAAAAAATCTTACATGGGAATAATGCTATATTATTACAGAGTAAATAAATGTTATATTGTTATAAATGCGAAGTATAATTGGGTGCTGTTATATATAAATTTAAATGAAACGGTGGTCAAATTGTAGTTGAAACAAATCTATCTATTTCCTGGGTTATGATACTTAAAATTACTGAAATTGCCCAGGGCCACCACTATCAGACAAATTTGACAAATATAACTTCTAAAGAACATATAGATATCATGAAATCCTTATTCAGTCTATAATTTTCCTATCTCAGACTGGGAATACGCGTGTGCATGCTCATAAGTGGTGCTCGAGGGGAATTTGAGTTTCAATTTTTCCTAGATGTATGATCGCTTCAAGCTACACATTATCACTTTCATGTTCTTATTGACAAAGTTTGATCGATTGTGATAGATCTGTTTAAACCTATTTAAAATGCTACCCTTGCAAAATTAATAATTTATCATCCTGATGTACCTAGATAATATATTTGCCCTTTTTATACCATTAAGGTGGCAAACAAGCATACGGCCATCTGATGGTAAGCGGATACCGTAGCCTATGGACACTTGCAACACCAGGGGTATCAATGGCATGTTGCTGATCGAAAATCTTTTCATACCCATCTTGAAGAACCCCATGCTGTACCCCTTTCGGAAACCCACGAATATCATTCCACAATTACCTGTACATGGGACAAGTTAAACTCTTTGTATTTAAGACTAGATTAAAAAAGTTTCTAATATTTTTCAGTTTTAATTTGAAGACTGGACAAGCTCCTCAAGATTCGGATTCGGGTATATCTACTGATGGTGAGTGGTCTTATTAGTTATTCTGTAAAAAAAGTTTTTAATGTTCATTTATTAAATTTTCTAAAAAGCAGCTAAGTTTTCTGAATTCTATAAATTACTGGATAATTCATTCCATACACCACACATGACATGAAGGCTTCTTTTCTTCAAATCTGAGGCATGCAACTGGGATATCCATCCACCTTGTGCGGCCGAATTATATTGCTCTTTATATTACGAGGGCAAGCGTTCGGCCCGCCTGATGGTGAGCCCACTTACGTGAATAATAAATGGACATGGGTTTGGTGTAAAATTAGAGAGAGTCGATAGCTCAATTACCTATAGAAATCTAAAACACCTAAAATTCAATTTTATCTTAATAGGACAGAGTTGAATTTTGCTTGCAACATTTTTGGATAAGACATCATTCGCATTTTGTAGCTCTGGACACTGTTGAACGCAGACCCGTAGTCAATGTGTTTTTAGGTGCCTATGCATGTCTGCAATGTGATCCAATGCCATGCGCACTTATCATATACAAAAGCCCCAACTAAACGTATTTAATTCTTCTTATTATTCCATAGGCTACGGTAACCGCTTACCATCAGGGCAGTATGCTTGTGTGCCACCTTAGTGGTAATACAAAAAGAATGTGAAGGTTCGTGATCAGTGCTGGTAGCAGGAACATTTTCGACAACGTATTCGAAAACTCGCGAAATGTCAAAAAAGCCATACTAATTTTTAGTTCCACTTTTCACCGCCGCAGCGCTGTTTTGTTTGTTCATTTACCAATACAAAAATTGTCGAAGGCGATACGAAAACGTTGTCGACAATGTTGCTGCTACCGGCACTGCTCTGAACTCGTTTCTATTGATCTGTTATTGCAGGGTTCCAACTGCTGGAAGAGCTGCAATGCGAGTTGAAGGAGAAGGCCCATCTAGCCCAGCAGCTCCGCAGCCAGCTGGACTTCACGGACCGCCAGCACGAGGAGGCGCTCGCCACACTCTCCGCCGAGAGAGACTCGCTCCGGGCACATCTCAACATGTAATTTCTATACAATCTTCTTATATATTAAATTATTGTGTCACGCCTTTTAGCAGCATCTGCCAGTGAAAGTCCCGTTCAAATCAGTCCAGCCGTTTGGGAGGTTACCCGGAACAAACAGACAGACAAATTTCTTCAAAAACCGTGTCGTTGATGAGGACTCACTGTGCCTTACCTTACTCACAGCAGAAACACAACACTATATCAAAGTTGTGATATTTGACTGTGGTCTTCTGTAAGGTAGAAGTAGAGTCCCCAGCCGGGCGGCTCCAATTTTAATGAGATATCCCATGGGAGATCCTAATTCGCCCTACCTCTCTATTTTAGCTTATATTTATTAATTTTTCATCGTCTAGGCTGCGCGAAGAGAATATGACACTGACCCACGTGCGGCAAGACTACGAGGAGACATGCGACCGGCTGTGCATTAGCGAACGCGCGCTACACGACTCGCGCGCAGACACCGAACTGCTGCGGCGAAGCAATAAGCTGCTCCAGGAACAACTGACTACACTCGAGACAGACGTAAGCTTTATCTACGCTTATCTGAATAATAAAAAACAAAGTTGACTTATTACACCATACCTCAAAAAGGCTGGAACGATTTTAACAATTAGCTGTTGAATATCGCCAGAATTTACAGAAATAAAAAAACGGTTTGTAACAGCTTATTTGTAATAATGTTTTTTTTAATGAAACAGTGCGTAACTGGGGCTGCTCACTAGTGTACCATACCTACCATAAGAGGAAGCAACATTTCATTACGAAAAAATACTGAAGTACATTTATGTTGTTAAACTTATCAGATGGCCTTTTCAAACCGGTAGGAAGAATGTGAAAATCATAAGTGACTTATCAAAGCCTGTAGCCCTAGCAACATCTGCTTTTGACTAGGTATACGTTTTCGACGGTTTTTGTATGGGAAAATGAACAGTGGTGCGCCGGTGAAAAGCGGAACTATATTTTTTATAAAAATTTTGACATTTCGCGAGTTACAAAATTATACAAAATACGTATTCGCAGGTTATTTTTGCTCGTGCTACTGAACCGAGTTAACGATATACACTTTCAATGAGTATAAAATTTTTCAATCAAAATCAAAAAATCATTTATTCAGTTTAGGCACCAAATAAGGCACTTATGAAGGTCTAAATTACCAGGGGTTCGGAGAAAAATTTAATGTGTGTGTAGAAAATGAGAAGACATCTGAGTTTTTTTTTATGTATGTGTAGAAGCTGACGCTCCAAGAGTTGCTGAGCAAGTCTAAGGAGGAGTGTCACCGCATGAACGAGATGTACGCGGCGCGGCAGGCGGCGTTGCTCGAGAGGAACGAGGGCCTGCGAGCCGCTCATGCGGACCTTGCCGCCAGACTGGCCGACCATGCTGATCTCGCACACCAACTCACCAAAGACAAGGTACATCTTTTAGGGGTTGGGTTCCATACCCGAAGGTTTTTTTTTAATTCTGCGGCCCTCTGACATTGGTCAGTCTTTTTTTATTTCGTTTCTTCATTCTTGCATAATGTTCATATTTACTTTATTATATTTGAGTTTATCTTTATTTTGAATTTTCTTGTTAATTACCAAAATGTTGCCTATTTTTATTTCTTGTTACAAGTTTCTTGTAATTTTTATGTGCTCTCAATTTTCACTTATTTTTATTTATGGTTTAAAGGGTTTCTGGGTCTCCTTATTGCAAATTAAGTGAAACCCGAAGGGTTACCAGCGGGACTCTAAGCCTTCGCTGTCCGTCCGTCCGTCTCTCTGTCTCTCAGCGGGCTGTATCTCAGTATCTGTAATAGGTCGACAGTTAAAATTGTCCCAGAATTGAATGCCGCTATAACAACAAATAATAAGAAAATATTTTTAAAACAAAAGGGGATTCAGTGCAAGTAATCAAAACTTGCAAGTTGCAAGTTAAATGTGAACCATTTCTCAGTGTCCGATTGAGCTGAAATTTGGCATACACGTATTTTTCCCGAGATAATACACGATTACCTAAATGCCACGCCATTTTTAATCCAATACGGCGGACGTGGCAAAATGGAGATTTATAATTTTCGTAGTAGCCCCTTTAACATGACTATCAAAAATATCAGTTTTGTTCACAATAAACAAAAGCTTGATAAAAAATATATTAGACCTGTTATAAATGTAGTGACTTGTATGTATATTTTGTTTCAGGTCCTCCTAGAGATGGAGCTGAAGGACCTATTGAACAAGTCCAACCAGACGCAGCAGCATTTTGACCACTCCATTGAAGTCAGCTACACCGAGGACCAAATGCTCACGGCACTGGATAGCCTCAACGCAGACACCCGGTTCACACAAGGTGATTTTCTCTCTCTCTCTAATTATATAACACTTACTAATATGCCAGTGTAAAACCGCTACTTTGAACTTCCTTCTCTGTCATTCTTGATACGTGTGAGCAGCGCAGGAATAGAAAATAGCGAGCATTCAAACCTTTATAAGTTCTCATTTTGAATTAGGTATTCATTGTATACCGGGTTCTTCTGTAGGCCGAGCAAGAATAATTTGCGACATCGTATTCATTTCGTAAAAATTTCGTTCACATAAAATGAACAGCGCTGCGCCGGTGAAAAGTGGAACTAAAAAAACATATCAATTTTTGACGCTGGGAATTACGTTTCCGATTACGCAGTCGAAAGATGTTCTTGCTAGCAGTTTGGCTTTAAATGGAAACTGCCTGAAGTATTATTATACTTGTACACACTGTCTATTTTTCTTAATTGTACAATTGCCATTTGGGTTCTTATCCAGAGCATAATGTAAAATATCCTCTTAATTTTTTTTTTAATTAAACGTGGGCTAAACTATAATCTTCTATCTGTAGTAACAACCATAAACCCCTATTCTATAGAACACCGCCTGTTAGACGAAGAGTCGTTTCTAAACGCGCTTAAAGAAGATCAGGGCCGAGCTACTAACATGTCCTTGTTCGATGAAATAAGACTGAGCTTCAACATGTCCAGAACATCGCTAATGCACTCTGAGAAGACACACATAGAAACACCTTATATCTCAATAGCCACACAGACATGTGACAGTAAAACTTCAACGATGACACAGACAGATGACATTGAACTCTACGCCGATAATAATAACACTCACAATAGCGTGAAGTGCCTCGATTGCGACGCGGGCTATACGGCTAAATTGGAAAGGGACCTCAAATCCTCTAGACGTACTTTGAACGAATTGCAATTGGAACTGGACAGATATGAAGACAATTTGAATAGTCTCCAGAAGTTGGTACGCGAGGGAGACGCACGCAATGACGTGTTGAGTACGGTTGTAGACGGGCTGAAGACAAAGATAGCTAGACTTGAGGTGGCTTGTGCTAGACAGAGCGAGATAATCGATGGCTTTAAGTGTGTGGGTGAAGCTTGTGACGTCATGTGTCAGACTGAACGTGGTAAACCCGATTTATTAATCATTATGTGTTGGTTTGATTAGTGTGTGTGTTATGTTAGTCCTGTGGCGTTTGGTGGTGGGTTTACCATATAGATTTAGTCGTTTTAGTACTAATATTTATGTTACGTTGGTAGTAAATTAAGCTAGTGTCATATATACATATAAGTATTTAGTAGTGTGTGGTAGGTTGTAAGTATTCAAAACGATAGGTTTTATGTAGTTTTTTTAGTCATTACAGTTTATTAGTTCAAACTAATTAAATTTTTTTTGGAGTTGAACAGTGATTTTATTAATTATTTTTCAATCTTAAAATCTAAATGTCCATTTGATAATTCGATAGTGTTTTTATGCAATGCGTATTATATTCAAACATTTTATTTATTTATAGTAAATGTATTTGTAGTTAATATGATGTAGATTCTGCCACCAATTAAGTTTTTAGTTTTAATTAAAAATAATTAATTAAATTATTTTATGTAAACAATGAAGTAAATAATAATATCGTGTGGAACGTTTATTTGCCAGAATCAGCCACACAATGTATCCAAGCGGAGTTTCCTTGCGTGGAATGTGACAAAAGGAATGCCGTAGTACCCCATCGCGGCCTGAGGTCATTCTTTTGGTAAGTAGGATTTTTTTTTACGGTTAAGTCTTTTTACTCACCTTAGGCCCAAGCAACTGATTTCAGCGTCGTCAAAATTTTGTATTTAATCAGAGGCAACTCAAAAATTTTTTTTTTATTTTTAAATTAACACGACAAGGTACATACCAACATTTAATTATTTTAACAGTGCCACTTAAGTCTTCAGGGTTTGTGTGTGGCACATTTACAATTTTACTTCGTAAGAGGTACAGTTTGTGCTATGTTACAATTAGTATTCGACGACTAGTAATTAAGAAACAAAAAACAGTAATAAACAGAAAGGTTGACCCGAAATCAGCACAATTTCCACAAGACCCCCCAGCCTATTTGCACCGAATCACCCCAAATCTAACTTGCCCGGTCCTGCCAATCCTCACAGGCTCTCATGTTCGACAGTGTGTGATTCCAGGGAGGCTGTGAAGTGTTTGTTCCAAGTGTTCGCTGTGGTGTGCTTCGTGTGTGCAGTCTGTGCGCTGTACGGAGTCTCTCGCCGAGCGGGGCGGTGCCCCCGCGCCGCCGTGCCTTGGAGATGGTTCGATGCTCAAGACTTCATGGACCTCTTCTTGAGAATAGAGTACATTGCCGATGTGCCTATGTGACTACAGTGATATGTGATCCTTCCGTGTGTGTAAAGCTCAGTGATCTTGTGAATAGTCTGCCAAAATGTGCCTTTGTGTTGACAGTAGTGTAGTGTTGTGTGCGTTTTTTGTCATTCTGTTCGAGTTTATTCACCCAAGGGCATCATCCATTTTGGTCCAAATCTGAAAGTGTCGGCCAATGCATATTTTTTTGTATATTTTGTTAGAGTCTGCCCGTCTTAATTTTTTTTACTATGGCACCAAACCTATGACCATTGTAGTCTTTTTCACTTGAGTTCGAAAATCTGTGTTTTCATACATTTTTGTTGAGAATAGGTATTCAAACTAAAACAAGTGAAACATCCTGTAATGCCCAACTTCGGTGCCATAGTAAATACTTAGACGGACAAGCTCAAACAGAATATAAAAAAAATAGTATTGGCCGGCACTTTCAGATTTGTACCAAATCTGTATGAAACACGGATGATGTCCTTTCATATACATTGTTCCATGTAATCGAATTACAGTCAATGAAAATCGTTTCTGTATAATTTGTCGTAACGGTGGGGTAAGTTTAAACATTGTGTGTTGACATCTAAATGTTATTGACATCTGTATGGGTAATAACCTGCTATATGTATTTTTATGGAACAAAATATGGTAATGTGTCTAAATATTAACACGATAATTACAGTATAGATTGTTCAATTCACGACGGCACGAGCTGGAGATGAAAAAAGCAGCACTTGCCCTATAATACCTATTTTTAGATTAACGCTGTATGGTATTAGTTATTAGTACTATTTTAACTCACTAATCATCAATATATGTATTCTAACCCCAAGATAGTACTATCTCCCCAAAGAATTCAATTACTCCTCGCGTAAAGTAGCGGGACATGCCGTCGTGAAGTGAATGATCTATCTTCGGCTTTAAATGTATACACATCGAGCATTAGAAAGACTATCGGCCATAATCGGCTAGCTTCGGCTTTGTAGAGCGTTGTCTCAAAACTTCATTCTAATATCAAGGATTTAATTAATGTTTCGTTGATGTTGTTACACTCAACATACTAATCCTGCCAGTCAATTTGATTGTGGTTGTAAAAAAAGTTGCATTTACGTATGTTAGATAGTTTTTAGGAATGTTTTAGAGTTTTTTTTTGACCACCCCTACTGGGAGGTCAGTGCCCTTAACCCATATATTTAGGCTTCTTTTCGTCTCTGCCATATGTCTTAACATTTTGTCATAGATTCCTTGCCATACATAAAGTACCTTACCTTATACATTACATATTTACTACTGATTAACTGAACCGTTCGTGATTGCATTAATATAGAACTCACACACCCTGACTTGATGGACTATAAAGCTTATATGTACTAGAAGTGCAGGTAATTGTGCACTTGCAAGCCTAAGCATAGCTTGGCAAAAAAGTCTGAGAAAGGAACAAATTTTTGGGCTATTGGCAACCTAAAATGAAATCTCATGTTATGACGTGTACACAAAACACACTGTCCTAACAAGCCAATCAAGACGGTTGATGCTCTATACGAACTGCGGCGGGTTGCCATACGAACGGAACAGTTGCGCCCCTATTATTATTTTCTCCTCTTTTTTTGCCAGAATGTAGTTCGTAACGTGTTTTGAGCACGTCATAAAGCTATTTTATTCTAAGCACGTATTTTTCACACCTACATCAGTAACATCGCATAGGTAAGCGAGGTTCCAAGTGAATTTTACTTGCAGGCAAATGTATTGTTCTCATCTCGGTTTGGTCTATACTCGCTATTAACACACACCTCTCGTCTTCTTAAACTCTTCTTATTATCTATATTAATGTAAATATTCTTATCTTTATTAGTGTGTAATTAGTTAATAATACATATGTCCAAGTATATACAGTTTATAGCATGCTGCATGCGTCCAATAAAATTTCTAAGGACTTGTTTTACCCCATTTAATTTTGAAGAATATAAATAAATTAAAACTATTTGAAGTCTTAATATTATTACAAAAAAACTGTTAAATTGGTTTCTGTTTTTTTATTATTATTTGAGGGTGGTAAAACAGGCCTTGGGGTATAAATAATTTAATATTGATTCTATTTTTCAATTTTATGTCACATAATTCAATTGCAATTTATAATGTTTTTATTATCTTGTTTTATTTTTAAATGCTTACACCAAAATATTCGTTAGTATTGTACATATACCTAACTGTGAAATAATTTGATGACATTTTAAAAATTTGAGCTCTAATTAAAGAACAAACCCCTTCTGTGATAATTCTGTGCCAGTGATTAGTGAGTACCTACTTGTAGATCTTATGAGTGTCGTCATATATGCCCTTTGTTGGGTTTCCTTCCATCATCAATTACATAAGTTTCTAATCACAATCATACATGAAGATAATGTAGTATGTCAATTGTGGAGAAAGTATTATGTGTGTAATGATTAACTAAGTATTTGTATGTATGTATGTATTATTATATATGTTTCTATGTAATGATAGTGAGGAAAGATGTGTATTGAATATTATTTTAGCATTTATTCAACCTAAGATCTGAATTTACTTTTCGTATATAAGTCTTTTATTGTGACATTTAATAAAATTGCCAAAAATTTTATCTAAAGGTTTAATAATATAGAAGTCACATGCACAGATAAAAAAGAGTGGTGGACTGGTACCAACCACAACAATATTCAGAAATACTTCTATCATAGAAAAAGCAGAAACAAACTAGCTATAGTAGTTGTATAAATGTCTGTGCATGTGAATGTAGCCAAATAGGACGCGTTTTAGTATCTAACATTATAGGTTTAGATACATTCTGTCTTAGTGTTTGACAATAATGCTTAATATAGGTATTTTTTGGATTAAACTAATTTCTTAACTCGCTCCTAAAAGCAATCGACTATTGTCAGAATAAAAACAAATTCGTCACACAAGAAAGAAATAGTTCCCTGTAAGAGTAAGATAGAATGTCGGTCGTCAATGACAGAATTGGATAGGACTATTGTTAGCTAAACATAGTGTTGCTGCTGAAATAGAGCAGAGATATGATATCTGCCTCTTGAAGTAATATCAATTTCTCTCCCTCTTCTGTGAAGTGTCATGCGTTAGAACAGGTCAAATATAATTCCAAATATCCTGCGAAGGTTCCATATCTGTCAAAATGAGGATAAAAAGACAATTTTTTTTTTATTACAGTGACAAAATTAGTGTGCACTAAAGTTCTAGTCTTATACCTCATAGAACCTAGTAATTATACCTAAAACGCATTTATATCATTTTGTGCGTATTATAATGTTAACAGCAGTAAATCTATTGTAATATCTGCCTTTATTGACGAAATAAATAAAAGTTAAATGTTTTATAAAGTTACATGTGCGTCGACCGTTATTTTAATTAAATTTTCTTTTGTATGAAGACGGTTACTCATATTCAAGTTTACTAAAGTAATATTTTGTTCATCATAAATTATTATCCATTCGAGTTTTCCACTACATTGCAGTAGCAACAACAAATTTTGACTACTTATTCGTATCACTTTCGACTATTGTTATATTAGAAAATGACCAGCGCTACGGCGCCGAATAGTGGAACTAAAATTCGTAAGATTTTTTTCTACATTTTGAGAGTTACGTTTTCGAATACGTAGTCAACAGTTGTTCTCGCTAGCTACAGGTTTACCACTTTTGTAAGTCAGCATCGATTGTATCGCAATTCGCAAGTCATCAACAGTATTTCCACCAAGGGCGAATCCAGGGGGTGGGTGTTTGGGGGTCTAGCCTCTTTGGGCTAGGTCTACCCATTCAAGTGGAGGAAATCTTCATTGGTTTCGAAAGAAGACAAACGAGAACAGAAAATTGATATTTGACGAATTTAATAACATACAATAAAATTAAATTAAATGTCTTTGTAATTCGATTTATTTTGTTGTAATATTTGTAATCGAAATAGGAGCGTGTCCTGACGACTATATGACTTGAAAAATACCTTGATTTCCACATTTAATTTTATGCAATTGATAGGCTCCTGTCTAGTAGCAACCCTAATAGGGACCCAATGGTGCCAATTCTGTTGTACGAATCATTAAACTAAACTAATTGGACAGGTCTAAAAATATTGCCATCCTTATTTAACCTCGCACATGAGAAAGGGATAGCAAGACTTATAGAACTGTCAAATTAGTTAAGTTTAGTAATTTTGAACATCAGAATCGATATCAATATTAAATATGTGGGCGAGGAAAGGGTTTTGACCACGTCAAGACACGTTTGTATTTCGTTATTTTGCGCCCGTTATGTTGCAATCAGCCTGACCATAGACGTAGTGCTAGGAACCCACAACTGTATTGTAATTAGTAAATCGCATTTATATCAATGTATCTAATAAACGAGATCTTCCAAATTAATCGTGTTTTATTTAATTATTTATAACTACCGGCCTTGCACAGATTTACACAAGTTTTTAAATAACGTATGTTATAATTTACAACACCGCCATCATCGTAAACGTCCACTGTGTCGTATTTAGTCTGACGTCCACTGATGCACAAAACAAAGGCTCCGCCATAGATTTTCACATATAAGTGTACTTACTTTACTTACCATCGATTAAGACACTTTAAATATGTTTTTTTTACAAATATGAAACGGTTTTTAAAATGGTATATTCAGAGACATGTAAAGGGTGTATTCGTTATTTAAATGAAATTACATCTTATGTTTTTTGAAATGTTATTCAAAAGATTATAACTCCCACTATTGAATCCGAGGGGTATAAGTCTACAAAGCGACCGATAATCTTCATCTTTTGTAACCTCACAAAGCATCCGTCAAGGTGGCACCCAACAAAGGAAATGGGTCGCGTGGCTGAGAAATGGGTTCGCGAATAATTCCCACAAGTGGCCCGCTTTTTTGCTAAGGAGGTGGTCATCTTTCAAATTATGAATTTCTTTGAAGGGTGGAATTGAAATTGTGATGCATTTTTTCCTTTTGTGAGACAAAGTGGTTTATTCAAGAATTAAATGGCGCTCTATACTCTGCGTACTTGGCGTGATGTTATATCTAAGTTACTGCAAGTATGTATTGGATCTATGATGTGTGGTGTGCCTTATAAAGTTATAAATTAAACTGTGGAATGAACTCCCCGCCGTGGTTTTCCAAAGGAGTACAGCATGGGGTTCTTCAAGAAGGGTGTGAAGAGATTTTTGAAGGGTCGGCAACGCGCGAGTGATACCCCTGGTGTTGCAAGCGTCCATAGGTTGCGGTAACCGCTTACCATCAGGCGGGCCGTATGCTTGCCACCTTAGTGGTATAAAAAATAATATAGTATTTTTAATCGTTATATTTAAGGTACCTTAATCCTTTGGGATGTATCGCAGCATTACATGGATATAAGAGTTTCCAACTGCTTAATAAGCTTTTATCCGTTTGTCAACATCGTGGGTCTAGTCTAGTGAGTAGTAAACGTAATTGTAAAGGTAGGGGTCGCGGGCTCGATTCCCGAATCAGGGCAAACTTTTAATTGATAAACATGTATGTCTGTTGTATGTATATGTCACCGGAAGATAACAAGAACCGCAAATTTTTAAATTTCCTAGGAAATTTATCAACCTTCGTAGGATTCTAAACGAGAGATTAATTGTATTAATTTACGTTCACCGTTTGTAACATTGTAGTCCGACATGGCCGTGATAGGTTAGAAGGTTAAGGCGTGTGCGAAGTGCGTTGTTTTTTTTGTTCGGTAAGTTTATTAATTTGCGAAAATGTGGGTGTAAATTAATTACTACAATTAATCTCTCGTTTAGAATCCTACGAAGGTTGATAAATTTCCTAGGAAATTTATAAATTTGCGGTTCTTGATATCTTCCGGTGACATATATATATTTATTTGTTGTGTCAGTTCTGTTGTCTGGTAACCAGCTTTACTTATTTTGTGACTAAGTGGCGCTGTGCGGTGACGTCTGAAATTGTAATTATTTCAAGTACCTACTTAATTATAATTAACATTGCAGTGTCTTATGACCCAAACTCATCGTAAAACAATGACTTAGCTATACTGAATGCAATTAGTACCCAATTCTGATTTTATTTATCATTTATTAATATAAGTTAGTTTACATGTTGAAGAATCGATGCGATCTACAGAAGTTTAGAACTGTGTCGCAGGTGACAACGCCCACCTCCGAGAGAAATTATATTTGCCATCAATTCCGCTGTACTGATGATAGTTGCTTTTTAAATTTACCAAATGTATTCTACTTGTAAGGTTGCAATGTAAAAACTACCCTATTAGTTAAATGTTAAAACATAAAACCAACACGCATGGTTTGTGTGTCGTAGCTTGACGCACACCTGTCACGGTACCGTGGGAATATAATCCTCTTTGAAAAGGACATGTTTGAAGGAATTGAACAAGTATCTTTGCTGGCGTAATGTTTACAATTTTCATAAAAGTATTTCGTTGTAATTCTTTATTAATTAAACAAGAAGAGCGTACCTATTTAAATATTTTGGCAAAGAAAAAAATGTTTACCTATTTCAAAATACGTTTGCAATCGTACACCTAAGTTCTAATGCGCGATGTGTTTCATATTCTTCATTTAAGATAAGTTAATAACTTGGTTTAAAAGAAGTATGAACTTAACATACATAATACATAATGCTTTAGGTGCCTCAAAAAAAAACGAAATAATTTCGATGCATATTAAGAGAACTGAACCCAAATAATGCCATTTTGATGACTTAACAAATACGAAAATGAAACTTAATTTATTTTAAGTCTTCCTACTTGATTATCTTTTACGATTCTCAATAATTCTCACGTTAACAATTTATAAAGCGAGCATCCATATATTCTTACCCATCCTTCACATTATAACGTTTTTTTGCCGTTGCGTCCGCTCCACCCGGAAATCCAGGCCCGGATATGAGACCTTTTTTCCTTATACTCTCTTTGTAAAAACTAGTTGATAGTCAAAAAGATTTTTGAAAGCACCTGTTTCCATGAGAATTCTTATACAAAAAGTGATCCTATTTTTTCTATATGTAATGTGTTTCATATACAATTATTTTTATGACCTGGATAGAATTGTATTGGATAAAGATCCTTTGATCAAATTGTCATTTGATAGTGTTGCTAGTAACGTCTAAATAGATATATCTTATGTGATAAATACAGATTTTTAGAAATATTTTTTTTTGCTTGCGGCATTTTTTTGATCAGGCAGTTTCCTTTAAGTGACTACAGATAAAATGAGGTTGTTCAAGAAGTGTGAAGAAACTTCAAGGGTGCTGCTGTGCGTCCACTGGCTACGGTGACCGCTGATCATCAGTCTGTACGTACCTAAGAATGGTTGCTACCTTATTTGATACCCACCTATACAATAAGAAATATGATAAACATTTCCATGAGGGAAATAAATGTATGTATCTTCAAATCTCGATACACAAAATTCAAACGTATATGTAACAAACATATACCTCTACAACGAATCTAAAAAAACATTAAACTATATCAGATAAGCCTTAAAAACGCCGGATCATCATTAAAGTTGAAAAAGTATCCATTAACGAGAAGAAAAGTAAACTGAAGATTGACCACGTGAGAAAAAGATTAACTTCCGACAGGAAGGGTGGCCGGGCCCGGGCGTTTCTTTTGTACAATAAATCACTTCCTAAGGGTGATCCTTGGAAAGGAAATGGCCCGTTACCCGAATAATTCACACGCTTACGTCACAGGTAAAGAAAAAATCTTAAACCAAACTACTGAAAAGTGTTTTTTTTTTTGCGTGTAGTATTTATATTATCTATGTTATGATTGCGGTGATGGCGAAACTGTCACATCCTTACAGAACTATCAGAATTTGTTAAAGGTGAAAATTCTAGATATAATCCTTATATTACCAGTTATGTATCAGAGCAAGTCCTGTCAAAATCGATCCAGCTGTTTCAAAGGTTAGTCGAAACAGACCGACAGACAAAAAACCAAATATTTTTTGTTACAGTTATTTACTAAAAAGTTGTTATTTTCTTATTACAAACAGACACTTCAATGTTATTCATTTTTAAATAGTGGCCGCTTACTATTTGACTTCCGCTCACTTTGTACTTTGCAGTATAAAAATATTATCTTAAACTTTTTGACCACTTCGTACCTACTTTGAAGTATCAAAAATATTGCTCAAACAGATGATGCCCATCAAACCTATTAATGTTAACTTAATTTGGTATTTAACATGCAAACTAAATACAAAATACGACGATATAGATTAAGTTCCCACCATGGTACTGTGAAAGGGGGAATTGGGTTATTTTAACCCACATTTGACACGACAACGACATATGACATTCTAATTATTCACTTTTCATTAGACTCATCACGCGATCGCGTTACACCTGGGTTCACTTTAAAAACCACCATAATACCATCACTTTGCATCACGACTCCAAGCTTTATACACTTAAACATAAGAGCTAGTATTAAGTGTACAAACCACGTTCTCGTTACAATGGTCAAGTTATCCTGACAAAGGTACAAATGCGCTTAGCTTCAAGGAATTAGCTCCACCATTTAGGTTTTCGAGCGCATTGTAAAGTTTGCGATAGTCACGGCTACCGTGGGAGAAAGCGTTAGAGAGTAATTAAATATTTATATAATACAAAACGTATGGAGGTATGTTAAAGGTCGTCCGCACACCTGGGATGGGCCAGTAGGGTTTGTTTATCAACTGGTATTAGCTAAGTAGATACTCTGCCTGTTATAGATTAGCTATCGCTTTCGGATCAGTATGACGATAAGTCCCCTTATTTCTGCTTGCTATTTTAAACTACATATGTATTTGTTTTTATAAATTATTTATCTTTTTACCGTAAAGTGTGTACCCTAGTGTGTCCCTTGTTTGCTTGTTTGTTTGAGAAACATAAACAGAGCTATTTTTTTAATGTATTTTTTATTGTCATAACAGAACTATAAAAAGCTAAAAGTGTATAAAGAGGCGTATCTCTTACATGTTTTATAAATAATAATAAATTTTAATTATGTACCTTTTGTTTTAGGAACCGAAACAGAGCTATTTATTCACATTTCTTTTAAATAGTAATAACGGAAGTATAAAAAAGCAGTTGGTTTTGTCAATTAAAAAAATAACGCTGATACGATGGACTTAACCAATGAATTCCCTATACATATCTACTTACCTTACCTTAGACAAGAAACTATGATCACTACCCTTACCTATTATAAGAAGTGTAGTGCAAAGTGTACTATTCGCAAACCACCTCACAGCACCCCTTTGCACCTTTACACATTCCCACACACCGTGAGAACAACCCCCACTATAAAGTACCGTGTTCAACTGTTAACTAATCCGCGCAAAAAAACATCCTACTTTATGGTCATGCCTTTACGCTACGCTACGTACACAAAGTACACTATTTTATTGTCAAGGTATCCCTTCACATAAACGTGGTACTTTATAGGACGGCGCGAATACATGAAGTACCCGGTTTGTGCGTAAGGGGTGGGGAAGCTATTAATTCTGTTATTGATGGGCGCGCGTACGGTCCTGCATTCCCATACAAAACAGGATAAGGGACATGGGAAGTAGCTTCACTGGCAATTTCTTTGAAAAATAATAAAATAAATATTTCTTACTTCGGTACCCTGATCCATTTTAAATGAGATATATTTACGCTAAATTTCTAGACGTACCTATACACTTTGCATACAAAATATGTTTAGAATAATTTGACAGAGTTTTTAATAGATGACGATTATACATAGATATGGTTTCTAATGAATACTTATCACACGATTTTTTATGTTTTAAACGGACGTTTATTATAAACTCTTATTACTAACGCGAACGTATCTTTAAAGTAATCGCCAGTTTAATCTTAAAAAACTCAATTAAAATATCGAACACCAACTCGTACCACCCTCCAACCATTGAGCCACAGGCTCCATTCATGACAAGTCCCCACGTAGAGCGAGACGGAACGAAAACAAAACATTCCGGCACAGTTCCCAGCGCTTTAACCTTAATGACAGAAAGAGATAGCATCACTTTCGTAACGCGCTTCATAAACAGGATGGGGTCTGGAAGAGGGCGATTTATAGACGTACTCATGCTCCTGCGCATGTCAGTGGCTCATTTCGAGTTGAGAACTCGAGGTGATAACACGTGTGTTGTGTTGAAAATGTGTACTGAAGACGATGATTCTCAAACTGGATTTGCTTCGGAGACCTCTCAAGGGCTGTCTAAGGCGGAATTGCGCAAGGTAAAAACATATTCTAGAATTTTATGTATTGTATATAATATGAACAAGGTTTTTAAGCGACTTCGTTTGCATAAACAACATATATTTAAGCTTTCAGGAATAGTCTAGTGATTTGTTTTCTAGACATGCATACAAATTAATATTTTTAATTATTCATTAAGATGAATAGTTTTTATTTGATAGTTCGGGATATTATTTTGAGTTGATTCAAGTGTTTTATTTAAGAGTTGATTTAATAGTTCGGTTTGCTTTATCTCGCATTTTTAAGAATATAAGTACTTAAAAAATAGTTTCGTGATAATGTTTATTTATTTTTAATTTAAATTGAATTTCACAATTTTTTTGATATTTTTCCCTATGATTTCTTTTTATTTATTATTAGTTTCCTATTAGTATCCTATTTAATCCATCTTTCCAATTAGATTTATGACCCCTGCCAACTTATATTAGTACCTCTTAGTACGTAATGTATTCTAAATAAATAATTTTCTTTATTTAAATACGAACCTATGATTTCAGATAATATACTGCTATTATTTATAATGAAAATGTTTCAGACCAACAAACCTATTATGGAGAAGAAGCGAAGAGCGCGAATCAATAATTGCCTGAACGAATTGAAAGACTTGCTACTGGATACCAAGGACAAAGATGTAAGTTATAATTATCAACTAGCTTCTGCCCGCGACCTCGTCCGCGTTGAGCTTAAAATCCCAGAGCAGACTTTCCTGCGATAACAAGTTCCCCTTTGTGTTAATCCAGGCTATAAACTATCTGTTCCAAATTTCATTTAAATCTGTTCAGTAGTTTTTGCGTGAAAGAATTACAAACATCCATCCATGTATCCATCCATACATCCATGCTCACAAACTTTCATATTATACTCTTAGTAGGATCTTTTTTAAAGGTGGCAAACTATCGTTATTCTACGGCTCTGATGGCAAGCGGTCAACGAAGCATGACCCTTGCCGTTAGGAGTAGGTAAACACCTTATAATAATAGGAGTCACTGTCATAAGAATAAGATCATAAGAGTTATTTAATTCGTATGTCACCGTGTTAGCTTATCAGCTTAAAATTAGCTTAAAATTATAGCCTCAAATTATTATTATTAAAAATTTTACCCAGGACAGCACAGCGCATCCTCGATGGTTTTGAAAAACCGGCGAATTGAAAGCTGGTCAATTCTGGGGGGCACATAATCGAGGTCTAGTTTGGACAAGCTCCAGCTCGATAACAATAATAAATCGAACCACAAATTATATTTTACATCTAAATAATTGTAATAAAATATTTTTTATCTTTTTCTTCTTGCGTATCGAGTTTATTACTTTCTCCACTTAAACTCCGGATCAAAATTCAAAATACAAGCATTTAAATAACAAATCTTCTCTTTATAATATTATAAGTATTCGTATAGATAGATTACATATGCTAGCAAACAGCCCCGGCCTAAAATGGTGTAATTTCCTACCAAAGAAAATGAGATGAAAAGTGCGCTTAGCTACGTAATATTCAGATTTTTATTTTACAACGTTATCAAATATATTTTACAATAAATTAATCCTATAAGAATTTCAAGTCCTAACAAGAACAATGCCTCCTTCTAGCCCGCCCGTCACTCTAAGCTGGAAAAGGCGGACATCTTGGAGCTCACAGTGAAACACCTGCAGACCCTGCAGCGGCAGCAGCTGGCTGCGGCCATCGCTGCCGACCCCGCAGTCCTGCACCGTTTCAAGGCCGGCTTCGGCGACTGCGCCGTCGAAGTGCGCAGGTACCTGTCAAGACTAGCCAGCGTCCCAACCGGGCTGAGGCATCGTCTCGGCAACCATCTTACGACCTGCATCTCTGGGATAGAAAGACTCAACCCGCCTACCGACTATCCCTTAATCCCAGATCCATTAAGGCTGGACGACGAACGGCCTAGCGCTTTCCATTTCGTGAAGTCTACCAGACCCACCAGCCCCCCATTGAGTCCTTTGTCCTGTGATTCCGCTTGCGATTCCTCCACCGAGTTGGAGACTCCTCCCAGGCCAGTCCAGGCCTTCCCGTTCCCCACGCCGCCCAGCAGATCAGCCTCAGATCAGGATTCAAGTCCAGAAACTCAGAAACCGACCGTCTCTTCCACGACGATATCTCCAGAAACTCTAAAGCAGGAAGCGATGAGACAAAAAACGTATATGGAGCCGCTGTCGATTGTCATCGACGTGGAAAACTACAAAATAGGCATCGACGCGTCCCCGAAGCGAGCCGTGGATTACTCGATCAGACACAAGCTGAAAAGACCGGTTGTTGAAATGTCTGGACCAGCCCCTAAAATAGTGAAAATAGACGCACATAAAACGTTCTCCATTCCGGTGTTACAACCTTTTCAAGCGCCGGAAAAAGTTTCAGCGTTTAAAAGGATACCGGAAAAAATTCCGAAGCTTTTGATTCCGGAGAGCATACTCTCTGTGAGCGAGCGACCTTCAGTTTCGAGGACTGTGATCAGTCACACGGCTGTGTCCTTGGCCCAGTCTTCAAGGGACGACAGAGGGGAAAAGAGGGAAAGAGGGCAGGACGCGGAAACTTCGAGGTCAGAACAGGGTACCTCGAGTACGGAAATGTGGCGGCCTTGGTGATACATACATATGTTTATGTGTAGATAGATGATATAGCACCTTTATTGTATAGCTTTAACAATGTACCTGTTCGGTATAAACATTTTATAATATCGTTTGATATACACATTAAAGTATTTATATTTTCTGAATTATTCGTGTGCTTAAATCTGTAAATCTATAACGAAGCCGCGGAGGGCACATCCTAGTCTATTTCTAGTCTAACTTTCTAGACTTAAAGATCTAAAGACCCTGGAATAAGAAAGGAGTGGATACCTCTTATTGCTTTCCAAATAAAATTTACAATTAGAGATATTAAAGGAATTAGGTTGTTTATTAGTTGGAATTAGGGTTTTTCATTATCTATTGGGGGAGACTCTCTCTTATGGAGGCATCCGGGCCTGTAGCCCGAGATACCTCTAAATCTGCTGACCACAGTACTGAATGATGGAAAAATAAAGAGCACACCGAACCGGCGGGCATGTATGAAGAGATTGATGAATGTAGAAGAAGCAAAAGAGGTGTGCATACTAAAATGGTGCTCTCTGTTTGCCTACCCCGACGGGACGGCGTCGTTATATATATATATATATGTATTTAAGTATGTATCCATAAATAACAAAATATATAAAAATATTTAATTTTATTGGCAGCTCGTGACACAATACACAAATCAGCTATTATAAATACAAACTTGGAACAAATCATGCCTACGCTACATCTATATTAAAAACTGAGTAACTCATTCATTAAATACATTGAGATCAATAAAATAAACAAATAAATTAATTAATTCACATAATTTTAAACACTTTGCGGACGTGAAAACTAATCTAAACCAAACATCATAATAATAATAAATAAAAGCTCGAATTTGCTTAACGTTATAAAAATATCCGGTGGCCATTGGTAAAGTTACGGTGAAGATAAAAAGAATATTGTATCACACTTTAAGGAATGCACATGTCTGATAAATTGTCTAATAATCGTTTGATACAGATTAAGATCAAATTCTGCATCGAGACCATATAAAGAGTATAAAAATTGGTTTTCAAAGAAAGGTTCACAATTAAAGCAAATTTCGCAGTAAGGACAGTAGCCGATGGCTATATAGATTTTGTTATTTGACTTTACCCATCATTGGGGATTAATGACCACAAATCCCCATTACCACCGTATTTAGAAATAATTGGGTTAAGTGGACAAAAAGTTTACAAATCCCCATCAGTTGAGATATGTGGAATAAGTCTGATGGTGCGACACAAAAGCATAAATAGAGGTTGATGATGATATTTCCCATAAAAAATTACAATACTCTGATGTGGCGTTGTTTCTGCGGTTACCTAAGATACCTAAGTACCAGAGGATACGCTGTGCTGGCAGTAAGTAGATATTCACCCTGCCACGGATTCTCTCAACAAGATTAGCAACCCGTTAGTGATACCCCTGGTATTGCTAGCAGTTATAGGCTACGGTGACTGCTTACCATCAGGTGGACCGTGTGCTTGCGTGCTACATGGTAGAAGAAAAAATATTTTAACGTTTCTAGAGTTCGCGGATACCTTCTTGGCAGTAAGGATAACGATAATAACATGCTAGCACTGTTTTCTCAGAAATATGGTTAGCTACAATGATATTGGTGCCAATTCTGTTGAACAAAATCACTAAACTAATTTGACAGTTCTAAAGGTATTGCCATCCTTATTTAACCCCGCACATGAGAAAGGGATAGCAAGACTTTAAGAACTGTCAAATTAGTTAAGTTTAGTAATTTTGTACAACAGAATTGGCACCAATAGGTATATATGTGTAAAGAGTTTTACATGTAACATCTGGGTATCTGGTGGTTGGCAACGCGCCAGTGACGCCCCTGGTATTGCAAACGCCTATCTATACTATAGGCTTCGGTCACTTTACCATCAGGCTTGTCGTGTTTGCTTGCCAATGCAAATTTGACAGGTCTAAAAATATTGCCATCCTTATTTAACCCCGCACATGAGAAAGGGATAGCAAGACTTTTAGACCTGTTAAATTAGTTTTAGTAATTTTGTACGACAGAATCGACACCATTATCGTTATAAATAATCTTAAGCGTCTAGTTTACTTCTGCTTAAGAAAGTCCTTTCTCTGTTGCTGCAGCTTCTGTTCCAGGAGTGTGATCTTCTCCTGGTACTTGGCTGCTTCTCTGGTCAACGCCTGGATGGCGGAGTCCTTGCGAGCCACCGCAACCTTCACCCTGCGGACAAATTATTACTATACTAGCTTCTGTCCGCGACTATGTCCGCGTTGAGCTTAGAATCTCAGCGGAACCAAAAATTTTCCCATGATAAAAAGTATCCTATGTGTTAATCCGGGCTATAAATTATCTATGCTCCAAATTTCTTTTTTAGTTTTTCCGTGAAAGAGTAACAAACATCCATCCATACTCACAAACTTTAGAATTTATAATGTTAGTAGGATGACTAATAAACTAAATATAAATATACTGTATACTAGCTTTATCCCCGCTACTTCGCCCGCGTAGCAATAAAGTATACTGTTACCAGTTTTCCCGTAGGAATGAAGCATTTTCTCGCGGTAAAAAGTAGCCTATGTTCATCAGGGATAATGTGGGCTTCTAATAGTCAAATAGATTTTTTCAAATCGGTCCTGTAGTTTCGGAGCCTATTTAATCAATGATATCTAATATATAAAATTCTCGTGTCACAGTTTTCGTTGCCATACTCCTCCGAAACGGCTTGACCGATTTTGAAATTTTTTGTGCTTATCTGGAATCTATGAGAATCGGCCAAGGAGTATTTTTCATCCCCCTAAATGTTAGGGGTAGTCCACCCCTAAATTTTATTTTTTATTTTTTAGACCGTTTTCAAAAATTCTTTCACCGTTAGAAAGCTACATCATCACTGAGTAACATAGGCTATATATTATACTAGCTTCCCGCCCCGGCTTCGCTCGGGTAGACAAAATATTTGATATAAAAGTCTACCCGTGCGAAGCCGGGGCGGGCCGCTAGTTATATGTAAAAATAACATCATACTTGTTTTTTATAAAATTGTGTTCTGTTTTTGTGCGTGATAAATAAATAAGTTGTCAGAGGCCACGGTAACCGCTTACCATCAACATCAAGCAGCCTGTGTGATAATTCAACTCACTTGGCATACAGCTGGTGCATCTGCTCGTCGTGCATCTTCTTCATGTCTTCCATCTCTTTCTTCAGCGCGTCCACTTTGTTTCTCCACGATTCTTCGCAGCTCGCCCGGATCTCGTCCGCCCGGGATTCTAGCTGGTTGTTTTTCTAAACATTAAGAATCTCGTCTTAACATGTTCTTCTGTAATTATTGGATCATTAGGAATTTGATTATGTTTGCTATATTGATTGACTGATGTGCTCAGTGTTGAAGAAACTAATAAAAATCGATACTAATAAAGTATCGTTTAATTACATCATATTATGTATTTTAAATTTTTATATTACAAATAACTAAAGTTACCTCTGTCAAAAGTCGATTTCTCGTTTCGAGTTGACTAATCGTTACTTCTTGCTCAGCACCTGTAAATAACGACATGCAAATATAAACTCTCCGTATAGAAGATAAAGCATCAACTACACTAGGCACTAGGCACATACATTTGTCTTCAGTCTGTCTCACTCTCGCCTGCGCGTCTTGGTACCGCCGTAAGGTAGCCTGTTCAGTTTCCGCCAACTCTTTCAATTCCGCTTCGTACTGTTCTTTGTTCCTCCTGAGAAGAAAATATAGGTATGTTAAAAGTTTCTTTAAAAAGAATCGATACAGTCGACGTTGTCGATAGTTTTCAATTATCGATATTAAGGATACTATGGAGGCTATAGATATCTATATAAAAAAAAACTATTTCCTTTGGTCACGGTATCACGCGTGAACGGATGAAGTGTTTTTTTTTTTTTTGTTTATTATTGTTAGGAAATTATTGTAAAAAAACTGTTTACATTTTGGTTAAAACATTTTAAATATCGGGATAAAATAAAGATCCTTTTTTTCTATGGTGTATTTGACATATGAATTCATAACCAAGACAGGACAACGTCGTCTGTCGGGACAGCGAGTCTGAAATAATTTAGAAAATTTTGAAATCTAGGTTATCGTTAGTACGTTAAGGCTAGTCAGTAGCAAAGTTTTGCTCGTACACAGTACCGGCGTTAGGGCTACTGACGCCCCGGGCTGAATATTGTGGCGCCCACTTAAGGTAATCATTATCGAGTATACATTTGTACTGAACCAATGTGATCATGTATTTAGAATTTAATCTTTAACGTTACTCGGCGCCAATGACACGGACGTAGAAATTTTTGGAGCTCATTTTTTTTTTATATGGCGCACTCCCCCAAATTTGGCGTCGCCATCACGCCCCCTCCTAACGCCGGCACTGCTAGTACCTGAGAGCCTCCTGCAGCTCCTTCCTTCCGGCCTGTGCCTCAGTCTCCATACTCTCTATAGCCTTCTCTATCTCCCTGTCCCGCTCCTGCTTGTGCTGGGCCGCTATCTCCGTCACTTTCTTCTTCATTGTCATCAGCTGTTCAGCTTCGAAGTCCTTCTTGAACTGTTCGTACTGTTGTTCCACCTCGTGCTGTCTCTGTTTCAATTGTTCCTGCGAGTTGAGAAAAACTATATTTATAGTAATCTATAATATATCAAATTCTTTTGCTTAGCGCAAATCTCAAGAGCGGCTGAACCGATTTCGCAAATTTTTTTTTTAAGTATATTCCTTGAAGTACGAGGATGATTCTTACGGAGAGAAAAAAAAAATTGCCTGAAAAAGTCTAATAACGGGTAGACAAAATATTTGATAAATGTCTACTCGTGCGAAGCAGGGGCGGTCCGCTAGTTTAAAATATATATAATCACTAGCTGTGCCCGCGACTTTATACGCGTGGAATTAATTTTGTTTACAATGTCTTCAAAATAAATGTAACATAAGTGACGCGTCATAGCATCAGCTATCTGGCAGTGAACGACCCGTTTGCTGCGTTTACTTTCATAAGTATTTAGTAAAAAGCTGTTATTTTGACATTACAGACAGACAATTAAATTGTATTTATTTGTATGTATAATAATATTTTCACGGGGCTGGGGTCCTTCAAGTGGTAGAGGTCGGAACATCATATCTTCATACTGACCACGTGACTGATGGGGAGTCAGTCGCCGTCTCTTAGACATTAAATCATTGAATTTATTTCAGACGTATCAAAATAAAAAAAAACATTTATTCAGTTTGGGCCCTAATAAGGCACTTATGAAGGTCTAAATTACCACCGTATGCAGGTTTCCTCGAAGTGCGAATTATCACTGCCCTTAAGTTATAAAACTATTGGTCAGACTGAACAAATGTCGTGTATGTATTCGTATCGCCTTCGACGAAAAGTGGAACTAAAAATTCGTATGAAAATATTAACATTTTGAGAGTAACGATTTTGAATAGGTTGTCGAAAGATGTTCGTAATATAGGATGGTGATTGGTGATAGTGCAATGGGTACCTCCAGCTTCTCTCTCTCTTGTTGTAGCTCGCGGTCCATCTGCTCTTTTCTCTCTTCTAGCATCTTCTCCTGAGCATCGCGCCATTTCTCTGTAAAGCCAAAATCACTTAATATAATTTCGATGCACTTAAACGTATATATGTCACCGGAAGATAACAAGAACCGCAAATTTATAAATTTCCTAGGAAATTTATCAACCTTCGTAGGATTCTAAACGAGAGATTAATTGTATTAATTTACGCCCACATTTTCGCAAGTTAATAAACATACCGAACAAAAAAAACAACCAACGTCGGCTAAGGCGTTAGCCTTCTAATCTATCACGGCCACGTCGGACTACAATGTTACAAACGGTGAACGTAAATTAATACAATTAATCTCTCGTTTAGAATCCTACGAAGGTTGATAAATTTCCTAGGAAATGTATGCATTTGCGGTTCTTGTTATCTTCCGGTGACATGTACATAACTAACTGACCCGACAAAGGTTGTGTTGCCCATTTTGTTATTGTCCAAAAATGGTGGACCACCCTTATCACTTAGGGGTGTGAAAGATCTGCAAACTCTTACAGGGAGTATTGGATACAGCAGGTAAGTAGAGCTTTAAGGGCGAAGGGCAGCACAAAAGATCCCAAGGGTCGACGTGCGGATCCCAAGGGCTGTCTGTGGTAGCCTGGACCCGTTAAAGCCCAATTATAAGATCAGTGCCGGTAGCAGGAACATTGTCGACAACGTATTCGAAAACGTAACTCGCGAAATGTCAAAATTGTCATACTAATTTTTAGTTCCACTTTTCACCGCCGCAGCGCTGTTCATTTTCCAATACAATAATAGTCGAAGGCAATAAGAAAACGTTGTCGACAATGTTCCTGCTACCGGCAAAGATGGGGTATGAAAAGTAATTTACGTCCTATTCTCAGACCTACCGAATATACACAAAAAAAACATAAAAATGGGTAAGCCGTTTCGGAGGTGTTTTGTCACAAACATCCGTGACACGAGAATTTAATGTATAATATTTATAGACTAACTAAATTATAGCGGTATAAAATAATATCAAGTTTATCAGTACATAGTCAAGTGGGCCGTAAATATGCTTGTTTGCCACCTTAGTGATATAAAAAAAACATGATTTTAATTATTTGATTCTGATCTTGAATGTTGTCTAACTTTTCATGAATATCACGAATTACTTGGCTGTTCTAACGAAATCGTTCATTATTTAAATATTGTTGTTGCGTCAAAATGCGGTTAGAATTGTGTATTACCAGCTGTACCCGCGACTTACGCGTGGAATTAATTTCCAAAATAAAAGCAGCTGGTACAATGTATCCTAGATGTTAATCCAGCTTATAAGCTACCTCCATTGCAAATTTCATACAAATCCATTCAGCCGTTGAGACGTGAAGAGGGTACAAACACACACACAAACTATCGCATTTATAATATTAGAAGGATATGTAGCGACCTCACGGCTACATAAACCAACGTTAGAAATCGACTAACTAGCAGGACAACATTCAACTAATGACGTCACAATCCTGCCACGCGCCAGTGTGGGGCGAGCGAGGTGATCATGCTCAGCCACCGCAAAGGGAAGGTCTTCCAGCCAGGCGGGTGTTTTGCCTGGGGAACCGCGGCTCCGACTGTTCTAGTCGGAAACTTGTATATATGTTGAATTGCGTAGAAAACTTCGCTAGCGCGTGGCAGGATTGTGACGTCATTCGTTGAATGTTGTCCTGCTAGTTAGTCGATTTCTAACGTTGGTTTATGTAGCCGTGAGGTCGCTACATCACTCCCCCCCGCTACAGATAGTAAGATGTTTGTATATTATTGTGTATCGGCGACCCGCCCCGGCTTCGCATGGTCAGCATTAGCCGTATACGTTAATACTAACAAAACAATAGTAAATTATATAAAACGTTCTTCTTTAATCACTCTATCTGTCCGTTGTGTAGTATCAAAGATTTAAGCATACATAGGGACAGACAGACGGACACGGGAAGCGACTTTGATTTATACTATGTAGCGATAGTGATGTACCGAGGTCATCCCTGCGCGTGCGCTCCCTGTCGGCGAGCGCGGCGGCGGCGCGCTCGTTCTCCGCTCGCAGTTCCCCCACCAGCCGCGTACGTTGTTCCTGGTAAGTCAACTCGATTTCCAAGATTTGCTTCTCCAATCTGTTGACGTCAAGCGTACACCTTCATTTTACAAGCTTTCATTTAACTTCAAAGTTTGCTTAAGCCAAATCTTGCAAGCTGAATTAGAACCACTTCCACTTATCATTTTTACATGTTGGCATGTAAAAATTGCAGCATGACCTGTACTGTGCCGGTAGCAGGAACATTTTTTTCAACGACTACGTATTCGAAACCGTAACACGCGAAATGTCAAAATTGTCATACTAATTTTTAGTTCCACTTTTCACCGCCGCAGCGCTGTACATTTTTCAATACAAAAATAGTCGAAGGCGATACGAAAACGTTGTCGTAAATTATTCATGCTCACGCTACTAGTAGAACATCTTTCGACTAGGTATTCCAAAACATAACTACTATACTTACTATCACAATTGGAGATGTCTAATATATTAAGTAGCCGTTAAAATAACCGAATAATGAAAAGTAATCATCATATTCGATAAACAAAAATAATGTTTTCGCATAAAAATATCAAATCAAATTTTATAACAGCTTCATATATTATTCAATCATCGTTGACGTGATACATGATATTTTTATCGTTGACGTGATACAAGATATTTTTATGCCAATGATATTTTTATGCATGTGATATTTTATTGGAGTTTTTGGCGGGAATCAGGCGGAGCGATTGAGATTTTTTCGGGTGTCTCGTAAATTGTTGTAGTGATCTTTAATGTGTATTTTTGGTGTCCTTATGTGCAGTAAAGTTTCATTTAGTAACTGATTTGTAGGAACATTGTTTTCTTTTTGCTACTGCAGTCTCCAGAAACTCCATTAAGCATTAGAATGCATTTTAATGCGGCAAACACGAGAAATTTTGAAACTTGAAAATTTTCAGACACTCGACACTGGTAAAAATAATCCCTGAAGGGATTGATTGCCATACTTAGGAAGAAGAAGAAGAAGAAGAAAAAGAATAAAATATTAACTAATATTTTCAGCCATTTAAAATATCGATATTTTTATCAATTAACCATTATCTAAATAAAATCAGCTACTATTGACATCTCTAATCAAAATGTCTTAATATTCATACAAATTCTTAGTTCCACTTTTTGCCGGCGCAGCGCTGTTCATTTTCCAATACAAGAATATTCGAAAGCAATGCGAATAACTAGTCGCAACTAATTCTTGCTAGGGCTACTGGTTCGACATCTAGGAAGACACGAAATTTTGTGTTCACATTATATTATGACTACGGACCCGTCCCGGCTTCGCACGGCCAGCGTTAGCCGGATAACTTAAATATCTACAAAACACAAATTAATTATATATAAACACCTTTCTCTTGAATCACAGTATTAAAATATCTATTAAACCGCATCAGAATCCGTTGTGTAGTTTTAAAGAGCTAAGCATACATAGGGACATACAGACAGCGGGAAGCGACTTTGTGTTATACTATGTAGTGATAGCCGGTTTTGTATTTTACGAGTACCTAGAGCTGGCGAGTTGTCTCTCCTTCACTAGCGCAACCTCTGTCTCCTCGTCCAGTCTCCGGCGCAGTTCCTCCAACTCCTGCGCATGTTTCGCCTGGCTGCGGCCGACCTGTTCCGCGTGCAACATCTTCAAGTCGGATATCTCTTTCTGTTGCCGCTCTGCCATCTCTCTCAGCTCACCTTCTAGCCCTTTCACTGTTAGCTCCTGAGGATTTTACGGTAACGTTAAAAAAATAGCACTCACGCCTTCAGGGTATATGAACTCTCTATGAAAAACAATCTGATATAATGTTGGATATTATTTTATTGAATGGCAACACAAACATTGTTGGCGACGGCAAATTCAATTTGGAATTACATTGGCTTGCATGCATAGATGCATGCATAGGCAAAACGCTAAACATTCTGATCATACCTTAATTTTCTCAGCTTTCTGTCGTACCCAGCGTTGTCTTGCGACCTGGAATAAAGTTTAATATGCATTTGTTTGCTTTCGCAGTCTAGTGAAAGCGTGTATTGGTACAGTCTGGCAAAAAAGAGTTAAAAATAATAGGGGCGCCACCGTGACGTTCGTATTTCAAATCGCTGCAGCTCGTATAGAGCATCAACCGTCTTGATTGGTTTCTTGACAGCAAACGTCATAGCATGGATTCCATTTGTGAACGTTGCCAGTAGCCAAAAATTTAGTTTTGTTTCTAGACTTTTCCTAAAAAGCACACAAATAGTAATAACAATACTCGGACATAAGCAAACAACGCCATCTGGTCCCAAACTAAGCGAAGCTTGTACTATGCATTCTTGAACCATTATGATACATACCAAACACCCAGAGATAAGGCAAAACACAACAATCTACAAAATAATTCTATTTTTAATTTAGTTCAAGAAAAAATGTTACATAAAAACGCATTTATTGATAAATAAATTAAAGTGCAAAGCTGGGGCGGGTCGACAAGTATTTAACTAAACTTAATAATATCTTTTAAATGAGGTTTATCAAAATGTTGTCACCTGTTGCGCGGCGGCCATCTTGTCGTGTTGGTTCCTGAGCTCCAGCTTGTACCTCTCTTCCAGCGCGTGCGCAGATCGCTTCCAGCGCTCTTCTAGCGACCGTCGCTCGTCCACCAGTTGCTCAATGCGGTGATTCAGAGTCTTCTTGTCGTTAATCAACTGCATATACCAAAGAGGTATTCGTTACTTTAATAAAATTAATTAAATTAAAATAAAATAAGATTAAGGTATATATCTATGTGCACTGTATTTGTAGATTTACTTTACTGTGATACCTGAAATAAAGACTCATTATTATTATTTAGTAAGCTAGTGCTTAGGAATCAAATCCAGGGTTAGGAATAGGAATCAAATTTCTGGATACACTTCGGAGAGTGTGCAATCTGCATGATCCAACTCGCAATTTCCCATTTAATAAGTACGATCACGTATTACTAACGCGTTGCCAACCCTGTTGGTGATGAGGACTCACTGTGCTAGCAGCATTACTCACTGCAGAAACACAACATTACATCAAAGTAGTGTTATTTGAATGCGGTCTACCGTAAGTTGGGGGTACAGTCCCCAGTCGGGCAGCTCCAATTTTAATTGGAAAACCCAATTCGCCCTACCTCTCTTTTTCGATATCGATATGATATCGCGGCTTAGACGTATTACCTGGTCGATAAAACTTTGGTGTCTTTTGATGGTTTCTTCGCAGTCTTGTTTCACTTTAGCGATGTTTCGGTGGGATTGCTTCTCTAAATTGCTCACTTTGTGTATCATCTGAAATTATGAGAATATATCAGAAAAAATATTTCATATATTGTTGAAACCAGCGTAAAACAATAAAATGTTGCCTATATTATTTCTTAAAAAGAGAAAAGCAACTTGAACATAATTGATGTTCAAATATAATATAATTGTATTTAATCAAAGGTTTGTACCTGTTCCTTGTGATTGGCCAAGCTCTCTTGCAGCAGCGCGATGCAGCAGGATCTCTCCTCCAGCTGCAAGGAAGCTGTCACCAGCCGTTGGGCCAGCTCCGTCTGCGGGAGCTTCAACAGAGCTTCCAATCTATAAAAATCGTTATTTCCTAAGCTACCTGAACAGTGTCTTTAAATACTAGCTGTATTACATTGCAATCCTCTCTTGATTTTCACAAAATCTTTCCAAAATTTCTTTGGTTCAGATAGTTGAATAGAAGATGGAACAATCATTTTTTAATGATTGATCATGCATCTGGATTAGTAGCGATAAATTCATTATACCCACTTTTTTTTAAGTCAGAACTATGAAGTTTAGGATTTTTTTTAAAGGCACTTACTTCGGTACATTTTGTGGTGTTGTATTGGTCACGACAGACAAAGCGTCATTCGCGCTTTGCTCCACCTTTTCAAGAAATTCAAATATTTCTCTGAAAAATATACGTGTCAATTATTAAATGATAACAAATTATCAAATAAAGAATGCTTTTTTTTAAGATCTACTGACAGAAAATTATCTTTCGGCGTAAAATTAGTTTCATCTTTCTTAGTTTCAGGTTCAGCCACATCGACGCTCGTTGTGGTGGTCACCGGACTATCACCAAAACTTTCAATTTCTTTCAGCATTGAGTAAATATCTAGAACAGTTGAATTTGAATGAAGCTCCTTTGGTTTCTTTGTTTCACTGTCTACCTCAGAAGCTGGTATAGACGATGGCGGATTAACTTCATTTTCTACTTTATCTACGACTGCATTAGGTGCATTATCAATATTACTGTCAGCAAGGGTTTTAGTTGTCTCTTCGGCAATAGATTCGGGTTGATCCGTGTCAAGGATGAGAGGCGAGGGAGCACTGAGAGACATCCAGGAATCAATATCTTTATCATTCTGAACGCTCTCAATCCTAGCACTTAAAGGAGCCCTCATAGTAAACATATTCTTCTGAGTCGGGTTCCTGATATTTACCGCTACATTCTTACCAGCATTTGCCCTGTTATTTCTATTATTCCAATCTTGCTTGAATGACGAGTGTTCGTCATAACTGCTAGTAAGATTATTGGTTTTTCTTTCAATTTTACGAACGGTTTTGTTCAAGTACTCCTTGCTTATATCGCCGCCTTTAACTTTGAGGTAGTTTTGTATCAGTTCCTTTGTTGAAACTTTGGATATATCTCTTCTTTGATCTGAAGCATTCCTATTATTGCTTACAGGTTCAGACATACTCGAGCTTTCTTGAGAATCACCCGCATCTTTGTGGAATTGAGGAACATGCTCCTCAAACATCTTGTCTAGATTCAATGGTGTAGGAGATATTGCATCAGTTTTTATATCTTTAATCGTGAGTTGGTGGAGGCTATTGATAGCTTCAAGTTCTTTCTTGTAATCCTCAATTACTTTTGAAGTATACGCTTTAGTACTACTGTTGGCTAAATACGAGGGATATTCAGTGTCTTCTTTTACTTCGTTAGTCATCTCACTCGTGCCGGGAATGCTTTGAATATCTGATTTACTCGGAGAATTTTGCGGTGGTAACGCGATATGGCCTTCTTTCTTCAAAAAGAAATCTTTATATAATAGACGACTATGGTTTAAGGGTTCTGTCCACTGACTGTTAGACTCCATAGGAAAAGTCATGTAACCCTTATCATTGCTATTGGTAGAAATACTATCTAAGCTTTTTGGTTGATCTTCATTTTTACTTTGAGAAGGAGACTTATGTAACATCGATGAAGTGGGCAGAGAATAATTCTGCCTATACGGCTTATCGTCATGTACTCCACCGTCGATATACCCGGAATCTTTCGAGGACGAGTCAGTATGTATTGCAGTACTCGACATTTTAGCTTTATACGTTTCAACGGCATTGTGCCGAAAGTCGTCATAAAAACTAGTATAAGTTCTAGCTTCACACATGAAATTCTGACTGATCTGTGGACCTCCTTTCAAATCGACGACATAAGTTTTACGTGTGGCCAGATCATTTTCAATGTTGTCATTTGCATTTTTTATTTCTTCAAGAGAATTTTCAGGAGATAAACTGGAGAGATTCTGAGATGGAACACTTTCTAAATCTTGAGTAGATTCCTCTTCTACTAAGGATAATTGCTGTTTAGTTAGCGACAAGTGTCGTGAATATGTATCTATAGCTTGTTCCACCTCTGTCTGTATGTTTGAAGCACTTAATGATACATTTGTGACTGCTATATGGCCCTCCATTTTCGAATCTCCTTCTATAGGGATGAAATATGACTCATATGATCTGTTTTTAAAAGACGGTGAGGAACTTCTATCATTATACATGTTCTTGTTTCTTGAAGGTGACTGCATTCTCGGTTGTCTTTCTATGATCTTCACATCTAATGCGTAATCCTGGGCCCCATCTTCATGAATAGTACTCTCAGATGGTTTTCTACCTTTCTTAATGTTCCTATATTTTGGTATATTTTTAAGGTTTTTACTATGCTTTGGCGCTAATTGAGCTCTTGCTTTGATCTTGGTACCCAAACTTATGTAAGTATCTTCTGAACCGTAGTCGGAAGCATTGTCTTTCCTTGGGGAATGGTTATCCTTTGATTTTGTATCACCAAGTAAGTCTGCAGTTGGAGCAACAACTTTGACATTCACTGGTGAATCTGTAACCATAGAGATACAAAATTATCTCTTTGAAAAAGCATATACACCAATGATCATTTTAATTAAATACTAACTATCGGTTAAATATGAAATTTTGAAAACGAAAATGCTTCTTTCATTACAAACTTTCCATCAATACCTATTAATAAATGTCATCTATCTATAGTATTGAATGCAATATAATTTGACATGTCTATATTAACCATATTCATGAGTAAATAAATATATAATAAAACCAATTAAAAAACCCAGAGTTAAGGAATAACAATAAATTTTAATACTTTACTATGATATGATTGCAATAATTCAGCACTGAATGCTTTCAGGAAGCTCCGTGTGGATGGTGCATGTTCTTTAGCACCCGCTGAAAACGGTCTCTTGTAACGGTCGGAAATTTCCTGAAATATGACAGTGCGAAACCATTATTTCTAAGTGTACCAATGTTGGCATGACAAATTTCAAGGTGTATATGTGAACAGTCTCTGCGTGCAGCTACATTAATTCACTATTTATTAAAAAAAAATACACCACTATGTTGGCACACAATCATAATAATATGGCCCACCTGATGGTAAGCAGTCACCATAGCCTATAGCCACAAGTATTAGCCGGGGTATCACTAACACACTGCCAGCCCTGTTGTTGATGAGGACTAGCAGCTAGCAGCATTACTACTAGCCAAGCATATCCTCATGGTGCAATGGCAACTTTACTTACCGCAGAAACACAACACTACATCAAAGTAATATTATGACTAGCTCTCTATTTGAAGAATCCTGTTATTGCAAGTGTCCATAAGCTATGGTTACCGCTTGTCTTTCACACTTGTGATATATAAATGATTAGGGCAAGTTTTAAGGGCCTAAGCCCCGATGGCTCCCGATACTCATGAAAGTATTTGGAATTGGTTACAATTATGACAAATGCAAGCAAGTCTAATAAAGTTATATTTAACCCATTCTCTCCGTAAAATGAGATGCGGAAGTTAGTACGAAAATCGTATAACATGGGGTTCTACAAGAAGGGTGGGTCTGAAGAGATTTTTGAAGGTTCGACAACGCGCGAGTGATTCCCCAGGTGTTGCAAGCGTCCATAGGCTATAGTGACCGCTTACCATCAGGAGGGCCGTATGCTTGTTTGCCACATTAGTGGTATAAAAAAAATGGAAAAGATGTCGACCCCACCGTTTTTAATAGGGTAATTATGATGAAATACACAATGAATGACAAATAAAATACCGGCGAGAAACAAGAGCTTTGAAGTGCGGATCGAGGTCGATTACGTATGTTTTTCTTGTCGTCTTTTTTCTTACTTCTGTACGACAGATTCACTGGCGAGCCGAGGAGCCGCAAATTAGTGTTTTCTTTAGACATTTCACATACATTACAGCTGAATTCTTGATGTAATTATTACTACAAATTCATTCACAATAATGTTTTACACAAATTAAATTGAATAGCTTTTATGGACACAGCTTGGACACGGCTAAAAAGGAACTCTGGCAGAGCTGTTTGTTTGTTGTCATGGACATGGCTGTTGCCTAGCAACAGTATATTGAACTGTCAAATTTCAAATTGTTCAGAAATTGAGAATTCTCTCTTTCTGTTTACAGAGGCAACCAAATTGGCTGGCGGGATACCGCGGGAATCAAGGGAGATCTGCTTGAGAATAAATTCATAGTAACGATTTTTTGAAAATAAGTTTTAGTGCAAATATTTTTAATTCCACTGATAAAAAGCATAAGTAGTATATTATCTACTCTGAGGTAAGGCTCACCATAATTACTAACTATGGCTTTAGTTATTGTTCTGAGGGTAAGCCCGCTGAAATTAACTTAAATAATATCCTAGTATCCATGTCAAGAAGCCTATATAAAAAAAATACCTAAATTATTGCCAGGTACTTAATTCCAATAACTACTAAACCTACAATATTTTTATTTATTTAATTGTTAATGTAGATTTGGAATCGTAAAGTAACTATTTTAAAATAAAATAAGATAATTATAATTTATTTCTTATTTATTTAAATGATTTAAAAAACAAGATGCATAATCTATTTGGGTAAAACAAAACGCAAAACGATATGACGTCATCGACAAAAATACAGCCGAGCGAGCAGGCGAGGCGGGTCAAGTATCAGCGGTATGAAAAGTGTCTTCGCACTACGCTACGATCTTTTAGAACCTTGAAGGTATTTCGATCCGATCCAATCCAAGCCCATTCGCTTGGCGTAATACGTCAGTCAGTATACACGAATTAGTGCGGATATATACGCGTCTTGTGCAAGTTAAACCGACATTGATCAAATTCCAGTGAAAATATCGCGAGTGTTACTTTCTGTGACGTTTTAATAAAAACCAAAAATGTTCAGTGGAATCGCAGGTAAATGTTTTTCTTTTCTATGTATATTTATTTGCTTGCGTAGATTGTATTTGTGACCTACCGAAATTGTTACCCAATGGTGAAACAATTAGATGGGTACTTTTTCCTGTAAATGTGTGGGTTTGGTTTTTAAAACTACCTACCGCGACGGCATATAATTTAAAGCAATTCACTAAAATAAACATTGTACTTCTCGGGGTTCAAACCTACCTAACGAAATACGTATTTTAAAAATGTTGAAAATAAAATATATTAAACAATCCAAGAAATGGCAAGAATCTTTCAAGCATCACGCAACGCAAAACTCCTGAACCTATTTTTAGTCTGATTGCACTTTTTCCGTTGTATGTACTGTATTGTGAATAAGTACATAATATCATTAGGTAGTCTATGGTGCAATTAATAATGCTGATTTGTTTTGTTCGTAAATAACATAACGTAATAACATTAATGAACGAAATAACAGCTAGAAAAAGTAGCATATTTATATGATAAACTCCATCGTTGGTACTTTGTATTCTCTTGGTATAATATTAGAATTAATATGGATAATTTCTTATGACCTTTGTTTGTTTCTGATTATCGATCTTTTTAAATCTTTTGTGTTTTATGCACTAGCTATTTGAGCAGGCATGTAGAATACTGACGCTTGTTTATAATGCTTGTTTTGGTCATTCATTTTCGATTACGGCGCAGTACTTGTTTTGATGTCCTATCACGTAGGTAGAGGACTCTGCAATTTGAATGATTTGGCTTGAACTTAGCAAAAGGTATGAACTTTGCATGAGTATCTACTTAGTAGATACTAATAAAGTTGCTTGGTGGTGTTTGTACTTTACATGTGCCTAGCGTTGACATCTCTCCGACTAAAAAGGCCGGACGTCGCCACAATAAAGCCGGACTTTTTTTAATTCCAAATGTAATTATTTTTTTTTTGACAAAAAGAAAAATATTGAAAATTTGTTTTCAAGAAACACGGATTCAGCAAATCTCTCAAGTTCGTTCCTGACTGAAATGAACTATAGTATAAAAAGCCTACAATTTGCAAAAATGCTACTACTTGATTATATATAATCAAAATCATTTAGTACATGGTATATATACCATGTACCAAATGCTGTTGTAATAGAAGTGGAAAATATAACTGGTCCAGTCCAATAGGTAGGTACTAACTACTACTACTGGTGCTAATTATGTTGCACGAAATCATTAAACTAAACCAATTTGACAGGACTTAAAGTATTGCCATCCTTATTTAGTCCTGTCAAATTAGTGATTTTTATACAATAGAACAGAATCGACACATTGTATATTTAAATTTACTCTATTGCTACTCCTTTAATACACTCATTTATTTAGTCATAATGACAAATCTCTTGTAAGCATCGTTAAATAAAAGTGTCTATAAACAAACATGTCCTGGCGTCTTTATATACAGTAAGTATCCATCAATCATTTAACAATGGGGTCGAAAGATCACCTAGTACCTTCCATAGGTACCTAAAAATATTCATAAACTTTCCAAGAAACAACAAAGACATTCGTTTCATTTAATTTGACGTGGCTTATCGCCGTGAACGCTCATGAACGCTCAACAATTAAAAGCCTGTATCGCGAGAAACGTGTCTTCGAGACTGCATTAATATGGTCACTTCATAGAAGGTATGTAGTGAATCATTGACTGACTGTAAATGTCAAAGATAATGCCCTGTTATGACTGAAGTAAAAGAGAAATTAAAAAAATCTGCTAAATAAGGTGACCTACAACATTAATTGCAGAGCAATGATATTATAAGTTAAAGGGTTATCACCTCATTACTTTTACAATATTATTAAATTTACAATATTATTAAATCAAGTAATGTGAAAATTATTATTGTTACTCGATCACGCCACAACCCCAACGGCGAAAGTATGTTTTGACGCATCATATATATTTGGCAACGCGTGGGTGATACCCCTGGTAATCGCGTACCATCAGACGGGCCGTATGCTTGTTTGTAACTCTAATGGTATAAAAAACATTTGGTCCAACAGTTTTTTTTTTAAATTTATTATTTACCCATCATTCCGACCTTTTTATCCGGGAATTTTAAGAAATCTAGCGGTATTAAAAAAAGGGGTTGAGGCTCGTCTGAGATAAATTAGAAACACGCTTAATATTTACGTGAACCTCTAACTTTGATTTGCACTTACGTACATGATATTGATGTCTACTAAACAAGCAAATCATTTATACGCAGTGAAAACAATGCCATACCACTGAAACATCAAATTATCTCACGTGTACCAAGCGGTACGGTGAACGCTTTGTGCCAATGGCCTTTGAAAGTGATACTCTTGGTCCATTGCCGGAAGATTCTATTGGGTATTGGGTATTATTTAATTAAATTTGAAGTCTATTTCTATGGACGACACCGGTGCCGACAAAGTCGCGTTATCTTATGTCTCACTCACTAGCTTCTGCCTTAGAATCCAATAGGAACGTAACATTTTCACGGGATAAGAAGTACCCTACGTGTTAATCCGGGTTATAAACTATCTGTGTTCCAAATTTCATTCAAATCCGTTCAGTAGTTTTTGCGTAAAAGAGTGACAAACATCCATCCATGCATACACGTAACATACTCACAACCTCTTGGATTTATAATATTAGTAGGATTGCATGGAAACCGCTGGCGATGTCGTTAGCAAAAGAGTAAAGTAAAACTATCGTTAGCTGCTGTGTTAGTTTAGTAGATTTGATGTAACCAAATATCGACTTTGTGTATTTGGTTGTAGGGTTTGAATCATAAGTATAGTCGAGATCTTATTAATTCAGCAACAACCTAAAAAATACTTAATACATTAAATCCTTCGAAATTGTGGCGCAACGTAGATGAGTCATTAGGCACGTACTACGCAGTGGATTAGTTCACAACTCTACAAACTTAGTGCGTTAATTTAACCCAAGCGCGTAAACACTTGGCATTCTGATATTTCTAGCCAAGAACATAAAACAACACGTGCCATTGCTAAAACCAATATTAGCCCCCATGACCAAGCAGCTGAACCGTTGAATGCATGGTTTGAGATCTAAAGTGATTCCCGGGCTTAGACATTTTTTTTTTGGGTATCTTCTGACAATTAAACATGACAAAGTACAAATTAGCGGTCCTATTGATCTAAGCGTATTTTTTATGAGTAGAATTTGTTAATTTGAAATATTTACGGACTGTTGAGTTGAGATGGGATGCGCTCATCGCGTAATCACATTGAGACCTAGAATATCTTCGGTGAACAGTGGGTGTTGGTGACTGATGTCACACTTCTATTCCTTACGGAGACTCTTCCGGGAAGGCGTAAAGATTAAGCCCATGTCTACCAATGTTGAGTGCTGATTTGATTCCACACAAATCTTCAGTTCCATTAATTAATTACAATTGTAGAAATTTCCGCTTTCAATCGGCTAGCCCTTCAAACTCTACTGGAATTCATAAGTACTGAGCAAGAAAGGAAATAATGTTATGCCAACACGTTGTTGGTTTGACCAATGCAAGGTCTAAAAGGAGACACCTCCATACCTTTATTGGTGAATATATGTCTGCTAAATAGCGAGGAACTCAGGTTCATGTGTCAGGGTTCAGAATCGTGAAAGGCGGATCCAGTGAAGTGGAAGTTACAATAGGACGCCATGAGGGACCGCACTGATATATTGTACAGAAGAGAACGATTGTTTGTCTGGCACTCTGCACCTATTTCCAAACACATAATAAGAACTGGTTCAGTAAGCTTCACATTATTATATTGAGAAATCTCAAAAGGAACGCAAGGAGCGTGGAAATTTCCACAATGCGCAATAATGCGTCCTCAAAGAGTTTCGTTGTATGAATTTCGTGATGTTCCGATGTTATTTTAAGCATACGGCCCACCGGATGGTAAAGTGGTCACTGAAGTCTATGGACACTTGTAACGCCAGGGGGATCACTCGCGCGTTGCCGACCCTAAAATGTTTTCATTGATGAATGATATGTCAGTGGGTAATACAGGAAGTTCACATAAATTTGGATTTTGTACAATTCTAATGAGGTTACATCTTGTATCTGTATCGACGACCAGATTATATAATTTGCATACTGTTTTGATCTCTGTAACAAAGCCTTTGACCTTCTTTGGATCAGATCCAAATCGTCTAAAGGTCGTTGTAACTTCCTTACTACTACGAAGGTTCTTGAAATTTATTCGTTTTATTATTCACATAATTATGCGCTTGTTTTTATCTATATTTAAAGGAAATTAAATTCAAATACGAAGTGACTTAATCTGGTTTTGTAATAGCATTTTAATAGCATCCATTAATCCATTCTACAGTAGTCTTCCATTAAAACAACTAGATAGATGTTGGGGTGGGGCACATATTATAATACCCTTTGCCCTTATCACTCTATCCCATGTAATTTTTGTTCGACGCAGTATGTCTTAGCTATGAATTCATATGTCAGATACACCATAGAAAAAATGACATTTAGTTTATCCCGAAATTGAAAATGTTCCGTTTTTTTTAATAATCTTCTGAAAATAACAAACACAAAAGAAAGAATTAGCGATATCGGTCTAGCGGCGCAAACGCAAGATTTTTTAATACCACTAAGGTCAGTATACCAGTAAGAGCATACGGGCCACGTGATGGTAAGCAGTCACCGTAGCCTACAGCTGCTAGCAATACCAGGGATATCACTAACGAGTTGCCATCCCTGGTGTTTTTTTTTATATACCACTAAGGTGGCACACAAGCATACGGCCCACCTGATGGTAAGCAGTCACCGTAGCCTATAGCCGCTAGCAAAACTAGGGTATCACTAACGGGGTGCTAACCATGTTGTTGCTGAGGATTCACTGTGCTAGCAGCACACAGCACATTACTAGCCCAGCACATTACTATTCCCGTGGAGAACTGGCAACCTTACTTACCGCAGAAACAACATTTCAGCAAAGTAGCGTTATTTCGCTGCGGTCTTCAGTAACAGTCCCCAGTCAGGCGGCTCCAATATTAATAGGAAAATTCGGGAGATCCCAATTCACCCTACCTCTCTTTTATAGCTAATGGTGTGATTAGTCACTGCACTTAAGCTTAGAAAAACTCTTTGGTACAGGCAGGGATTTCAACCTGGGCCCATCAGATGACGGGCCGTTGCTTCAACCACAAGGCCACCACGGCTTCAAAGCACTGAGGGTATTATATATTTATAGATAATAGCTTCAGTGCTCGAGCACTCGAAGTTCAGGGTCAAATGGATCAGTGCATTATTAAATAATTTATAAATCAGTCGCTTGAGAATCGGTACAAATGGTGTCGAGTGTGGCGTCAAATGCGTCATATGCCAGTTTTGTCTCAGTATTTTTATAGAACTCAAGTCACAGGAAACATATTATACATATATCTATATAGTATTTGTTTTCTCATTCTCAGTACTCGTGGCTAGCTAATATGTTTCCTATTTGACAAACACATTGACAAACTATTGATTTTGCCGGTATATCTATAGGTACTTCAGTTATAAGATAATTATTTATAGACCTTCACAGGATAAGAAATGCATCGAGGCTATTTCAATCCATTATCTTGTTTACAATTACCAGGAGCGGGGAGCCACTTGTGCAAAGTGAATCTATACATATATTCCAAGCATTATAATCATTTACATTTTACACAATCATCCACTTTATAATAGGCTTTATTTATCAAAACTCTTTTGACATGCGTCTTAAACTTATCATAATTCAACTCGGTAATAGATGGTAGGTTTTTGTTGTAAAAACGGACGCAGTTTTCTATAAATGATTTACAGAGTTTACTTTCGTTCGGACTTAAATTAAATTGAATAACTACTATGATTTTATTCTGCGACCATGTTTTCCTTATCAATCCAATAGTATGTAATATGTATTCAGATTCACGCTGAAAACGCTCTAGTTATCAGTTTTAAAATTAATAAATATAAACTTTTTTGCAAGCGTATTTTACCTTATCAGAATATTTACAGCTTATCAACAGGTCACACAAGTCGGTGTAATCCGAAATAATCCGAACAAAGATAGTTGAAATAGATTCCTCCCATAGATTTAGCCGCGATAACTAAACAAAACTCACAATAAATACAAGTCGTAACCCTACGAAAACAAATCTCGCTTGTGAACGATGACATCATGAAGGTCGGCCAGTCGGGGCCCAGTATTAACACTAATAAAACTCGTGTCATCTCTCTCTGGTCTATGAGATTCGACGTAATCACGCGAGACAGGTGAATCTCCTTGATGGCTACATTCTTTCGCAATGTACCAGGAATTCCATGGAGTTCTAATTAGAGGCGATACAGACTTAAGATTTTCAGCCTTCGCAATGGTCAAGGTTGCCGCTTAGATAATTGATGAGGTCAAATTCCAGATTCCAGTAAATTGTGTGATACAGATAATATCCCGAGGGTCGTACATTATTAATTAATGGCCAACAAATATTCTGCCTTACATCACGTCTCATAATTAATAAAAAGACGTAGATATGTAGATTTTTATGAAGCTTTTATTAGATTAACCTGCATGACATATTATGTATATATATGTATCAATGTAACGGAATCTGTCAAAGGAATGTATAAAACGTCTGATTATTTGTAAAACAATGCTCAATGACTTATCTTCGTATTTTATGGACCGATGACAGTACACATTCACTAACTTAACTTTATCCTAATATCCTGATTAGGATGAATAGGTACATGTTTAGAGCGTGTTTATTTTTGTAGTATGGTACTTATGGTTACTACCTACTTTCAATATTCATAATGTAGAGCGCAATTATGTTCCTTACAGGTTTTAGCTACCTTTTTGATAAACAAATTCATGACGACATATTCCTATCTATCTTACTAGGTACATGTTTGTAGCAAAACAAGTTTCCTTAGTCTGTGACCAAAACCAACTAGATATATAAATAAAACGAACTCGTATTTGTCATTGCTTGAGCAAACATCGTCGGATATAAAAATGATCTTATAATTAACAAAAAATACCTTTAAACTCTTCTCGGTAACACTCAATTTCGTTAAATTTGGTTTTATCATATACAATTCCAATGCATTATACTAAGACAGCAATATAATATTTATAGTGATGGGACATTGTTTTCTTTATCGATAACATTCTGCTAATAGAACATTTTCTTTCACTTACTGAGCTTAACGGACCGGACAAACAACTATTTACATTAAATTTTAATTGTTACATAATACAAAGGTATACATTATGTTTTGTTGTATGTGAACACGAGTTCTATTAGTTAATCTTTGATAAGTTTCAATATAGCTTTTGGTTTAACATTCTCTGACAAAAATAACGTAACGGAAGAAGTATTCTAAAGGACATCTGACAAGCCAACTATAATTTAATCAACTCAAAACAATGGTGGACGCCATGACCTTCAATAACTGGTCTAGTATTTAAATAATAGCGTCATTGTAGCCACAGCGTATGTATGCACCACACGGACAGATTACAATCATTGTACTGGTTAATTGTTACGTTCACTAATGGAATGTAGATGTATAAAAAAATAATGTTTTTTGAATAGCTATCTTAACACGTAGGAAAAAATAGATTAATGGCGTCTCCAATATTATTGTATTTTTTCTCCTAGCTTCTGACAGCTATGTTCAATTAATTAAATCAATGTCACACATCGAGCTTTATATGTAATACTAGTGTCCATTCGTTAACTGCAGCAGCGTTGTAGAGCGTTAACCTCGAAAAATACAGACAAGTTTAGTAACAACATATTTTATGACAATGCCATACAATAGTTTGGCACAGACTAAAAAGCTGTCATAGCTACGCCAAAAGTCAGTATGGTGGCCATGTTTACTATTTATAATCGTTATAGGAAACAGATGAAATGTATGGGAATTAAAACTTGAAATACCGTCAAAGTTTTTAATTATTTAATTTGTTTTCTATAGCGTTAACCAATGTAGAAAGTAAACATGGCTAAGCCTGCAGGTTACGTAGGTACATATCGTATTAACAATATATGAATAGATAATACCTTCTCAGGAAAACTATAACATTGACATCTGTCCGTGAAAATAAGTAACCTGCGTAGAACATGATTCCAGTCATCTTTTTATTTACGAGTCCTATGTTCAAAGTCCAGCTTCTTTTCTCAGTTCTGAAAGAAATCATTCATGACATCATGTAATAGCAATCATGTCGTGTCCGGAAATTTGTCTCAATTGGCTGCACGCTGTCGGTATAGGTTGAGGAATATGTAATTAATGCCTACACACTACAATAAATTACGTGCTTGGGCCTAAGAAAATATTTAGCATTGTTATTACTTCAATATCTGCATTAGTGTCTCCCTATCTCTGCTGTTACAACTTCAATAAGCGACGGTGACCACTTACCTTTAGGTGGCCAGTATGCTTATTTGCCAGCTTAGTGCTATAAAAAAATCCCGAGTCTTATTCTTCGGGCTGCGTGAGCAAAAAGAGAATCGATATTGTTTGCATCTTGTCTAAGGAGTCTTATCTTGAACAGGATAATGTATGGTTTAACTAAATTACACATGGGAAGTTTACAGATGTCTTTTCATGTCTTGAGTCTTGACTGATTATCTTACAATTTTGGAATCATGGAGCACGTATGTTGAAAGAAGGTACGCAATCGGCTCGAGAAACTGACCTTTTCAAGGATAACGAGAATATAATGTTTATAAAAATAGCGTGAGCGAATGCAATATTAATCAAACATTTGGGTGTTCTGTTCTGGGCTACGTAGTGTAAACATTATTTTAGATATTCAGCTAAATATAGTGTTTTACGTTTGAAATCATTTGAAATACTAATAACAACTAAAATATACGAAAAAAATCCATAATTAGAGTACCTTGAAGAAATAATATCCTTATATCTAAATTGTGGATCAGAACCTTATTTAGCGGGTGCCGCAGCGCAATAAAACTATGCCGCAATCCAATCGATACCTGAATCTAGATCGTGGACTGGGCTTGCAGGCCGAGACCCAGACTGGCCGGCAGCTAGCATTATTTTACTTGGAATTAAGTTAGCCTCGCGTGTAGTTAAATTTATACGAGGAGTAATCAGATTCTTGGTGGTTATTTATTGTTTTACATGGGCATCTAAAGCGGCTGTTCTATTACTTATTGAATTTTATCCACCAACGCCAATGGTTATAGAAATACATATGTACGCAGAAGTGGCGTGGTTGAAGGCTTGATATCTATCGGAAGCACACAATTTCCTGTTTAATTGCCCATCAAGCTGGTCATGTGTAGTAGTTATATATTTAAATTCTATAACCATTCCCACACTGGACACATTACTTATAGGTATTTTAAGTATGGCGATATGACGTAATATCTATAATTTGTAATGTGTTTTGCTGAGGCAAGTGGCTTGGGTCCATTAATGATACTAATATACCAAGACAAAGGTAACTGGATTGTACTCTAGTTATTACCTATCATTTAGAAAAGCACGAGTTTCTGTAGTACGTCAATGGCACTAGTATATATTTTCAGTAGTAGTGGTCGCGGCACGAAACTCTAGCGCTGAGCGAAACGTGGAGGGGATAGCTGCGCATGGGTACCATCGCGCACGCAATACAAATTAGTAATTTAATTGCTTAGTTAAAAACAGCAAAATAATGTTTTAATGTAAAGTCAAATAGTAAGTCTAGCGGTGAACAAAATGTGGAACTTAACTGCGTATGGGTACTGTCACGCACGCAAATATTACTTCATGTTACCTACAATATAATTTTTAACAAGTTTATGGGGAGTAGAAAAATAAATACACTATCGGATTTGTAAATTTTTATATTAAATACCAAATAATAAAAAAAATTATATTAAGTCCGAATTACATAAGAACCTACTGAAGTTTCTTCTCAGGATAGAAGAAACCTGCGAGTTCGGCAGGGTGTGGACATCAGACACCGCATTCTCCTTTCCGATATCTAGTCCGAATCAGACAATGGTCTTACACCTTCAATAGTATCCCAACAGGGCCTTTTGCTTACTGAGGGCCCCGGCTCAGGGCTGCTTCGGTCGTCGGCACTAACAGCGTCATCGTCATCAGACTCACCAAGGCTATCCTCTGAACTGTCACCATCAACGCGAATGATGAATTCTTCTGTAACCAAATCCACGACATGGTCACTCTTGACATATTGCTCTTCTATGTCCTTTACCTTTTGGCATAACTTTCCCCAATCCCAAGCACCCATCAGCAAAACTTTTTCTTGAATTAGTTCTATACATTTAGCAACACTCCACTTCACATTTTTACTGCCTACATATTGCTTTATGTCAGACCATGCCATTTCGATTGGATTTAGATCTGGGTGGTATGGTGGCAGTCTTAGCACTTGATGTCCTTGCTCTGCTAGTATCCTGTCAATTGAAAATGTTTTAAATCTATCTTTGTTAGCCCGTATTAAATTGTATAGTTGAGGTTTTAGTAGAGTTTCCTCATATTGTATGCCCTTTTCAGTAAGCCAACCCTGCATGTCAGCTTTTTTGGAATTAGAAGTGGGTGCAAGGTCCCATTGTTTATTATGGTATGATGCGTTGTCGACTACCACGACAGAATTAGGCGGTAAGTTCGGCAATAACTGTGTCCTCAGCCATTTTTCGTAGTTGTCGTAGTTCATATTGTCGTGGTAGTCGCCTGATTTCGCACCAGCTTTAAAAGTTAACAGTGCGTTCGGTATGAACCCAGCCTCTGATCCTGCGTGGACAATGACCACCCGCTGTCCTTTGGAGATAGGTTTTTTGAGACCTTTTGTAGTACCATCGGTCCAGGCTTTTGGAGCAGAGTGCGATGAATCTACGTAAGATTCATCTGTATATACGATGGGCCTTCCCTCTTGGCGATATTGTTTTATTTTGCGTAAGTATTCGATACGTAGTAAACGTATATTTGAACTTTCAATCAGTACTTTTCGATTGTTTTCAGTATTTTTCCACCGAAACCCTAAACTCTTAATTATTCGTCGAAGACTTCGTTCTGAGCCTTTGAAATTTATATCTTCCTCTAGCTTCTTTCTCAACTTTCCGACGGTGGGAAGTTCATTATTTGTCCTATGAAAGTTATGTATGCACCTCTTTATTAATCCTTGATCAAAGTTATCAATATCTGTGACCGGTTTTGATCTGGAGCGTTTTTTGCCTGGTGTTCTAAATACTGATAATAAGTCGGAATTATTGGCTTCAGTGGAGATTTTCCTTACCGTTGCTATGGACGTCTTTGTAGATTCAGCTGTCCTTTTCTGAATTTTCTGTAAGTCACTAATTATACTATTTAATTTTATATTTCCCGCCTGAATAACTTCTGCAGTTTGTTTTATTTCACTTATATCTACAGTGCTGCGGTCAGAATCGAGTAAAATACTCGCAGCTTCGCCAATTTCACTTTGAATTTGTTTCAGGGAATTAATGAAATCATTCGATTCCCTTTTCAGAAAACAATGCACGTCAAACACCATTTTCCGTGCCTGTCTTTTCAAAACAGTATTCCTTCTCGGCCTCGGCATTTTCACTGTTTAAAAACTGTTCAAACTTAATCAAACAGTGAATAAACTAACAAACACAACAAACAAATCAACAAAACAAACTTAACAAAAAACAACAACAAAAATTAACGATGACAACAAAACAATTCAGAACGCGACTGTACACTGGAAGTGCGCGGAGCGTCGTATCGGCACGGGGGACGGAGTACGACTGGAGAGCCAATCGGCGCAACGCACGCTCGCCCTTCACCCCTGTACCCCGCCAAGACACCTTATTTTTTACTTCTGCGCAATAACGGTCAGCGCTAGAGTTTCGTGCCGCGACCATTGTTTAAATTACTTAGAATCATATCTAGTAAACGATTAGTCGATGGATAGTTTCTTTAAAGTATTTAATATAAATTGATCAGAAACGGTTATGGTGCATGATAATTTGTAATCAACAATATAAATTATAGATTTCATCCACAACTTTTTTGTGTAGTAATAGAATAGCCCATAGTGAAAACAATTGTGTATCTTCTCATTATGTACCTAGTGATTTTTTATCTGCTTAGTTACTACTTACACACAAACAAACTATAGCCTTTGTATAGTAAATTTAAAGGTATTAGAACCTTTAACTGCAATGTTATGCTACACTTATAAATGGCATAGGTATATTATGGGAATTCAGTTTATCAAGAAGCACTAATGTCCGCGTTAATCGACTTTTATTCTTGTTGCGATCTGAGTTTACAACTATTCAGCTTAATGGTAAAGGAGAGTAGGAGGTCGTGGCTAAACTAACACAGATGTATTCTTGATTAATCATTTTTATTGTTTCAAGTTCAGGTAAGAGTAGAGTAGTTATAATATAAATTTCTTTTGCAATATTATTGCGAACGAAATTTCTTACAGTGCACAAGAAACACTGGTGCTGGTAGCGTGAGTGAATTTTAGAGGCGTATTATCTCATAGGATATTTTTAATACTGTAAATATATGAGGTGTAAACTTCACGTTCTGCGATCTTGGGTTTTAACTCTCAAGTCACGCGCTTTATGGTGTTTTTGACTTAATCGATGTAGAAATCGTAATTGTTAGGACCATTGACCTAATAAAACAATTAGGACAGTGTTTTTACCGTAGATCAAGATTTAATATTTTTAGCTAAATCTTGAAATGAATAGTTTATATAAATCAAAAATTCTTCTTCTTATTAGAATTCTTCACATCCATTGATATTATTATTAACTAATCATGAAGTACCTTCCATAAACATATCCCCGCAAGTAATCCCGCCATTCACGATAAAGGCCTAAAGGGACAATAATAAATGATTTCTATTTGTCATGTAATGAGCATCATCATACCTTCTTCTAACAATAATTCATCAAGTTATTGTTTTCATCCAATTGTTCAGTAAAAATATTACTTGAAAGCCAGTATACTTTTAAATAACTATGAGTCTTATAGTGTCGGGACGAGACCAATGATCCCGGACCGGCTGACCGATCACCACTCATAATCTATTTTCGTGCGGTCAAACGAAAGGGGACCAATGAACGCTTTAGTCAATATTGATCGATGACATTTTAACTCGGATCGGTTTTCGGAAGTGTATTTTTGGTGAATCTTAGCTACTTATAATGTAGAATTTTGTAACAACCACGTGTTCATATGACTAAACTAGTTTAGATGTAGAATAGTTACCTTTTAAAGTTTTTAAAACAAGTATGGGCGTTGAATCGTAAGTAATCCCAAAACATTAATTATTGTAGTTGTTCCATTTCAGTAATTGCTAGTTATTACACGCACGTTATATTTAGTTATATAATGTACATTTACCAAGTCACATCCACATTATTCATAATCAAATTAATTAGCAAATATCGATACATTTTTGAAAATCGAAACACCTTTCACGTCACTATGTTATACCATCGAATCAGTAAAATAGTTCCATTTCTAGTAAGTAGTTAAAAATAGCATGAAATTTTATAAAAGATTACTGTAAATGAATACTTATTTGCATATAAATTGTGATTAATATTGTTTGTACGTATTCCATGCATACGGGCGGGCAGACAAGAACATCGGTGAGTTGTCAATTTATTCTGAAAGCTATACGACCGAATTTAGTAGGTATTTCAGTAATGTTGAGAGTAGTATAATATGATTGACTAAAGGATTGACTATAATATAAGTATGTAGAGCGTCAGAGGTAAAGGGCAATAACACCCCAAGGGCAGCAGCGGTACGTATGTCTGCGGCAACTAAGGCCCGTACATATGTTACATCAGTGACAGTACCTAATCCAGTATGGATTAGTGCATTGCCGTATCTAAGATTAGATATGTCGATGATTTAATAACGTCTAGCCACGTCTAGATACATAGCTACTCATGTAGCTTATTAAACTAAAATTTTAAGCCATAAATCAATTTGTAATGTTATCAGTTTTAACTTTTTTATTTACTTGTTTATTATCTCCGTTTTTACTTTTTACTCAGGAATGAAGAAAAGAGTGCAGTTTAGTTTCGAAACCGGATCTTATTGTTCTTATCTGTGGTTCAATTTCATACATAGATAATAGATGATATAACGTTCTAGAGCCGCGAAAAATACTATAGGTCTGTCTGTAAACATGAAATTTAGAAGTAGCTTTATAAACTGTATATCTTTGAGAAAAAACGTCGGAGTTTGAACGGAAACTTACAAAGTCCTCCCCCTAATTTTATTTCAATGGATCGAGACCACTATTCAAACTAAGTAGGTTAACTTTTATTCTCTGCATTGCGCTGATACGGCACGGCATGGCAGCTTGGCCAAATGGCCATAGCTTCGCAGAATTATATAGCCGCATCGCAGCGCTACATTATAATATTTAGTGATCGACCGAACTTTCGATTTCGGTTTCAGCTGCCATCCAGCCGAATATATTTATTTCATAATAGCTGTCCCGACAGACGTTGTCCTGTCGTAGCTATGAATTCATATGACAAATAAACCATAGAACAAAGGTCCTTTAGTTTATCCCGATATTTAAAAAAAAACGATTCTTTTTTCAAATTTTATTTTCATAAGAACCTTCTATTGACAATAACAAACACAAAAAAAAAAAATGCGAAATTTGCCTAGTCGTGTGATGTCGTGACCAAGGGAAATAGAAATACATTTTTTATTTAGAGATAAATCGTTAATTAAATAATGACAGGTATATGACCGTGTTAATGTGTTGTCATGTTGACTATTAGTTCAAATGACAGAGATTGAATAATTGAATTGAAATGTAATGATCAATTTGGAAAAATCATAGACACAGAGCGTAGCGAAAATCCTAGGTCGGTGGGAAAATAATAAAATTCGATTATGTTAATGTTAAATGTCTAATTTTTTTTTTACGAAATCATGACTGTATGGAAGTTTCGTTTTGCGTTTCTGCCGCAAACTGCGGCTGAAGCACTGATCTAGTTTAGTATTATTAGGTCAGTGGACCAAAACTCAAATTTTGTTTCGGCCGTAAACACTGGTTACAGTCGGACATAAAAAAAAAATGGCCAAGTGCGAGTTGGACTGCACACCAAGGCGAGGGTTCCGTACTAAAAACAAACTAGGTTAATTGACAAACTTAACTTTGTGGTTCGATCCCTAGACTAAAATAGGAAAAAATAACGAAATTACCCCAGGTAATTCACACCAAGCTTGCGATAATAAAAGCAAAAAGTAAAATTGTACTTGTGTATCATTTTCACTTTAGATCACTATAAAATATTTTTAAAATCCCACTGTGAAATTAGGGAGGACATTTCCGATTTTCAAATTCTGTACCGACCGCCATTTTGGTAAAATAAACGTCGTCAATCAAAATAAAAAATCATTTAGACGCTAATAAGGCACTATGAAGGTCTAAATTACCACCGGTTCGGAAAAAAAACCCAATGCAAGAAAGAAAAAGCGAAAAGCAATGAAAAAAACGTAATCCGCAACACAGTCTACTAAGGGCAAGGAGAGTAACATTTTCGCGGCACACCCACGATTGGTTAGTCAATATTTTTTTATTGGGCCAGGCAGCGGTCATAGCGCGGTATGTTTAGGTAATAACATTCTCTGAAATTGATACTTGTCCAACATGATCAAATGGCTGTGTGTCACGTACTTCATATACTGTGTAAAAAATTGTTCACACTAAAATAAGAACAGCCATAGTCTGAATTTATATTAATTAGTATAGATGGTCGTAGTTTAAACTGCCATTTTTTTATGGTATCACTATAGAATAAGGACTTAGCTTCGCTTACGGTACCACTTAAAAATCTGCTGATATATGACGTCCAAATAGCGTCAGATCAAATGCAATATTTTAACTAAATACGGACCCAGCTCTAATTGATATAGTACTACCGTAGTGGTATTACGCACAAAAACTTGCTTATCCATTCTAAAAGAACGGTAAATATTTTATTGTTTTTATTAATCAATTTTATATAGTTTAAGAATATTATTACTCAAGGACCTGACGTCATCAGTAACCTGTCACTATATATATATATATATATATATATATATATAGCTAAATGTGAACTTGGATTGAAGCTTTTACTGGGTAAATCAATAATGGGCAGGGTCGTGAAGTTCGGACTTGTGTTATAAAACGGCCTCCTATCTAGAATCAAGATTCTAGCTTCTGGTTCTCTAATCTAGATTCTAGTTGAACAGTGTCACGTTTGTTCCATTTTCATATTAGTATTTTATTGACCGCAAACACGCGATTACATCATGTGTCCCACTTTCTACACTGATGCTAAATAAAATTTCAGTTAATTAAATATTTCACGATATATTATATAGATATCTCATATCATATCATAGTTGTAAGTTTGAAATAAAATATGAAAATCGCCAAAAAAACCTAAATGTATCGAACTTGTATGGATTACATTGTATTTTGTATTTGCCCAACCCACGCTTGTTTACTTACCCGCACACTAATTTCAAAATACCCAAAATAGAAATATTCGCGTGAATTCTCCCGCGTTCGCTACTAAATCCAGCCGTATACTGTGAATTGTTTACCATCTTGTGTTCCATTTTACGACACAGCCTCTCGTTAAACACGCTTATTCATCACTCACAATAAGTTTAATGGGCTAGCTTTATTGAAGTCAATAAATATGTTAATTAAACTAGTGAGATTAGTAGAAGCCCCGACATTGATTAGGAAGATTCTATAAACCAGTAAAGGTCTGCTTTTATATAGCGACCTGTGAAAATGTTTAGTGGTACCGTAGTATATTATCTACTCTGTGGTGGTACTATAGTTGTAGTACACAGATGGAAAGATTGATAGAGTATTGTAGTATACCTACTAGTATCCAAATAAATAGCATATGTATGAAGAGGTATAGTTTCTATGGACTGAAATGTCGAAATGGTTTGAAAACATTTCTTAGGAAGAACAGCAATGAATGTTCACGATATAAATTATTTGATTTGATCAACTTTTTTGTCCATTTTAAATTAGGTAACCATTTGAGATAGATTAATTGCATTTCTCTATAACTATAGATTAAGATGAGATTGATATTTAGTCGTAACTTCAGAAATGTAAATACTATGGACCTACTGGCAATGTAGAAATAGTTCCGACAATAGGAACAAACACTAAATCTCATATAGGAGATGATAGATACCACATGATAGGTCGTATCATGCTATTGCGAGACGGCGCTTACTATTTTTATGTTGCATACAAATTTTCACAATGTCCACTCTTTACTAATAATTTTAAATGTATCTGCGAACCATGACGTGCGGGGTTCCATAAGCCTCCATCTCTATCTATGATCTCCACCCTAGAAGCTCTTTTGGTGGCAGCAAATACTCTTTCGAATTCTTTTGGTATCACAATTATTAGTGATATATTGGAGCCAATTCTGTTGTTCAAAATTTTATTACCCAATTTAACTAATTTTACAGATCTAATAATATTGCACCCCGCACATGAGAAAGGGATAGCAAGACTTTTAGACCTGTCAAATTAGTTAAGTTTAGTAATTTTGAACAACAGGAATGGACACCATTGTATTTTGTTTTGCTATGTTATGTTGTTTTACCATGGCAGTGTGTTAATTGGGATAAATAAATCGTAGCTCGGTAATAATATTATGTAGGCTTAAAATTCAATTCCTTCACTTCCGCGGCGCCGTCGCATAATATCAAGTTTGACTGCGTAAACAAAGTAGAGGAACAAAGACTTTATCTTTCTAGGGGCGTTCCGAAGCATTGGTGAGAAGACAGCTTCCCTCTTCGAACGAAAGAAGAAGGATGCTGAGCAAGTCGCCCAGGAGAAGGTTCAGGAGGCTGCCCAGGTGGTCGAGGGTCAGGTTAAGAAGGCTGGCGAGCTGATCGGTGGTGCAGAAAAGAGTGCCAACGAGGCTGCTAACCAAGGTACAGCATCTGACGCAGCTACTTTGAATGATTTAGAAAGTATACTTAGGTACCCTTCTACACCTTTAAAAAGAGGGTCTGCAAGTCTAATTTTGATATCTATTTAAATATATGGGAATGTACGTCTCTAGACACTGGAGATGGTTCATCTTTTTAACGTGTTTAAGTACCTACCTATAGGCAAGAAGGAAAATAGACTTAGAAAGTAAAACGCAAAAACGCTAAAAATCTTTGATGGTTTCAATGAAATCTCTCCTTCCCCGGTTAATTACTCTAATCTGTGTGTAAATTGTCATTTTTATGTTAAAGTGTTTTCCCTACCCCAATCGCTATTAAATCAACCCCGATACAATAAAAACTGCAAAAATTAAGGATATATGTATTAGGCACTAGCGAGACGTAGCGACCCACCCCGGCTTCGCACGGCCAGCGTTAAACATATCAGTTCAATACCTAAAAAACGCAAATTAATTGCACCTAAAAACGTAAAAACCTTCCTCTCTCCTTCCTCACTATATCTATAAAAAACTGCATCAAAATCAGTTTCGTAGTTTTAAAGATCTAAGCATACATAGGGACAGACAGACAGGAAGCATCTTTGTTTTATGCTATGTAGTGATATGGTAATTATGATAATGATTCATGACGCCCATGCTGATGGTAAAAACAGGCATAAATCTCTAGTGACGTGATCCATTAAGCATTGTGTACTAGTAATATTTGCAGAAATCGTTGTAGGGCCGGGCGTAGTCATTTATTTATTATGTACACTAAGGTCCGGTTTGAGTTTACACCAACTGATGGAAAGAAAACAAGACTTAGTAGGTAATACACATATTTATATGATAGCTAACGTAACAAACGAGAAAGCTATGCTTCTCATTTTATGACAAGATCGATAAAATGTTGCGCAGTAAGAAATGGGGGAAGGGATACAATACCGCGTAGTTACTTTATTTCAGTGAGGTCATCAAGGAGGGGTAAGATCAAAAACCAATTTTGATGAATCTCTTATTAGCCAAAACAAGAGACAATCTAACAAATGTTTGAAAAACAGGAATAATTTACATATGCATTGGAGATTCTGGATTCTTAGAAGTTAATATACAGTTAATGGGATACTTGCTAGTTGCTACTTCACAAAGTTAAAAAGATTCACGTAATTTATAACAAGAAAGACTATTCTTAGCTTACTGTAGGTATAGAAAACTTTAATTAGCTATAGTTAATTAACCGCGGACACTGTCTTGTTGATGCTGATAACAGGGGAAAAATTATGACCGTGATATTGCTAATAAACCTTAATATGTCAGCCTTATCGTCAACAATGACATATTTATAAAATATTCCATTATTGACGACGCTTTTGGATGGCTTCTGATATAAAACAGGACCGCATTATGGACTTATTCTTAGTCTGTGAGGTGTAACTGAACAAGACGTATCTACCTACGATTGTTTTGATTGCCGCTTACGTCCTTTTTAACGTTTGTTGATTTACAATTTACATATATGTGCAAAGTGACCTAGACGAGGTAGCGTATCGTATTCCTTTTTAGTTTATGTAAACAATTAAACATTTATGTTTAATTGTCCTCTAGGCTTTAGCCTAGAGGATTCAGTTATATTTTTTTTAGTTATTATTTGCAAATTTTTAAAGAGGTAATTAAAGTAATTATTATGTGTCACTCTAAGGCGACTGCTTACCTTGCTCACCACAGGAGCAACAATGCAGCATTATGGATAGGATTTGTGTGGACGGGTCACTCACGTCAAGCAGCTCTGATTACGAATACCTAATAGTTTCCGTTGTTGACAACTTTATTATGTCGTAACTTTGTTTGAACTTACGACGGACAGTTACGACATCAGATCATGCTACTTACGTTACTACAATCAATCATGTTGTCCCTCAGCCGCTGCTACTAGGAACTCTGCGATAGACGCGCTGGACAAAGAACTGTCGAAGGTGTCGCTTGCAGCTGGAGAAGCTAAGGACGCAGCCAACAAGGCCATGGCTGACGGGAAGAAGGTCGTTGACACCACTAAAGGTAAGTCCCGTTTGCATGTTGAGAACTTGAGAATTGATATTGTTGGCTAGAAAGCAAAATTTTTCTTTTATAGTAGAAATAAAGTACTTAGTTGGGTAGGTTCATATGTATAAAGATTTTTCTGGATCGTAGTTAGCACTGTGTGATCTTTTGTGCATGTAGATAGAACTTTATTTTGCAAAGTGTAGAATATAGAATACTGGAATTGTGGGTACAATATAATCAGTGGATGGACGATTTTCTAAATTATATGAGCTTACTTACTTTGTTAATGCAAGAAATGTATGTTTGTGTAAAAGCGTAGAAAAGAAAGAAAAGGTTTTCGGGTGTATGAGATTTATTTGTGATCGTGTTATTAATTACTTCTACCACGTCGTTTTCAAGTGAACAATAGTCTTAAGCTTCGCTTATTAAGTTATTGCGCTCAATATTGTTTCCTTAATTTGCACTATTCCTAGATACGCTCTCAGCGACGGTAGATAATACGAAGAAAGCTGCCGAATCAGCTGTCAACGCAGCCAATGGTAATAAGCTAACTTTCTTATAATTTCTTATTACTTCTTTTTTACCTATATAAATACTTATAACCTCTTTCGCTACCATATTTCTACACCTAATATTAATTTAATTAAGTTAATGGTTTCCTTGCACGTTTTAATTTATTATGCACCTATTGTAGATGCTTTAAATAATACGGTTGAAAGTACTAAAACTGCAGCCCAGACTGCCGTGGATACTGGAAAGACATACATGGAGTCTGCTAAAGGTAAATACATTGTATTCCCTTCCACTAAAATTTTATTTTGCATGTATTTAGATTGTTTTACCTCCCCTTCCTTCTATAAGAACGGGGTTTCATTAACTAGCAATAACTATGATACTAAATAGCCACTGCGGATAACTCAATTTATTATATTAGTACTTAATGAAGATATCACACAAGATCCGTAAAATTAGAAATAAAATCACAAGAAATGTATTTAAATACGTTGTGTTATAGATAATAGTAATGTAAACAAACATGATATTCTAGTAATCAGTTCTTGCGGTGCTAATTTTGACATGTTACATAAGTTTCGGAGCGTACATTTTTTTTATAATTCTAGACGCTTTAACAAAAACCCTACAATCCGATACAACTAAGGACGTACCTTCTGCTGCTAATAGCTCGACATTTTTCGGTACCTCTAAAGGTAATTTTTACAAAACATATTATTCTATTTATTTTTAAATAAATATTTCATTACTTTTACAAAAAAATACTTTATTTTAGAAACGTTAGTGAACATGTTTCAGTCTCAAGACGAATCTAAAGATGAAAATTCTTCCATTGCTGACAAAACTGCTGCGTTTATCGACACAGCCAAAGGTAGCTTTCATAAATGTATTTATTTATGTCTCATTATATGTATGTACATATATGTATTTTATTATTTTAGAAGCAGTTGTGAATAAAGTAAACTGCACAGTAGATAATAGTAAAGAGCTGCTACTTCGGCTTGCAATGATAGTTCGTCACTTTGCCTTATTTTGTAACGCTGATTTTTATCATATTCCAAGCATTTGTTATTTAGTTTATTATTAACTTTTATTTAAATTATTTTAGACACAGAACATTCCACTGTAGACACAGCTCAGAATTCTGTATCTACTGATAATTACGGTTCGTCACTATTCCTTAGCTTTGAAGGTATTGACATCTTTATAATTATGATTCCTTTATAGCTACTTACATCACGTATTGAAACCTTATTTCAAATTTCTGTCTATTTCATAGATACCGAAAATCCACCTGTCGATTTAAATAAAGAATCCCAAGTTCCAACTGATGAGTATGGATCAACGCTATTTCTTAGCTTTGAAGGTAGTAAAACTGTTTTCGTTAAGTTAATAAAATTGATGCGCCCATCATTGTTTTTCATATTGTTTATATTATTAAATGTGTTTTAGAAACGGATGATTCTCCCAAGAATGGAAATAAAAAGGATTCTAATATTGATTATGGATCCCTACTATTTCTTAGCCTTGAAGGTACATTTGATAATTAATTTCAAATTGTTTTAATCTATTATGACTTCTTCAATTTTTTTTGGTATTTTAGAATCGGGTAATTCCAATACAGATTCGGATAAGGACACAGCTATACCTACCGATGATTATGGTTCATTGTTGTTCCTTAGTCTTAAAGGTACTGACATTTTGTATCATAATGAAGTCTAGTAGATAAATATGTTTTCCATATTTCTAAGTAATTATTTAATTATTTTAGAAAAAGAACTATCGTCAGTAGATTCGAGTGAGATTGAAGCAACTACTGTTGCTGAAAAACAAAAATCCGTCTTAAATTCTGTTAAAGGTAGGCAGATATTTATATTTATACGTATAAATATGTGTATGTACATACATATAATTATTAATTCAGATGATTTTATAGATATTTAGTTAGGTTAATATGTTTATGTATTTTATGTAATATTCTAGACAAATTAGCGAATACATTTAAAACGTCAGCAGACGATGATTCTTCAACGACCAATGAAAGTTCGTTCCTTACTACTGCTAAAGGTAGCCAAAGCATTTTTTATTTATTATAGTTGAATTGTTTATACTAAATTATTATTTATATTATGTTCAATATTTTAGACACAGTAGTAAACACTGCTCGGAGCACAGTAGACACAACCAAGAATGCAGCTGCTTCTATTAACAGCTACGGATCCTCACTATTAGGTAGTGCCGTAGGTATTTATTCATTTATCTCAGCTATTGTTGACTTAATCAACATTATTGTCTTTTATAAGTTTCTTTTAATTTTAGGCGCAAATAATACAGCTTCAGTCGAGGATCAAAGAACATCCCTTATTAGTACATTGAAAGGTAATCTTATAAGATTATATAATATTTTGTTAATTGTATTCACTACACACTGTATACATGTATTTTTAATCTGTTCTGTGTTTTTAGACACACTAACGAATACATTTAAATTGTCACCCGAAGAATCTAAATCAACGTATTCAAATGTTAACCCGTCAGTATTTAATTCAGCTAAAGGTAGTTTAAAAAAAATCTCTATATGTTTATTTGTACGTATATGTGAACTTTTAGGTACTTTATTATTTTATTTTATAGACACAGTGACCAACACTATTCAAAGTACAGTAGACTCGACTAAAGATGCAGCGAACTCCACTTACGATTATAGTTCATCTTTATTCTCGTTAGCCACATTATTAATGTCATTTTATGTAGCGTATCTATGTTTATCTTATTTTATTTCATGTTATCTTTTATTGTAGATAGATTACTTATTATTTCCTTAATTTTAGACTCAATCCAATCGACAATAGGCTTTAATAAAGAAACAGCTGCAGATAAGGAAGCATCACTACTTGATACTGTTAAAGGTAGCCTTAAGCATATTTACATATTCAATCCATCGAAATCTGAATTTATTTTCATGTGTTTATATTATTTTATTTTAGACAAATTAGCGAACACATTTAAAACGTCAGCAGACGATATGAAAAACGATGCTTCTTCAACGACCAATGAAGGCTCGTTCTTTGATACTGCTAAAGGTATTTCACGATTAGTTGCTTTATGTTTCATGTATTCCACCACATTGTATTTGTGACAATTAGTAAAGGTATTCATTCGTTATGTATATGTCTTTATTGATAAAACTAATACAGTACAAAGTATATGCTTCTACTGAAATTAAATCATAATTCATAATTAATTTATTTGCAGACTAAGTGTACAATATCAATTTGATGTTATCATATCAATTGTAGAGTTTCTCAGCTCATGCGACTCAGCTTAAGAGCCTAAAGAACATTGCACAAATACTGTCTGAATTAAATGTTATATAAAAAATAAACAGAAGTAAACACAGTAGCTACTACCAAGAACGCTGCTACTGCTACGTACGATAAAGGAGCTTCCCTTGACAGTAGCGCTAAAGGTGGCGACATTTTTAATTTAATTTCAACTATAAAAATTCTAAGAATATTATGTTTATTTGTATGCAAAATACGTTTTATAAACATCATTATTTTTATTATTGTACATACAATTGTGAGCTCTGTTGAAGACACTATAGATTCCACTAAAGAAAGTAGCTGTTTCTTCTTACGATTATGGTAATAATATATTAGGTGGTGCTAAAGGTAGTGACTAATGACTTATAAATACCAATATGTATTTATTTTATTTTTTACCTATTTATACAAATACAGATGTATCATCTGCTGGTAATGGAACAGTCACGTCTCCTCTTAGTGCCATGAAAGGTAGATGGGCATAATACTACGTTGTTTATAATTATTATTAATTATTTATCTATATATATTTAAACATTATTTTATTATTTAAGAGTCCCTTGTATACATTTCACATGAATACATTTCAGCCGTCACAAGACACTAAGGTATAACTTCTTCTTCTTGAAAGAACTTACCTTTTCAGTACCGCTAAAGGTTTCCAATATTCTGAGTTAATACGTTTGTAAACAAATACGTGCTTATTAGTCAATAGATCTGTGTGTAGCTAGAAGTGACGTCTTTATTTGTGGTGATTAAGTTTAGTGATGCTCTAGTATAGTACATACAAATCGTCTTATGACACCGTAAAATATTTTGATGTCTGTTTTTTGTGGTTTTAGTTAAAACTTGTAAACTGTAACACCTCGACGATAATTATGAAATATGTAACATTTGTAAATTTGGTTTATTCAAGTTTTTTTAACAAAAGTAACTCTTATAACGCATGGAATCATTCTTATGTTAAGCTACTAAACAAAACTACTAAACAAAATCTGTTCTCCTATCTATCATATTATTTCACAATAATGAACTAAAATGGTTTTCATCAAGCATTTAAAAACTACGTTACCTATATTGGATAATTACTTATATTTGTTTTTAATATTTCAAACAAAAGTTACCTTATCATTTATTTCTTAGACATACTGTGCGAACACGGTCCAAAGTACAGTAGATACTACTAGAAACGCTGTCACTACTACTTATGATACGGAACTTCGCTTATTGGTAGCGCTAAATGTACTTATCAGTTTTGCCATATTTATATTGAAAATCATTAACATCGACATGATAATGATTTACACTGATGCCCATTTCTAATTTCTTAATTTTAGACACAGTAGTGAATACAGTACAAAGTACAGAAGACACTACTAGAGACGCTGCTGCTGCTACTTACTATAAAGGAGCTTCCCTTATTGGTAGCGCTAAAGGTAGTTCTAATAACAATTTTATTTTTGATATTATTTAATGCCTGTTTAATTATTATAAATATGTTAAATATTTTAGACACAGTAGTAAATACTGCCCAATACACAGTAGACACAAGCAAAAACGCAGCTGCTTCTACATACAACTTTGGGTCATCACTACTCGGTAGCGCTAGAGGTATTCTTCTATTTTTTTTGTTTTGTTAAAGCTTTTTATTACGTATAAAAACTGCCAGTATTTATTCAACTTTCGTAATCTGACTTTGACTGAAAGCGATATCAATATTAATAATTTGAGTTTAAATTGAGTCAATTAAATACTCTTTTTTATCGAAAATCACTTTTTATTTTAATTATTGTAGACACAGTAGCGACTGGTGTGCAATCCACAGTAGACACAACTATGAACGCAGCATCTACTGCTGCTGACATGGGCACATCTCTTTTCGGTACCGCTAAAGGTAGCTTTCGAGTTATTTTGTTCTGTTTTTGTGTGAAATTTCATAAATTCATTTCGATTAATTAACAAGTTCATTTCATATTGTAGATAGTCTAACAAATACAGTTCACAGTACTGTAGATATGACCCAAAAAACGGCACAATATGCTGTCGATACTGGTATGAGTTTCGCTGCTTCTGCTAGAGGTATGATCCTTTTTTATTTAGTCAAGGCTAGACTCAATTCTGTTATTCTGAAATAACGCTTTAATTTAAATACTGGAGAAGTATATTATCCCTACCTATAGAACAATCATTACCTAGACAGTTCTAAAACTAGATTTAAAATGAAGTAGTAAAGCGACAAAATGAATGATGCACAAAAATTCATTAGAGCCAAGGCAATCATACAGGCTTCTTTCATTAATTTATATCACTTCATCGATTTATAGATGCCGTGTCCAGTACTGTTACGGGTTCCGTAGGCAGCACTAATAATGCTGTAAATGTAGCTGTACATACCACTAAATCTTACGTAAATACTGCCAAAGGTATCAATAATAATACTAGTCATTACGTACCGTGTGTGTACATTTCAGTGTTCTCGCCTCATTCCGTGTCCCCGTGTGTATTCACCAGTAACTAACTTTAATGTGTTTTGTTTTTGGCTAATTAATGCTTTAGATTCGGCACAACATTCCATGCAATCGGCATTTGATATGTCGATGACAACTGCGCATTGTGCTCTTGATATCGGCAAGTCAGTGTTTTATACCGCTAAAGGTATTTTTTTGTATTTATGATTTGGTTTTTGCTATATTTTACGTTTTAGATTGGTTTTATTTTTTTATTATTGTTTTGTAGATACTGTAGAAAGCACAGTAGATAATACAAAGAAAACAGCTCAGAGCACTTATGATTCGGGGAAAAGCTACGTCGATTACGCTAAAGGTAAATAATTTATTGAGACTCAACCCATAAGTGGCAGAAATATTTGGATTAGTTATTTTTCCTATTTGGCGCTAAATTTATCTAAGCTATACGTATTTTGTAGATACCGTACAGAGCACTTTCCAAAGCACTGTCGATACAACTAAAAATGCTACACAGTCGGCTGTAGAAACTGGAAAAACATACGTGAGCAGTGCCAAAGGTAACAAGTCTGATTTAATCCTTGTGTTAAACTGATCCAACCTATAAATTACATGTATAATTTTTTTTTCAACATTCATAGAATCCGTCATAGCCGCAGTAGATACGTCCAAAAATACCGCAAATTCAGCTGCTGATACAGGCTATTCATACTTACAATCTGCTAAAGGTACAATTAAAGAATAATAATTCACGTTGTCACTAAAAAGTTGTTAATTCATACTGTAAATGTTTCTTAACAAAAACGGTCTCAGTATACTTTGTTGTCGTTCAATAACTTCCGATCGGTAACTTTACTGTTGTTTGGTGAATTTGTTCGTAGATACAATAGCAAACACAGTTCATACGACAGTGGACACCACTAAAAACGTAGCAGACGCCGCAGTAGATAAAGGCACATCACTCATTGGCACTGCTAAAGGTAGTCTTCCATACGTGTAGTCAAATATTTATTGTAATACTATGGTTTTGGTGCATATCATAATGGTTTTGTAAATAATTGTAGACACAGTAGCCAGTACCGTTCACACTACCGTAGACACCACTAAGAATGTAGCTGCCGCCGCAGTAGAAAAAGGCACAGCCCTCATTGGCACTGCTAAAGGTAGTCTTCCATACACGTAGTAAATTAGTCGCTATAATACTATATTGTCGGTGCTCAATCATAATAGTTTTGTAAATAATTACAGACACAGTAGCCAGTACCGTTCACAATACTGTAGACACCACCAAGAATTTAGCTGCCGCCGCAGTAGATAAAGGCACTACACTTATTGGCACTGCTAAAGGTAGCCCGTCATTGTTTTAGTAATCCATTTGATATTACAAAATTTTGTTCGCAATCATAATGATATTCTAATTATTTTAGATACAGTAGCCAATACTGTTAACACCACAGTGGACACCACTAAGAATGTAGCTTCCGCCGCAGTAGATAAAGGCACCTCACTCATTGGCACTGCTAAAGGTAGTCTCATAAGCTTAGTAGAATATTTGTTGTAATACCATTTGAAATTGTCGTTACTTAGTCATAATTATTATGTTAATAATTCTAGACACAGTAGCCAATACTGTTAACACCACAGTGGACACCTCTAAGAATGTAGCTGCTGCTGCAGTAGATAAAGGCACATCACTCATTGGCACTGCTAAAGGTAGTCTGTTGTTGTATTTGTGAATCATTTGTCATGACAATATGATGTCAGTGCGTAATCATAACCATATTTCAATAATTCTAGACACAGTAGCCAGTACCGTTCACACTACTGTAGACACCACCAAGAATTTAGCTGCCGCCGCAGTAGATAAAGGCACTACACTTATTGGCACTGCTAAAGGTAGCCCGTCATTGTTTAAGTAAACCATTTGATATTACAAAATGTTGTGCGCAATCATAATAATATTTTAATTATTTTAGACACAGTAGCCAATACTGTTAACACCACTAAGAATGTAGCTTCCGCCGCAGTAGATAAAGGCACATCACTCATTGGCACTGCTAAAGGTAGTCTTCTATACGTGTAGTAAATTAGTCGCTATAATACAATATTCTCGGTGCGGTATTATAATCATATTTTAATAATTCTAGACACAGTAGCCAGTACCGTTCACACTGCCGTAGACACCACTAAGAATGTAGCTGCCGCCGCAGTAGATAAAGGCACATCACTCATTGGCACTGCCAAAGGTAGTCTCATTTGAGTTTACTAAAATATTTGTTGTAATACCATTCGAAATTCTCGTTGCTTAATTATAATATTTATGTCAATAATTCTAGACACAGTAGCCAATACCTTTAACACTACAGTGGACACCACTAAGAATGTAGCTGCCGCCGCAGTAGATAAAGGCACAACACTCATTGGCACTACTAAAGGTAGTCTCATACGCTTAGTAAAATATTTATTGTGATACCATTCGAAATTCCCGTTACTTTATCATAATTATTATGTCCATAATTCTAGACACAGTAGCCAATACTGTTAACACCACAGTGGACACCACTAAGAATGTAGCTGCCGCCGCTGTAGATAAAGGCACATCACTCATTGGCACTGCTAAAGGTAGTCTTCCATTCGTGTAGTGAAATATTTGTTGTAATTCTATGGTATTGGTGCTTAATCATAATGGTTTTGTAAATAATTCTAGACACAGTAGCCAGTACCGTTCACACTGCCGTAGACACCACTAAGAATGTAGCTGCCGCCGCAGTAGATAAAGGCACATCACTCATTGGCACTGCTAAAGGTAGTCTCATACGCTTAGTAAATATTTGCTTTAATACCATTCGAAATTTTCGTTACTTAATCATAATATTTATTTCAATAATTCTAGACACAGTAGCCAATTCTGTTAACACCACAGTGGACACCACTAAGAATGTAGCTGCGGCCGCATTAGATAAAGGCACATCACTCATTGGCACTGCTAAAGGTAGTTAACCACTGTTTTAGTATGGTAAATCATAAATCTTCAACTAAACTTAACCATTATCACTAATGTTTGTGTGTCTATGTTTTTTGTTACATAAATTTAGGTACAGTTAAGTAGCAAGCACAGTAGACGCAACTAATAACTTTGCTTAAGGGCACGCCACTTATTGGTAGTGCAAAACGTAGTAAAAACTTAACAAAGAATTATTATGTTATTATAAATAAATAATAATTGAAGTACATACTTTTATTTTTATTATTATAGACACAGTACAAAGCACAGTAGACACTACTAGGAACGCTGCTACTGCTACTTACGATAAAGGAACTTCCCTTATTGGTAGCGCTAAAGGTATTCCATTTTTACGTTCTTTAACAAAATTTATATAATTTTTAAAGTCATTCAATTTAATATTTAATAAAGTGTAATGTTACCTTAGGTAAACTTTTATTTTGAGATTATTTTCAAGAACACAAAGACTTGTCTTATTTACCTAATTTGCCATTGACCGTATAGTCAGTTAGAGAACAAAAAACTTTAATATATAAATCAATGTATTTTGAGTTGTGACGAACATTTTTGAGTGCCGCTTTATTTTTATTCTTAGTGCATAAATATTTTATTATTTTTATTCTTTTTATTATTTTAGACACAGTAGCGGACACAGTCCAAAGTACAGTAGATACAACTAAAAATGCAGTAGCTTCCGCTGCTGACAAAAGCACATCTCTTTTCGGTACTGCTAAAGGTAACAAAAAGTATTTTAATCTTCATTTCGTTATTATTTTGTTTGAAAGAAATATACAATTATGTTTCTATTATTATTATTATTTACTATTTTAGACACAATAGCAAACACTATGCAATCCACAGTAGACACAACAAAAAATGTTGCTAGTTCAGCTGCCGACAAAGGATCATCCCTATTTGATAGTGCTAAAGGTAAATTTAAACTATTATAATTTATTTAGTGAATTTATTTATGATTTAGTTGGCTTTTAATTTATTTTCCAACCTTAGGTACGCTGGCAAGCACTGTTGATAATACTAAGAGCACTGCGACGTCTGCTTTCGATATAAGTGCATCATATTTAGGAAGTGCTAAAGGTATTTATGCATCATTGCTTCTATCGCGTGATTCTGAGACATCTAGCGCATTTAATTTTGTTTTTATTGGTGATTGATAAAAATAATCACGATATATATACTATACTATACTATTCAGCTGTTGCTGTCCCACTGCTCGGCAATAACGATATGAAACGCGTAAATAATTTACCAAATATATCTACTTTACCCCTGTGTGAATAATAGAAACGATTTTTGTATTCTAATTCAGATTTAAATCCCCACGTAAGCTAACGGATTTGTCGGATAAACCAGGTTTTTATGTTCCTGTGTACATCATACTCTCTATCTTTTTTCTTCTCTTTCGGTTGCATGCGGTTATCTTTTCTTTAATTCCTTTGACTAACTCTTTCCGTAGATACAGTGTCAAACACTCTGTTCAGTTCAGAAGAAACGGAGGGTGATGAGGAACAAAGCGTGATTGACAACGCAAAAGGTAAAAACTTCTTTTGTAGTTTCTACACGATTTCTTGCTTCTTTCTTATTATTGTGGGAAATGGTGCATGAACCGCGGATATGGAAACCTGCCTTTTCAAAGGTAAACTTTTCTTGTTGCCATGTATTAGATATTTATGCAAGTAGCTAGTTTTATCTTACTACGTGTTAGCTTAAGGGTGCTTTAATCATGTAGTCGAGAACAAGATGAAAGATACATCTTATACGGAGGTCAGCGGGTACAAAAGCTGGGTACTTTAAGTGGTGTTTCATGCTTTAAGTATTTATGTAGTCACAGAATACTTAATATTACCCTCAGGGCATCCTAATCCTTAGAACACACAATTTTATTAATACATTGACAAATTGTAATGAAACAAAAGTCAGTTGTACATTGTCTATTCTGAGGCTTCAGGATCCCATAACGCTATCCCAAGCTCTATGGGATAGTGTTACTATAAATTCATATTGAAACCAAACAGGCCGTCTCAGCTCCGCAAATTTCGCGCTTGCCATGCCCGTCCAATCTCGGATAAATGGGATTGTTAGGGAATAGCAAACGCGTTATCGTTATCCCCTGGGATATAAGAATAATGTTTCTGTATTTTGGCTACTAACATTAATAAGTCAGGAACATAACACATTTTCGAACGCACGCTGTAATTAGAGTTTTCATCAGCAGTGCGTGCGTGCTAAGAGTGCGATCGAATGATACAATAACAACACAGCTGTCAATATCTAATAAATTTACGTTAAAATCAAGGCTGTTTAATTTAGCAGAGCTTTGTGAATGTGTGACTCAGGATCCCGCCGATGTGAGTTGTATATAAACGGTGTTGTTTGTGTTGTTTCCACAGACACCATCAACGCGACGGTAGACACCACCAAGAAGGCTGCCGAGGAAGCTAAAGAGAAGGCTAGGCTGGCTGCTGAAGCTGCAAAGGAGGAAGCTAAACGAGTTGCCAGTGAGTTTTCTTATACACAAAGATTATACTCATAAACAAATTTATTTTTAATACCGAGTCGGTGGACTTTCGGAACCTTGGATTCAATAAATATATTTGAAGGGTCAATAAGGACCACCAACGTGGTCCCTAAGTGGTTACATAAAAACTTTCCGCTCGGATCACTCTATCTATTGCTTAAAACTGAATTAAAATCCGTTGAGTAGTTTAAAAGATCTAAACGAACAGACAGCGGAAGCGACTTAGTTCATTTTATACCACAGAGTACATAACCACTAGGTTTTTTTTATACTATGGAAAGATGCCAATGCCAAACATCTGTGATGTGCGAGCGAGGTAGACAGAAATCTTAAATTGTAGGTACACTAAGTTATCTTTATTCGCAAAATATTTGATTTACCGCGCAACATCCTGGTATGTCTTTTGCGGGCTTAAAGTAATCAACCGTTCTTTACCATAGTTGGTTTATTACTGTCACATATTATATCGATCTTATGACTAATAGCAAGTATGAAGTCGAGTCGCGCGCGGTGCGTCGTTGTGAGTACACGTGCATCTACTATCAATTTGATATTGTTATTTCCGCAGCGCCGTATACATCTCATTTCGCGTGTTTATTGAGTATCTGACGATGGACGAGGTCGAATCGAGACCTCGATCCAGTAGAAGCAGTAACATGAGTGAAGAGGATATTATGCAGTGCTTTATTAACGAAGAACAACAACAATTGGAACGCGAAGATGTGTGCGGAATGAGTGCCGGGTCGCCCGACTCGGCAATATTAAGCACTACTCGTCCGGAGAAAAGGTTACGAAATAATAGCGACGAGAAAGAATAAGTAGATGAGGAAGGATTTACTTTGGTACAGAGGAAAGCAAAACGGGTAGCATTGACCAACAGTCCTGAATTAATATACAAAAGACAGAACAAAGCATTATATGATAAAAATCTAGTTGAAGTCTGTGTGTCGTCATACCAAATATTACCCAAACAAATTGGACTGGCCAAATTATTGAAGTCTGAAAATATTATAAATATTACTCATATAAAATATAAGTCGCCGTATAAGGTACTAATTCACTTTGAAAACAAAGATGAAGCGGATCAATTAATAAACAATAAAACATTTTCGGACTTGGGCTATAGATGTTATTCGACTAGAGAAGTTGGCATTACTTACGGCGTAGTGAAGTACTTAGAGCTAGATGTTAAAGACGAAGAGTTGATGGAATCTTTACGTTGTGAGCACGACATTGTGTCGGTAAGACGGTTGAAACGAATGTCAGATACAGGTCACTGGACTAACAGCGAAACCGTACGTTTTGGATTCAAGAGCTCCAGTTTACCACTTTACGTATATGGTTATGGAGGCAGATTTAAAGTGGAACCCTATACATTCCCAGTTACACAGTGTTCTGCGTGCTGGAAATACGGACATCTGACACGAACGTGCCCTGCAAAAAGAATAGTTTGTCCAAAATGCGGTGAAGGACATGCAAACTGTGAGACAACAAAGTTTCGTTGTATTAACTGTAAGGGAGAACATTAATTGTCTTTCAACAAATCATGCCCCGTGTACATTAAGGAGAGAGAAATACGGTCCATCATGAGTGAAGATAACTGTACCTATAAAATGGCACTCATAAAGTACACCCAGCGTAGAGCAAGTACTTTTAACATGATACCAGATATACGCACGAAAGACACAGCTCCTGTATATATTTTCGGTGAGAATGTAAACAATAATAATAAATCATCGGGCAAACCAACCATGCTGTATAGCCAGAGCGTTGGTGCAAAAATAACACAGTCTAAAGTCATTACTCATCAGAAGACCGCACAAATTCCGGATAGCATAGGTGTTGGTAAAGACAGCGAAAATGAATCAAAGGAAAGCAGTGAGGAATGTTCAAGAAGCGAGCATACTAGCGAAAACAAAAAGAAAAAGCTAAAGAAACAAAATAAAAAAACTGTGAGTAGCGCCAAACTGTGGACATCGTCAGCTGGTGAGAAACAGGCAGAGGAAGGAGATCAATTATTAGATGGTGGTAAAAATAAAGGACCAATGACCAATTTGAGTAGAATTTTTAACAGGACAAGAGATATAGTTTTCTCGGGAGGGAGCTTTGAGGACAAGGTTTGCCTTGTTTTACAACTCCTGTTTGGGAAACTTATACCTTTTGTTGTTAAGACAATAAGCAATAAAGATGTCCTAAGTAAAGTAATAGGGTTCTTCGGTTCTCATGATGGATAGATACACTATAGATAATAATGCAACCAGGGCGGAGGGTCGCCCGGCTTCCGTTGCGCAATTTTTAAACATTGCGCAATGGAACTCGCAAAGCCTGATGCCTAAAAAACCAGAGTTTGAACTTTTACTTAGTCAAGAAAAAAAAATGTATTTGTTTAGTAAGTGAAACATGGCTCGAACCCGAAACTATATTACGCATTAAAAATTATAATGTTTTTAGGAAGGACAGGACAGATGCCTATGAAGGAGTAGCTATAATAGTTCACAAATCAATTCAAGCACATATATCTCAATTGGTTATTAATAATACTGGTATAGAATTATTATGTGTCAAGATTTTAAACTGTAAATATTTAGAATATGTCGTATCTGTATATCCCTTCCACCATCAGAACTTCACAAGACGACTGGGAAAGTATATTTTCTACTTTTTCGGCAAAAACCATAGTAGCGGGTGATTTTAATGGTCACCACTCCAATTGGTCATATAAAACAGACACTAGAGGCGTACAGTTGCTAGATGCATCTTTAGAACATAATTTCGTACCTGTAAATAGTGGCGAACATACTAGGATTAAGTTAGTAAACGGTAATTTACAAGAGTCCTCACCGGACATTACTTTTGTATCGACGGATATAGCTGTGTGTGTTAAGTGGCAGGTAACACAGGAGAACCTAGGTAGTGATCATCTGCTAATAAAGTACGCACTTCAATATCATGACTCTCGCAAATTTATAAGACGTCGCAATTTTAAACTGGCGAATTGGTCACTATATCGAGATACTTTAAAATATAGTTTCAATGATAGAAGTGGTCTAAATGATATTCAACAAAGCTATAATTATTTTATAGATAGAGTTAACGACGCTGCTGATAAAAGCATTCCAATGTATCGAAATTGTACAGACCCATCACAATCGTTTCAACCTAAGCCCTATTGGTGCCCAGAAATATCATTAGCTATCGCACAACGACGTTTAGCCTTAAAAATGTTCAGGTGCAACCCTACTCCAGCTAATCATGACAAACTTAAAGCTAAAATTGCTGAAGCGCAAAGAATTCATAGGCAGGCTAAGGCTAAAAATTGGCGTCAGTTATGTGGTTCCATAGATAAAATGACAAATCCCTCAGATATGTGGCGTAAAATGCGCTGGATGAAGGGTTTGCACAGTGAATTTGTAAGGGCCCCAACCAATAAAAAAGAAGAACTTTTACGCAGTTTGGCTCCTGATTCAGTTATGCCTCCTCAACCATTGTTAAGTTCTACAAATACGCTCCTTGATATGGAATTTTCCATACAGGAACTACAAAACTGTTTAAAAAAGAAAGATACTGCACCCGGAGAGGATAATATTACCTACTCATTGATCTATAATCTACCCATGGAAGGCAAACTGTATCTACTAGAAATATATAATCAAATTTTAAAGTATTCATTTACTCCTGAACAATGGCGTAGTATTAAAGTCATTCCTATTCCCAAAGCAAATAGTGACCCTAATTTCATGCAAAAATTTCGGCCCATATCACTACTACCTTGTTTATGTAAAATATTTCACGTGATGCTTTGCAAGCGCATTGAATGGTTTGTGGAACAAAACAAAATTCTTGCCCCAGTAACAAGTGGATTTCGGAAGTGTCAGTCATGCATTGATTGTTTGGTCCGTCTCATCACACTAATACAAATAGGGTTTTCCAAGAATATTCCTACACTAGCAGTTTTTCTGGATGTTGAAAGTGCCTATAATAATGTGCTGGTTGGATAAATCATTATTATGGAATAAACACATAAATGAAACTTACGACAAAACTGCGAAAACTTTATGTTTACTAAAAATATTAGCTGGAGCATCTTGGGGTATGCACCCAATACTTTTGCGCCGATTGTATATCGCTTTAATTCGTAGCAGAATAGATTTTGCTTGTTTTCTGTACGATACAGCTGCAAAAACACATTTATCCAAACTTGATAGGGTCCAGAACGCGGCTATGCGGGTTATAGGTGGTTTTATTAGATCCACACCCATCCATGTCATGGAATCTGAATTATGTATAGAGCCATTGCAATTACGGCGCCAATATCTTGCCTCAAAATATTGTCTGAAAGCGCAGTCGGTGTCTCAAAATATAACCATTAGTTTATTTAAACAGTTAAAAGATCTATCTGAGTCCAATTACTGGCAGAGGAGGAAAATACCACAACTAATTTCAATATTTAAAGACACTTGTAAGGAAACTTTAATAGCAAATAACCCTCTAAATATGTTCTCATTGCAAACTTGGGTATCAGATATAAACAATGACTTGATTGAGACTAAAATTGAAGGAATTGATCAGGCTAAGAGTCAAGTTGATAATAGTACTCATAAGCATAATACTTCATCGATGCTTGAAGTCAAATATGACAACTGGCACAAAATATTTACGGACGGGTCAAAAATGGATAACAGTGCTGGTGCAGCCTTTTACGATCCCAGAAGAATATAAAATAGTTTCTGAATGTAATTCCTTTATGTCAGTGGAGCTCTTTGCAATTTCAGAGGCCCTGTCATATGTGGCGACTTTGGAATCAAAGAAAGTGGTAATCCTCACCGACAGCCGAAGTGCCCTGCAACATATTGCTCGATGCGCCTCGGGTACACGAGGTGCTTCGGTAGCAAATGCAATTGTAAATAAGATGTCGCTCCTCTCTAAAAGTGGCATGGATCTGAGGTTGCAATGGGTTCCTTCACATGTAGGAGTTCGGGGTAACGAGGAGGTGGATGTCTTGGCTAAGGCAGCTATTTCAGTAGGTGCAGAAACTTATATCATACCGGAATATACTGAGATTTTAAGCAAATATAGGTACAAATTTTTTGAAAAATGGAAGGTGAAATTTATAGAACACTCATACTCGAAAGGAATTTGGTACAGAATCATTCAGAATGCACCCCCTCGTGTACCCTGGTTTTTGAATAGTAAACTTACGAGGGATTTAATTGTAGTTGCCCATCGACTGCGCTCTGGACACATTCCGCTAAACAAATTTAACCATCTGATGAAAAAAGTGGACTCCCCGAACTGTGAGACGTGCGGAGTCGTAGAAGATATCCATCATCTTCTGGTGGAATGTGTTCGGAGTCATTCGATGAGATTACGTATGAGCAGCCAATATGGTGTGGATTTTAAAAATATTGGAGTCATTCATATTGTATTGAGTGAGGTGGCTAGGATGCTATTTAATATGGTCTCGGATATAGTGTAGCCTCAATCAATTTGTAATATGTTACGGTTCTGACATAGTCACAAAGCGACTCAAAGAACCTAAAAAAAAAGTAAGAAAAAAAAAATAAAAAAAAAGTATGAAGTAAGCAAGTAAGCATTTGTGTAATATTATTAGTAGGTATACGTAAACAGTACGCTGGGCATATACCCGAAATGGTCTAATTATGACATTTCGCATTAAAAACTAGTCGAGAAATTTCAGTCTCTGTTTTCTAGAACTGCATAAAGTTTTAGCTCAACTTCACCGACAACCTCCTGTAACTCCACAGACGCTGCAATGGAAGAGTCCAAGAAAGCAGCGGAGAAAGCCGCAGCAGATGCCAGCAATGCAGTCAACAGCACCGTCGACAATACTCTGAAGCGAGTGGAGAGCGCGGCCGACGAGGGCCTCAAGAACGCCGGCCAGGTCGTTGACTCCAAGATCAAGGACGCTGATAAATACCTCAGTGGGAAGCGAGAGAATGTAAGGAGATGTAAAACTAAATCCCACATTTGTTTTCGTTTTGTAGAATTTGATAGTCAAGCGTGAACGATGTGTGTTGAGTTTCCTTAATATATTTCATACCAGCCTTTGCCCGATAGGTACTTACCACATTTGGCATGGTCTGTGTGCTCAAATTTTCATTAAAATTCATGCAGTCGTTTTGACATGATAGCAAATTATTCATGATAATGAATCTGATGAATATTATAACCAAAAATTCGCACCCTTAAATTGTATTTTGTCGTAAGATTTGTGATATACATTACAAAATGGGCCCATAAATTATTTTTCTTCCAAATACTACACTTTTTTTGTTCCTGGCAACATTTTATAATTGTTTGATGTTATTTTTCAGTTGATGTCTAGCTTCAACACGGCAGCACATGACGCATCTGAGGGCGCCGCTGGCCTCCTGAGCAAGGGACTCAGTGCTTTCCCCAAGTAATCATCGACGGACAAAATCACATCGTTATGTTCATGTATTTTATGGGAAATTAACACAATCCTAAGCTTTTACGTCAGACAAAAAGGAGATAGTTATGTTTTTAAGAATCGCATTTTCAATTTGATTCCCTGTGATTTTCCCATGCAACATCATGTTTATAAATTCATCACATTTTGTTTATACATATAGTGCACACCTGTCTTGTCTTGTCTAGGTTATGTTTTAATTAATATTGGTACAATTACTTGTATAGTGTTTAGTTTGTAAGTTATATTAAACTTTGCTATCTTGATGTTGCTAAGAATTTTAATGAACACGTTATTTAGAATTATTTAATGCATTTTGGTGATAATAATTTACTTCGCCACAAAAAAGGAGTGCATTATTTTATTTTATAAAACAGTTTTCTAAGGTTTAATTTGCATTTTGAATGCATTTTGTCTTTTACCATCATTTATCTCGAATATTTGATAAGTGCTTCGCTTGTACCGTCCGAGAAGCCTTTAATTTATACAAATTAATATATAATATGTGTATACCAACGGTTCCTAAAAAAAATTACAGTAATCTAAGCAACAGGAACTTTGTAACTCTGTACTAAGCGATAAATTTATATTGTTACATATATCGCTGCTTTGCAGAATATTTTGTGAAAAGTTATATAAAACAAGTTCTAAACTTATTATGCAAATGTCAAACATGTTGCTATTTTCAAGGATAAAATTATCGAAGTTTTATTTATTTAAGTATACATTTTTATAGTGAATTTTTAGGTTTCGAGTGGTGGTAATGATTGAAAGTCATCATTACCACTACATCAAGTAGCTCCGCTACAAATTCTATTGTCTAAAATGTGTTATTACTCATGGCTTTATTGTTAAATTCAAAATATTACTACCTTACTGTTTACCTTTTATCTATTTGATGTTAGTTTAACATGAAATATGTATATGTGTTGTTCAATAAATAATCAACATGCCATACGTATTAAACTTCTTTTATTTTAATAAAAGAACCCTTTAAAAATCTCATATCTAAACACGGTCAGTTTCGTAATTTAATTAGTTGTGGTTTTACGTAAACATACTTGTACTCGTTATTGGTAGTCTCTGCTTCAAGTTATATATTGGTTAACGAGAGGATCAGAGTAGAGTAGAGTAGACCTCTAGAAACGAATATTTAAACGTAATGGTTATGTCTTTTGTGAATAATATTAACAATTTGCTATTTTTTATTTATTTTATTTTATTCAGAATACCAACAGCACTTATACAATATATGGATATATATCTAATTATCTACATAGCTATTAACAGGTATCCGCAAATGAAAGGTCATGGATTTATCATTATGGATTATGTCAGGTTTTTCTGAAGCGAAGTTAATCACAGTTTCTTTGAGTCAGAATGAACTACACTACGCAAAACCGAAGAAAGATCGTATCGTCTACGGATCGTATAAAGAAGGTGACAAGCCTCGGCACGCCAGATAGTTATCCTAGCATTTTGGACACATACAACACACAAAGTGTTGATGAACCATTACCCGTTATTGAGAATGTTATTAATTCATTATTATTAATTCATTAACACTTTTTGCTTTGGGACATGTATTTCGGCTGATTATAGAATAATTTTAAATTTTCCGCGTTGTGGTATGTTCATCAAAATATTGCCATGTAATCCAATATTTTTCTACCATATGAAAATAATTAAACGAAGAGACTAAACGTTATTTTGACATGATGTATTGACGTATAACGCGTATGGCGTTTTTGAAATGTCAGTCAGTCATAATATATGTCAGCAATCAGCATTGTCATTAATTTTTTGGCAGAATTGTCAGTCATATTTTGTTTGATGTAGGAATTTACGAATTCCGTCTGTAGATTGAATTACCACCATGGCTTGTTTAGTGAGAGCTGGGTTTTCTATTTCAAAAAATGCTATACTATCTGCTACGGTTCGGTCAATTTCAACCACAAAACCCATGAATATAAAAGAAAGTAAGTGACTGACAAATTCATTATCTTTTACTACATAACCTCAACGTTTATTACGAGTTCAATAATTCAATTATTCCGCTCATTATTTCAGTTCGAGAACGTATGGAAGGTTCTAATTTAATAGTGGAAGCAGTACCATTGCCTTCACCGAGGGCGCACCTGTTAGTTCGCGCTGACAATATAAAATCCATAACAATGGAAAATGATAGTACCTCTGCTGCTACTAGCACTGACACTGTAGAAAAACCTCCCTGTTACATGTGTTCACTGAATCTGGACGTGAAACACACGGATGTTCTAATATTGAGTCAGTTCGTGAGATCTGACGGGTGCATGCTTCCTCGCCGGATCACTGGCCTCTGTCGGAGACAGCAGAAGAAGGTTGGAAAGATGGTGACAATGGCACAGAAAGCGGGTTAGTAACTTAAAACATCTGATTATTATAAATATATACATAAGTCTATGTATTTATAAAAAAAGTTTACAAGTTCTGCCTGTTAATCGCCACAATGTTTGCATTTGTTAGATTGCCTATTTCCTTTCCTAGGGTACAATCTATGTCCTTGTAAAATTTTATTACAATCCGTTCAGAAAGCAGCATTGATTGCTACCTTTTCGGGATTAAAGAGCTGAACAGATTGTAATAAAAATTGACAAGGAGGTAGATTATATCCTGGGGGGGGACAAAAGCTTTTTGTCTTTAAACAAATACAGATAAAGTTGTGGTTACAACAGGTGTGTCATAATTCTCCTGCCCTTGCCTCATGTCTGTTGCCTCCTTCCTCATCTATCACACAGTCCATCTATCTTTTCTTTATCATCTTTACATTGATACATAAAACTATTCTTCCCACTAGTAATATATATTGTGTATTATCAATAATTGTATATTACAGGGCTCATGATCAATATGACACCAGGAAATTGTAAAAAGGATCCCAGAAAAAGGAGAGATTACAAGAAATTCAACACATACTTTGATGAAACCACCATATTCATGAAGCGTATTCCTAAACAAGAAGATCGCTTCAAACGATAAATAGTCTTAGCTTTAATGGTAATAAAATAATGTTCTTAGTTTAAAGGTTTTTAAATTATCACTAGAAGATATATTATATGTGCCTCCAGATAAAAAAAAAAATACTTTGTAGGCCATACATCTTGAAATAAAAAACTATTGATAAAGAAATATTTTTAAGAACAAGCTTTTATTGACACATTCTAATAACAAGAAAATGAAGATGAAATTCATTGAAACCCTACAATTTATATGGCATTAAAGCTTGTTGAGAGATTTATGTCTCTCTGATGAGATGAAGTTAACAAGAATACATGTAACTTTATATTTACACAAGTTTAAGGAAAACATTGTATTTCATCAAGTTTATCTCATTTGTAGAGCTATGTCATACAACATTTCATGTACCATGTTGCTAGCCATTGCAGACATCCATAGTCTAGCAAGACCCTGACCATGATAAAACTTATAACCGGTTATCAAATGCGTACATAAAATTTCGTGTCTGTGCTGTCGACCGTTGAAGAGTTCCTTTATCTGGAGCTCTTCCTGGGGGTCGATTTTGTTCATGCTTACAATAAAAGTGCATTGTCATCGGAACAAAACCAATATGTGAAATCATCTGCATTGACTTTTGATAAGTGGGATAGGGCACTCATATCTGGCAGTAAGGTATCACCCACCCACGCTCAGAGCGCATTATCAGTCTTTAATAACTTACTGAACAGCACACAACAATAACAAAAACAACAATCCAAACAAACATACACGACTCACGTAACAAATAAGCGGAAAAAACACCCGGTTGCGATAAGAGGCTTAGAGCGACTGAAGTATGTGGAAGAAATGCATTTTGCCTACAAAAAATTAAGGTTTTATGTAAAGGGGAAGTTGGGAAATCAAAACAAAATTAATTTTAACTGTAATTTTTTTTATTGTTTGATGAAGATACATATGAATTATGTAAAGGCTGATGTGTGTACATAAAGACGACAGAAGTAAATTGAGGAGTGGGATGGTGCATAAAATAGATATTTGGAAACCGGTCCATACGCTTATGTTTTTCCATACCTAGTACCTGGTACATGGCTAGTTCATCATTAATACGACTACTAACTAAAGTTCCAAAACCTATTATCAAATGCATCACACAAAATACACGATAGGTAAATTAAAAATTGAGTTCCTGTTTTCCCCAGCTTACTCTAAATCGGCAATGTTGGTAAAACGAATTCATCAAAGAAGATGCGCCAAAAGAGCCGCTAGACTAGTAGGCAGTCGGCGCGGCGCGTGGCAGCGGTACCTTTGACAAATCCTTTGGCGGTAATGTGGATAGGTAGCGTTCGTCGGCCATTTTGTAGTTGCGGTCGTTTCGTTACCCCAAATATGAACTCTATGTTAAACTCAGCTGATGATAGGGTTGCGTTAGTTTATTTCTCACAATATCTTCAGACATGAATAACTCTAAAACTATTGACTTTTGGGGAAAATCGTATATAGAAAAGTTGTTCGTAATAATGGGTACTTTAGTATAATTTCACATCCAAACTCCCTTTTAGGGAAATCTTGTATATAGGTACATGTTGACTTATTCACTTAATCACGCGTGCAGAGTCGCGGGCAAGAGCTAGTGCTTATAAAAATGAGAGAAGTAAACTGTTACAGGCAGGTTAGGGCAGTACCAATAAAACAAGGTGTTAAGAGAGCATTATATCAATAATTATTTTTTTATTCTTCGTTGTTTGGTGACGATACATTTCATAATAGCTATGAACATAAACAGGAAGCGCGATCATTAAACACCTAACACGTTAAATAAATAATGATATGTGACGCGACATACAAACACGGTTAAACATTTAAAAAGGTTATCAATTATTGCACTCTTGTATCATTATTTTTTAATAATTTGCAAACGAAAATGCATGTCCTATGCGGAACAACGTTACGTTGTGACAATTTGTTGACCTAATTGAAAGAAATATTTGTTTCTAAAAATAAATATAGGCTAAGGATGTTAGTTCATAGAATCTCTTATATGTAAACATACAACCACTGTGTAATACATAACACTTCAATCCGTGCAAACGAGCCAGCGTTCTTAGGTACTAGTTCACAGTGTGTCGTCACATCACAGCCTTTCGTATAAATACAGGTAGCCTAGATCTTTGGGGGGGTTCTCTGAAAGTGCCACCTGTAACAAAACAAATGCTCGTATTAAATTCATAAAATTACCATGCCGGGGAAGGAGTAAACTCCAATTATCTACACCATATAAACATAGTTGAAGTGAATGAAGAAGCCGGCAACACCCAAGAACAAAGCGTTCACTAGGAGAAAAAATATCGACTTCATTTGTCGATGTTTATCTATGATGAATTAAAATTTAGCGGAAATATTAGGTTCGATTTATGTTAGGTTAAAAAGCTAAACTAACCTAACTAGAGATGTCGAATATATTAATTAACTGTTAAAATTAACGCATAATTGAAAATAATTATCACAGTCAATAAATAAAAGTTACGATTACGAATAAAAATATCATATCAATATTTATATCAACTTCAACGAACTAATATTAATACATCAACTTCATTAATATCAAACCCATAATAAAAATATTAATTAATATATCGATATTCTATTTACCAATTAACGTTTAACGAATAAATAAAATCAGCCAATATTGTTATCTCTAAACCTAACCTATGTTTTTTTTTATACCACTAAGGTGGCAAACAAGCATACGGCCCGCCTGATGGTAAGCGGTTACCGCAGCCTATGGACGCTTGCAACACCAGGGGTATCACTCGCGCGTTGCCGACCCTATGTCAGCATTTTTGGTCAGTCAATGGGTTAAATATGTTAAGGTTGAGTCAAAGGGTAGGGCACTGACCCAAAATGCCCCCACTAACTACAGTCCTGAACTAAGCTAGGACTAAAGTGATTGTGTGTTGGTACCTTGTTGTCGTTGAATATGACCCAGCGTCCCTCGTGGAGCACGTGGCACACGTAGTGGCCCACCATACTGGAGGTGCCCATGTGGGAGATGAATGCGACCAGCTTGTACTCTGCAAATATAACAACAATTTAGGTAATATAGACGTCCGTATTAGGGCCTCATTAACAATAAACAGATATTTTTTTATTTTGTTTTAATAAACTACTACTTAATCTACTTATACTCCCCCCGCCCCCTCGAATGAAAAAAACACTTTTCAAGTACCACTTGAAAAAATCACCATGTATACTACATAGTAAGAAAAGTGCAGAGAAAGTTTTATGTATGAATGTGGATGGGTACAGGGGTCGAAGTAGACCTAAGAAAAGATGCATGGACTGTGTGAAAGATGACGTGCCAGAAAGGAAGTGAATACAGAGATGATGGCTATTTTAGAGTGATGGAGGAGAAAAACGTATTGCGGTGGCCCTTAATAACATGATTTAAGGGCAGGAGAATGCTGATATACTGCAGCAGTAGGATTTTAAAGAGAGGTAGGGCTAATTGGGAATTCCCGTGGATTTTTCCATTATAATTGGAGCCGCCCGACTGTGGACTATACCTCTCACAGAAGACCGCAGACAAATAACACTAATTTGATGTAGTGTTGTGTTTCTGCGGTAAGTAAAGTTACCAGTGCTCCACGAGGATACGCTGCACTAGTAATGCTGCTGGCACAGTGAGTCTTCATCAACAACAGGGTTAGCAACCCGTTAGTAATATCTTTACCATCAGGTGGGCCGTATGCTTGTGGTTTCTTAAAAATAGTGTTCTATAATACTGACTCTTTATTAAACCCGCACCAAGCATAGACCAGGATGAGACGTGCTCACTGGAGTGCGACCCTCAGCATCTTAAATCTATTTAACTCACCTGCTCATAGTCCAGGGACTGATTGCAGATATAATAATAAAAAAAAATACTGACTCTCTGGTCCGTCCCGGCAGCCGGCGGTCCGGTCCGGCGGCGGCTGGGGCTGCGGCTGGCCGGGCTGGTGGTCGCGGTCGTCGTCCAGCTGGTGCGCGCGGCTGAAGATCCAGTCCAGCGCGCGCGCCACGTCCCCGGCCGTGGCCGCCAGCGCCCGCTCGGCCTGCGCCCGAGTGAACCCCATGCCCATGATCTGCTCCACGTGCGCCGGATCCACGGACGATCTGTCCACTGCACAAACAGACACCATGTCACACTCATGTCATAATATTACTTTTTATTTATTATGGAATCATAACTTTACTGAGCTTACTGCAATAGCTGTGGTTAGGGTGGACATTTATGTATCAACTATTTTGTCATGTACTTTTTAATTTCATAGTTTTCTAATCTGTTGGTGATCCAAATAAATTAATTAATACGTAAAGCAAAAACTTTATACTGCTTTTTACGAAAATTTATCGGACAGAACAGTATGAAATTTGGCACAGCTTACGTTCATACGGAGAAGGATTGCGGAAAGCTAATAATTATGTATGAAATAAATTGTATTATTAAAAATAACTGCGCGGCGCAACCGGAACCTATTTACGCTGGGCTACTAGTAATGCTGCTAGCACAGTCCTCATCAACAACAGGGTTGGCAACGCGTTAGTGATATCCCTGGTATTGCTAGCGGCTATAGGCTACGGTGACTGCTTAACATCAGATGGGCCGTATGCTTGTGTGCCACCTTAGTGGTATAAAACATATTAAATTAGAGTATACTAAAATATCTGGGTGGAGAGTGTAATTGTAATTCAACCAATGTCTAGAAGAATTTTGTTACGAATTGTTATATATGATTGTCACATGAAAAAAAAAGACAGAGCACTGAGTGTCTTGCCCGTTCTTCTCAGGTGGCTTTTTTTCCGAACCGGTGGTAATTAAGACCTTCATAAGTGCCTTATTAGGGCTTAAATTGAATAAATTATTTTTGAATTTTGAATTGTATTGTGCATGTGGTACCGGCTGGCTGTGAGCCGGGCGGCTCGAAGGTGTTGGCGAAGTCCCAGTCCGTCATGTGCTCCATGAGCCAGTTGGAGGCGGCCTCCATGCCGCTGTTGTTGGTGTAGTACAGGGACTTCTTGCACGCCTCCACCGGGAACCCCATGTCCAACTGCAATTGACCAAATACAACTATATAATTGTGTCGATTCAGTCTTTCTATCCCTTTCTCATGTGCGGGGTTAAATAAGGATGGCAATATTTTTAGACCTGTCAAATTAGTTAAGTTTAGTAATTTTGAACAAAAGATTTGGCACCAATATATGGTCAAGTCGCAAGTCATTAGGAACACTCGTTACTTATTACTCCACCTTATTAAAGACACTATTCTGTAGTGCGAGCATGAATAAATTGCGACAACGTTTTCGTATCGCCTTCGACTATTTTTGTATGGGAAAATGAGCAGCGCTGCGGCGGTGAAAAGTGGCACTAAAAATGTGTATGACAATTTTGACATTTCGCGAATTACGTTTTCGAATACGTTGTCGACATTGTTCCTGCTACCGGCACTGATGTAGAGGCTCTTATACGCTGCGGTGACCGCTTACCCTTAGGTGGGCAGTAGGCTTGGGTTGGGACCATACAAATATGTATATAAAAATAATAAGAGGGCCGTGGCGGCCGTGTGGTATGAAGCGGTGTCTGCTATTCTAGCGACGCAAGTGCCAATCCCACCGGTCTTTCAGTATTTCTAAAGATAATATTATTATTGCTTTAATAAAATATTTGATAAACGTCTACCCGTGCGAAGCCGGGGCGGGCCGCTAGTGAGTAATAAAAATTCGCTGAATTGTTTTGCTTCATCGACCTTCTGATCGTGAAATTATGTAACAAACATTGCAAGTCAAATACAAGCTTGTAACAAAGTGTAGTGTCTCACGAGTTGTGCCAGCAGAGTCTCGTCGTATGTGGGCGCGGGGGCTTCGGCCGCTGCTTCGGGCAAAGGTACTTCGTCGGGCTGTAGTCCGCGGCCACGCAACGCACTTAGATCTACCTGAAACCATCACATATATTTTTATTTACTATTACATCAAACTGTCATTAATTTACAACATGCAGTCTTCTTCTTCTTCCTAACTATGGCAATCAATCCTCTTTAGGGACTATTTTTGCCAGTGTCGTTTGTCGTGTTTGAGAATTGTCAAGCTCCTCAAATTTTCATATTTGTTGCATTGAAATGCCTAGTGTAATTAAATGCATTCTAATGCTTATTGGAGTTTCTGGAGACAATCCCTGGCAGTAGCAGTTCGTTACGTGCATTTAAGTCAGAGGTAACCTATTGACCAAAATGATAAATAATTTAACCCAAAAGTCATACAATAGCATTATTTCCAATGCTCCTATAAATCAGTCACTAAATGAAACTTTACTGCACATAACGACACCAAAAATACACATTAAAGATCACTATAAAACAATTTACGAGATTGGAAAAATGACAACCGCTCCACCTGATTCCCGCCAAAAACTTCCAACATGTAGTCTGGCAAAAGAAAGTAGAAAATAATAGGGGCGCCTCTGTGCCGTTCGTATGGCAGCACGCCGCAGTTCGTATAGAGCATCAACCTTCTTGATTGGCTTGTATACAGTACACGTCATAGCACGGATTTCATTTTGGGCAGGTTGCCAGTAGCCAAATCTTTAGTTCCGTTCCTAGACTTTTTTGGCAAGCTTTAAATATTTTAATATTTCTTTTCTTATGGCAATAAACCATAAAGTGCAAAAAAAAAAAACATTTAACACAACATTATATTTCAAGAGATTCGTAGGCAGCACTGAAACTCAATGTGTGTGTCATGTCAGTACAGTGCACCATTTTCAATTTATAAATAAACTAGCTGTTTTCCCCGCGACTTCGTCCGCGTATCAATATAATATATATCCTATGTTGCTCAGTGATAATGTAGCTTTCTAACGGCAAAAGAATTTATGAAATCGGTCCAGTAGTTTCGGAGCCAATTCAATACAAACATACAAATCTTTATAATATTAGTTCCTTTCTAGTTAGAGCAAGCCTGATGTATTTTTACTGTTGTATACATCACAAATCTGTTCAACATTCACATCGCTCGATCCGGGCGTCAATCAAACCCAGATGCTTAACGTCCCAAGCCAAACACATAGACACAGAGCTTATTGTCCTAACATATAACATTGATAGTATGCTCTGCAGCTTTTTAAGGTCTCACGTCGGCTAGTTGTCGCCTCTCGTGACAGGCGTTCTGGAACATATCTCGCTCAGAGAATAATTGCTATCCAGCGTGGCAATGCTGCCAGCATTCTTGGCACGCTCCCGTGTGATTCTGGTATGGGTCAGATCTTTTAGCTATAACTTCTATAAGTAGGTTAAGTTCTGCTTCTTGTAAATGTGTAGTTTAATCTGTTTTGTGTGTTGTAAGACTCACTGAGTTTCTTGTCGGTTCATCTCAGGTGGCTTCTATTCCGAACCCATGGTAAAGTAGACCTTCATAAGTGCCTTATAAGGGCCTAAACTGAATAAATGATTTTAGATTTTGGTTTTTAAAATAATTATAGTATCTTGTGCATACCTCCCAAGGCATGTCGACGGCTACATCGAGTTTAGCGGGTGTCCAGTCTTCTTTGATGGTAAACTTCTTGAGTTGTATCAGCAGATAGTCGGGGAACGTCGCCAACCGAGTGATTCTGGATTAAAAAAAAGAAACAAAATGAAATTATGATGGGAAGGGCAATATGTCAGCCTCAGATCAAATAAACAAGCTATGAACATGGAACTTTGCGAGTAACGAACTGACGCCAGTCTATTAAATCTGTATTGCATAGGCAAGGCGTAGTTTCGGTGTATTCGTTATAGGTGTATGCGTGTAACTGTGTGTATGTACACTGCAAGGCGTAGTTCTAACCGGCGTCAGTTCGTTGCACGCAGTTTTAGATCTACCTTTTTTATTCTGATCTTGTTTTATTTTTTCTTAAAATTAATCCCCTTGTAATTTAATAATTGTTTTTTATTACATATCCTGTAAAAAAGCGAACGAAAGAGTGTACTCTTTTGTAGTGGTTGATAAAACTTTCGCATTCAATGCGTTAGAATTGCAAGAGTTCTTAGGCTGAGGTGACATCGTACCATTATGCTGGCATGACATTTATGATGTAATGCAATGGTATCGAATTAAAATTTCAAAAATATATATGTAATTACTTGCGCGCAGTGACTTTCTTGTTGACAGCGCTGCTGAAGAACTGTTCTATGACCTCCTCCTTCATGAAGCTGTCGAGGCATGCCTGGAACGGAATCTGAGGCCGCACCACCTCTGAGGGGTCGCTGGAACACAACCGATCCATTAATGTATTAATACACATATTTACAATCGCAAGGAATAAATAAGTCGTGGTATAATCTGCTAGGTTCAGTGTGGGGCTCACAGTGGGTGTTGAGGGGCTATGCTCAGTATGGGCTCAAAGTGGGTGTTGAGGGGCTAGGCTCAGTATGGGCTCACAGTGGGTGTTGAGGGGATATGCTCAGTATGGGCTCACAGTGGGTGTTGAGGGGCTAGGCTCAGTATGGGCTCACAGTGGGTGTTGAGGGGCTAGGCTCAGTATGGGCTCACAGTGGGTGTTGAGGGGCTAGGCTCAGTATGGGCTCACAGTGGGTGTTGAGGGGCTAGGCTCAGTATGGGCTCACAGTGGGTGTTGAGGGGCTAGGCTCAGTATGGGCTCACAGTGGGTGTTGAGGGGCTATGCTCAGTATGGGCTCACAGTGGGTGTTGAGGGGCTATGCTCAGTATGGGCTCACAGTGGGTGTTGAGGGGCTAGGCTCAGTATGGGCTCACAGTGGGTGTTGAGGGGCTAGGCTCAGTATGGGCTCACAGTGGGTGTTGAGGGGCTATGCTCAGTATGGGCTCACAGTGGGTGTTGAGGGGCTATGCTCAGTATGGGCTCAAAGTGGGTGTTGAGGGGCTAGGCTCAGTATGGGCTCACAGTGGGTGTTGAGGGGCTAGGCTCAGTATGGGCTCACAGTGGGTGTTGAGGGGCTAGGCTCAGTATGGGCTCACAGTGGGTGTTGAGGGGCTAGGCTCAGTATGGGCTCACAGTGGGTGTTGAGGGGCTAGGCTCAGTATGGGCTCACAGTGGGTGTTGAGGGGCTAGGCTCAGTATGGGCTCACAGTGGGTGTTGAGGGGCTATGCTCAGTATGGGCTCACAGTGGGTGTTGAGGGGCTATGCTCAGTATGGGCTCACAGTGGGTGTTGAGGGGCTATGCTCAGTATGGGCTCACAGTGGGTGTTGAGGGGCTAGGCTCAGTATGGGCTCACAGTGGGTGTTGAGGGGCTAGGCTCAGTATGGGCTCACAGTGGGTGTTGAGGGGCTAGGCTCAGTATGGGCTCACAGTGGGTGTTGAGGGGCTAGGCTCAGTATGGGCTCACAGTGGGTGTTGAGGGGCTAGGCTCAGTATGGGCTCACAGTGGGTGTTGAGGGGCTATGCTCAGTATGGGCTCACAGTGGGTGTTGAGGGGCTATGCTCAGTATGGGCTCACAGTGGGTGTTGAGGGGCTAGGCTCAGTATGGGCTCACAGTGGGTGTTGAGGGGCTAGGCTCAGTATGGGCTCACAGTGGGTGTTGAGGGGCTATGCTCAGTATGGGCTCACAGTGGGTGTTGAGAGGCTATGCTCAGTATGGGCTCACAGTGGGTGTTGAGGGGCTATGCGCAGTATGGGTGCTGAGGGGCTAGGCTCAGTGTGGGCTCACAGTGGCTGGTGCGCGGCGTCGGCGAGCGCGCGGCGCGCCTCGTACTGCTGCAGCTCCTGGCGGTTGGTGGCGGCGGCCAGCGGCACGGGCAGCGGCAGGTGGTGCTCGGGCCGCACGCAGTACTTCACGCCGCCAGACGCGCCGCACTGAAGACGCTCCTCCACCGCGAACCGCAAACACTCCGCCGGGTTCGCCTTGTGCCGGCTGTGACGCTGACCATACAAACACGCTATTAGAGACACACAAAAGAACGTATACACAGTGAGTTTTTTGAGTATGCACAGTGAGTTCTCTCAACAATAACATGCTTGTAAAATCCCTAGTATTTCATCTATAAGGTACCAAAAGACAGAAATATACGCACGCCTTTTGAAGCATTCGATCCTCGGAATCACAATTATTACATGTTTAGAAGAGAGACCTATCATGAGTACCTGCAGCAGCGTGAGGAAGTGCAGGTAGAACTCGTGCGCGTCCTGCTGGCGCTTGGTGCGGAACTCGGGATGGTCCTTGCCCAGCAGCTGGCGGTACATGTGCGGAGCCACGCCTCGCTGCGCGCCCCCGGCGTCGCTCGCGCCCGAGTACCGCCCCGACAGCAGCCCCACGCCCAGCTTGGCGCTGCACACACACACACACTGTGACGTCACACTCAGTCACAGGAACAACTGACAGCAGCCCCACGCCCAGCTTGGCGCTGCACACACACACACACTGTGACGTCACACTCAGTCACAGGAACAACTGACAGCAGCCCCACGCCCAGCTTGGCGCTGCACACACACACACACTGTGACGTCACACTCAGTCACAGGAACAACTGACAGCAGCCCCACGCCCAGCTTGGCGCTGCACACACACACACACACACACTGTGACGTCACACTCAGTCACAGGAACAACTGACAGCAGCCCCACGCCCAGCTTGGCGCTGCACACACACACACACTGTGACGTCACACTCAGTCACAGGAACAACTGACAGCAGCCCCACGCCCAGCTTGGCGCTGCACACACACACACACACACACTGTGACGTCACACTCAGTCACAGGAACAACTGACAGCAGCCCCACGCCCAGCTTGGCGCTGCACACACACACACACTGTGACGTCACACTCAGTCACAGGAACAACTGACAGCAGCCCCACGCCCAGCTTGGCGCTGCACACACACACACACTGTGACGTCACACTCAGTCACAGGAACAACTGACAGCAGCCCCACGCCCAGCTTGGCGCTGCACACACACACACACACACACTGTGACGTCACACTCAGTCACAGGAACAACTGACAGCAGCCCCACGCCCAGCTTGGCGCTGCACACACACACACACTGTGACGTCACACTCAGTCACAGGAACAACTGACAGCAGCCCCACGCCCAGCTTGGCGCTGCACACACACACACACTGTGACGTCACACTCAGTCACAGGAACAACTGACAGCAGCCCCACGCCCAGCTTGGCGCTGCACACACACACACACACACACTGTGACGTCACACTCAGTCACAGGAACAACTGACAGCAGCCCCACGCCCAGCTTGGCGCTGCACACACACACACACTGTGACGTCACACTCAGTCACAGGAACAACTGACAGCAGCCCCACGCCCAGCTTGGCGCTGCACACACACACACACTGTGACGTCACACTCAGTCACAGGAACAACTGACAGCAGCCCCACGCCCAGCTTGGCGCTGCACACACACACACACTGTGACGTCACACTCAGTCACAGGAACAACTGACAGCAGCCCCACGCCCAGCTTGGCGCTGCACACACACACACACACACACTGTGACGTCACACTCAGTCACAGGAACAACTGACAGCAGCCCCACGCCCAGCTTGGCGCTGCACACACACACACACTGTGACGTCACACTCAGTCACAGGAACAACTGACAGCAGCCCCACGCCCAGCTTGGCGCTGCACACACACACACACACTGTGACGTCACACTCAGTCACAGGAACAACTGACAGCAGCCCCACGCCCAGCTTGGCGCTGCACACACACACACCAACACTGTGATGTCACACTCAGTCACACACAATCTCAGTTACGTCACACTTAGTCAGTAAACAAAAAATCCGGCTCGGTTTTCCCGGACCCAACAACCACACGACCAACTTGTCGTATAGATAATTATAAATGAAACCATTTTCAGTCCCAGTCCCAAGCAAAGGAAGTATTTTTAAAATGAACAAATAATAAAAAAAACTTAACAAATAAACAAATAAATTTAAAAGCCGTGGTGGCCTTGTGGTTGAAGCAACAGGCCTGTCATCTGATGGGCCCAGGTTAGAGTCCCGGCCTGTACCAATGAGTTTTTCAAAGCTTAAGTACAGTGATTAATCACACCATGAGCTTTTAAAAAGAGAGTTAGGGCGATTTGGGATTTCCCGTGGGTTATCCCATTTTAAATTGGAGCCGCCCGACTGGGGACTGTACCTCCGCCTTACAGAAGACCGCAGTGTAATAACACTACTTGATGTAGTGTTGTGTTTCTGCGGTAAGTAGGTTGCCAGTGCTCCACGAGGATACGCTGGGTTAGTAGTATTGCTGCTAGCACAGTGAGTCCTCATCAGCAACATGGTTGGCACCCCGTAGTGATACCCCTGGTATTGCTAGCGGCTATAGGCTACGGTGACTGCTTACCATCAGGTGGGCCGTATGCTTGTGGGCCACCTTAGTGGTATAAGAAAAAAAAAAAAACTAACGTCTGCACGTTGAAGTCGTTGACCGGGTCATCCGGGAAGGTGGAGAATATATCCGGGGCACCCTCCACGAACCGCCGCACGAATTCCGGCATCCGGAATATTACCTGCACACATCGAACGGCTAGTACTCGGAACTCATAATCAAATTGAAGTATCAAAATCATTTATTCAGTTTAGGTCCTAATAAGGAATTGATGAAAGTCTAAATTACCACGGAATGTAGCTGAATCTAAAGATGTTTACAAATCCAGAGAGACATTGCCCTATATAAATTTTATATTATAATCTACGGATTTTCCCATTTCATTCCATTCCCATTTCACGGCTTTAGAGGTTGAATTTTGGAAAATCGTAGAGGATGCCTACGTCATAATAATTGTCTGTATGGAAAATTTCAGCGCAATCCATTCAGTGCCTTGATATGTCAGTATTGCCTTTTATACAGGCGATGTATGGGTTAATCTCTGAAATTAATAGTTAGTATTTAGAAAAAACTTTCAATATTAAAAATATATAATATAAAAACACGGGCCTGTGCAGGATGTGAATAGTGTATGAGTTGAGTTTTAGGGTCGGCAACGCGCGAGTAATACCCCTGGTGTTGCAAGCGTCCATGGGCTACGGTGACCGCTTACCATCAGGTATGCTTGATTACCGACTTGGTGGTTTAAAAAAGCAAATGTGGCACCTGCACGACGCTGTTGATGTAGCACGAGTTGCCGAGGTTCGCCAGGCCGGTGAGCGCGGGCCCGTGCAGCGGCCTCAGCGAGCTGCCCGACTCCTGGAGGGTATTCCACTCGCCGCTGCGCTGGTTCAGCTCCAACTCCAGCTCAACCATCGACTTCTCTGTCTGCAGACAATATTGACAAACAAAATTAGTTTGTGTATTTCCATGCGTGTCTAGTATACATTTTCAACTCTGAGCTATCATTTATAGCTATAGTAGGCTTTTATAAAAATACTAGCTGTTCCGACAGACGTTGTCCTGTCTTAGCTATGAATTCATGCCAAATACACCTAAGAAAAGTATACCTTTAGTTTATCCCGATTGTTTCTTTTTTTTCACGAAAAAAAAAAATTACCAATTCGGTCTAGCCGCGTGATGCCGTGACCAAGGAAAATAGGGATTCATCTAATATATAAAATTCTCGTGTCACAGTTTTCGTTGCCATACTCCTCCGAAACGGCTTGACCGATTTTGATGAAATTTTTTGTGCTTATCCGGTATCTATGAGAATCGGCCAACATCTATTTTTCATTATACTAGCTTCCCGCCCCGGCTTGCTCGGGTAGACAAAACCGAAACTACTGGACCGATTTCAAAAATTCTTTCACCGCTAGAAAGCTATACTATTACTGATTAACATAGGCTACCTGCCCGCCCCGGCTTTGCACGGGTAGTCAAAATATTTGATATAAAAGTCTACCCGTCCGAAGCCGGGGCGGGCCGCTAGTTTTTATATAATATAGAAATTATATTCAATACTAGCTTGTACCCGCCGCTTCACCCAGAATGAGAAAAAACTTAATTATCTATAAAGAGCAGTTTCCGGGAGAAATGTATCCTATATGTTAATCCATATACCTGTCTTGTCAAATTAATTTAGTTTAATAATTTCGTACAACAGTGCATGTACGAAATTATTAGAATGAACTTTTTCGACAACGTTTTCGTATCGCCTTCGACAATTAGAAAATTGTATTGAAAAATTAACAGCGCTGCGGCGGTGAAAAGTGGAACTAAAAATTAGTATGACATTTTGACATTTCGCGAGTTACGTTTTCGAATACGTTGTCGACAATGTTCCTGCTACCGGCACAGAATTGGCACCAGCGGCTGCGTAAATCTCATGTATATTCTCACATTCACTTCAAGGAATGGCGGACAAACGTTCTTCATGAAAGTGATCCACAAACTACTCATTTCCAACCCTAGTATATGTACAATAGAGTACAAATTACCTTCTGCAGCTGTTGTACATTGATACCGAAGTGCTTGAGATGGTCAGCCAGGTAGGGGTCGTCAACCATGTCGTCCTCGGCGTAGGAGAACACGTCGCCCTTCCCGTCTGCCGTGATGGTGCCCAGCTTCACAGCCAGGGGGTAGCCAGTCTCGCGGTAATGCTCCACCTGACCAAATTATTAACAATAATACATTTTACTGTATTTATTATTATCTATACCTCTATACTAATAATGTAAAGAGGAAAGATTTGTATTTTCGTGAGTTGGCACCGAATCTACTGTACCTATTGAAAAAATTCTTTCACCGTTAGAAAGCTACATTATCACTGAGTAACATAGGCTATATATTATACTAGCTGCCCGCCCCGGCTTCGCACGGGTAGAGTAAATAGTAGTTTCGGAGCCTATAGACATTTATCAAATATTTTGTCTACCCGAGCGAAGCCGGGGCGGGCAGCTAGTTTTGAATAAAGTGTATAGTTACAGCGTGGTCATTCCCGCCGGAGCCGTCGAAGAACTTCCTGCCGCAGAGCACGGCGCCGTCGGTGAGGTTCAGCCACAGGTTGGTGGTGAGGTCGCACTTGTCGCACTTCCAGCCCGTGGGGGGGATCTTCACGCCGTTGTCCAGCTGCGTCAGGCTCACCGCGTGACTAAAATACAACACATATGGTGTAACAAAACATTTATTTTTTAAACATAATCCTACTTTCTACTAATATTATAAATGCGAAAGTTTATGAGTATGGATGTATGGATGGATGTTTGATTTTGATGATTGATGTTGATGTACATAGGATACTATTTATCCATACTGGATTATACGCCTTATTGGATTAAGAATTCAGTCACTTTAATTACTGTGTTTCGCTCATCAAGGCCTTATAAAAGGGTTACTAAGGAAATGATAAATCTCCATTTTATGACGTCTAAATGGCAGCATTTTGGTCGTATTGTCGGGAGCCAAACGAGTACGCCCAATCAGCAGCTCAATTGGACACTCAGAAATGGGTCAAATTAGGTCAAACGTAAAACGTGCAAGATTTGATTACACACACCGGACAAGTGAAACTAAATAAAAACTTAAAAATATTTAGTCTTAGACCCGTCTTAGCCCGGTCGTATGCCACCTTAGTAAAATGAAAAAATAAAAATAATATGACATATAATGGGTGGGGCTTACACAGACACTTCCCGCTTCTCTCCATCCCAGGTGCCATGTGATGCTGCCATCTCAGCGATTTTAAACGGGGACTCTGCGTCTATCACAGCTTGCACGGACGTGTTCACCTGCAACACAGTACTCAATACATGTAACCTAGTAATTTATGCTTAAAGCTTCCTTTAGTCGGCGTAGGATGCTTTCACTGGTACACGCGGTGTGGAATTAGTTTGTACCATTCCTTCATGGACCTCAACACCAAGAGAGATCTTTTTATATTATGTACTAGCGACCCGCCCCGGCTTCGCAAGGGTTACACAAAACCTAAATGATTAATACATAAAAACCTTCCTCTTGAATCACTCTATCTATTCTATATCTAAGAAAACTGCATTAAAATATGTTGAGTAGTTTAAAAGATCTAAGCGAACAGAAAGCGGAAGCGACTTCATTTTATACTATGTACATAAAGTTTTTTTATACCATAACTAAGGTGATAACAAGCATATTATGGTATTCAACCTTATTTAAGAGTTTAGAGAACTCATTTTGCTAACACGTATTTTGCAAACATAATGGTCTCCTGAATGCCCGCAAGGCAAATCCTCGAAGAGATCTGATAAACTTACTTACCACAGAATGACAACAGTGATGTTCTTATGTGAAGCAGTAGCGCGAGCATGAATAATTTGCGACAACGTTTTCGTATCGCCTTCGACTATTTTTGTATTAAAAACTTAACAACGCTGCAGCGGTGAAAAGTGGAACTAAAAATTCGTATGACAATTATGACATTTCGCGAGTTACTTTTTCGAATACGTCATCGCAAAATGTTCCTGCTACCGGCACAGAGTAGTGTTATTTGACCATGATCTTTTGTAAAGAACCTGACCAGTGTAATGTATCTATAAGTAAGACTAGTTTCTAATGAACAATCTATGATAGAACATCTCTTATTTCTCTCTATGACAGTGTTCCTTTACCCAAGTGAAATATAGGTGACATAAATGAACCAATGAAGTACATACCACTTCAGGGAGAGTGGGGTCAGGCCACGGATATGTATGGAACCCGGGGAGCACAACGATGTTGTAGTGGTCCGTGTACGTGAACTTCGGCTTCCCACAAGCCGGGTCGAACCCACCCTCCACACCAATGGCCAGACGGGTGATCTTCTTCTCTGGACCATCACCAGTTTGTTCTGGCTCTGGAATCTGGAAAGAATTATTACTTACAGCTGTCCCCGCAACTTCGTACGAGTGGAATCAATTTTGTTGACAATTTAATAGGTTTCATTTCATTAACACCTAGTCTAAGTTACGCTTTGTAACATCAGATATCTGCCAGTGATATCCCATTCAAACAAACAGACAGAGTGACTAAGAGACAAAACATTTTTAAATTGACCTTTTGTTAAAGGTAAGGGACATCCTTTCAAAGCTGTTATTTGGACAGTAAAAACCGACCTCGAAGTGGTAGGTAGAGGTGTGCTACACCCACTTTTCACTGAAGATAATTTCGTGCTAATGATGACCATCGATTATACATGCGGAACTGTATTTTGACGACATCTCAAATATAAGTGGGCCTTCAAACTTTAAATGTCGTGGCAGTATTCGGACGTTAAACAAATACATTTATTGTATCTGTTACAATGGTACATTGGTCCATACTTACAGGTTTCTTCTCTCGCTGTATGTGCAAGAAGACAGCATTGCCGGTCTTCTGGAAGTACTGCTCGACATAGTTGCGACCGAACCCTAGGAATGTCACCAGAGATACATACAACCCGGTCTCTGATTCCTAAAACAAATAATTTCCAACACTCAACACGAAACATTCCACACTCAATTTGAGAAAAGAAGAGAAAAGAGGTCGCATCTGTTGACAAGGCCACCAATTGAACTGATTTAAAATGTATTTTATGTTCCATAGTTATTGATTTTGGTGTACAATAAACAGTTTTCTATCAATCTTACTATACAATTATTCCTTAACATGAATATTACCTAAATTAAAAAAATTATGCACCCCAGACTCCAAACCCTAAGAAATTATAGCTAAGAACAATCTCGATGAAAGCTCCTTTGAAACAAAATAATTAAATCAAAACCGGTTCATACCTTTAGGAACTACAATGCCACAGACTGACACACAGATACACATATTATGCTTTATAACATCCCTCTTTTTGCGTCGGGAGTTAAAAATACTTCTGCTGTTTTGTATGGTTGTCAGTAGAGTAATCGCCAAGCCACTACATTATTCGCCAGTATAAATATAGCTTATCTTAAAATGTAAGTACCTTGTTACTAACTGTAACAAATGTCCAAAAAATAAATAAATTAATAAAAAAAACCTTATTTCATTAATCTACAAATTGAACCTGTGACCCACCCCACCATTTGGAAACTACACCAAATGCATTGTACTAATATTGTACAGCCACTGACCTACTACATAAGAATACGTTATACTTATTCTTATGCCTACTATGAAAAACTCAAATAATTGAATAGTATTTCTTAAAATTAGGCTTTACATTGTTAGCATTGTTTTTAATCTTATATATTAGGTCCTTACATATGAAATTGGCGTTTTGTATGGGAGGAACAAAAAGTCGAATATTTTTTAATATAATATATTTAATTAATCAAAGTATGAACCATTATTTTCTATGCACTTTTGCCATCTCATAGGTAGTTCATTGATCCCTTTACTAAAAAAACCAGTCGGACGGGAATCAATAAAATCTTTGAAGGCGATTTGGACTGCCCCATCGGAGTTGAATTTTTTCCCTTGCAAGAAGTTATCCAAATTTCGAAAAAAATGGTAATCTGTTGGAGCAAGGTCCGGGGAGTACGGAGGATGTCTTAGACTTTCCAATTGAAGCTCTTCTAATTTAGTATTCGTCTGTAGCGCAGTGTGTGGTCTAGCGTTGTCGTGAAGCAGCAGTGGCGTGGAGCGATTGACCAGCCTAGGTTGTTTAGCCGCTAGCTTTTCCATCATGGTTTGCAATTCCTGACAATAGACATCAGCCGTAATAGTCTGGCCAGATTTGAAAAAACTGTAATGAACAATACCGGCACTAGTCCACCAAACGCTTACAAGTAACTTTTTTGGGGTTAATTTTCGCTTGGGGCAGGATTTGGCTGGCTGGCCAGGATCTAACCATTGCGCTGAGCGCTTCCGATTATCGTAAAGAACCCATTTTTCATCACAGGTAATGATTCGGTTTAAAATACCTTCATTATTGTGCCGGTTTAGTAATGTAACGCAGCAGTCGACGCGCGTTTGCCGGTTTGTTTCAGTCAATTCGTGAGGTACCCACCTTTCAAGCTTTTTAATCTTCCCAATTTGCTTCAAGTGAATTAAAACAGTTTTATCACTAACATTGCTGCCTGCAGCTAACTCGGACGTGGTTTGCGATGGATCCGCTTCCACAATAGCCTTCAACTCTTCATTATCAACTTGAGTCTCAGGCCGTCCACGGGGCTTGTTCTGCAGGTCGAAATTTCCAGAACGAAAACGTTGGAACCAAAAACGAACTGTGTTTTCTTTTGCAACACGACCGCCATACACATCATTCACCCTTCGAGTTGTTTCCGCAGCACTAGTGCCACGGCGGAACTCGTACTCGTAAATAATGCGATATTTAAGGTTTTCCATTTTGTAAAATGAGTGACGCAAACAGAAAAAAACAGAAGAAAAAAAACAAATGAATGACGATCATCGAAGCACAAATACATGAGTCTATAGCTGTACAAATTTGAATTTGGAATTCCTTACCAAAGAGGAGAAATTCGTGATTAAAGTGGCCAGTACGAAAAACGCCAATTTCATATGTAAGGACCTAATAGTATTATTGTTTTCCTTTGTGTAATTAATCGATAATACTTCCGTTCTGCCTCTGATATGGTGTCTCAAATGACTTAAAACAGCCATTTGAGGCACCAGGTCTTAGATATTATTTTAATTAATTATATTTAAATAAACCGGATGTCGGAGATCATATAGAAATTAATATTAAGTCTGCAATGGAACATTATAAATACCGCCAGTATTGTCAGGGTTGAGTTGGTTGGAGTTTGATAGCCGTGAGGATAAGACGAATGTTGTAACTGTGTAACTGTCTTCAAGTTATAATTAAATAAAAAGGATTAATCAGATCATCAAAAGTTTGTATTATTGACTACAACATTATAAACTAAAGACTGTGAAATTAAATTATGAAACAAATATGACACTAATATCAGCAACATTAGAATAAAAAGTTCATAAGGGACAAGTGAATAAACTTTTAAGTACCCCCATAATTTGCATATTGATAACTTATCACCCTCTACACAAACTATGCAAAACCATAGGGGTACAGCCACATTCGTCACACAGCTTTCATTGTACAAGCATTAAAATGTTGACAGCACCTGATTTATATGTGGGAGTATTTCTCATATTGTGCGGATTCGGACTAAGTCTATTCAATTTGAGAAGAGTCGTAATGGAGAGCAACAATGCTTTTCCATCCGTCCTGATGTCCGAAAACCTTCTTCTGATGTGTGTTGGGATTGCATTCGTGAGTAAATCAGTGTACGAATTGAATCCTGTGAGCATGGAAATGGGAATAGATGCTGGATCCCTGGAATTTATGACCTTAAGAAAGGTTACAGGGACACAGATGGAGTGTAAGTTCTGGATGGTTCTTGTGAGCTATGGACCTCTGATAATATCACTAGTCAACAGCTTCTTAACCTTGGTTATAGACAACTATATGCATTATAGAATAATCCAGGGTGTGAGGGAGAAGGATGAAGAAAATGCAGTTCAAGAGTTGAGTGATGAAATCAGAGTAGTTTCCACAGGGAAATCTAAAAGACTATCAACATTTTTCAACAGATATTTTTCATACATAGCTGTGGGCTTACAATGGATTGTACCAGTGCTGGCAGCAATATCCATGTATTTAATGAACATACATGAGAAGAAGTTTCATATGGAGAATCTAAGGAGTGTAAGCCAGTCTTGTATGTCAATGGTTGATGTAAGCAATGACACATGTTCAACACAAGATTATATCAACGAAACACTTGAATTTCGTAAATATATACCTAATAATAATTACTTAGAATTACATGAAAATAATGATACCATTAGTAACAATACACAAATTGACTCAGTAATTAAAAATGTGTTCAATATCGTAACAAAATTAAAAAATGAATCCAACTTTGTGAATGTCAATGTAACAAGTATTCCTTTGTACCGACGGCAAAAAACAAATGAAAACTGCATGAAGGTCTGTTACATTGATAACAAAAATTTACTTTTATATATATTTCTATTATGTATTGTTAGTTATTTTGTCCCCATAACTATATCTGTGGCCATACTGACAAAGCTACACATTATGGATGTAAAGAACCCCAATACAAAAACTTATGTAAGCAGGGAACTGTTGTATAACATATTATTTTGGAGTCCTGTGATGTTTGATACCTTTTTATCTGTAATGTTGTGTTCATACTCTATGAACGGCATGAGAGCCTCAATATTCAACATAATAGCTAATGTGTACCAGGCTATCAAGAATGTTATGAACACCAAATATTTTCATAATAATACTATAGTTCCAGCATAAGACTATGTTTGAAATGTATTCTTCACCTCTGAAGTTTTTAGTGTATAAATTATGTTTCTTTGCAGATTTTTCATTGCAACGACACACAAATAGCAATATTATAATATAGCCAATGTTTTGGTGAAAATATAACACTTTTAATAGGGAGTTTTTTTTTAAATACACCCAGTTAGTAGTTATGAGTATGTATATTAATAATAATGGATTGTATAGAAATATATAAAACAAAAAAAGAAATGTTAAAATCAAAATAAAAAAAGTATGTATTTTATTGTAATGAAGCTGAAAACACTTTGCACAGACTACTGGTAATGTAACATGAAACTAATATTTTTTATATTTATTTAATTCACATCTTTGATCTATCTACGTAAAAAGAAATTCAGACTTTAATTTTATTTTTGGGCATTCTCACATCTACATTAATATTTATTATAACTCAAAAACCTCTTGACTGATTTTTTTTAATCTTTTACTGACAGATTGCTGTAATATCACTGAGTAACATAGGCCATATATTATATTGCTATGTGGGTGAAGTCGCAGGGAAAACAGCTAGTCACATACTAAATTTAAATCTGACTCATGGAAACACATAGATTAGAGCAATTGCCTGCTTTAATATGTAAACTCCAGACTAGAGGGTTTAAAAAGTTTTGTTATTCAAGGTACATTTATAATTTTAAAATAAAGAGTATTGTGTAACTTTGACTTTTATATGTACTTACTTATATCCTATGAACGAAAAAATATAAGTAGTGACGACGTTCAAGTAAATGAGTTTTGAGACTTTTCGAGTTTTATATTGTTTGAATACCGGAATCCAGCGAAGGTAGGTTTACATCCTGAAGAGGGTGACATGTTACTGTGTAGATCGGGCATAATACCGGCGAAGTTATGACAATAATTTTTATTATATACGTATTATAGCCTCATTGGAGTAAATTAGGTGTAATTCTAACTACAATAGTAGGTAGAGGTTAGAAAAAAAGTGCAACTCACTGGATTGTCAAAAGAATAAACACATTCATCCTTGTAGATCAGTTGCTGCGGCCCCGGTATTTTAATTTTGGATAGGTGCTGCGTTAGTAAATCCAACGACGCCATAGCGTAGTATTAGGAATTTCGAACCCTTTATTTTTTATTAAATCTCGCCAGAGTTAGCGTCAGTCACCGGTCACTCCAAATTGAAATGTCAAAAATTTTACACACACGGCACAGATCAGATGCATACACAGTTTCCTATATTATAATATTATCTATGGCAACATGACAAGATCTAATTCCATGTTTTAAATTAGTTTGTTTCTAGTCCAGCCAAGGAGCCAAGGTCGTCAAATCGCGGCCGGCGATCAAACACAGCTCGAATTTAAGATTTATGCATATAAAAGGCTCTCTTTATCTTCTGTGGCATCCTACTGAGTAAACAATAAATTAAAATGTGAGCAAAATGACGTAGGTTACTCTTTTATAAAAATCAACAATCAAAATCAAAATCAAAATCATTTATTCAGTTTAGGCCCTAATAAGGCACTTATGTAGGTCTAAATTACCACCGGTTCGGAAAAAAAAAAAAAAGCCACCTGAGAAGAACCGGCAAGAAACTCAGTGCTCTGTCTTTTTTTTTTTTTCATGTAACAATCATTATTTAACAATTTGTAACAACATTCTTCTAGAGTTTTTGGCGGGAATCAGGCGGAGCGGTTGAGATTTTTTCCAGTGTGTCGTAAATTGTGTTATAGTGATCTTTAATGTGTATTTTCGGTGTCGATATGTGCAGTAAAGTTTCATTTAGTGACTGATTTATAGGAGCATTGGAAATAATGCCATAATACGACTTTTGGGTTAAGTGATTTATCATTTTGGTCAATAGGTTACCTCTAATCCAAAGGCGTGTTACGATCTGCTACTGCCGTGGGTTGTCTCCAGAAACTCCTTTGGGCGTTAGAATGCACGACACTAGGCATTTTAATGCGGCAAACACGAGAAATTTTGCAACATGAAAATTCTCTAACACTCGACACTGGCAAAAATAGTCCCTGAAGGGATTGATTGCCATACTTAGGAAGAAGAAGAAGACGAAGAACATTCTTCTAGACATTGGTATAAAATTACAAATATCAAAATGACTCGAAGAACAACATGAGTGATAAATATACGCAGGTGCAAATGATTTTATATGGATTAATATGTTTATGTATTTATTTAAATACCTTTGTATAAAAAAGAACTATCACCCGCATTTTGCCAGGGCGAATCATTACTTAAATATAAGGTCTGCGTAGGTCCTTAAAATAAAAACGGTTGACTGTGTATGAAACGAGTTTGTTTGTCATATTGGCTGATGAAATTAACGATATTCCTTAGACACATGATCAAAGAAGTTTGTCAATCACTGTGTTGTCAGTTATGGCTAGTCTTAATTTTACTCTGTGGTTTAGTTCTTTATCTTTCATTCATATATATGTCATTATACAACCACTAATGCGTAGCGTACTCACTCACGTACATACTTACTCTGTGGTCTCTGTGTGCGTTATGTTTTGATTTCGTAATTTTATTTAGCTATTTTGTTTGGATTGGTTGGAGATAAGCCGAAGAGGGAGTAACTAATAAAAACGTAGTGGTAATGTACTCTGAGTAATAAGTGCCATACAGTGTTACTTTCTAAGTTAAAGAAAAATCAAAGTCTAGCTTAGCGGTTGTATTCTCTTGGAATCAAAGTTCAATCTTTCAAGGAAGAGCAATCAATTTGAAAATAACTTCATACTTTAGAAAGTAAAGTAATTTCTTATAGCATTATAAACATTATTATAAATAAGCAAACATGGTGTTGAAATTGTATTACGATCTGATGTCGCAACCATCTAGAGCTCTTTATATACTACTGAAAAGTATTCAATATCCATTTGAGCCAAAATATGTGGACTTAAGAAAAGGTTTGTATTTTTTTTACTTTAATTTACCTACCTTTAATTCCAATGAGCTTATGCCAGTTTTTTACCTATCCACCTGTAGAAATACATTCCATTAATTACAGCTGAACATTACTCTGAGGACTTTGCCAAAGTAAATAGGTTGCAAAGAGTTCCAGTCATAGACCACAATGGATTTGTTCTAACTGAAAGGTATGTTGAAATATGTATTTTACGTCCTATATAATAATAGTTATAATATCATTAAATTTTAATAAAAGGTGCTAATTATTCTATCAAAAACATTATGTCTATGGTTCCACTATTTCTCCTTCACATAGTAAAAATATTGCAAAAATGCCAAGCAATAAAGTAGGTATTCAGCTGTATATTTTGTATTATGAAAATTTTACTTGATATTGTTTTATTTTAGTGTGGCTATACTTAAGTATCTGGCTCGGGAAAATATAATCCCAGAGAGCTTATACCCCAAGGATTCAAAGCTGCAGGCCAGAGTTGAAGAGTTTTTGGAATGGCAACATACTGGAATCAGATTGCACTGTGCTATGTATTTTAGGGTGAATGTAAGAGGCCACCAACATGTTTTGATATTCTAATGGTTTTTATCACACTTATCTCTGAAGCTATCTGCCTATTTTATCTATAAGCCAAGTATTTTAAGTACACCACTATATTATATCTTATTTAATAAGTAAGATATACACTTTTAATACCACTTTAATGTTTAATTCAGGAATTCTTTATAAGATCGTATTTAGTACACAACCTTTGGACCTATTTACCTAATAACAAGTAAAATGATTTGTGATCAATGTAGGCTAAATATATTACTTTCATAAATTGAGTTTTCAATAGTTTCAAAAGTTCTTATGTGTAGCAGTCGTTTGAATTGTTCACAGAAGTACATGATGAAATAAAAACTTGTACTATGCTAGTGCCATCTAGTGACTAGTAGAGGAACTTAAAGGGCTTGAAGGAAAGTGAAAATACATTACTTTTATTTTTGTTTAGTATATGGACCCAATATTAACTGGGCGAGTGACAGAACCCAAGGTCCTGGCTGGTTATGAAAGAAGGATGTTGAATGCTTTAGAAGACTTCAACACCAAGTGGTTGGGCCGTGGTACAGATTTCATTGTGGGCAACACAATAACTGTTGCTGATCTCTTGGCAGCGTGCGAACTGGAGCAACCAAGTGAGTATTATAATTTAAGTTGTTAACAAGAATTTTGTTTATTTTGTGGGTGCAATTAGCAGCATAGTTGATGAATGTAAGAAATTGAATAGTTCAAGCTACCAGACAACAGATGGCGCTGGTATGTCCGAATGGTAAAATTATGGCGTCCTCCTTAAGTTTGTTATTCAAGCACGCCGAAAACGGTTTACCGGATTCTCTTAAAATTAAGTTATAAGATGTGACTATACTATAGCTGCACCCGCACTAATTTCTAGCCCCCTTGTACATTAGGGGATGAATTTCCGAAAATGCTGTCTTAGTGCTTTATCACGCTTTGCAATAAAGGTTAAGACTTTAATATATATAACAATAAAAAAATATATACAGGATATCACAGAAGTCGGCGTCAAGCCGGATGCGGGTGATAGGCTAGGCCAAGTAATAATAGTTATTAGAAAAATATACATTATTCATATTTCTTGATTAAACTTAAATGGACTTATATGCTTTGAGTATCTAAAACCGTATTATCTACGATACGATTGAGTACAATCACAGCTGTCACTTGAAATTTAATGAGTGATTAACATTAATTTCGACCTCAATTTTCGCGCGGCAATAGAACTCTGATCAACAGGTGGGGTCGGCAACGCGCGAGTTATTCCTCTGGTGTAGCAAGCGTCCATAGGTTACGGTAACCGCTTAGCATGGGGCAAACCGTATTCTTGTTTGCCACATTAGTGGTATAACAAAATTGGGCTGTTGATGTGTCTAACCCTCTATATTTTGTTTCCGTAGGAATGGCGGGCTTCGATCCTAAAGAGAAGTTTGGGAACATAGCGGTGTGGTGGATGAAGGTGCAAAAACATTTCAACCCTCATTACGACGAAGCACACGTTGTTCTCAACAAAATTGTCAAAAAGAACAAAATTACTTCTAAGATTTAGGAAGGAACAATATGAATTCTAAAATTAAAGAGAAGCGGTATGATATCTAAGATATAAGGAGAAACAAAACGAATCATATTTTCTAATTATACAAATTATGTTTTTTAAGGGTAAATCAAAGAATGTATATACTTTTAAGGGTGTGCAGTTTATTTTTATTTACTTTAGGCATATAATCATGATTGTTGTTCTGATATGTACTCAAAATGTTTTACAAATTAAAGCACTTTTTGTAAGCTATTAGCAGTTTCTATTATCGGTTTTTCTTTTTTTTAAGGAGTTTTTGTCTTTATTTATGAATAAAGACAAAAACTCCTTAAAAAAAACCACTTTGTCTCGGTATGCCGAGACAAAGTGGTAAATAATTATGAATCGTCACGCTGGTTTGAAAAGCTTTTACTTTTTATCATAGTTTTATACTTTTGTCAACAATGATCTTTTTAATACACTTAAGGTGGCAAACAAGCATACCGGCCGCCTGATGGTAAGCGGTTACCGTAGCCTATGGAAACTTTCAACATCAGGGCTATCACTCGCGCGTTGCCGACTAAAATGTTCGTTTGTATTGATCGCTTCATTAGAGACCAGTTTATCTGTGATGATCTCGTAATAAAACCCTTTGAGTAAGATGAATGAGACGGTGCTTAGTACCAATTCTTAGATACTGATCTGTCAAACATCAGCTATTTTATGCCTATTCGTAACGATAAATGCTATGAAACGTATCTCCATGAATACATTTTGCTCAAAGACGAGCATTCAATAAATATATACCGTATCTGGTATTATATTTCGGTCACGAAGTTGGGTAAGCTCATAATAGACCCTCTCCTTACAATACTTTTTGTGGGCACGTAGGTACACAAGGAATCAGAGTTGATGTTGATTATGACAATGTTTACGGTTCACACCTTCACAATATTATCATTGTTACGTAGGAGCGGTAACAGCTATTTTGTCACAACAACGTTTAAAACGTTTGGGCTTGTATTTATCTTCAATCGCATGCAATTGGAACTAGAGATGTCGAATATATTAATGAACCGTTAAAATATATATATACATAAATAATTATCTTATTCAATAAATAAATTTAACGATTTTGAATAAAAATATCATATCAGTATTTATATATCAACTTCAACGAACTAACATCAAATCCCTAATAAAAATATTATGTAATATTTTCAATATAATTTATTTCTTCGATATTTTTATTTATCAATTAACGTTTAACGAATAAATAAAATCAGCGAATATTGACATCTCTAATTGAAACAATAATTATTTGAAGAATCTCAGGCGAGCTTCGATTATAATGTCTGTATCGAAGGGATAGGGAGAGATGTGCCGTCAATCATCACTCACTTTCTCACCAACGATTTTATTAACTACAAGCTTACATCTTAATTTCAAGTGTTATATCCTTGTCTATGTGTTAATGTTATTTTTTAATATCAATTGTTTTTATATATTCTTTTGTGAAATAGGTATTCATGTTAAGTTAGTATTTGAAATGTAAACTATATGTACTTAATTCTTTCGGTTTTAAAAGAGTAATTGCTGAGTTTCTTGCCGGATTCAGTAACACCATCCGAATCCGGTGGTAGATTCTGACGATTTGAAAGTGCTTACCTACTGCTTGCCTGCAAAGTCTAGTCAAATAAAGATCTTTTTGTGAATTAGTTTGATACTTTAGATCCCAACGTGATGGATAATGATACCAACGCTGGAAAATTCGGCAAAATCTGAGTCAAACAAGTCGAATACCGGCTGATGCCTGACGAAATAAAATAAAGGTCATCATTAATTTTTTATAGAGATTTGGTCCAAATTTTAAAGTGCCGGCCAAATCTTTTTTTTGTATACCTATGTATTCTGTTAGAGCCGGTCCGTCTGACCAAAAACTGCTCAATTCATTTGTTTTGGTTATTTTTAATTCCTATTTTCAACAAAAATTTATAAAAATTAAGATTTTTGAACTCAAATAAAATCAACGACTATGGTCCTACAGCTTTGGTGCCATAGTAATAAATATTCAGACAGGCAAATTCTAACAGAACATACAAAAATATTGCGTTGGCCGGTACTTTCAGATTTGGAACAAAATGGATGATGTCCTTTTCATGTAAAATATTCATTGTTTTAGTGATGAACAATTCACAAGGTTTGATGTCTAAGACTTCACGCCGACTTTTACGATGTACCTGTATCAAGGGAAAAGAAAAAAACGAGAGAGAAGTAAAGAGTCGCATATGATGTGTAACATCTGATAAATATACCTGTTTTATTGTCGCGGAGACTCATTTCTAGCTACAAAGTCGCTAAATAGGCAACACTGTTCCCCGGCTTCCTAAAGTAAAGCATTTCCGTCCCTTTTCAAAAAAAGAATGTGATGCTTTCAATACCTAATGATATCCCATTGATAAAGCGAAGCAGATTTCTTTTATTTCGGCGAACTGAGGATTGTTTCAAAATATACCAGCGAGTGCCGACGGGGCGGTTTTGCCGGTAGGTTCGGCGTGGAACCTCATTTTATTAACCTTTACTAAGTACAAAGACTAGTAAAGAGGCATAGTTGCAATAATATACCCTGTCCCCGCAGGATTAAAATCATTTTTTATTTTTATCAAATTTATTTGCGCTTCAATAACATCACGCCTGCATTGTGAACGGAGCGCGGCGGTAAAATAAACTTTGTATTACCAAGCGATTTTTGCCGTTGCGCTGCTTTCGCAGTTAATGAGCGGCAAGTTTTTTAACAGCAAATAAAGTTGGTAATTCTTATTTAATTCAACTGGACCTCGCGTGCCCATATGTCGAGAAGAACCTCTGTTGACCGATGGAAGAGCGTAATGAAAGTGGTTTACGATCCGTGGAGCACAATAAGAATAAACTACAGTTTAAAAACTTAAAAAAAACACGCTTTAAAATGTATCCTGATGACCCGGTAAGTACATAAGGGCAAAGTTATCAGATTATTGCATTGTCATTGGTCCTTAATAGGAAAACACAGAATGAGGTCTAGAGGTGAACATAATATCATGATATATCCTTCGATTCTTTCTCTTGCAAATAACATTCAGGTCGGTACTAGCTCAGAATAGGTTATACTGCGTACGTGGGAGTGACGGAGTGTGTGTAGGTGTAAAATGTATTGTATAGTACACAATAAAAATTCATCGTAATTATGTTGTGTTGCCTAGGTAATTAATTGATCTAGTCCTAAAAATAAAATAGGTATGGACGCTACGTACCGCCGCCTCATTGGACGAACGCAGTTACCGCGGAAAATGGTCTTAACTCGCGCCCATTCATTGCAATATGGACTTAAATGCACTTAGTACTTTTTAACTTAACAATTTTTGTTTTGGCCTGCACTTAAATTGAATTTCGAATTTGATCAGAATAAAAATAATTTTGTTTTTTTTAAATAAGGGTGCAAATTTTAAAAGGGCTCGGTTTTCCAAGCGCACGTAGAGGCTGGCCATTGGAGGAAATTCAGGTCTAGTTTTTCCTTCTACCCCTACATGGGTAGCACCACAGGTTGGCTCCAGCAGTCGCGATCAACATCTCCAGCTGAAAGGACGCAGCACCTAATAAAATAAAGCCCTCAGCAAAGTTCGTTAAAGTGACAATTCTGATCCGAATTCTAGTTACGTTTTCGATGGTATTTTTTTCTTATATCGACGTTCTTATTATACTGTGGGTCCTGTTTAGCCAGTTTCCTCCAACTTGGTTTTATTGAACTATTGTTTTTTTGTGATTAACAGTAGAGAGTGATTAATTGAAAAATAAAATTTATAAAATCAAGAATTCAGGAAAATAACCTTCAGTGTCGAGTCATCTTAAAAAGTAAGTAGATATTTTTAAATCACACCATTTTTTATAATATTAAGCAACAGTGCTGGCCATAGTGTAAAGCTAGAGGAGCGGTCACGCTAAGCGCCAGGTGACAAGGAACGCCAAAATGTCAATTTAATTTAATGTAATTAAGAAAACAGGCGCTTAATAGTTATTAAAGCATCGTCTGAACGGCACGATTTAATCGCACTCTACCCTGATCATGGATTAGAGCCAGCGCTGGTAAGCAACCGGCGCGCACCACATAGTAATTTTAAAGTACCGCCTTTTATCAAAACCAATGTGTCGTCCCTGATCGTTGAACTTCATGGTGTTTAAACAACGAGCGCGCGACTCACCTCAACCGTCCATAGGCTACGGTTACCGCTTACCATTAGGCAGGCTGTAATGTAGTATGCTTGCCGCTTTATCTATCGGCGTCAAAATACAAGTATTCGGCTTCGTGTATTATTCTATCATATAATAGAACCCGCGTCTCATGACGTCTTGCGTATTAACCTCTAGACCAAACGCTCTCGTAGAAACTCTTATAAAAGATCTATTTTACCTGCGTATGCATTGGTCGAATATTCAAATCTGATGCCGCATTAATTTTGAGTGGCCGCCGATTTTACATTCGAAATTGTATTTTGACGAGGCTTCAAACAATTACGTGGGCCTTCAAACTATGAACGTCGTTTCAGTATTACGCCGTGCAACAGGTTCTCATAGGTAGGTAAGATAGTATTAACATGGGCGCCCAACGTGGGCCCCAATATTTAATGACATCAGAGTCAGGCCTAAATGAAATTCTTGTAGTATTTAAATAAGTTGTACTATAAGGTAGTACCTATTACCTGGTGTTGCGTTCATAGGCTACGGTTACGTCATCAGGCGGGCCGTATGTTTGCCACCTTAGTGGTATAAAAATATATATTTCAGTATACTTCATTAGTCTCATAGTGGTATATATACAATTTATTTAATTGGATTGTATTGTATATGTTTAGAAATTTACGGTAACATATAGATGTATAGGACAGGATGTAGCCAACCACAATCAACATATCTTTGGGAATTACTTGTTATCATGTACGAAGATTCAGACCTTTACGGACATATTTTCCATATACATTGTAGATTGATATAATCGTATTTGTATGAATTAATAATATATTTTGGCTTTATTTTACGATTCGCCCACCTTAAACAGGGCCGCATGAATTAGTTCCAACCTTTATATCAATTCGATTAAAAATATCAATAAATGTTACATTCAGTCATGTTTTTTGTTGCAGATTGCATTTCAACATTTACATAATGTTTGGCGTAAAAATTAAAATTCCTGAGACAAACACACCAAATAATGCCACCGTGGAGATAACAATTACAAAATTTAAAAAAAAGGTTAACATAAGGGAAACGCTGACTGCGGAAACCATCCCGCAACCGAAAGATTTTAACAACAATCATATAGAGCACAAACAAATTGAAATTTTCTGTTCGATAAATCACCATCAAACCAATATCAAAATTAAATCTACAAGGTACTGTAAAGAAGAATAGGCTTAGCTCTTTTTGGTTTCTATTGATATGTTTATTAAATAAAATATCGTTTGACAGCCACCCCAGCCGACCTCCGCCGAAGGAGGCAGCCTTCGGACAATGGCGTTACCAACGCCTCGGTTAGACTCCAGTTAGAGCAGAGTCATAGCCCCAGCAACATACAACCAAATCCGCACCAAATCGCCATTAGTAGCTAAGACATCGAACATCACCTTGAAAATGGAAACAGTACACATAAAGTAAGTATGTTCAACAGCTTCGAAGCAAAGCCTGGGATAGCATCGCAAGCAGATTTCTCGGCAGCAGTCAGTGAATAGGTCTCGCTAAACTTGCTAGTATTTGTTACCATGTTCTGCTATCAGTAATCTTTACCGCCACAGAAAACGAAAAAAATGTATGGTAATTAAAAACTTGACCACGTGACGTACCGTAAAAGTAGTTGATTCCCATACCTTAGTTTTCTTTAACATTAACGATTATAGAAAGTAAGAATGGCTAAGCCAGCTGGTAAAATTGCTTGTTCACCAAACCCAAAAGTCATTGACCTATTATTAGGTGTTGATACCACCGCAGTAAAGTTATGTCCTCCCAATAAGATTGTACGACTAGCGCTGATCTTAATGAACATATTTTACGTAAAATTATGCCGATTTCTAACTAAGGCCATCACTTCTGAATACCGCTTTGAAATTATGATGTCTGCATTTGCTTAAAGTTTTTGGCTGAATACTGAATCGCTTTGAGTGGCCTTCGATTCACAAGAGAAATTGTATTTTGACGATGACGATTCAAACCGTTACGTGGGCCTTCAAACTTAGAATGTCATTTCAGTATTCGCCCGTTTGTGCAACAGGTTCTCATAGGCAGGTAAGTTTAAGTAATGGGCGCCCAACGTGGGCCTCAATATATATTGACATCAGAGTCAGGGGAAAATTAAATGCTTGTAGTATTTAAATAAGTTGTATGATAAGGTAGTACCTATTAGGGTAACATTAGTAACTATAATAATAAATAAAAAATAGGTATTTTCTCAGTAGATTATTATCTAAATAGCATAAGCATCAGTCTAAGCTATAATAAATTACTAAAAAACATTTAAAAAATAACAAAAGTAAGCTAAAAAAAAAAGATTTTTTAAGGATTTATATTAAAGAAAGAATACATTTAGCTTATTAATTTAAGCTAAGTGACCACAAAATTACTATTATTTGGTAAAAAAAAAGTTTAATTAGCACTAATAAGTACTTTTAATCCGCAACATGCAGCTTCTGTATTATATAAGCAATAGTGATAAATGAGCGAATTTGTATAATATATCTCATTAGCGTTGTCATCTCTAAAAATAAGAAAGGCGGGACTTACCCTTCAAAAAAGCTGGACTTTTGGGTCCCAAAGCCGGACATTAATAAAAATTAAGGATTTTTGACCAAAATATCGAATTAAATACAAATTTGATAGCCGGACTTTTGAAGAGACTAAAAAGCGATTTTGACAAAAATATCACATACTTTATAATAAAAATTTAATATCCGTCATCATACTTTTCTTTTGAAGGAACACGGTTTCAACAAATCTCTCTCATTCGCAACTAACTGAAGTGATTTAATTGAACTATAGTATAAAAACCTAACAACATCCGGACGGGCCGGATGCCGTTAAATTTGGCCGGACAAGGTCAAATAGCCTAACACTGTCCGGCCTTATCCGGACGGATGGCAACGCTATCTCTCAAAGATAAAGAATGGTTTATAGTACTTAAGATTAGCAGCTAATTAAAACTGAAAACACTAATTCAACAAAAAAAAAGCGTGTTCAAGAATATTATCATGATTCATAACTCAATGCCTCTTCGTACAATAGTCTCCCAGCTTCATACATCAATTGTGGCCGCGTGGCGGGTGCGCAGGCAGAGCTGGAATCAAAGTATCTCGTAATATCGAACCATTGCTATCAATAGTACCTCTATATCTCCTGGATAGATAACCTTAAAAAGGAGTTAGCATATCGATAATTATCGATAATAATATTGGCATCCTCCAGCATTTCTTCATTATATATTTAAAAAAAAAGTGTATCATTTCTATATCAATGGTATCAATTTAAAAAAGATTCATGCTTAGCATAATAGCTAAAGCACTCTTAGGTTAAGTTATGAGTGGTTTGGAAATATTTCGACATTCTATAGGATTAGGATGACAAAAAGGTTGTGCTATTGTAGTAACAATAAATGTATTGTGAATTCACAATGGTGCTTAGGTATCCAGAATTTCACCGGATAATAAGAATTCAAATCATTTCACAAATATAGAAATTCGCAATTATTAATCAGTACTGGCAATAAGAACAGTTTTTGACTACGTAATCCGCGTATTCGAAAACGTAACTCACGAAATGACAACATTTTCATAACAATTTTTTGGTCCACTTTTCGCCGGCATAGAGCTGTCAATACAAAAATAGTCGAAACACGTAGTCGAAAATTGTTCTTGCTAAGGGTACAGGACATATAAGACACACGTTGTAAATACATATTAAAAAATGTTCATTAACTACCCTTAAAAATATTTATTTTTTGAGTGACATGACATCTACACGAGCGTTTTTGTATTTGAGGGATAACATATAAAAATATTTTTAGTTGTTCCGCGATTGACCCTGAACAATGCAAAAATAAATTTATTCATTAGTAGTAGATAGAATTATTAACTCGTGAAGTAGTCGATTAAAACCATATATATATATATCTGGTTTTAAACGTATTTAATTATATCAGTATTTGATAGGAATTTATAAAAATACAAAAAGTAAAAAACTGATGTTAAGTAGAGTTTTGTACATTAAGGTAATAGTAAATTCTATAAAAAATATAGGTAAAAATTTAATAACAAAAAAAAAAAAAAACATTACATATATAATCATAAAGCTGTTAAGTAGTATCGATCATTTTGTATAGGTAGGTGAAGGTGTTTTAAATAGGTATGTAAAAAAATATATAATCTAAAATAAAATGACATAATTAAAGAATAATAATAAAAAAATAGGAGCGTACAAGTTCTTAAAGTACCTAAGTGTTAATTACCTATACTCATTAGTCGTAATAACTAGTTTTAAAAAACAACTGTTGTAGTTTTATTTATATATTTATCAAAAAGAAAGAAAAACTAAAAAAAAACAGTAGAAAGGTAGCATAAAAAATATAAAAAAGTAAAAAAAAATATTGGTACATATTATTAAAAAAGTTCTATTGTATATATGTATTAAAAAAAGACTAATTATTGTTTATTTTCTTATTTCAGTTTTTTACGATGACTAACTAAGCTCGTTTGTAATTACTCTATTTTAAAGTACAAAATTCAAAATAAAAGTATCCGAAGCTCACCTATATGAAATTGGATACATTTATATAAAAACAAATCTAAAACACTCCAGATTCAATCTTATCTCAGTCGACCAAACGGAGACTGACTCGCGATTCGCATATATTCCGCGTTTTCCAATTTATTTGTCTCGGACACTTTTGAGCGCAGACTAGAAGTCCATTTATTACTTGTTATTAAATGTTTTCGTTCGGTGGGTTTATTAAACTCTATTAAACTGAATGCAAACCCAAGTTTGTTCACAGGGAAGAGCCGTTCCGTATAATTTGCAGTGATCCTTAAGCTGTTAGTTACGTTCTTTTTAGTAAAAAATGATTATTTACTTATTAGGATGATACGTTTGCAATTTCTGTATGTTGGAACTTGATATTGTAAATATTGTATTATATCAACGATTATATTATAAGTTAGGTAGGCGGGGTGCGGATGGCGGCAACCTTCTCGCGGTGCACCCTGAGCACCGATCGACAACATACTCCTAACGGAGCTGTGTTGTCGATCAGTGGCTGATAGCTAGCTAGGGAGGGGGGAGGGAGGTATTGTAGTTATTTTATTAAACGTACGTTTTCGAATACAACGCTGTCAAATTATAAAGCAATCAAGGTACAGAACTCCCGGATATTTACATTTAATTAAAATCAGTATAACTTGAGTTAAAGTATAAATACAATAATAAAACAATGAGTAAAGTACAGTAGATAAGTACTATTAAAGCTTTTAGGTGTAGTCATTAAGATTAGACATTTTACTAAGGTAGGTGTAAATAAAAAAAGGTAAGAAACTTATTCAACCTTAATATTTATTATATTGTGATATAGAATTATTAACTCGTAATTTAAATAGGTGTTTAACGTATGTGTGTAACAATATACATTTGTGGAAATGATTTATAAAAAAACAAAAAAAACGTAGCAAGTATTATTATAAACATATCTTAAGTAGTCTTGCATATTCAGGCATATTAGGTAAGAATTTTTATAAGAAAACAAGAAAATAAACATTAGATAGGCAAGTATTAAAAGATTTGAGAACTAGTATTTTTTATTTTGGATAGGTTAGTTAGGTAGGTATATGAAAATGTAGGCAGGTTAACAAATTGACAATGACTCATTAGATTTTGAAAAATTAACTAACAGTTGTTTTAATAAGAATAAAATATAACAAACAGTATATAGGTACTATACAATTTTCAGGTCTAGTGTAGGCTACCTAAAATTGCCCAGATTCGGAATGCATTGAAGGTTATATAAAGTAGGTGTAAATAAATTTAAAAAGTAGATTCTAGAAAATTAGGTGACTTGACAACTAAAACGTGATTAAAAATTGATAGATATACACACCTGTAAAATCACATCGTCTTGGCCCTGCTATAGTTATTAATTAGTCTTAAATAATAACGAGCGTATCAAACGCCACATGTACATTTAAAGTCTTAGGTAATATAATTTATATAAAAATGATAAAAAGTAAAAAAAAAAACAGTAGATAGATAGGCTATGGTAGAATAAAAAAACATTTTGCTCTGATTACAATATTTTGAGCGTATCCAACGCCACGTGTACATTTCCAGTCTTAGGTAATAATTTATATAAAAATAATAAAAGTAAAAAAAAAACAGTAGATAGATAGGCCATGATAGAATAAAAAAATAATATAATTATAGCTCTGATAACAATATTTCAGATCAAAACGTTGTGTGAAATCAGGATTACATGTTAATAGAGCAGGGGTTTAGAAAATACAAATAAGTAAAAGGTCGTTAGTTTTCAATAATAAAGTGTTTAAATACGGCACTAGTGCTGTTAAATATTATAAGAAAGAATTTGTAAAAAAAAAGTAGATATGGATATTGTATTATTTCAAATTTTAAGTAAGACTTTACGTACAAAACAAAAAAAATAATCGTAGGTAATTATTGAAAAAAATCTTTAGGGATATTTTTTTTTAATTTCGCCTAGCGACTTCAGACCTTCGTTTTATTAAGTATAAGATTTAAATATAAGTTGATACTTTACCCGTACCTGAGAAGGGGTGATTTTGTTACTACTACTAGCTCTTACTGTACTAGCTCTTATTTTTTTGTTTTTACTATTTTGGCTGGTATATTTATAATTTATCTATCTTGAACTTATTATATTATATTGTACTAAATCAGCGTAGGCGTATTGATAAAGCTCAATTAGATTATTACAAATTAGGTAGGCAGGGTGCGAATAGCGGTATCATTCTCGTGGTAACGTTACTACGTAACGTACGTAAGTCAACTTTTTTATAGGCTATAAATAAGTTGACTTTACATCAGTCTAACACGGGATCAAAGTATGAATTTATAAAAAAATATATAAAAAAAAGTAAAAAAACAGTAGATAGAAAAGTTATATTAAAACTTGAGAAGAAGTATTAAGTATTGTATTTTAATTTTGTCTGTTTTGAAAGTAGGGGTCATATAACAGGCACATGGGCCTGTACCAAGTGTGACAGATTTTGATAATAAAAGTAAAAGATAAGGAAGATGAGGCTGATGAGAGGAACTTGCGAGTGAGGCGATCAGACGATACGTGTTGAGTATAACGGCTTTTATTATTATTATTATTGTATTATTTCATGACCCGCTGAGAAGAACCGGCAGGATATTATATGTTGGATATTATAAAAGAAATTAGCTCATGTCAAAATAATTAATGTTGGAATAAATAAAATTAGTAAGTAACTCATTAGACCTTAATAATTAATTAATACAAAGTAATAAAAAAGGTTATATTTTTTAGACAGATATTGATAGTTTTGGTATTACAGATAAATATAATGTAGGAGTTAAAATGGTGCGCTTAACAACGGCATCAGGACAAGTCAAGTTATTTTTTTTAATAAAAAACTAAAATTAAAAAATCAGTAGATACATATTTATTTGACTTTTCATTGATGTAGGTGTAAATTTTTTTTTAAAACCTGCGAGTGACACCATGTGTAACATCTGACAACTCTAACTGTTTTTTTGTCGCCAAGTCTTAGACATTTCTAGCGACAAAATCGCTAAATTGGCAGCACTGTTCCCCGGCTTTTAGGAAATGCATTTCCGTCCCTGTTCACGAAATCACCCAGTAAACTGAGAGGAAAGATGTTACACATTAAAAATAACTTAGCAAACACTATTTCTAGTCTTATGTGTAGGAAATTATAACACATAACAAAAATGACAATTACTGTAGAAAGTTAAAATTATTATTGAAACATTACAAATATACGAAAAGTAGACGTTATTACGGGTAGATAGGTATTATAGTAGAATCAGGTACGCTTTACAATTATAGGTATACATAAAATCAATTAATTTAATAAGTTAATACATTAGTCATATTCCGTCTTGTCATAAGCACAAGCGAACGTTTTTTTTTGTACTTAATGCAATGCGACATCTACCTGCACACTATGTTTTTGTAGCCTTGATTGCCCCTAAGCACAGGAACGGCATAAGCGCGAGTCATACCTTTGACATTCAATATAATATTGTTTTATTATTATAGTATAATAAATATATTATTATACTGTGCCTGGTATTGCGAGCGTCCATAGACTTTTCAGTCTGTGGCCCGAATGATTTTTGCCACCTCTGTGGTGTATAAAATAATTATCTACCTATGATCTTCTACGAGGTAAAGGTAGACGTAGATAAAGTTGTAGATACAGATGTAGTGCTTTCGTAACTTAAAGATATTTAGTATCCATTTCTGACGCGAGTAGCGAATCACTAAAAATATTTTAAGTAAAGTTAAATTTAGACTAAAAGTAAATTTACATATTTCCTAAATAATGTAGGTAGAGCACAGTAGCATTTATCAAAAACTCTGATAAAAGTTGTTAGACATTAAGATAGAAGTAGGAAGATATAGATGAGAATAGATGTAGATGTAGATAGATTTAGATGTAGTGTAAGGCTGTGTGTTGGGGAGAAGTAAGACTTATATCGCATACGTACGTTTACTCATAGCGAAGAGTAATTCAGATTGTGACCTTTGCAGTGATCCTTCCAGCGCCTAAAATAAGATTACTTATTGAATATCAATAAAAATGTGTGAAAGTATTAACATTTATAAAGAAAAACTAAAGGAATACATCATAGACACTACCTAACACACCAGAAGCAGGATGATTAACATTGTATTAAACAATATTGTATCTCATTTTAAGTGGACCGCTACGCTGTTCTTATGAGAAATAAATTCTTTAAACCTAATATGCTACGTTTGATGTGTCCGTTTAAACAACTATTACCCGATATTGTAATTATTGTATTAGATAGGCGGATTAATAATCTAATATTCAAAACAATCGGGAAAGAACTCTCGGAGATTTTTGTTTTTATAAAAGTACAATATTATATTTGTTGCTATTGTAATATATGAATTAAAAACTTAAAATAAACTAAACTAAGAACTACAAAACTTACCTACACTTAAAATAAATGTCCCGAACCACTGTCACGGGGAAGTGTGCCAAGAAGGCTGGCGGCATTGCCACGCTGAATTGCAATGCTTAGCCTTTGGGCCAAATATTCGCCAGCCCTCTTGTTTTTATATAGATTTATTAAAAAAAATGGTATTAAAACAAATACTTATATATTTACAGATACATAAGTTGATTTAAGTGTTATTAAATAATAATAACACGTGTTTTTAGGTAAGTACTTGATTAGGACAACGTCGTACCTAAGTAGTTTAAATTAAGTTTTAAAGTGTTCTCATGGTTGTTTGGGCCAAAAAATCGTAGATGTGTAAATATTTTCCGTATTAATAATAGTAATCTAATATAAATAGGCATGCGTATATAATTTAATAAGGTTATTAAGCTGTCCAAATAGGTGCTCAACTAGTAGACTTATACTGGATACAGCCAAAAAGCTGTTTTGGCCTATATATATGCATGTAACTATAAAAACTCTTAGTAAGGTACAGAAGGACATGGTGTATTACATTTATACATTTTTTACATAGAAAATATCGCAGGGGCATAAATGATAAAGTAGGTTCTTTTTTAACCAAGCATGCCTTATGGTATGCTTGGTTAAAAAAGAACCTGGTGGGTACCACCGCTGTGTAACATTTTCTGCCCGTAAGCATTTATTGTATAAACTTACAAAATGATGAATATATAGTGCAATTACTGGGGTTATGTAAAATGTTGATATTAAATACTTTTTGAAGACTTAGTTACATCTATTAGGGTTGAAAAATGCTTAAATGTATTTTAAGAAGTGGCAAGGTGAACCGCGGATTTAAGAAAAATAAATTCCATGTTTTTTTTCGTATTTGAATATTATTAAGATCAACATATAAAAAATATACATGCAACATTATAATATTCTTTCGAATGATGTACTCAAAAACTTCAAAAAAAGACGTCAATAACAACAAAGAGATACCTATTATTACAGACAATTAGGTACAGTCGTGAAATCTTTATTTGTTGTAGTCACTTCTAGCGACGAAGTCGCTTACTTGGGAACACTGTTACTCGGCTTCTGTATTGCATTTCCGTCTCTTTTCACGAAATCTCTCTCATAACCGAGAGGAGAGATGCACGTCAATAACGATGTAAGTAGTTTAAATTGCTTTTATGTTAAGTTGTCCAGTTGTGAACTATTATTATGTAAATATAAATATATACTTAAGAAACACATTTAAATAAGTTAAGTTTTAGTATGGGCGCCCAACGTGGTATTCTAAAACCTATACCAGTTGAATTTAATAGCGATGATAAAAATATTATAAATACATTTTCTCTTCAGAGACATCGTGGCTACATTGTTAGCGTGGCGTAGCCAGTGTTGCCAATTTGGGCACTTTGTTGCTAGAAATGGCAACGTACGCGACAAAAAGAATTGTCGTAATGGTTTAGTTAGTTCTAGATTTTTTTACAATATTATACAATGGAAACGATTGAAACGTATAATTTATTGAAATGCTGTCGGGTCCTACCTGGTTCTTGGGCATGCTATTTGCGACTTGCGACTTTTGAGATTTCATCTGTTTTCATATCAAGTTTTTTTAGCTGGCAACAGTGGGTGCAGTAGTAAAACCAACTTTTTATTACCAAGCCGTTTTTACTGTCGCATTGCCTTCGCAGTCTATGGGAGGCGTGTTTTTGGACCGCAAATAAAATTGGTAATCGTTATTAAATTCAACTGAAACAAGGTATGGCTACATACATCATCGGCCGGGAGAAAGCAATTACAGAGCTTCGCTCACTTCGTAGTAATAGTTAAATTATGGCCCCTACGAGTCAATTAAAAAATCTGTGTTGTAATATAAAAATAATAATGCACGGCCATTATTACACGGCACCATCTGGCCCCAAATTAAGCAAAAATCTATTATTAATCTATCTATTATTGTTTCGGTTTAAAGGGCACTGCAGGTAGTGAAATTACTGAGCAAGGAATTCTTAAAACTAAGGTCTCAAGGTGACTGAACTGCATCTGTTCGTCAGTTGAACAGATGCAGTTCAGTCACCTTGTATCGCACGTATCTCGTCAGTTAATTAAATAAATAGAATGCTTTTTTTGTATATTTTAATAAATAATTAAAATTAAATAAATTATGTACATAAAAAGCTTTGAAGAACTGCACTGTGATGAGTAATGTCATTGACCTATACGGCTTTCATAGACAAACTTTTCTAGGCTTGTAACTTTTTTTGTATCGCTCTTAACTTAAAGATACTTGAAAAGTATTTCTGTCGTGAGTAGTTTATCTTAAATTACGGTAATGTTGAAATTAGGTTTAAGGTGAAATTACATCATTTCGTAAACATGTAATTTATAGTATATTATTGAACATGTCTTATAACAGACACAATAATATTAAAAACATTGACTTACATAATATGTTATAAGAATTGATAGTAAATATTTTAGGTTAAGTTTTTATTATAAAATATTTAAGAAATATTCTCGGCTTTAGCAAATTTGGTTAACCTTTAAAATTGTAGCTGTAAATATCTAGTAAGTTTTTAATCATTATTCATATTTCGTCTTGGTGTCATGTGACGTCATAATCATTTATGCATGAGCGTCTACAAAAGTTTAGTATAAGATATATATAAAAAAGAAAATAAAGAATAAAATCTGTCGTGTCAAATGTCAATGTCTAAGTGAAGGGTGACCCATGAGGTGTGAAAAGTAGAATATAGAAGAAGCAAGAGAGGTGTGTAAGTCAATGGTGAAATAGCGCTCTATACCTTCTGCCTACCCGGAAAGGAATGTGGCGTGATGGTAATATTCATACGTACATGTGTATGTAACTAAAGATCATATTGAATTTAGGCTTAAGGTTATAAGGCTTATGTAAGCTTGTTGTATTAAATTATGGTATATTATAAATACTTATAAAAAAGAATTGATAACAAATGTTTTATCTTCAATTAATAAAAAAATATTAAATAAATATGCCTGAATTAGGCAATCTGGTTGAGCTTTAAAATTGTAGCTGTGAATACTTAGTGAGTGTTCTAGGTGTACACATACCTATATTTGTCTCGGTGTCATATTGTCATTAGTCAATATTGGTACCAATTCACTCTTCACACATTACGTAACCTAAATTCCACTTAATTTTAGCTTTGGTGCTGTTAAATTGAATTTAGTCCTGTCAAAACTATGAATACCTATATTTAGTTTTAATTAACAACAGAATAGGGTAAATATTTGAGTTTAGTTTTAGTTTTGACTTTAGACAGATGAATATATTAGGGTCGGCAACGCGCGAGTGATACCCCTGGTGCAAGCGTCCATAGGCTACAGTGACCGCTTACCATCAGGTGGGCCGTATGCTTGTTTGCCACCTTAGTGGTATATATAAAAAAAAAGAATAACAGAATTCGCATCATTGTCATATAATCAAAGCCATTGTCACATGTCTTGTCTTACAGGCGCGGCGTGAGGCGAGTCGCGTACGTCTTATGAATAACTGATTAAAAACAAGTTGTGTAAAAAACGTTAATCATGTTTACATAGTAGCTTTGTATTTATTGCAGTTTGAAATAGATATGATATGTAGATATTAAAATGTTTCTCGGAGGTGGGCGTTGTCATCTGCGACACAGTTCTAAACTTCTGCAGATGGCGTCGATTCTTCAACATGTAAACTTATATTAATAAATAATAATAATAATATGTATAAATAAATACCTATGTATATGTACAATTATAAAACGGTAATTAACGTGAAATTTACCTTTTCATTTACCCCGACGATTCGACCAGGTTGCACTGATCGTGGTCACGGGCAGACTGATGCAGCGAGGTTACTCCGTCGGTCAAGTATGCGGACACGATGTGTATAGTGTATAGGATGGTACCCGAAAATTAAATAAAATGATAATGAAATATCGGGGGTAGATGAAGAAATGTCTACCTCAAAAACGGAGTACCTCGCTGCATCAGTCTGGTCGAAACGACGGGATAAATGAAAATGTAAATTTCGCGATAATTCCCGTTTTTATAATTGTATAAAATTGCAACGCGATAGTTTAAAAGTTAGTGTATGTAAAACTCTGAGTTGAAAATATTACGTTCGGCAACGCGCGAGTAATACCCCTGGTGTTTCAAGCGTCCATAGGCTTCAGTGACCGCTTACCATCAGGTGGGCCGAATGCTTGATTGCCACCATATTGATTTTTTTTTTATATCAATATGGTGTTGTTTCTTTGTAACTCAATATCACCAAAACAGCTGCACAGATTTTCATTAAAGTTAGCACACCGATAGACCGTAAGCTGGATTCAAATATGATATGTTATAAATATATGTATGAAATATACGTACAAATAATACTTACGGAATTAAAATAACAGCATAAGAATCAAATCGGTAGTGACCGGTGGTGACGGATATCAAAGACAGATTTCACTCTAACGTAGCGGCTTTGATTATATAATTCCTAGCGGTTGTTTTCTCTTGGGATTTCAAAGGGATTTCTTCTTCTTCTTCTTCCTAAGTATGGCAATCAATCCCTTCAGGGACTATTTTTGCCAGTGTCGAGTGTTAGAGAATTTTCATGTTGCAAAATTTCTCGTGTTTGCCGCATTAAAATGCCTAGTGTCATGCATTCTAACGCCCAATGGAGTTTCTGGAGACAACCCACGGCAGTAGCAGATCGTAACACGCCTTTAGATTAGAGGTAACCTATTGACCAAAATGATAAATCACTTAACCCAAAAATACACATTAAAGATCACTATAACACAATTTACGACACACTGGAAAAAATCTCAACCGCTCCGCCTGATTCCCGCCAAAAACTCCCAAAGGGATTTCACTATTACTTCATACTTGACTAGCTGTCACATTGACAATGACATCTAACGTTTCGTTCGATAAATAATACATCATCTTTTAAATTGTATTTTAACACATAACACATCCATGTGTACGCTACACATGGATGTGTTATGAACGTACGCGATTGCGTTTGCGTTATGTAGCCCGAATAAGAATAAATTGCGAATACGTTTTTTTATCGCTTTCGAGCATGATAGTCGCAAGTTGTTATTACTATAGTTTAGAAATTAACAAAATAAGTGTTTGTTTCATTTTACACATCAGAGAAAAGATGGGGAAATAGAGTACTTTTATTTACTTATTTATTGCATATTTTTGTTACAATTAGTTACAATAGCACTAATAACTATTAGAATTATAAAAAAAAACCGGTTAGGGCACAGCAATATAGAGAGGCACTACCTTACTTATGTACTTATTAGTATTCTATCTATTCTTATAATTATACATGGTTTTATTTTTAACTTTAAGAATTAAAAAATACATAACATTTTTGCATACTCTATTTTTTAGCGAAAGTATAAAGTAGGATATTTATTATAAAGTACATATAGTTGGCTGCGGTACCCTAGATAAGGTACCACAGGAGCTTGCAATAAAAAACGGATCTAATCAATTGTGCAAGCTGGCAGTTACTAGTAATAGGTACTTATTAAAAAAAATCGTAGATTTAAGTCTTTTTATTAAACGCGTGAGTTATATATCTGCGCCGGTAGCAGGAACATTGTCGACCACGTAAACGAAAACGTAACTCGAGAAATGTCAAAATTGCCATACTAATTTTTAGTTCCACTTTTCATCGCCACAGCGCTGTTCATTTTTCAATACAAAAATAGTCGAAGGCGATACGAAAACGTTGTCGGAATTATTCATGCTAGCCCTACTGATGTTGCAAGCGTTAACAATAGAATAAAACATATCAGACAACGAAAAACTAAGAAATCTAGCGGAATATTATTATGTAAAAAATAAGTTATTTCCATATTTTTTATATCATATTATTTTAATTCATATATTTTTATACATATTTATATCAACTTCTGTAGCTAGCGCAAAATTTAAATTTTAACTTATAATCTGCAAGTAAAATGACTGTGGCATACTGTATCGACAATAATAGGGCTTGTTTAATATCAGAACCCTAAAAATTACGTTCAATGATTAGGTTAAGTAGGTTAGGTATAGACTTTGATTATAACAAAGGTTCAAGGGTACCCCTAGCGATACCCCTGTTATTGCAAGCGTACCATCAGGTGGGCCGTATGATTGTTTGCGACTGTATTACAAAGTGGTAAAAAAAAAGAAAAAGTTTAAAAAAGTATGTATGTATATCTGATTTCATTTAATAGTCCGCTGCGAAATAACAACCTGTTTCCTTATTATTCTACTGAAGAAACTAGCAAGTATATTTGTAATGCAGGAAATGATATCTGTTTAACTATATAATATTGTGCTTATTATCTTGTGATGACAGTTACCGGAAGTGAATTTAGTGGCACGTAATTCCGCTGAACTGTTTTCGTATTTATTAGCGTTATTACAACTTCCGTCAAAACTGTTTATAAGGCTTTAATATAACCCTTCAAATATTTCTTTATTTCCCGACGTCAATGTCAATGAATTGTATTGTAATTTTCCATTCTAGTATATGTGTTTTTATGCGGTAATAAATTATTAATATCCGATTTCTTACATTTAAAGCTTTTGCGATAATGTTTGTATTTAATGAACTATGGCAATCAATTACATTATTATAATTGTAGGTAACTTTATACTTAAATGTTGAGTATCATAATGGATTTATTAGTTTTCTTTGAAATGTTCAGGATGGTGTTACAACTCGGAAAACTACAAAAGTTACACATTTTATTTAAATGTTAGTTTAGATTAACTAAACTTTAGTTAATATTATTTTATATTTAGTTCTGTTAGTAACTATTAAAATTCTGTATTATTATTAAAAATATATGAATTAATCATTGTTGTTGAAATAAGAATGTAAATAAGCTGTTGTTGTCAATGTTGTTGTAATAACTTATGTTTTACTGAAAATGTATATAAGACCTCTCAGGAATCGAATTTAAAAATAATAATAATGGTCTATCTAATTCTAATATAACACAAACTTAATGTTTTCTTGGCTCCTTAACTTAATTTAGTACAGTTTTTTAAACTTTGTTATGTTCTGTCTTCATAACCTCTATATAAAATTTGTAGGTTTGTTTATAACCTATTTAATATTCCTTGGCTTAGATAACTACTACCTATATATTACGTAGGTACCAAATACTTCAATGATTTAATAAATAAGTAAGGCTAGAATAGTCCGTGCACATATATACTACGAAATTTACAAAGCTACATTATGTATTTTGACCAAGTTTAGTACAATCGTGATGTGTGTATCGCCCATTTTATTTCTTAAGCTGGTGCTGTCACTGTCGCAACATATCTGAAATAATGTAAATTAAACCTCACGGTACAGTACGTTAAGTCGATTATTATGTGTTCGATTATTAAGCGATACACCACCGATTCGTCAGTTGTATAATATATTCAAGTATCAACTAAATACAGTGTATAAGAGTAGTGTAGACAATTTTAATATTTTTGTGTATTTTACTGATCTCGATGTTAAATAAATGTTGTGTCAAAAAAGTGATGAGTTTTATCTCTTTTTCCTATCCTGGTCTTATAGTATGTAATATTCTGATTTTATTTTTATGTAAGAATATGGGCTCAAATAGGTGCTGCAAGGGTCCGAGTAGATAAGTAGATATGCCAGATGTTGTTGAAAAATAACGCACGCACGACAAGCTATGCGATTTGCAAACATAATTGTGCGAATTTATATGTAACTAGATTTTCATTAGCGGGATGTCAAACTACTGTACTGGCAGCAATGATATTATATGTGTATTATAATATCATTGCCTGGCAGCAAGAACTTTCGACTACGTATTCGAAAACGTTACTCTCAAAATGGCTAAATTGTAATACAATTTTGTGTTTCACTTTTCGCCGGCGCAGCGCTATTAATTTTCCCAAACAAAGAAATTCTAATGTGATACGAATACGTCGTCGATGACGTTATTGTGAGTGATACGTTGTTGCTAAGTCTGTATACAGCTCAGATAAAAATTAAAACAAAAGCGAGCAACATCCATTGATACCACTTATCCTTATTGAGTTGTTGCTGTCCCACTTTTTATACCACTAACTAAGGTGGTATGGTACACAAGCATACGGCCCCCCGTTGGTAAGCAGTCACCGCAGTCTATAGCCGCTAGTAATACCAGGGATATCACTAACGACGCCAACCCTGTTGTTGATGAGGACTGATTGCTAGCAGCATTACTACTAGCGCAGCGTATCCTCGTGGAGCACTGGCAACCTTACTTACCGCGGAAACACAACACTTCACCGCTTGTATAACGGACAGTGTTCAGAGGAATTGCTTGACATGATGCCCACGGCAACATTTTACCATCGCACTTCTCGCCACCGGCGGGGAATTCATCCCCACACATTCGAACCAAAATGGTCCCAAACTGCGCGGTGCCAAAGGTGCTTCCTCCCGCGCACAACTAAACTGTGGAATGAACTCCCCGCCGTGGTTTTCCCAAAGGAGAGCATGGGGTTCTACAAGAAGGGTGTGGAGAAATTTCTGAATATACCCCTAGTGTTGCAAGCGTCTATAGGCTGCGGTAACCGCTTACCATCAGGCGGGCCGTTTGCTTGTTTGCCACCTTAGAGGTATATATAAAAAAAACATCAAAGTAGTATTATTTTATTTGTCTTCTGTAAGGAGGACACAGGCCTTTAAAGACTTTTTTCATTTGTCTTGGAAAAAAAACAACAAGCGTGAGTCTGACTATAGCACTGATCATAAATAAATTACGAACTGAAGAAAAAGTTACGATACCGCTAGAAAAACACACCTCGCGTAGTCTGGCTGGCTCTTCCATCGCTCGCCGGCAGTCCGAGGCGTAGTAATATTTGTACGTAGTATATTATCTTCTCTGAGATAATAATTAAGGAAGTGTCTAGTTTCTATTTTCTTTTTACTATGTACCATAATAATTTTTTACTAAAAAAATACATAAAATATTTGAAATTAAATTTAATCAGTACTAAAGAAATTTATTATAAATACAGTTAAATGTTAATTAGAGAATCGGATGAATAAAATTACAGCAACTAGCAACAGTTATAAACTAGCTTTTGCCCGCGGCTTCGCACGCGTAGTAAAGTCATAGTCAATAATAACATGAACCTTTATATAAATTATGGTTTTTACTCGCAGCTTATACTATAATTACCATTTTTTTTTTAAGTATACATTTTCATGCGCTTAACTTTAAAAATTACGGATTTTCATACAAATTTCAACCACTATTTTACGCCCTTGGGTCCATCCCTAAGGGGGTAATATTTTCCAAAAATCCTTCCTTAGTCGATGCCTACGTAGTAAAAGACACATTTTCGCAATGAAGTACCAAAAAAACAATTTGGTTCATATCAAAGGAGCAGTACACAAAAGCGCAAATCAAATGGACGATGCAACGCAAGGGTAGGAAACAGGAATTTCAGCGTGCAAAGTGAGGAGATTAAATAATACAAGAGTGCAATAGGTAAGGGGTGCTCCATTGCGTTGTCATGGTCACAGACAGACGAAGCCCTCACCGCCGCTTATTGAGCGCTAGATTACCTGTATAGATAGGGAAGTAAGGATATCAACGCATCGTCGCCAGACGTATCGCTTTTGGCGCGACTGTTCCGCTTTTTGGCCTATAGGCAACATTTTAATTAGATAATCAAGTTTGACATCACATATGCTGTCATTTTATGCAAAAATTGAATGGTCCTGGAAAACTGTCATGTATATCAAAATTTGTAAGGAAATTAAATGCTATAGTGTGAATCTCTGTAGGATGGTCATCGTCGCTGAGGCTGATCCAGAAGAAGGTAGCGTGACGACTTGTATGCCTTCCGGAGGGACTGGGCCCATATTGCTGGGGATAGGAGGGCATGGAGGGAATAAGAGGAGGCTGTTGCCCAGCAGTGGGACAGTATAGGCTAAAAAAGAGAATCTCTCAGCACATCCATACTGAGAGCCAACATATAATAATAACTTTCAGAAGCCGTGGTGGCCTTATGGTTCAAGCAACGGCCTGTCATCATATGGGCCCAGGTTCAATTCCCGGCCTGTAACAATGAGATTTTCTAAGCTTAGGTACAGTGATTAATCACACCATGACCTAAAATAGAGAGGTAGGGTGAATTGAGATCTCGCGTGAGTTTTCCCATTAATATTGGAGCCGCCCGACTGGGGACTGTACCTTACAGAAGACCGCAGTGAAATAACACTACTTGATGCAGTGTTGTGTTTCTGCGTAGGTAAGGTTGCCAGTGCTCCACGAGGATTGCTGGACTAGTAGTAATGTTGCTAGCACAGTGACTCCTCATCAACATGGTTGGCAACGTTAGTAATACCCTTGGTATTGCTAGCGGCTATAGCCTACGGTAGCTGCTTATCATCAGGTGGGCCGTATGCTTGTGTGCCACTTTAGTGGTATAACTACATATATATGAAAACTGATTCTCCAAAAGATCTAATGCTGAAGTTGCAACACACTGTGCCTCGCTCCGACCGGCAACGCTGAACGATAATATCATCAATTTGAGTTGATGGTGTCCATCTACGTAGGCACTGTAGCACAAAGGGCTGATTAAAATGACGGTCGATAGTCGTGCTCAAACAAAGGGTTGATATCTCAATCATATAGGACTAGGGATTGCAATCCGGTGTCATTTTCAATCCGGCCGGATCCGGTCGGATCCGGCCGGATTCATCAAATCAGGACGATTTTTGCTTTCGGGTCAAAATTAACGTTAGTAAGTTAATCAAGTGTCATTGTACTTAATATAAGAAGTTTATGAAACATAAAAAGTGGCCAAGTGCGAGTTGGAGTCACACACCGAGAGTTCCGTTCCGTTTGTAATAGTAAAAAATCTCCCTTTTTTTTTAAATATAGCGATTCACACTATCAGCATTACAATACAATTACCATTATTAAGATAGATAGAGAAAAAAAACGCTAGTTTTTAATGAGTGAGGCCCCTTAATTTTCTTTATTTTTATCAATTTTATTATTGGTTATTATAGCGGAATCAAAAATACACATTCTGTGTAAATTTCAACAGTCTACCTATTTCGGATCATGAAATGCAGCCTACTGATAGACAGACGGACGGACGGACAGCGAAGTCTTAGTAATAGGGTTCCGCAGGTTACCCTTCGGAACTAAAATCTACTTTATTTCTAATCTAATTTTAAGGTTGGACAACGAGCAAACAATTAAAATTTAGTAGTATAGGTAACTAGTAACACTTTTAAGATGTAACGAGTAGCTAAGTCTTCCTAGATTTCACTTTCCCAGGTAGATTTTATTAATAAGTAACTTTATAAAATGTCATATATTTCTTATTTGTTTAAAATGGATGACGATCACAGGATGCACCATGCGCTTCCAGTTGTCCTCGGTGGTCCTTATAGCTTTATGTATTGGGAACAGATAGTAGACAGCCTTGTGGTTATTCCGAGCTCTTTAAGGATGGACTCGTTGGCTCCACGTGCGGTCCATGGAATTCGCAAAATACGTTTAAAAGCTTCGATTTTTGTCATCTCTTTCTGCCTTATCGTTTAGGATTCGGCGCCATAGAAGAAGATTGAGAAGACCAGCGCCCGCAAAAGCCTCACTTTATTGTGGCGTCTTTCCATACCCTGGTGAGCTTAGTCATAGCTGTTCTGGACATTTGTATTCTCCTCATGATCTCCTTCCTGCTGCCACCCTCGTTGGAGAAGAGAGCCATGATAAACAAACTGATCAACAAATTCTAGGTCCCTGAGTACATTGGAGCGAATAGCATACCTGGTCTGTCTATTACTATCGCCTTGGATTTTGCCGTATTAATACTGAGACCATCTAGTTCACTCTCTTTCTGTACTCTAGAAAGAGTTTCAGCCTTTTCCTGCTCGTACGATGCAAATAGCGTAGTGTCATCCGTACATCTTTTTTTTTTGTACAGTACAGTACAGCTGTGAATCCTAATATAATTAAAATGTACTGAGCTGAGCTCACAATAATTAATTTTATCAAAGTATTCTATAATGCTAACATTCAAGCAACTTCATTTGAGCAGACATTAAATCGTCAACTGACTGACTGACATATCAGCGCACAGCCTAAACGACAGTGAGACTTGAAATTTTGTCAGTAAATACCTTTTATGACGAGTTTTTGGAAATACAAAAATACAGGATGAGAGTTTGTACGAAATTCCGTCATATTTAAAGTTAAATCCATGAAACAGGTACTTATTTGGTTCATAGGTTAAAAATAAAGAAATACACACTTTTAAATCAACATTCAGGGATTTGTTTGTTATTGATGAACTGATTCACTTTACCACGCATGCAAAACCGTGGGCAAAAGCTAAGTAGTAAATAAACGAGATAAATACAAGCAATAGACATACTCTGTTGAACGATGTTTGAAATACAAGTCTGTTGGTATTTTACCTCGCTTCTGCAGCGTGTACTGTCAAAGGCATTCAGGAACCAAATAGACGCGATTCGTTTCCCCGTAAATCTGGGTCCCTTTTATGTTACCTAGCACTTCCCAGAACTTCGCAAGCTATTTCCGTGCATATTGTGAATTGAAAATGAAATATTTGCTGCAAATTCGATGCACGCCTTTCCGGGAACTAAATATATTTTATCGTTTAATTAATTTCGAATTCCTTTTGCAGCTACTATATATTAAATTCAATGCAATTCAAAGTATAGCAACAAAGCGTCGCAATGCCCCCAGCCAATGATATTATAAGCAGATCAGCCTTCTTGGCACACTTCCCCGTGACAGTGATTTGGGACATTTATTTTTCTTGTAGTTTAGTTTGTACATTTAAAATTAACTAGCTGACCCGACAGGCGGTGTCCTGTCTTAGCTATGAATTCATATGTCAAATACACCATAGCAAAAAGGACATTTGGATTATCGCAATATTAAAAAGGTTCCGATATTTCTTTCAAACTTTTCTTTTATAAGAATCTTCTCCTGACAACAAAAAACACAAATAATTAGGGAAATCCGTCCAGCCGTTCACGCGTGATGCCGTGACCAAGGGAAATAGGCGTTCATTTTTATATACAGAAGAAGAAAGAAGAAATAGTTTTATGTATTAATTTTAGTTTCGTTTTAGCAGTAAGTACATTGGTGTCGATTCTGTGGTTCAAAATTGCTAAATTTAACTAATTTGACCGGTCTAAAAGTCTTGCTATCCCTTTCTCATGTGCGGGACTAAATAAGGATGGCAATATTTTGAGACTGTCAAATTAGTTAAGTTTAGTAATTTTGAACAACAGAATTGGCACCATTTTCTACTCTGAGGCGATACGAATATTCCGGACATACATAAACAAACACAGATAACCACGGAAATGTGGAATATGTACCTTCGCCAATAATTTATTCGGGGACAGGCTGTAATATGGCCTTTAACTAGGTATTGCATCGGGGGTATTTGATACACTACCTAGATTGCATCTAATATAGGGCTTTAAGCTTTGATTGAGGGGCGAAGTGACAATTCGACCGTTGCCTAATTGCTTATGCCTGACTGGTGTCCCGAATTAATTAAGCACCCACGAGGGGAGCTTTTTTGACCAGGATGCTAGTCACAAATACATCAATAGTTTTTTTAATCTTTATTCATGTCATGGAGTAGGTACCCTACATTTAATAATGTAAGATCCGGGTACATACATTCAAACAAATAAAATTGTTGTGTCTCGTCGTAATGTCAAAACATCAGCTTGTTACTTTCTGTATATTATTTATAAATTATAATCAGCGTCTGAACTATTTACAAAAATATATCTTAACCTACCTACTTATAGATAAAAGATCTGACCCAAACCGGAATCATGCGGTAGCGTGCCAAGAACGCTGGCAGCATTGCCACGCTGGATAGCAATGTTGATTCTCTGAGCGAGATATGTTCCTGCACGCCTGTCCCGGGAGGCCTCAACCAGCCGACGTGAGACCTCCTTGTTACTTAATGCAAGTAAACGAGATACTAATTACTAAAAACTAAATTACAAATAAATTGTCTGTTTGCTCCGGGTAATTTCTGAAACGGCTGGACCGATTTGAATGTGACTCTCACTAGCAGTTAGCAGATTTTATGTTGGTTTCGTGCAACAGATAAAAAACTGAAAAAAGTCCTGACGCCTGGATCGATTTGAACGGGACTTTCACTGGCAGGTAGCCGATGCTATAAGGCGTAACTTAATTTATTTTGGAAATTTGTATCGCGCTACATATAAAACCCATAAAATTGAAAACAAAATTAAGTCTACGCGTACGAAGTCAAAGGGCAGGGCACAGCGAGTTAACAAATAAAAGGGCAGTGCTATTTATTCCTTCTGTATATTATGTTAGGAATTGTTCACATATTTTTTTTGTTTATATCGCGACTGGAGCTAGACGTCTAAACAAAGAATTTTCCATTTGCACTATTATTAACACAAAAGAAAACATCTTAGCATTATCGCAACTTTTCTTATAATTTCTAAACACAGATTCTTTTGTACTGTCTAATGTAAACAAAATGACACTCAATTAGTAATGTAATACGAAACAAAATAACTCGTCACTTTCTCTACTCTCACAACAATAACAAAATACGAAAAAATAAAGCTAACTAATAAACAAAGGTCTTCACTGTTGAAAAGTGTAAGCTATGCTTGCTTTATTAAGGTAGAATTTTCCGTTCGCATGTTTTATAATCCGTCTTAACAATAGGATACTCGTAACATCGCTTTACTTATCAATAGTGTATGCTTTTAACCGTGCTGTCATCGGAGAAAGAACACCATTTTCATGGTGATCAGATACCGTAGACTAAGTACAAATGGACGATTTTTTTATACCACTAAGGTGGCACACTAGCATACGGCCTACCTGATAGTAAGCAGTTACCGCAGCTTATATCAATAACAACAAAAATCTAAATAATTTATTCAGTTTAGGCCCTAATAAGGTACTTATGAAGGTCTAAATTACCACCGGTTCGGAAAGAAATCCACCTGAGAAGAACCGGCAAGAAACTCAGTGCTCTGCAGCAGGGATATGACTAATAAGTTGCCAACCCTGTTGTTGATGAAGACTCATTGCGCTAGCAGCATTACTACTAGCGCAGCGTATCCTCGTTAAACACTGGCAACCTTACTTACCGCAGAAACACAATACTACATCAAAGTTGCGTTATTTCACTGCGGTCTTCTATAAGGTGGAGGTACAGTCCCCAGTCGGGTGGCTCCATTTTTAATGGGAAAACCCACAGGTGATCCCAATACGCTACCTACCTCTCTTTTTAAGCTCTTGGTGTGATTAATCACTGCACTTATGCTTAGAAAGAAACTCATTGGTACAGCCCGGGGTTTGAACCTGGGCCCATCAGATTACAGGCCGTTGCTTCAACAACACGGGCACCACGACTGCATACGACGTAAAGAAATCAATATTTATTAAAATGACTTTACTAGCTGTCCCGACAGACGCTTTAACCACAAGGCCACCACGGCTTAGAGTATTCGGCACTAGAAAGTATTTTTCGGACTCCAATCCCACCGGTTTGAGCCAATGTGTTTTTCTAAAAACCTAAGTGCAATGTCTTTTGCACACGTCGAGCTTTACGATGGAGAAAAACATCGTGAGGTAACCGGCATCTGTCACGTTGGCACTAAATTATCTTCGATGAAAAATTGGTGTTATAACACCTTTGCCTACCTCTTCGGGGACCCTTGTGGGAAAGCCTGAAGATATTATTAATTGATGGATTGAAATATTTAAGCCCCTTTTATTTGTAAATTTGGATTTAAGTAGTTTATCAGCCGTCTCCCACACATAGTACAGCTTTAGGGTGCTAATATCCGGACACTATTATTAGTATACCATACCTATATTGAGTTTAATCCTAGCGCTAAAATTATCAGAGTTCAACCAGTTCGTCTGTGATTCTGTCTCGCCAAAGGAGGGTTGAGGGTCGCCGAGCGCCGCGCCGAGCCGAAATGAATGGTTAAAGCCATAGATGTTTAAATATGTCTATGGAGAAAGCTCAGCTATTGTTTGTAGAACGCAGAGACATGTTATTATTAATCAACTCCTAACTCCTCCGAAACGGCTTGACCGATTTTTATTAAATTTTCTGTGTATATTTGGTAGGTCTGATAATATTATAATGTAAGCCATTTTCCCCCCGTATTATTAAACCCCGTAGCGATAAGAGTGGTCAAGCAGTAATTATTTCGACTTAACATATGCTAAGGTGACCGCTTACCATCAGGTGGGCCGTATGCTTGTGTGCCACCAGTGGTATATAAAAGTGAGGATTGAGAATTTTTATTCTGTATGTATTATAAATACATTAAATCACTAAAATAAATAATAACACACTCTATCGTGCATTTATTATAGTGTACAATTGATAAATCTGGCTATGGAGCACGTGTAAGTACTTAAAAAAAAATGGAGGCAGCCTTGCTATCAACAAAACATCTCCACACTTGAATATTTCAATTCGCTCTCATCCCACTCAACCGTGGAAATATTTTCGCGTGGAAATCATTATCGAATTCAAAGCAACTTAAGCGGCTTAACAGCCGCGTGGGCCCGTCGTTTATTAAATTGCTGTACCTGGTAAAGCGTTATAGTTATACAAAAATGTATAAATAGAACTACATACTATAAAACTAAGTCGCTTCCCGCTGTCTGTCTGTCCCTATAAATGCTAAGATCTTTAAAACTACGCATATTTGACTACTACGGATTTTGATACGGTTTTTTTAATAGATAGTGATTCAAGGAGAACGTTTTTAAGGATAATTAATTGTGTTTTGTAGGTATTTAACTTCTATGTTTAACGCTGGCCGGGCGAAGCCGGGGCTGGTCGCTAGTTTCCATGTACATTGTTGCCGTGGAAAAATACTTCAACTTTTGCATAGAGCTTAAAGGAATGGATGTTCTTTTATTAAAAATATATTCAATGCGCATCTCTATATGGTGGCACACAACTTTGTGGAGCACTGGCAATCTTACTGCAGAAACACAACACTACATCAAAGTAGTGTTATTTCACTGCGGTCTTCTGTAAGGCGGAGGTACAGTCCCCAGTCGGGCCGCTCCAATATTAATGGGAAAACCCACGGGAGATCCCAATTTGCCCTACCATTATTTTTTAGCTCGTGGTAGTGTGAATAATCACTGTACTTAAGCTTAGAAAAACTCATTGGTACCGCCCGGGATTTATATCTGGGCCCATCATATGACAGGCCGTTGCTTCAACCACAAGGCATTTTTTAGATTGATACATTTCGTTGCGAAAAAAAATAGTTTCTATTTTTGCTTTCAATTTTCGAATACTTTAACGTGCATTTTTTGGACATTATCACACAGCGCCATCGGGCCCCAAACTAAGCAAAGCTTATTACTTTGGACTAGAGTTGATAATAAACTACCTTTGGATATGGGAACCAGCAGCTGATAGATTAATAAAGACGGATATCCGCTGGGTCCGCTTTTCAAAGTAATATTATAATTGTGAATGTTTGCGTGTACGTGTGTTTGTTCCTCTTTCGCTTCCCAATGACTTAATAAGGGATTGGAATGAACTTTGAAATGGAGGTAGCCTTACACTCTGGATTAAGACAAAGGATACTTTTTATCCCGTAAAATATTTTTGTATCTAGAACCACGTGGGCAAAGCTGCGGGTAAAAGTGAATTTTACCGAGCGACGCACTCAATGTAACGTGATAACGCCGAAGTCACAGAGTACATAACCACTACGCTTTAGCCGAAGTGCAACCCGCCTACACAGTGGTTACGTACTCTGTGTCTCTGTGCCCGCCAAAGCAAGCCCAGCTGCATCGATTGCACTGCACGCACACATTCTCACAGACGCTGCACACATACACGGCTAGCTCAGCAACTGCCCGGGTCGAGGTCTATTCTAAATAGCTTTCATTTTGATATTTGTAATTTCATACCAAGTCTAAAAGAATTTTGTTACAAATTGTTATATCATCTTTGTTACATGAAAAAACAACAGAGCACTGAGTTTCTTGCCGGTTCATCTCAGGTGGCTTTTTTTTCCGAACCGGTGGTAATTTAGACCTTCATAAGTGCCTTATTAGGGCCTAAACTGAATAAATGATTTTTGATTTGATTTGATTGATTTGGATGTCATATTTCGTTCTGACAATTGTCGATCGAATCCGCGCTGACGATTCGTAAAACAACTGGTGTGAATGAAGGTGTGATTGTCATGATGTAGGGTGAGTAAGGCTGCGTTGGTTTGGAGATATAAAACGAATGAGAGATGAAACACAAAAACCATCTCTGATAAATGTGTATTTAATAAAGAAAACATCATTCAAATCGGTTCCCCATTTTTGGAGAAAATCGCATACATACGGGCCGAATACAGAACCGCCTTATTTGAAGTCGATCAAACAGATATACAATACGAATGTGAGTGGAAGAAGAAGCCGTGGAAGACCAAGGTCGAACTTTTTGGATCAAAATACCAAATAAGACAGACATGGAATGTTAAAGAGTACTCAAAACCGACGGGCATGTATGAAGAATGCAGAGCAATCAAAAGAGGTGTGTAGGCCAAGAGTGAAACGGCGCTCTATACTCTCTACCTACCCCGTGAAGGACTTGGCATAATTATATGTTTGTATGTATTTAAATGGACAATATATTTTTTTTATATACCTACCACTAAGGTGACACACAACCATACGGCCCACCTGATGGTAAGCCGTCACCGTAGTCTATAGCCGCTAGAAATACCAGAGGTATCAGTAACGGATTGCCAACCACGCTGTTGATGAGGACACACTGTGCTAGCAGCATTACTACTAGCCCAGCGTATCCTCGTGTAGCACTGGCAACCTTACTTACCGCAGGAAGACAAATAACATCAAGTAGTGTTATTTCACTGCGATCTTCTGTAAGGTGGAGGTACAGTCCCCAGTCGGGCGTCTCCAATTTAAATGGGAAAACCCACGGGAGATCCCAAATCGCCCTACCTCTCTTCTTTACTCATAGGTATCCAACTAAGTAAACAAAATGATTGAGATGCCGTCGACAGGTACTCGACGTGGGAGCTAATCGGTCTTATGATAAGATTGTTGAAGAGAGCTAATTAATTAGCGTAAAGCCTTATAAATGACGTTCAAGGGGATTTGGAAAAAAAACGTGATTCGATACGTTTGTTTTTACCTTATAAATTAATTTACAAAAAAAAACTGGCGGAATTATGTACTTGTCTTGGGCGGGTGACTAGTATAGTATAAAAAATATACAGGTTTTAAGACTGTTATAGTAAGCTTATATTTACTTAAGCGTGTTTTCAATCTGTCGTCTGCTGTCGTTTGCTAAAGTGATTTTATATCAACTCGATTCCTATTCGTCTAAGCCCCTACGTTAATTATTTGCAGTCTGTAACTACAGCTATTAACGTCTTCCTATGGAAGAAGACTAGAAAAGTAATGGACATACGAGGGAGCCTTACAATAGTCGCATATGATAATGTAACATTTGACATCTGACGGCAAGTCAACCTCTGCTCCCTCTAAAAAATTATGACGCTGTAATTAAGCTCACTATTTATATGCACAGGACATATTATGCTCTTTCTAATTTTAAGAAAACGGAAAAAAGCAAACTGTAGAGCGAAAAATCAAATTCAACGATTTCCTGTTACCCCATAAATTACAGAATAGTGTTACAGAGTTTGTAACACAACCTATGTGCGTAGCGTACCTATATACCTGAGCTCAATACGTCGAAGGCTGCCCGGGGGCCACTATTGAAAATACTCCATCACAGTACCAAAATTCATTATATTATTCTGATATCTACGGTAGCATTCAAGTACTTAAATCTGTTACCGTCGCACATAAAGCTGTGATTTTCAGTGAAGCTCACGTGTTTTGTTTCGAATTTGAATGTGGAATTCTAAAGAAAATCGTAAAGAGAATTCCTTTTTTGAAATATTAATTTTGTAATGGCTGACATTAATAATTCGTTTGTTTTTCAACGCCCCTAATTTTATTTTCGCTTTGGTTCCTCTTACTCAGGTGACAGGCATGACAAGTATTATAAGCACGATAACAGACATAAGGATCTAACATTGATAAAAAAATAAGTAAAACAAGCGAGACGGCTGCGAGCGATCTTGGTACTGTGTGTGGGGCGGTACTATTTGGACAACGCCGTAGCTTCGTACAAGATACTGTTCGATTAGCATTTTGTGTAGGGTAATAATGCCTTAGCTTATGGTCTGCGTCTGGAATACCAGAGGCACAAAATAAATAATGTATGGATAACACTGCTATTTAATATTATAATATTAAATCAGCGTATTTTAACTGAGTCCCGGCAACGCGTGTCGGGGACTGCTGGTGTAAAACTATTTCTATTATAAATACTGTTTATTGAATTTAGCTTGAATAGACACATGAAAATATAAAAATCCACTTATAAGCCTTCTTTATTCGTAACAAAGTTCCTGGCAGTTTATATATGTATTTAAATATTATCCCGAATGTCATTGAAAGCCCTTTCAATGATACCCCATACGTAAATAGATAAAAGACCTCTTTACTAGTTATTTCATAACTTGGTAAACGTTATAAATATATCCATTTTTGTGATTTGAAGAACTTAATGACGAAGAGTAAGACGGGTCTGACTTGCAGACAGATAAATAGATCTATATACTTTCTTTACAATAAGGGTTCCTAGTGTTATTTCGGAAACTTAAATACCTACCTAATTCCAACTTTATTTTCACGGTACCATATTCTATTTTATATAAGTAAATCAACTTTCTTTCAAAAACTCGACAATGCTGGACCAACTTGGTTAATTGTTTTGTTCGCCTGAGTGTTTAGGTAGCAAGAAAATTTGGGAAAATCCCAAAGGACCTACCGAAAAATCGCCAAAAAATTACATTATTGTCAATTTGGCTTATTTGACCTCACTAGGTACGAAGTTCACCGGGCTATCTAGTTCCAAGCATACATATCATCACGCCAAGTCCCTCGGGGGTAGGCAGAGAGGGTAGAGCGCTATTTCACTCTTGACTCACATACCACTTTTACATTCACCTATCTTTTCATGCCGAACTTTTCAAATCGGTTTCGAATAAAAATGCAAGCATATCTTCGTGCATAAAGAAACATGGTGAATGAAATTAGTTATGTCTGCTCTGTGGTATTTCGTACGGTCTGAAAATATTAGTTTGTCTGTGGTATGATTGCAATATGACATCAGGGATGGAGATCAAAGCAGATCGTATTTGCCGCCCGCCTTTGAGTGCACTGTAGTAAAGTAGAGGTGTGTTCCACCAGACGCGATGCAAATATTAGTTTAGTTTATTATTAAAGCACCCTTGGTTGGTAATGTTATGACTCAACTTTCATCCAACTTAAAATCGTACTCTTTCATTTACGTAGGTAATTTGTTGTTTGTGATTCGGCGTGTGTGTGCCCTATTTTGTAGTAATTATTGCATAATGATTCTGGCTGGAATGGAAAACAAAAAAAAAGTTCTGGCTTAGATCAAATAAAAAAGGTTGATGAAACTTTGTGAACCAGGAAGTGACGCTGGTTTTTTAAACATGTAGTGCGTGGGCAAGCCGTAGTTTCGTTGTAGCTGAGTGCGTGTAATTGTGTATATGTACACAGCAAGGCGTAGTTTTGCGTCGTTCGTTGTTCACAAATGTCCAATTTATTACCTTTTTTATTTGATCTGACGATTCTTGGCCTAATTTTGATTATTGACATAGTTAAAAGTAAAAATAAATTTGGATACAAAGGCTTTTTAGCTTATTAGTTTTTATAGCTTGACTTGTATTGTTGCAGTAGGTATTGTTTTGCAAGTAGCACTAAGTTTTCATATCGGCGGTGCACTTCAAATAAAATCACGTTTTGTGATAGATGTGGAAGTGTGTGTGTTCTGATCACCTGATCGATCACTGAGGGAGACAGGGAGTCAGGTAGCAAGGGAGGCCTCCCTTCGTTAATGGGTAGCTGTGTTCAGGACGTTTTAATAAACTTCCAGGCCCTAATGTAATTGTAGCCTAGGGTTAGCTCCGTGGCCCCGGATAATTCGATTGCCGGTAAAAGCTTTTACCAAGGTCTCGTGTACATTGCATTTGTTTTGGTTTATACAAATAAATTAAATAATAATTCGTGTAGATATCAACATAATATTATTACGAGAAGCAAAATTTTGTATTCATTTTTACGAATATTGCACGTGCGGGCAAAGTTTGCTGGGCGGGCTGTCACGTTGCCACCAAAAAATCTTCGGTGGAAAGTGGGTGTTTTAACACCTCTGCTTACCTCTTCGGGAACCCTTGTGAACGGCAGGCGTGAAGATATACTATAAATTATACTATAGTTATAAATGTAATGTGTTTATGTTAGTATACCAAAAGTAAAGCAATCGTGTCTGCGATAGTTGACTGTCCGCGATTTTGATACAAAACCGTCACTAATTACCAACAACGATACCTTTGCGATGTGCAAGTAAATTATATACCCTTGGTGTGCGAGTCCAACACGCTATTGGCAGATGTTTTGCAAATAGGTGCTACGGGCACTGTTGTAGCTGAGAGACGGGTGTTGGAATACATCACGGATCACTTTGCAAGGGACGTGCGAGTGCATACTGCGTGGGCGAGCCAATTAACAGATCCGATGCACCCATATTTACGGCTTAGTGCTGTTGATTGACTAGGGAACCGCATAATTGTTATGACTGCTGAACTGATTAGTGTCTGTGAAGATTGATGTCACATATAGATCAGATTAGATAATACTACGTACAACTTATGGGGAGATTATAATTTTCTTAGCGTTTTTAAGTTCCTATATTATTTTGAGGGCAAATTTCGTTTTTATGGTTCCAAAGTCCCCCCCCCCCAAAGGACCCCCTATTGCTAGCCCTAGTTATCTCTGAAAGTCTATAATTTTCTGCCGATACTGTTGCTCAAAATCACTCAACTAAACCAATTTATATTTACGGGACTAAAAGTATTTTCATTCTTATTTGACTCCGCACATGAGGAGAGGAGCAAGACTCTTTGGTCCCGTCAAATTAGTTTAGTTTAGTGGATATATATTTGTATATGTATAGTATATGTATAAATAACAGAGCCGACATCAGTAACTCAATCTGGCTGAATGACGAAATAAACATATTAACGACAACGTAGCACTGCTACGAATTGCGTAGCACGGGCTACGGCGATCGCTTTCGACTATTTTTGTATGGGAAATTAACAACGGAGCGGCGGCGAAAAGTGGAACCGAAAATTCGTATGAAATTTTGAGTTTGCTTTCGAATACGTAGTCCAGTAGTAGTAGCAAGAACGCTGTCCAGTAGTATAAGCAAGAACGTTGTGTTTTCTAATACTGCTGGACAACTAAACTACTAGGAATAGGAGCAATAATATGCCAGTATATCAATAACACAATTTTTCTCCGAGCGTGCAGCGACCCCGCCGCTGCCGTGGATTTATATCTTAGAGCGATGGACTTTTAACCCTGTATCCTGAGATTCCCCGCCGAAAGCATGTTGAAGAACTTCATGTTCTTCATGATGTAGTGAAAGCGGCCCTTCTTTTTCAACCTCCCCATGTGCTGGAGAGTCTTCAGGAACGGAAGGAACCGGTTCAAGCGTTCCATCTCTACACCCAAGCAGAACAGGAATGATGCCTCTATGTAATCTGGAATCAAAAGTTGTGTCATTTCTAGTATTTTATGTATACTCTTTTTTATACTATTAAAATCAAAATACAAATCAAAAATCATTTATTCAGTTTAGGCCCTAATAAGGCACTTATGCTCTAAATTACTACCGATTCGGAAAAAAAGCCACCTGAGAAGAACCGGCGAGAAACTCGGTGCTCTGTCTTTTTTTTTTCATGTAACAATCATAGGGTGGCAACAAGCACACGGCCCATCTGATGGTAAGGATCACTTGCGCGTTGCCAACCCTAAACAACAACCCTAAAAACAAGTAGCAATAGGTACCTCGATAATTGACGATATTATGATACCTTCTGTTAGCAGTCTTGCTAATATTATAACTTCGAAAGTTTGTGTGTGTGTTTGTACTTCACGCTTCAACGGCTGTATGGATTAGCATGATATTTGCAATGGTGGTAGCTTATAAGCTGGATTAACATATAGGATACTTTTTACATTTACTTTTATTTTGGAAAATTACAAAGACATTGGAATTAAAATTAATTCCACGCGTACGAAGTCGCGGCTACAACTAGACTTCTATAATATAAAAATGAATCGCTGAATGTGTTGCTAAGCGCAAATCTCGAAAGCAGCTGAACCGATTTTGCTACTTGTTTTTTTTATATTCCTTGAAGTACGAGGATGGTTCTAAAGGAGAGAAAAAATTAAAAATTTGCCTGAAAAAGTAATTTTTAACATCAGAATCGACACCATTGTCAGAGGTATAGAAAAAAAGATCAAAAATAAAATCGAACAATTACGCGGGCCAAGCCGCGGGTAGATACTCAACTTACTAGCACTAAGAGCGTGGATCCCCTTGTTTTCCCAGCGTACCTTACACTGAGCTACGTCCATCAAGCAATGGTTCTTGAACATGATGGCGGGATGTCGAACTGGATTGTTCCCCGGACTTCCACACACAGGTGAGTATATATCTGGACATATCTGGAAATTGAAGCGTTGTATTGTACTCAATATTTTTACAACTTAGCATGTGTAAAGAATCTCACAGCGCCATTCAGCCCCAAACTAAGCAAAGCTGGGTCAACGGGAACCAGCAGCTGATATAATACACAAATTATTATTTTTTAAATATATATAATAACCCCAAACACCCAGACGCAAGGCAAACATGTTGGTCACATAAATGTTTGCCCCGGCGGGAATCGAACTCGCGACCCCTAGCGTAGCAGTCAGGTATAACAACCACCAGACCAGCGGTCTCGTCAGAATGCTATAAGGAGGATACGCTGCGCTAGTACTAATGCTGCCAGTACAGTGACTCCTCATGAACAACAGGACTGGCAACTGGTTCGTGATATCCCTGGTATGGTTACGGTGACTGCTTACCATCAGGTGGGCCGTATGCTTGTGTGCCACATTAGTGGTATAAAAAATATATCTTTGTAGTATGCAGAGCTTTAATGGTTTTGTGATCGGCATTCCAATCGATGTTATCGATCACATAATATTAGCTCCCAAAGTTCTCTTTGTTAACAGTGACCCTGACTATTTTTAACGGTGAAAAAAAGTTATGGTCGCCTCAATTTTTTTTTTCAAACTATTAGGATTCTTATTTGCCAACGGGACCTTAAAAATATTATCGTGCTAACATACCTAGCTAAGCTACGCTCACTAGTGGATTAAAATTAAATGAGAAGTACTTTACCATCGGGCACTTATGAAAGCAAGATTGTAGGGTCGGCTCGTGATAATAATCATGGGTTATGTTCTCTGGAATTTCATGCCACGGCTTGAACACTACTGAGGGACCCGCTAACTTGATATGGACCTGCCTTCGAGTGTTCTGAAATTCATTTTCATCTATGCGTTTCAAAGGCAAACCTGTCATATGAGTAGCTGCAAAAAAGTTATCTATAGATTCGTTTACATCATGACCTGGACTCGAAAGGGGACCATCAACTACAATGATAATTTTCGTCGCATTAAATGTTTTATTCCCGATAAAGTTATTTTCTTGTTTGATTCTTATAGGGTTCTGATTGCTTTCGTAGCTATCTGTAGAATTTTCTTTAAGTTCTTTGTTATCTGTAGGGATATTGTCATTCATTGCATTATTTTCCGTACGGTTGTCATCATTTACGTCTGTAGGATAGTCCTTAACTTTGTTGCCTTCAGTAAAATCATCATTAAACTCATTATTTTCAGTAGGACTGATACTCACTTCATTGTTGTCAAGTTTGCCATTAATATGACTATATTCACTAGGGATATCATCCATTAGCTTTGGTTTACTAAGACTATCAGTTACATCATTATTTTTCAAAGAAATTTTATGTGTCAGTTGATATTTTCCTTTGGATTTGTGATTCACTTGATCGTGTTCCATAAGATTGTCATAGGTTCCGTCAGTTTCCTGTTTGTTAAGTGTAGTAATTCCCACTCCGTTACAGATATAATGATCTGTCTCCAAAAACTCGACATTATTCTCGCAGTTAAACCTATCCAGGTGGCATTTATTTATAAACATTCGTATCTTAAAACCGTTACCGTCTTGTTTAATTCCACACACAGTTTTTGTATCTGTTTTGTAATAGCAGATAATTTTCTTGCAAGGATCTTCTGAATTATCTTTAACGACTATTTGAGACTTATTGTTCTTAATTTCGGGTGAAAAAGTTTCGATACAATATTCTAGATTGATTTTTTCATATGCTGTAAAAGATATAATATTTGTTTATATATTTATATTTATTATTTAAAAGTAGCTTCGGTTGCCGAGTAGGGTCAAGACTTGCCAAGTGTAAGTATGAAAAGTGGGTGTTGTAACACTTCTGCCTACTTAGTGGGCCTTGTGGGAAGTCGTGGGAATATATATTTTTTGGCTCCCGTACCTTAAAAGAACACTCTTATAGGATCACTTTGGTGTCCGTTTGTCTGACTGTCTGTCTGTCAAGAATTTTTATCTCAAGAACGCGTGGAGTTAACAAATTTAAATTAATATAAAATACCCGGGTCTATGGTCTCTTTCAGCTGTAAAATACTAAAAAATATTCTCGAATCGCGCTGTTGAGAGTCACCGACGAATCATAACCTCATTTTAAGTTCGCCTACTCTTAAACTTACCTACAAGTGTGTACGGAACCCTCGATGTGAGAGTCCGACTTTCACTTTGGCACTTTTTTTATTACTTTAATTTTATTTAACAAGGCTAACTTACTCATATTATCAGCAACTCTACACCCGTATTTGTGTAGTTCACATTCATTATCAAAAAACCTTAATTTGAAACCTTCACCCTCTTGTCGAATACCACAAACCTTGACCACATCGCCTAGGCAAGCAGTGAGTTGACCACAAAACCCGTTTTTGTTGTGTTCACTGATAGCAACACCTAATATAAGTATTAGCGAAATAAAGCGGGCTCCCATTTAGCTTGAGTTTATCGAGATTATTTTACTGTGAAGCCTAGTGGTTCTTTAGAACATAACAAAGTAATTAATAATTTAATAGTACTGATTTAAATTTTGCGATTACAGATTTTTTATTTTCCTCTAATTCGTTTTTTATAGCCGTATGTACAGTTAGCACTAAGTTCACACTTCTAGTTTGCTTTGAAGTTGTTGTATTACTTTACAGTCAGGGATAAAATAGCGAAGCTGCGATGGTCCAATTAGATACATCTGTATTTACCATAATTTATTATGTTAGATTCAACGGTAAAAAAGCAGAAATCCTCGTGGAGCACTGGCAACCTACTTACCGCAGAAACACAATTTGACTGCGGTTTTCTGTAACGTGGAGGTCGCCACTCGAGCAGCTCCAATTAGAATGGGAAAACCCACAGGAGATCCCAATTCACCTTACCTCTCTTTTTTAAGTTCATGGTGTGATTAATTACTTCATTTAAGCTTAGAAACTCATTGGTATAGGCCGTTAGAACCTGGGCCCATCAGATGACAAGCTGTTGCTTCAATCACGAGGCCACCACGGCTTGTTATACCTTTATTATATTCTATCCTTAATTTAAGACATTACATAAATTTGAACCTGGTCTCCACGACCCGCGTCATGAGAAATATATATATACCGTCTAATAGTGCCATCTGTTGTCAAGGTTCCGAAAATAGTATTAGTTTATCTGATGACCGCGACGCTTTTAAGATACTTTAGTGACATCTAGTGTCAAATAGCAAGACTTCTGTACTATTTCTCTTCTTCTTCTTAACTGGCTAAAATAGTCCTTGAAGAGGATATCAAAGTTTCTAAATTTTTCGTGCTTGTTGCATTAAAATGCCTGGTGTCTTGCATTCTAGTGCGTAGATATTGGAGTTTTTGGATACAATCCACGCCCAGCCCTTTGGTCAGAAGTAACCTATATACCAAAATGTTTTTATAAATTTGTTACACTTTACTGCACATAACGACACTGACATACACACTAAGCATTATGTAATAATTACTATAACACAATTTACGAGACATTGGAAAATATCTTAACCAATCTGTCTAATTCCCGCCAAAAACTTACTACTTAGGCTTACTCCCTCTACGGACACTAACACAGACCTAGGATTTTTTTCGTTGACGCTATGGACCGACATCATCTGTCTGCCTGTCTGCCAACGGTCTGTCTGTCAGCTGTCTACTTGATGTGTTAATGTCATTTAACGTAATGTTTTGTAATAGTTTTTTCTTTTCTTGTTTCATTTAATTTGTGCGTGCGTAGCGGTTGTTTTCTCTTCTCTTGGTCATTTAATTTTAAGTCAACTCTGCCTAGATGTAGTCATTTTTTTGGTGTACGTCGAATTTTTTTAAATAAATTGTGCTATATTTTTCCTAGTTTTAAATTGTAAAAAGATAAAATAAAATCAACAAACATGACCTCTAAAACTGACGTAGTGAAATCAAAAATAATTAGAGTGTATGAATTAGATGATTTTGAGCGACTTTTGAAGGGCATACAGGTAGCAGCTTGCATGATCACCGAGTCCCACCAAGTTGGTATGCACACAAATATTGCAATATCATTCATTTAAAGCGCAGTTTTGCAAGTAGCAACATAGGTTATGACAATTTTTTAAACGCACTACAATACAATTGAAGTAGGTCATCAACTGAACAACATTATATAAAAAATATTTTTTCTTAAACATCTTTTGAATATTAATATTTATATAGTGCTAAATCCAGGATATTTAATAACACAAAACAGGTTATGACCTATGTTGCTACTTGCAAATCTTGATATATGAAAAATAGAGCTCCCCTAATTTTCCTATAATTACCTAATGGTAATTAGAGTGATTTCTCAACACTAATAATTTTTGGAAGGTTAATTTAAAAATATTACCAGTGTAGGGATATATTATGCAATGTGATGTAAAAACCTGTAATAATGAAATTTCATAATGAACATATTAATGAAATGTGTTTGAAACCAAATAAAAATATCGAGGTAACATAAAAAATCTAGTGCAGATTATGCCACAGTGTAATTACTAATTCATGTCTAATAAATAGTACTTTATTACCTTCATGCACTAGTTCACTTAATTATAATACCTACCTATGCCATGTATTTACATATATTTTTATTATATAGGTATAAAAAAGAACATAGTTATTTAATACTTATGCATAACTGTTCAAAGCCACCCAAGAAAGACTCAATAAATTTGGCAAGGCATGTCATCTTTTTCATTTATTACAGCATATTATACCAGACACATTTTAATATTGCATAATTGTGTAATATTAAAATGTGTCTGATTTAGTTTTGACAGCAATTTAAAAATGGAACATAATGGCATGTTGTATATTCTGTAAAAAAACATATTTACCATTTTTATCCTATGTACCTGTATTATTTTATCTACCAGCATGTAAGCTGTATTACATTACTACATTATTATTATTAACATTGTGACTGTGATTGAGAGAAGCAGTACTTCACACCGGGGCAAAGACTGCAACTTTATACGTCACAAGTCTGGCCCCATATGGAGAACTGCTGTCATCTGTGGGTGCGGGCATCTGGATGCCAGCTCAGGCCTTTTGATTAGCTTCAAACTGTTCAAAGGCATGCTATAAGAATTATCAAGGACCCGAACCTCATAACCTCTGAGTCTGAAGAGACAGATTGCCTCACTGTGTGTGTTCTACCCCTTGTACAACGGAAAGTGTTCTGAGGAATTGTTTGATATGAAGCCTACGGCAACATTTTACCACCGCACCCATCGCCATAGGCAGGGAATTCATCTTTCAACAAAAAATATCTTTTAACTCCCCATATTATGACATGCCCTTCTACTCCCACACTCCATTTAATATAGTGTACCATTACAGTATTATGTAATCCTAGGTGTGCATGAGAGTGCCTTGTAAATATTGAACACCTTTTATACATATAATGGTTCCAATTAACTTGTCACAAACTAGCTAAAATTAAAAACAGAATAGCATATAGTGTAGTTATAACTAAAGTTACAAGATTTTACGACAAGTTTAAGTTTAGGAAGTGAACAACAAAATTGGCTTTTCATTATCATTGTAAATTATATTTACATTTTTATCTTACAGTTGATGAAGCTAGTGTCCTCAGACGGCTAACTGCATTGACCCTCAACGGGGCTTCGGATGGCAACTGCTGTTCCTGCTGCGGTGTGGGCCCATTTGAGACACGAGCGCAACAAACTGCTCACTACAAACATCATTGGCATACCCATAACTTGAAAAGAAAGCTTTTTGGCAAACAGTCCCTCACACTTGGACAGTTTAACTCAAGGCAGGGTGAGTAGATATCCGATTGCATGTTTGTACGCTGCATATTTTTTTAGACATCATTAAAAACTGACTTGTCTTAGACAATCTTACCACAATTTGTCACCAATTATTTTAGTTGAAAGAACTGTAATAGGTAAAGTCTGTGATTTATTGTCAATTTCACAGTGAACCATTTAGCGTGTTGCAAATGTGGTATTCGTACACATCGAGTTAAAAATTAAATATAGCAGAAGTGTGATTGAATGACCCATTAGCGTCTGTCTGCTATTTCACAAAACAAACACCACAACATACATATGTATCATCATTGAGGGATTGAAATAGAAGATTACCAAAAGATACTAATTGAGAGAGTAACCCGTGTTAGAATGCATACATAAAAAGGTTTTTAAACCAGTATCTATCACTACAGTAAATGCTTACCATCAGGTGGATGAGTGTTACATAAAGTATTTTACGAAACGTGACAAAACCCTGCAGGTGGAAAGGGACAAATATAGTATAGCTGTGTCCTTGTCTTGTACATTCGTACCGTATATAGCTTTCTCTTTGTGCGCGAGGAGAGCAGAAGATGTTATTGCCTCTATTAGTTACTCCCTTTACGCTCACGGGGTAAGCAGAGAGAATAGAGCACCATTTCACTCCACTTTTCATCAAAAATCTCTTTCCAGATGACAACTCTAGTGTATCAGGCAGTGATTCTGAGGGGGAAGGGGCAAATGGTCCAGCCGCTGACCTGTTTGCCGCCGCTACTCGCCACTGCAAGGCATTTTTCACCAACCAAAAGGGACAAGTGTTCTGCGTTTACAGATGCATATTGCATCATAGGAAGGTCGGTATTAGTTGAACAAACACACATTAGTAGGTTCACAAATGAAATATATAGGTTCGCTGCGGTGACCGCTTACCATTGAGCGGGCCGTACAATTGTATGTCCCTTTTTAAAAATAGTTGTGTATGGTTATAGGAAGAGTTGTCAACGGACGGTGATGGCAGCGCTTGGGTAGAGCGGTGTGAACGTATCTCTTTGCCAGTATTCCAACGCTGGGCCATCCTGATGGTGTCTGGAGGTCACTTTGCTGGCGCAGTGTTCTCTGGCGGAGTGGCCGTGGTCCATAAGACGATGCACTCTTACGTCACGCGCAGAGGTCAAGGTCAGGCGCAAGGGGCGAGGGACCAGCATGGTAACGCGCCTCGCTCTGCCGGCGCCAGCCTTAGGAGGTACAACCAGGCACAGTTTCTAGAGGTAAGTGACTTGATAATATTTTAGAAAACTTTCGAGATCTAAACACGTATTAATGACATGAAAACGGGCTTGGCCGGAGATGCACGATCCTAAATTCCTTCCGATAGATCGCTACTTCTACCCCAGAATTGTTTGTGAAGCCATTGAAATTAAGAAGTACAAAAATATCAATCGGGAGAGTAGTTCTAAGCTTTCTATTTCGGGATCAGTAGGGCTAGCATGAATAATTGCGACAACGTTTTCGTATCGCCTTCGACTATTTTTGTATTGAAAAATGAACAGCGCTAAGGCGGTGAAAAGTGAAACTAAAAATTAGTATGGCAATTTTGACATTTCGCGAGTAACGTTTTCGTTTACGTAGTCGACAATGTTCCTGCTACCGGCACTGGTGTTAAGAAAATGTTCTATTCTATGTGTGAGACTAGTACCTCAAGATTAATTGTTAAGTCACTTCACTCACAGTTATATATTAAGAATTGGGATCTCCCATGGGTTTTCCCATTAAAATTAGAGTCGTCCGGCTGGGGACTGTTCCTCCACCTTACAGCCGACCGCAGTCAAATAACTCTACTTTGATGTAGTGTTGTGTTTCCGCGGTAAGTAAGGTTGCCAGTGATCCACGAGGATACGCTGCCCTAGTAGTAATTCGGCTAGCACAGTGAGTCCTCATCGACAACGTGGTTGGCAACGCGTTAGTGATACCACTGGTATTTTTTTAGCATGTTCAAGACGTAATTTCTGGCTGGGTAGAAGAGTTGAAAGGGTGTGCCCTAGTCCTCTACCGCGCCGTGGGCTCTACCAACCAGGCTGCGTTATTCGGCAAGAATTCCCCTCTCACTAGAGATGATCCCAGAGTGAGAGTGCTTCCCTTCCCTACGAGGAAACCGACTTACAAGGAGGTCAAGAGGGTACACGAGACTGTCGCTAGTGTTGAAGTTTATGGTAGGTTTTCTTGTGCAATGCATTTCTAATCCGATATTATTATGTTGGGTATAGTTTTTTTTGTTTCTTGCCGGATTCTGACGATTTGAAAGTGCTTGCCTGTAAAGTCTAGTGAATAAAGATCTTTTTGAGTTTGAGTTTGAGTTCAGTGGCTATTGAGGAGCTTTAATGTTTACATAAAAGTTAAAAACAAAACGCTCTTAAAACGTATTCATTCTAATTAGGGTACAGTCAGGATACTAAGTCATAGTTATGAAATTATTGTTTTGTCATAGGTCCTTAATATGTGTTCAAATATTTCAAATGATCATCTCTTGAGGTCTATAAAAATTATATTGTAAGAATTCGGTACATTGATAGATACATACATACAGATGAAGCTAATAAATTTAAAAATAAACAGTTGGTTCTCTTTACCACTGCGAAAGATATTGGGCTAGTCGCAATAATCAGTTTTTTTATATACCCACTAAGGTTGCAAAGCAAACAAGCGGGATCAGTATGGAAAACAACAGTTCATATTTGTAATAAGCGATTTTCACACACAGTTCTTATATTACCTTACAGCTGTTCATTTTATGTAACAATTAATATTTTTTACTGCCTTATGTTAAGTATTGTCGTGACATGTTGTAGAGTCAATGGAGCTGTTCCAAAGAGCGCTGATAGCGTCCACAGCCAAGACCGCGACGAAGACAAATTCAGACACGAGTATTGATAAAAATAAAAAGTCCCAAAAAAGTCCAAATAAACCAATCGACAGAGCAAAGTCCAGGTAAATATTACAAGGTTTTATTTAACTTGCAACATTGCAATATTTATTAGTTCAGTAACCTGAGCATGGATTACTTGCGACTGCGTATTCGTATCGCTGTTTTGCATGGGAATATGAAGAGCGCTGCAGCGGTGAAAAGTGGAACTAAAATTCGTATGAACATTTTGAGAGTAACCTTTTCGAATACGTGTAGTCATAAGAAGTTCTGGCTACCGGCACAGGTCAAATCTTGCAAGCTGAATCGGAACGACTTTCACATATCCTATGGAGTTGAATTTTAGCATGTTGGTTCAGTATCAATGACAATACAATTTTATTGTAAGCATGACCTGAATCGACATCCAAGAAGAGCTCCAGATAAAGGAACTCTTCAACTGTCAACAGCACACAGATTTAGTGTACGCGTTTTATTATGATAGCCGGTTTAAGTTTTACGATGACATGGCTGCAGCATTCAGAGTTGGGTCCTGACGAACTCCTCAATGGGTAAGACCACACGCGATTTTTTTTAAAATGGTGTAAAAAAAATTGTTTACGGAATTTTTGAGCAAGAGTAGTTGCTCAAAAAGTCCGTCTTTGTAGCGTACCAGAACGGGGAAAAAATTGATAATCATGCTCGAGGGTAAAAAGTTTTTTTTTATTTATGTCTGTTACCTGGAGCTACATGTATCATATTATTGTTTAGTTGTTCATGACATGAATACATGTCCTTCAGTTACGAACTCATTGGACATTTATTTTCACAAAAGACTGAAATGAAGTTGCCGGTAGGGATGGCCATATAAAAAATAAATCGATATTTTTCGTACCGATAATTTATGTCGTTATTTGTTATCGATACTTTGGATATAGATATTTATCGTATTATATATATTTTATATCGATATTTATTGGATCGAAATTCTTATATCGATAATCGTCGTATTGATTTTTATATCGATATTTGTAGACAGTACCTATCGATAATTATTGTTTTGTTTCTTTTACATTCATCAATCTCTGCATACATGCCCGCCAGTTCCGAGTACTCTTTACCTTTTCCATTATTAACATAAATTAGCGATTAAACTGAATAGGTACTAATGTTTTTTTTTCTTTGTAATCGGCAGAACCAGTGATTCCGACCTGGAAGACAGAAAAACGAAAACAAATAGAATGTACCTAGTTATTATATTATTAGTAAACATTGCTTAGTTATTATGTAGTTAAATAGCTGTGCCTGCGACTTCGTACGCGTGTAACGAATTTTCTTCACAATTTCATAAGTTTTAATTTTAAATGAGCAGAACCCAAAAAAAATTATTCTTCTAAAATGAAAGTAAGAAAGTAGTATTTTGCGGCTTGTGACATCAGCTATATACCAGTAAAAGTCCCATTATATTCGATCCCCCCGTTTCAGAGATTATCCGGTAGTCCGGAACAAATAGACAGACGAGAAATTTGCATTTTTTTGTGATAGGTATCATGTTATCACATGTGTCGTTACTTTCATAAGCCTTTAGTAAACAGCTGTTATTTCGACATTACAAACAGACACTTAAATATAATTTGTTTGTATTATTTGTAAAGATTTACCGCGCTAATTTAAGTTTAGTCTATTTTTTAGACTACTAGCTTTTCCCCTCAACTTCGTCCGCATATATTATATAGCCTATGCTACGTCGTGACTAATACAGCATTCTATTGGTGATATTTGTTTGAATGCCGTCCAGAAATTTTTGAAATCATTCATTACAAACAAAAATACATTGTGTCTTTATAATATTAATAAATAATATATAGTTAATAATTAACTTATTCAACAGAGAGCGACCGCCTAGAGAATTGCCAACTCAAATAATGTCAAGTGAAGACGAAGGCCCGTGCTACATAGACTCGGAAACGCCCGCGGATTGGATCAAAACTCTATCCGAACAGAGCAGCAAGGGAGTCATCACTAATTCCAGGAAAGATCTCCTAAATGACACGTCTATTGCGAGTTCTGAGTGCTCCGAGAGCGAGAGAGAAAACAGACCGGAGAAGAAAGAGACAGCGAAAAAGAAAAAGAAGAAGAAGGGAGAGGAGAGGAAAGTTGATGATAAGGGAGTGAGTAAAGCGGCTTTGAAGATACCGATTAATGTTAAAAAGGTAAAGTTATTGGTAGGCCTTAGATGATTTAAGCACACATAAGTCTTTAAGCAGAAACTAGCTGTTACCCGCGACTTCATCTGCATTTGTTTAAAGACAAAAGATAGCCTATGTCCTTCTCTAGGATATAATCTATCTCCTTCTCAAATTTTATTACGATCCGTTCAGCCGTTTAGTCCTGAAAAGGTAGTAAACAAACAAACAGTTACTTTCGCATTTATAATATTAGTAATGATAAACGAATTCTATTAAATAACTTATTTAAATTTGCGTGCCTGTAAGAGTGTATCTAATCCTATAGTTTTAAGGTCACGATCGCTGTGGCAACACATGTAAGCGGTATATTTAGATTTTGAATGAAAGGACAGAGTGCCTTTGTACAAATAAAAGCAATACAATCGTAATATATATTCTCCTTTGTTCATTATAATAAAATGCACTCACAAAAAACTCCATAATTTCCAAATTGTAAATGATAATAATAGGTCATATTCTACAGCGAAAATATTTTTTTATCTTTTTTTTTATCCCACTATGGTGGCACACAAGCATACGGCCCACCTGATGGTAAGTAGTCACCGTAGTCTATAGCCGCTAGCAATAATAGGGTATCACTAACGGGGTGCCAACCATGTTGTTGATGAGGACTCACTGTGCTAGCAGCCATACTACTAGCCCAGCGTATCCTCGTGGAGCACTGGCAACCTTACTTACCGCAGAAACACAAGTAATAAGCAATTTTAAAGACACGTCTTTGCCTTTTAATAACGTGCTATTAGAAAATCATATGAGCTTTAGAAATATCTCTGTATCGAAATGACAGACACATTTCCCGAACCTTTAATTAATTTTTATTTCAATAGCTCTGGACGGCAATATCGGGCGGAGAATTGAACATACTGGAAACTGTATTCGAATCGTGGGAAGGTGACATTGGGTCCGCTTGCAACACACAAGACCCGGCAGATGGCAATACCGCGCTACACAAGGCTGCTATAGCTGCCAATCCGGATATGGTCACGTGAGTTACATATACCACTAACTGCGTACGGCCCACTTGATGGTAAGCGGTCACCGTAGCCTATAGCTGCTAGCAATACCAGGGGTATCACTAACGTGTTGCCACCACTTTTGATAAGAACACATTTTGCAAGCAGCATTTTTATAAGAGCAACGTATTCTCGTAGAGCACTGGCAACCTTACTTATCGCAGAAACACAATTCTACATAAAAAAATGTTATTTGACTGCGGTCTTCTGTGAAGTGGAGATACAGTCCCCAGCTGGGTGAAACCCATGGGGGATCCCAATTCGGCCTACCTCTCTTTTTAAGCTCATGGTGTGTTTAATCACTGTACTTAAGCTTAGAAAACCTCATTGGTACAGGCCGGGGTTTGAACCTGGGCCCATCAGATGACAGGCTGTTGCTTCAACCACAAGGCCACCACGGGTATATAAGTATTCAATCGGTTCAAATGTTAATGGTGACTCAGTAGCTATATGTGTGTTGCAGGCACATTCTGTCGCTGGGAGGCGATCCGTGCGTGCGCAACCATCGTTTGCAGACGCCCTACGCCGCCGCGCCTCACCAACCCACACGACTCGCCTTCAGACTCTTCCAGGCCTCGCATCCCGACATGTACAACTATGCCAAGGTATTAAATATACACATAATGGTGTCGATTCTGTTGTTCAAAATTACTAAACTTAACTAATATGACAGGTCTAAAAAGTCTTGCTATCCCTTTCTCATGTGCGGGGTTAAATAGAGGATGGCAATATTTTTAACCTGTCAAATTAGTTAAGTTTAGTAATTTTGAACAACAGAATTGGCACCAATACCTATATCCGCGAATTCGTACGTGTGGAATTAAATTTGATTCCAATTTAATTATTTATTTTCCAAAATAAAAGCAGCTGGTACAATGTATCCTAGATGTTAATCCAGCTTATAAGCTACCTCCATTGCAAATTTCATACAAATCCATTCAGCCGTTGAGGCGTGAAGAGGGTACAAACACACACACAAACTATCGCATTTATAATATTAGACAGATATCCATCATTAGCTGTGCCCGCGATTTCATACGCGTAAAATAGGATTTTGTAAAAAAAAAATGGGTTCTATTTTTTTTGTGTGAAATTCGGCAGCTTAATTATTGTTCTAAAATAAAAGTAGCCCAAGTTACTCCTTATTTCAGTGCAATTCCATTTGTAATCCGTCCAACCGCTTAGGGGATTAGCCGAATCAAATAGGCAGAAAGACAGACAAATATTTTTAAAAAGATATCTTGTTTTAGATACCGTATACAAGTTCATTTGAATTAAGTAAAAAGCTGTTATTATGACTTTACAAACAGACACCTGATTTTTTTTTATTTCTATAAATATAGATTTAAATAGGACACTTGTTCGTGAATTTTGTACTAGACACGACGTCCATTTATTATTAGGTCAATGAAAATAACAATAATTATGTCTGTTACTGCAAATATTTTGCCTGATATAAAATTGCTCTTTCATAGTCCCATATCCCCGGGCCGTTGACCCCTGATCAGCTGGAGATGGAGAAAGAGAAGAAAGCTCAACAGAAGCGCGCCAAGCGCCAGAGGGACAGAGAGAAACAACTAGAGAAAACAATGACTAATAAGTTCTTGCTACTTACCGACGACCAGAAGGTGAGTGTAGTGTGTCATAGTAAAAATTGGCCAAGTGCGAGTTAGAATCGAGGGATCCGTACTAAAAACATGACAAACTTAAGTTTGCTGTTCGATACCTTGATACAGCTACTGCACCAACCGCAAATAATAAGTTTGTAATAGTCAATACGCTCTTTATTTATAAAAAAATATAGCAATACACACTATTAGCATTTCAAGCGTTTTAAAACGTCCTCGTGGTTTGTTCTCAGTAGTCCCTTTAGCATTTCATTTAAAGGAACTACTGAGAATTTATGGTCTATCTAGTTCCTTCAAAGTCACTAAAGGAACTACTGAAAAATTGAATCTTTAGTTCCTGCGAAGAAACTAGTAACACTTACAGTCTGGCAAAAGAGAGTAGAAATAATAGGGGCGCCACTGTGCCTTTCGTATTTCACCCCGCTGCCGCTCGTATAGAGCACCAACTGTCTTGATTGGTTTGTTTACAGTACACGTCATAACATGGATTCCATTTTGTGAAGGTTGCCAGTAGCCAAAATGTTGGTCTGTTTCTAGACTTTTGGCGAGCTATATGTATAAATAAACTCCCGTCATTTCTACGTCAAATACTCGTAGAAAGATAGAAAGAAAAATAATGTATTCATAACAACACAAACATATAAGAAGGGAAGTCAAATTTAGAAGATGAACATCCTTATGAAACGGGCTCAACTCAGCATGTGCTGGTTGGCGTGTGACGGACAACTATAGTGCATAAAAACAACTATAATTATAACTTTATTTTGTTACAGGTAAAATCGGAAGAGCAGCGTTGTTTTCTCTGCGGAATGTTCTTACCTAAAAAGCCTTTCGAATATAGTCACTTCCGGTTCTGCTCAGTCCGCTGTCTGCAGAACCATCGCAATATCAGACCACTCCATATGAGCACGTGATGCACAATGAACCTTAGCTGTTTTATATTAAAGCTCAATTTGAAACATCGAAGAGGAATAAAAAAAAATGTTATCGAGTCTGGTACAAAAATCACTAAAAAAGTCACTTATGAATTTAGATGTATTTTATTATAAAAAGCTAATACAAATTTAAGTCGTATCTCAGCGCCGCACAGCATAATTCTGCTTGCAACAAGTTTTTGGTTTTCAAATATATGTTACAGTGAGTGCAGATCGCGCGATTATTTCTTTATTTACATTTTGCTTCGTTTTAGCTGCGGACACTTAGCGCGGACATGAAGTCCAGTGGTTATTAGGTCAGTGATGAAACTAAGAAACTTCACATTTATGTGAGATTTCATAATGGTAATGGTGCCAATTCTGTTGTACAAATCATTAAACTAAACTAATTTGACAGGACTAAAAAGTATTGCCATCCTTATTTAACCCCGCACATGAGAAAGGGATAACAAGTTTTAAGTATTTATAGTCCTGTCAAATTAGATTAGTTTCGTGATTTTGTACAACAGAATCGACACCAATTTTTGCTATAAAATAAAGTGTATTATAATAATGCTTAAAATAGGTATATCCGATTAATTAAAAAAAAATCTAACTATAACGTCCCTTAGATTAAATTCTAGAAGAGTACAAACTACGAATATACGTGTTTATGTAAAGTATTTTAAATTTAGGTGTGCTATAATCAAGATGGATACACAATAATTTGTCCAGGCCTAATCGCTAGTATGGTTATTTTTCCTATTACAGCTCGTAGTAGATAATTGATTCAAAACAGATTAAACTATTTACAAAAAACAGAACTTTCCGTACCTACTTATACTTAGATAATAGATCTGAGCCATACCAGAATCATGTGGTAGCGTGCCAAGAATGCTGGCAGCATTGCCACGCCGGATACAATAATAATGATGCCAATTTTGTTGTTCAAAATTACTAAACTTAACTAATCTGACGACAAAATTATAGAACTAATTTTAGTACAAATATATATCGGCTCGCGTACTTGTTAAGTATTGATGTTATAGCATTGCCTTCCTATATTTAGGATGCAGCTAACTTTACCATAATTTTGTATAGTCATATGATCATGTTTAACAATGTACATTTAAATATTGTTTTCCCCACTAATTACATACATAATGTTGCCAATTCTGTTGTTCAAAATTACTAAACTTAACTTCTTTGACAGGTCTAAAAATATTGCCATCCTTATTTAACCCCGCACGTGAGAAAGGGATGGCAAGACTTTTAGACCTGTCATATTAGTTAAGCATCGACACCAATATTATTATGTTTAAAGAATACTACTTTTATTTACTGACGCGATCTCCCGTCTAGTGGTTGGTATACCTGACTGCTACGCTAGAGGTCGCGGGTTCGATTCCCGCCGGGGCAAACATTTATGTGACAAATATGTTTGCCTTGTGTCTGGGTGTTAGGAATGTAAAATAAGTATGTATTTACAAAAAAAAAGTATATAAGTATTATATCAGCTACTGGTTCCCATAGTACAAGCTTTGCTTAGTTTGGGGCCAGATGGCGTTGAGTGATAATGGCCAAGCATTATATTATATTATATTATATTATATTATATATATATATATATAAATATATATATATATATATATATATATATATATGTATTTACTATTTACTATTTACTACGACAATGTATGTCCTAAAATTATTTATATAATTATTATACCAATTATAAAGCTTTTGTTGTGTGTGTTTGAAAAAAGGGATTTTTCTATCGTCCGTAAATTGGTATAAAATATGAATGTGGCTATTCTTAATAACTAATTAAGGTTGTGCTGGCTCGTATTATATTCTGTGTGTGGAATGTACGCTTCGCATCTCACCAAATTAGTCAAGTTTTTTTGCTATTTTTAAAGAATTTGTAAACTGTGCCGGTAGCAGGAACATTTTTCGACTACGTATTCAAAAACGTAACTTGCGAAATGTCAAAATTGACATACAAATTTTTAGTTCCACTTTTCACCGCCGGAGCACTGTCCATTTTTCAATACAAAAATAGTCGAAGGCGATACGAAAACGTTGTCGCAATTTATTCATGCTCGCGCTACTGAAGTGTTGATAAATAGACTACTATATTGTTAGTTTATTGAATGCGTGTGTAGCCGTGCCCAGTGGCTATGCTGTATTACGTAGCACGAATTACTTGTAACGTTATTAATGGATGGCCCTCAATCCAGCCTTGTCAATTCTTGTATTTTTTTATGGCAACACCGTTGGTCTAGTGGTGAGGAAACGTCACTGCTAGACTAGGTGTCGGGTTCATTTATTTTTATGTGATGGCTGGTATGTAAGAATTTACAAAAAAAAAAGTATTGTATCAGTTGTCTGGAAAAGTATAGTTGAGAAATCCGTTAAATAGGCAACAAATAAAACAAGTCCTGTAAATAATCTATTGCACTGTTACTCGTTTTACAATCCGCTTAATTAATAATACAAAAGACGAATCACATATTAAAATATCGCCATAATGCATCTAGATGACCGCGCCGGTTTTTACCACATGTGTGTATGATACTGGCAGTCTAGAATCGATACACATCAATAGTACAAGCTTTGCCGAGTTTGGGGACCAGATGGCGCTGTGTGATAATGTCTGAATATTTTAAATCTACATTAATTTAATTCTAATATTATAAAGAGGAAAGATTTGTATTTTTGTATGTAACGAATAAACTCAAAAAGTACTGCGCCGATTTTAATAATTCTTATTTCATTAGAAAGCTACATATCATCACTGAGTAACATAGGCTATATATTATACTAGCTGCCCGCCCCGGCTTCGCTCGGGTAGACAAAATATTTGATAAATGTCTAGGCTCCGAAACTACTGAACCGATTTCAAAAAATCTTTCACCGTTAGAAAGCTACACTATCACTGAGTAACATAGGCTAGCTGCCCGCCCCGGCTTTGCACGGGTAGACAAAATATTTTTGATATAATTTGATATAAATGTCTACCCGTGCGCAGTCGGGGCGGGCCGCTAGTATTCAAATATCGCCATAATGCATCTAGATGGCCACGCCGGTTTTTACCACATTGCCCTTCCACGGTTTCCCCCGCTCACATTCGCATTGTATATCCTGTTATATATATTTTGTCAGTTATATATCTTAAACCTATCGGTAACAAGGTGACTTCGCTTCATGAACAAACTAACGACCGCATCCAAACTGTCACTTACTTACTACCATTTCTTTCCATAAAACTATGTCGTGCCATTTTATGCGACTTGAATTGTTACATTCATTTAGCACAGTGACTCATCCATCAACAACGTGGTTAGCAACTCGTTACTGATACCACTGGTATTGCTAGCGGCTATAGGCTACGGTGACTGCTTACCAGCAGGTGGGCCGTATGCTTGTGTGCCACTTAAGTGGTATATAAAATATATATATATATATATTAGGTCCTTACATATGAAATTGGCGTTTTTCGTACTGGCCACTTTAATCACGAATTTCTCCTCTTTGGTAAGGAATTCCAAATTCAAATTTGTACAGCTATAGACTCATGTATTTGTGCTTCGATGATCGTCATTCATTTGTTTTTTTTCTTCTGTTTTTTTCTGTTTGCGTCACTCATTTTACAAAATGGAAAACCTTAAATATCGCATTATTTACGAGTACGAGTTCCGCCGTGGCACTAGTGCTGCGGAAACAACTCGAAGGGTGAATGATGTGTATGGCGGTCGTGTTGCAAAAGAAAACACAGTTCGTTTTTGGTTCCAACGTTTTCGTTCTGGAAATTTCGACCTGCAGAACAAGCCCCGTGGACGGCCTGAGACTCAAGTTGATAATGAAGAGTTGAAGGCTATTGTGGAAGCGGATCCATCGCAAACCACGTCCGAGTTAGCTGCAGGCTGCAATGTTAGTGATAAAACTGTTTTAATTCACTTGAAGCAAATTGGGAAGATTAAAAAGCTTGAAAGGTGGGTACCTCACGAATTGACTGAAACAAACCGGCAAACGCGCGTCGACTGCTGCGTTACATTACTAAACCGGCACAATAATGAAGGTATTTTAAACCGAATCATTACCTGTGATGAAAAATGGGTTCTTTACGATAATCGGAAGCGCTCAGCGCAATGGTTAGATCCTGGCCAGCCAGCCAAATCCTGCCCCAAGCGAAAATTAACCCCAAAAAAGTTACTTGTAAGCGTTTGGTGGACTAGTGCCGGTATTGTTCATTACAGTTTTTTCAAATCTGGCCAGACTATTACGGCTGATGTCTATTGTCAGGAATTGCAAACCATGATGGAAAAGCTAGCGGCTAAACAACCTAGGCTGGTCAATCGCTCCACGCCACTGCTGCTTCACGACAACGCTAGACCACACACTGCGCTACAGACGGCTACTAAATTAGAAGAGCTTCAATTGGAAAGTCTAAGACATCCTCCGTACTCCCCGGACCTTGCTCCAACAGATTACCATTTTTTTCGAAATTTGGATAACTTCTTGCAAGGGAAAAAATTCAACTCCGATGGGGCAGTCCAAATCGCCTTCAAAGATTTTATTGATTCCCGTCCGACTGGTTTTTTTAGTAAAGGGATCAATGAACTACCTATGAGATGGCAAAAGTGCATAGAAAATAATGGTTCATACTTTGATTAATTAAATATATTATATTAAAAAATATTCGACTTTTTGTTCCTCCCATACAAAACGCCAATTTCATATGTAAGGACCTAATATATATATTGCGTTATTAGCGTTCCGCCCGCATCTACCACCTACAATTTATTCGAAATTTCGTCGTATACTTCTCCTTTATACAAACCATGTCATTACAATTACGAACACAATAAAACTAATTTTATAATAGTTATTGTGATCTTTCATATATGCTGCAGTGATTTTTATGTATATTGATTCGCTTCCGACATTTCTTAGTGGTACATCCTAAATCCCTTCTTCAAATTATTAATAACGGCTTACCTTCCGGGGCTTATATCAAACTAGCTACAACCTGCTAAGGCTGTGGTTTAATCTGATATGAATTATTAGAGATGTAACTACAAGCATATTTCCCGTTTCCATCGGAACTTCTTAATTAAACGTTTATTTATTTAAAAAACAATCTTCTAATAAAATGTTACATTGTGTAAAAAACAATATTCTCCATCAAATTCCTATTCAAACAATTTACAGTTTCGTACAATAAAAAAAAATCGGTCCCACAGATTCTCTTCTCGTGATGTGCTCACCGAACCGCATTTATGAATTTATTTAAAAACCTTATGTACATATGGATTAGTTAAAAGAAACCCTTATTTATTTGTGACATTAAACATAATGTTAATCTCTTTTTATTCACAAGATATCACATAGGTCCTTAGTGGGTCCTCAACAAGAACAGGGTATGCAACGCGATAGTGATATCTTGGTATTGCTAGCGGCTATAGACTACGGTAACTGCTTACCATCAAATGGGCCGTTACATTAGTGGTACAAAAAATATTCGACCCAAACCAGAGTTACGCGGGAGTGTGGCAAGAATACTGGTAGCATTACCACGCTAAATGGCAATGCTGATTCTGTTGACGGTTGGTTGGATATTTATCATAATCCTTATTCGTGTGACGTAACACAATAGTACTGTTTTTATTATCAAGTTTTATTGTCTATGTGTGAACGTCTCAAATTCCAGAGTCCTGCGTAATGACTTTATCTATATTACGTTCTACAAACTTTTTGCTTGGACTATTGTTTTTCCAATCAGCTACCGTAACAATGGCTTTAATAGGGGACATTTCTATGCGCGTACGCTCTACAAAACTCAGCATTATCATTAACATGAGCCTCTATTATAATTACTATTGAAACTTAAGCTTTAAGTAAAACAGTTCAGGGTTCATAATAGTGTTAGCGGGTTCTAAGGTGCGTTTCGGTGCGGTGCACACGGAGTCGTCAGTCGCGCGTCCACCGACTGTGGTTCCGGTAGGGTCGATCACAGTGTGTGCATGCCTTTACGTACAGCATTCCGAACTTTACTCGCGTGAGCTCCGAACGCGCCAGGATTCGCGCCAAATTGTGTTCGATATTTAAAAATTAAATTACTCTTTTTTAGTTTCAATTATAAAAGTGGAGTGTATCAAAATAATGGAAGATAATAGTTTTTTTAATATTTTTCCGGTGATTAAAAATATTGTTCAAGAAAAGTGTTAGCTTATTTTTGTTTGTGCTATGGTTTGTGGATTTTAATCTTTATAAACAATGAAGAACATGCAGTGGTATCATTTATTAAAGCTGTTTATTTTGTTCGTGTCAATTATTAAGATCGGTGAGTACCCATAAATTAACAACAAATTTTAATTATAGGCAAAGAGTGCTGTACCAGTTTTTTTGTTATTAAGCAGATTATTGTACTGTTTTAAAAATTGATATTATTTGTATATTTAAATATCGAATTTCCAGTGTTTCGCAGTAGGTATTTTATAACCCTACTTTTTTCAATTTATAGGGCTTATTGTATGTAAGCTATATGCTTTATATGTTTTAATTCAGATAAAATTTCACTTGCAAGTTACGTAAATTAGGCTTCCTTGGGTTCTATAATATCTCATACTATTCCTGTAATAATGTTTCACAACATCTGACGCATTATTAGACTCAGTTTAATATTTTAATTGTAAATCTACATTATTTATATCGCATCCAGATTATGAAATAAATTCCAACGAAAAAAAAAAAAAACCCTAAAATTCCTTGCCTCATAATCATGAGAAAGATTTAGTTTTCTGTGTGTACGACGTGATTTCGTTGTTCTTTTAAACGAAGATTATAATTAATGTTAGCTCCCTAAGAATACTAAACACTTTGTAACTACAAAAAGGCAAATTTTAGGTGGCTTTACAACCGCTGTTTAATTATGGACGTCGAATTTTCTTGCGTCAATTAGCATACAAACTATAGTAGGGCCAAGATAAAACGTGACTATTGACTAGGTAATACCTACGTTAAATATAAATCGATAGATGAGCAGTCCTGAGGTTTTCCCAAAGTAGCATGGAGTTCTTCAAGAAGGGCGTGAAGAGATTTTTGATGGGTCGGCAACGCGCGATTCCGCTGGTGTTGCACGTGCCCATAGGCTACGGTGACCACTTGCCATCAGGTGGGCCGTACGCTAGTTTGCCACATTAGTGGTATACAAAAAAATTTGTATGAGGAGTCTAAGCAAGTAAGCAACCCGCCTTACCTGACCTTTATTAAACACCAAGCCGCTCTATTTAATAAGTCTTGAATAGATATTCAGGATTACCACCAGACAATATATCCTCTTCGTCCCGTCATTAAAAACCTGTTAGGTAAACATATACGGCTACCTACTACTATTATAAATACCTACTTTAAAAACGATCAGTCAATAATACTCGGTGGCAAAACCACACAAGACGGTAAAAAAGTAAACGATGAGATAAATATAAAAAAACATTTGTTCGATTAAAAATTTAAATTTTTAAGGAACCCGAGAAACCTTTCTTTCTCTCTGTCTATCTCTGTGCTTAGGGTTGAAGAAGAAACGTAAGTAATTATTAATAAGAATTATAGAAGCTTTCCCCGTACAATGCCCTCATTAGAGAAAAGAGGCATATCATTGACACACGGTCGGATACTTTCCATAATCAGCCGAACGTGACCAAACCGTAACATCTTGCTTACCCTGCGTGCTATTTATAATATAGGTAGATAAGTAACAACCCATAGTTAAAAAAAGCTGCCTTGCTTTAATGCCGGTTCTATTCAGAAGGATATTTTCCCAGACGGGATTGAATCCACCATTAGCACCACCGTAAAGACACCATTGCATGTGCCTATGTGGAAGAGCCTAAAGTTTCTAACGCATTTTATATTTGTTTCTTCTCAAGTATTTTTTTAATTTTTTTGTACAAATTTTTAGTTCCTCTTTTCATCGGCGCAGCGCTGTTAATTTTCCCATAAAAATAGTCGAAAGTATTCTTGCTAGGGCTACCGAACATGGTACGTGACTAAGCAGGTCGCATGCAGTACTGCACCTGTATAATAATGTGGGGAATATTATCTGCTCATTGTTTGGCCGTCCATGGAGATACCATCTTTAATGCACGCGCCGCAATGAAAGGGAAACTTGTAATGATAAAATAATGTGTTGTATTTACGTTACCTGTAATTTTGTCTATTGCAACACAGTTTGGGAGTAATATTTTTTGCAACATTACTCATATCTGGGGATATTATCTGAAGGCTCGTGCTGATGGATCTATGTTCGTGTCTACGAAGAAATTTAACGTTTCGAAACAAAACAGATGTTAATATTTTTATAATTGTTAGATTTTAGCGTTATTATTTTTAAGTTTTTTCCCGCGACTTTGCCCGCGTATCAACAATATATAACCTATGTTACTCAGCAATAATATAGCATTCTGCTGGTGAAAGAATTTTTTTAAAATCGGTCCAGTAGTTTTAAGTTTATTAGTTACGTACAATAATACAAATCTTTCCTCTTTATAATACTAGTGATAGATTATATGAATAAAGTCCAAACCAAAGCTCGGTAATTACAAATTTAACAGGAAACCACTATGGTTTTCTTATTCATCGTTTAAATCATTTTAGAGTAAGTACGCCAGTGGTAAACACACATATTTTTATATTTTGAACTTCGACATTTTATTGCAGGGAGAGAAAAAACAAAAGACAAACGTCATTATTCGAAATAATATGTATTTGAAATAATGTTAGTGGCCAGATATAAAGAGGTCTAACGAAAGAGGCGAATATATTTTGTGTAGCGCCTTTTAATTAATTATACATTGAATAGGCTGTACCTTACCATTTAGTTTACGTTCTATCTCCGCTCATATGCCACAAGAGTTATTAAAATTGACAGATTGACGGAAACAAATCTGTATTTATGACTCCCGTATTCATACTTTCTCATCTCCTAAGTCCTATCCTATCCTATTCAAGGCCCGTTTGTCCTATCGCCAGATTGAGATCGACATGACCTCTCAGTAATTTGGTCACGTTTCGAGTCTTTTAGATTTTGTATCTTCATCGCGGGTCCGATTCTTTTCACGAGAAAGTTTCGCCTCATTGAGATGCACTAGGAATACGCGAGGTTAATAATGAGCTCGTATTCTACGAAGTTAGACCAGTAAAAGTTCCGTAGGGTGAAATGAAAAGGATTGGCCTTGTTTTGTATTTCTATTGTTTATCTATAAATACGAAAAGTATATTGGAATGCGTCTCTGTGATTTCAAAATAAAGTATGATTTCGGTATTCGAAACATCAGTCAATTCAAAATTTTGAAATCAAATACAACTAAGGATTATGGTCCTACAGCGTTGGTGCCGTAGTAATAAATGCACAAATGGACAAACTCGAACGGAATATATCGATTTTTTTCGTTAGCCGGCACTTTCAGGTTTGGCTCAAAATGGATGATTTCCTTTGTCAGTCAGTTCGACTTCACCACCACGGTTACCTGACATCGCGGTGGTGGCATGACACCTACCTAGCTGGACTATTAGCTCTTACACCAGGCTAGAAAGATAATTAAAAACGGATTGTAGATATTTTCACAAGCCTAACAAACGTACAGCTAAAGAAATTTCCAGTGAATACCTTAATGATTACACAAAAAGAAATGTTACGCTTTATTGCTCAAAGTAAAGGGTCTTATAATTTATTCACTGAAATAGATATTTCTTTATAGAACGGTATCATCTTTTTGACTGCCAATTGAGAAGAGAAAGTAACGAATGCCTCTTTTAAAGTAATTACTTGATTCATCATAATTAATACCGACTTGTAACAGTTGTAACTTGCATTGAAGTATATTAATCTATGTTTTGACGTTGATATTTTGTCCTTCACAAGGTTAGATGATCTTCCATGCAAAATACAAGTATCAATCACATGGAACTAATAATAATTGTGTCGTCTGCTTGATATTGATAACTTTTTTTAACTAAATGTCAATCTTGAAGAAATTTTAATAGTAATAAATACTTTTTTCGAGATCTGCAATGTATGGATTCGCGAGCAAATATATATAGAGAGATATATAATCATTCGAAGTCCAAAAATAACTGCCTGCCGGGTTAGTTCATGTCCTTAAACAGCTATGGAATCATCTAACGTATCTTGATTGGCTGAATCTATAGCGGACATTTGTGATGTGATGCAGTGAGTAAATTTCATTCGTACGTAAATCTATTGTAACGAGAGAATGTAATCTTCATAACACGGTCTTAAGTAAATCTTTATTGATTGTTCGGTCCTTCGAGCCGTAAGAAACATAAATAGGTTTGTTTACAAACACGTAGCGATGAATTGATCCAAATAAAAGCAAACGAAGTCAGCGAAGTGGGTTGTTACATCAATACTTAGCGCACAACGCTGTGGTTTCCGCTTTCCTACGTTTTCTTTGTTGTCGTTCAGATGGAAATATTCATAAGCAGTAATAATAACTTCTTGCGCCAGAAAACTTCTCTCTTACACTTCTCAATATTGCTGTGCCCTAACTGGGGTTGTTTGTTGCAATTTAAATAGTTATAAGTGCCTTGTAACTAACTGTAACACATGTGCAATAATTTAATAAATAAACGTGTCAAGCATCATACGAATCACTTTAATAGACCGAGGTTGATACATGAGCCACGCAAAGGAGAAGGTCCCTGTCACTCCATACATGAGGAGGTCAGTCAGATTGAGCTGGGAAGAGCGAGATGGAAAAAGCTACTTCAGTAACAGTGACAAGTGCTAAGCTCTTAAATGCTTTGTTACCACTAAAGTGACAAAGCATACGGCCCGCAGCGACGGCACTAGGGTAGAGCGAGAGAAGCGTCCGCTCTAGGCGTTAGGTGATAAGGGACGCTAAAATTACAATTTAATTTATCTTATTAAGAAAACAGACTTTTAATAGTTACAAGATCATCGACTAAAGGATGCCGTAAGACTAGCCTGATCATGGACTAGGGCGGCGCTGACGGCAAGCTTGATAACATTTGAGATACTTGCAATACTGTAGCATACAATCTTTCACCAACTGAATTCTATATGAACACTGAGTAAAATATACTATATTCCTATTATATTTCTAAGTGGGCAAAGTCCCGGGGAAAAAACTGTGCAATATTACCTATAGGATAGATGGTGAGTTAGGCAGAGCATGAGCTTTTAATTCACGAGACGTGAGTGCACCGCCAATTACTAAATCATTAAATTGAAATTTGATAGTACAATATTATATAAGCAATGCAATACCGTATACATGTACGCGTATGTTTATGTGTAACTAGCTTCTGTCCGCGACTACGTCCGTGTTGAGCTTATAATCTCAGAGGAACCTACAATTTTTGATAAAAAGTATCCTATGTGTTAATCAAGGTTATAAATTATCTGTGTTCCAAATTTCATCCAAATCCGTTGAGTAGTTTTTGCGTGAAAGAGTAACAAACATCCATCCATCCATCCATAGTAGGACAAAGCATAAGTGCGTTATATCTTTAGATATGTATGTGAAAACTTCTGTAAAGCCCGGGAGCTATATAGACCAACTCTTTTAATAGCGAAGCCCGCAGACCCTTTCTGGTCGGCCTGCTTTTCAAATTAAGGCTTTTGGTGTGGTATATGCAGGACGGTGACTATATTTTTTTTTATAAAGCGACTTTTTGTTTACTGATATCAATAGTTGATACATCTATAATATAAAAATGAATCGCAAAATGTGTTGCTAAGCGCAAATCTCGAGAGCAGCTGAACAAATTTCGCTAATTCTTTTTTGAGAATATTCCTTGAACTACGCGGATGGTACTTAGAGAGAAAAATTAAAAAATTGCCTGAAATAGTCTACCCGTGCGAAGCCGGGGCGGGCCGCTAGTTATACATATAGTTATACATGTACACACGCTGAAAATATGTTTTCCAAGTTTTTTATTTAGTTTCACCTGTCCGGTGTGTGTGGTTCCTGTGTCAATGAGATATCTAAATATCGCCATTTTTTTATCCAATATAGTGGCCTCCGCAAGATAGCTATTTATAATCCTCTATATATATGGGCATCAAATGAAAGGGCAACTTATAAATGCTTGTTTTTTTTAATATCTGCGTTGGCTGAGTTCCTACCCTTTTGTGAAGAAATTATTTTTATACCACAAAGGTGGTAAGCTAACAGGGCTTGATGGTAAGCGATTACCATTGCTTTTAGAGGCTATCAATACCAACGTACTTTACACTAATACTTCTCACTACCAATTCCATAGACAGCCTAATGGAAAACTGTTGTTGAAGAAATCTCATCAAGAATTTCCATTTAGTGATCGTCCCAAACCAATTAAAATTTTCATCTCTGACCACCAGTATGCTAAGTTTAATAGGGAACAAAGTTTTCATTAGAATTTTTATGCATGCTTTTCTAGCCCAGAATACAAATTTAAAAAAATAAAGTTCGTTTGAAGATGCCGCCCTGGGAGAAAATCATGCTCAGAATATTTTTATTTTTAGGGGTCTCCGAAATAATTTTCACTTGTACTTTTTTATATATCAGTTATTGCTGTGTTATCTTTGTATTAGAATACAACAATAATACTTAAATATTATAAAAAACGATGAGCCATTTTTTTTTTAAACATGGCGAGCGCCTCTACTGCTAATATTTCCGGGTTAAAACTGATTTGTTAAATAGTTTTTATGTTATTTTAAATTAAAAAGATATTTAATGTAAAAGAATTCAATATTATCATAGGAATACGACGAGACCGCTGGTCTAGTGGTTAGTACACCTGACTGCCACGCTAGAGGTCGCGGGTTCGATTCCCGCCGGGGCAAACATTTATGTGACAAATATGTTTGTCTTGCGTCTGGGCGTTTAGTATGTATTATAAATATGTATTTACGAAAAAAAAGTATATAAGTATTATATCGGCTACTGGTTCCCATAGTACAAGCTTTGCTTAGTTTGGGGCCAGTTGGCGCTGTGTGATAATGTCCAAGCAATTATTATTATTATAAAAAAAAAAAAAATTGCTTTCCAAAAACTATCAAATTGCTTTCCAAAAAAAATTACAAAATTAGTCACAGTATTTTGGGTGCCTTTTCTACCATAACAAACCTTGATGTAACCGTAAAATATTAAGTAACAAACCAACATAATTTTATCGTATAATCTCGTATCCTACATACATTTAGTGTATAAATAAAAGCGAGATAAAAGGTAAGACATGAGCGAGACGGTGCTACGAAGTCCTTAAACTGACGTAGATTTAGGATGCCATTATTCAGGCACTTGTAGGTACCCCTATCTGCCCCTTACATACCAAAACATGACAGGAAACCTTTATGTTTTATTGGATCACTTTGTGTATACTTTCAATTTTGTGTTGATATGTCACGTAAAATTTAAAAGGCGTAATCTATTTACGCTGGCAAGGGTCTAGCGAAAATTGGAAATTTTTCAGTACACCAAACCTTGCTAGTAAAATATTTGCTGTATTTTTAAGGCACTATAAGATCGCATTTGTACCACCTAACGCGTTATATGATTGAGTACTGTACACAAATTAAGGTTTTCATAGAATTATTAGTTATTGAGATAAACCAGTCTCTCTACATGTAGTAGATTTTTAAACGACTACGGCGAAGTAGGGTTATGTTTTTTTTCCCGAAACGGTGTTAATTTCAACTTCATAAGTGCTTCATTAGAGCCTCAACTGAATAACTAAATTATTTTTTGATTTTGACCAAAGTGAATAGATCACTTCACAGAAAGTTTTTTTAAGGCATTATTTCCAATGATCCTATAAGTCAGTCAGAAAATGAAACTTTAAGGCACATAATTATACCAAAAAAAACTAAAGATTTTAGAAAGGCTTGTGCTCAAACGCATTGCAGTGAGTGTAATGTTTCTTTGACGAAAATAAAAAAAGAACTACTAATAATAATATAAAGAGGAAAGATTTGTATGTTTGTGTGTGTGAATGTTTGTATTGAACAGGCTCCGAAACTACTGGACCGATATTAAAAATTCTTTCACAGTTAGAAAGCTACATTATCACTGAGTAACATAGGCTATATATTATATTGATACGCGGGTGGGGAAACAGCTAGTGTTATATATACAAATTAGGTTTCTGCACTCCTTCTTCATGTAAAATTTATAAATGGGGTACAAAGTTCTTGCTTCGTACCTATTAATATTATTATAATTAACATCATACAATTTGATTATAAACAAACAGACAGTCGTACAATAACAGCATACCTTACCGGTGTGTATGTCTTCAAATATCCAGTGCAATACAATGCTATAGCAGTTGCTATTGTCATCCGATATCTATGATGATGATACGATGATTTGGTGGAGTAAACATTTAGTGCATGTGCCATTACGATCAACAAAAATGAAAACAAAACTGTCTTCAAATACTAGAGAGTTGTGGGTTTACTACTAACAGTTTTAGGATTTAATTGCATATTTGTAGCTAAAAAATATTTGTTTTGGAATGTACAAGGAACTTCAAAATATAAAAAAAAAAAAAAAATAGGCAAAGATAAAATAGGTTTTTTCTAGAAGATAATATACAAAAGATTAAAAGTCAAATTTACAAAAGTAATAATAATAAAAGAAGATTAATACATAAAAACTATGAACTATAAATGTACAAAAAAAGTCAAGCAAAAAGGTAACTTCTGTTTGTAAATCGATTTTTTTATAGTTTTTTCTTTTTATGATTTGTTTGCTACTCCACATTCTTAGCTTGGTCGGGTAATCTATATTGTTCAAGCAAAATAGAGCAGACTCAGCAGTCGAAGTTTGTCACAGAAATTAAAAAAACCGCGGATGAAAATACTGGATTTAGGTAGTGTTGTTTTATATATCCTTCGTATTTACTATTTAGCATAGATATTATAGTAAAGACCCAATTTAAAAAAAAACATACACCTAATTAAAAAACATACCGACAACTTGAATCAGGCATCGGTACCGACGACGTGTGCGGTGACCGGGCAATGGCAAGCATTATCTATAAAAATAAACAATCAATTCGTTATCGATACGTACGTCCGTCAGGAAATGCATTATAGCTAGGTAAATACGAATGTTTGAGATTATTTATCTATTATGTGTGAGGTGATAAAGACGGAATACGTAATGTAAAATAACTACCTTTGCTTTGATCCATTAATTTCTTGGAAAATAGGGCACGGATCGACACATGGTTTAAGTAGTCTAGTCTAGTAGTTTGAACAGAAAAAAGTGAGCCCAAATAATAATCATTTTTATTTTATTTTATGATAAAAGCAACATTTTTTAGGAATAACTAAATGAAAGTTTAATTTACATTCTCGACAATTCCATGCTTGATAAATTTACGAAACCTCTGACGGTAGATACACACAGTCTACGAAAAAACTTTAAAAATGTGACTTGAAATCTTTATATAATCCGTGATTTCTACGATATAAGCAAAGCATAAAATGTCATATTTTAAATGACGTTACTGGAACTTACATTAGGGAGACACGCAAGCTTGAACGTTTTTCGTTGTTAAACGATAAAAAGTTGTTTATTATTGAACATTTTCTACACGATAAGCAAAAACTCCTATCTGTAGGCAGATAAAGAAAACGCATCGCTTTGATATCCGAACCAAACATTTGTTCAAGATTATTTCGAACTTGCTCTCAGGCTGCGCCCTTCGCTCACACATAGGCCTAGGCGCCTACTAATACAATAATGCTTATAGAGTCCTACCTATATAATAATCGTACGTAGTATATTATCTACTCTGAGATAATAATAATAATGCTCGGACATTATCACACAGCGCCATCCAGCCCGAAACTAAGCAAAGCTCTTACTTTGGGAACCAGTAGCTAATAGTACGTAGCCTTCAGGTGTACTAACCACTAGACCAGCGGTCTCGTCAAATCTCGTATGTAGTCCAAACATTATTATTATTATAATAACATACGTCCTTGAATTTCTTTTCAGACGTATGGAGGTTTCCTCACGATCTTGTCCTTCACCACAAAACTCTTAGAATGACTAAGCATTGCACTTTAATTAGAAAATCTCATTAGTACAGCAGTAGTTAGCAACAGCTTTCGACTATATATTTGTAAGGCTTTCGACTATATTTGTATGGGAAAATAAATAGCACGGCGCCGGCAACAAGTGAAACCAGAATTCGTTTGAAAATTTTGTCATTTTAAGAGTTACGTGTTCGAATACGTAAGATAACGATGTTTTTGCTATCAGTACTGATCTAAAGGACCTAATCTTTAAATTTACGGATTATTAAAAGATATCCTTCCTCAACTAACGTACCCGGTATATTTTGATGGATTGGATGGCAAATAAGCTTTATACGAAACAAGAAATGGATTTGATAAGGAGTGGGGTCCTATTCACAAGTCTAAAGTAGACCCTCTATGAATGGGGGTCGTGTGATCCCTTCCGCTGGTGAATGCAAACGTATTTGGGATAATATTGCTGTATTTGTATGTTGTTTGTATTGAAAAAGTTACCTACAAATGTTACTTACAAGAATTTGAATCATATGGAACGTATGGATTTTACAGTGTGTTAAATTTATATATCGATATTTTTTAATTATTTTATTTTAATCATATTTAGCCGACTTAAAAAAGTGATTTCAAAAGTTACACTTGGACATTTGGTTCGTTTTTGCCTTGTCTTTTTTCATTTTGAACTATAGCCGCCTTACTCTACAAAAATATGTATAGGTAGGCAACAGTGCATAATGATAAAAAAAGTCGTATCATTATTTTCATAAAAAAACACCTTGATATTTTTCATTTGCTCTTTAGTCGCTATCTGGGTGAATTATGTATAAGCCATGAATTTAAAAATGTTTAATATACATTTTAAATAGGTATAATAGGGTACTATTTATTCTATTATTTTATGTAAATATGTTTAAAAAATATATTTGAAGATTCGCTTAAATAAAAAGGCCTTTTACCATCGCCTTTTTTTATGATTTATATGACTGGAACCGGCCCCTCTTATATCGGTAGTTTTGTTTTTATTCAACAATAGCGTTGGTTCACCTTCAACCTGAACAAACAATGATTCCTACAGTTCATGTCCAATGACCTATCCGTTACGTTACGTGCCAAATCCGCATAGCGATCCATTTGTGTGACTAAAACAGTCACTATATATGATACACATAAAAGGCCGATCACACTCAGCTAGGCTCAGCTAAATCGAAAAGCTGAATTCATATTTCTTAGTTGAAAAAGCCGGCCGCATACAACCGGGTTTTAGGGTCGGCAACGCGCGACTGATACCCCTCGTGTTGCTAGCGTCCATAGACTACGATAACCGCTTACCATCAGGCGGGCCGTATGCTTGTTTGCCACCTTAGTGGTATAAAAAACACTAGTAGTATTATTTCGTCAGATCAATATAGAGAAACCTATGAAATACCGGGCATTTTAAATTAAAAATATGACTGGATTCTGGATTCAGAAAGCGATTCAGGCCTTGGAAAGGTTTTAGATTCCTAAATAGATTTTATTTTATTTTAATATCTCTGTTGATGTAATGAACACGTAAACCTTAGTGTAAACATAATTATATTGGCGAGTGTGGGAAACGCATATTTTTTTGACATTTACATTTTGTTTCTTCCATATTTTATGGATTAATTCACTTTCTAAACATTTCACGATCACGAGACCGAGCCTCTTGTCAAACAAACAAAATTTTTGGTCTTAAAATAGTCCGCAGGTACCTTCCCGTGCCAGCTACAGGATAATAAAAAACACAGTCGTCACTAAAAAAGGGCATTAAGCTATTAAAATGTGAGCAAGCGAGTCATCCCGTCTTATAAGACAAATATTTGCTTACGAGATTGAGCCTACGTGCTTCGGACACGCTCTACTACGCTGCCACGGGAAGCAAAATCAATTTTATATTGGCTAAGAGCTTCTCAATTTTATTGGGTTCCGGGTCGCCATCTTGCGTATCTATACAAATAAATAAAATTGAAATGTCAGTTTGTAATGCTTTTTTACTAAATATTTATGAAATTAGATATAGCACTTATAACAAAAAAAAAATGGCTGTTCCGGCAAATCTCCTTAACAGGTAGACCGATTTTGACTTTCACAGACAGATAGCTGGCGATGTTTTTTTTTTTAAAAAAACCGCTCTAAAGTAACACATGAAAATGTTAACAAAATTAACTCCACGTATATTCGCGGGCACTGCTAGTCCTACACCATAATGCATATCGCGGTGTCCTATAAGGCTTGATAATTGAAAATCTTCTGGCGAATCGCTATTTATTATTTCCGCGGATAATATTGAAAAACCTAACTATTTATTTACTCAAGGCTGTATCAATGTGGAGTTTTTCCAGCATTTCTGACAAACACCTTATCTAAAATTAGTCTCGCACTGTTAATTCCGAATCAAAAAGTAAATTTGAAAACTGGTTCATTTGTTTTATCAATTTCTAAAGTCTCGTAGTTGGTTGTGTATTACGTTTTACGCTCGTATTACGTATACAGCACTCTGTGCATTTGTATCCAAATGTGTCCAAGCTGAAGAGCAATTTAATTTGACAGTTCTTCTGCCGAACTATGGCAGTCAATCCTCTGCAAGGACAATTTATCCAACCATGATGTTGCGAGTTAAAAAAAATGTGTCACTTAATTATTTCTTTTTTATAAATTTTTAAATACCAATAGCATGTTCTTGGTTTAAAAAAAAATTAAACAATGTAAGTACAGTAAATAATTGACATAATATTATGAGGAATGTACCTCTTGTAATACACAGACAAGGAAGATCTACCTTTTACCTTAATTTAATCAATTATGCGATATTAAATAAACGGTAAAATTGGGTAGGAGAAACAATAAAATTCTTGTACGAAACAAAGGCCCATTCCGTAAAAAATACGCTTTATCATTTATCATGTAGTATAAAATTGTTTTAATATCGCATAAACGGTTCGGGGTATTTGCACAAAGGCAAGGGGTTCAACTTATTGGTTTCTGCCTCACTGCGTCTTCAGCAAGGGACGTAATTACTTTGAATTTTAATAATATTACATGTATTCCGTTATCTGAGGAGCTGTTAAGGTAAGGTTTTTTTTAATCTATAGCTGGAGTTTGCATTACAGGTACATTGAGCTGCTTGTGGGAACTGCTAAAGAATTATTATGTTATATTATTCCTCAGATTACGAATCGGTTCAATAAGAATAAGAGTCAGAATATCGTTCAGTAGATGCTGGTACTGGAAAGAATGTAGCTATAGCTATAGTCGATAATATTCGAACATCGTAACCACACCATACTAAATTAATTGGTTGTGATTTTTATGTAAGGGATCTTTTGGGTAGCTACGTACATTGCGGATAGTTTAGTTTTTTTTTAATTTTCACAATTCGAAATTCGAATTCCCTTTTTGATAACTATCGAATGGAATATTTGGAAATTATAATGTAGTTCCTACTGCTTTTAAATTAGAAGAAATAATGGGGATTTGTGGATAAAAAGTTCACAAACCCCCATAAAATCCATAGATTTTCTGCGTGGATGGGGGTTTGTGAAGGGTTATACAAACCTACACGTGATTATAAATGACGTCGCGTTCGGCTAACTTTTACAAAAAAGTATAAACCAGAAATATGCGTGTAGTAAGGAGTTGGAATGACGAATAAATCACTTCCCATGTTCCCTCCCCTTAAGCTGCACTTATCATTAGGAACACCCACATAAATCCCGACTTAAATCATCGGATGACTTATTACGATTCCCCTGCAATCAGTTTCAATAATTCAATTTTTTATCGATGTGAACTTTTTATTTCACAACTTTTTTGGCTTATTCACCTGTCTATACATGTATCTTTATCTATCAATGTAATGGAATGCTTCAACGTAATTACTGACTTCTACAAGTCTGATTATTTTGACACGTATTAAGAACCGATGACCATACAATATTTTAATACCTTTGTTCTTATATTCTGGATGTAAGGATATCAGGATATCAAGGTCACAAGGATAAATACGTTTTGAAGAGATTTTTTTAATTTTTTAAACCAGCATTTTTTTTATTTTTTTCACTCCTCATATTCGTCTATTTTTATAAAGACTTGGCGACTAAACTTGTATTACTATTCAACTGATTAGTTGCAGTTATAATCGAGTTTCTAAATGCAGCAGCGTTATTTTAACCAATCATCATTCGAATACGAAAAAAGTGTTTTATGTGTTATGCCAAAAAAAACTTATCACAGTAGTCACGTTTCTAATTTTAAAAAATCAGTTAACAATTTGCAAGATAATATTTTAACCAACAGCGTAACTTAAACGCAACGATTAATCCGTTTAAATAATTACATAACGTTTTACCAAATCAGGATGTATCAATGGATGTTTCGGGACCTCTTAAATTCCACGGGCGGGCCACAAACCTATCATTACCGTATATTTTCACTTGGCTCCATCAGAAGGGTTTGCTTTGGTCAAACTAGTCAATTATCACATCGCCCGCGGTATATTCCCACGGGATGGGAAATTCAACTCAAAAACGTGTCAAACCTCGCGGCTCTCAAACCTTCTTTTTGTAATATTCGGGCCCGGAGGTCAATACGTACGCCATCGAGATATTTTCAACATATTTCGAAATGGCGGGTGTTCCAGAAAATTTAATGTTTCGTATTTTAGTTTAGAAACTGATGGTGTCTATTGGTTGTCCCTGGAATGGATTTGCGATAGATATCGTAGGGCCGCTCATAAATCAAATCGGAAATAAAATATTCGAATGTTTATTATCCTTCTACGATACTTAGGTATTATTTTTCTGCTGATTCTTCTTAGGTGGCCTTTTTCCAGGCCGGTGGTAAATTAGACGCTCTTAGGTGTTTTACTAAGGTCTAAACTAAACTGAATAAACCATTTTTGATTTGATTTGATATTGAAGTAAGCAATTATTTTTGGGCTTGTTGCGCGAAATACATGAATATAGATTCATAATAATCAAGCGATTAAGAATATTCGATGCATCATTTGATAGGAAATTTAACGTGGTACATAAAATTAATTCGTCCTTAATATAGTAGATCATTGTCATTTTCCACCTCCCACATTTTGAAACAATAATCCATACTAATATTATAAATGCGAAAGTAACTCTGTTTGTTTGTTTGCTTGCTACCTTTTCACGGCGGCTAAACGGATCGTAATGAATTTTGGCAATAAGATAGATTATAACCTGAGGAAGATCATAGGTAATCTTTATCTAGAACCTCGTGAAGACGAGGGTAAAAGGTAGTATACAATATATCGATAACGATATTATTTCTATGTCTTAAGAGTCGACCACCACTAGTAGGATATTTACCGTGGTCACTTTTGAGCCGAAGCCTTAGTGCACATCCTTACGTTCACATCGCTTACTTTAGCCTCCATTTCTTCTTTTCCGTCTTCAATAACGTCTCGAGTATTTACAATAAGGAGTAATGGATGGCGAGTACTGGAGAGAGCGTAGTGTAGTGTCGAGTTACCTCACCGCAGTAAGGGTTTTGTTTGTTCGAGACGCGGGGTCGCGTGAGAACCTTCGGAGCTGCATGGGCGTGACATCGGACCCTTTTTGTTGTTTTTTTATTTCTCTTTGAACGGCGAGTATTGGTAATGCTACACATCAGTTCCGTGGCTATGACAATGCTATTCGTGTGATTGTCTTGCATTTGTCTTTATATCTCACACGTTTCTCTTGGTTGTTTTGAGAGTAAAAATATTGAATTGCTTTATTACCAATTCTCAAGGAATGATGATTATCTATCTATACTAAAATTATAAAGAGGAAGGATTTATATTTTTGTGTATGTGTGTATGTTTGTATTGAATAGGCTCCGAAACTACTGGACCGATTTCAAAAATTCTTTCACCGTTAGAACGCTCTGATCACTAATTAGCATAGGCTATATATTATATTAATATGCGGGCGAAGTCGTGAGGAAACAGCTAATATTATTATAATTGAAATGAGTATGCTGAGCGCAATCTGTATAAAATTAATTAAAGGGTTTTCTCAAGTGTTCAAGATATTCGGATATTTTTTTATTGCCGGGATATTATATTCATATATCCTTACAAAATAATAATAATATAAAGAATGAGATAGCTATATCTTACACACAGCTACACAAAGCTGTGTGTAAGATATAGCTATCTCATTCTTCTTTTTATGCCGTGCAAATCACGTATTTTGGGATAGCAATTGGAGTTTATAAACCCGAAACTAGGATAGTAATATCATAATTCATAATAGATAGTGTTCCAAACTGCTATTAAAAAGACATTAGAATGGGTTTAGGTTAGTTTTACGTTTGCAATCCTATTCGAGGCGGCAGACTGTGTTGTTACTACCGTCGATATCAAAAGAGCACGTACCTAGTCTATCATTGCCCTTCGGCCCTTAGATATCTCATAATATTTCATGGAATGTCATATTTTTACCCTGTTTTATATTTATATTTTCTTTAAATTTGCCTCAGATCAAATAAAACAGGTAGATAGAACTTTGAGACCAAGTAATTGACGCCGCGCCATTTGAAACTACGCCTTGCTCACGTACTACATTTAAAAATCCATCTACTTTTATATTTTTTTATACCACTAAGGTGAGAAAAAACCATACGGCCCGCCTGATGGTAAGCGGCTACCGTAACCTATGGACGCTTGCAACACCAGGGGTATCACTCGCTTATTTTGATCTGCCCCGGCTTCGCACAGGTAGTAGAGCATATAGGTACGCGCGACATAATCAGATGACATGCCGTTGCTTCAACCACAAGGCCACCACGGCTTCAAAACTAATAATTGTCAGGTGCAGAAAGGGACATAGGATAAATATTATATAGGATATCCACATATAAAAATGATTTTTACTCGAAAAAAGGCTAGTCTGTGCATTATGTTGATAATTGTACTTTAGAGACAGTCAAGGATCCGATAATAATATTCAATTGAAAATAAACCGTAGCGCGTATGCAAATATAGCTGTGTATTATTTGTGCATGACGCCAGGTGATTTCAGTTAGTTAGTGTGTTGACTTAAATTAATACACAGTAAATGTAAATATGGTGTGGAAGGCGAGATAACCTCAATCGATCTTCCTAAATCTGAGGAAGCCGTCTACATAGATACGTCTTCGTAATATAGCAGCTTTGTCCATAATAACTATTATTGAGCTGTGTGTCACTAGATAGAGCTGTTTTAACTCGTGATATTAAGTAATGTGTATCTTTCCTTATCATTTGTATATAATTAACAAAAAATACTTGGTTTACTTAATTATTTACTAGCTGTTTTGCCGCGGACTTGCCCGCGTAACAATATAATATATAGCCTATGTTACTCAGTGATAATGTAGCTTTTTAACGATGAAAGAATTTTTGATATCGGTACAGTAGTTTCGGAGCCTATTCAAGGGCAGTAACGATGTGTATAAATTTATGTTATTGTTATGTGGGTGGCAATATTGAGATTGTTGATGTTGAGACGTCAGTAAATTGTAAAGACGTAAATTGTCAACTGCAAAACATGGCTATAAAATAGTGATTAATTGTGAAGAGAGTTATTTATTAAATTCTGCATACATTTCATCTACAAACATACACACACACAAAAATACAAATCTTTCCTCTTTATAATATTAGTATAGATAGATGAATGTTATATGTATAACATCTCCTAAGGATACATACCAGATCATTCGGATTTCATAGGTGAAATCCGAATGATCTGGTATGTATCCTTATTTTTCGGACTACTCTCCACTAGCAGTGAAAATCAAAAATTATTTAAGGATTTGCAGAAAAGTCTAACTGTTATTGAAACAGAATATTGCCCTTTGGTCGCGTAAAATTTTATTTTTCCATCTAATATTGCTTTGGTGCCATATTGTTTTCAGCATGCAGCCATGAATAATACATACATACATACATGGCAAGCCTTCCATGTTTGCTCTCCAGTGCATATTTTTCGGGGGTCGAGCGCTGAACTCTATGCATCTCCATTTTTATTGCTTCTTTTGTGGACTATTTCAGTATTTTTTGTGCCAAGTGCATCCAAAGAGCCAATCATAACAGACGGTTAGTGCTAGGGATAGTTTTTGCTTGCTATAAAAACTGATGCCGGTTGACACTGAAACTAATAAAAGCTGTTAGTTTGTTTGCGATTTGGGTCAACATTTATTTATTTAAATTCTAGTTTGCTTTTTATATTCGTTTTTTCAACCTTCTATGTAAGTTTTTCTTTCTCTCTTATAAAGGTGACCTTGAGATAGATAAAGGGCCTAAAATAATCATAACTATAACATCGACCCGTAACGTGTGAAAAAGTTGTCATTCATCGACTTAAATTATTCATTGAAATCGTAACGAGTTCCGAGCTGAAATGAGATAAAGCAAAACTAATGAAAACCATTAGTGGTGCACAAAATAATCATTCAATACACTTGGTACACTTCCCACGGCGGCTATTATCAAGATAGATTATTACAAAGTTGCTTTTGCCGTCGGCGAAATGAGATCTGGAGGCGGGCAGAGTTCAGGCGTTTGGTTCCGATCGCACAGAATGTTTGGTGGGTAGTATAAAGCAAAATAACAGAAAAAGCACTCAGCCTCTGGGCAGTATGGCCACCTTTTGTTGCGAGGTTGGGACAGGTGATTGATGGCCGTCTCATTGTCCGCGTCGCATTGCTTGAAATATGAACAATGTTCGCGTTATTTTGATTGCGCATATTTCTATTTAGTTTGTTTTCTCAACAAATAAATTGAATGGTTTTTTAAGATGATTTATATTTTACGCACGGCAATCTAGGCCACTAGGAAAGATTATGAATGATTCAATTTGAGAATTTATGAAAAATTATGTAGCTTTCTAGGTGTTTGGTAGCGAGGCAAAGTTTTCGTGGGATGTTTTAATGAAATTTTACTGCCTCACTAAAAAGGAACAGACAATGGTGACAATTCGGTTGTTCAAAATTACTAAACTTAACTAATTTGACAGGTCTAAAAGTCTTGCTATCCCTTGCTCATGTGCAGGGTTAAATAAGGATGGCAATATTTTTAGACTTGTCAAATTAGTTAACACGTTTACTGCGGCAAGTAAAATCACAATTCTTCATCTGGTGCGGCGGTGGGCCAAAATGCGCCCCCAATGATATTTCCGCCAGTGCGTGGCAGGTCTTTCTAGACCCACCAGCACTAGGATAGATTAAAAATTGCTATAACTATGTGGAAACATAATGTATAATTTTTTTTTTATATTGTTAGAATGACCTTGATCCCAACTTCCTTAGAATTGATTCGCCCAGGGATCTGTCTAACAGGAAATGAGAAATAAAGCAGGAAAAGCGGCAGGCCGATATCGACCTGAACCGCACTAAATAGTATTTTGAGTAGAGATGGGACAGAGAAAAATAAGAGGATATCGAAAATAAAACAGAATTACCGTAAAAGAACTGAAAAATGATTTTATTTACTTATGGCTGTCTTGGAAACATATTACGCAAAGGTTTTAGTTGCATTTCCTGCAATATTTTTTTATTTTCAGAACTTTTTTTTTTGCTTGGGTACTATGAAAGCTTTTACGCAGTCTATCGTAGTGTCCCGTCTGCACAATTCCTTTGCTTAGCACTCATCTCAAGGACATGGTCATTGTCCTTAGGTTTTACTTGATTTTCTGAAATGTCATTTTTTTTTCATAATTCCGTGCGATTTATTAACCATTTATGAGTTTTACCACAGAACTCGCGAAACTGAACAACTCTCCCCAGAGAACATAGGTCGAAATATTTTCTCTTCTCTCTTCTCTCTTTCGTTTTATTTTTCTTAGTGGAAAGTATTTCTTCACTGCTGTCACTATCACTGTCAATAACTGCAGGGCGAATTACTCTGTTTTCCAAAATTTGTATTTTTATTTTATTGCTTGCCATCGTTGATTATATCGAACGCTACGTCAGATCAGTTAGATAGCACAACACTAACTGGCGGGGCGCGCGCTCTGTGCGGTATCGGGTCGCCAGCTGCCTGTCGGGAGGGCGGGCCGAAATAGGCCCACTGCCGCACTCAGCGGATGTTTTCCACCGTCAGTGCGTGGTAGGTCGATAAAAGCCTGCCGTTATGTTTTGATTGGGAATACCTACAATTTTGACCGCAAGATGAAATATATATTTGTCTCTGTCGAATTTTTACAAACACCTGAGTTAATCGTTTCGCACAAGCGAGAGGGACAAAGGTTTCTTCGTCCGCACTAGCTGAAGTACCGCGGTAGGCCGATATCGGCCTGTTACGCAGTGAGCGTGTTAAGTTTAGTAATTTTGAACAACAGAATTGGCACCAATATAAAACCTACAAACATATATTAGGTCCTTACATATGAAATTGGCGTTTTTCGTACTGGCCACTTTAATCACGAATTTCTCCTCTTTGGTAAGGAATTCCAAATTCAAATTTGTACAGCTATAGACTCATGTATTTGTGCTTCGATGATCGTCATTCATTTGTTTTTTTTCTTCTGTTTTTTTCTGTTTGCGTCACTCATTTTACAAAATGGAAAACCTTAAATATCGCATTATTTACGAGTACGAGTTCCGCCGTGGCACTAGTGCTGCGGAAACAACTCGAAGGGTGAATGATGTGTATGGCGGTCGTGTTGCAAAAGAAAACACAGTTCGTTTTTGGTTCCAACGTTTTCGTTCTGGAAATTTCGACCTGCAGAACAAGCCCCGTGGACGGCCTGAGACTCAAGTTGATAATGAAGAGTTGAAGGCTATTGTGGAAGCGGATCCATCGCAAACCACGTCCGAGTTAGCTGCAGGCTGCAATGTTAGTGATAAAACTGTTTTAATTCACTTGAAGCAAATTGGGAAGATTAAAAAGCTTGAAAGGTGGGTACCTCACGAATTGACTGAAACAAACCGGCAAACGCGCGTCGACTGCTGCGTTACATTACTAAACCGGCACAATAATGAAGGTATTTTAAACCGAATCATTACCTGTGATGAAAAATGGGTTCTTTACGATAATCGGAAGCGCTCAGCGCAATGGTTAGATCCTGGCCAGCCAGCCAAATCCTGCCCCAAGCGAAAATTAACCCCAAAAAAGTTACTTGTAAGCGTTTGGTGGACTAGTGCCGGTATTGTTCATTACAGTTTTTTCAAATCTGGCCAGACTATTACGGCTGATGTCTATTGTCAGGAATTGCAAACCATGATGGAAAAGCTAGCGGCTAAACAACCTAGGCTGGTCAATCGCTCCACGCCACTGCTGCTTCACGACAACGCTAGACCACACACTGCGCTACAGACGGCTACTAAATTAGAAGAGCTTCAATTGGAAAGTCTAAGACATCCTCCGTACTCCCCGGACCTTGCTCCAACAGATTACCATTTTTTTCGAAATTTGGATAACTTCTTGCAAGGGAAAAAATTCAACTCCGATGGGGCAGTCCAAATCGCCTTCAAAGATTTTATTGATTCCCGTCCGACTGGTTTTTTTAGTAAAGGGATCAATAAACTACCTATGAGATGGCAAAAGTGCATAGAAAATAATGGTTCATACTTTGATTAATTAAATATATTATATTAAAAAATATTCGACTTTTTGTTCCTCCCATACAAAACGCCAATTTCATATGTAAGGACCTAATATTTTGACAAGTAAATCCTATTAAGCTCCTTCTTGTGCTAGGAATCTGCTTACAATAAAGTTGTCAGAATACAATAAAGCATGGACGCCCATAGATGAGATAAAAACTTCATATAAGTATATTTATTTCTACACGAGTTGTACCCGCGACTTCGTACGCGTGGATTTAATTTTGTTTACAACTTCACGGGTTTAATTTCGTGTGTTGGAGTGGACACCTAATTGTTTTGCTAAAATAAAATAACGAAAGTGGAGCCTTAAAGCATAAGCTAATTATAATATTATATATTTACTTGTTACCTATTTCTTTTCAGTAAATATGATCATAAACCGAATATTACCGAAATATGAATGCGAAATGTATTAAAATTGTAGTAGAATACTACAATTTTAATACAAGTAGGTAATATTAAATGTATTGTAATGTTATAATTATTGTTCAACCCCCTAGTAAGTAGAGGAGTGTTGTGCGCAATCGTATTACATTTTATACGCTCAGTACCCATAATCTTTATCTCTCAATCTTTACGCCTCTCGCCTCGCTCGCTAGACGTTTCTAAATTCGCAAAACATCTAGACACAAATGTATTTGTATGCTTTTCTTTCGAAATATTCAACGCTGGATATGCATTTTCTAAAGAAATTAAAATGATATGCTCATCCTTATGATGTCAAATATATTTCTGCCAAATTGCAAAAAGTTCAGCGTAGTCGTGATTCCTTGTACATTACCCGGTTTTGTATGGAGAATATTTTTCCCCCTACATTGCTGGTAATGTAACTTGATAATGTACGAGGAACAAGCGGAATATTTATTTATTTGGATATTAATACAAACATATTGCATTCAATTTAACCCTATAATTAGTTCACCATGTAGAGGATGTACAAAATATATCTTCACGCCTTCCTACAAAGGTCTCCGAAGGGGTAGGCAGAGGTGTTACAAGTGTTACAGCACCCACTTTCCACCGAAGATAATTTGGTGCTAACGTGACAGCTGAGACTCAGTAAAAAGATTGGGGATATAAATAAAATATTTGAAGTAAAATTTTTAGATAGGTTCCTACTACACACTATGTACATCTTAACTAATATGATAAAGAGGATAGATTCGTTTTTTGGATGTAACGAGTAAACTTAAAAATACAGGACTGATTTCTATTGCCGTTAGAAAGCTACACTATCACTGAGTAACATAAACCATACATTAAATCGATACGCGGGCGAAGTCGCGGGGAATATAGCTAGTAGAAGAGTTTCTTACCGGATTCTTCTCAGCAAAAATCTACTACCGAATAGGATGGTAGATTCTAGTCAAATCAAATTGTAAAATCTAGTCAAATAAAGATATTTGAATTTGAGTTTTAATTAGCACCTATCATATTATAATTGGCTAATGAATCACATCCCAAATATACGACTGCATAGAACTCGCGAGATATAACACGAATCTCTTCGCCTTACAGGTATACAAAATAATCTCTCATACTTCAATCCAATAGTAAGAATGGTCCGATACTACAAGGACTTGGCTAAAATTTCCACTGAACTTGACATACCTATTTGAACAAAAAATTCCTAAATACAAATTAAGAGTCATTAAAAATATCCTCCATTCATCACTATCATCCTAAGTCATAGTTTTATTTCTGTTAATGTTTTATTATTATTATTATATAGTTCAACTTAATTTAAATTAGTTTTAATACTTGTAATGTTATGCACACACACCTTGGAGCACAATTAACCATAAGGCATATAGTATCGTGCAAAGAACGAATGAGAATAGTAAATTCACGAAGATCGTGTTGTCATTAAAATTATAAAGTTAGAACTTAGATTATTGGCAACGGTTACTATAAAATTGTTAGTTGAAGGCCGTGAAGTGCGCGGTAAGTTATCTGTGGTTGCTATTGTGTGAGAAGATGCGATTTCATTGGAATGTAGTAACTTTTCGGGCTGATATCGACCGTGGCTTTTACATAAACATATTTAACTTTCATGTGCCGGTAATTAAACGTGCTTTGAACTGCGTATGGCCAGAGATCTTAAGATCGTGTTGTAATTGCATATTGCTTTGAACCTCATTTGGACTATCGTATTTAACAAATTTGAGCAAGTTGTTACGAAATATCCACCGAACCAATACGCCTTCTTTTGATGTGTATACCTGTGTATTACTTTCGATCTTCACTACAAGTTATTGATCGTGTGACAGCAATATTATAATGACATTTATTTAATTGTTCTCATACTCAGATCAAATGAAAATGGGTACATGGATCTTTGCGATCAACGAAGTGACGCCGGTTTTAAACATGTAGTGCGTAGGCAAGGCGTAGTTTCTTTGTATTCGTTGTAGGTGTGTGCGTGTAATTGTGTATACATACAATTCAAGGCGTAGTTTTAACCGAAGTCACTTCTTACCTTTTTTTTTCATCTGTGGCCTTGCGGTTGAAGCAACGGCCTGTCATCTGATGGGCCCAGGTCCAAATCCCGGCCTGTACCTATGAGTTTATCTAAGCTTAAGTACAGTGATTAATCACACCATGAGCTGAAAAAGTGAGGTAGGGCGAATTGGGCTGTCCTGTGGGTTTTCCCATTAGTATTGGAGCCGCCCGACTGGGGACTGTACCTCCACCTTACAGAAGAACGCAGTGAAATAACACTAATTTGATGTTGTGTATCTGCGGTAAGTAAGGTTGCCAGTGCTCCAAGAGGATACGCTGGCCTAGTAGTAATGCTGCTAGCATAGTGACTCCTCATCAACAACGGGGTTGGTAACTCGTTAGTTATATCCCTGGTATTGCAAGCGCCTATAGGCTACGGTGACTGTTTGCCATCAGATGGGCCGTATTGCCGTATCTTTGCTTGCGTGCCACCATGGAGGTTTAAAAAAAATATTCTACTTTCCCTAAAACCTAGTGCAAACGTCAATAACGACATATATAAGCTAACATACATAGCGTGTCAGAATGATGTAAATAAATCTAATTTTAAACTTATTTATAAAGTGCTATTTTCCATAATTTATAAATTAAGGCTATTTCTTTAGGTTATAGCAAACAAGCGGTTTTAGTTTTTGTCGATCGGTTATTTGTTTGCGCCTGCTAATCTCCAAACGGCTGATTGGACTTTCACTGACAAGAGGACTTTTCAGAGAGTTATCTCAAGGCTACTTTTTTATTGCGGAGATTTTTTTTCACTCGAAAGGAAATCGACAACAAAAATGGCTTGGCAATACAAAGTTGTTTTTGCTGTTGCGCCTCGCTCATAATGTGTTACTGAAGGGCAGAATAAATTTATTTTCGCTTAATTTAAATTGGAATAAGGCTTACATTTAAATGTTCTTTCAACAGATGCAGTGCAACGTTTCGTGGAGATGCCTACTTACACAGAGGTGAATCCGGGTGAGGATGCGCTGCTCAAATGCCGGATCTCAGACAAGAAGGGTGTCTGTTCGTGGCAGAAGGACAACAAGGTACTGTTTCTCCGTTATTAATTTCTTCACACATGTTTTATGTGTTACTTATGACTCTACGGCTTACATTATTAAACTTACTCACTTTTTGTTTTTAATATTTGATTCGTACGCCTCTTTTGCTTCTTCAGCATTCTGCAATTTCTTCATACATGTCCGCCGCCGGCTACAAGAACTCTTTACCTTTCCTTCATTGATTACTTTAGTTATTTTATCTAGAAAGTTTTATGCTAGCAACATATTATAATACCTGTTTTTGTTAATGCACAGCAAGTTTAGGGTGGGTGGCAGCGCGTGAGTGATACCCCTGGTGTTGCAATCGTCCATAGGCTACGGTACCCGCTTACCATCAGGCGGGCCGTATGCTTGTTTTCCACCTTAGTGGTATAAAAAAGTCGAGATGACTATTCGATCAAAGCCCTTAATCTAAGAAATTTCTAAACGGCTTTACATGAGATCAGAAGATCACCGGCTCGCAATTAATTAAAGTGGTAAGTAGATACATCAATAGACTCGCCGGATTTGCAATTATAACCTCCTCGGTATAAAGCCAAATTACATAATTAGTTTCACGACCTAACCACAGATTATGTTACAAATATAGCTTTAGTAAAATTATGTTTTGCAAACTTGGAACGCATGAGAGATTAATTAAAACGTTCTGATTTTCGATTGCTTATTAAACATCCAATGATGTAAAGCTGATTATGTTTGCCCAATGATGATCACAAAGCTATTTTAAACAGATACATCAAATTGTGTTGCTGTTTAATTAATAAGTTAAAATTGAAAATTTTATAATGCAATTAAGAACAGCTTAAAATTCCAAAGCTGGTTCCAAAATAAACCTAGCCTATGTCTTTATCCACATCTTTTCATTTGGTACATACTCATCGTTCTGGATACTCATTACCTTTTTAAGGAGGTCTCACGTCGGCTGGTTGAGGCCTCCCGTGACTGGCGTGCTGGAACATATCCCGCCCAGAGAATTGCTATCCAGCGTGGCAATCCTGCCAGCATTCCTGGCACGCTCCCGCTTAATGCTTGTTTGGGCAAGATCTTTTATCTATAGGAAGGCAGGTTCAGTTCAGTTTTTAAAAATAGTTTGATATAAAAAATGCGATGTAGCGGTTTTATTCGTCCATGCAACCATGGAACGGTATTACATATATCATTAAAACATATAACGCACAGTCGGTGATACTATGATACAAAAATTATAATAATAGGAACGACTTGATATGTCTAGTTGGAGTTTACATATATTTAAAATGAGTTACAGTTTAGTTCAAGACTTGCCTATATTAAATTCCCTTAGGTCAGTGCCGGTAGCAGGAACATTGTCGACAACGTTTTCGTTTCGCCTTCGACAATTATTGTATTGAAAAATGAACAGCGCTGCGGCGGTGAAAAGTGGGACTAAAAATTAGTATGTCAATTTTGACGTTTCGCGAGTTACGTTTCCGAATACGTTGTCGACAATGTTCCTGCTACCGGCACAGTTCTATGAAATATATCGTAACAACCGGCCAAGACACTAAACATTACTTAGTTAGAAATTTAAAATGGGGCTTTCTAACTAAAAGGCTTGGTTTCCGCATTCACAAATGTACAAAGCGATAAGGAACCAAACGTTGAGTAGTTTACGAAATTATGTTTTGCTTTAACAATCTTGAGAAGACTTTATTAGGCTTGTAATGCTAAAGATAATTGGTTCTATTTGCGGTGACTCAAGGACAGAATCTATTTATTGGAATAATCTTACTAAAAGAAAGCAGTTATATTGTTACAATAAAAAATAAGTACCTACTAACCTAATGTTCAACGGTTTTTGTTGGAAGCGTTAATGTTCGCCTAATTTCTGCTCTAAATATTGTGAACAAATCAACCTTTTTTTTATTTTTGTTGACGAGCGGGAAACCTTCAAAAGGTACCCGCCTGCTTAAGGGGAGCAGACGGGGAATGTGAGATTTTGACTGACTAAAACCCCCCCGGTGGCCATCCTCCGTGCTATAGGAGGGCTCCGGGATCTCCAGTGGAACGCACCGGTGCCCTCCTGCACTTTGCCTGAGCACGTCCCGGGGGCAGCCATGTCGCCGCCCCTGGAACCCTCGCGTGCCCTTGACAGCACTTGCCACGTCGTGCTGCCACCAGCCCCGGGCCCGTTTGAAGGGGCAGTCAGAGCGAACATGTGAACCCTACATGATGCAATTAATTTCACACATCTTCCTAAAGATTAACTCAAAGAATGTATCTATTAAATATTCATTGAATACATCTTTAAAATCATCCATTAGTAAAAACAAATACATGAATTTGTGATATTAAAAACTATGATCTGTGTGTTTTGAAATGAATCCCTGATTACAACAGTTCTCTTACGCTGAAATGAGACAAAAACACATAAAAGATATATTACATATTGCATATTAGTACATAGTTTGCCTAAAACTTTTACGACGGATTTATTTATTTTATTTTTTTATACCACTAAGGTGGCACACAAGCGTACGGCCCACCTGATGGTAAGCAGTCACCGTAGCCTATAGCCGCTAGCAATACCAGGGGTATCACTAACGGGTTGCCAACCATATTGTTGATGAGGACTCGCAGCATTACTACTAGCCCAGCGTTTCCTCGTGGAGCTCTGGCAACCTTACTTACCGCAGAAACACAACACTACATCGAGTAGTGTTATTTCACTGCGGTCTTCTGTAAGGTGGAGGTACAGTCCCCAGTCGGGCGGCTCCAATATTAATGGGAAAACCCACGGGAAATCCCAAGTCACCCTACCTCTCTTAATTTCAATGATTTCAATCATTTCACTAATTATTTTAGTGCATAGATTATTACAGGGTGACAGTGCCAATATTAATATCGAAAAAACTCATGACCGGGCATTGCAACACAGTAAAGACCATTCGCCTTGACGAAGTAGTTACCTATATCAGATGCTACTGAGCATTTTGTGAGAGATCGTAACCAGCCAGAGATATGCCTTTGGGAGCTACGCATATAATATTATTCATATTGCGTCGTTCGGGGAAGGAGCGCTGACTCCATAGCTACAGATAACATAGCGATGTTAACCGACATTTTATCAGCCGTTTAACTCTAGCTTGGCTTGTACTTAGCATGAACAATCGTACAAGATTTGAATCTTAACTAGGCCTAGTCACGACTGTTTTAAACTTTAAAGTTTAACCGCAAGGAACTCGTCGTCGCACTGTCGTTGTGTATGTTGCACCTATAATGCTTTCATTGAATAAAAGTTTGTATAGTAGATACTTTACATATCAGACTTCGGATATTGAAGGGTTCCGATATCCTAAAATAAAATTCTTGGGCAGAAAACAATTCTGAGAATTACTAACATAGACGCGGCTTTGTCTACATATAATTCACATTATTTTATTTATTTATTAATACATACACAAACAGATTACAATCCATTGCTAGAATTAACACAAGAACCATTTGCACAGATCTAGTTTGCAATCCAATAAATGTGTACACAGCATGGCTTATTGTAAACGGATAGTACATTTTTTGGTTTTTTTTATTCAAAATGAGGTCAGGGAAAATAAAATTAAAATATACTATATAAACACGAATCTAAAATAGACTATATGAATACTACAACACAACTCTTATTAATACATGTGAGTCTTCTTCTTCTTCTTCTTCCTAAGTATGGCAATCAATCCCTTCAGGGACTATTTTTGCCAGTGTCGAGTGTTAGAGAATTTTCATGTTGCAAAATTTCTCGTGTTTGCCGCATTAAAATGCCTAGTGTCATGCATTCTAACGCCCAATGGAGTTTCTGGAGACAACCCACGGCAGTAGCAGATCGTAACACGCCTTTAGATTAGAGGTAACCTATTGACCAAAATGATAAATCACTTAACCCAAAAGTCGTATTATGGCATTATTTTCAATGCTCCTATAAATCAGTCACTAAATGAAACTTTACTGTACATATCGACACCAAAAATACACATTAAAGATCACTATAACACAATTTACGACACACTGGAAAAAATCTCAACCGCTCCGCCTGATTCCCGCCAAAAACTCCTACATGCGAGTCATTTCGACTTATAGTCAGGAGACAATCAAACTTCCTCAAATTTGTGGAGGTTATCACGGCACGACTTAATCAAGGCAGAGAGTTTGCTATTAAAGATATCAATATTATTATCTTTCATTATTGCAGGGACATAGTTCATGTTAAATCCTTCTCCATTGCATTAATAATAATACCTCCATACAATCCTAACCATAGACTAATATAGATATAATAGTCGCATAATATAGGTAGGTAGGCTTTGTTAACGGTCTCTTACGACCATAATGTTTTGTTATAAAAAGGATCCTAACATGTTTTTCTATTAATGGAGGCGTGGCCTTACTGCTGACGGAAGAAAAACTGATACCGTGCTCGAAAAACATGTTTTGTTACATTTTATAGTGCAGCGGATTTCGTTTTCAATTTGCATAATTACATTGTTGCACTTCAGATCGAATAAAAAAGGGAGATGGACGTGAAGTGACAATAGAGTGCAAATAGAGAGGTAGGGCGAATTGGGATCTCCCGTGAGTTTTCGTAGCAATATTGGAGCCGCCCGACTGGGGACTGTACCTCCGCCTTACAGAAGACCGCAGTGAAATAACACTACTTTGATGTAGTGTTGTGTTTCTGTGATAAGTAAGGTTTCTCAGTGCTCCACGATGATACGCTGGGCTAGTAGTAATGCTGCTAACACAGTGACTACTTATCAACAACAGGGTTGGCGACTCGTTAGTGATAACCCTGGTATTGCTAGAGGCTATAGGCTACGGTAACTGCTTACCATCAGGTGGGCATATGCTTGTGTGCTACTTTAGCCGTATAAAAAGTGCGTGGGCAAGGCGTAGCTTTACTTGTGTCACTTCGTGGCTCGCAAAGTTCTATCTACCTTTTTATTTGATTTGAGAGTTGAAGCGATAAAGGATACTTCTCGTAGGTCTATTTTCTTTCACCTGTGTTTCATAAATAATTCCTGATACATACCCGGTTTTGTACGAAGAATATTTTTTCCTTGTACATTGCTGGTAATGTTACTTGGTAATTTACGAGGACCAAGCGGATTCTTCCGTCCATTAAAGATCGATCAGCCCTTCTATCCACAATTTCGTCACTTACAATAGGTATGCGAATTATAATTATATGAAAATTTCAATTAGTTATTCAGTTTAAGACCTTTATGTCGCAGTCTTCCGGTTCGGAATTAACATTTTTGAGATGTAACGACAAGAAAGTATGAAACGCGTTGTTTTGTATTTCCAACCGACTTCAAAAAGGAGGAGGTTCTCAATACGACTGTATGTTTTTTTGTTGATTTGTATCAAACATGCCGTACGCTTGCTTACAACCTTTGTATATAAAAAAACAAAGGTCACTATCTTCTTTAGGATCGAAGAAAAGGTACAATATAAGAGCGCATTGTCCCATTGTCTCGGTAATTATTTATGGTAATGAGTCCATATTTGACTTATTTCTTTAAAGCTTGTCTATGGTCGCGGTCGCTACGGTCTTGTCTGCGGGGGGCCCTAAAATGCTGCCTCATGGAATCATTACCATTTAAATATGAAAATTATTTAATCTATATTCAAATTGAATTTACCAGTTTTTATTTCTTACTGTTAATACAACGTTAATTTATAGACTCTTGGCCTACCTACTAGCGAAAATATGGTAAATAAAAACAATTCACTACTGGGACATAGAAAATCTTCCGGAGGCCAGACACCTTTACTTAGTTTACCCTTCGGGGACCCTTCTGGGAAGGCGTAAAGGTATTGTATAGTATTACTGTTGTTTAACTTCTTGAGAAATCTTTTATTTTTATCTTTCACGGATTTAATCCCCGTTCTGAAAGATAATAAAATAAGTCACCAAAAAGCAGAGATGATTTGAAAATGAAAATGTACATAATGACTAAAGTATGTACCTACCTATAGGTAACTTTTAATAATTCCAACATATAATTCCTACGAAAGATCCTACGCACTAATAAAGATAATAAAAGAATACTTTTATTGCCTTTTTTATTACCATATCCCCTGAAATCTACAAATAATTTATTTCTCATAGAAGATTTGAATTGAATAATTGTAACATTCTCATAACAAAATACGAATCACAAACGCTGTGATTATGTTCAAAGCTTAACGATACGATCGTTTGAAATATCAAAAAGCCGTTTGCTCATTGTTTATAATATATTGTAAGCAATGTCAATTTTATTATTTTACGGCTTGTGTTGGTTTCTCGGAAATTTTTGGGGGAACCTCACAATTACATATAACGAATATACACGAAAGCTTTTGTACATAATTTGTTGTGTTACATCATAATTATTTTCTCTCTACGTTTCGGTCCCTATCAAACTTTGGAAAACAATCCTTAATTTTTTGCGCAAACACAGACGGCATACCCTAACAAGATACACGCTTTTATACTGTCTAATTACAATATTTTGTAACTCTTTAAACATGCGAGTTGGAAGCGTGTATAAGCTACGGTAACCGCTTACCATCGCGCTCCATGTAGGTGTAGGACTAATATGGTAATGCTGGTTCTAAAACATTAGTGGTGTAAATCGTAAACGTATCCATGAACCCATCTGTGATACTTTGATTACATCAAAGTAAGTTGTCCCAATTGCCCCCTCAAAAATATTTATTAACGTAAGGTGGCTTTCGGGACCGGTCCCAAAAGCCCCCGTCTCAAATATTCAATAGGCATCACTATTAAAACAACACGACTATAGAGGACATCGTCCTTTATGGTCCAAATTTGAAAGTGCCCGCCAACATATTTTTTTGTATATTCTGTTAGAACTTGACACCAGATTTTTTTTACTGTGGCACCAAACCTGTAGGACTGTTGTAGTTGATTTTATTTGAGATGAAAATAGGAATACAAAAGAACTAAAACAAATGAAATGTCCTGTTATGTCCAACTTTAGTGCCAAAGTAATAAATGCTCAGACGGACAAGCTCTAATAGAATATAAAAAAAAACAAGCGTTGGCCGGCCCTTTCAGATTTGGATCAAATCTCTATGAAACATGGATGATTTCCTTTGGATATTTACAAAACGTTAAATGGCGAGCTATCTATTCCAGCCTCACATAATAGCAACATAATAATAACTCGTATCATGAGAAATCGCCTTTGACTTTGACATGCACTCAAACGAACAAAGCTGCCTTTGCACAAAGGGGTTAACTTAAACCATCATTACCATTCCACGGTAGTCGACGAATCGTGATTCATTCTTATGCCTACATACCCTGGGATGCTTGCCAGCACGCCTTACACCGAGACCTCACATTACAGTGTGGAATTATAGAGAAATTATTGACACTTTGATTGCTATCGATCGCCGTGTCTTCATTGTCTTTTAATTATAGGTGTCTTCTGGCTATTCGTATTTTAATATTTAATGTATCGAGGTGTCAGATGCGTTGCCGTACTACGAAGGAGTCGATAAAATACGTAGTATATTATCTACTCTGAGATAAAATATATTTTAAGTCATATTGCCGCCCAATATTTATGTGAGAGAGAGATTCAAAAGTCGTGGTGGCCTTGTGTTTGAAGCAACGGCCTGTCATCTGATGGACCCAAGTTCGAATCCCGGCCTGTACCAATGAGTTTTTCTAAGCTTAATTACAGTGATTTATCACACCATGAGCTTTTAAAGAGAGAAGTAGGGCGATTTGGGATTTACCGTGGGTTATCCCATTTAAATTGGAGCCGCCCGACTGGGGACTGTACCTCCGCCTTACAGAAGACCGCAGTGAAATAACACTACTTGATGTATTGTTGTGTTTCTGCGGTAAGTAAGGTTGCCAGTGCTCCACGAGGATACGCTGGGCTAGTAGTAATGCTGCTAGCACAGTGAGTCCTCGTCAGCAACATGGTTGGCAACCCGTTAGTGGTACCCCCTGGTATTGCTAGCGGCTATAGGCTACGGTGACTGCTTACCATCAGGTGGGCCGTATGCTTGTGTGCCACTTTAGTGGCATAACAAAAAATGTGATAAATATTTGTTTGCCTTGCGTCTGGGAGTTTTGTATGTAGTATAACGACGCATTTACAGAAAAGATAAGTATGTAAGTTTTGTATCAGCTGCTGGTTTCCATAGTAGGCAATATGTTGTCTGCTCTGAGAGTACATACAAACTTTGCTTAGTTTGACGCCAGATAGCGCCGTGTGATAATGTCCAGCATTCATTATTATTATTATCTGTCAAACCTATCAATTTAATTTCCATTTTCTGTTCTTTCACATAATATTTACACATTCAATCATTTTCTTTGGATCGTTGCCAAGCTGTGATTGTCCCTACTCCAACTTGGTTCAGAGCGAATGTTATTTTTGTCCCTGGAGAATAAGCCGTTGCTGGCTTAAGCTGTGCTTAATTTAATTTGCACTTCCATACCAGGCGCTTATTATAGGGCGTCGTCTTGATTTCCTGTGTTGACTAGTGCTAGTATATATATATATATATATATATTTATTATTATTATTTACACAAAACCATCACCACTATCAGGTGGGCCGTACCCTTGTCTGCCATACATTCGTCAATATCTTCATAAATACTCCGGTTCTACACAACACTACAGCAGAGTAGTGTTATTTGACTGCGGTCTTCTGTATGGTGGAGGTACAGTCCCCAGTCGGGCGGCTCCAATTTTAATGGGAAAACCCACGGGAAATCAAATTCACCCTAGCCCTCTCTTAATATTATTGAGTTATAGAGACAGTGCTAGTGGTGCAGACATAGTTTTAGCAACACGGTTCCAGCAGAGGTTCATTTACTGAAGCTACATAACCTAAGATTTGTGGATGACATTTTAAATTCTTTGTGGTTTCAAATAATGTCGCTAATGCGATGTAAACCTCGCTATGAGGTTAGGTTTTGTTCTTTTATTACGCAATTTAAATTATAATGCAAGTTACAACCGCAATGACAAATCTTTCAACAACTACACACGTAGGTACCTACTAGATGTGTATGGTCGATTTTGTGTTTCTATATTAGGATAAAAAATATTTTGTGTTTGTGAGCTTAGACTATATTTATAATGGAAAGCTACATTAGTAGTAACTACATAGTAGTAATACTAGCTATTTATAAAGTCAAAATTTACTATAAAATTATTCACCAGCTTATTGGTCAAGTGATTGAATGGTACCTACATGGTAGATTAGGTAAACAATTACATGTATTGGATTTTAGGACACCCACTTTCCACCGAAGTTATAGTGCCAACGTGACGGATGGTGAGTCCGTCGCCGTCTCTTAGGCACTACATATGAGTTTTCTTTCACCGTACAGCTCGTGGTGAGACCAATAACTGCACATTTTTACCGTTAGATTCTCTTTTTATATACTCAAAGACATTTATTTTTATATTTTAGACAACTGTTTCTGAATTGTGTTAAACTATGCCCTTCTTTACTGTAAGTGATCCATTACTAGAACCATTAAGTCTTTAATTCTACTTAAGTGCCCAGTAAGGTACAAAAATAACTTTTACTTAATTATGTCGACTGTCCATAAACAGGCAACTTCATAATGAGCTGCTAACTGTAATTATTTCGTTGAAATCTTCTTAGTACGTACGTAGTAGTATGACACGCTGAAGGTTTTATTAATATGGGATCTTGCTTTTGCCTGCGATTTCGCTCGCGTGGATTTAGGACCAAAATTTGTGTCGTCAATGCGATAAGAACGGTTTTAGCATATACAATGAAGCCTTATTCATTTGCCTAAATGTACAGATTTACCCAACGGTTTATATAGTTATACGCGTATTAGGAATAATTTAGTTAATAATTTACTAATATTAATTAAACTAAAAAGTTTTTTTTTTATACCACTAAGGTGGCACACCGGTCCACCTGATGGTATGCAGTCATCGTAGCCTATAGCCGCTAGCAATAACTGGGGTATCCATGTTGTTGATGAGGACTCACTGTGCTAGCAGCATTACTACTAGCCCAGCTTATCCTCGTAGTAGTAGCACTGGCAACCTTACTTACCGCAGAAACACAACACTACATCAAGTAGTGTTATTTCACTGCGGTCTTCTGTAAGGTGGAGGTACAGTCCCCAGTCGGGCGGCTCCAATTTAGATGGGAAAACCCACGGGAAATCCCAAATTGCCCTACCTCTTTTACAAAGCTCATAGTGTGTATTATTTTATATGTTAAAAATTTCTAAAGTGTTTTACGAGTATTATTTGACAACCTAAACATGTAAGTAGTGGTACGAAAGTAAATAGAACAATGTTCCGTCTCTTTGTATTTCTTTTGCAAAAGCCTTTAATTATTCAGAGTTAACTGTAGTGCACTAATCAGCACGAGCAGCTACGACCGGCGCCTGCAATTTCGCTCCCATTAGCTTGCATTTCTTGTCTTGAGTCTCTGCGATTGCTCGAGGCAATTCAGCGTATGCCAAATATAACGTTTCTATTCATAGTGACGTAATTATTCCATATCGCTCCGTGTAAACAGCGGGGAATGGTAGAATGGTAATAGCTAGTAATGGTAGGTAGGCAGTCACGCCGCGCGGTCACGCCGCGGACTGCATTGTTCTACGGATGTGTGTGGTGCAAGTCACAGGCGTTATATGTATATATTCTTAATTTGTTTTTTGCCAGTTTCAGAATCTTTAGGGTAGAAGTTTTAGGGTCGGCAACGCGCGAGTGATACCTGTTGAAGCGTCCATAGGCTGCGGTAACAGCTTACCATCAGGCGGGCCGTATGTTTGTTTGCCACCTTAGTGTTATAAAACAGACAGACAGACAGACGGATAACAAAGTGATCCTATAGCGGTTCCTTTTTTCCTTTTAAGGTACGGAACCCCAAATAAAAAAACGGCACCTTGACATTTCTGTCATCTGCCAGATCCATCTATAGCAAAAAAACATCCAGAAGACCACATAAGAACAAAAAGAACAGCCTGATCGGTGAAACCGTTCAAAGACTCTTCAAGAAAGGTGTGAAGAGAATTTTGCAGAATCGGCAATGTGCTAATGGTAGGAGTACAATATCGAACGGTTAAATAATATATTAGGTCCTTACATATGAAATTGGCGTTTTGTATGGGAGGAACAAAAAGTCGAATATTTTTTAATATAATATATTTAATTAATCAAAGTATGAACCATTATTTTCTATGCACTTTTGCCATCTCATAGGTAGTTCATTGATCCCTTTACTAAAAAAACCAGTCGGACGGGAATCAATAAAATCTTTGAAGGCGATTTGGACTGCCCCATCGGAGTTGAATTTTTTCCCTTGCAAGAAGTTATCCAAATTTCGAAAAAAATGGTAATCTGTTGGAGCAAGGTCCGGGGAGTACGGAGGATGTCTTAGACTTTCCAATTGAAGCTCTTCTAATTTAGTAGCCGTCTGTAGCGCAGTGTGTGGTCTAGCGTTGTCGTGAAGCAGCAGTGGCGTGGAGCGATTGACCAGCCTAGGTTGTTTAGCCGCTAGCTTTTCCATCATGGTTTGCAATTCCTGACAATAGACATCAGCCGTAATAGTCTGGCCAGATTTGAAAAAACTGTAATGAACAATACCGGCACTAGTCCACCAAACGCTTACAAGTAACTTTTTTGGGGTTAATTTTCGCTTGGGGCAGGATTTGGCTGGCTGGCCAGGATCTAACCATTGCGCTGAGCGCTTCCGATTATCGTAAAGAACCCATTTTTCATCACAGGTAATGATTCGGTTTAAAATACCTTCATTATTGTGCCGGTTTAGTAATGTAACGCAGCAGTCGACGCGCGTTTGCCGGTTTGTTTCAGTCAATTCGTGAGGTACCCACCTTTCAAGCTTTTTAATCTTCCCAATTTGCTTCAAGTGAATTAAAACAGTTTTATCACTAACATTGCAGCCTGCAGCTAACTCGGACGTGGTTTGCGATGGATCCGCTTCCACTTCTTCTTCTTCTTCCTCGGTCCCTCAGTGCTGAGGATCGCGACCACAACAGCTTGCTCTCCATTGGCTGCGGTTGTAAGTGCTGTGGACTGCCGTCTGGATGTCCGGCCCCACAGTTTTCTTTATGGCGTCTATCCACCTTGAGGGTGCTCTGCCCCTGGCTCGTCTTCCCTCCATCTGACCCACGATCATGTGTTTCTCCAGACTATGCTTAGGAGACCGCATGATATGTCCGAAGAAGCGTAGGGCCTTCTGGTGGCAGATTGCTGAGAGCCTCGTCGTGATGTTAAGCTCCTGCAGTATGGACTCGTTGGTTCTCATAGCGGTCCACGGAATTCTGAGCAGCCTTCTCCAACACCACATTTCGAACGCATCGATTTTCTTGCTGTCGTTGCTCTTGCAGCACCAGGTTTCAGCACCGTAAAGGAAAATCGAAAATACCAAGGCCCGAACAAGTCTCACTTTGGTTTTCCGGCGAATACCGCGGTTCCTCCAGATTTTGTCTAGATTCGCCATGGCACTTTTGGCCATCCCGGCCCTTCGGCGTATTTCATCTGTACAGCTGCCTTCATTTGTAATCAAAGATCCCAGGTACACAAATTGACTGACCTTTTCGTAACCGTCTAGTGCATCGGTTTGCGGCAGAAGTTGCGCTCGGTCCACCACCATGATCTTGGTTTTCAAATGGTTGATCTTAAGACCGAGTTTGGCACTCTCAGCTTCTATTTTCTTCAGCAGAATTGCCATATCTACTTCACTCGATGCAACTATAGTCGTGTCATCAGCGTACCTGAGATTAGTGATGCGCAAGCCTCCTACTGATACGCCTCCGTCCCAGTCCTCCAGTGCTTTTCTCATAATGTATTCGCCGTACAAGTTGAACAATTTTGGCGACAAAATACAGCCTTGACGCACGCCTCGTTCAGTGTGGAAGGACTTCGACTGCTGGTCTTCCAGTTTCACAAAGCTTGTGCCATCTAGGTACAGATTCTGTATCAGGAATATGAGGTGGGGGGGGACTCCCATTTCCGCAAGCACATCAAACATAGTACTCCACTGAACGCAGTCAAATGCTTTGGCGTAATCAATGAAGCACAAGACCAACGGTTTATTGAACTCTCTGCATTTCTCAATGAGTACTCGTACGTTCAATATCTGTTCCCTAGTTCCTTTTCCAACAACGAAGCCTGATTGTTCATTGGGTATCTGGTGGTCTGTGTATGTTGACATCCTGGTATTTATGATACGGAGCATGATTTTACTAGCGTGAGACATCAGTGACAGCGTGCGATAGTTTTCACACTTTCTAGTGGATCCCTTTTTGTGAAGTGGCACGACGGCAGATTCGGTCCAGTCTTCTGGCCACTGGCCAGTTTTCCAGATCTTGTTGCATATCTGGTGTAAGAACTTAGTACCCTCTGCACCTAGGTGTTGTAGCATTGCAGCCGACACTCCATCAGGACCAACCGCCTTGTGTTTAAGTTTCTGTATGGCATCCTGCACTTCAGAAAGCAAAATGGCGGGCTCTTCCGGGTGTTCATACCATCTTCGTTCCGTTAGTTGTCCCTTTTCATCCCGATACAGTTCATAACAGTAACTTCTCCATCTTTCTAGAACTTGTTCCAGTTCTGTTAAAGTGTTACCTTTACTGTCATCCACAATCCAAATTTTCGGTTTGAAGGTGCCGGTCAGTTGTTTGACTTTCATAAAAAGATCCTTCGCTTGGCATTTGTCAGCATGTCCTTCAATCTCATCACACAGTCCGTTGATGTACATGTCTCGGTCCCTCCGTGTAGATTTTTGTATCTCCTTGTGTAGAAGATTGTAACGCTCGCGGTCGCTGTGATTACTTAAACCAGCGCTTTTTAATTCTCGTCTCTCTTCTATCAAGTCCCAGGACTCTTGACTTATCCACTCTTCTCCTTTCCTGATAGATTTGTGAAGTGCCACACTCTCTTTGGCCGTGAGCAGAATCTCCCTTTTCAGGTTACTCCAGTCTGCTTCGCTAGAGTCAAATGGTTCACATTCTATGGACTTGATCTTTGAGTCAATTGTGTTGTGGAAGTGGATTAAAGCCGGTCCATTCAGTGTGACTGCCTTCGGAGTTTTTGGACGGATTTTCTTCAAGCGCAGTCTAAAGTCTGCAATGAGCAGCTCATGGTCACTGCCGCAATCAGCACCAGGAAGCGTCTTGGCGTTGATGACTGACGACCGCCATCTGGACTTTATCGTAATGTAGTCAATCTGGTTTCGGTGGCCTGTTGGTGAAGTCCAAGTGTACAGTCTTCTTGGATGCTGGTCAAACCAGGTGTTCATTACAGTGAGCTGATTTTCAATACAGTATTGAAGAAATTTTTCACCCCTGTCATTCTGTACACCGAGGCCCCATTTGCCCACCAGAGTGCCTTTAAGTGAGCTTCCCTTGGTATCGCCTACTTTAGCATTCCAATCTCCCACCACAACCATAATTTCCCTGGATGGTATAGTGCGTAGCAGCGCATCCAGATTGGCATAAAACTCATCGGAGACTTCCTCTTTGCATTTAGATGTGGGTGCATATACTTGTATGATGTTGATGGGTACAGGACTAGCATCCAGTTTTATTGCGATCATTCTATCATTCGGAGTCTGATATCCTTTGACGTTGTTCCGTAGTGTTTTTGGTATTATGAAGGCAACTCCATTTTCGCTATTATCTCCGCTTGAAAAGTACATGATGTTGCCATTGTCTGTAACAAAATGACCGTTTCCTTTGTAATGCGTCTCACTGATCCCAAGTATATCTATTTTGTTTCTCGCCATCTCTCGTTCAACAACGTCCAATTTCCCTACTTTTAGCAACCCTCTCACATTCCAAGTCCCCATGCGCAGCTGTTTCCGTAATGGGGTTTTTTGTGATCCTGTACCTTGACCAGTGGCATTGCTTCCACTTCCCGCCTGGTGGTTCACAGTGAAGTGGCCGGTAACATTCTTCACACCATGCGACCCGGAATCGCGATGGCGCCGAGGGTCAGTCGGATTGCATAACAACGCATTCTTCGTAGGTGAACTTTTCATTGTGGTTTTCTTGGGAAAATAGTGCAGTGGTTTCCCGTTGCCTTCTGCACCAGGCGTTTTCGGGGTATTTGGCCCCCAAGGTCGCTGACTCCCTCTTCCAGCCGGTTGTCCGGCTGGGTGTAAGGTTATACCGCCTTTGCTCGGTCGCCAGAGCCTCTTCCGTTATCTAGCAGGGAGCGCCACTTGCAGGAGAGGTTGACAGTTGGGGTCGGCAAGGATGTTATAGCCATTCTCCCCCCTTACTCCCCTATCCCTAATCCGCTTCCACAATAGCCTTCAACTCTTCATTATCAACTTGAGTCTCAGGCCGTCCACGGGGCTTGTTCTGCAGGTCGAAATTTCCAGAACGAAAACGTTGGAACCAAAAACGAACTGTGTTTTCTTTTGCAACACGACCGCCATACACATCATTCACCCTTCGAGTTGTTTCCGCAGCACTAGTGCCACGGCGGAACTCGTACTCGTAAATAATGCGATATTTAAGGTTTTCCATTTTGTAAAATGAGTGACGCAAACAGAAAAAAACAGAAGAAAAAAAACAAATGAATGACGATCATCGAAGCACAAATACATGAGTCTATAGCTGTACAAATTTGAATTTGGAATTCCTTACCAAAGAGGAGAAATTCGTGATTAAAGTGGCCAGTACGAAAAACGCCAATTTCATATGTAAGGACCTAATAGTTTGTGCTTTTTAAATCAACGTGTTCGAAATCTAACAAGGATTATTTTTGAAAAATCCGGAGATACCGTTATAGTTTTTTATCAAAATCGGGCTTGAGGCTCCTTGAGTACTACTACTTTTCGCTATTCTTTATTTTTTCGGATTTCCCAATCCATGCCCACTTGAAAAACTAGTCAGTATGGAGAAGTCTTAAACTATAAAAGATAGAAAGTAGCTCGGGAATCGAACCGGGAGGGTATAAGTAGGGTACGTCTTATATACCTAACTACTTAAGCTCCAAGTGTTATAAATTACTACGTAGTACATTTCTTATCTTTGCAAAAAAAGTCATCATCAGTCAGTCATCTTACATACTACTACTTACCTAGTACTTTCGTTCACCAAGCTTTTAATAAAATCTTTCATTTTATACCTCTAAGGTGGCAAACAAGCGTACGGCCCGCCTGACGGTAAGCGGTTACCGCAGCCTATGGACGCTTGTAACACCAGGGGTATCACTCGTGCGTTGCTGACCCTAAAATCGCTATCACCTATCAGTTGCGTCATACCAAAGAGCGTTTTCACCATCATGTGTCTGACATTTGGGCCTCGCACGTCCGTATCCGTGTGTGACGGCGCGGCGTTAAAACTCTAGCTTTTTAGTTTTTATACTGCCGTGCCATGCGCATACTTCTATATTCGTGCCAAATCCCACAACATAGTAGGGCTAGCCGTATATAGGATACAGGCTCGAATTTGGTATAATTGCTTGGAAGTTTCATAAATGGAAGGATTCAGTGACTTCGGAAAATATTGTGAGTGGATATTTGTATACCTTTTTTCTTCTGCCAGGAATTAAAGACATGTACAAAGGATGATCTAGAACAAAGCTTCACAAACTCGTTTTCTCGTAGACCCCTTTCAAAATTTTACTGCAGTGGAGTCTGTGCTTCTACATTTTAACCATATTCCCAAAACTCGTAATAAATGTGAAGATAAGATCTCACCAAGGAAATTTTTGTTCTTCAACATCGAAACCAGATAAATTTTCGTGGACACCCACTTACAACTTGGTTAAGCCCTATTTATTATTTGCGCCAACTTAGACCCCCATCTAGTCTCCCGTGGATCCCTGGAGGTCAACTAGGACCACTTTGGGAATCACTGATCTAGAATTAGATGTAGGTACTGACAAAAGCAGTAGTTGTAGTTACTCCTGCTGGGACATTGATTCTCCTGGTGGGTATTGGAGACTTAAGTAGGTACTGTAGGAGATAAATGGTAGGTGCTACTAAATAATGCAATTTGATTTGAACCAATACATAGGACAGTACATAAGAAGAACATAAAAAAAACAATGATGACTCGACTAGAACCTAGCAATCAATAAGAAGCATTAGTAATTTGGATATAGATCTAAAACACATTAGCTAAGTGCCATGATCATCTATTATTATCGCCGTTGAAGATCTCGCGCCCCCTAAATCTATCTAGTATCAGCTTCTCACATTTATTTCAAACTGTTATAGTTGTTTCCCGTGACTCCCTTCGCCCGGGACAATCAAGATTTTAACGCTTTGAAGCAGTTTTATAGACTCTTAGTGACTGAATACAAATAAAACACTAAGTTGATTCTTAAGGGATTTTAAGAACCTGCCTCTAAAATTTTTAGTTACTAACTTAACCCACGAAATCACGAGCTGTCTTTTACTAATTGTTATCCCTTATTTAACTCTCTTCGGGGACGATTTTCCGAAAATCCTTTCTTAGAGCTCTTACTATTTATGCAGAATTTCATGATTTTAGACCTAGGCTTTGGTCGTAAACTTTCAAAAGCCAGTCTCGTATCTTCTTTTATTATACCGTGTGACCATCAGCGGTTGCACTCGCCCATACAATCTTATAATCCCTTTTTACAAGCTTTAATTTAGTTTCACCTGTCCGGTGTGTGTGTAATCAAATATTGCAAGTTACATTTGATCAACTTGCCAGTGTTCGATTGATCTGACATGCGCGATTATTTAAATGCCTCCATTTTAATACAATATAGGGGACATCACAAACTGAAGATAAAGTCACTCTAAAATATGGGCATCAATATAAAGAGCTCGTTGACCGAATAAAAACAACCCACGTGTTTAAGTGTTGTTAAACACTGTGTTTAAAAAACTACCCACTTGTTATCCATTTAGGTGTTCAATATCAAAACGCCTGCACGCTACAAGGAACTCGCCAGTAAAATTTCAGTAAAATAGTCCACGGGGGTGAAGTTTTAGATATGTTATGAGTCTGTGAGTGGTATTTCGTTTACTGAACGGCTGGACCGATTTAAACATAGCTTGAACTGACAGATAGCTGATGCTATAGCCGTATACTTACGCCAACTTAGGTTACTCTTATTTTTGATAAATATTTAGGGCTACGCTTATTACTTGTGGTTTTTAAAAGAATAAACCATGTAATTGTAGACATTATTAGTTCCAAGCCTACGAAGTCGAATATATCCTTGATAACATATTATAGAGTCCTTATTAACTAGCCACATTATTCACAGACACGATAGACTGACGTACTCTAATTGCCAAAAAGTTATTAATAACGATAGAGAATGTTGAAGTTCTAAATTTTAATACGTATTGTCAGGAAATCGATGGGCTAACGTGCTTCTGGCTGTAAGCGAAGGATCAAGTTTGGCTCAAACCCCCGTCGTTAACCCTTAACGATCTATTCTCTCCTCCCAAATATAAACTAAACTATATTTTGATAAACTTTTTGGCTATCTGTCGGCTTACTCGTATTCTGTTTGACGGTTGTGTATTGTCTCAATAAACGCCGATAAGAATAGAATGCATGACACTAGGCATTTTAATGCAACAAACACGAAAAAAATATGAAACTTGAACATTCTGTAAGACTTGAAACTGGCAAATAAAGCCCCTGAAGAGTTTTGATTGCCATAGGTAGGAAGAAGGACAGGATTTTGATGATAAATTGACGTAGCAGCAACATAAAAACTTGCGGTTTTGGTTTCTAATGTCTTTCTAATTTATTTTTTCTAAAAAGACGTCAGAAATGTCGTGCTACCATCATACGTAATGAACCCACAGGCGAATATCTAATGATAAAAATGGAATGTAAATCTAGAATAATCCAAATATGTCAAACAAGCTAAGCAGTAGAAGGTTTTATGTTGTATCTGTCGATTGGTAATCTATTTTGCCCATATTCAGATCAAATTCATTTCGATATTAAATTTATTAAAAAAAGGTACCAACGGAATTCCATATTTAAAATCACTTTAAAATGTATGTGTTTAAATGTGTTCGACTGCCTAGTAAACTTTTTTCTTCCAACACATGCAGCACATATGTCAGCCAAGCGTTTGACAAACGGTTTTGCCAATATACCCGAACAATAGCCTTTTCTTTGGACCCTATCCTAATCTTAAAGGGACCATCGTTTGTTCAAAGCTTGGCCAATTAGACACAATGCATTGCATATCTACTCATTCCTTTCCCATGTATTACTAAACTATTAGTCATTCATGCCGATCTGATAAGCTGTCCATTGGTCTGTTAAATCATTGTTTTTTTAAGAACCGGGCAATTGAATAAAAAAAGTTAGATTTGGATAATGAGAATTAGAGAATGCAAGTCACAGATATCGATCACCGTTCGATATTAGAGTTTCATTTTTGGTACTTGTCAAGTATGGTTGGTAGTGACAAAGTATGTTTTTAAAGGTGACAAATTCGATCTATGTTTTTGTTTGTTTATGTATGTATGTAACTGAGTTGACAACTACAAAATTCATAAAAAAAAGTTATGGTTTACGCTGAACCAATATTTGTACACTTTTAGTAAGTATTAGTTTAGCTATGTGAATAAAATATTCACAGCAAAGTCTGTTCGAATGAATAAAACCTTTTAAAAATTGCGAGTAGATTGATATTGCCTATGCAAAATAAATGAATCTAAAGCGGCAACATTTTACATATTTCGGACCTCCACCAAAAGTGTTATCCTACATATTTAAAGAGTTTCCTTTTATAGCAGCGATACAATAAAGCAGACAGTTTCCTGAACTTTTCTCATTAAAGTTGTTGTCAAAACTTATTGATCTATTTACCAAGTTTCGGCGGTTTCGGACTTGTTGGTACTCTTTTCAGAGTTAGATATATAGATGAGGCTATCTAAATCTTGGTTCAATTGTATCCTTGTATGCGAAAAGGACCGTAGTAACTAATGCTTTTAGGTCGAGTTATAATGTCATTCCATTGTCAATGTCAGCCGCCATTTTGCATTTTATCTTTTTTTCATATGTCATCGAATTTGCTTTTGAATAATATTATTTATTTGTCCGGTAACCGGATAGCTAGACACATAATTTTTGAATAATGGATTTTGAATTTTATCTCTTTGTTTGTCCGTATGTCCTATATAGGAAAAATAAACATAAGGTCCGCCTGGTAGTAGGCATAGGCAGTTACCGTAACCACCTGCAATGTCAGGGCATGATCACGGTACTACTAGCGCTATTCCAAGAATATATATATACTAGCGGCCCGCCCCGGCTTCGCACGGGTAGACTTTTATATCAAATATTTTGTCTACCCGAGCGAAGCCGGGGCGGGAAGCTAGTATAATATATAGCCTATGTTACTCAGTGATGATGTAACTTTCTAACGGTGAAAGAATTTTTGAAATCGGTCTAAAAAATAATAATATTAGGGGTGGACTACCCCTAACATTTAGGGGGATGAAAAATAGATGTTGGCCGATTCTCATAGATACCGTATAGCACAAGAAAAATCATAAAAATCGGTCAAGTCGTTTCAGAGGAGTATGGCAACGAAAACTGTGACACGAGAATTTTATATATTAGATAGCTAGAATAAAAGAAATAATTTGATTAAAAGTGATAATTTGATTTATGACAATTGTGATAACACAAAAAAAAGATAGTCAAATGATAATTTTAATTCGTTACATACACAACGCCGAGCGAGCCTATTCCTGGAAATGTTTTAACAATTATGCCATGTTTTATACTTGTATACCACTTCCGTGTGATAGGTATATAATATACACAAATCTTTGTAGATATTATATAAATATATACTATAATTATATAAATATATCTATACTAATCTAAAAATAAAAAGGGAAGATTTGTATTTTTGTGTGTGTGTGTATGTTTGTATTGAATAGGCTCCGAAACTACTGGACCGATTTAAAGAAATCTTTCACCGTTAGAAAGCTACATTATCACTGAGTAACATAGGCTTTATTTGTACGTAGTATATTATGTACTCTTGAGGCTATATAATATTATATTGCTACACGGGTGACGTTGCGGGGAAATAGCTAATATTAGATAACTTATAATTTTAAAATTTAAAACACGCCCAAATGAATTTATCCTGATGATGTTATCCTAGTCCATTAAAACAAAGCTATGGACATTTAATGAAATTATGGTATCGACATCGGTTTTTACTGTGTACTTCAAACTAATCAGAACGTCTTGAAGCCGGTAATAATGACGCTGAAAGACTATGTTACATACATACATACATACATACATACATACATACATACAGGGCCAGTTAATAACGTTCAAAAATAAATGATTGATGTTTTAACATTATGTTCTCACAGCCCTCACAAGACACCTATCTATACCCATTAGCACAAGCGATGTCTCACACGGCCATAATTTGGTGATCGTGACTGTACATTTAATATTCCTTAGACGACACAGACGGGACGCGTCGCTATGCATTGATACATCGATACCTTCTCTTAGAGCTGCTTCATACGATACGTGGTTGGTCGTTGCGTGCAATGCCGTGTGACTAATCCTACTATTTAAAATAATTATGTCTTAATCGATTGTGAATGTAAAAAACAGTAGCTAATGCTAGTGTCAATTTTCATGTTTGTTATTGAATGGATATTTTATGTAAAATACTGATGTGTGGAATCTTTTTTAAAGAGTAATCGCTGAGCCGTCGGATGCTCAGCAATAACGATCCCGCGAATCCGGTGGTACATTTTGAATATTTGAAATTAGGTATACGGAGTCTTCGGGAAGTCTAGTCACCTAAAATTTATATTATTTTGATGTTAAATCGTGCCGAAAGCGATAGTTGAAGTTATGCGTGTTGAGTAATCTGTAATTTTACTGCAATATTTCATTAGAAATATCACAACATATCTAATAAGCAAAAATTCTCCAACGAAGGGGTGTACTCGACTCATAAGCCCGCAAAAAAGCACAACATTTAATCCCGAAATAAAACCTGCACAAAAGTGAACGCCCCAAAGAAAAACGCGATTTAAAATATTGTCGACACAATGCTTAAAAACCTCCCTGCATTCACCGTCGATCCGCTGCTCTTTGTATGGGCAGCCTTTTATTTTAAGCCCTGCTTATATTGCTTTTATTGCTCCCGACTCTCAAACATTCAATTCAAAGCTTCACTGTGCTTTTCGAGCACATTAACGCACCGTACTCGTCAATCGATCGTTCAAAGACTGCCATGGGGTACTTCAAAGGGCTTCTCTACGTGAATCTAAACGGAATGAATTATTATTATGTAGTCGGTCCGTTGTTTGTCATTACAAGGATTATTAAGCAGAGATTACGTATGTATGCGGGCTTTCAAGTTGGTTATGCAGAGATAATTACGCTGTACAGTAGTTCTGTTGTATGGAGGTAAATACAGAACTATATTATGTTTACATGCCCGGATACGGAATTGCTTATTAGTCGGATTTGGAGATAGTTGATGAGTAATTAATATAGATTATACACTGTTGAATTCTATGTGAGCTTGAGATAAGTAATAGGTACTAATAATTATTATCGGTGGCTCCCTAGTTTTGGTGGTTTTTTAAGAATATTGTAAAAAATCACCTAGGCTAAAGATTGAAATAAATAATGGGAATAATAATTATAATGATTAGCCCCAAGCTAAGCAAAGCTTGTACTTTGGAAACCAGTAGCTGATATAATGCTTATAAACTTTTAATTTGTAAATACATTCTAATAATACATACCAAACACCCAGTCGCAAGGCAAACATATTTGTCACATAAATGTTTGCCCCGGCGGGAATCGGACACGCGAACTCAAGCGTAGCAGGCAGGTGCACTTACTAGACCATCGGTCTCGTCGTGATGTGATGAGATACAAGCTTCAATAAAATAAAAGTTAAAGGTTATTTGTAAGAGGGTTGGTTTTTATTTTAGAAGCACCGCGCTATGTCTGTTTTGACTATTGATATGATTTTTGCTTTCTGCAAGTTTTTATATGAAAGTAAGTGAATAATATTAAAGCATTTATGATTAAAATTCCTTATGATAACGTTCTTAATAATGAGTGCTTAGACGTAAAAAAAGGTAAGTTGCCTTCCTAATGGTATTTCCCAGAAAGTTGTTGGGATTTAAGACCACCTTGGCTACCGTGACTTTATTAATTTCGCGTTCTAACACTTCGGAATGACTGAATAGTTTCGATGAAAGGTCATACCTTTGATTTTAATCAAACTATGACTAATCAAACTGTAACTCATAATAGGTAACCCTTTATAAAGGATCATAACTATTATGAGCTACGTTTTTATTTCACCGGAACATTATTTTGACTCTAGGTTCATTTGACTTCACAGACGTCGAATAGTATAAGTTGGACAATTCGAAAATATAGACATATAGTACGAAAGTAAGTGAAATCAAATAGAGACATGCCGACATGACTCAAGCTTCACTTCTAAAGGCATTGAACGGCTCTTTTGCGTATTCCATAATTAGCCTTATTAGCGATCTTCGTCTAGTTTTTCGGAGAAAGAGCAAGCTTACCTTTGAACTAAAGAACAATTAGTTACTTAAAAACTTATCAGCCGTGATATTCTGCAAATTTCACTCGCCCTAAAATCACTTCTGAGGCCACGTTGAGAATTTACAAAGATGGAAAATATCTATGGACATACGTAAAAAATCACACAGACGCATATAGAACCTCCTACTTTATAAGTTGGTTAAAACTAGTGAGACCGACACACCAAATAATGACACACCTCATGACAAGTGAGTGATTATGCCTTTTCAGAATATGCGTATTCCTCCCAATTGCTGTGCCCTACAGGGTGTGTATTATAGATATAAGTACTGTATAATGTATGTATACCATGTAATACACGTGCAATTATTAAAGAAATAAATAAATAGAATACCATAGCAGTTACTATAACGCAATTCTAAAAAACATAACTACGGCGTAACTTACGTCAAAATTACTATGTCACTGTGCGACTACGACAGGTATATTATAAACTAGTGACCCGTCCCGGCTTCGCACGGATGTACACAAAACTCATATTAATTACGCATAAAAACCTCCATCAGGAATAACTTCGTCTATTACTGAAAACCCATTAAAATCCGTTGAGTAGTTTAAAAGATCTAAGCGTACAAACAGCGGGAAGTGACATTGTTTTAAACTAAGTAAAGATATTATGTTTGGTAAATTACACTTGGTTTAAAGGTGTCCGTCTCTCATTCGTACCTACATATACTTTTTTGATATGGGCAGATCCAGCAGTCGAGTCTGTCGCTGATTGAATTAAAAGTTTAAAAAACCGTCCGTGATTTTTGTAAGGGTGCTTTTAAATTATACTAAACAACAGAATAAGTACCTGTTATTAAACTTAATACTTTGATCGAAAATATATTTTAAGTGGGCCTCATCCAATTAAATTAGTGGTCCTCAAGTTACGCTTAATCGATTACTTACTACGAACTCAATGAAGTACTCGAAATCCGTTTGACTTTTATAAATTTTGAATTCTTTATCGGAATATTGATGTTTATTATTTCCAATCGATCAGTTTGCTCGAGTATTATCTCGAGAAGTTTCACCCAATTAGATCCCATGACACTTTGTCGAGTTCACTTCATTGCATCAGTACCTCAATATTCATGGTTGGATATGAATATGACAGGTAACGATACATTACATAATGTGTTGACATACGTACTCGCTTCACACAAATAAGCCTTTTTGTAATGTTAAAATAACAGCTTTTTACTAAATGCGTATGAAAGTGCAAACAGGCATACGGCCGCCTGATGGTAAGCAGTTACCGTAGCCTATGGACGCTTGCAATTGAAAAATTACTCGCGCGTTGCCGATCCTACAGAAATCTTTTCACACCCTTCTTGAAGAACCCTATGCTGTACTCCTTTAAAACCAAAGTGGGGAGCTCATTCCACAGTTTGTTTGTGCGCTCTTTTGGAACCGCGCAGTTCGGGACCATTTTGGTTCCGATGTGTGGTGCTGTATTCCCCGCCGGTGGCGAAGGGTGCGATGGTAAAATGTTGCCGTGGGCATCATAACCAACAATTCCTCAGAACACTGTCCGTTGTACAAGCAGTAGAACACACACAGGGAGGCGAAGTCTCTTCTCAGACATACTGGTTCTAAACCGCTTGTGAGCTTGGAGTAGTCGACAATACAAAACGATTTGAATCAGTTTTGTCACTCCCATAAAGCAAACATCACACGTCCGGGTCGAAGGCTGCGTAAGGCTGCGTCCTTGCCTTTGTCCGACAATAGCCGTGTAGTGAATATAGTCCTATTGGTACTACTGGCAGCATATAGAACCGATCCCACTATTGTTAGCTGCCAACTGTACGCACACCATGCTTCAATGGTTTTGAAGATTGCTTGTTCGTACAATGCTGTTATATCTTTAGCTAGAGGTTGAGCTGAAAGAGTCACAAGGTCTACTATAGTATACTCAAACTCAAAATCAAACTAGACTTTACAAATAAGTGTTTTCAAACCGTCAGAATCTACCTCCGGATTCGGAAGGTCGTTTCTTGCTGAGAAGAATCCAGCAAGAAGTACAAAATACATACCATAATAGTATATAATTTATTACTTTCTATTACCTACGTGACATGAGTATATCACAAAAAGAGATTAGATAAAATATTGTTAAACCTTTACAAGGATGGATTACTGAAAATAAACCTCTGAAGCTCTGACGTTTTCCGAATTTACTGCTAAATGACTCTTAGGCAGACAGAATCGCAGAAGGATGATATAATTATGTGGAGCTATTGAGCGGTTATATCGCTCAACTTAATAAAAAAATTGCCTTATAGTAATATTTCTGTATCAATTTGTCTCACTACTACTTAATTACCATTCCTATCAGATTTGTAAATTTGTGTATGTAGTCCTATAAACAACCTGAAACATAGAAAGAAAGAAAACACATTTATTCATAGCAACACAACACATAGATATAAGAAGAAAAGACAAGTCTAGAAGAAGCGTAAAGTGTCGTTATGAAACGGTCCCAACTCAGCATGTGCTTAAATATACAAATTTTACCTCTTTATATAGATATAGATTGGTTCATACATAATGAACGGACATCTAAGGAACTAGCTCTGGAGCCTGATAATAATATTAGTGTCACATACAGATGTGTCCCTCAATAAGTCATAGTAACTGATGGTTACCACTGCGTGCCATCAAATTTATTGGTCGCGGGATTTGCTCTTGGCATCCGTCGCTTGGATATGTATTGCAGCCATAGCCTTTAATTAACATAATAAAGTTTTGTTGAAGTCACTTAGTTTCATTAAAATAGCAATCAATAGTAATTAATTCAATCATATCTCAAATATTTATCACTGCAATAGAAGTTTTTTTACATACCTACCAAGTACCTACTGTAGATGTTCGGGTGTTAACTAGTAATCGCATTAATTGGTCCCAATCGTAATCATACAGGTTCCTTCAAGAAAGGTGCAAAAGCTTGAGTGAAACCCCTGTGCCTGTAGCCATGTTTCATATCTACAATCGTTATCGCTATAGAAAACGAACTAAATGTATAGGAATTAAAATTTGACCACGTGACAAAAAAGCTGACCAAAAGCCGTGGTGGCCTTGTGGTTGAAGCAACAGGCCTGTCATCTGATGGGCCCAGGTTCGAGCCCCGGCCTGTACCAATGAGTATTTCTAAGCTTAAGTACAGTGATTAATCACACCATGAGCTTTTAAAAAGAGAGGTAGGGCGATTTGGGATTTCCCGTGGGTTATCCCATTTAAATTGGAGCCGCCCGACTGGGGACTGTACCTCCGCCTTACAGAAGACCGCAGTGAAATAACACTACTTGATGTAGTGTTGTGTTTCTGCGGTAAGTAAGGTTGCCAGTGCTCCACGAGGATACGCTATGCTAGTAGTATTGCTGCTAGCACAGTGAGTCCTCATCAGCAACATGGTTGGCACCCCGTAGTGATACCCCTGTTATCGCTAGCGGCTTATAGGCTACGGTGACTGCTTACCATCAGGTGGGCCGTATGCCTGTGTGCCACCTTAGTGGTATAAAAAAAAAAAACGTGATTCCCATACCTTTCCTTCGCTTTTTATAGCGTTAACGATTGTAGATAGTAAACATGGCTAAGGCCTCTGATTTTGCAAGCGTTAATAGGTTTCTGAAAACGCTGACCATCAGGCGGGCCTTATTCTTGTTTGCAAACTTAGTAGAATTGCAAGTGATTTCGAAGTACTCTTATTATTTAACTATTCGTTAATCATTCACAATACTTAGCAGTCAGAAAACATCAATGAAAATAACGTACGAAAAAAACGCCATGCGACTAACAATAGACGTGTCCATTCAAACGCTATTATTATGAGCTTCGAGCATCTTCACTGATCATAGAAATTATTCGCTTGGATGCGTGTATAATGGCCACACCTTACACAATATTTGTATGGTAGGTTCACACATTGTATTGGGCAATGTGTCGATGAAAGATTGGCTTTCAAGTGCCCATGTAGGTTCTATTGAACATTGTTCGAGGTTAATAACTGGTTTGAATTCTTCGTTAAGTATTAAGATTATTATTACGATACCTTTGTATCTATAATTGCAATATCTGAATGAATTGAATTGAGGTGTTGCTGTATTTTGGCTTATCCTGTGGTTGGATCTTAAATCTAAAGGCATATTGCTTGTTGCAAACGAAATTCTCCCAACACTATGATTTTCTATTGATGTATTTCATTTCATATTTGTTTATTCAGTGAGATATCCTTAGTTAATATTGTTAGCCACACAATAATATCTATCCACATACCAAATTTTAAGATTTGATTGTAGCACAAAATAATTCGATTTGTTTAGTTTACTTTACAAAATAGTACTTAAACCAATAAACAAACCATACCTCTATGCAATTTTAGTACGAAGGAATTTAAGGACTGGAATTATTAAACAGTGAAACAACCCATTGAAAGTACTAAATCTTTTATTATTTTGAGAGCATCGTTATTGCTTGATCTGATGTTACACACACAGCATCTACATTAGATTCGGGTCTTCTTTTTTAGTAATCTTCTCATATAAAAAATGAAATATTATTTTTTATTTAGTTTAGGCCCTGCAAACCACTTGGGTGTACTTTACACCCAATTATTTTATAATATTTGATTGTAAATTACATAAAGATTAATTGAAATCAACAGAATAAGAAATCACAATACGAATAGAGCTTAAAACAAATTGCGGCGTTTAATAAGAACTCCAAGACGAGCCAATAAGAAAAACAAATGGTAACAGGAAGAAATTCACGGTTCATAAATTTGACCGTCGGGGTACTGTGTGGAAGACACGCCTTCGGATATTGCGTCTGAGACGGTATTGTTCTCATTATCAAGGCACGCCACCGAAATAACCGCTTAGTTAGAAGATCAACTGACCCTGTCATCTGTACAGTGCTGCCTTTGAGATGAACCATTGAGATCTAATCGCGTTTGATTGCAGAAGCCATAAATCTTTATGTCTCAACCGGTAAGTTCGTTTGTAGAACACAAAGAATTGTCAGAGTGGAAGTAATTTAAGCTACCGTACAGTGTGTACTACATATTACTCCCATGAATGTTAGCCAATGGATTGGTTGTGTTTTTATCTGTGTTTTGGGCAGATAGTGTGAATCGGAATAATCTTTAAGAAAATTTTTACCCTATTTATTTGAAGATATTAGATTTCTTTGTTTAAAATAAGAACATTTGGCCATATCACTGGCCTAAAATAATAAAAACGTTCCATGGAAATTTCGACGAATAATACAATTCTTGTTCCAAATTTGAATCTACAGAAAGTGAATATCTTCAATCTGCTAACAGCGGGCTTACTCTACAGTTAATATCTAATCATAGTGTGCGATTGAGAAATCGTTAAACGAAGCGCAAATTTGAACAATTTGCAAATTCAACATTATCGGCAAAGTATTTAGACAATAGATGCATACAGTCGTTTCACGTATGAGCCGAGCTCCTAGTATAATTTTGTAAATCACAGTGTTAAGTATTTCCGTATCGTTGGCACAGATACAAGTACAGATTCACTGAACCGTGCCGATGACGCTTGCTTAAGAGCTGAAAGGTGTCTGTATTCTGTTTTGAACCAATTTTATTTCTTTTCCGACAATTAGCAATTGCTGGCGAATGAAACCTAAGTTTTTTTAGGTGAGTTACCAAACCGTCTCAGCTTTTTGTAGAAAATAGGCTTTGTAAACGTAGCATTTCATGATTTCATTTCATCCTAGTTAATGTGAGCTCTTAGTCATATGGACATTTTTAAAATGTTTCTTCTACGACTATCCATTACTAATATTATAAATGCGAAAGTAAAAGTAACTCTGTTTGTTTGTTTGTTTGCGATCTTTTCAGAACTAAACGGCTGAACGTATCGTAAAAGATTGAAGGAGATTGATTATATCCTAGGAAAGGACTTAGGATATTTTGACGAGACCGCTGGTCTAGTGGTTAGTATACCTGACTGCTACGCTAGAGGTCGCGGGTTCGATTCCCGCCAGGGAAAACATTTATGTGACAAATATGTTTGCCTTGCTAATGGGGGTTTAGTATGTATTATAAGTATGTATTTACAAAAAAAAAGCATATAAGTATTATATCAGCTACTGGTTCCCATAGTACAAGCTTTGCTTAGTTTGGGGCCAGATGGCGCTGTGTGATAATGTCCAAGCATTATTATTATTATTATATTTGTCTTTAAACAAATGCAGCCGACGTCGCGGGTAACAGCTAGTTTATATATCTATGACTGCCTCTTGAAGCTGAGCATTTTTGTTCGTATAATTTGAGCTGACTACTAAAAAAGTGGTTTGTATCTCTCAAGATGTGACGGACATCAAAACACCCATTCGGTATAAAGTTACAATCGCCCATAACTCCTGTTGATAGCCATTTGCCAGAACTGGGATTATCGAGTCAGAAACTTGATAGCTCTTTGAAGCTTAATTATGTGTTGTCTGTACCATCATCTTGTAACTAAATCTAGGCACGGATGTTTAATATCAAGTAACCTTCTGGCGAACGAATTCAGTTCTAAAGATTTTTTGATGTGATGAACTACTCTACGCAATAACAGTATCCATGACCTGTAGCGCGAGCATATATAAATTGCGACAACGTTTTCGTATCGCCTTCGACAATTTTTGCATTGAAAAATGAACAGCACTGCGGCAATGAAAAGTGGAACTAAAAATTAGTATGAAAATGTTGACATTACGAGTTACGTAATCGAAAAATGTTCCTGCTATCTGCGAGGCGTGTATTGTAAAGGCCTATTGGGATATCTTACTGCCATGGATTATCTCCAGACACTCCGTTAAGCATTGGATACCGTTAAACATTAGGGATTTTAATGCAACAACATACTATTGAGGAACTTGATTATTCTCTCACCCGCAAATAATATCGTCCTAAAGAGGATAAAATATGGAATTTTACCATCAAAAAGAAGAACTGACAGAGAAACAGATTGTTTTCTATCCTACCCTCTATAAGTTTAGAAATCATACTTGAAAAGGATTTTCTTGCCATGACTAAAATATTAAGAAAACAATAATTTATAATAACCGCTGTTAAAAATAACACATCGAAAATAATTATTGTCTTTTAGCCATTGTTACTATCCCAGCACTAAAAGAAAGTATTTCGATATTGTCAATAGAACACGTAATAAAATTGAAGTGTGAAAATGTATATATAAGAATTTATCGGTTATTAGTTACAAAGATAAGTAATGACATGAAAACGGGTCTTATACGCGGTCTTATGTGTTTAAATCGCGAAAGTTTAAAAAACAGTATTACAAAGATTACTATAATACATACAAACCAATTTAATATCTTTAACGTTGACGTATTAAATTCTGAGTAATATTTACTTTCTGTTCAGGATCGTTCAATTTACTTATAGCGTCCATTTAGTAATCAATTAACCAACCCCAAGACTGCTTTCTGTTTTTTTTATTTCTTTGTGTGGATCGTCTATTCATACACTCTTTGTTTTCTTTGATTTTATTATGAGCGATTGCTGCCGACAGCCTGAAATAATGAAAGCGCTTCTCATATTGAATGCTCTTACAATGAAAAGGACTTGGCCTTTATTGATTTCTATACACATTAGCATTTAGCCTTGGTACCTTATTTTTGGCATTGATTTTATCAAAACTGCGTTAATATAATAATATATATTTATATCAAGCTCCTTAATTCTTTAAGCTGAATAAATTGCTTTTACAATAAGGTCTTATACTTAATTGTGTTTTTTTGTACTTCCATTTGGAATTTCTGGATTAGCTAAGCTATGTTGCTTGATTAACTCTGTCATGTCTATTCGTCATAATATCTAACATGAAGTTTTTATCACGAATCATTTACCTCTGACCTAAACGTATGGTATGATCTGCTACTGCTGCGGAGTGTCTCCAAAAACTCCAGTATCAGAATGCATGACTAAACTACATTAAAGAGGATCAATTCCAATGATACCTAACTCGTTCTGTTCTTCTAAATTTAAATTCAATTATTCTAATTTTAATCCAAATTTGTTTAATTTGTTTCCAGCCAGTAGGCATCTACCGTGGCAAGTACGAATGGGCCAACGAGAACAGTCCAGTGGGTGGTGACTGCTCACTATGGGTGCGGGCTGCTACACTACAGTTGGATGATGGACAATGGCAGTGCCAGCTCACTGCTAGCAACTACGATGTACAGGTAAGGCTCCAATAAATCAACGGGACAAAACTTATAGTACCAATTCAAATAATACTAACCTAACGGTAAATTTTCCCACAAAACCTAGTCATGAAACTTACGGAAATTAATTGTTCTGTGCAACAGCAACCAAAATCGTTAATTGTTTTATGATGCGAGTTATCAAAACTTTTTCGTCTCTGTCACTAAGCTTAGCTATGTACGCGGCAGACATTGCAAATCTACAATTTATTTAGGCGTGCTGAAACATATCTAGCTCAGAGAATCAGCATTCCTATCCACTGGTGTCAGTATTGACACGCTCCCGCGTGATTCTGGTACCTAGATACCTACTCATAAATACTATTATTTAATTTCGGTTTTTTGTAAAGTATTTAATGTGCTCTATGATATAATAAACAATGTATCCCGTCTTGCTTGCACGTCACAATCGTTTCATTGACATTTGCGGAAATAGCCGAAACCACTGCGTTTCCAGGGTTCCGTACCCGAAGCGCAACCAACAGAACCCTATTACTAAGACTTCGCTGTCCGTCTGTCTGTCAGAGGGCTGCATCTATTGATTCGTAATAGTTAGATGTAATTTTTACAGAATGTAAAAAAATATTATTAATGTGGGGACCTCTCCTATTAGAAAGGTTTTTTTTTTTTTTTTGCTCTATATTCATAATGGTAACACACAGGGTGAATTGCTGTATCTTCTAAAAAATAGAGAAATTTGATTATTACAAACAGTACAGAACCGGTGGGCTAGTCCGACACGCACTTTTTATTTTAATTGTCTCTTTTCAGGATGCCCTTTCCAGCCCCCCCGCTGCGCTAGCAGTTCGTGTGCCGCCGCAGTCCCCTAGGATCTTATTCAACGGGTCCCATGTAATGCCTGGTCAGAACATCACGGTGCCAGCCGGATCAAGGGCTACTGTCGTCTGCGAAGCCAGATATGGCAACCCACCCGCCTATATTGAGTGGTACTTAGGTAAGCTGCTTTATCTCTTGGCTTGTTGAAAAAGAGGTAGGGCGATGGGATCTCCCTTGAGTTTTCCCTTCAATTGGAGCCGCCCGACTAGGAGTTGTATCTCTACTAGTAAAATAACACTATTTTGATATGTTTCTGGTGTGAGTAAGGTTGCCTGTGCTCCTCGAGGATACGCTGCGCTCGTAGTAAGTAATGCTGCTAGCGCTGCGAATCCTCATGAACAAAACAGTTGGCAAGGCGTTAGTGCTACAGTGACTGCTTGCCATCACGTGGGCCGTACGCTTGTGTTAGTGGTATAAAAAACATTGTATACGTTATTTATTTGCTTACCGGCTGAATATAATTTATACTAACTTATGATAAAATGTACTTATTTAGGTTAGGTGCGTACTATTTACTAATTACTACTAAACGAAGGACATGATACTATATCATGCCTGTACAGTAGTGATGGCTCACATTAAATTTGACATAGAACCTCTTGCTACTCTTAAGCATTACATAAGCCCTTGGCTTTCTTCTCAGACGTATGCAGGTTCCCTCATGTTTCCCTTCACCGTTAAGCTCGTGGTGTGACTAATCACTGCACTCATTCATACTTATTATATTGGTTTTCCAGAAAAAGAACGCCTTACCGCTTGGAGCCAGACGAATGCATCGGAAGTGGAGAGACCGAGGGTCTGGGCAGCGCGGTCGGTGCTCGAGCTGGGAGCGACGAGGTCTGCGCACGGCCGGCAGCTGGCCTGCCGAGCACACCACCCCTCATACCCAGCACCTTACTACAAGGACTCTTACACCATGCTCGATGTTACTTGTAAGTTTGCTTAATTAATATCTATGCCTGCGCCATGATTGCGCCTGCGCCGGTCGGTGTTGCGACTTGCCCCTCAGTGGCATCTTATACACTGCACACCGGTGGCCCTCTAGCAAGTTGCGTGTCACCGTCTACCAAATTGTATCCAATATTGAGACATATTGCATGGTAGACGTCCGTAGTCCCATCCCATAATCCAAATATCCGAATTCATTAACAGTTCACCACAATAACCTAAATTTAGTTCTCCATCCCCATTTAACATGCGTTTAACTTCAAAAACGACGGATTTTCATACAAACTTTCAACCCCTATTTTACCCCCTTGGGGGTAGAATTAATCAAAATCCTTTCTTAGCGGATGCCTACGTCATAACATCTACCTGCATGCCAAATTTCAGCCCGATCCGTCCGTTTGGACTGTGCGTTTATAGATCACTATGTCAGTCAGTCAGTCAGTCAGTCAGTCAGGCACCTTTGAGTTATATATATTTAGATATTAAATTTGTTCACAGTCGTGCCAGTGGTGACTATAGTTGGCGGCGACCCCAGTACACTAGCTAACCTAGAAGAGGGCTCCAGCGTTTTGACGTTGGAGTGCAAGGCTGTTGGCAACCCCAGCCCCTACGTGTGGTGGACCAAGAATGGACAAGTTATAAGCAGCAATGGAGCCAAGTTGATTCTGGCACCGGTCGCCAGAAATCATTCTGGTAAAGTCATGGTATTTTAATCTTATCAAATATGAACAAAGTTCCATAGGAGTTTTCTCCCGCGCACGATCAAATTGTGGAATGAACTCCCCGCCGAGGTTTTCCCAAAGGAGTACAGCATGGGGTTCTTCGAGAAGGGTGTGAAGAGATTTTCGAAAGGTCGGCAACGCGCGAGTACCCTTGCGCGATACCCTTGGTGTTGCAAACGTCCATAGTCCTTTTTCTCGCGGCTTCATATGCGGGGTAAAGTGAATAAGTCGATATTCTATTTAGCCCCTTGGGGGTGGAATTTCCGAAAATCCTGAAATATTTATTTTTTAGTTTTAACTGAAAAGCCAAATACCAGTATCCTTGCGCTTAAATTCGAAAATGACGGATTTTCATAAAAACTTTTATCCCCTATTTTACCCCCTTAGGGGTGGTATTTCCAAAACCCTTCTTTAGTGGATGCCTACGTCAAAAATGGTAGCTACTGTCAACATTTTAAGTCTCTAAATCGCAGCCGTTTGGACTGTGCGTTGACATGTAATTCATTCTGTCAGTTTGTTCTTTTATACATACTGACTCATTCTGTTTAAACTGAAATACAGTTGTGAAAAAAAATTACCCATGTAATTGGAATAAAAATTAATTCCACGCGTACGAAGTCGCGAGTACCTAGAGCTAGTATGGCTATTATAATTATCTATAAATATTATATGATAATGATAATTATCATATTTATAATGAGCTATTCCTCAAGATGTATGCGATATAAGAAAGGAATTGTTTTATTTTACAGGTATATATGGTTGTCAGGCCAGAAACTCACTGGGGACGTCAGATTCGGTCAAAATTGAAATTGATGTAAAATGTAAGTTATGTCGAAATTCTTTGTATGTTAAACTATATTGCCCCTTGTTTCGAGTTGCTTACGGTTTCACTCGTAGTTAGAGTTTATAAGCTTTTTATAGCTTACTAGCGGCCCGCCCCGGCTTCGCACGGGTAGACATTAGTTTCGGAGCATAGACATTTATCAAATATTGTGTCCACCGTGCGGAGCCGGGGTGGGCAGCTAGTATTATATATAGCCTATGTTACTCAGAGATAATAGAGCATTCTAAGGGTGAAAGAATTTTGAAATCGGTCCAGTACTTTTTGAGTTTATTCGTTACATATAAAAATACAAATCTTTCCCCTTTATAATATTAGTGTAGATTTCGACCTTAAATAATCTTATTATATTTAGTACAATAAAATATTTAAATCATTTCAGCAACTTTGGCGTAATTAAGCCACAGACTAACGAGACGTTTCCCCGGCTTCGCTCGGGGCGGGCAGCTAGTATAATATATAGCCTATGTTACTGAGCGATAATTTAGCTTTCTAACGGTGAAAGATTTTTTGAAATCGGTCCAGTACTTTTTGAGTTTATTCGTTACATACAAAAATACAAATCTTTCCCCTTTATAATATTAGTGTAGATTTCGACCTTAAATAATCTTATTATATTTAGTACAATAAAATATTTAAATCATTTCAGCAACTTTGGCGTAATTAAGCCACAGACTAACGAGACGTTTCGCATATTTGATTTTAGTTGGATTTTCTATTGAATTATCTTTCCTTACAGATCCTCCAAGAGTAACGTGGGTCGGCCCCGATACCATTGTGGAAGCTAATCTCTTCTCGCAAGTCACTTTAGAATGCAAAGCTGAAGGAAACCCTCCACCTACATATCAGTGGTATCATAAGTGAGTACAAATCAATTTATCTGTCAAATTCAACTCGAAGGACCAAGGATCAGTTTTTGGCTCGAAGGACCAGTACAAATTATTTCGCGGTCACCATACCCTATATACTTTAAAATACCAGGTGTACTTAATTGTTGTTGAGGGGACGCAATTTGCTAATAGCAACCAGCACCTTTCTGCCAGTACAGCGTATCCTTGTAGAGCTGTGGCAAACTTACTCACCGCAGAAATACAACACTGCATCAAAGAAGTGTAATTTGTCTTCTGTGATGTGGAAATCGGTCGATATGCGAAATAACAACTGAACTAAGTACATCTTTGTTTTAAGTAAATGTAATACCAATATTTTTTTCCTTGCAGCCGGTCTCCATCAGCTCGAATTAACGCTCTCCAAGATGATGGGTACCCGATCTCGTCGACCCCACAGCTGCAGCTCCATAATGTGTCTTATTCCCAACACGGAAGATACACTTGCATAGCTACCAATCAAATCGGTCTTGAGGACAGGTAAGAGAATATTACTACCTAAAGGATGTCATCCATTTTGGTCCAAATCTAAAAGTGCTGGCCAACGCAATTTTCTGATATATTCTACTTAGAGCTTGCCCGTCTTAACATTTATTACTATGGCACCAAAGCTGTACGATCACTGTAGTTGATTTTATTTGAGTTCGAAAATCTGAATATTCATACATTTTTATTGAAAATAGGAATTTAAAATAACCAAAACAAACGAAATGTCCTGTAATTTCCAACTTCGTTGCCACAGTAAGAAATGCTCAGACGAGCAAGCTCTAACACAAAACACAAAAAAAAATTCGTTGGCCGGCACATTCAGATTTGGACCAAATTTCTATGAAACATGGATAATGTCCTTTGGCTGCTTTGCAATGCATGTCTTATTCACATTACCAAGCGTACGAAGCCGCGGGCAAAAGCTAGTCGGGCATAAGATTGTTTGTTGTGTGCAGGAGCCAGCAGTCGGAGGGCATCACGCTGAACGTGCTGGGCCCGCCGGTGGGCGGCGGCGCGGGCGCGGCGCAGGCGGCGCGCGGCGGCGAGGCGCGGCTGGCCGGCGGCGCCTGCGCAGACCCCCCGCCGCGCCGCGCCGCCTGGCTCTGGGGCAGTCTGCGGCTGGACGTGCCTTCACACCTAGGTCTCTACTTACCTAACTAACTATATGTACATTCTTATTATATACCAGTATAGTGGCAAGCAAACACACGGGTTGTGTGTAGCTTATCTTCAACTTCAATATTTCTTTTAAACCTAAGGTGGCAAACAAGCATACGGCCCGCCTCTGTATGGTAGGCAATAAAACGGTAGAGTTGTCAGATGCGACTCTTTAAGTTTCCCTCATTTTTTTAACAGGCACCTCATTTCAAGAAAACTGTTCTTCTTTTCAGGCCGATACAAAGCCTTGGAACCGACTACCGAAAATGGTTGCTACAGATACACGTTGCTTATTTCCAACACAGCGATGTCTGATGCTAGAGTATACGTGCTACACGTGGAAAACGAAAGAGGCTTCTCATCACATGCCGTATCTCTCACAGTCCACGGTAAGAATATGTAATAACTAGCTTCGGCCCGCGACTTCGTCCGCGTTAAACTTAGAATTCAAGAGGAACCCAACGTTTTTCCGGGTTAAAAACATATTCTCAGATAAAAATTACTATGTGGTAATCCAGGTTATAAACTATCGGTGTTCCAAATTTCATACAGATCCGTGCATTAGTTTTTGTGTGAAAGAGTAACAAACATCCGTCCATACAAATTTTCGCATTTATAATATTAGTAGGATAATGCTTGGACAATATCACACAGCGCCATCGTACCCCAAACTAAGCAAAGCTTGTATAATGCGAAGTAGCTAATGGAATACCTATAGAAACTATTGTGTTTTAAATATATACCTACTTAAAATACATAATACATACCGAACACCAGTATATTAATCAAAGCGAACACCCAGAGTGATGGATTGTTTTTAAGCTATTGCATAGCTTTTATCGCGGGCCTTGAGCGTGGGGACGGAATCCAGAAATTCCGTAACGAAAAAAACCTAACACCCCCCACTCCGCCATCTATCGATAAATACCAGAACTTTTAATGACTTTTTGAAATATCACGCTTGTCTCTTTAGTTCAGCAACCCGCCTTTAGGTGGCATTGGTTGTATTGGAAAACTACCGTAATCAGCTGTTTGTGAGAAAGTATATAGGTATATAAAAAAATACTGCATTAATAAAATAAATAAATAATTATAATTGCATAAGTTGATAAAAAATGCTATGCAATAGCTTTACCGCGGCAGTCTCCGAGTGCCAAACCAAATTTTTTTTTTAAATATTTTTGTCACACGCTGTCACATAAATGTTTGTCCTTGCGGTAATCGAACTTCGCTTGCGCGTTGTAGGACTGTGACGTATGTATGAAGCTGTCATCTGTTAAGTGATATGTCACTCATACATTCCAACGTAGTAAAGAGGTCGCTACAAGCACACAGCCTACTCGATGGTAAGCTGTTGCCGTAGCCTATGGTCGCTATAACTCAATAAATCGCGCGGAGCATTTACTTGGCAAACAAAACCTGTACTTCTCAGTAGAATTGTACCAGTAAAATTTTCTTACTGAAACCTTCTCGTTAGCTATACTATAACCTTTTAACATGCATGACTTTAATGGTGTTACTTTTGTTCAAACAGATAATTTTTCGCTAACAGACACAGCGCATGTGGCGCCATTGATAGCAGCTGCGCTAGTCATTGCTGCGCTGTTAGTGATTGTGCTCTGTCTCATACTCAGGTGCAGGAGGAGGAGAGGTAATTTGTCAAACATTTTTTTTTATATATTACCTACCTTATTTACCCCGTGACTTGGCCCGCGTAGCGACATAAAATACAGCCGATGTTACTCAGAGCATTGGTGACATAGCTGTTGGTGAAAGATTTTTTTAAATCGGTTCAGTTGTTTTTGAGTATATTCATTACACAAAGAATATGAATAGTTTTTACTTCACACAAAAAATATAATATATTGTTTAATTCAATACACTTTCGATTAGTTTTATCACATCATTGTGTTTGAAGAAAAAAAAAATTGCATATATATAGGTACATACACTACAATTCGTCAAACAAATCACATATATATTTTTGTTACAGAGAGCGTTGAATACAAGACTGATGATTTAGACAGGTGAGTTCAATATATTCTTAATGACAATAAGTTTTTTTTAATATGGCACTAGTGGTAATAGAAGTTAATGTATATTTTTATATATGCATGTCTTGACACCGTATTAGCAAACCAGTGGCTCAGATTACCCAGTTGTATGATGGGTCTGCAGTGAAAAACTATTTTTCACTTCACTCGGAAATGACGACCTGTTAGCTTTTATTTTCAGATATCAGCCCACAAAGGTGGACTTTCTTAAAAAAAATATGCACAAATTATAAAAAACTATTCCTCAAACCTATTTATTTTAAAAGGACCGACTTATGACCATGGATACCTATTGGAATATGGACAAAAACGCAGAGATTTAAATAGTAATAATAAAAGTATATTGCACATGCACACGTATCAAACAAAACAACAGACAGAGGCTACGATGACACCAGAGCAACCAGAGACAAGACACAAAACATTCTTTTTAATTATTGGTTTGTGTTAACCTTTTTAACACTTAGTACAGCCATGGGTGATTCGGATGTACACCACACAACTCACTAAATTACGCGCTCAAAAATAAACATACCCTGTTAGTATTACCTCAGAGTAGATAATATACTATGTACAGCTATTACATTGAGTTGAGGGTCGATAGTCACACAACACACTTCTGGCCGAATATTGAAACGACATTCAAACTTTGTGTGTGTGTGTGTGTGTGTGTGTGTGTGTGTGTGTGTGTGTGTGTGTGTGTGTGTGTGTATGTGATCCAATAGTTACAGAAGATTTTCTATGTAAAATCGGAGGCCGCTCAAAATTGATATGGCATCAGTATTCGGCCACAAGCCAGTCAACTATCTAGGTATCTATTTTCTTCTTACGGTCGTCCTGCATCACGCGTATCCTATTAGCGGTACGTGTTTTGATAAATTAGGCATGAAAACGAAATAATTGTTATAAAATATTACTTACCTCTCTTCATCTTAGGGCAAACTAAAAAAAGCTTAAGTGTGGCGACATTTTTGTATTATTTTTACATCCAAAAACATCACAATAATGTGGCGACAGTGCAGTTTGTTTTGTTTATAATACGTACGCACTAACTTATAACGCGCGAGCGGCGACGCCGGCCGTGACAGCCCGACTGCAATAAGCCGTTTAACTAAGTTGTTCGGTGTTGGTTAATATCGCGACTGTGAGCCCGTCCGGAGCGGGAGTTTGCTTTCTACCCAGTATTATTTATTCTTATGATTATATGTCGATGTCGTACAGTGAGAAGACGGTGCTCCCAGCGGACGCGGTGTACTCGCCGCGGCAGGCCCCCGCGGCCCGGCCGGTGGGCCCCGGCGGCCCCGGCGGCCCCCCGGGTCCCCCCGGCGCAGGCCCCCCGGGCGCGCGCTACTCGCCGGCCGCGCTGCAGGTGCGGCGCGCCGCCGTGGTGCTGCAGCCCCCCACCACCGTGTGATGTGTGCGCACAGGTGTGACTCACTCACTAACTAACCCTACCACAAACCACAACGGCGGATCCAGTCAGATCCCCGGCAGATCATATAGTCGTGGTCTAGTCTAGACACGCTCCCTTCGATTACAATAAAATAAATGGAATGATTTTTTTTTTACACGTCTAATAATTTAAATTCTTTTTTTTTTCTCTTTCATCCACTATCGAAACTAGTTATGACTTCCGCCACTTGAATGGGCCCAGCCCAGTGAGGGTCAAGATCCCCATGGCCCCCTGGATCCGCTCTTGCCTTACAAACTAAATATATCTGTAATGCCACCTGAATGTCGTTTGAAGGCCGTGTAACTGTTTGAAGCGTAGTCGCATCTTTATTTCTTACATCGCAAATTTAACTGGCGTTCGGTTCAGTATTTGGAAGTTATTAATTTATCGAAATAAAAAAAGGGTCCTCTGCTTATCCTATCATAATTTAATTAAGGGTGGTCACTGCATGCTCTTTAGTATTCTATAAAAGTACTTGCGGTTTTTACAACTACTATGTTAGCAAAAGTGGACTATCTAACTTATTAACGGTTTTCAATCCACTATTGGGCAAAGACTTTATCTATATCTATGCAGAATAAAATCTATCTCTTGGCAAAAAAAAAATTGACACTACTTTAATTCTAAAGAATTTGGATATTATTTTTGGAAACTTAAAATGTTATCAGTATCGAAAAATCGTATTTTTTTAATATATTCATTAAAGTTTTAGTAAGTAAACCGCAAACGAAAATATGGAAGGAAACTTCACACTTTACGCATGGTCTTTTGACTTTTCACTATCTTCTGTTTTTATTTTATTTGAAATTAAACAGTTTTCCAATCTTAGTGGGTAATAAATATTCAAAGGATGAATTAGTCGATTGAAATTAAAACACCAAAACGAAAACAGTGATAATGTAGCTTTCAAAGGGTGAAATAATTTTTGAAATCGGTCCCGTAGTTTTGGAGCCTATTCAATACAAACATACACACAAAAAACAAATCTTTCCTCTTTATATTATTCGTATAGAAGTATAGATGAGGTAATTTCATCAATGAAATCGCCACAAAAGTGAGCCGTTAATATTATATCCCTATTAAATTAACTGTTGCTTCCCAATCAATCGACCGTTGACTAATTAAATGCTAATGGAAAGCCCCACGCCCAACATTTCACGCGAAATGTTATCCACTTTTACAATTAATAATAATAATAATAATAATAATAAAAATCTTTATTGCAGGCAACACAGTAAAGTAAAATATACATATACAGGGCCCATAGACAAATACCTTAACTATTCTTATATACTTAATACCTATCTTGTTTTAGTTAATTCGATATATGTCAGTCGGCCATCTGGTAGTATCAATTACAAATGGAAGAATTATTACCCTTCTGCTAACTTGCGAGGCCTACGTAATATTTTAGTCACAATAAATAATATCTTTGAGATCAGTACTTTCTATTTTCTTTTTCTTGTCTATTTATATGTTATTACATACTTTTCAATTAATTTAGTACGCACGGAGTCGATCTTTCATTTCTTGGTGTGGCTTATGTATTCTTAAAACACGTGCTTAAATTTGTATTCCACTTAATATTAAACATAATGATGTATGTATAGATGTCGATGTTTGTTTTTTAGGCAGCTTTGTCGTCGCTGGAGAAAGAAGCCAAAGAAAATGTGTATGCAGTGCTAGACCCGCATATACAGTACGATATAACGATAAATAAACTCGGAGAACCGCCTAAATATTTATCGCTATCGAAGCCCTTAACTCACCAAAGAACGCACGCTTTCGACCCGCATAATATCGCTTCTAACAACGATATTAATAACAATAACAACATGAAACATAACAGATTCACAACATTTAAAACGGGCTCCCCAAAGGCAAGGAAATCAAACAAAAGTTACGACACAATTAATATTCTCGGTGAAAACTTCACCAGCGAAATAAATAATGATGTACAGTATTCAAAAGATCCTCTCTTCGGCTTGATGAGAGGCACCGACAATTCAGACTTCTACGCACAAAGCAGCAAGCGCAACGTAGTTGATAATACAAAAAAATACTCCGGAATGTACGAGAGAAATAATTCTGGAAGAAATCGCTATGGGATTAGAAGGGATGGCTCAGATTTTGTACGTGCCTCGAATAGAAGCCGGAGATCAGACGTGGGAGCTCGAAATGAGAAAGAGAAACCTGAGGGATTGCGAACTGAAAAGGTGTATAAAGAAGAAGATTTCAAGCCCCGTCCGGGAAAGGTGAGAGAAATTGCTTCGAGATTTAACAGGAACAGTGTGGAAAGTCATTCTTTTCAAAGTAAGAAAAGGCCACAACCTTTACAGAGCTTTGGTTATCAGGCCTACCTGGACCACGTGTTCCCTGATGCCGTGGAAATTTAAAATGATCTGTGTTGGACTTAACATGACAGCTCGTAGATCTCTATTAGTAGTAATTAGTGTACTTACTTAGAATTCATACTTCTAATGTAATTATTTATTAAAGTAGCTTATGCCATATTTTCTGTTGTACGAAATCTTTAAACTAAACTAATTTGACAGGACTAAAAGTATTGCCATTATTATTTGACCACGCACATGAGAAAGGGATAGCAAGACTTTAAGTCCTGACAAATTAATGTCACTATAGTTTAGTTAAATGATTTTGTGTAACAGTATTGACACAATTGTCTTTAGTGTAATTTGTAATCGCTATGTCCGAAAGTTTAGAATCTTTGGCAATAATGCACTTCTTGCGGAGAGGACAAGTAAGATTTAAGAGATGCCTATTTTAAAAGTCACTTAATTTAAAATGTTTAGCAGCAATAACATAACAGTTTTGTAAAAAATATATTCTAAAAGTATGTAATTAATAAGTATTGAATAATACATATTTAGCACTTTTTATTAAAACTAAATAATAGTGCTAATGATGTACAAAATCTTTAAGCTAAACTAATTTGACAGGACTTAAAGTATTACAATTTTTTAAGCCCCGCACATGAGTAAGGGATAGCAATACTTTTGGTCCTGTCAAATTAGTTTAGTTTAGTTAATTTGTACAACACAATGACACCAATATCTTCTTGTAATGTTAATTTTGTTCCAACTGAATTTAAAAGCGATTACATTTTTTTTGAGCTTCATTATATTGTAATCGTGGTGTGACATCAATAACAACTTTCCTTATTACCAATTCGTTTATGCTGTCTTGAAGCTTTCGCAGTCTATGGGTGGCGAAAATAGTTGGTAAACGATATTCAATTCAAACCCAAACTGAATTAAAACATGAAAACGCTAGACTTATTAAATTTAACTTGAGCAAGCATACTAAGAGCTCAAAGTAGAATATACTACGTACAGAGTATACATGCGTACCTAATTAAGGTTCAGTACCCGATTTCTGCCAGGCCAATTTTTAATAAATCGATTAATAACGTTGTGTCTGGGTGTTTTATATGTATTTTAAGGGTGTAATAATGTTGTTACGAAAAATTATCATTTGTCTGGTCTTCATAGTACAAGCTTTGCTTAGCTTGGGACCAGATTTCGCTGTGTGCAGTTCTAACATCAAGCATTTTATAGTCCATAGCTCAGAGTAGATAATATACTATAGTAAAGTATTTTCTGCTTATGTAATTGTACATAACTCTGTTTCTTGTATTTTGTATTGTTGACATTTTACTGTAATATAATTGTAAATTTACAAGCTACAAGTTTTATTTTTAAAATCGACTACCTTAATTGCAACTCGTCAACAAAATATGGCATGGCCCTTAAAGCTTCTGTATCTACTGAAAGTACAGCGTGTACCAGAATTACTAGTAATAAGTGATACACAAAACTTACCTGGTGGTATAGTTTTATTAAGAAACTAGCGACTCGCCTCGGCTTCGCTCGAGTGATTTTAGATGAATAAGGATAAACCTTATTCATCTAAAATCAGTTTTAGAAATATACCCCTTTCATGCATTTACAGACGTTGTACCTATACAAGTATCATCATACATATCATCACGCAGAGTCCCTTTCGGGGAAGGCAGAGAGTGCAGTGAGCCATTTCACTCTTGACTTGTAAAATCTTTTGGTTCCTCTACATTCTTAATTCCATTCATACATGCAGTCAGGTTTCAAGTACTGTTTAACTTTCCTAAATTTACTACTTTAAAGTAACACATAAACATTTCATAAGACAGAAAATAATTATCAGAACACATTACCCTGAATGATTGCATTATTTAAAAAAAGAACTTTATCAGCCAGATACAGCACATGGCCTTTTATTGTTAAATTATTTTGTATTATTACCTTCCATGGGGCGTAAATTAACGCCCCTCAAAGCGGTAGATTATAAATATTCGCAATCAAGAAAGACTGCAGTCACACATTTTCGACCGCTCATGGATGATGTCCGGGCTATTTATTCTCTTTTTCTAACCGTGTGGTTCGAGAATATGGACTGCGAGGTTTATCAAGACCGATCGAAAATGAAGTCCTTGGATGGCGACCTTATATTGGAACCAGCTTTTGACAAGAACATATATCTACGTCCTAATGGACCGAAATCCACAGTGTTTGTCGGTGACGTGAATGTGCTTCAGGCAATTGTCGCAAAGCATGATCAGCTTCAACCTTCCACCAGAGATGATTTTGATGCATCAAGTATACTTCAAAGACTTGCACAGTTGGAAGGCCAGGTTACTAACCACAATATCGAACTATACAACTCATCAGCAATCTGGAGGAAAGTGAACAATCTACATAGAAAAGTAAACAACCTTCGAAGTAGAATATCTTTGCTTACCATAATGAATGACTGCTTATCTCATCCATGTGAACACGGTGGCACTTGTCTGAATTTGATGGACGGTTACCATTGCTTATGTCCGTCAAACTGGGAAGGACACCGTTGTGACGTCGACGTCAACGAGTGTCGCAACTTTGCTGGTACTGACCTGGGATGCCAAAATGGAGCCGTCTGCATAAACAAACCCGGTACGTACGAGTGCCTGTGCAGAAACAATTGGTTCGGACTACATTGCACAAGAAAAGAGAAAGACTGCTCCGGAGGTGATTATGAAATGTGTGGATATGGCACTTGTATTCAGACAACCACGGGTGAAGGTATCAAATGCTTTTGCAATCAAGGATGGACTACGAATGGAACTGGAGTGGCTTGCTTATCAGACGTAAACGAATGCGATTCTCAGCTGGGGCCTCGGTGTTCGGTAAATCCTAAAGTTGAATGTATTAATCTTCCGGGCTCTTTCCGATGTGGAGCATGTCCTCTTGGATACGAGGGCGATGGATTTAGATGTAATGATATCGATGAATGTGTGACATTGAACGGTGGTTGTAGTCCCCTCGTGGCTTGTCATAACACTATTGGATCCCGCATATGTGGCTCATGCCCTCCAGGTTATATAGGAGACGGTACTACATGCTCTTGGAGAGGCCCCTGCAACATAAACCGAGGGGGCTGCCATCCTTCTGCTCAGTGTATAGATAATGGTCTGGCAACGCAATGCATCTGCCCTGAAGGTATGAATGGCGATGGAGTTGGCATTCACGGTTGCTATGTTGTGACCGGCGGAAATTACACGAACGGATGTTTAAATAATCCATGTGGAATTCATGGCCAGTGTCATTTGCTAATGCAGGGCTATACCTGCATTTGTTTGAATGGCTTCAGTGGCGCCCATTGTGATACACCGATGAATTATTGTGCTTCTTATCCTTGCCATAACGGAGGAAGCTGTCGACCGGACACCAGCTTGTCAAGAGGATTTCGATGCGAGTGCACCGCTCAGTACAGCGGACCATTGTGCCAGATATTTTCGAAAAGATGCGGTAGCGTGCTGGACAGCGAGGAAGGTAGTATTATGTATCCTCCATCAAATTCATCTTATAGCCATAACTCTAGTTGTGCATGGATTATTCGAACAGTGACCGATAAAGTGATAAATGTAACATTTAGCAAATTCGATGTAGAACGAAGTTCTGGTTGTTTATATGATTTTCTGCAAATCCACGATGGCAGAAGTTCTGCTAGTCAGCTACTAGGTAGGTTTTGTGGCACAACATTTCCAAACGGTGGCAATATAATATCGAGTCACAATACTTTATATTTTTGGTTTCGTTCCGACTCAACTGTGGCTAAGCAAGGGTTTGCCTTACACTGGAATAGTATACGACCTATTTGTGGCGGGGATGTTGATGCTAAAACTCACGGTCGTATTAGTTCTCCGGGTTCCCCAGGTAAATATCCGCCAAACCGTGATTGTTACTGGCATATAACAACCTCGCTCGGGAAACGTATACAACTGCATTTCTTTGAGTTCGACATTGAATCTCATATGAATTGTAGTTTTGACTTTTTAGCAATATATGATGGCGCGCTAGTAACTGATCCGCCAGTAAATAAATATTGCAATTCAACTCAGCCTGCACCAGTAAAATCTGCCGGATCAGAAATATTAATACATTTTCATTCCGATGCATTTGGTAGTGGTAACGGATTCCAAATAGCTTACGCTCCAATTGAAGGCGTACCTGGATGTGGTGGCTACTTCACACAAGACAAAGGGGAAATAATATCGCCCTCATACATGGGAACATATTTAAATAATATGCTATGTAAATATAAAATAAAAACTGGACCTGGCACTAAAATAAGCATACAGTTTAATTCATTTATGTTAGAAAACTCTATGAGATGCAGTTGTGATTATCTTAAATTTTATGACGGACCTACAGAAAATGCTCCTCTTATTGGTAGTTTCTGCAGTAACAAGCTGCCAGACTCATTCATGTCATCGTCAAATCAGTTATATCTTAAATTTAAATCAGATCAAAATGTACAGTCGCAAGGGTTTAGAATAGGGTACAAATCAGTTTGTCATTCAAGTGTTACAGGCGATAGCGGTATTATTAAATTTCTGGGCTACCCATTTAGCTATCCAAAAAATTATATATATGAATATGTAATTACTAGTAATCCTGGAAAAGCTATTCAGTTGATATTTCAGGACTTTGATATTGAGGATAATAAATATGGACTAAAATGTGGGTACGATAATGTAGAGATTAGGGATGGGCCCAATGAAAACTCAACTTTGCTAGGCAGATACTGCGGGGACTTAGATCATAAGCCCCCGGTTCAAATTTCTACGCATAATTTTATGTACATAAGATTTAAATCGGACTTTAGTATCACCGGCACAGGCTTTTATGCAAATTATACAACAATTGCTACCGAATGTGGTGGGATATATAGGGAACCAGTAGGTCTGATTAATCACCCATCTGATCTTACAACATACAAAAGGGATCAGACTTGTATTTGGATTCTAGATGCACCCGATGGTATGCATATAAAATTGTCGTGGAATAGATTTGATATCGAGCAACGACCTTCTTGCGACCGTGATAACATAGAGCTCATTGATATAAACAAAAGTAATGAGGAAACGCGTTTAGGAAAATATTGCGGTGTAACTGCACCACCAACTACTACGACACAAAGTAATCGTTTAAAAATTATATTTAAATCTGATTACTATATTCAAGCTTCAGGATTTTCAGTTTCATATACATTTTTAAATGACAGCACTAACTGTGGCTCTACATATATACAAACTCAAGGTGTTATATACTCGCCAGGCTGGCCAAATACGTACAAAGACAATCAAAACTGCATATGGATAATTACTGTCCCGACAGGGCAACAAATTAAACTGAATATAACTGACTTCAGTATAGAGTCATCAATTGGTAATAACTGCAATTCTTGGGATTATTTAGAAATCAGAAATGGAGCTTCAAGGACCAGTCCATTGTTAGGTAAATTTTGTGGAAGATTCCAAACAAAAGTTATTACTTCTTTGGCGAATTCTTTGTTCATACGTTTCCACTCGGATCAATATTTTAGTGCCAGAGGTTTTAAAATTGAATGGGATGGCTCCATAACAGGATGCGGCGGAACACTCACCAGTGTATCGGGATCAATAACTTCTCCAAACTATCCCAATGACTATAATGATAATGCAGAGTGCTTCTACAAAATAATAACGAATCACGCATCTCGAATACAAATAACTTTTACAGATTTGGAATTGGAAGTAACAAATAACTGTGAAAACGATTATATAGAGATTTATGATGGCCGGGATCCTAATGCCCCAAGCTTTGGGAAATTTTGTACCTTGTCTGTTATGGTACCTTATATAGTGACAACGTCCAATATGGCGTTTGTGAAATTCCGATCTAATTTCAATATCGGTGGTCGAGGATTTTTATTTAATTACCATTCGATTTGTAACAACAATGTAACAGGCCGATATGGTATCATAGAGAGTCCCAATTTTCCGAACACATATCCTAGCCATTTAAATTGTTTGTGGACAATTAATGTTCCAAAAGGCAATAAAATTAACGTAACGTTCACACATTTTGACATTTTTAAGTGCCCAGAATACTGGTCAGAAAGTCATACATCTAGTTGCAAGGACTTTTTACAGATGCGGGAAACATCTGGTTCATTTACTAACAAGCTATGTGGAAATGAACTGCCCCATTCATTGACAACTAGAAGCAATTCGTTTCAAATTAAGTTCTTCACAACATCAGTAAATGCTAGAACTGGCTTTAGGATAGAATGGGTCAGCTACGGATGTGGTGGCCATTTACAGAAGGCTGCTGGTAGAATACACATCGACAGTAGTCTCGCTGGCGATGGTGAGATGGAGTGTGAGTGGTTAATCGAGACACTCGAAGGAACTAGCGTTCACGTAATGTTCACAGAGGTATATATGACCGAAACTAAAAACTGTACAAGTGACGCAATTGAAATTTATAACGGTCAGAATATTCAATCTCCACTGCTTACTAGGTTTTGTCAACGAAGCAAATTCTCCGCTCAGTCAAGTACAAAATTCATGTTAGTGCGATTTGTGAAACGGTCAACTCTTAAAGACCTTCATGTTTATGGGCAATATTATTCAGCGCGTTCTATTTGTGGTGGTAAAATTTATTCTCATTCAGGTTATAATTATTCGCAAAATTATCCAAAAGATTATCATAATAATTTGGATTGTATTTGGTCAATTAGTGTACCTTTACATCACCGCATTGAACTAGATTTTATAGATATAGACTTGTATTCACGTCCTTATTATGATCGTGAGCACAATTGTGGAGACTCCATTAAAATTTATGACGGTGTAAAATTAAGCTCCAGCTACACATATCGTATATGTCCAGACTCAAACCACAATACAACGCAAATTACATCAAAGGGCAACAATTTGCTGGTACAATTTACGACTGATAATTCCGGCACCGCGAAAGGGTTCAAAGCAAAGTATAGTGTAACTTGCGGAGCAACCATAAAAGCGCACTCATCGGGTATTTTAACGAATGATTACCTGTTAGATCATCAAAATAAAAATTGCACGTGGACTATTATAGCTCCTCGGTTAAGCGAGAAAGTATATCTGACCATAACTCACATGGACATACCAATAAATGAGGATATAATCACCAACAGAACATGTACCACTTCCTACCTCAGAGTGTACGATGGAGACGGTGACGATGCTCCACTTATTGACGAATACTGTGGACGAAAAGTTCCACCAATGATTGTAAGCCAAGGGAATGCTATTACTATTGAGTTAGGAACTTACGGAGATATTATTACAGGACAGTTTTTGGCAAATTACTCACCGCTGGAGGAGACTTGTGGAGGCACCTTCACATCGGAACAAGGAGCTATAGCGTCTCCAAACTATCCTCGTCCGTATCGTCCTAATACTGATTGTGAATGGATTTTGAGCACACCACCGGGAAATAAGGCTTACGTTACGTTCGAAGCGTTTGATTTAAAATATTCTGAAGGGTGTAATGAAGATTACTTAGAGATTCGCGAAAACGATGGAGGTGGTAAACTATTACAATTATACTGCGGAAATGAAATACCAACGAACACAACAGTTTATTCAAAAATTTACATTAAATTCCATTCCTCAGATGAAATTGATGGTCGTGGTTTCTTGTTACATTATGGATTTCTACATGACAATGAAATTTATGGACTAGAAAATGGTGAAGTTGCCTCTCCATCATATCCATTTATGTATACAGGTAATACTGACTACTGGTGGAGAATAGTTATCAATAGAACACACCCTATCACCATTACTATTGATAAGCTAGAAATTAATTCTTATGGAGATGTTTGTAATAATAAACTGTCCCTATATGACGGATATGATATGCAAGCGCCGATATTAGGAGAATTCTGTGGACTGTTAACAGAACCCAAAATAATTGATTCAACCTCTAGTACAGTTTTAATCAAGCTCACTACAGATGCATCAAATACTGGCGCGACTTTCCATCTTACATGGACCGTGTCTGACTTAAATATTGATGAGACAGGATCAAACAAAATTAACTGTGGGAGCAATTACACCGTCTTGGTTCTACCTGGTAATAACACATTTTTCCAATCACCAAAATATCCTAACCATTATGATCCAGACTTATCATGTGAATGGGTATTCAAAGCCTTACCGGGATATCATCTTAATGTACAATTCCATACATCAATTCTATTTCAGTATATTCCGCATACAAACCACATGAATGGAAACCTATTAAAGAACACATTTGTTTGTCAGATTCTGCGACAGAACTTAACAATTTAACAGATTCGTTTGTGAAGTATCTGAAAATAGTCTGTTATAACAGATTTTTCGGTATCAGGTAAGGGTTTCAGAGCGGAAGTCAGTTCTGAATGTGGTGGAATAATTTCAGATTTATCAAGCAGCTTTGGTCCAACTTGGTTCGACTTTCATGTGGGCTCCATTAAGAGAAGATTGCTAAAGTGCGATTATCTAGTAAAAGTGCGACCAGGAAGGCAAATAAAAGTAATGTTTCAACATTTTAATATTACAAATAGTGATAATAATTGTGAAACGTATGTGATACTTCGAAGTGGGGATTCTAATGAGGCACCACTATTAGGGGACGGAAAATATTGTGGATATTCACATGATAACAAAAAGCAAATAGTGACCTCAGGTAATTCTTTGTTTGTTTCTTTTACATATGACAAGAGACAATTTGGTACGGATCTTTATCAAAATTTCATAATACATTATGAAGAGAAAAATGTCAACTGTGGCGGTACAATTACACTAACTGGAGGCTTTAGATCGGAAGTAATTAAATCTCCCAATTACCCATCTGTGCCCATTCCTTACTCAGTATGTGAATGGGTCATTAGTGGACCTCCTGGTGAAATACTAAGAGCTGATTTCATTGAAAGATTTGATTTAGACGACGTTGATGATTGCGTTACAGAAGTAGTTGAAATACGTGATGGGTCTTCCAGATTATCCACGTTAAAGGGTCGGTTCTGTGGCGAGAGACCTAGTACAATTAAAACAACAAATAATGTAATATATGTTAAGTATGTCACGGAATTATCCGAACCTAGGAATGGATTTAAAGCTAATATCTCCATAGATATATGTGGTGAAACATTTGTGGCGAGGGATGGAGAAGTAAAATCTCCAGGGTATCCACATTTGCAAGTTTTTCCACGCGGATCAGTCCGTGTTTGGCGTCTCATAGGTATTAATAGACATGTTTTTAAAATACACCCGAAAGATATCAACATTCCCCGATCAGATAATAAGTGCAACACTAAAATTACTATAGAACAAACAGTACCGGGAAGTAGCACCGAGGAAATATTAAAAACATATTGTTTTAGTAATAACTTCGAATACAGTACAATTGAAACTTCCTCAAATAATGTATCTATCAAATTTCACGTCGGTACTCTAAGTCAATGGAACCAGATGTCTGATTTCCGGGGATTTAAATTTAGTTTTAATTCTTCAGAGCCCATGTGCGGCGGACAGGTGTCAACACCTCAGGGCTATATTAATACACCAGGTTATCCCCTAGACACTCATTTAAGTCATTGTTACTGGGTGCTTAGAGTGCCAGATAAAACTCGGAGGGTACGTTTAGAAATACTAGATATTGATTTCAATAAGAAAAAACTATTTGTTTCGAATGATTTGTTCCAAGCCTCGGTATTAAGCATTGATCCAAGCACGCGAACATATGAATCTACAGGGAATCAAATAGTCATTAATATTATTGCAAAATCGTCAGCACTTCGTCATCGGTTCAAAGCTAGGTTTAGCTCCAACGATCCAGCCCCATGCGGTGGAAATTTACAAGGTTTAACTGGTGAAATTATATCCCCGGACATTAACGGCACATATATTAGGTCCTTACATATGAAATTGGCGTTTTGTATGGGAGGAACAAAAAGTCGAATATTTTTTAATATAATATATTTAATTAATCAAAGTATGAACCATTATTTTCTATGCACTTTTGCCATCTCATAGGTAGTTCATTGATCCCTTTACTAAAAAAACCAGTCGGACGGGAATCAATAAAATCTTTGAAGGCGATTTGGACTGCCCCATCGGAGTTGAATTTTTTCCCTTGCAAGAAGTTATCCAAATTTCGAAAAAAATGGTAATCTGTTGGAGCAAGGTCCGGGGAGTACGGAGGATGTCTTAGACTTTCCAATTGAAGCTCTTCTAATTTAGTAGCCGTCTGTAGCGCAGTGTGTGGTCTAGCGTTGTCGTGAAGCAGCAGTGGCGTGGAGCGATTGACCAGCCTAGGTTGTTTAGCCGCTAGCTTTTCCATCATGGTTTGCAATTCCTGACAATAGACATCAGCCGTAATAGTCTGGCCAGATTTGAAAAAACTGTAATGAACAACACCGGCACTAGTCCACCAAACGCTTACAAGTAACTTTTTTGGGGTTAATTTTCGCTTGGGGCAGGATTTGGCTGGCTGGCCAGGATCTAACCATTGCGCTGAGCGCTTCCGATTATCGTAAAGAACCCATTTTTCATCACAGGTAATGATTCGGTTTAAAATACCTTCATTATTGTGCCGGTTTAGTAATGTAACGCAGCAGTCGACGCGCGTTTGCCGGTTTGTTTCAGTCAATTCGTGAGGTACCCACCTTTCAAGCTTTTTAATCTTCCCAATTTGCTTCAAGTGAATTAAAACAGTTTTATCACTAACATTGCAGCCTGCAGCTAACTCGGACGTGGTTTGCGATGGATCCGCTTCCACAATAGCCTTCAACTCTTCATTATCAACTTGAGTCTCAGGCCGTCCACGGGGCTTGTTCTGCAGGTCGAAATTTCCAGAACGAAAACGTTGGAACCAAAAACGAACTGTGTTTTCTTTTGCAACACGACCGCCATACACATCATTCACCCTTCGAGTTGTTTCCGCAGCACTAGTGCCACGGCGGAACTCGTACTCGTAAATAATGCGATATTTAAGGTTTTCCATTTTGTAAAATGAGTGACGCAAACAGAAAAAAACAGAAGAAAAAAAACAAATGAATGACGATCATCGAAGCACAAATACATGAGTCTATAGCTGTACAAATTTGAATTTGGAATTCCTTACCAAAGAGGAGAAATTCGTGATTAAAGTGGCCAGTACGAAAAACGCCAATTTCATATGTAAGGACCTAATATTTGCAAATGGTACTACAACACCAGACCCGAGACCGAAGTGGTTTCGGAATTAGTTAATAACTATGATTATAATACGATATATTTGTGGTTCAATATGACGTCATCGGTGCACTCGACAAGATGTCTTTTTTTAAGTCCCAAACTTTACGTATTAACACAAGGAAATCAGCGGTTATCCATATGTGACAACACCGAACAATCATTTAGAATACCATCATCAACGCTGACTATAAATGCATTAAACACACCAAACAATTCCCTAGACTTTAGCGTTAATTTGACCGCGCAGCCATGTGGAGGCATCGTAGTACCAGGAGAAAATAATATTAGTGTTATTAATATTCCTAGATCATATAATGGTACATTAGATTGTATTTGGACAATAGAGGTTCCAATTAGTAGCAGTTCAGTAGAAATTAAATTGGACGGTACATTTGAGCTAGAATGCCCGGATGAGTTTTTGCAAATTACAACGAGCTTGTTCAAAAGTTCACCGCTTATATTATTTGAATACTGTAAGAACAAGATGCAAGAAGAACCTGCTTTAACGCACTTTCGGAAAATGTATATTGAATATCATTCCAATAGCAAAAATCATACGAAAAACAACATAAGCCTTTCGGTTAAAACTACTAATGGGGTGTGTGGAAAGTATTTGGAAAGATATGATGATGATAGGGCTTTCAACTCGCCAAACTTTCCCAAAAATTACAAACCTAATCAAGTCTGCGCTTGGGAGATCAAAGCAGATATCGGCTATAGAGTGTCCCTTCAGTTTATCGATCGTTTTGTGATCGAGCAGAAACCTAATTGTACCAATGATGCTGTTATTATTTATGATTGGATCGATGATGATTACATTGAAATTGCTAGACTGTGTGGACGTCAACTACCAGGTACTTATAATTCTACTTATGATAGAATGAAGGTTGTTTTCCGTTCAGACAATAAAACAAACTTGGATGGCTTTAAGGTTCTTTGGTCTCAAATTTGCGGTGGAACGTATATTGCCACAGATAAAGATCGGATATTATATAGTCCTGGATATCCCCATGGATATGCACCGAACATGAATTGCGTTTATAATAATCGACTTCAAAACGTGCGATCACCGTCCCTTATGGTAAAATTCAATTATTTCTTACTAGAAGGCAGTTATCCCGAATGCCTTTATGATAACCTAACCATTAACTCAAACTATTTAACGAATGTTTATTGTGGAAGTCAGGTACCTAAAATAAGTGACGTATATCAACTTACTTTTACATTTAAAAGTGATGAGTATAAAGAAATGAAAGGATTCAAATTAACATATGGTGCATTTGCTTGCGGCGGAAGTATCACAAATATTACAGAATTATCATCAAATAAATGGGATAATTATGCAAATAATCTTAATTGCGACTGGACTATTGAAGCACCAAAAAATAAAATCGTAGTTCTTAAATTTAACTTTATCCATTTAGAAGCAACTAATAATCGTTATAATGATTATATAGCCGTATATGATGGTTTAAAAAAAATCACAAATAAAAGGTTGGCACTGATGTGTGGATTTATAAACTCAACGAGTGTAATCCGAAGCAATGGTAATAAGATGCTTTTGAATTTTGTTACTGATTCTAGTGTCACACACGAAGGATTTAAAGTAAACGTTTTCTTTAGTTACTCTAGCTCGGTTGGATGTGGTGGTACAATCAATATCACAACTGGAAGCTCACACATATTAAAATCTCCACTAATCGGCAATAGCGAAGTCTACGAAAATTATCTTGATTGCTTTTGGATAATTAGATCACCCGCTGATACACAAATCAATATTAAATTTACGTCGTTCCATATTTCGCCATGCAGTTCCATCTTGAATCAGACAGCCATAGGGCTCAGTAATTGTGACTGTGACTTGGTTGAAATCAGAGATGGTTTCAATCCAGACAGTATTTCTATTGGCACGTACTGTGGCCATACTTTGCTTCCATCATTAATTTCGTCTGGCAATGTAATGGGCGTTAGATTTTACACTGATGGAGAATTGGCTAGCTCTGGATTCGAAACTGAATTAACCGCTGAACCTTCTGTTTGCGGTCAGTCTGTGTATTCCTTATCAAACAATGTAACATACTTAAAGTCTCCAGGTTACAACATGGGATTTATACCCAAAGGACTTAATTGTATATATTACTTCATATCAGATTTCTATATAAACAGTAATTATCGAATAACAATAAAAAGTCTTGATTTACAGCCAGCGTCAGTAGATGAGCAAGGATTGAAACATTGCGACAAGGATATGTTGGCCATTACATCTCGCATTACCGCACCAAATGTCACAGCAGGAAAAAACTTAGTGGTGAATTATAATTCAGATATTGTTTATTCTTATACTAACTTCGACACTCCCAGGTATGCCACCCACTTAGAGTTTTGTGGACTGAAGGAAACGACTGATTATTACGTTACTGGAAGTGTCACCATGATGCTTAAAACATCATCAGAGTCTTCAACTCACAGGGGATTTGAACTAGAAGTTGTTGAATCGGGATTTTGTGCTAGAAATTACACAGAAACATACGGAAGAATAAAATCCGATTATCCGAGGAAAAATATTGACACCGATTGTTACACACTTATCACAGCACCTGAAAATCATACAGTATCCTTGTATTTCGTAGAAATACGCCCAGCATGGGATGATGCAGCTTATTTGTATATATATGATGGAAAAGATACAAGTGCAGCTAAATTGAAGTCCGTAGGTTATTTCAATGAGGACGAAAATCCTGTATTTTCATCTGGTAGGTATATCTTGATACAAAATCATAATAATTACGCCTCAAGGTACAGTTTCGATTTAGTATACGTGACTAGTAATAGGGGTCGTGGCTGTGGCGGGACTCTGCACAGTACGGAGGGTATAGTGACAAGTCCTTTGTATCCAAACCAGTACAGGCGAGTGTCGACGTGTGAGTGGGAACTTGAAACACCTGTGGGCACGCGTCTCTTCGTACACTTCTCCGTCTTCGATCTAGGCAGTATCTGTGACCAAAACTACTTACAACTTGTCGAGAGCACCGGGAATACTATATCGACGTTCTGTTCGGAAACTCCAGCTGATTATACGAGCAAAGATAATTATTTGAAAATAGTGTTTGTCACTAACCAAAATAATGGAGGGACAGGTTGGGAGGCACACTTCCTGTCTGCGGCACCTGGCTCCTAAGAGTATTAGGCTTCTGATGAACTTATTTTAGGGGCAGTAATTTTAATAATAATATAATTTGATATTAATAATGCTGAGATGTTTTTCAGTATGGGTACCCGATACCTGTTAGAATACACAAATTCTTACAAACTACATCACTCAAGATAACCAGACATGCTTATCAGATAAAGCTAAGAAGGAACGATTGTCTTCAAACAAGTCCGAACCAAAATTTGCATGTTCTGTTCTTGGTGAAATTGTAAAATTTATTGAGCGAGCTTTTATCCGCTCTCTATTGTCAAACTGTCGGTCACTACTATTACGAACAGTGTAGCCATATAAAAAAAATAGTGAGCCATTTGACAGCCAACGATACTATCGCGCGCGCTCATTAGTCAAATCAAATAGCGCGCGCTTCCCCGATTTCCTGTGAAAGACTTCCGTCCCTAGTCACGAAACCACTCCCATAGATTGCATAAGAGCGAGAGGAAAGGTGTTGCACATTCAAAACCCAACATGTATGTATATTGCACTTGTTTTATTATGTGCTTGGTTTATTCAATAATGGATCTTCATCTACATTGACTTGTACCAAAAGGAAGTCCACTTGCCACACTCTGACTTACCAAGAAGCTGTCTTTCTAAGAGAAACGGAGCTCTAGGCGCCAGGTGACAAGGAGAGCCAAATTTTTTTTTTAATTAGAATTTTGATAGTTATTAGAGTATCGACTCAAAGACGCCGTAAGGCAATGTCCGCTGATCATGGACTAGGTCCAGCTCTATCACTGAAAGCAAACATGTTACAGATAGAACATGTTTGCTGTGTAAGTCGTTTGTTAAGTTAGGTAGGGCCAGCATGAACAATTGCGACAACGTGATCATACCGCCTTCGACTATTTTTGTACTGAAAAATGAACAGCGCTGCGGCGGTGAAAAGTGGAACTAAAAAATAGTATGACAATTTTGACATTTCGCGAGTTACACTTTCGAATATGTCGTCGAAAAATTTTCCCGCTACCGGCACTGTTAATTAAAGTTATGTAATTTGTTTTGTATTATTAAATAAGTTAAACAACTTGTAAACCTTGCACACCAGATTTCATGAACTGTGCGATATATTTGAAATTGTAATAAATAGTATTATATTTACGTTAATACAATATTATAATAGGTACTTAAGGACAGCTACTTAAAACGTAGAGAAAAATACTTTTGTAACATAAATTCTAAAATAAATAATATAATGTTTCAAGTACATGATGTTTCAATTAACCTTATCTTAATATATAGTAAAAGTATTAAAATAAACTAAACTAAGAAGAACAAAACTTACCTACACGTAAAATAAATGTCCCGAACCACCGTCACGGGGAAGTGTGCCAAGAAGGCTGGCGACATTGCCACGCTGAATTGCAATGCTTAGCCTTTGGGCCAAATATTCGCCAACCCTATTGTCACAGGAGGCCTCGCATAATTTGTTTGAGGTCTCCTTAAAAAGGGTATGAGCCTCTGGCCCCCACGGCCCAAGAGTTTTGACTCCAAACGCCATAAAGATGTACCCGACCTTCAGAAATATATATAAGATAGAAAAATATTTCGAGACCTTATCTTATATATACCAAATGATATAGCACTAAGGTGGCACACAAGCGTACGGCCCATCTGATGGTAAGCAGTTACCGTAGCCTATAGCCGCTAGAAATACAAGGGGTATCACTAACGCGTTACCAAGTTGTTGATGAGGACTCACTGTGCTAGCAGCATTATTGCTAGCGCAGCATATCCTCGTGGAGCATAGGCAACCTCACTCACCGCAAAAACACAACACTACATAAAAGTAATCTTTTAGGATAAACCCTAGCTAGGTAAATATCACTAGATATTCTGTTCTGTATCACTTATTATTAGTTACCCGATAATATTGAGTTATGATGGCATGATTGTTATAAGTGGTATCAGGTGAGGTATCAGTTTACAGAACAATAAAAAATATCACTGCGTTGTCACGATTTTGTCCACTGCCTTTTGTGGTTTATATGTTTGTGTACGCGGCTATCAACATCAGACAGTTAGCCACATTGTAGAGAGTAGGTACTACGACATTACCCCTGATATTAAAGGCGTTTATAAGCAGTTCCGGATTAGCTACGTAGCAAGAGTACCAACGCTACGGGCCCGTAGGCCGAGGGCTCCGTACACACTTGTAGGTAAGGTTAAAAGTAGGCGAACTTCAAATGAGGTAATTATTCGTCGGTGACTCTCAACAGCGTGACTCAGGTTTTTTTTTTGTAAATTCGCATTTAACAAAATCTGAAATCCGTAAATATGTCGTATATTTACGCTTTTCAGTAAGACTGCTGCTGCTTACTGCTTCTCGCCAAATTTCATGATTCTAGGTCAACGGGAACTACCTTTAGGTTTTGATTCCCTTGTGAAATCGCATAATATGCGAAAATTTGCGACATCTCTTCGACGGTCATATCTTTTCTTCATATTGACTAAGAAGTTCGATTATTTTACAGCCGAAAGCGACCAAATACCCGGGTATTTCGTATTAATTTTAATTTGATAACTCCACGCGTTCTTGACATAAAAATTCTTGACAGACAGACGGACGGACAACGTGATCTTATAAGGATTCCTTTTTACCTTTTAAGGTACGGAACCCTAATAAAGACAAACACAAAGAAAAATATATTAAAATTATGTACACTGCAAGGATTCGTTTCAGTCGACGTCACTTCATTGTTCAAAGTTACAGGCACTTTTTATATTTTATCTGATACTCTTACTACAAAACTGGCATACAAGCGAACGAAGGGCCCGCCTGAAGGTAAACGGTTACTACAGCCTATAAACTCTTCTAATACCAGGGGTAATTAGTAGTACCTAATCTCTAAAATTAGTAGTAACCTACTCTTCACAATGTGGCTAACTGTCACACATCATCTATCTGCCAGTGAAAGTCCCGTTAAAATCGGGTCAGTCGTTTCGGAAATTAGCCAGAACAAACAGATTGTTTGTTATAAGTTAATAGTTCTTGTGTATTAAGTAAAGGGCTGTTACTTCAACATCAAAAACAGACTCCTCAATTGCATTTATTTGTATAAATTAACATTATCATACCAATCAGCAAGCTACCAGCCTATTTGGCACGAATTAAGTACACAAGTTGAGTCTGACAATAATAGGTTTTATTTTTTACACGGAGCCCTATTTCTTTTTCAAAAATAACACCAGTGAAAGCCTTTATGATCGGTCCAGCCGTTTCGGAGATTAGCTGCTATTTCAAAATAGGTTTTATAAGTACCGTACATACCTTCATATACATAAAGTAAAACGCTGCTATTTTTAAATTAACAAACAGACACTTCTATTTATTAGATGTGCCCGGCTGTAATGTCAAATAACTGATAACTTTTTACTTAATGCATACGAAAGTATAATAATATAGGGCGTATAAAAAATAAAGCAATTAAAAATAATTACCGTCTGTCTGTTTGTTTCGGGCTATCATCACTGATAGATAGCTGATTACAACGCGTACCTACAGCTACATTCATTTTGGAAAATAATAAGGGTTCCGCGGAAAAATAATAAAACACAATTACACGCGTAAAAATCCGCGGGCACAGATAGTCTCTTCACTAATATTATGAAGTGGTAATATTTGTATTTTTTATGTAACGAATAAACTAAAAAACTATTGGACCAATTTTAAATATTCTTTCAGTAGTATATTACGAGGAATGACATAGGTTATATATTATGTTGTTACGCGGACGAAATCGCGGGGAAAAAGCTAGTGGTGGCCTTGTGGTTGAAGCAACAGGCCTGTCATCTGATGGGCCCAGGTTCGAGTCCCAGCCTGTACGAATGAGTTTTTCTAAGCTTAAGTAAAATAGTCACCAATAAAATCATATTTTTATTGTTACACAATAAAAGTAGTATAAATATAGCCGGTATTAGCTATAACCGTTATAAGGCGTGATGTGTCTAAATAGAGAAAAAAAAACAATCAAATCAAAAAATAAATAAGATTCACACATAGATCACCACCACCTTGCTGTGAGAGCCACTGATTTTATTCAAACGAAGCCGCGAGCAAAGCTCGTATATGGATAAATGGTCTTCTAACTCTCAGTAGTAATACGGGAAAACATTACAAAATTGACAAGCTTTATCAGTCAGTCAACCACATGGCCTCTCATTTGTCTAATAATCTATACATTATCTAGTAAAATGATCTGCTGTGAGGGGCGTAAATTTACGCCCCTTAAAACGATGATAAATATCAGCAAACAATAAATTCTGTAGTCATCGATAGTATCTCGCTTATAGACCATGTCCACGTTACTGATACAGTGTCTTTTATTAATAGCTTGGTTCGAACACAATGTTTGCGAGGTTTACCAAGATCGACCAAAAATCAAGTCCTTGGATGGCGACCTTATATTGGAACCAGCTTTTGACAAGAACATATATCTACGTCCTAATGGACCGAAATCCACAGTGTTTGTCGGTGACGTGAATGTGCTTCAGGCAAGTGTCGCAAAACATGATCAGCTTCAACCTTCCACCAGAGATGATTTTGATGCATCAAGTATACTTCAAAGACTTGCACAATTGGAAGGCCAGAGTAGTAATTACAATAGCGAACTGTACAACTCATCAGCACTCTGGAGGAAAGTGAACAATCTACATAGAAAAGTAAATAATCTTCAAAGTAGAATAACCTTGCTTATCATAAATGACTGCTTATCACATCCATGTGAACACGGTGGCACTTGTCTGAATTTGATGGACGGTTACCATTGCTTATGTCCGTCAAACTGGGAAGGACACCGTTGTGACGTCGACGTCAACGAGTGTCGCAACTTTGCTGGTACTGACCTGGGATGCCAAAATGGAGCCGTCTGCATAAACAAACCCGGTACGTACGAGTGCCTGTGCAGAAACAATTGGTTCGGACTACATTGCACAAGAAAAGAGAAAGACTGCTCCGGAGGTGATTATGAAATGTGTGGATATGGCACTTGTATTCAGACAACCACGGGTGAAGGTATCAAATGCTTTTGCAATCAAGGATGGACTACGAATGGAACTGGAGTGGCTTGCTTAACAGACGTAAACGAATGCGATTCTCAGCTGGGGCCTCGGTGTTCGGTAAATCCTAAAGTTGAATGTATTAATCTTCCGGGCTCTTTCCGATGTGGGGCATGCCCTCTTGGATACGAGGGCGATGGATTTAGATGTTATGATATCGATGAATGTATGACATTGAACGGTGGTTGTAGTCCCCTCGTGGCTTGTCATAACACTATTGGATCCCGCATATGTGGCTCATGCCCTCCAGGTTACCTGGGAGATGGCACTACGTGCTCTTGGAGAGGCTCCTGCAACATAAACCGAGGGGGCTGCCATCCTTCTGCTCAGTGTATAGATAATGGTCTGGCAACGCAATGCATCTGCCCTGAAGGTATGAATGGCGATGGAGTTGGCATTCACGGTTGCTATGTTGTTACCGGCGGAAATTACACGAACGGATGTTTAAATAATCCATGTGGAATTCATGGCCAGTGTCATTTGCTAGTGCAGGGCTATACCTGCATTTGTTTAAATGGCTTCAGTGGCGCCCATTGTGATACACCGATGAATTATTGTGCTTCTAATCCTTGCCACAACGGAGGAAGCTGTCTACCGGACACCAGCTTGTCAAGAGGATTTCGATGCGAGTGCACCGCTCAGTACAGCGGACCATTGTGCCAGATATTTTCGAAAAGATGCGGTAGCGTGCTGGACAGCGAAGAAGGTAGTATTATGTATCCTCCATCAAATTCATCTTATAGCCATAATTCTAGTTGTGCATGGATTATTCGAACAGTGACCGATAAAGTGATAAACGTAACATTTAGCAAATTTGATGTAGAACGAAGTTCTGGTTGCTTATACGATTTTCTGCAAATCCACGATGGCAGAAGTTCTGCTAGTCAGCTACTAGGTAGGTTTTGTGGCACAACATTTCCAAACGGTGGCAATATAATATCGAGTCACAATACTTTATATTTTTGGTTTCGTTCCGACTCAACTGTGGCTAAGCAAGGGTTTGCCTTACACTGGACTAGTATACGACCTATTTGTGGAGGGGATGTTGATGCTAAAACTCACGGTCGTATTAGTTCTCCGGGTTCCCCAGGTAAATATCCGCCAAACCGTGATTGTTACTGGCATATAACAACCTCGCTCGGGAAACGTATACAACTGCATTTCTTTGAGTTCGACATTGAATCTCATATGAATTGTAGTTTTGACTTTTTAGCAATATATGATGGCGCGTTAATAACGGATCCGCTAGTAAATAAATATTGCAATTCAACTCAGCCTGCACCAGTACAATCTGCTGGCTCAGAAATATTAATACATTTTCATTCCGATGCATTTGGTAGTGGTAACGGATTCCAAATAGCTTACGCTCCAATTGAAGGCGTACCTGGATGTGGTGGCTACTTCACACAAGACAAAGGGGAAATTATGTCACCCTCATACAACGGATCATACTTAAACAATATGCTATGTGAATATAAAATTAGGACAAGTCCTGGTACTAAAATACGCATACAGTTTAATTCATTTATGTTAGAAAGCTCAATGAGATGTCGTTTTGATTATCTTAAACTTTATGATGGACCTTCGGAAAATTCACCTCTTATTGGTAGTTTCTGCGGTAACAAGCTGCCAGACTCACGCGTTTCATCATCAAATCAATTGTACCTTATATTTAAATCAGATTATAATGTACCATCTCAAGGGTTTAGAATGGGGTATAACGTAGTTTGTCATTCAAGTGTTACAGGTGATAGTGGTATTATTAAATCTCCGGGATACCCATTTAGCTATCCAATGAATCGTATATGTGAATACGTCATTAGCACTAACCCTGGAAAAGCTATTCAATTGATGTTTCAGGACTTTGATATTGAGGATAATAGATATTTTAATTGCAGGTACGATAACGTAGAGATTAGGGATGGAGCCAATGAAAATTCTACTTTGTTAGGCAGATATTGCGGTGGCACAGATCATAAGCCCCCGAATCTAATTTCTTCACATAATTTTATGTATATAAGATTTCAATCAGACTTTAGTATCGCCGGCACAGGCTTTTATGCAAATTATACAACAATTGCTACTGAATGTGGTGGGATATATAGGGAACCAGCAGGTGTGATTAATCACCCATCTGATCTAACAACATACAAAAGAGATCAAACTTGTATATGGATTCTAGATGCACCCGATGGGATGCATATAAAATTGTCGTGGAATAGATTTGATATCGAGCGTACGAGTTCTTGTGATAGTGATTACTTGGAGCTCATTGAAATAAATAAAAATAATGAGGAATCTACTTTAGGAAAATATTGTGGTGACAATTTACCACCCACTTTTACAACAATAAGCAATCGATTAAAAATAAAATTCAAATCAGATTACAGTGTTCAGGATTCTGGATTTTCAGTTTCTTATACATTTTTAAATGATTCTTCTGATTGTCGGTCGGTATACATGCAAACTCAAGGTGTTATATACTCGCCAGGGTGGCCAAATATGTACAAAAACAATCAAAACTGCATATGGATAATTACCGCCCCGATCGGACAACAAATTAAACTGAATATAACCGAATTCGATTTAGAGCGACCGATTCGTGAACGCTGCAATTCTGGAGATTATTTAGAAATCAGAAATGGAGCTTCAGAGACCAGTCCATTGATAGGTCAATTTTGTGGTACATTCGCGACCAAAGTTATTACTTCTTTAGCGAATTCTTTGTACTTACGTTTCCACTCGGATCTATATTCTGGTGGCAGAGGATTCAAAATTGAATGGGATGGTTCCATAACAGGATGCGGCGGAACCCTCACCAGTGTATCGGGATCGATAACTTCTCCAAACTATCCCAATGATTATAATGATAATTCAGAATGCTTTTATAAAATAATTACAAGTCGAGGATCACGAATACAAATAACTTTTGCAGATTTGGAATTGGAACGTACCCATTACTGTAACGATGATTATATTGAGATTTATGATGGCTCGGATTCTAATGCCCCAAGCTTTAGTAAGCTTTGTGCCATGTCTGTCATGGCAACCAATATAGTGACAACCTCAAATATGGCGTTTGTGAAATTTCGATCTGATTATTTTTTAAATGGACGAGGCTTTTTATTGAATTACCATACTATATGTACCAATAATGTAACAGGCCGATATGGTATCATAGAGAGTCCCAATTATCCGAACAAATATCCAAGAAATTTAAATTGTTTGTGGACAATTAATGTTCCAATGGGCAATAAAATTAACATAACATTCAGCCATTTTGATATATATAAACGCCGAATGTACTGGTCAGAACGTGGGTCATCTACTTATCTCAATTGTAGGAATGATTACTTACAAATGAAGGAAACATCAGAATCGTTCACTAACAAGCTATGTGGAAATGAACTGCCCCACGAACTAACAACTAGAAGCAATTCGTTTCAAATTAAGTTCTTCACAACATCATTTTTTCCTAGAACTGGATTTAGGATAGAATGGGTCAGCTATGGATGTGGTGGCCACTTACAGAAGGCTGCTGGTAGAATACACATCGACAGTAATCTCGCTGGCAATGGTGAGCTGGAGTGTGAGTGGTTAATCGAGACACTCGAAGGAACTAGCGTTCACTTAATGTTCACAGAGGTATATATGACCGAAACTAAAAACTGTACATCTGACGCAATTGAAATTTATAACGGTCAGAATAGTCAATCTCCACTGCTTACCAGGTTTTGTCAACGAAACACATTCTCCGCTCAGTCAACTACAAACTTCATGTTAGTGCGTTTGGTGAAACGTTCATCCCTTCAAGACCTACGTTTTGATGGGCAATATTTTTCAGCGCGTTCTGTTTGTGGCGGTGATATTTATTCTCATTCAGGTTTTATTTATTCGAAAAATTATCCAAAAGATTATGATAATAATTTGGACTGTATTTGGTCAATACACGTACCTTTGAATCACCGCATTGAACTCAATTTTATGGATGTAGATTTGTATTCCCACTTAAATTATAATCGCGTTGACGGATGTGGAGACTCCATTAAAATTTATGACAATGTAAGATTAAGTTCAAACTACTCATATCGCATATGTTCAAACTCAAACCACAACACAACACAAATTATATCAAAGGGCAGTAATTTGCTGGTGCAATTTACAAGTGATCAATCCGGTACCGCGAAAGGATTCAAAGCAAATTTTACTGTAACTTGCGGTGCAATCATAAAAGCGCTTTCATCTGGAATACTTACCAATGATAACCTGCTAGGTCATCAAAGTAAAAATTGCACGTGGACTATTATAGCTCCTCGGTTAAGCGAGAAAGTATATCTGACTATAACTCACATGGACATACCAATAAATGGGAATATAATCACCAACAGAACATGTACCACTTCTTACCTCAGAGTGTACGATGGAGACGGCGACGATGCACCACTTATTGACGAATACTGTGGACGAAAAGTTCCACCAATGATTGTAAGCCAAGGGAATGCTATTACTATTGAGTTAGGAACTTACGGAGATATTATTACAGGACAGTTTTTGGCAAATTACTCACCACTGGAGGAGACTTGCGGAGGCACCTTCACATCGGAACAAGGAGCTATAGCGTCTCCAAACTATCCTCGTCCATATCGGCCTAATACTGATTGCGAATGGATTTTGAGCACACCACCGGGAAATAAAGCTTACGTCACATTCGAAGCATTTGATTTAAATTATTCTGAAGGGTGTAATGAGGATTACTTAGAGATTCGTGAAAACGACGGAGCTGGTAAATTATTAGAATTATACTGCGGAAATAAAATACCAACGAATACAACAGTTAATTCAAAAATTTATATTAAATTCCATTCCTCAGATCAAAGTGATGGACGTGGTTTCTTGTTACATTATGGATTTCTACACGGCAATGAAATTTATGGACAAGAAAATGGTGAAGTTGCCTCTCCTTTATATCCATTCATGTATAAAGGTAGTGCTGACTACTGGTGGAGAATAGTTATTAATAGAACACAGCCTATCACTATTACTATTGATAAGCTAGAAATTAATTCTTATGGAGATTTTTGTAACAATAAACTGTCCATATATGATGGATATGATATGCAAGCGCCAATATTAGGAGAATTGTGTGGACTGTTAACAGAACCCAAAATAATTGATACAACATCTAGTGCAGTTTTGATCAAGCTCAATACAGATGAATCAAATACTGGTGCGATTTTCCATCTTACATGGACTGTGTCTGACTTAAATATTGATGAGACAGGATCAAACAAAATTAACTGTGGGAGCAATTACACCGTCTTGGTTCTACCTAGTAATAACACATTTTTCCAATCACCAAAATATCCTAACCATTATGATCCAGACTTATCATGTGAATGGGTATTCAAAGCCTTACCGGGATATCATCTAAATATACAATTCCATACTTTTCAACTCGAAGAATCTCAGGGTTGTTTTGCTGATTCTATTTCAGTTTTTTCCGCACACAAACCACATGAGTGGAAGCCTATTAAAGAACACATTTGTTTGTCAGATTCTGCGACAGGACTTAACAATTTAACAGATTTGTTTGTGACGTATATGAAAATAAACCTTAAAACAGACTTTTCGCTATCAGGTAGGGGTTTCAGAGCGGAAGTAAGTTCCGAATGTGGTGGAATAATCTCAGATTTATCAAGCAACTTCGGTCCAACTTGGTTAGACTTTCATGTGGGCTCCATTAAGAGGAGAATGCTAAAGTGCAATTGGCTAGTAAAGGTGCGTTCAGGAAGGCAAATAAAACTAATGTTTCAACATTTTAATATAACAAACAGTGATAGTAATTGTGAAACTTATGTGATACTTCGAAGTGGGGATTCTAATGAGGCACCACTATTAGGGGATGGAAAATATTGTGGATATTCGCATGAGAACAAAAAGCAAATTGTGACCTCAGGTAATTCATTGTTTGTTTCCTTTACATATGACAAACGTACACAATTTGGTACGGATCTTCAAAATTTCATAATACATTATGAAGAGAAGAATGTCAACTGTGGCGGTACAATTACACTAACTGGAGACTTTAGATCGGAAGTAATTAAATCTCCCAATTACCCATCAGTGCCCATCCCTTACTCAGTATGTGAATGGATCATTAGTGGACCTCCTGGTGAAGTACTAAGAGCTGATTTCATTGAAAGATTTGATTTAGACAACGCTGATGATTGCGCTACAGAAGTAGTCGAAATACGAGATGGGCCTTCCAGATTATCCCCAATAAAGAGTCGGCTATGTGGTGATAAACCTAGTACAATTAAAACAACAAATAATATGATGTATATTAAGTATGTCACGGAATTAGCCGAACCTAGGAATGGATTTAAAGCCAATATTTCCATCGATGTTTGTGGTGGAACATTTGTGGGGAGTGACGGAGAGGTAAAATCACCAGGATTTCCACACTTGCAGGCGTTACCACATGGAATAGTCTGTGTTTGGCGTCTTATAAGTAATAATGGACATGTTTTTAATATACACCCAAAAGATATCAATTTACCAACATCAGAAACTCGATGTACTACTAAAATTACTATAGAAGAAACAATACCGGGTAATGATACTGAGGTTATACTAAAGACATATTGTAGTGAAGACAAATATGATAACAGTTCTATTCAAACCTCCTCAAACAATGTCTCCATTAAATTTCACATCAGTACTCCTCGTCAATGGGACCAGATGTCTAAATTTCGGGGATTTAGATTTAGTTTCGATTCTTCACAGCCCATGTGCGGTGATTGGTTTACAACACCTGAGGGCTATATCAAAACACCCAACTATCCATTAGAAACCCAGGTACAATATTGTTATTGGGTGGTTATAGTGGACGACATAACACGCAGAATACGCTTAGAAATTTTAGATATGGACTCTGAAAAGCAAATGATTACTGTTTCTAATGATTTATTCTACAGATCAGCGACGGTCAAACTAAGTCCAGATGTACGAGTATATGACACTACTGGCAATAAACTAGTTATTTACATTATGGGAAAGTCATCAGCAACGCGACATCGATTTAAAGCAAGGTTTAGCTCAAATGAGCCAGCATTATGCGGAGGTGAGTTACACGGTGTGACTAATGAAATTGTATCCCCAGACATAAATGGGACATATAGTTGCGAATGGCACTACAATACTAAGTTGGAATCTGGTGCAGCTTTGAGTGTATCAAATAACTATGATTATCAGACTATATATTTGCTTACAAAAATGAGATCTTCAACGACCTCGACAAGGTGTGAACGACTTGCTCCTCAATTGGTTTTATCAACACAAGTAATATCTCAACCACCGATATCCATATGTGGCAACATCGAACAATCATTTAGAATACCATCGTCAAAGCTTATTGTACATGCACACAACACCAAAAGTAATTCTCTTTACTTTCACGTCAATTTGAAAGCACAGCCATGTGGAGGCGTCGTTAAACCAGGTGAAGATTATATTAACGTTGTTAATGTTCCTCATTCTTATAATGATACTTTAGATTGCATTTGGACTATTAAGACTCCAGCAGGAAGTAGGTCAGTAGAGATCAAGTTGGGCGGGACATTTGAGTTGCAATGCCAAGATGAGTTTTTGCGAATTATAACAAGCTTACATAAAACTCCACCACTTATATTATTTGACTACTGTAAAGACAAGATGCAAGAAGAACCTGTTGTAACGCACTTAAAGAACATTTATATTGAGTATCATTCTAATAGCAAAAATCATACCAAGACCAATATAAGCCTTTCGGTTAAAACTACTAGTGGTGTCTGTGGAAAGCATTTGGATAGATATGATAGGGTTTTCAATTCACCAAACTTTCCAAAATCTTACAAACCTAATCAAGAATGCGCTTGGGAGATCAAAGCAGATATCGGCTATAGAGTGTCCCTTCAGTTTATCGATCGTTTTGTGATCGAACAGCAACCTAATTGTACCAATGATGCTGTTATTATTTATGATTGGATCGATGATGAGTACATAGAAATTGCTAAGCTATGTGGACGTCAACTACCAGGTACTTATAATTCTACTTACGATAAAATGAAAGTGATTTTCCGCTCAAACAATCAAACCAACTTAGATGGATTTAAAGCAATTTGGTCTCCAATTTGTGGAGGCTCGTATTATGCTACAGAAAAAGATCGAATATTATACAGTCCTGGGTATCCCCATGGATATGCACCGAACATGAATTGCGTTTATAATATTCGACTTCCAAGCCAGCATTCACGGTCAATGATAATAAAATTCCACGATTTTGTACTTGAAGGCAATTATCCTGAATGTCTTTATGATAATCTAACCATTAACTCAGACCATTTTTCTAAAGTTTTTTGTGGAAGTGAGGTACCTAGATTAGGTGACGAGTTACAAGAACTTACTTTAATATTTAGGAGTGATGCATACTCAGAAATGAAAGGATTCAAATTAACGTATGGTGTCTTTACTTGCGGCGGAAGTATCACAAACATCACTGAGTTGTCTTCAAATTTTGGGGATAAATATGCAAACAATCTAGACTGCCAGTGGACTATTGAAGCACCAACAAATAAAATTGTAGTTCTTAAATTTAGTTATATCCATTTAGAATCAACTATTGATTGTTCTAATGATTACATAGCTGTGTATGATGATTTCAACAAGAACTTAGATAAAAGACTAGCTCTTATGTGTGGATTTGTGAATTCAACTACTGTTATACGGAGCAATGGTAATAAAATGCTTTTGGATTTTGTTACTGATTCTAGTGTCACACGCGAAGGATTTAAAGTAAACGTAATATTTAGTTACTCCAGCTCGGTTGGATGTGGTGGTACAATCAATATCACAACTGGAGGCTCACACATATTGAAATCTCCACTAATCGACAATAGCGTGGTCTACGAAAATTACTTAGATTGCTTTTGGATAATAAGATCACCTGCTGACACACACATCAAAATAAAATTTACGTCATTCCATGTTTCCCCATGCAGTTCCGTCCTAAATCAGACAGCCATAGGGCTCAGTAATTGTGACTGTGACTTGGTTGAAATCAGAGATGGTATAAATCCAGACAGTATTTCAATTGGAACGTATTGTGGTCATACTTTGCCTCCACTATTAAGCTCTTCTGGTAATGTAATGGGCGTTAGGCTATACACTGATGGAGAATTAGCTAGCTCTGGATTTGAAACTGAATTAACCGCTGAACCTTCTGTTTGCGGTCAATCTGTGTATTCCTTAACAGGCAAGGCAATACACTTAAAGTCTCCAGGTTACAACACCGGTTCTATTCCTAAAGGAATTAATTGTGTATATCACTTCATATCAGATTCCTACACATACAATGTCCATCAAATAACAATAAAAAATCTTGATTTACAACCAGCGTCAGTAGATGAGCAAGGATTAAAACATTGCGACAAGGATATGTTGGCCATTACATCTCGCATAACCTCACCAAATGTCACAATAGGAAAAAGCTTTGTGGTAAATTATAATTCAGATATTGTTTATTCCTATACTAGCTTCGATACTCCCAGGTATGCCACCCACTTAGAGTTTTGTGGAATGAAGGAAACGACTGATTATTACGTTACTGGAAGTGTCACCATGGTGCTTAAAACATCATCAGAGTCTTCAACTCACAGGGGATTTGAACTAGAAGTTTTTACATCAGGATTTTGTGGTAGAAATTATACAGAAACATACGGAAGAATACAATCAAATTATTTTGGAAATAAGAATATCACCGATTGTTACACACTTATCACAGCACCCGAAAATCATACAATATCTATATATTTTGTGGCACTAAACTCAGCGTGGGATGAAGCTTCTAATTTACATATATATGATGGAAATGATACAAGTGCAGCTAAATTGAAGTCTTTAAACTATAACGATGAGGATGAAAATCCAGTATTTTCATCGGGTAGGTATATCTTGATACACAATCATGACAATGAAGACCTATGGTACAGTTTCGATTTAGTATACGTGACTAGTAATAGAGGTCGTGGCTGTGGCGGGACTCTGCACAGTACGGAGGGTAAAGTGACAAGTCCTTTGTATCCAAATCAGTACAGGCGAGTGTCGACGTGTGAGTGGGAACTTGAAACACCTGTGGGCACGCGTCTCTTCATACACTTTTCCGTCTTCGATCTAGGCAGTATCTGTGACCAAAACTACTTACAACTTGTCGACAGCACCGGGAATACTATATCGACGTTCTGTTTGGAAACTCCAGCTGATTATACGAGCAAAGATAATTATTTGAAAATAGTGTTTGTCACTAATCAAAATAATGGAGGGACAGGTTGGGAGGCACACTTCCTGTCTGCGGCACCTGGCCCCTAAGGGAATTAGGATAACTCTTATCTTGTACTTTAATTATTTTAATAATAATATTAAGATATAGTTCTGTTTCATTATCGGCTACACATAATTTACACTGTTTACTATTTAGTTTTACTAAAGTTGCAATCATTTTTGCTCTTTCATAAACTTCACGTTTATTTTAGCTATTAATAACTTTACCAATGTTTTTAACATATAAAGGTTTGTAACTTAATTTAATGGCAGACACGTAATCGATTTTCTTTTCTAATGCATGTTGTTCTGCACCATAATGACTGCAAATTATTGTGATTGCTTATACAGATTTATTCTACAAATTTATTGTTCAGCGACTGCTCAGATTTTGATCGAACATTGCGAACAACAAAGTGACGCTGGTTTTTTAAGCATGTTAGTGCGTGGGCAAGGCGTAGTTTCTTTGCATTCAATGTAGGTGTGGCGCTGGCGTGTTATAGTGTATATATAATTATTATAGTGACACTCCCGTGACAGGCGTGCTGGAATATATCTCGCTCAGAGAATCAGCATTGCTATCCAGCGTGGCAATGCTGCCAGCATTCTTGGCACGCTACCGCTTGATTCCGGTTTGGGTCAGATCTTTTATCTATAAGTAGGTAGGTTAAGATATGTTTTTGTAAATAGTTTAATCTGTTTTTTGTCAATAAATAATTTAGTGACACTCACGCATGTTAAAAGCCAAAATGTTTATTCATAATTTGTATTTGGTGTACTCTATGTTGGTTGCCATTTTAATAAAATAAATAAATGTAGGTACACTGCATGGTGTAGCTTTAACCGGCGTCAGTTGGTTGTTTGCAAAGTTTCATCCACCTTTCTTGTTTGATCTGAGAATTACTGTATAATAATATAAACATATTCGTGTATAGCTGATGTTGTTATCATTGTACTTATATATTGTGTATGGATCGAATAAAGTATATTAAAATATTTTGGTTGGAATTATTTTTATACCCTTAGGTCTCATATAAGGAACTTGCTATCCTTTTCTCATGTTCGGGTTTAAATAAGGATGGCAATGGTGTCGATTTAAACTAAGCTTATTTTAGACAAGACGAAAAATATTACTATCCCTTTCTCATGTGCGGGGTTACATAAGGATGGCAATACTTTTTATTCCTGTCAAATTAGTTAAGTTTAGTAATTTTGTACAACAGAATTGGCACCAATGTAAGCTTAAGTTATTCATGTCAAATTCACACTGCAATTAAATTGTTATCAACGAATAAATAAACGAAGCGATCGAATAAAGATGAATGCCCGTTTTGAATACTACGAATTTGGCAAGCAAGCATACACTCCACGATGGTAAGCGGTCACCGTAGCCTAAAAACACATACAAAACCCAGCCCTGTTGTTGATGAGGAGTCACTGTGCTAGCAGCATTACTACTAGCCCAGCGTATCCTCGTGGAGCTCTGGTAACCTTACTTGCTGCAGAAACACAACACTACATTAAAGTAGTGCTACTTCAGTGCGGTCTTCTGTATGGAAGTACAGTCAGTCCCCATGCGGGTGGCTCAAATTTAATAAGAAATCCGATGGAAAATCCCATTTCACCGTTTCTCTTTTTCGCCTGAAAACACCTACTTAGGCGTCATAAATTAAAACTACACACCTAACATAATTATTAGATTATTTTTGCCCCAAAATTCTAGTATTTGATCGTTAAAAGTCAGTCGATTCGAATACACATTTGAAAAAACTATAATTACATTAAAAAAAAATATATTACTAACGTGGCACACAAGCATACGGCCCACCTGATGGTAAGCAGTCACCGTAGCCTATAGCCGCTAGCAATACCAGGGATATCACTAACGCTCTGCCAACCATGTAGTTGATGAGGACTCACTGTGCTAGTAGCAATATTACTAGCCCAGCGTATCCTCGTGGAGCACTGGCAACCTTACTTACCGCAGAAACACAACACTACATCAGGTAGTGTTATTTCACTGCGGCCTTCTGTAAGGTGGAGGTACAGTCCCCAGTCGGGCGGCTCTAATGTAAATGGGAAGACCCACGGGAAATCCCAAATCGCCCTTCTCTTTTTTTAAAAATGCCTGCAAGTAGTTAAGTAAATCAATATTACATATTATCACGCCACGTCCCTTAAGGGGTAGGCAGTGAGTCAAGAGCGTCATTCCACACTAAAAACACATAAGTCCATCTCTTCATACATGTCCACCCTCACCGATTCCGAGTATAATATACCTGCGTATAATTATACTGAGTAATTTACCTAAATGAGCTTCAAACTAATGTAATTACTAACCCAGGTAATTGTAATTAATTACCCAAATTCCCAGTGTGATATCTTGTTTGCTGTTAATGCTATATATATATAGCCACACGGTGAAATAGACCAATTTGAATTGTAGGTACCACTAGTAAAGTTTTATAGGGACATAAAAAAATACGCAGGTATATCTTATAACAGATGTCGCAAATAATATTCTATATAGGTAATATAATAAATATAAAGTATGCTAATCACAGAAACAATGATTTATATTGAAACTAGCGACCCGCCCCGGCTTCGCGCGGCTAGTGTTAGCCATATAAGTTAAATATCTACAAAACACTTAATAAATTATGTATAAAAGTCCTTCCTCCTGAATCACTCTATATATATAAAAAAAAACGCATCAATTCCGTTGCGTAGTTTTAAAGAACTAAGCATACATAGGGACAGACAGACAGCGGGAAGCGACTTTGTTTTATACTATGTAGTGATGGGACATAAGTAGATAAAACATTCTAGACAATCGTATAACTTTATATGTTCATTTAGTACCTAACATACAAATATATTTGGTGGTGGAATGCGGAACCTTCGGCGTGCGAACGACTTATGCTTGACCGGGTTGTATTGGTTAGACCTTCAGATCGAATATAAAAGGTATAAAGATCTTTGCGAACAACGAAGTGACACCGCCGGTTAAAACTACGCCTCGCAGTGTAGATACATTATCACAATTACTACGAATACAACGAAACTACGAACCTACGCACTGCATGTTTTAAAAACCGGCGTCACTTTGATGTTCGCCAAGTTCCTACCTACCTACCTACGTTTTTTAATAATCTGAGATTTGACCTCAGGAATATTTGTCGATTCTGTTGTACAAATTAGTTTAGTTTAATGATTGTGCACAACAGAATTAAGCACCTTTGTATAATAATGTAATTATATAAAGTAAGAGGCGTAGAAGTAGAAGTGTCCTTTAGATAGAGTCTATTTTATTGTACCCTTGAGACTATACTTTTGGTGAAAACCCGCCTTGCACGACAACCACTAAATTAATTAAACTATAGCTTATATTTATACCACACAGTCCACATGATCAGTGTGCGTATAAATATAATAAGTAGGTATCAAGTCCGATTGCCAGCCAGTACTTAATACTGGCCGCATAAAATAGCCGTGTGCCGCGCGCAGATAAAAAAAGTTAATGCGAAGTATTGGCGCGCAATCGTTCTGTCAAAAAACTAAGCATGATTTTATTTGTACTCTTATTTTTTGTAGTATTTCAAGTAACGAATGGACAACCTTGTGAAGATTTAAGCAGTTTAGATATAAGTGACGGTAGTTTTAATTCGGATGGAAGTGTTGTAAAAGACGGTATTAGTTTCCCAAAAGATTATGTGTACACGAAAAACGTTAGTGGCGAGTTGAAAACCCTAGGATGTCTGTGTAAAACAAAACAGTGTTTTAGAAAATGTTGCCCGTTGGGCAGTGTGATACTTAGTGATGGGTCCTGTGAACGTGACACACAAACTGACATTTTACTGAGGGATGGTGTAAACATTTCGTACGCGAGCACTTTTAAGAGAAATGTGCATGTGTTGTCACCTGACTTCGGTGTGCTCGTCGGCTGGCCTTGTAAAAAAGAGGATATCTACATGGATGAAGTTCAGTGGTATTTGCAAGAGGTAAATTAACTCAAATAGCTTTTTTTCAGACATCTTTGTATCAATAAATTATCAATTAGTTCTCACGTGTTCAAAGAGCAGAAGGTGTTGGTAAGTTAAGAGTGAAATGGCGCTCTATACCTACTCTTTGCTTTCTGGCTATCCTGTGAAGGAATTGGTGTGATGATCGATGTATGTTCTAGCACATATTCCTCCGCCATAAACCGTCAGCTTAAGAAATACTCATTAATCGTCAGATTATGGGTAAACCTTCTCAACTTTCTGTATAAAAATCGACGCACTCTACTATAGAGCTATGGATAATGGAATTTACTCACCCTAAGCACCTGTATCTAACCAAAAAGACCAGTCAGCCGTTGAGGCGTGAACAGGGTACCAACACAAACTATCACATTTATAATATTATTGCGATAACTATCGATCCAATCTCAATAAAGACCAAAATTTGTATACCGTATAAAACGCGCACTAAAGATTACGTTACTCGTTTCGAAACATGTTTTTTGGAATTCAAAAAAGGCAATGTCTAAAGCTAATATTTTTTCTTTCTATTTTTAGAGTTCCGTACCTTAAAAAGAAAAAAGGAACCCTTATAAGATCACTTTGTTGTCCGTCTGTCTGTCTGTCAGCGGGATATCATGATCCATAATAGGTAGATAGGTGAAAATTTCACAGAATGTGTATTTCTTTTACCGCTATAACAACAAATAAAATATGAAATTAATTAAAAAATTAAGGGGACTCCCCTACAGCGAACAATTTTTTTGTTTGTATTGCCATATTATCTAAAAAAAAGCGAATTAATTATCATACACGTATTATTTGGGGTTGGTGCACCCTCTGCTTACTCCAACAGGAACTTGGATATGGTAAGGATTTTTCTTATTCGATGTATGTGTTAATTCCGGTGGGTAAACGGTCACCATAATCTATAGACGCTTGCAATACCAGGGCTCGTTTGCTAACCACAAATTACTTTCCCTCCACTATATCGCACTGACACCTAAACAACATGAAATACAATTTCATCACCTCGGTCCTGAATAAAAATTTAGGCTCAATGAGTCCAAGGTCGAAATTCTTACACGATATGATAATGGACATAAACAACAGGACGTGCCTATCTGGCATTGCGGGGGTGGATACTTGGGTATTATATTTAGTTAGTTACTCCCAATAGGCATTTGATATGTGACCTTCGGATATGATGACTGATGGACGCAATATCGAAGTTTTCCAAAATGACTTATTTTATTCCGGCATACCCGTCTGAAAATACCAAGACCGTTGTTGCACAAAAGGGTTATATACAACTAGTTACGTACAGTGGCTTAGGGGGTGGCAAGCAGGGCTATCGCCCGGGGCCTTGGTCTTGCAAGGGCCTCGCGGACTCGCGCGCATAACTTCAATTGCTACGATTTTATTATAGAATTTAGTCTCAGAAAATCATTTCATAGCAACCCTTACGATATGAGTATTAAAGGAAAGGGCGAAAGGAGCTCGATGAGCGTTTTTTTTTTTTTTATTAACAACAAATAAAGCGTCTTGTCTATAACAAGTCAAGCATCATTATTTATACGAATTCCATACACAGACAAGGGCTTTGCAAAGATTTACCCGGCCAGGGCCTCGCATTGGCCAAGGCCGCCCCTGATTACGCAAGAATTTTAGGGAATTAGTACCCTTAATAGCTTCTCTCTCTTTCTCTCTTATGCTTACTTAAACACTGATACATTTTTTATACCACTCAGGTCGCACAAGGCGATAGCTCTTTTGAGTAAAAAATACATCTACCATCGAAGATAATTTGGTGCCAACCTGACAGATGGTGAGTCCATCGCCGTCTCTTAGGCACTGCATACGTCTTTGGATTTCATCCCAGACGTGTGCAGGTTTTCCTCACATTTTTATTCCTTCACCGTAAAGCTCGTGGTGAGACTAATCAATATACTAAAGTTAGTAAAACTCATTGGTATCTACAGGCCGGTGGGATTAGAACTTACGTCACTAGAATAGCAGGCAACGCTCCATACCACAAGCCGTACACGGCTCTCACCACCGATGATGATGTACGTCCATACGAAACAGCAGAGCTTTAAGCTTATCGTTATAAATCCTTACAATAATAATCGTTCTAAAAGTAATGATGAAAAGACAGACCCATATAATTCATACTGTTGTTAAAAACATTCAGCATTAAAATACATCCATCAATTTGATCTCAATCTCCAATATATCTTGGATTTTATCATCAAAATAAACTGTTATTACAGTTCGTTTAAGCGTTTTTCCGTTACATAGTATAATAAGTCATACAGATAATTCTTCTCAAATCAAATGTTTGGTCTTACTAGTCGGTTATTTTTAATTTCGGCCTCCAACATTGCAAGAGTCCATTGTGCCCACAGAATTTTAAATAAGCGTGTATTCCGACGTAAGCTACGTATATAATTTTACATAATCACTTAGTGAGAAAAAAAGTTTATTATTTAAGCATAAAGCAATGCTTTAGACCTGGCGCGCTTATTCCGTATGACGGTTGCGACCGTTGTGACGTCTTTAACGTAGCAGCAACATGAAAAATAGCGGTTTTAGTTCGCATTTTCTTTTTTTTAAACGTTTCATATAGAATAAGCCTAGTGCCCTATTACCGGTAGTTTTCGGCCCACGACTTATATTTCATACAATGGGTATGACAATAATATATTATGCATAAAATCCTTACGATTCAATATTATGGCGAGGAAAATAAATTAGTTTCTGAGTATTTTTTCTCTGAACTTAATTCATATTTTTCGACGATAAAGAAATCCGTTTCTCATAAATTTTTTCGCGTACAAACATCAGAGGCGTCTCGTCTTTGCTTCCAAAAGGCCTTCACCCGAATACCAAATAAGATTCCTAAGTGTACCGAGTCACGTTCTACGTGGAATACCTATTCCAGTTATCTAAAGAGTTTTCCTTATGTCTGGGTAAACAAAATGAGTAGTAACCCAAACAATATTCCAGGTAAATTTATTAACAGTTACAAATGTATTTGTTTCTCAATAACACGTCGTGACTACATTGTGAACGTGGCATAGTAGCGAAACATATTTTTTATCCCCAAGCCGTTAATTCTGTCGGGTTGCTTCGCGTCCATCGTTTTCCATTTTTATACTACTAAGGTGGGACATAAGCAATACCAGGGATATCACTAAAAAGTTGCACACCCTGTTGTTAATGAGGACTCACTGTGCTAGCACCATAACTGGGGTTTTTCCATTAACATTGGAGCCGCCCGACTGGGGACTGTACCTCCAACTTACAGAAGACCGCCGTGAAATAACAGTACTTTGATGTAGTGTTGTTTCTGCGGTAAGTAAGGTTGCCAGTGCTCCACGAGGATGGTGGTCCAGTGGTCTAGTAGTAATGCTGCTAGCACAGTGATTCCTCATCAATAACAGGTTTGGCAACTCGTGAGTGATATTCCTGGTATTGCTAGCGGTTATAGGATATGGTGACTGCTTACCATCAGGGGTAAACGTGTGGTATAAAAATGGCGGCTTTATCATACTATGCTTGGCGTGACTGTAGAGACAAAAACCGGCCAAGTGCGAGTCGGACTCGTGCATCGAGGGTTCTGTACACACTTGTAGGTAAGGTTAAAAGGAGGCGAACTTCAAATGAGGTCATTAGTCGTCGGTGACTCTCAACAGCGCGAAAAGGAATATTTTTAGTAAATTCGCATTAAGAAAAATAAGCTACATATTTACGATTTTCAGATGTTTTCCTTTACTTGTGCTGTTTCTTGCCAAATTTAATTATTCTATTCAACGGGAAGTACCATATAGGTTTTGATTCTCTTGTGAAATCGCAAAATATGCGAAAATGTGCGACATGAACGGTAATATCTTTTCTTCATATTGACTTACAGGTTTCAGGAAATTAATTTCAATTTCAAAACTCCACGCGTTCTTGCGATAAAATTTCTTGACAGACAGACAGACGGACAACAAAGTAGCCCTATAAGGGTTCCTTTTCCTTTTAAGAACCCGAAAAACACTTTTTTTTCGAGATGAGAAGGTTACCTGCCATACATCTGTTCATGTCCATTCCTGTACCCCTGGTAGGGGAGCCGAAGCGGGGATTTTGGGATTTACACGAGCGCGTCAGATTAACATAAGGGGGGTACCCTGCACCATGATGAGTACCTCCGCCATATATGAGCCCTCCATATAGGTTCGCGCGTCTAGGGCACCTTTTTTTAGTTTTCAAACCATCAGTTTAAGAAATATCCTCTCTATCACCGTCAGATTATAGTGTCAGCATGACTGGGACATCAAGCTGAACCATCTGTAAAATAATCTGACGCGCTCGAGTTTTCAAAATCGCTTTTTTGTTTTTTTGCATATTGTATTTTCAAAAATTCATCACGAGCTTACGTCACGTCCGAATCGTCAGTCTTTCGAATAGTAGCTTTTGTCGGGTTCGCTTAACACCCCCTCTGAAAATCTGACGCGCTCGAGTATGTCCATGTGGCTGTTTCATCTACATTTTTTAAAAACTTGCAGGTAGGCGGTCTCCCCACCGGCTTAGGGGGGAATACATCATATAACCTTATTTTCTACTTACTATCTAACCTTCAAAAATAGGTCCCCATGACGCTCGAGTGAATCCCCATTTAGCATCGTGGGCTCCCCTACTACCCTAACAACGTGTTTGCAAAATTTCATGATGATCGGTTAAGTAGCGTGCAAGCGTAACAAACAAATAAATTCACATTCAAATTTATGACACTAGTTAAGTTTATTAATTAAACTTTAGTTTTCTACAGAGGCGTGCCTTAATTCAAAGTAATCCAGTAATTGCTACGTGTACGGCCTTGCCTTGGGAATAGTAATAATAAATTCGATAAACGCCTGTAAATATCCATATAGCAATGTGATTAAGCCATGCCTATTGAAATTACTAAGTCAAATTTTTTGTAAACCTGCCTGACACGTAATTTTCATGATACTTTTTAAACGCATCTATCCAAGATGTGTATTTTTTCTTCTAATATTAAAAAGAGGTAAAGTTTGTGAGTTTGTTTGTAGGAAGTAATATCTGACTTCTTTCATTTTGATCTTATAAATTAGATCTAAATGCTACAATTAAAGCTTTCACCTGCGGATCTGCTTCGTGGCCCTAAAGAAAAATCACTTTTCGAATAATCGACGGGAATTCACCTAGCGACACCGATCGTAGCAGTCATTTAATTTCAGTCGTCTATTGAGATTTTCTGTATTTTGTGATTTCCTGGGATAAAAGTATCCCATACATTCCCAATCTGGATAAATTTAATTTAAAATTGTAATTGTTTTTACACACAAAACGAGATTACTTTGAGATACAGTATGAGAACGAATTGCCACAGTGAGAATGTGCCTTTAGTAGCAAAACGGTAAAGGGGGCACTTTTAAAGAATCTAGTAACCCACGCATTTAAGTCGGTACCACATTCTATACTTTTAAAGTTAAGATCTGCAATGCTATATTTGTTACATAAGACAGAGTAATGATGCCTTAATCACATGCAACCCATTATTACTTACCAATGTTATGTATCTATTATGTATCTATCGTTAGCATTCTGGTCATTAACGACAGATAAAGGACAAACCTTTGAGTCATTACGGAACAGATAAACTATTTAACAAAACAAACTAATAAATTACCTACAGATCTATATTTGTAGATGCTTTTGTCGTGAACTTTTGCTTAGATTAGAGTAGGTAGTGGATTCCTCTGACTGGATAGAAGCTCAGATTAGATAATATTACATGTAGAAGTAATGACTATCCAGGGTCCTTCAGATGATAAGAAGTAATTTGAAGAATTTAACAATGACTTCGCAGTGCGTCCGCTCTTTATAGCTGATAAGATATACACTGAAAGCATTCAAATACTTTGGATTGCGCCGTTGGAGAGACCCATTTGACCTATGCTTTGACCATAGACTGCGAAAGCAATGCGACAGCAAATTGAACTGATACCTACTACAAAAGGCAGCTAGGCAGCACAATGATCTGTTATTGACATAGCAAATAAATTTATAATCGTTATTAATTCACCTGGAAAAGCTGGTTTACTTTCAGCAGGAATTATACATATATTTATATATATATATATATATATATATAATTCCTGCTGAAAGTAAACCAGCTTTTCCTGAATTGTTCCTTCCATATACATAAAATAGGTAAATGGTAATCATAATTTAATTATGGTAAATAAATTAGGCAATCAACTTTAAGTAGTATCCCTACATATCAAATACTTGCAAAGCGATGACTTAACGATATTTGGTTTTGGATAGTGTAGAACGCAACTACGCAACGCTATTGAGAAGAGAAGAGCAAGAGAAGGAATTTGAAAATCAATGTGTCCGTTTTTTATACAGAATTTATTAAGACATGTAAACAATACATTGTCATAGCTATGATTATATACTTGAAGAAGTTAGAGACAGATGGGGCGTAATTAAATATATTGTGGGTGTCCCCATAAAAATTTGAGTCGCCAGAATGGGGACTGTACCTACTACCACCTTACATAAGATCGCAGTCAAATAACACTTAATTGATGTAATGTTGTGTTTCTGCGGTAAGTATGGTTGCCAGTGCTCCACAAGGAAAGGCTGCGACATTGGCTGCATCAACAACACGGTTGGCAACGCGTGGTGATACCCCTAGTATTGCTAGCGGCTAGGTGGATATAGGCTACGGTGACTGTTTACCATCAGGTTGGCGGTACGATTGTGTGTCTTCGTGGTATAAAAAAAAGTGTACTATCAATCATTTAACAAACCATGATATTACAAGTAAAACGTTTTTACATATCATAGGTACCTTTGACAACAACTTTGATAATATAATCAAAGGACAACAAACAATACATTTTACAACAACATTAAAAACACCACCGTACTATTGACGGTCTATCTCAAATCGAACTTAAAATTCTGTCCATGTACACTTCACAAAGTACTTCAGTCCTTAACAAAGTAGTAATCGTCGAGTAAAAAAACTATGAGTAGGTATAAAACTATTACTACCGTTCAACTATTAGGTTTATCTAAAACATTATTAACATAATATTTAACTACAATCCAGTATTACAGGTCAAATTCCTCTGAATCGCGTCAATTAATTACCTGTTATAATAACAGAACCGTTCAACTCTGGCGTCCGTCCAACAGAAGTTCCCACTTCCCAGTCTTGATCAAGATATCATAGTAGATACACGTGTCAAAATATCACGTGTTTGAATGCACGCTTACTTAAGCAGATATTAAGTGAATTAAACATGGACAAAAAGTTCACGTCAAAGTGGTTCGGTGTGTAGTGTAAATAATTTTCGTAATTACATTGTTAATTTGTGTTATCAAAACATTTAAAAGTTACCAGATCTTTTGATCGTTAAAAACTTCACTTAAACCGCAATTAAATGTCACTAAACATTCGCTTCATTTGAATCAGTTTTTTATATAATACGGTACGAGAACAATACAGGAAGTAAACGTAAAAAAGTAATGGAAAATCTCGGCGTTAAGGCTGTTTGCTTTACCTTTAAACATTTTGAGGCGTCGAATACAGCTAATAACAACAACAAAAACAACGAAAACCAGTTTTGCAAAGTGCTCGAGACGATGTCGACGTAAGACGTACCTATCTACTTAAAAAATAAAGTTCTTTACTTGAAGAGTGTTCGATCACTGAAATGTAGTGAAACTCTAATCACTCTAATGTCTCTAATGTAATAAAAACATTAGCAGTACCACTAACACAATATTAACCTGTCCGTCCGCGCACTTATGGAATTCCCTCGTTGAGTAATAATCATCTGCTAGATGACTCTGTCGATCAACTCTTAACTAGTCGAGTCGAGGCTTCGGAGCAAGGCGCTCGGCTGTTTGAAATAATTTAAAATAAAAATGCTGTTAAATAAACATTAGTTGCCTTGAATTCATTTATACTATTTAAGTAAGTAGTATAACGTGAGTTACAAAAATGAAACTGACAATTAATTCAGTTGCAACATGGTTAGTGATTTTAGTAGGTGCGAGTGCGGAAGAGATGTGCAATGAGTTGCATAGTATTGATATATCTAAAGGATCGCATTTAAGAAACGGTGACATATCATTCGAAGGATTCATCTACAGTAAGGATGAATACTTTACGGATAACAAGACAAATACAGAAAGAGGGTGTATATGTAAGAAGAAAACTTGTGCTCGTAAATGTTGTCCATTTGGTTTTGGAGTCAACTCATCGAGGCTCTGTGAGAGCGTGTCAGATAAATTTGATCCTCCTGTGTGGGATGAATATAGACTGATCGAGGGTGCTAGTGCCTTGAAGATGTTCCATTTCATTGTTGATATACATTGCCCGCCTCCAACGACCCGAGTGCAGGCTGGAGATTCGTCGGTCACATATCACTTAAGAGATGTAAGTCCTCATTTTTATAAACAAAAACATATTGAGAGTTTGAAAGGTTATTTAGCACTGTCTTATCTATAGTGTAATTTTCTATTCGAAAGCTTGGATGCTTGCTAACGGATTTAATTGAAATTTGGCTCACACATAGATCATAACATGGAGTCAAACATAAGGTGTTATCCCGGAAATACAAAGCTTCGTCGAATTTTTTTCAATAGTTTGTTTTCTAGCTAGTTATTCATATCTGTAGACTAAGCTTCCAACAGAAAATGTTATCTGACGATGATCAATTGACAACACATTAGGAAAGATTGATTCTTAAGATACGGAACAATTATAACATTGATATAAACAATTGTACACTATAATTACGGTTCCTTGCTTGTTAAATATTTAACTACAGGGTTGACGCTAACTGCGATAAAAAAACTGCTGTATTCAGTCCCGATCAAAACTTTTTATATTTTTAAATGGTTAAAATAAATATTAACATTTTCGACAGCTAAAGGAACTCTCATCACTTAACCAATGCTCAGTTAAATCGCATGAAATAAACTCACGTAATACATTTTATTGAAAACATCGATACGGTTTGCTTAGTTAATTAATTAACTATCTATAAACCCGATTCGGTTTATTATTATAAATGTTTGATCCGTTTGAAGTTCGCCTCTTACGATTATTTTTATTATTTCTGTCAGATTTCTTTCTTGGCACGCACTCGGTATACATGTCATTTGGGACAATCTTTGTCTAAATATATACATTTTAAATTATAAAACAAGATCAATTATCTCTTATAACATCTAAAACAAAAACTATTTATGAAAATTGCTGGGAGGAGAAGTACCCATGAAATTTGGCACAATTAAAGTATATATATAGAACTAGCTGTACCCGCGATTTCGTCTGCATTTGTTTGGACAAAAGAAACCCTTGTTCATCCCCAGGATGTAATCTATCTCCATGCAATTTTATTACGATCCGTTCAGCCGTTTAGTCCTGAAGGGGTAGCAAATAAACAAACAGAAGCAATTTCGCATTTAATATTAGTATGGATAAGCCGGGAACGTTTAAGAAAATTTATTAGAAACTAGCGGCCCGACCCGGCTTCGCATGGGTAGACATTTATCAAATATTTTGTCTACCCGCTTTCAGACCTATTCAGGCATTTTTTTTTCTCTATTTACTACGTACTTCAAGGAATATTCTAAAAAGAGAAGTAGCGAAATCGGTTCAGCTGCTCTGGAGATTTGCGTTTAGCAACAGATTCAGCGATTCATTTTACACTAAATTAATAAAAAAAGAGTGCGCACACACAACACTGCGTTTGACGGTCTTATTGAATGTCATGACAAGGTTTGTTTATTTTTCAAATTGTGGTCGAATTTCGCTCATTAGGCTACCGCTAGTTTTTATCATTATGACTATTTAAATTGTTTTATATCGGTTTCATTAAACCATAGTCCACGACGTTAAATTTATAAGTCGAAACAATTACATATACATGTCATTAAGCAGACACAATTTAATGACAAAGCAAATATACAAACCTAATTATCACTGTTTTATATACCTACCGTGAAGGTATGAAGCAGGGTTGTCTGCCATACTACTGACCGAATCCTATTTGTGCAATTTGATTTCCTCACCAAGTGACTGCCATATGGAGTCCGTTTCCTTAAGTACAGGAAAACCTGGGACTACACTGAGTATTGCATAATCCTATCCTACTTTGTTATGTTACTAGCTGTGCCAGCGACTTCATACGCGTGGATTGAATTATTTCATGGGTTTAATGTATTTTTCGCGGAACCCTAATTATTTTTCTAAACTAAAAGTCACCGAGTGCCGCCTGAAAGCATCAGTTATCTACCAGTTAAAGTTATGTTGTCCAACCATTCGGATTGTGTTCGCAATTTAGGTAATGGACTTTTTTTGCTGCGCGGAACTCTAATTAATTTTTCAAAAAAGGAGTATGAATCCTATTTTATGCCTTTTATCATCAGCTCTGAAAGTTCAACCATTCAGATTTTGTTCACAATTTCATGGTTTTTATGTGATACGCGGAACCATATTTTTTGGAAAAATACATTAACAATAAATTAAGCGTAAATTACGAATTATACCATCAGCTACCTGCCAGTGAAGAAATGGTTCCGCCGTTCGGTTATTGTTCACAAATTCATCGGTTTATTTATTTGTTTCGCGGAACCCTAAAAATGTTTCCAAAATAAATGTAGTCTAAGTAACATCGTATAGCATCAGGTACCTTCCAGTAAAAGTCCGGTTCATGTCGGTCCTGCCGTTCAGATTTTGTTCATAATTGCATGGCTTTTTTATTTTTCGCGCGGAACCCTATTAGTTATCCAAAATGAATTAATCCTAAGTTATCGCATTAAAGCACCAGCTACCTGCCAGAGAACAAATCGGTCCCTCCGTTCGGTTATCGTTTACAATTTTATGGGTTTATTTGTTTGTTGCGCGGAACAAATAAACCCATAAAATTGTAAACGTGTACAATTAAAAAAAATAAATGTACCCTAAGGAACGTATTATAGCATTCAAATCGGCTTAGCTGTTTCGGAGTAACAGCCAAGTACACATTTTGACTTTTATCCTCTATCCCACGGGAACCGTGTTGAATTTGGGGATAAAAAGTATCCTATGTTATACCTCGTAGTATCAACTCATACCGTGCCAAGTTTCATTTGTATCCGCTCTGTAGTTTCGTCGTGATGCGCGGCCTAGAAACAGACAGACAGACAAAAATTCATTTTTGGGTTCGGTATCGAATATAGTGCCCAGCAAAAAAAAAATCTTCAGAAAAAAAAATGTACAGAATTCGACCTGTTACAGTTTTATTATAAGTATAGATTATTAAAATGTTATAAATTAGAAAGTTTTTAAGAATGGATGGATTTATGTTTGTTGCTCAATCACGAAAAAGCTGCTCAACGGATTTGTATAAAATTTGGTACACGTGTAGTTTATAACCTGGATTTAATATATTGGATACATTTTATCCCAGGAGATTTTTATGATTTTTTATCCCGGAAAAATGTTAGGTTAGTCTGGGATTTTAAAATCAACGCGGATGAATTCGCAGCCAGAAGCTAGTAATGCTATATGCAGGACTAATTCTTAAGCGGTAAGACTGCCAACATTTTGATTCCTATTCTGTTTAATTCCTAGTTTATACACTATTTTTGTCCCCACAACATAAAATGTCAATTTCTGTTATGTCCCTGCTTCGGTTTGCTTCTTAACCGACTTCACGAAAAGAGGAGGCTCTGTGTTCGTCTGTATATAATATGTAAATATGTTCTTTACTATAAATAAAATAATTAATATTAGAATTACGGAACTCCTAAAAATAAAACAGAAATTCCAATTTCTACCAAGGTTTTCAGACATCCTGCAAAAGAAATCGAGGTTTTTTTCGTTCGTAATGGAAGTCTTGGAAGGATGCGATAACGCCCCATTAGTTTAGTACCTACTATTATTATCTGTCAACTCAGACTTGAATAATGTTATTATTTTCCATTAAACATATTAGATTATGATAATGATAATATAGTAGGCATGGTATGGCAATAAAAACATAGCGTGGTTTATACATACATAGGTATATGCCAATTTCAATTTCCCGGTTCTAGCAAAAGTGAACGTAATTATTGATGAACTATCAGCGAATGAAGTGAGTCAGGAAATCAAAACGTCTAGTTTTGAACTCCTCAGTACATGACCTACTTACTGATCACAAATTATTAATCAGTCGCTAATAAGAATAATTCGGAATACGTATTCGAAAACGTATCGCGAAATTTTCCTACTAATTTTAAGTTCCACTTTTCACCGGCGCAGGGCTGTTCATTTTACGGCGAAGGCGATATAAATGCAAATGCAACCTGGTCGCAAATTATTTTTGCTAGGGCTACAGAATGTCATTGCTGCTACCAACAGACTGTACAGTATTCAGAGTTGTCACAAAAGCTGGAAATTATTCATGTAAAATGAATAATTATTCATGGTGTTGCAAGCGTCCATAGGATACGGTGACCGCTTACAATCAGATGGGCCGTATGCTTGTTTGCCACCTTAGTGGTATAAAAAATAAATGTAAATATCTAGACGTTGCGCTAAAGGCCGTGTCAGAGACCTTGGCCTGTGCACTGCCATGCAACGTAATTACTATATAATTTCGGTTTAAAGAGCTCTGTCTGATAAGTTACACGAACAAAGAGATTTAGAATGGTCTATCTATGTATGATAAAAAAAAATAACGTAGGGGCAAAATAAGTTTCAGATTGACGGACATGCCGTTTCAATCTGTTTTTTGTATTCTCTAATAAGGTTTACTCCTTAGGATGGCCAGCTGTTTATGACTGCTCTGAAAGAGATCCCACCCTGGGTGGTAAAGGACACCGACCATTACTGCATAGACACGTTCGTTTCTGTGGATGACAGCGGTGTCAAGAGCACCAGCCTGGATGCGTTCTTTTGCTTCGCAGCCCAACAGGACGATCGCAGCCATTACATTGTCAGAAGTTCATGTAAGTAAGATTATGCTTGTGAAGTAACACTTTAGTACACTTTGTTACGCAAAATGCGCAGATGGAGGAGTAAGTTTAGCACGGTAAAAAAGTGTATGGAGATAGGGTGCAGAAACATTTTTTTATCATGCCTTAGAAATAAATTAAATGGAACCATTAAAATAAATTACACACACCACCATGCACACTACCGTGCGTATGCATTTGACACAAGTCTTACTGAATAATTTTAGATTTGTTAGAATAATACACATTCATTGTTTGTTCATAGTTCGAATTGTGGTCCTAACTAAGCTTTTCTATAGGCCAGACAACTGATAGAATACTTATTATCATTTTTTGTAAACGTATATAATTCAATATATATATTTGGCGTAACCCAGACATATTTAGCGTACCAGTCACGTATACCAACCTCGTCTAACGTCGTAAAACATTTAATACAAGTTTAGGTCTCTCCAAATTTGGCCCTGACTAACGTATCGATCCTGACAAAGCGTTAAAAATCATTAGATAATATACATATTGGGCAAAATGGAATTTTTCATTAAAATTGTACTCTTCCTTACAGAAGTACGTAGTCTAATAAGTCTAAGCTGCGGTAATTTAGGTTCTGGTGCTCCAGATTTTTTGATAAATACATTTTTAATGTGTAACATCCGTCCTCTCGCTTTTCGGCAATCAGTGGGAGTGATTTCGCGAATAGGGACGGAAGTATGCAATAGGCAGCCGGAGAAACGGGCGTTATTTAATTTGTCCAATTGGTGAGCGCGGTTGTAAAGTTCGCCGTTAAATGTGAACACATCGTAAGCGACTACTGTAAGACGCGTTTCTCTTTTAGGGTTCCGTTCCTTAAAAGGAAAAAAGGAACCCTTATAGGATCACTTTGTTGTCTGTCTGTCTGTCAAGAAGTTTTATCTCAAGAACGCGTGGAGTAATCAAATTGAAATTAATATGAAAAACCCGGGTCTATGGTCTCTTTCGGCTGTAAAATAATCAAACCTGTAAGTCAATATGAAGAAAAGATATGACCGTTTATGTCGCAAATTTTCGCATATTTTGAGATTTTACAAGGGACTCAAAACCTACAGGGTACTTTCCGATGAACTAGAACCATAAAATTTGGCAGGAAGCGATGTCTTACTGCACAAGTAATGGAAAAAATCTGAAAATATGTAGTTTTTTTTAAAATGCGAATTTACTAAAACATATTCCGCTGTTGAGAGTCACCGAATAATGACCTCGTTTGAAGTTTGCCTACTTTTAACCTTACCTAAGCCTTACTTACAACTGTGTACGGAACCCTCGGTGCGCGAGTCCGACTCGCACTTGGCCGGTTTTTTATTATTTAATTTTATCCTTCCCAGGTATGCTGATCTCGTGTGTATTTATTCTGATGACGGTGGCAGTGTACGCCTGGTTGCCAGAGCTGCGTAACCTACATGGCCGGGTCCTAATGGCATACCTGCTGTGTTTCTTCGTGGGATTCATATTCATGGCAACCATGCAGATACTGCTCTATAAGGACAACATCAGTGAACAATGCTGCGTCATATTTAGTAAGTATTTCTTTTAGATAGCGTGCGAGATAGGATACCAACCATTATTGAGTGTATTTCGAAGATTTTAACACCTACAAATGTTTTTATATACTTGGTTATACATTTTTTATTTTTACGCTTTACAAAAATCTCGATCGACGTAACTAATTATGTTTTCCCGCACTCCACCGAACCGTGGCGGTTTCGTTTTAATTCACAGAATATAATTATGACAACTTCTTATGAACAAGACAATTAATTATCTTCAAAGAGACTATTGAACGAAGTTGAGAATAAATACAATATTTTGTAGAAATATTGTAGGCTGAAGGAGGAGTGTGAAATTTGGCACAGTTAATGTTTATGTGCAGTGGAGGCCGGATAGCTAATATTTTATCTAATATATAAAATTCTCGTGTCACAGTTTTCGTTGCCATACTCATCCGAAACGGCTTGACCGATTTTGATGAATTTTTTTGTGCTTATCCGGTATCTATGATAATCGGCCAACATCTATTTTTCATCCCCATAAATGCAAAAAAAATAGTCCACACGAGCGAAGCCGGGGCGGGCAGCTAGTTTTATATAATAATGCATTAGAAATACATGAGAAAACATAACCATTACATACCTTACACACAACACTGCGTTTCACACAAGTCTTACTGAAAGTCATGTTGAAAGTTTGTATCTATATATTTCAAACTAGCTGTACCCGCGACTTCGAACGCGTGGAAAGAAAATTTTTCGTGGGTTTGTTTTTTTCGCTCGGATCCCTAATTTTTTTCTAAACTAAAAGTAACCTAAGTGTTAACATATAGAATCAGTTATGTACCAGGGAAAGTTACGTTCAAATCGGTCTAACCGTTCGGATTTTGTTTACAATTTCATGAGGTTTTTTGTTGTTGCGTGGAAACCTTTTTTTCCAAAATAAATGAAGCTATGTTAACTAATACTGCTGATCTGTATATATAAAAGAAGAGACTGACTGACTGACTGACATATCAACGCAACAGCCTAAACGGCTGGGGGTACAGACTTGAAATTTTGACAGTACGTACCTTTCATGACGTAGACATCCACTAAGAAAGCATTTTTGGAAATTCCACCCCTAAGGGGGTAAAATAGGGGTTGAAAGTTTGTATGAAAATCCGTCGTTTTTGAAGTTGAACGCATGAAAATTGGTATTTGGCCTTTCAGTTAAAAATAAATGAATACGTATTGCAGGATTTTTGGAAATTCTACCCCTAAGGGGGTCAAATAGGGGATGAAATTTTTGTATGAAAATCCGTCAGTTTTGAAGATAAGCGCATGAAAATTGGTACTTGGCCTTTCAGTTAAAAATAAATAAATACGTATTTAAGGCTTTTCGGGACTTCCACCCCTAAGGGGGTAAAATAGGGGTTGAAGGTAAGTTTGAAAATCCGTCGTTTTTTAAGTTAAGAGCATGAAAATTGGTATTTGGCCTTTCAATTAAAAATCAATAAATACGTATTTCAGGATTTTCGGGAATTCCTCCCCTAAGGGGGTAAAATTGGGGTTGAAAGTTTGTTCGAAAATCCGTTGTTTTTTAAGTTAAGAGCATGAAAATTGGTGTTTGGCCTTTCAATTAAAAATAAATAAATACGTATTTCAGGATTTTTGGGAATTCCACACCTAAGGGGGTAAAATAGGGGTTGTAAGTTTGTAAGAAAATCCGTCGTTTTTGAAGTTAAACGCATGAAAATTGGTATTCGGCCTTTCAATTAAAAATAAATAAGTACGTATTTCAGGATTTTTGGGAATTCCACCCCTAAGGGAGTAAAATAGGGGATGAAATTATTGTAAGAGAATCCGTCAGCTTTGAAGATTAACGCATGACAACTGGTATTTGACCTTTCAGTTGAAAATAAATAAACACGTATTTCAGGATTTTCGGGAATTCCACCCTAAAGGGGGTCAAATAGGGATGAAAGTTTATATGAAAATCCATCGGTTTTTTAAGTTAAGAGCATGAGATTTTTAAGTTAAGAGCATTGGTATTTGGCCTTTCAGTTAAAAATAAATAAATATGGCTTTCAGGGTTTTTGGGAATTCCTCCCCTAAGGGGGTAAAATAGGGGTTGAAAGTTTTTTTTGTAAATCCGTGGTTTTTTAAGTTAAGAGCATGAAAATTGGTATATGGCCTTTCAATTAAAAATAAATACATACGTATTTCAGGATTTTCGGGAATTCCACCCCTAAGGGGGTCAAATAGGGATGAAAGTGTATTTGAATATCCATCGGTTTTTTAAGTTAAGAGCATGAAAATTGGTATTTGGCCTTTCAGTTAAAAATTAATAAATATGTCTTTCAGGGTTTTTGGGAATTCCTCCCCTAAGGGGGTAAAATATGGGTTGAAATTTTGTTGTAAATCCGTCGTTTTTTAAGTTAAGAGCATAAAAATTGGTATTTGGCCTTTCAGTTAAAAATAAATAAAAACGTATTTCAGAATTTTTGTAAATTCTACCCCTAAGGGGGGAGGAAATAGGGGATGAAATTATTGTAAGAGAATCCGTCAGCTTTGAAGATTAACGCATGACAACTGGTATTTGACCTTTCAGTTGCAAAGAAATAAATACGTATGTGAGGATTTGTGGAAATTTCATCCCTAAGGGGGTAAAATAGGGGATGAAAGTTTGTATGGAAATCCGACATTTGGTGATTGGCCTTTCAGTTAACAATAAATAAATATGTATTAGAGGATTATTAGAAATTCCAACCATTAGGCATAAAATAGGGGATGAAATTTTGTATGAAAAACCTACATTTGTTAAGTTAAATCCGTAAAAATAGGTAGGAGTGGGCATAAGCTATCATTTACAATTTCAGATATTGACTTCTTTACCACGCGTGCGAAGCCGCGGGCAAAAGCTAGTTCATGTATAATTTTAATAGGGCTTAATACTTCTTAGCAAGAAATTATTTGCTCCAAGTACACTCAATTCTTTTGTAATGACAGTGCTGTATTTACCCGATTTTCTTGAATTACAGCTTAACTCCAGAATAGGTGCCCTGATAAAATAATATATCCAAAATATTTGTCCTATGCATAAATTAAGAAATTCTACCGATCGTTTCCAAAATGGTTTACCCAACATTTTGAATTTAATTGAGTTGTTAATGTCAGATAAACTCCCACGGGAGTGTGCAATGTGCGTGCGCCTCCTGATTCACTAGGAACAGATGTTATCTTCAATGTCACTTAAAAATAAAGGGCTATTTCAATAATATCCGAAACCTAGAAGTTGTTTGTTCGGATCAACGGCGGCGGTTGGGTAAAGATTCCATATCTATATATATAAAAAAAACCCTGTTTCTCTTGGTCACGGCATCACGCATGAACGGCTAGACCGATTTCGTTAATTTTTTTTTTTGTGTTAGTTATTGTCAAGAGGAGGTTATTATGAAAAGAGTAAAGAAACCATTTTTAATTTCAGATAAACTAAAGGTCCTTTTTTCTATGGTGTATTGACATATTAATTCATAGCTAAGACAAGACAATATGTCAGCTAGTTATAAAAAAATATGCAGTGCAAATATTATTATGTTGATATTAAATAAAGATTCCAGGCGGGTAGAAAAATTTCGATGTTTTTTGTACTTAAGGGGTCTTCTACATGCTATAGTTAGTAGGTAGGTGACGCTTGTTAAAATCTAGATTCATACGCGGAGAAGGCCATGTAAAAATCTAGTCATAGTAAAGACATGCATTTTTTCATTGAGTAATATATTCTTGATTACACAAAGAAATAGCGGCATACAGTTGTTTAAAGTTTAATACAGATAATTGACCCGGATACCTTAAATGTCAGTCTTAACTTTTAAATAATAGTCTTGCGATGCCGTTAAGGAATATTACGTCACAGATGTAATTATATTCCTACATAATATTAAACGTGTCTGTTCTGTGCTTTCACTACACCGACTATCTATATTGCCTTTTAAATATCTGTTTTAATTATCGACTTTAAGGTACAATTTCTTTTCCAGCCTTCATCATATACTTTGCCTTGGAATCTGCGTTCTTCTGGCTGAACGTCATGTGTTTTGACATTTGGTGGACGTTTAGGTATGTATGAAAATCTTACATATATATTTTATGGTTGACGTTTTTCAAAATTATTATCAAAACTAGCGGCCCGCCCCGGCTTCGCACGGGTAGACATTTATCAAATATTGTGTCTACCCGTGCGAAACCGGGGCGGTAAGCTAGTTTAATATAAAGCCTATGTTACTCAGTGATAATTTAGCTTTATAACGGTGAAATAATTTTTGAAATCGGTCTAGTATTTTCGGAGCCTTTTCAATACAAACCCACAAAAATACAATAATACAAAAATACAAATCTTTCCTCTTTATAATATTATTATGATATTATTATAGTGTAGATATAGATTTTAAAGTATCGGACAGCTGTAGACCGCTACTTCACTTTTGTAGAAGAACCTCATTCGCTGCCTCCACACTCATTAATCTCTTTATTATGTAGGTAGTGCATGTCCACAGGCTACGATACATTAAGTCTGAAAGACACAAATAGTACCTAACAGTGCCTATTGATTTTCCTACTCTGCGGTCATCTTTGAGTAAAGCCCGTGGTGGTCATACAAATTACGAGTGCACTGAATTTAGAATTTTAAATGATTTTGAAACATTCTAAGGAAAAACTTAGCTTAAATAACATGTATTGTTCTCCTATCAGCCGTATGAAGGCTAGAGTATTGATAAATTGAATGGTGCGTAGTTTTATAAATGCTATGCTAGATAGCAATGCTTTAATTATTATTAAACTTATACCTATGTACTCTTTCAAATACCTTACTTCTTTTAAATAACTTAATGTTTATAAATTGATTATTATACCATAAAATTAAGTAATCAAAAACATTTACACCGATTACTCAGTGGAGAAAATGCGCTTAGATTCAGCGGGGACAGAAAGGTTTGGCGAATGCGCCAGAAGCTGTGTACTACACGACTCACATGACGTGTCATAATTACTGTCATTCAATTATATATTTCAAACTGTCACCCTTTTGCCGTTCGTAATAACAAGAGAATAATATTGCTCAGTTTGCGTATTTAACTAAATAAATTGTAATAAGACTAATAAGAACATTCTCGATCAAGTGACCTTTCAAACAAAAAACTCTTAATCAAAATCTGTTCATCCATTTCGGACTACGACGCCACAGACAGCCACAGATACATATGTTTAACAAGTATATAATCAAAGTGTTTAACCTATATCATCGGTCTTTTTGCGTCGGGGGTAATAAAATGAGTGAAGAAAGGTCTAAATGCATTCCACCCTATCTTGGGACGAAACCCCTTAGGCTAGAAGATTTTTTATACCATGACTAAGTTGCCAACCAAGCATGCCTGATGGTAAATGGTTACCGTTGCCTATGGATGCTTGCAACACCTGGGGAACCAGTCGCGCGTTGCTAAACCAACAAACGTATCTTCACACGCTTCTTGAAAACCCCCATGCTGTAGGAACTTGGGAAAACCACGGACTGTCAAAAAACATTCTATAAAATTGAATATCCGCAAATAAACTGATTCTATTCAGTTTATAACGACACCGTGTTATCGTATAATTAGCTTCATTGGAGAAATCGTCGAACCGGACAGAAATAAAAATCAGGTTGTCGCGTGGGTTTTTCCATAGTTATTTTACCATTACGTTAGCTTCGTTCAAGATTCTCATCATCCAGCCCAGCCTCTCTATTATGTATGCTGTGCTCATAGGAATACAATATAATATTCTGTTAAATGGTGGTCACCGATTTGGTGCAATATACCTTTTTCTCCTCTAGTCGGTCTGCCGCCGAATCTGTGTGCCCTTTCATGTTTCCCAACTATCTGCAATTGAAAGGAATGATTTGACAAAAAATTGGGTCCCTAATGTTGCAAGCGTCCATAGGCTACGGTCACCGCTTACCATCAGACAGGTCGTATGTTTGTTTGCCACAATAGTGAAAAAATAAAAGACCCGTACCACAGAATACATACTAAAACAAGATTTAGTATTTAGGCTTTAGGAAATTGCTGGAAGCATTCAGTCCAAAATGATCTTACAGTTTGGATTGAAAGCATAAGTAAAGATCGTATCGCCTTGTATAATGACCAATTAGACCTTCATTGTTTTTATGTGTGTGATTTATATTGTCTCAGCAAAGCGTTGTAATTGGTACATAATTATCATATACACTATCTGTAAAAGCGGCACATATATATATGTATAAAATATTATCTTCTTGTAATATACATAGCATTAGTTATTTAGTTACAATTATCTACTGCCTACTTAGATATTATTTTAAGGCAGGGTTTACCCAGATGAATCATATCATGAAGAGGGTCATTAGTTTAGTTTACAAATGTTGAAGTGTCTCACCCCACGCGTTAACAGAACTAAGACCTACTTACCTATACGTGATTAATGTGTCAATTTTAATCGATTCAGTTGAAATAGTCATGGATCACCGCATAGATAATTCTGTATAAATATTAATTTTTGTATTAAGTAAGTATTACTAAAGTGGCACGCAAGTTTACGGCCACTTGATGGTAAGCAGTCATCATAGCCTATAGACGTTAGCAATACCATGTGTATCACTAACATGTTGCCAAGTGCCAACCCTATTGTTGTTGAGAGCTCACTGTGCTAGCAGCATATCCTTACTGTGCAGCGTATCCCCGTGGAGCTCTGGCTTCTTTACTTACCGCAGAAACAATAAAATTAATGTAGCGTACTTTTCTTTTAAACATTAATGCGGCAAGCAACCGCACTAGCCCTGAGGGTAAGTGGGTACCTATGGTAGCCTATGGACGCTTGCAACATTAGAGTTGCGGACCCAAAATGCTCGTGGTCTATGGTTTGTTTACTTATGTTTTATTATCTACATAAAGTTTAATTTGTTGAAAGGTGCACGGGTGACTTAGGTGTGTCTAGTAGGGCCAGAGTTATTCTGTTTTAATTTGATTACGGTGATTAATTGACTCACGAACGCTCTTTATTAGATTAGAGTGAGAATTTTATGACTATATTTTCATGGTCATGACAATTAAAGGGTCCGAATTAACCTTGGTCTAGTTGATGGATGTTCCGCAAAAGAGAAATGAAGAGTTGTAAACATCGTGAGGAAACCTGCGTCTGAGAATAATTTGATTAACGTATGTAGGTATTGCAGGTATATAGTGCCTTAGAGATGGCGATGGTCTCACTATCTGTCACGATGGCACCAAATTATCTACGGTGAAAAATGGGTGTGGTAACGCCTCTGCCTACCTCTTTAGGGACCCTTGTGGGAAGACGTGAAGATAGACATAAAACTAAAAACTGATATATAATCATTAATTGTCAAACCTTACGTCTCTCTCTACAAACTCTAAACGTCTCTTGTTGCACATTAGTCTAAACTAAATTACACAAAGTTTAAGCTTCGGACTGTCAAATTAAGTTGAAGTGTTGTCAATGAAGTTAAGTCCAGTCAACACGATGATTAATAAACGACAGAATAGGGTTAACATTTTAGATATGTTTTAGTTTTGACAGGTGAACACGAACTAGAGAATTGGCACCAATTCTTATCTTCAACTTGAAATATTTCGCCGTTCTATTAGCGATTTGAATTATTTCTTCTCAATTAAACCATAATTATATTGGTGCTAGTTCTGGTGAACGAAATTTTTAACTGAACTAATTTGAAACAACTTAAAGAATGGCCATCCTTATTTAAGCGCGCACACGAGAAAGGGATAGCAAGACTTTTAGTACCTACTGTTATATTAATTAGTTTAGTTACGTGATTTGGTACAACAGAATGGACTACAATTAGGTATCTAATCTGAGATTAAGCCCATGACTGATTGACAGACAATGGACAGCATAGGATAGCAACCGTTATAACTAAGATTAACCTTAAAGCCGTGGTGGCCTTGTGGTTGAAGCAACAGGCCTGTCATCTGATGGGCCCAGCTTCGAGTCCCGGCCTGTACCAATGAGTTTTTCTAAGCTTAAGTACAGTGATTAATCACACCATGAGCTTTTAAAAAGAGAGGTAGGGCGATTTGGGATTTCCCGTGGGTTATCCCATTTAAATTGGAGCCGCCCGACTGGGGACTGTACCTCCGCCTTACAGAAGACCGCAGTGAAATAACACTACTTGATGTAGTGTTGTGTTTCTGCGGTAAGGTTGCCAGTGCTCCACAAGGATACGCTGGGCTAGTAGTATTGCTGCTAGCACAGTGAGTCCTCATCAGCAACATGGTTGGCACCCCGTAGTGATACCCCTGGTATTGCTAGCGGCTATAGGCTACGGTGACTGCTTACCATCAGGTGGGCCGTATGCTTGTGTGCCACCTTAGTGGTATAAAAAAATAATAAAAAAACGATGTGAATTACTTTTACTTTTATTATTAATATATTATTTTTATCAATATATAATCGAATGTAATATTAATATATCGTCCATACATTTTAAGTTCAATGAACAGGAAAATTTTGACCTAATTAAGTGTTCCTTTTATCAGTAAAATAATACAAAACAGGATAATAATTTATTTATAAGTTTTCAATTATTTTACGTAGTGTCTACCTACCTTCATTATCATCATAATCAGTTATTTAAGAGCTAGGCTCTCGTCCGTGGAGCATGCCTACGATACTTATGATTTTATATACTGAACTTCTATCTAATAAACAATAATATACTTAACAAAATAATATTAGCTTGGTTCTTCATCAATGCATTATTCAAACACGATACACACGATAAACTCGAAAAAAATATGACATTGCAACGCAGCGGGATAGATTCTGTAGTTTAAAATCAAATATGTTTTTTTAAAATTAATGTGTCGTGAACCTACGTGTAAACTGGGCACAATGATTATGTTTAGATAACGATTCTTTACATATACGAGAATATAATATTGTTAGGGGGATGAATAATGGTCCGGACCATTATCTCCTCATAATGTTTTTATAATTGTTGCGTAGTCCGGGTATAACCTACATAATATTGGCAGTAAGTAATATTGTAGTAAAATCTGAGTAATAAACCACAAAATAACTAATACTATTACGGGGTATACATTATTCACAATTTATTAGAAAGGGTGACTATGACTTGTACAATGTACGTAGTATATTATCTACTCTGAGCTATGACATTCCACCGTTATGAAGTAAAAGTTATTGAAAATGTCACGTAGTTCTCGCGTTTCATAACAGAGGGAGCTCATATCGCTAATGCGGGCTACACACCTTCAGTTTTAACTGTACAGTCGAACTTACAGTTATAACTGACGCCCCTAGTGTCTATACACGTTCGATCACGATCGTCAGTTCAACTGCACAGTTGTCAGCTTTGCCTACACACATACGATTTAACTGCACAGTTCGACTGTACAGTTAAAACTGAAGGTGCACGCTTAATGCGTAGTTAGGCAAAAATACTATTATATCTCTTCTTACACATAATACCTTTTACCCTCTGTCTATTTGATTTAGGTCAGTGGTCTTAATAGTTTAAATGTTTATTTTCAGTGGAAACCGCGGCATTTCCTTAGAGAAGCTTTCCACCCGAGCTCGTTTCGTCGCTTACTCGATGTATGCGTTCGGCATCCCCACAGCGCTAACGATTCTTCTAGCGTCCTTGGAATTTTCGGGGCTGCCAGCGCATCCTTTATTGCCGATGCTTCGAATGCAGGGGTGTTTCCTTTACGGTAAGATGTTTTGAAATACTACAATCCTTATGGGTAGTTAGATATATTATGAGAAGTAGAGGCTGGTCGCAAACAAAGCAAAGCTTGTATTTTGGATAACCAAACAGTTGATCGGTGATATATTATTTTAAGGAAATGGAAATACCCAATACAAATATTGATCACATAAATGTTAAATAAAACAAAACTACTATCTTTAGAACATGTAAACTCATAAGTAGTAGGCAGATACATATTTTGCCCTCTCAAATACATATTTTGCAATGCCTCAAAAGGGTAGCTAATTACTAAGCACTTTAATATTGTAATTTCAGCAAATTGTACACTTAGTATACAAATAAATGAATTGAATTGAATTTTCCCTGGCGGTAATCGAACCCGCTACAGCTTTGTCAGCTATTAGCTTAGTCAGGCAAGCACTAGACTAACGGTGTTATCCAATTTGTGATGTGAATATGTTCAGGTAAAAGCCGGCTACTATACCTGTACGGCCCGATAGTGGTACTGCTCGTGGCAAACATAATATTCTTCATCCTGACCACGGTGAAGATCGCACAGATCAAGAAACAGACTTCGGTGCTCAAGTCCAAAGAGAGTTCCACCCACGACCCTCACAGCAAAGATAAGCAAAGGTAATCTATACACGTAAATAAAATTGAGGTGACTGTTTGTTACGTAGCGCATATTTAATGCATTATTTAATGCTTACGTACGACATGACAACAAAAATCCAATGCATTTTTTGTCTGTCTCTGAATAAAATTAGAAAATAAGTTACGAGAATCAGGCAAGCAATCTACGCTTCTAAAATAATTATCTCTCTCTCTCTCTCTCTCTTTTAGTTATAATAAATAATATGTATTCATTTATTTACAGCACAAACCAAGTCACAACTCACAATCAGCTTAACTTCGTTCGAAATAATAATAAAATTTTGAACTAGATTTCAACTCGGCGATAAGTGCCAACAAGTAAAACTGTATTGCACATTTTACGTGACATAAACAAAAAGAAATTGGCCAAGTGCGAGTTCGTCTCGCACACCGAGGGCTCCGTACTGCATTTAATAGTATAAATTCATACTTGTATTTTAGAAAATATAGCAATTTACACTGTATTAGCATTTCAAGCGTCTATTTGTTACCATTAAGATGTTTCTAGTATGGCAGTCCCCTTTTTTTATTTTGTTTCGTTTTTGTATATTTGTTGTTATAGCCGCAACAGAATTACACATTCTGTGAAAATTTCAACTGTCTACCTATTACGGATCATGAGATACAGCCCGCTAACCGTCAGACGGACGGACGGACAGCGAAGTCTTAGTAATAGGGTTCGGTTGGTTACCCTTCGCGTACGGAACCCTAAAAAGTATAGGTGGAAAATAATATCAGAGTATAATCATACCTATGCATGTTGATTATATGTAGATGAGATGTATTTTATTCCTCGCAATAAAATCCAAATTAATCTTGTATATCATTTGTTCTGTTCTAGATTAATCCTTTACATTAAACTTTTCGCCGTGATGGGTATCAATTGGATCTTGGAAGTGATAAGTGCTATCTACCCCAAGGCGTTTCTCTCTCTCTGGCGTTTCACTGACGCGTACAACGTCCTCATCGGCGTCACTGTCTTCATAGTCTTCGTGTGCAAGCGCAAGATGTTCAGACTCATCAAAAAGAGGTTTGTCAATCACCCTGAAGTTTCACCAATCGGCATCACTTAAATCAGTTTTATTTGGATTATTTACGAACGACCATCACCCATTTATTTTGATCAACAATGTTACTAGTAAGTAATTTCAAGATTACAAATACTTTTATACTTGTAATGGCGGATTTGTTTGAGCGTTAATACTAAACCAGATGGTTAAAAAAGGTGTGGATCCGAAATTATGTGCTATTTCAAAGTTGGAAATGTTTTATCAATAAATTTGTTCTACTCAGGGTTAAGGAAACATTTCATCGGTCCCAAGGTGATAATGGTGAAATAGCCGTTATCAGGGGGCGTACTTTGAATCACAGTCGAAACAGAACTAGCGTCGACACAGTCAGATCTTCCATTGGTACTGACATCAGTAACAACAACGATCTACATATGAGGACGTCTCAATTATGATAATAAACAAATACTTGTGAGTTAATTAAGAGTAATGAAGAGGCTATGAATATAGAGACTAGAATAATAACGCCATATAATTAAACTATAAAGGCTTAAGAAAAATTAAATATCGACTGAATAATAATCAAAGTAAAATTGTAGTCGGACGAAAATAATGGTCGCTAGCGATTTCTTAAGAAGAAAAGACATATGAGTTAAATTATTTAGATTAAGAGCAAGGATGACTAATATGAATCAAGAAATAAGCCATGATTTAATTGAATGACTGCGTAGATGGCGAATGACCGATTCTGATATTGTGATGTACGTGGATGATGGCGATCGGGACAATCCAAAACCAATTATGAAACTTCATAATGAGACAACTATAAACAGTAGAAAGAAAATGGTGATTTCAGAACAATGCCGTTTCAAGATAAAGAATTTAAGCCGAAGGTATTCAATTGTGAAATAAAGTTCCTACAGTGTAGTGCGACTAACATTATAATCTATTAACATAAAATATAGTATGTGATAACATACATTGTTGTTTCAACAATAGAAACGCTTTCTAACGAATCTGTCTTTAATTCTTATAGTTACGTGTACCTGCGTACTTAACTGGTTGAACTTACATTACTTATTGGGTATAGGAATCATCTATCATCTAGAATAAAAGTTTATTTGATAATTGCATGGTAGCTTCAACATTGGGGATGGATACAAATTATATACGTTGAAATTTTAGTACAAACAATCAAAGGTGTATACCTAACAGTTTATTTACATTTGCCAAAAGCTGTCTTGGAAGAACCGAGGTTGGCGTGACGTATGACAGATGCATTTTAGTACGTAATACATTTGATAGTAATATTAAATTTTTGAGACTGGAATTTCGGCCTTAGAGATATTGAACTTCGGAAAGATAGTTCAGAAGTCTGTGGCATAAATATGAGGCTTTTTGGGTTTGTGTTTTGGATTCTCGTATCGTGAAACTTGTACAATGCAACTTATATTATTTACATAAAATATTGTACATGGATTAAACTATTTACAAAATAAATAAATAAATATTAGGTCCTTACATATGAAATTGGCGTTTTGTATGGGAGGAACAAAAAGTCGAATATTTTTTGATATAATATATTTAATTAATCAAAGTATGAACCATTATTTTCTATGCACTTTTGCCATCTCATAGGTAGTTCATTGATCCCTTTACTAAAAAAACCAGTCGGACGGGAATCAATAAAATCTTTGAAGGAATTTTTTCCCTTGCAAGAAGTTATCCAAATTTCGAAAAAAATGGTAATCTGTTGGAGCAAGGTCCGGGGAGTACGGAGGATGTCTTAGACTTTCCAATTGAAGCTCTTCTAATTTAGTAGCCGTCTGTAGCGCAGTGTGTGGTCTAGCGTTGTCGTGAAGCAGCAGTGGCGTGGAGCGATTGACCAGCCTAGGTTGTTTAGCCGCTAGCTTTTCCATCATGGTTTGCAATTCCTGACAATAGACATCAGCCGTAATAGTCTGGCCAGATTTGAAAAAACTGTAATGAACAATACCGGCACTAGTCCACCAAACGCTTACAAGTAACTTTTTTGGGGTTAATTTTCGCTTGGGGCAGGATTTGGCTGGCTGGCCAGGATCTAACCATTGCGCTGAGCGCTTCCGATTATCGTAAAGAACCCATTTTTCATCACAGGTAATGATTCGGTTTAAAATACCTTCATTATTGTGCCGGTTTAGTAATGTAACGCAGCAGTCGACGCGCGTTTGCCGGTTTGTTTCAGTCAATTCGTGAGGTACCCACCTTTCAAGCTTTTTAATCTTCCCAATTTGCTTCAAGTGAATTAAAACAGTTTTATCACTAACATTGCAGCCTGCAGCTAACTCGGACGTGGTTTGCGATGGATCCGCTTCCACAATAGCCTTCAACTCTTCATTATCAACTTGAGTCTCAGGCCGTCCACGGGGCTTGTTCTGCAGGTCGAAATTTCCAGAACGAAAACGTTGGAACCAAAAACGAACTGTGTTTTCTTTTGCAACAAGACCGCCATACACATCATTCACCCTTCGAGTTGTTTCCGCAGCACTAGTGCCACGGCGGAACTCGTACTCGTAAATAATGCGATATTTAAGGTTTTCCATTTTGTAAAATGAGTGACGCAAACAGAAAAAAACAGAAGAAAAAAAACAAATGAATGACGATCATCGAAGCACAAATACATGAGTCTATAGCTGTACAAATTTGAATTTGGAATTCCTTACCAAAGAGGAGAAATTCGTGATTAAAGTGGCCAGTACGAAAAACGCCAATTTCATATGTAAGGACCTAATATTATACATAAACTCTCAGACAAGTTCTAAAACGTTGCCCTGTTTAAACACCAAGTATTGATTCGAGAGCATTGCGAGTAAAATCCGAAAAAAAGATGTGTAATATGTCTCAACTGCTCCAGAAATGATGTACTATTATACGTACGTACGTGATAAATTTATATTGACGACATATTGACGGACAAAATTGTCTTATCAATCGCCAATCGCCAAACACCGCGCAATCAAATATTATTATTGTTTTTCATTATGCCGAACATCTCAATACGCTTTACGAAAGTATTTATTATGTTGATAAAAGTATATATTGCATTTAGATCGATTTAGTTAGATAGTACAAATCATTATCATTGTCATTCATGTTTTCATTTTCATTTTTATTATCTGTATAATAAACAACCTCATTTTACGTGTAATGTTTTTAATATACATGTCATGTGATTAATCAACGGTATACGAACTTATTTGAGTGATTGTTAGTAAGCTAAATTTTATAGTCAGTGTTCCAATGAATGAAATATGATTGTGAAATTAAATATTTTAAAGAAGACGCCTCATGTCATATCAGGTATTTTCAGGCTTTTGTATTCTTTAGCAACATTTCCCGGCAACTGGACGCAACATCTTTTGTCCTGTGTTTCTGTCTACATTTAACGATCCCTGTCATATTAGAAGGCAGATGTTGCTAAATCAATTATGTTTTAATTTATTTCGACACAATCAATGTTAAATATAATAAATTTTATTTGTGGATATTTTTTAAACACTCGCTACTTTCAACCGAAGAATGAAGCTTTTAGGAAACACATTTTTTTAGGATGTGCGTAATAAATAAAATGGTTTATATTTCCAGATACAAACAGTTGCGCGGGGAGCCAATGTCCAGAACTGTCACCACGACCTCCACACGCACCATGTCCATCAAGGAAGATATGCAAATGGCATCGATTAGAGGCAAATAAATTATCTTGAAACTACGACAAACTAAACATTTACTCATTTATTCGCTTTTATAAAGAAGTAGTCCTCCTTGGTAACTACACATAGGTGCCAATTCTGTTATTAAAATTAGTTTAATTTGACAGTTCTCAATAACTTGCTATACTTTTCTCGTGTGCGGGGTTAAATAAGGATAGCAATACCTTTAGAACTGTCAAATTAGTTAAGTTTAGTGATTTTGTACAACAGAATTGGCAACATTTTGTGTTGTTTTGTAAAGACGTTTATTGTAAGATGCTTTACACAAGGTAGTTATAATATAGGGTGCTTCAATTGATACCATTTATACTGGAGCTATATCGAAGAATGATATTACGATCTTTATCACGTGCAATAAGGATAAACAACATATATAACTAGTTGTGCCCGCTCCGTGCGCGTGGATTTAATTTTGTAATATTTCGGAGGTGTGTCTCCACAAGCACCGTGACACGAGATTTTTACGTATAGGTAATTCATAATAATAATATTGCTTGGTCATTATCACACAGCGCCATCTGACCTCAAACTAAGCAAAGTTTGTACTATAAGGACCAGTGGCTGATAGTTTTTTTTTTTTTTGTAATTACATACTTATAATGCATACCAAACACCCAGACGCCAGGCAAACATATTTGTCACATTAATGTCGGCGGGAAACGAACCCGCGACCTCTTGCGTAGCAGTCAGGTATACTGACCACTAGATCAGCGGTCTCGTCATTTAGCTGCCCCGACAAAAAATATTTTGCCATATAAATTATATCTATTTTATTTTTACCCAAAAATAAAAAAAAGTGTGGACCACCCTTATTATTTAGGTAGGGGTATCTAAATAATTTACGTTCTATTCTCAGACTTTCAGAATATACACAAAAAACATAAATATCGGTTAAATCGTTTAGGATGAGATTTGTAAAAATGCTGGCACGAGCATTTCATATATTAAGACTTTATATTAGATTGATGTCAAATCACAATCAAAAAATCATTTATTCAGTTTAGGCCCTAATAAGGCACTTATGAAGGTCTAAATTACCATGTCAAGTGATGGTCCTCTCTCGCATATGCCTTGAGTTATGTAAAGAAAATCAAGTGAATATAGAATGGTATACTTAGAACGAGTTTTTAGCAACGCGCGAGTGATACCCTTGGTGTTGCAAGCGTCCATAGGCTACGGTGACCGCTTACCATCAGGTGGGCCGTATGCTTGTTTGCCACTCAAGTTGCTTAAAAAAAAAGAGTTTTATTTCTAGGAAACGAGGGTCCACGTTACCACAATACGTACGCTTATTATCCCTACTCTTAACATAAATTGTACCAATCGGGGTACCCTGTATACAACCATTGACAGAATTGTAACAGATTTATTTATATTTGGAGAGTTACGTTTACGAATACGTAGACAATAGATGTTCTTGATGAACCTGTTTCTTTTTGCTGGTTAAATTTTAAAATAATAAGCAGTATATGTATAATTTTAGGCGCTTATGTATTTTTTTTTTATTATTGTAAGTATCGTACAAAACTTACAATATTGTACTTTGTATGTAATGTAATCTAATCAGTAAAAGGTTTAATATAATAATTAATTCCCAAAGACATAATAATAAAATCGTTAGTTTATCATTCACTTATCGATTATTAAAATATATTATAAAATTATATTTAGCTTGTAATATAGTAGACATGAAGTTACCGTAAACATCGTAAGTTACTATTGAGTTTTATTTTATGTCAGTATAAATACAGGATTAATTTTTCAAGTGGTCGTGGAAGAGCTGGAAGAAGTAGCGGGCCTGATTTTGATGAAACCTAAAACTGCGACATTGGATTTTTTATCAATATTCCTAGACAGGAATTGAACGCGTTGATTAATACACTGAAGTTTTACCTACAAAATTCGATAGTGTCGATAATGTCGTAATTCTGGGAAGTAATAACAAACGTAAGGAAAGAGTTATTTTTCTTACAAATAACTTTCAATTCTTCCTGTATATATACTATAATTCTTCATAGATATGATGGTGTACTTGATATGGTGCACCATAGCATAGCTAGTGCTATTCATAAGGGTTATAAACAGGATTTTCATAAGGAACCACAATTGGGCCTCGATTCCGCTATTTAATTTTTCACTATTTCGTGCCATTATGACGCTATTATTGCGACAATTGCCACACTTTACTTACAATTTAGCTACCTTTACTTACAATTGCCGCAATTATAGCGTCATAATGGCACGAAATAGTGATAAATTAAATAGCTGATTCGAGGCCGGTCATAACTTCGTATAGCTACGTACGTTCCGTAGGTTTTGGAGACCTCTGAGAATTCTTGCATAATCCAATGTTTAATATGTATAATGATATCCCTAGCTTTCGGTCTAGACGGTCTAAATTGTACCAGGCAGTCTGTATACTAACAGCTATTTTAAGGTTTTTATTAGGGCTAGCGTTTTTCATTGTTATTAGTTCAGTAAAGAAATAGGTACTTCATTTACTAATCAGAAAAAAAAAGTGAATAATATAGATATATTAAATTAGATATATATATAATATATAATATATAATATAAAAAACTAGATATGTTAAAGATGCAAATCTCGAGCATTTGGTCTACCTACTTTTTATATGCAGACTAGACAGATAAAATGCAAAATTATGTCCTTCAAACTATATACGTTCTTTTTGGTCAATAAGTATTAATTGCGAAGTCAATACCGAGTTTCTTATTCAAAGTTAGAACTAAGAGTATTGGAAACGGATTTTATGGTACCTTTACTGGACCCTTTTCGCCAATAGCCTACCGGTATTTTCAGAACCGGGATTTCCCGGGTGCAAGCCCTAGTATTGATATGTGTGTTAGGTATGTAAATGAAGTGATGAGTAGATGGGCCGCCATTTGTAACTGTACACTATCTCTTAGGTATCTACATTAATAGACAGTTATACATATATAATAATATTGATAGGTTGATCTCACCGAATCTTTTGAATGTAATAATATTTTTTATTATATTAAATTTCTTCATCTTATACGTTTTTTCATTTGTATAACTGGTATTATTGTAATTTCATATCTTACGTTAATACCCACTTTAGGGGACTGGTTCCCGCCGCGTACCTATGCAATTCTTGGTATATATATATTGTACTATTTTTACACAGCAAAGCTTATTATGACTTCACAATGGTGTCAACTTTAGTGCCAATTCTCTTGTACGAAATATTTAAACTAATCTATATTGACAAGACCAAAAGTAAATAAGGATGGCAATATTTTGAGTCATGCCAATTTTTTTAGGTTGTGCTTTTGTACAACAGAATCGATAATATCAAGAGGATTTAATATGTTACATACTGTAACGGTTTCGCTACTTCTATGCAGTTGTCACTGCGAAGATCTCGTTGCATGCCGAACCGCTGCGGACGTTGCTACGTCGGTGTGAACCTAGATAGGTAGGTAGATACCTACCTTGACGCCCGTGCCGCGGACGTATACTTGTGCGGCACTCCCGGAATGCTGCCGACACCGAGTTGCTGGACTGCGCCGGCTACCATTCCCTCCCGCTAAGGCCAGTGGTCATTTACATAGTTGCGTAACGCCGTTCAGACCGCGAGTGGAACCCATGACCCTGAGACTACTCAATATACTTCTATTGTTAACCTTTTAGTTGTCGTCTTTTTTTACCTGCCTTAGTTCACCTCTAATCTGTAAGAGCTAGGTAGGCTTCACAGCTAGAAGTGTTACACTGGCGCCCAAGACAGGTTGCATTCGCGTCTGAACTGTGTTGCTCATACTTTTCGCAATTTATAGTACTCTTTGGTGTTGGCTATACCTTTTTTCTTTCATTTTCGTAGTAGCAGCTACACTTAAATCGATTACTGCACAGGATAAGACTTAAAATATAATATTAAAAAAAACAGCACACAGAAAATGAAAGAATTTTAATGGTAATCAATGATAGTTTACGTCTGGTGATATGTGCAGCTTATGATAACTGGTGATAAGTGCATGCAGCCCTATCGACTACAGTCGTCCATCCATCCATACTAATATTATAATGCGAACCTAATTCTGTTTGTTTGTTCCCATCCGTGAAATGGTAGCACATTTCACGACAAAACGGCTGAACGGATCGTAATGAGATATATTAAAAACTTATACTAATAAATGATTAAATGATTAAATGACTGGGTAAGGACATAGGCTACCTTTATCCAGAACTACGTGGGCCAGAAAAGCTAGTTATCTTTTAATAATGAGACGACAAGATCTCTATTCTAGTGAGATGAGGGATGAACAAGACTGTAGAAGGTAGCGTGTACTCATGAAACTCTGAAAAAATATTTTTTATACCAGGTGGCACACAGCGTACGGCTACCTGATGGTAAGCACTCACCGTAGTCTTCAGACGCTAACGATACCATTAATGAGTTACCAACCCTGTTGTTGAAGATTCACTATGTTAGCATTATTACTAGCGCAGCGTATCCTCGTGGAGCACTGGCAACCTTACTCACCGAAGTACACACTATATCAAAGTCGTGATCTCTGTAACCATTGGTGTCAATTCTGTTGTTCAAAATTACTCAACTTAACTAATTTAACAAGACTTGCTATCCCTTTCTCATGTGTGGGGTTTAATCAATATGGAAATATGTTTAGACCTGTCAAATTAGTTAAGTTTAGTAATTGTGAACAACAGAATTGGTACCAATGTCTAGTAGTGGGACCAGTCCCGATTTGAACAGGCTATTCTAAATACTTAAAAGACCGCGTGACACATAAGCATGTTTAGCAGTATTAAAAATAAATGCTACGTACGTAAATTGATTGACCACATCGTACTCGTTACAGAAAACCATATCATTTCATGGTAAATATAAGAGCAAATACAATACATACATAAGTAATAACTCGAATGACTAATGAGTAATGATGGTGTTGTTTATAGTAGAACGTGTATAGGTAGTTACGTACAATTTTATATTAAATTATATAATTTTTGGCAATTTTTTGTTTTTTTTGCTATTAAACATTTATACACTCAAACTCAAAATGATCTTTATTTGACTAGCCTTTACAGAAAAGTACTTTCGAAGACATATTGCGCATTATGTAATAGTTTATGTCGACTACGTAAGTACTAAGTAATTTATAGAAAAGTATTTTCTCTAAAATTTTACTCAGCGCTGGTAAGATGGAAATAGGCCTGTTGTTATCGAGATCACTAGAATCGCCAGCTTTCAATATAAATATATAATTATATATTTTTAATATAAGATATAGCCTATTTTACTCAGTGATAACTTAGCATTCTGCCGATGTAAGTTGTTTTAAAATCCATCCTGTAGTTTTGTGTTATATAGGAAAATATTGTTTTTTGTAAAAAACAATATATTCCTCTTTAAAATATTAGTGTAGAATACAGAAACCTACACGTAGTAGTGTCACCGAGCTTAGTAAATCTAAGGTATTATTGTCTGGGCTCCTGCGGAGGATTGCTTAGTTCTAAATATTCATAGTGATCTCACTACTTCATAGAGAATAACAACAAGGTAGTATTAATAATAACAGTTAGGTACCTATTTATTGTGCGGCTCCAGGAAAACTTTGTATTTGTAAGTACTTACACCCTATACTGGTATCGGGGCTTAGTTATTCGAACTATAACTTTAGTAGCACATTCAACACACAATCATGAGGTCATTTTATATTGTGTTCGTCTTATATTTGATTAAAACAAGCAAGGGTTCCGAAAACTCAACGGACATATGTTCAAAAGAAAAATGTTTACCGAAATGTTGCCCTATCGGAGAGTACGTTGGGCCGAAAAAAACATGCAAGAAATATCATGATAAGCCGTGGAATTTCTCTGAGGTACCTGTGTATCGAGAAGACTTGACTAAATCCGGAACATCTGTATTCGATTCGTTCGTCTTGGATCCAGCCAAGTTTTCAAACACTACATTCAGGAAATCTGTGTATGACTTCAGTGCTTCGCCTGTTATGAAATTCAATTTTCTTTTAAAAGAGGTAAGTTCTTTCATATATGATAACAATAACAATATACCTTCACGCCTTCCTACAATGGTCTCCGAAGAGGTAGGCAGAGGTGTTTTTTCGCACATTTTTCAGCGAAGATTTAGATTGTAGGCACAACATACGTCGTAAGTTTCCTCACGATGCTATCCTTCACCGTAAAGCTCGCGGTGTGACTCATCACTACACTTAAGTTTTTTGAAAAACTTATTGGTTCAGACCGGTGCGATTCGAAACTGCGTCGCTAGAATAGCAGACAACGCTCAATGCATCACGGCTTTTTTTTATCTTTCCGACTTTCCGTCATACTTGCTATAAATATAGGTGTGCAAGTCAAGAGTGAAAATGCCCTCTGCCTACCTTGTTGGAGACTTGCGTTGCGTGATGTGATGACATGTTGCTATAAATCTGATTAATGTGCAAGTATGGATGTGTTGTTTTGCCGTTCAATCATCAATTAATCATTCAATCACAATATCAGTACTACTGAACGTGATTGATTGACACAGTGTCAGTGTTCTTAGAGATTTTAAATTTGGAGTAATTTTTAAAGGAACAGACGGATTCCTTGAAACAAAACGATTGATGGATATTTTTAGTGGATTAGAATGGAAAAGGCAGGCTTTATATTATATTGCTTTCATATTAATTTGTAATCTAATTATGTTAAAAAAGAACACTTGTCTTGCCGGAAAGCTGAACTTTTTAGTGGAATTGTTATTTCTCGGAAGTATCCTGATTATCTTATTAGATTAAGTACATTTCAAAAATATTTTTTAGGACGGCTTGCTCTCCTATGAATTACCGAACGACTACGAAAGATGGATGATAATAGACCAGAATAATTTCTGCATTGATTACGGGTCATCGCGAAACAGTATCGAGATTACGGCCCGCTTCTGGGTCCATTTGCCCGATAGCGTTAAGCCACCTGTCAGTAACTGGTTTTTCTCCAGGGGTAAGACCATCATAATATTGTGTATATGTTTCGTAATTTTAAACCAAACAATTTTGGAGTTCCACCCTGTGGCTTGTCACCAAGTTTTAATATACAGCTACAGCTTGTCAAAAAAAGTCTAGAAACAGAAAATCGTTTTTGAATACTGGCCACTTTCACAAAATTGAATCCAATCCAAGATAATACAACCGCTACGCTAGAAAACCAATCAAGACGGTTGATGTCTTAGGTCGAATCATCTGGGTTCTTAAATGAGTAGTATTTCCCGATACTACACCGGCCATATTATTAGTCATGAACTAACATCTCCAGAGTTTGCTACTAGCACGGAGAATTGTGACAACGAGCCACAAAAGCCATAAACTAAGGCAAAAAAAAGACGGTTGATGCTCTATACGAGTTTTGGCGGGTTGACATACGAACGGCACAGTGGCGCCCCTATTATTATATACTCTTTTTTACCAGACTGTGTCGCTACGACCCCTTGTAACCTTAGCCAGCCTAACAAAAGACCCACGACCCGTGCACCGCCTGGCTTCACCTACTGGTGCGAGCACATTGAGCCGTTGGCAATCTTAGGCAATCGTAAGAGGTCTGTCAGGTCAAATATCATTTTTTTTCTTTAATAACCTTTGAGCGCCACAGACGAGTTCTCACGTGCAAATAACGCCAGTCTGGAAGCTCACAACGGTAGCCTAAAATCTATGTTTTTCAGCATTAATATGCTCGTGCGTGTTCCTGGTGCTTGTTTTGGTGGTGTACTGTCTGCTGCCGGAGCTAAGGAACCTCTGCGGCATGATCCTGATGGCGTATGTCGCAAGTCTGCTGTTCTCCTTCCTCCTTCTCGCCGTCATGCAGATGAGAAAGCACAGCAAAGAAACCTGTCAACGATTGAGTAAGCACTTGATTATGTCTCAGAAATTCTTTGTATGAATACAATAGTAGTATAATATGCTGTAATAGTGTTTTATCAGAATTTACGCTCAGTTTGTCATTCCCTTCATCATCTTTTGTAAGAAATCCGTGTAAGAAAGACTCATTTCAATCAAATCATATTTGTCGTGCTCAACACGCACTTGAATTAACATGTAAACACATTATTACTTTTAAACTTGTTTCAGGTTTTTCAACATACTTTTTCATCCTGTCGAGCTTTTGTTGGATGAACGTGATGTCTTACGACATATGGTGGACTTTCAGGTAAAAACACGCTCACTATGGCAGAAGTAAGGCTTTTGAGGAGTTGAGAATCGTATAATTCATTGAACCTAAAATTTTATAAAAAATTGTCTAAGCAGTGACAAAACGCGGCGATTCATTTCATTCGTTATCTCGATAGACTCTAGGAAACACTCAAATCAACTTGTGCACAGTAATTAACTAGCTACAACAAACATCTAGTCTAGTATACAACAGAATTCACCTGCTTAGTCTAGTATGCGGCAGAATTAACCTACTTTTTCTCATGTGTTTGGATTTTTACTTCCTTATTAATACGATTTTGTGCGCCACTACAAGGCAGGGGAGCCGGGTAGTCTGTGATACAGGCCTAGTTTGGATATTAACTACCCTCATTGTATGTACATTCTTCTGTAAATTTTATTAATAGAATGTTCTCTAAATGTATATGCGATTATATATTATATTTTAAAGAGAAGTAGGGCGATTTGGGATTTCCCGTGGGTTATCCCATTTAAATTGGAGCCGCCCGACTGGGGACTGTACCTCCGCCTTAAAGAAGACCGCAGTGAAATAACACTACTTGATGTAGTGTTGTGTTTCTGCGGTAAGGTTGCCAGTGCTCCACGAGGATACGCTGGGCTAGTAGTATTGCTGCTAGCACAGTGAGTCCTCATCAGCAACATGGTTGGCACCCCGTAGTGATACCCCTGGTATTGCTAGCGGCTATAGGCTACGGTGACTGCTTACCATCAGGAGGGCCGTATGCTTGTGTGCCACCTTAGTGGTATATAAAAAAAAAAGTGCCTTGTGAGAAGAAATAAAGTTATATCATTATTATAATATTATATTACTGCCCAAGTTTCGATAGGCGTCACTGAACTGGTGACAAGAATGTTTTCCTTTAGAAGAACTTTTATCATGTAATAATGATGATATTAAATGAACCAGAGGCTACGCAAAAGCACGTCCCATCCACCGCAGAGGAGAGGTGTTCAAGTTCCTGATGTACTGCATATACGGCTTCGGACTTCCCCTGGCGATGACCATTGGACTGGCTGTGGTCAACGAACTGGACCTGTCTTACTGGCCGTGGTTCATCAAGCCTATGATACCGATCAAAGCATGCTTTATAGAAGGTAATAATAATATATCTTCACGACTTCCCACAAGGTAAGAGAGGCAGGGCGATTTGGGATTTCTCGTGGGTTTTCCCATTTAAATTGGAGCCACCCGACTGGTGACTGTACCTCCACCTTACAGAAGACCGCAGTGAAATAACACTACTTGATGTAGTTTTGTGTTTCTTCGGTAAGTAAGGTTGCCAGTGCTCCACGAGGATACGCTGGGCTAGTAGTAATGCTGCTAGCACAGTGAGTCCTCATCAACAACATGGTTGGCAACCCGCTAGTGATACCCCTAGTATTGCTAGCGGCTATAGGCTACGGTGACTGCTTACCATCAGTTGGGCCGTATGCTTGTGTGCCACCTAAGTGGTATAAAAAAAAACAAGTTTCCTCGAAAATGTAGGCAGAGGTGTTACTACACCCATTTAATACCGAAGATAATTTAGTGTCTAAGTGACAGATGGTGAGTCCGTCGCCGTCTCTTAGGCACTACATACCATGAATTTCTTCTTAGAATATCTCCACGATGTTTTCCTTCACCGTAAAGCTCTAAGATAGTACGCGAAGCATATATTTTCTCATCTTACTACGTCCAATACTGACGCTCTGAATATGTTAGCAGATCCTTCACACAAAGATAACGTACATAATTATGATTATCTACATTTGGTACATGCAACGCCCACTGAAGATCCATTCTCTGTTTTATAAGTGCGTCAAACGTGATTCATAAATGAGCGGCGCAGCTATTAGTTACCTGATTAGGCACTATTCATAGCCGTGTATGAATAATGCCTAATCAATAGTTAGCACATGGAACAACATCTGGCGCATATTTAAACATATATAATAACTTCTGACTCTAGTTTTTTAATGTATTTTAGTCCTACTAGTCTATAGACGATTTTAATGATTGCAACAGAAAGTTCGAAATTCGAAACGAACTTGAGGCTCATCAGTACAATTCCAGAAAGACCGCAACCGCAATCGCTTCGAAGTATGTATTTGATCATAAATACGCAGTCACGAGGCTATATACGAGCGAGCGCAGACACAATGCAAAGAAATTTATTTTCAAATTTATTTTACATTAGCGTCTGATCTTGGTCCAACGTTACAAACGAATTTCTGACATTGCCGGTTTGGGGTAACAGGGTTTTTTTAGAGAATCACAAAGCTGATTACAGAATGAGTATTTTTTAATCTGAACTCAGATCAAATAAAAAAGATAAATGAAACTGCGAACAACGAAGGGACGCCCACAGAGTATATAACCACTACGTTTTAAGAGACGGCACTTCACTCTATAGGCCCGTAGCTAATAAAAAATTAAAATAGATTTAGCACCAACCTTTCAAAACCAATATTTAGTACCAACATTTAAATAACATTGTTTTGTACGTCGGACCTAGTGACGTACTCGAACTATCGATAAAGATAATGATGTGATAGTGTGGTGACGCCAGTTATTTGTATTAAACATTTAGTGCGTGGGCAAGGGCAAGCTTCGTTTTATCCGTTGTTGCGTCTTAGTCTTAGTTTTAACCAGCATCACTTCGTTGTTTGCAAAGATCCACGTACCTTTATTAGATCTGAGATGTTTGATGTTCAGGTGGCCAGAAGCTTCTGTACCTGTACACGCCCATGATGATCCTGATCATGTGCAATTGGCTGTTCTTCGCGCTGACCACCTTCAACATCTGGCGGCTGAGCCGCGGCACCGCAGTCCTGGATTCAGCGGCTGCGGGCACTCCGGCCGCACACCGCACGCAAATGTATAGGTACTTAAAATCAATATTATTTTATTTAAAAAAAACTTTTTATAATGTACATAGATTTTAAAGGTGACTATTTATCCTTGCATGTGGCATCTACAAAAAGTAAGAATGGTCGGTATAGTCCTTCCTACAACTGACGTTATACCAAAACAGCTTGAATTTTAACGTCTAACTTGCAAAAGGCCTTTTTTTAATTCTGAATACTCTCAACAAGCATATAAATATATGAAAAGTGTTCCAATTATGTTGAAGACACTAGAACAGCGGTGTCAATTACATTTGACATTAAACATTTTGTCTGGTACTGCATAATTTTCATAATGGCCCAGTTTTATGTCGGAATCTTATGGCCATCAAAATTCAAAATATCTAATCTACTAACACTAGCGTCATCCAACACATTGTTGGGTTCGGCACCAGATTTAAAGCGATTGGGCTGGTTATTCTTTCACAAAGCGACTGCCAATTGACCTCCGCAACCCATTTTACAGGGACAATCGGTTCCCGGAATAAATCCAACTGACATGCTTGTATTGCAGATTTTTGGTGTACCTGAAGCTGTCCCTGGTAATGGGCTTAAGCTGGGTTCTAGAGGTGGTCAGCTTCGTGTTCCCCAACTTCAAAGTGTGGAATATCTCGGACTTGTACAACATACTCATTGGTCTCTCCATCTTCCTCATTTTCGTCTGCAAGAAGAAGATATTCAAGAAACTGATAAAAGTGTAAGTATCAAATTATTTGGTCATCTGGTATTGAAATTCTAGATGATAAAAGGCTGACAATGCAAATGGGATTGGAAGAAGCTGTGGTTAAAGATAATATTTTAGATCACATTGTCAAAGTACTTAATAATAAGTACTTGGCAGAATGTCGTATGGTCTTTACCATAACGAAACACGGGGCCTAGGGCCCCCGATCTCAAGGTGGCCCCAGCCTGCCTTACGACCGCTTTGAGCAGAAAAATGTAAAAGAAGCAAAGAAGTTGTGCAAGTATGAAATGCTCTTGACTTGCACACCTTTTTTGATTTCGCTCGCTTCCTACACTGAATGGGACTTAACGTGCTGATTATGTACGCTTTTATTTCCAGCCTGGGCGGCTTCAATCTACACAGACATTCTCCTTCGGGCAACAGTCGGTCAAGCAGTACGTCAGATTCTAATTCAAGTCAAGAAACAACGCTGCCAATCTGTGCAAACCCAAGAGGACCCGGCTACATTGACAAAATGAAAAGCATTTATCATGAAGACTCTGAAGAGCTCCGTATGTCTACAAAGAAGTTATAAGAAGCTACAGCTATCTGATTCTATAATAATATCCCGAAACCAGCTGCGGCTTCCGCCAATCCGCCAATGTCCATAAAATTATAGCAACGTGCGAGCGAGATAGACTCATTTATCAGAATTATCTTAGCAAGAATATCGGTGTTTGCAAGCGTTAGCGAACTTCAATTAAGAGCTTTGCAATGTGTCTGTCCCGCTCACTACTACTCACTAACTAGTGTCATGGAAAATTTAAAATCTCGCGTCAAAAACAGGAGAGCGATTTCGTCGACGAGCACTGCTATAGTCATGAGTATTATCTCAGAGTAGATAATATACCACGTATAAGTATTATATTCCTAAAGATACTTATTTATACTCTAAGGCGGAAGTGCTATAATCTATGATAATCCCTGCAGTTTTAATAGGATCACAACCTTTATTTAATAAAAAAAAGCACTTCATTAAACAAAATTGTATACTATGTTAACAAGGGATTTTTAATTTAAACAGTAAAGGTGTACCTATTACGTGTGTTAGGTATGTCTATCTAAGTAGTGTGGCTATATACAATTAAGTAATTTTTATTAATTATAAGAACGGTTTACCTTAACCGTCTAGAAACGTAAATAAAGTGTACACAGTATGGAAGGTGAAGAAAATGACTCGAAGGACCAAATTCGTTGCTTAATTACGCTTAAGGGGAATTTCAGAAGTAGGTTAGTTAGTCGTATAAATTTGGCATTAAAAAATATTTTGTTGCATTTAATTATTATTTTGTAATTCAGAGGCCCATGGGCACTTATTGTTATCGTAAATATTTCCATGGATACCCATATTTTTCATGTATGTCGAGATTTTTGATACGAAGCCTCTGTCGTGCCTAAAAGGAACTAAGCCATGTAGTGTATTATCTTCTTGCGTATCGCAAAGGTACAGAGTTGCGTTGGAACTTATGACTTTTTTGCATCAATATATACGTAACGGCCATACGTAAACAAACAGGTCATGGAAATGCTTACGTTAACCATACGAATACTTTTTCGAAAATCAAAAATGATTGGACCTCTGCGTAGATAATATATCACGTTCTGTACATAGCATATTGATATTGATAGTGGTTTGTGGTTTTTAAAAAAAATATTTTACCATTTTTAACTTTAGTATTTTATGAAGATTTTGTTAATTGGTGTAGCATCATGGTTGCGGTTGCAGCAACGGCCTGTCTGATGGGCCCAGGTTCAAACCCCGGCCTGTACGAACAAGTTTTTCCAAGATTATTTACAGTGGTTAATAACACCATGAGCTTAAAAAGAGAGGTAGGGAGCATTGAGATCTTCCGTAGGTTTTTCCCATTAAAATTGGAGCCGCCTGGCTGGGTACTGCATCTGCTTACAAAAGACCGCAGTCAAATTCAAAGTCTACTTTGATGTTGTGTCCCCACGGTAAGGTCGGTAAGTAAGGTTGCCAATGCTCCACGAGGATACGCTGGGCTAGTAATATTGCTACTAGCACAGTGAGTCCTCATCAACTACATGGTTGGCAGAGCGTTAGTGATACCCCTGGTATTGCTAGCGGCTATAGGCTACGATGACTACTTGGTGAGCCGTATGCTTGTGTACCAAATTAGTGGTACAAAAATAAACATATATTTAGTTAAGAATGTATATAAAAATAGGTAGGTAATAGTCTTATGCAATGTATGCACTCATTTACAGACTATTGATGGATTTTTTTAAACTACATACAATATTATTTACAATAAAATTCCTTTATAGATCTTTAATACTCATTATAATTTCTCTTCAAAAACAACAAAATATACCTGATTGTAATAAAAAATATATCAATCTATAAATAAGATTATAAAAAGCTTTTTTTTATTTTTGTTTGCAACGAAATAACTTAAAAACTACTGGACAGATTAAGAAAGCTTTCACATGTAAAAGCTCTACATAATTATTATCACAAAATAACTGATGGTGACAGGATATTAACATTATATTGGTACACGGTCGAAGTAGCGGTGAAAAAGCTTTGCAAAAAACGACATTGGTGCCAATTCTGTTGTTCAAATTTATTAAACTTAACTAATTTGACAGGTCTAAAAATATTGCCATCCTTATTTAACCCCACACATGAGAAAGGGATAGCAAGACTTTTAGACCTGTCAAATTAGTTAAGTTTAGTAATTTTGAACAACAGAATCTAATATTTCTGGTACCATCTGTATAATAGAACCTGTTTGGTTGGTCTGAGCAAAAAACTTACATTTGCATATATAATATTATGTCAGGGTCAGGATACGAATTTCCACTAAGAAGTGGTACCGTGGTGCCCAATCATATCTTTTATATAAAATTCTCGTGTCGCGGTGTTTGTAGTTAAACTCCTCCCAAACGGCTTGACCGATTCTCATGAAATTTTGTGTGCATATTGGGTAGGTCTGAGAATCAGACAACATCTATTTGTCATCCACCTTAATTAAAAAAAAAATTGAAATCGGTTCAGTAGTTCAGTAAATCGGAGCATTTATCAAATATGTTGTCCACCCGTGCGAAGCAGGGGCGGGCTAGTTATGTGTAAAAATTAAATCATTTGTGGTGCGTGATTCACTAATATTATAAGTTGTGTAATGCTCACCGCTAAAACCGTTTGACAACGTACTTCAAACAAATAATTTCTAAAGAATATTTTGACCTATTTTCAAATGTATATTCTCCTTTGCTTATTTATCCTTCCTTAATTTCCAATTCGGGAGTGGCACGTAGGTGTGCTCCGATACCTAAACTGCAGGCTCGCACTGAAGCACAATGTAGTAAAGTACTTTTATCCTTATAGTGAACACGTCAAATATGGAAGCAAAACGTTTAGTTTTAATATTACTGTGGATCCTAATACAGTGTGACAGATATATAGCTTTTAACGAAGAACTCTTTCATTTAAGAAGTGTTCCCCATGTTCAACCGATATTTGATTCGAACCTCCAACGTTGCGTCTACCGAGGGAAGAATTGTGTTTACAAATGTTGTGAGACCACTGACTACATCTACAAAAAGAAAATATGCCGCAGTCACAACGGGTCGATAGCTGACTTTACAGACTTTCGCCTGTATGATGATTTGGCCATGACGAATGATTTTGCCATAACGAATAAGACTCCAAGCGACCTGTTCCATATAGAACCGAACAAATTCTTAGATATACCATTCCGTAATGCTTCATTCGATTTAAAAACTTTCTCGACTATTCGTTTCTACTTAACTGTGGTAAGCATTACATCTATTATATATACTAATACTAGCTGCCCGCCCCGGCTTCGCACGGGTAGACATTAGTTTCGGAGCATAGACATTCATCAAATATTTTGTCCTCTCGTGCGAAGCCGGGGCGGCCAGCTAGTATAATATATAGCCTATGTTACTCAGTGATAATTTAGCTTACTAACGGTGAAAAAATTTTTGAAATCGGTCTAGTAGTTTCGGAGCCTCTTCAATACAAACCCACAAAGTTACTTAAAATACATACTAATTCAACTGTAAATATTTGCTGATTTTACTCAAACAAAATATCACTTGTTATAATGTTTTTTTCATTTATTAGAGGTTTATTTCAATTAGTGTGGGACAATCTAAAACTAAAAGAAAATAAAATAAATAAAACACTTGTCCCAAATCGCTGTCACGCGGGAGGGTGCCAAGAAGGCTGGCAGCATTGCCCCGCTGTATGGCAATGCTGATCCTTTGCGCAAAATATGTTCCAGCCTTCTTGTCACCGGAGGCCTCAATCAATCGTCGCGAGACCTCCTTGTACAGCAGATGAGCCTCTGGACCCCATGACCCCAGGGTCTCCACCGCAAACACAGCAAATATGTATTCCCTTCCGAGGCACACATACTTGCGGCGTTTGAGGCTCTCCTGTTGTACAGCAGCGGTACCGGCCGCAGTCGAAGTGCCCGGGAGATGGGACGGCGCCAGAGTATCGACGCAAGTAGCGTCCCATACCAGGGGCCGCCCCCGACTCCAAGGCACTAACGGCATTCCGTCTGGCCTCTTACCGTCATCCCGACTCAGACCCACCGGCTCCAACACTGCTGGTACTCCAGCTGTAGTTAGAGCTCGGCGGGTCAAATCGTTTAAGGCGGAATGTCGAGACATGCGGCCAGCACTTCTGCTGCAGGAAAGGCCATGGTGGCCCATAATTAATAATGGAATCGTATTAACTAAGGCATGGGTTTGCAAAGCATTCAAAACATTAGAAGTATTCTATTTTTGTTGCGTGCTTGCAAGTGTTGCCTGCTGTTCAAGCGACGCACCACGACCTTCACGATGAAGGAAAATATCTCGAAGAAACCGGCATATTTTAGGTCAGAGAAGAAATTCAAGGACGTATGTATGTAGTGCCTAAGAGACGGCGAAGGACTCACCATCTGTTACGTTGGCACCAAATTATCTTCGGTGGAAAGTGGGTGTTACACCTCTGCCTACCTCTTCTACCTTTTACTTATTCTTATAGTCCTTTGTGACGTGAAGATATCATATTATATTTATGTTTACATTAACAGAATATTGGGGCTAATTCTATTCTACGATATATTAAACTAATTTGACAAGACTAAAATAATTGCCATCCTTAGGAGAAAGGCATAGTTACCATCAATAGTTAGGGTCGGCAACGCGCGAGTGATACCCCTGGTGTTGCAAGCGTCCATAGGCTACGGTAACCGCTTACCATCAGGCGGGCCATATGCTTGTTTGCCACCTTAGTGGTATAAAAAATAAAAAAAATTAATTTCAAATATACGTTGGACTTCGTAGCTTATTTTTTACTTCGAAGCTTATTTTTTTGCAATTAATTGTTTTTAGCATGTATACTTGCACATTTAATTATTGTGGCAAGTTATTCCGGGAAGCGATAAACATTAAAACCAATGATTCACACATGTTTCCGTGAAATATGTAAGCAATTTATACCTAATATCTATATTTTTTTGTTACAGTTTACTTGCAAATAAGTAAATATAACGTGGTGGATACATACATTGTTGATATGCTTTATCTCTTTGATTAAATATCTATATTAATATTATAAAGAGGAAAGATTTGTGTTTTAGTGTGTGTTTGGATTTCAAAAATTCACCGTTAGAAAGCTAAATTATCACTGAGTAACATAGCCAACATAATGCTTGGACATTATCACACAGCGCCATCTGGCCCCAAACTAAGCAAAGCTTGTACTATGGGAACCAGCAGCTGATATAATACTTATATACTTTTTGTTTGTAAATACATACTTATAATACATACCAAACACCCAGACGCCAGGCAAACATATTTGTCACATAAATGTTTGCCCCGGCGGGAATCGAACCCGCGACCTCTCTCCTCCTCTTTGGTTTGTTGTACATTCGCCACATAGTAAATTCGTCACGAAAAAATATATGTAAATTCATCAAATTCTAGTTTATGTAAATTCGTCACAGATATTTTTTCCGCACGTATAGCAGATAAATTCAACAATGCTTAAGTAGAATAAAAACTTAGTGTATACGTCATCACCAATTTTAATAGTTTACCTTTCATCTACATAAAAATCACAGTTTTCATGTGGCTGATTTACCCACAATATTACAAATTATAATAATGACGCAGAAAAATAATGATAAAATCACAATTGTAATCACATTTTTGTAAAAATCAAAGATCTCGAGTGGCTGATTTGCCCACAACATTATAATTATAAGAAAAACAATAAAATATTCGTTGTGTAGTTGTGTATAAGTACCTACATTGCATGGCGTAGTTTTAACCGGCGTCACTGCCTTGTTCGCAAAGTTGTATCTACCTTTTTTATTCGATGTGAGGTACAACACTTTATTTTTAATAATATAATAATAATGCTTGGACATTATCACACAGCGCCATCTGGCCCCAAACTAAGCAAAGCTTGTACTATGGGAACCAGCAGCTGATATAATACTTATATACTTTTTGTTTGTAAATACATACTTATAATACATACCAAACACCCAGACGCCAGGCAAACATATTTGTCACATAAATGTTTGCCCCGGCGGGAATCGAACCCGCGACCTCTAGCGCAGCAGTCAGGTGTACTAACCACTAGACCAGCGGTCTCGTCAATTCGTATTCACATTAGCTGTTTCCACAGAAACTACTCTGGCATGATGCTTAGAGATTGCGATTCCGAAGCGGTGGTAATTTAGACCTTCAAAAGCCCGCCAGCTGCCTTATTAGGGCCTAAACTGAATAAACGATTCTTTGATGTTTTTTTATTGTTTCAGAGTGGCGAGCTTGTATTAGAAACTCCAAACTCGTATCCCCGTTTTACAAAACTAGACAGCAGTATGTTTTGCCTAGATCACAAGCGCGTCAACCAGACTTCCCCCCTCAAATCAAGAGTGTGGGTTATCTTACCAAAAAGTGTATTAACTACGGTTTCTCTATACAAAATTATTGGTAAGTTTTTGATGTGTAAAGCTTGCTACACACGTTCCGTTTTAACTGTACACTCAAACTGTGCAGTTAAAACTGAAGGTGTGTAGTCATAACTGACAACTGTGCAGTTGTACTGACGATCTAAACTGAACCTGTGTAGACACCAGGGGCGTCAGTTATAACTGCACAGTTCGACTGTACAGTTAAAACTGAACGTGTGTAGCCCGCTTAAAATCTTTTCTGTAGCTTTCCTGCAATCTGTAAAGTGATTTCGTGAAAAGAGTGAGCAGTCTTACATGTTCGGTGTCTAGATAATAACTACAATGAGTGCGCGCGGTGGTAGTTGGTCCTCTCATATCAGATGACACACATAACATGCGACTACTATAAGGATCGCTCGCCTTTTTATACCAGGAAGGTGGCAAAGTAACATACGGCTTCCGTAGCTTAAGAGTTAAGCCTTTAACGTCAGCGAAAGTGTCCGCTTTTTCTTGATGAATCCTATTTGTCAGATTGGCCATGAAATAGACGTATATTCAAGTGCTACGACGCCATATACCTTTCAACGGCATCGACACTATCACACTCCAACTTCTGCTCCAAGATAAACAAAGCATGTACCTTGTTCTATACAATGATTTTATTGGTTCTATAAAAACTACTACTACTAGTAATCACTACTGAGTAAACTCTCCTGTGGCAGCAAAACAAGCGACAGACGATTATAAAGAGGAACAATTTGCATTTTTGTGTGTGTGTATGTTTGTATTGAATAGGCTCCGAAACAACTGGACCAATTTCAAAAATTCTTTCACCGTTGGAAAGCTACATTATCACTGAGTAACATAGGCTATGTATTATATTGATACGCGGGCGAAGTCGTGGGGAAACAGCTAGTCACTGATATAACGAGGCGTTTGGTAAATAGATAGTTATTTAGGCACTTAGAATTGCAAATCCATTAAAAGAAATTACTCTGTATTTTCAGCAACATCAGTAACCATCGTGTTCCTTGGGATAATACTAGCGGTGTACGCGTCTGTGTCGGAGCTACGAAATGTAGCTGGTTGGACATTAATAGCCTGTGCTATTTGCCTCTTCTGCCCCTACATCTGGTATCTATACACGTATATCGGAGATCAAACGGTTATGGAATGTATCATCTTCTGTAAGTAACATTTTGATCGATATGCGTAGTCTTCTGACGACTAAGAAAAAATTATGAGCCAATTTTATGCAGCTAATAACCTAATTTTGGTAGTGCTGTGTCCCTGCGGTATGGTAAAGTTGCCAGAATCAAAATATCAAAAATCAGTTTAGGCCCTAATTGCCTAATTATATTCCTTGCCTTCATAAGTGCCTACTTATGAAGGTCTAAATTACCACTGTGTGTGATATTCGAAGCCCGATATCAATCAAAAACTGAATTTACTATCCAGAGGTTTGCATTGAATTTTATTTAGGTTAGGCAACCGAAGGAATCACCTTAAATCTTACCTAGCTGAATAAATTCACACATATTCGTTTATTGTTCTTTGTTATAGAGGCTATTTGATTTTGGTGGAGGTAGGATTTTTGCCTATATTATACAATGCACGCCCCCGTGCTTATCGTAGATGCGTCCCTAAATTATTTGGTTGAATATTGCCGGTACTTTTGAAACCCTAAAACTCAGCAAGCCAACAGTAGAACTGCTAAAACTGTCACTTTCATTCATGAGAATGAAATTTAATAGCACACAATAGTTGAATGGAATTTAAAACTACGATAGCAAATATATTAGCGAGTACCAATATTTGTCAAAAAAAGTACCGACATTGGTATTATTTGTTCCAGCTTATATTATGTACTATCTCCATTTGGCAGCTCATTTCTGGATGAACGTGATGTTTTTCGACATTTGGTGGGAAACAAGGTGCGTAGTAAGTTCGTAATTAAAATAATAAAAAGATTAATAAATATCTTTATTACTAATCCTTATTCACCAATATACAGTACCAAAGAATACGACATACGAATACAGTCTGACAAAGTAAAGTACAAATGGCGGCCTTATCACACTCGGCGATCTCTTCCAGGCAACCGTGGGATGGAATGAATTTAGGATACATCTTAACGAGCAGTTGGTGGTGTAAACAATAAGGATTTTAAACTCGAGATAAATACCTAATATTAATTGGTATTTAAGAGACATACATACTTAATACATATTTATAAGTACATTTATATGTGTGTGCGTCTGTAATCAAACTTGCAAGTTAAAGACCCACTTCCCAGTGTCAGATTGAGCTGTGTTTGCCATACACGTTTGGTTTCCATGAAAATGCATGATTATGTAACTGTCGCCATTTTAAATGCAATATGGCAGCCGGCGCATGATGGTGATTTAATATTACCACATTAACCCCCATTATATTCTGGGTATCAAATGAAAGCGCTTGATGAAAGAATAACAATATTTTTAACCCACTTTTTCAGGTCTAGATATAAAAACTCATCCACCGCATTCGACCGCCGTGGAGCGTGTTATAAGTTCTCAATATACTGCGCGTACGCACAAGGCCTGCCCGTAGTTCCCGCTGCACACTTCGTGGTTATAAACAGCATCTCGGCCAAGGCTTTGACGCACCTGCCTTATATCGTCGTGCCGAATATACCGCTACAAGGATGTCGTTTATTTGGTATTATAATACGTTTTTTTTTTTTAATCAAACACTTGCTTTTTGCCCGCAACGTTGCCCGCGTAGCAATTAATATATAGCCTATGTAACTCAGTGATAATATAGCTATAAATAATTAAGCCGTGGTGGCTTTGTAGTTGAAGCAACGGCCTGTCTTCTTCTTCTTTTTCCTATCTATGGCGATCAATCCGCGTTAGGGATTATTTTTGCCAAAGTGTTTGAGAATTTTAAAGTTTCTAAATTTTTCGTGTTTGTTGCATTAAAATGCATAGTCGTTCAAGTGTGAGCAATAAATTGTACGCTGTAAATATCCCCTTTCCTTCAACATCATATCCCGTAGTCCTCGTTACTCACTACCATTATTATATTTTTCATTGTCATGCATTCTAATGCCCATTGAAGTTTTTGGAGGCAATCCACGACAGTAGCAGATCGTATCATGCCTTTAGGTCAGAGGTAACCTATTGACCAAAATGATAAATCACTTAACCCAAAAGTCATACGAGTATTTTAGCATTATTTCCAATGTTCCTATAAATCAATCACTTAATTATTTTTTACTGCACATAACGACACCAAAAATACACATCAAAGATCACTATAACACAATTTACGTCACACTGGAAAAACTCTCAACCGCTCCGCCTGATTCCCGCCAAAAACCAATGAGTTTTCTAAGCTTAATTCCAGCTTAAAAAAAGAGGATGGGAAAATCTCTCTCCCGTGCAATTTCCCAATAAAATTGGAGCGTTTCCCCAGTCAAAGCATACAGCCCGCTTACCATCGGGGGGCCGTATGTTTTATTTGATTGACACCTCAGTTTTTTTTTATAATACATTTTACCCCCTTTTAAATTGTGTTAATCTTTGCAGGGTGGCCGAAAGTTTTCTACCTGGACGTGCCTCTGCTAATTTTGATAACAATGGACTGGGTGTTTTACTTTGCCACTGCCTACTTAAAAGTGTGTGCCAAACGCATAGGACATACAACATTTCCCAGACTAAAATATAGGTAATATTATTTTTTACTCCTCATTCTAAAAAAGGTCATGGTAACGTTTCAGATCCAGAGCAGGTAAAAAATAGAATATCCTGTTCTAGAGGAAAAATATTTTACTCTTTTTATTTTTGTCTGTTAAAAAATGGCGTGTCGCAAAATATTTCTTCATAGTAAAGTGGCCGTGTCATGAAAAAGGTTGAAAAATACTTGAAAAACACTGCCGTTGTCTATGGACACTTGCAATGCCAGTGGTACCACTAATGCTGTAGACCCTGGAAAAATATCTACACACCCGGGAAAAACCACGGTTGGGAAATCATTAAACAAAAAAAATTGTTCGTGCGCGTGAAGAAACTCCTTTGACAACACATTACTACTAGCCCAACGTACCCTCGTGGAGCATTTCCCACCGATGGCGAGTGACGCGGTGTTAGCACCAGCGCCGGCGTTAGGCGGGGGCCCTGATAAGATGACGGTCCAGGGCGCCTAATTCGGGGGGGCGCCATATGACAAACATGAAAGCATAATAAAAAAATAGGATGACTTTCAAAATTTGCTACCCCCGTGTCGCCAGCACCGGGTAATGCTAAATAAAAGATTAAATTCTTAATATTAGTTCACACCGGCTCAGCAAAAATGCCAAGAGTGAACTCGATAATGAAGTGGGCTGATGCCGCGTGCATCATGTCTCATCCAGCTACGTCCAGCCTTAACTCTCGATACACCAATGTTGTAGATTACAAACATACCTGAAACTGTTGATGGTTGTGACGCTGGAGCAGGTGCTGTCAATGTTGGCAGAAACCAATCCGACGGAGTTCGAACGCATCGCCGTGCTAAGAGATACCAGCCTGATTTTCCTTGGACCAATATTCTTTATGGTGTTCGTCTGGCGACGTAAAACGCGCTTTATTCTCGTCCAAAAGTAAGTGCCATTTTATATCCTTTGACACAGAGGTTCCCTAATTTCTTTTTCAAAAAATATCTGGCTTTGTGGATATTCCCAAAACTCGTCACATTATGTGAATAAACGATAGAAATTGGCGCGGCTGAGTTCTACCCCTATATACAGAGTGTTAAAAATAGGTATATAGAGTAAAATTGTATGTTTTAATGATTCCCAAAATGATCCAGATATATCCCAAGGGGTCCACGTGTAACTCGATTGGGGTCTATAATTTTCATGGATCCCACTTACAACTTACAACTTATGAACCCCCATTATTCTTTCACGCTAACGTAGACCCCGTCGAGTTCTCCGTGGACCCCTGGAGGACCACCTGGACCACTTTGGGAATCATTGCTTAACTTTGTATGTGACAAACAAGTGAATGTCCCCCTGATGGTAAGTGGTCAAAGTAGCATCTAGACGCGTGCAATACCAAGATCACTATCCCGTTGCCAACCCTGTATTGACAGGAATCACGGCAGCCTAAATGGTGAATAGGCCTCCAGGTACTTACGGCCATTAGGTACAGTTCATGCTTGAAAACTCTGGAAACAGTGGAATGGAAAAACACCGGACGAGGTCACGAAGGAGAAACTTTTCTGGCTCCCAACTTCTGTTACGTGGAGAAGCTTACTCGAGTGTCAAATTTTGGATTGGATCTCATTAAGTCCTTTACTTTAGCGAGCTTTAGTCAATGGTGTATGTGTAAAAAGGCGACTTTAGTAATGTATTATTCTGAGGGGCCGTGACCCGTCCACACACTGCATTCACCCACCGGTGGGTGGACAGCTATAAAGAGCGTACCAAAGAGAATATAATACGCTATAAACATATACAGTCTGCAAGGCCTGAACCTCCTTCGGACAGATATTACATCAGAATAAGGACTCAGCTCTTGCTAGCGTAAGCGAGAGCTTATGTCCTTATTCTAAAATATTACGTTACCAATGGCTAAATAGGTGACATAAAAAAACTCACAGACTCAAAATGTTTTTTAATTTTCAGATTCTCAAAAATGAAAAATTATGCGTTCCATCAGGTCTCGCGCCTTAGTAACGAAAATTACCAGGGTGTACACCAACCCATGATAGAACTTCAGGATCGCTTCAATATACGCTCCGATTGATATTTGAAAACAAGTTCTCAGCTGGATATAAGAATTAAGAACCCAGAAAGAATTTCCATAATTGTGGTTTTCTGTTCTGGGATTCAGCTCACCGCATTAAGTCAGTTTCTTCTCTTGAAAAATTGAGGTTCGCGGAGGTTATCGATATACCTAGTGAGATTAATATATGTATATTATAAAACAAGTAAAGGAAATAAAACAGCATTAGTGAATTTATTTCTTAAAATATTCTGGAATTTCTAATACATGCAATGATATTATGTGTGTATGTATGACTTTTCAATGAGAATTTTCTGCCATCATGTACCTGAGGCACGAAACTCAACTAAACTATGATAACTTAACAATCGACTATAGAAATGTTTACCCTTTAATTTTTGAAAGTATTTCCCAAACAGTTATCTATGGGGAGTTTTTGGTGGGAATCAGGTGGAGCGGTTGAGATTTTTTCCAGTGTCTCGAAAATTGTGATATAGTGATCTTTAATGGGTATTTTTGGTGTCGTTATGTGCAATAAAGTTTCATTTAGTGACAGATTTATAGGAACATTGGAAATAATGCTATGATACGACTTTTGAATTAAGTGATTTATCATTTTGGTCAAAAGGTTACCTCTGACCTAAAGGCGTGTTACGATCTGCTACTGCCGTGGATTGTCTCCAGAAACTCCAATAAGCATTAGAACGCATGACACTATAGCCCAGTCATATTAGGGCTTTCACCTCGGAATGAAAGATAATAAGCTGCAAATTGGTATGAACCTTTGTTTTGTCATTCTAAATGTTGTCTCAAAAGTCACAATCGTTATCGTGTCCGCGTCTCAAGATATTCAAGGTCAAAGGTCACAAAAATCGGTTTTTCGCGAATATCTGGCTTCCTATCGGTTAAATGAGATTTGCATTTATTATAAAAGTTGTAGGCTATAAAATTCCCTACAACTTTTGTTTAAACTTTTTTTTCATACGACTAACCGTTTTGAAGGTAGAGCGCGAAGAGTGCACATCGTACAGTCATATACGGCCTAATGCAAGGTCAAGCGTGAGTTATGGTTATCAGTACGTTATAAAGTCAATTATTTACTTGGAAATTATAATTATTAAACAATGCCTAGTATTTATGTACTAACTATTAATTATTTATATTTAATTAAAGTAAGTTAAACTGTTAATATCACAACAAAACAAGCCAGAGATGATGCTGATGTTCTCATCATTGACACAGCTATTGCCTTATCAGAACATCAAAAGACTGCTGTCATCATAGGAGAAGATATCGATTTGCTCGTTATTTTAATTGGACGTACTCAGTCACATCATCAGGAAATTTTTTTGAAAAAAGTTGGCAAAGGCAATGTCAAAACACAAATATATTCTACTAAAAGTTTTGACCAATATCCTCGTACTAAAAAGCACATTTTATTTTTACACGCATTCAGTGGCTGTGACACGACTTCTGCGCTATTTAAAAAAGGAAAAAAAACTGTTACTAGAGCATTGGAAAAAATTCCTGATTTAGATAAACTGGTGGAAGTATTTCAACAAGAAAACTGCCCAAAACAAACATTATTAGAAAATGGAGTGCGCATCTTGTTGGCATTATATAATGCTCCAAAATCTGAGGACAACATTGATCATTTCCGCTACACGCAATTCATCAAATTTACAAAACTAAATAAACCTGTACAACTGTCAACACTTCCACCAACAAGTGTAGCAGCTCATCAACACATAAAACGTGTCTACTACCAGATTCAAACGTGGTTAGGGAAGGACTTAGAACCTCAAGAATGGGGCTGGATGCTTGAAAATGAAATCCTGGAGCCCATACGAACGTTATTACCTCCAGCACCAGCCGAACTACTAAACGTAATATTTTGCAATTGCAAAAATGGTTGTGGTTCCCGCTGTGGATGCAGAAAATCAGGGCTACAATGTTCTTTAGCTTGCGGCCAGTGCAACGGACAAGCTTGCCTCAACGCTTCACTGTATCCAAGTAATCCCGATGAAGAAAATACATATGATCCCGATATTCTGGAAGGTTTGGAGATGAACATGACAGATAATGAGGATGATGACAATGAATCGAACATTTTTGAGCGACAAGAAGAAGAAGACGACGAAGAAGAAGAAGATAATTAGCTTCCATTTCCAATTTCATTACAATTAAAATCAACAAAGATACTTTTGATATTTGAACTCACATTTTGATAAATGTATATTATGCCGTATTTAATAATAAATAAAAATATGTGTAAAATATATACTCTTACTATCATTTTAACTTAAAATAAAACTAAAATATATAATCCAGAATTAATAATATTTTATACTTAAATAGTTAAATATGAATAATTATATATAAATAATCAGGTTACTTACTTTAATTAAATATAAATAATTAATAGTTAGTACATAAATAATAGGCATTGTTTAATAATTATAATTTCCAAGTAAATAATTGACTTTATAACGTACTGATAACCATAACTCACGCTTGACCTTGCATTAGGCCGTATATGACTGTACGATGTGCACTCTTCGCGCTCTACCTTCAAAACGGTTAGTCGTATGAAAAAAAAGTTTAAACAAAAGTTGTAGGGAATTTTATAGCCTACAACTTTTATAATAAATGCAAATCTCATTTAACCGATAGGAAGCCAGATATTCGCGAAAAACCGATTTTTGTGACCTTTGACCTTGAATATCTTGAGACGCGGACACGATAACGATTGTGACTTTTGAGACAACATTTAGAATGACAAAACAAAGGTTCATACCAATTTGCAGCTTATTATCTTTCATTCCGAGGTTGACCCCTTTTTTTACCTAATATGACTGGGCTACTAGGCATTTTCATGCGGCGAACACGAGAAATGTTTAAACTTGAAAATTCTCTAACTCTCACTGGCAAAATTAGTCCCTGAACGGATTGATTGCCAAACTTAGGAAGAAGAAGAAGAAGTTGTCGATGGAAAGAACATTTCTCAATGATTTCTCAAATGTTTGTCAGATTGTCAATTTTCATCTTTCAATTTCATCCTGTCAATGTCAATTGAATTTTTTTATCTGTGATGTAACCTACCTATTCATCTCTGATCATGATTGATTTTCTCGATTTGAACCCTGTAAATTCCCAGCTGTTCAAGTGCACAAACTGCATTGCGCCTGTCTGAACTTAAGCACTAAGTGCCCTGCCTAGCCTGAGTCTCAGATTTAATTTTAGTCACCATGTCGACCTCAGTAGACGAAAGGTGTGTAAAACGGCGGTGTTCCTACGCTGGGAAGTGGTCGATATTTTCATAAAATTTTGATTTTTCTAGGGTTTCTGATGAAGTGGAGGCTTTGGAAGCGATATTGATGGACGATGTAGTTATTAAGCGTGTAAATGAAACACCAAGTGTGATAGAAACGGTGGTACATCCTTCAACGGGAGATGACATCGACCAGCAGTATGTTTGTGTGACGCTAGAAGTCCTATTGACGCCGGAATACCCTGACTGCAGTCCCGTGGTCACCCTCAGGAATCCACGAGGGCTTGACGATCAACTCCTGGCCACTATTCATTCACAGATTAAAAGTAAATTGAGTGATTGTCTAGGCCAGCCAGTTGTTTTTGAACTCATTGAGGTGAGATTTTTTTGTGTTGGTCTATAGTGGACTTAGAGTAATGGACGCTTTCAATTATCACCATATTCTGTAGAATTCTGACAATAGAAATCAATAATGTGTTTCTTACTTAATTGTGACCTAGCTTTTGAAATATCTTATTATTATCTTCAATCTGTTTTTCTGATACCTTACTTACACACATATCTACTAAAGACCACACCTACTCTGCTTTGCTTTTTATGAACAACCTGTCACTTTTCTTAACCAGTTTTTCCCTAGACCTGTATTATCTTTTGATACCATTCAGCTGTTTTATGTCCATTTCCCTTCAAATATTTTTTTTATACAACTAAGGTGGCACACATGCATACGGCCCGCCTAATGGTAAGGGCTCACTGTAGCCTATAGCCGCTAGCAATTCCAGGGCTATCACTAACGCATTGCCAACCATGTTGTTGATGTGTTCTCACTGTGCTAGTACCATCACTAATAGCACAACATATCCTCATGGAGCAAGAGCAACTATTCAAATTGAATGTTGAAATACCTCAATTGAATTTTCGTATTTCGCAGCTGATCCGCGATAACCTGACAGAGAGTAATCTTCCTAGCGGGCAGTGTGCAATATGTCTGTTTGGGTTTGTGGAGGGTGATGTGTTCATCAAGACACAATGTTATCACCACTTCCACAGCCACTGCCTGGCCAGCCACCTCATCGCAGGCAGGAAGTACTACCAAGAAGAACTAGAGAAACTTCCCAACTGGCAGCAAATGCAGGCACCTCCATACCAAGTGATTATAATTTTTCAACCATTCACAATCAAAGCACATAGAAAAAACAATAGAAGTAGGACTTGTACTCAATATTGATTTGTTAATTCGACTATGCTAACTTATTGGCAGTTCATGACCATAGCCTATGAAATAGTAAAGTAAATAAATCAATTAATATTGTATATGACTGTTTCTATGTATTTAATACAAGTAATTCTTCTAGCTTGTTCTCTCATGCTTGAAACATAAGATGCAGTGTAACATGGTCAGCCAACCTCATAATTATTTATGAATGAATGAATGAATACATTGCATCTGAGACTACTCAACACGTTTACATAGTCTTAATCTCATGTTAGTAAGATTTTTAATCTGAAAAAATATAGAATACAAAATATATTATAATTTGCTTTGTCCTCTTAAATGAGTGTGATACGGTCGAACGGCCTGCGCCCAGGTGTAAGCTCAGGCGTGGGCTCCAGCATCCAGACCTCGATGTGACATCACGCTGCTCGACCAACGCGGCGGCACCCTGATGATGGGACGTGGAAGTCCTGAAACACGTGTCGGAAGAAACCACGCCTGAGCTCACACCTGGGCGCAGGCCGTTCGACCGTATCACACTCATTTAAGCAGACAAAGCAAATTATAATATATTTTGTAATCTATAAATATGAATTTCCGCAAAGTAAAACCTGAATCAATTCAATATATCACTAAAAAAAATATGTCTAGTAAGTAAGTGTGTTTCCATTTATTGGCAATGGACAAACCAAGATAGATTAGTGAGACATGTTTTATAATTTATTTATTCCGTTTACATTAAAAATACTAATTTATGTATATTTGTAACAAATTTCAGCAAACATGCCCAGTTTGCCGCAGTCTCGTTTCATGCAATGTAGAAACACTGAAGAATGCTCCACTGCCAGTTGAATCCATCACCGCACCACCCTTCTGCTTGACTGCAGAGATGAAGGTAACACTATATTTTTTCCTTTTTTATACAACTAGGGTGGCAAACAAGCATAGGGACCGCCTGATGGTAAGTGGTTACCATAGTCTATGGACGCTTGCAACACCATAAAGAGAGGTAGGGCGAATTGGGATCTCCCGTCGTCCCAATCAGGTTTTCCCATTAATATTGGAGCCGCCCGTTGGACTACCTCTGCCTTACAGAAGACCACAGTGAAATTACACTACTGTGTTGTGTTTCTGTGGTAAGTAAGGTTGCTATAAGCTGGCTATAAGGTGTTATTTTATTGTGCTCTTATAAAGGTGAGTATAGACTAGGGCATTTACTTGTGTCAAAACAACGAGCCGCTCTACGATAAGTTCTAGTGTATCCCCTTTCACGAACCAAACGTCGAGCCTTGCTTTAGAAACAGCTTTTACCGGTATTGTACCATTCCTAAGATCTTTACACTACTTAGAAATGTTCGAGAAAATGCTATAGTGTATATCCACCTTAAGGCGAAGGCAGTGTATGTTATTTTATTTTTTTTAATTCTCCTTTGCGGTACTTGGTTTGTTAATCGGTTGTTCATATGGTTTTGAAGGCTTTGCAGGTGAAGATGGCAGCTCTTCTGGAGCAGCAGGTGGCTAAGGGAGGGGTGGTTGGGACTGGGGACCCTGGGCCTCCACCTCTAACTATAACAACATCTGCTGACAATGAAAACGTTAGTACACTTTAAAATGATTTTATTATCTTCTGCTTTACCTGTATTCCACAGGTATCAATGTAACGGATTCTTTCATACTAATTTGAACCAACTTCAAGATGTCTGATTATTTCGAAAATTTGCGTATATATTAAGGACCGATACAAATTACAATAAATTTATAACTTTGTCCTACTATCCTGGCTAGGATCGTCAGGATAAAAACATAATGAAGTGTGATTTTATATTTTCTTAAAATCGAGTTATTTGTTAGCGACACTATGTACATACATACATATCACCATGCGAAGTCCCTTTTAGAGTAGGCAGAGAGTATACAGCGCCATTTCACTATTAACTATTAACTTCCTCGTGCTGCTTTTACATTCATCAATCTTTTCATACGTTTTTTTTTATACCAATATGGTGACACACAAGCATACGGCCCACCTGATGGTAAACAGTCACCGTAGCCTATACCAGGGATATCACTAACGAGTTGCCAACTATATTGTTGATGAGGAGTCACTGTGCTAGCAGCATTACTACTAGCCCAGCGATCCTCGTGGAGCACTGGCAACCCTACTTACCGAGAAACAACACTATATCAAAGAAGTGTTATTTCACTGCGGTCTTCTGTAAGGTGGAGGTACAGTCCCCAGTCGGGCGGCTCCATCTGGACTCCAATATTTTTGGGAAACCCACGGGTTATTCCAATTCGCCCTACCTCCCTTTTTTGATACGTACCTGTTGGTTCCTAGTACTGTTCAGTTTTCAGAGATAACTTTATTTTTCTTTTTAAAGAAGGTTTTGATACATCTTCTGAGTTTTATTAATACCCACTAAGGTAGACAAGCATATACAGCCCGCCTGATGGTAAGCGATTACCGTAGCTGGACGATTGCAGCACCAGGGGTATCACTCGCGCGTTGCCGACCCTGCCGTTGACCTTTTAATACGTGATCCGTTTTTTAATTTTTATTTCTCCCGTCGGTGTAGATGGCTAACGGTTCGACCCGCGCTACAACCGAGACGCAATCGGAGGCCGCGCGACCAAACGGGCAAACTTCCAACGACAATTGTTCGCCGCCTTCTCCGCACGCGCGACCTGCCTACCGCGGCCCCTACAGGTAACCAAAGTGTTTTATCAGTAGCCCTAGCAACACCAATTTTCGACTACTTATGCGTATCGCTTTCGACAATTTTGTATGGTAAAATCACCAGCGCTGCGCCTGTGAAAAGTGGAACTAAAATGCCAGTCGTGTCTTTTTTATACCACTAAGGCAAGCATATGGCCCATTTGATGGTAAGCTGTCACCGTAGCCTATGGATACCACGCTTGCAAAACCAGGGCAAAACTCGCGCGTTGCGGCCTTAAATTGTATATTTTATTATGTACTAGCGACCCGCTCGCTTCGCAAGGGTAAAAAAACCTAAATGCATTATAATAGTAAACTATCTATTGCTAAAAAATGCATTAAAATCCGTTGGGTAGGGAAGCGACTCTATTTTATACTATGTAGAAGAAAGAAAGAAAGAAAAAATGTTTATTGACACAACAACATATAAAAACATAGTAATATAAATTCTTAAAATTAAATGTATATTGCAATTGTGCCAAAAAGGCTAAGCAGCTCAGCATAATGCTAGATGCCAGTACTGCAGCACCGGTCATCCAACGCTGGTTTTCAGCTGTAGCCTGCGAGTGCCATACTACGCTCGAAACAGGCAACGGATGTACACATTGCACAGTACACATATTATGCAACTATATTAACAGTTTGTAGATAGTTTAATCTATTTTGTGTTAATAAAAGTGTTTAATGATTGAAAAAGAAATGAAAAGTAAAAATTGATAAAAAGAGGTTAAAATTCAAATTTTATTATATTAGGTCCTTACATATGAAATTGGCGTTTTGTATGGGAGGAACAAAAAGTCGAATATTTTTTAATATAATATATTTAATTAATCAAAGTATGAACCATTATTTTCTATGCACTTTTGCCATCTCATAGGTAGTTCATTGATCCCTTTACTAAAAAAACCAGTCGGACGGGAATCAATAAAATCTTTGAAGGCGATTTGGACTGCCCCATCGGAGTTGAATTTTTTCCCTTGCAAGAAGTTATCCAAATTTCGAAAAAAATGGTAATCTGTTGGAGCAAGGTCCGGGGAGTACGGAGGATGTCTTAGACTTTCCAATTGAAGCTCTTCTAATTTAGTAGCCGTCTGTAGCGCAGTGTGTGGTCTAGCGTTGTCGTGAAGCAGCAGTGGCGTGGAGCGATTGACCAGCCTAGGTTGTTTAGCCGCTAGCTTTTCCATCATGGTTTGCAATTCCTGACAATAGACATCAGCCGTAATAGTCTGGCCAGATTTGAAAAAACTGTAATGAACAATACCGGCACTAGTCCACCAAACGCTTACAAGTAACTTTTTTGGGGTTAATTTTCGCTTGGGGCAGGATTTGGCTGGCTGGCCAGGATCTAACCATTGCGCTGAGCGCTTCCGATTATCGTAAAGAACCCATTTTTCATCACAGGTAATGATTCGGTTTAAAATACCTTCATTATTGTGCCGGTTTAGTAATGTAACGCAGCAGTCGAGGCGCGTTTGCCGGTTTGTTTCAGTCAATTCGTGAGGTACCCACCTTTCAAGCTTTTTAATCTTCCCAATTTGCTTCAAGTGAATTAAAACAGTTTTATCACTAACATTGCAGCCTGCAGCTAACTCGGACGTGGTTTGCGATGGATCCGCTTCCACAATAGCCTTCAACTCTTCATTATCAACTTGAATCTCAGGCCGTCCACGGGGCTTGTTCTGCAGGTCGAAATTTCCAGAACGAAAACGTTGGAACCAAAAACGAACTGTGTTTTCTTTTGCAACACGACCGCCATACACATCATTCACCCTTCGAGTTGTTTCCGCAGCACTAGTGCCACGGCGGAACTCGTACTCGTAAATAATGCGATATTTAAGGTTTTCCATTTTGTAAAATGAGTGACGCAAACAGAAAAAAACAGAAGAAAAAAAACAAATGAATGACGATCATCGAAGCACAAATACATGAGTCTATAGCTGTACAAATTTGAATTTGGAATTCCTTACCAAAGAGGAGAAATTCGTGATTAAAGTGGCCAGTACGAAAAACGCCAATTTCATATGTAAGGACCTAATATTATTATAACTACATTAGGACAAACAATATCAACATCAGTAATCAGCAAATCCCAAAAAAAAAAAAAAAAAAAAAAAAAAAATGTTACTTTATATGCACCATGTAGAACCGGGACTGTGGGTGCCCAAACACGTTCGCATTGTATAATACATTTCTTGCTTCGTGTAATAGCTACGCGAAGAAATTAAATAATTTTATTTGCTTGAATAAATGTGATCATAAAACTCTTGCGAAAACATATGCGAAATAATCAGTCGCGCTAACGCAGGAGCTTAAGGTTTGAGATACGCGATCCAGTTTGGTTAACTGTTGCATTTCAATGGTTTTGATACCCGACATGGTAAAATTTCATGTAATAATAATATCTTCACGGCATCCCACAAGGGTCACCGAAGGGGTAGGCAAAGGTGTTACAACACCCACTTTCCACCGAAGATAATTTGGTGCCAACGTGACAGATGGTGAGTCCGTCGCCGTCTCTTAGGCACCTCTTCTCAGTCGTATGCAGGTGTCCTCACGATGGTTTCCTTCACCGTAAAGCTCGTGGTGTGACTAATCACTGCACTTAAGTTAGTTTGTTGTAATCTAAACATAGTATAAAATAAAGTCACTTCCCGTCATTTGTATGCTTAGATCATTTAACGCAACGGATGTTAATGAAGTTTTACTCATAGACGATTCCTGAAGAAGGATTTTATGTATAAGTAATTTAGGTTTTGTGTAAGCCCGTGTGAATCCGGGGCGGGTCGCTAGTACTCACACTAGTATTATAAATGCGAAATTTTGTGTATGTGTGTGTGTTCGTGCATTCTTCACGCCTCAACGGCTGAATGAATTTGTATGATATTTGGAATTTTCCGTAGCTTATAATCAGGATTAACATATAGGTTAATTTTTATCCCGGAAAATTGTGTGGTTCCCGAAGGATAGTATAACCAAGCGGGCGACACTGACGGGAAAGCTTTTCCTAGTAATATTATAAATTTGTAAGAATGGATGTATTTTTATGTATGTTATTGTATGAAATATGGCACAAGTATAGTTTATAACCTGGAGTAACATATAGGATACCTTTTATGTGATATTTTTTATCCGCGGGAAAATAATAGGTTCCTATGGGATTTTAAGCTAAAAGCGGACGAAGTCGCGGGCAGAAGCTAGTGCTAGAAGCATCTCTCAATTACTGCTTATCAATTATAAACGACTGTGTTATTACATATTGGTCTCATTCATACACACATCACAATATCTTTATATTTATAATACACAATCTTTCTCTCTATTTGTATTATCTATACATCTTCCGTTCGCGCCTCTGGCGTTCTATCACTCAGCTTATCTGTCAAACCCGTGTGACATTCTACGTTTTGTTCCACAGACAATCTAGATAGGTAGAAAGAGCGAATACTAGTGTAATATAATTGTAATGAGTGTTGTTGCGCAGGGGGTTCAACCGGCGCGGGGCGGGCGGGCGCCGAGGGCGGCGGTGACCCCGCCCGCCCCGCGCGCCCCGCCCGCCCGCCTAGCCGCACTACACCACCACCACCACCACTGCACTCCACCACCACACTACCCAACTAAATGCCCGATCTAATACCACTCGATTGATACTCAAAAGTCTATGTTTTTATCACCAACGATCAACAACCGCTGCACTCGACGATCGTCACCAACTAAATACCCAATCGATTAATCGATTAAAAGTCAATAGTCGATGTTTTTATCACCAACTATCGATATTCGCACTCGTCCATCGTCGTGACCTTAGCGAACTAAATACCCTACCGAGTAGCGACAATCGACTGAATAATCGAGTCAATAATCAAGTGTTAGCGGGATGTGTGCAGCCTTCACAAATATCTTCCCTTCGAGGGCAATCCCTCGTTCGAACTGATACGTATTGTGCGTACTTAGCGAGACTGACTATTTATTGTAGTCCCTTAAATTTTTGACTGGTAAATGAACACTATCTTAAGTACCATATCACGTGGACCATTTTACCTTCCTTGCATATACCGCAACGAATTCTTTTGCGGTTGTATTTTTTAAATACTTAAGTTTTTTGTAGATATAATAAGATTAGGTTTTAACGATAAAATTCCTTGCGAATAAAAACGAATATTTATAGTCTTAAGTTGTATTAAATAAACTTCTAATCTCTAGTATTTTCCCATTGAAAATGTAATCGTATCGTTTCGTCACTGTTCTATGCACCGTTTAAAAGTATTCTTAAACATACCATAGAGTAATCAATTGTCAGTCTCGTTAGGGTCATTGTCATATGAGTAGCGTTCTCCAAAGCAAATATTAAAATTATACTAAACAACACCAAAACTAAAAGGATTTTTTTAAAAACGTTTCTTCCCGAAATCCACGAAAACAATGTCGCGTAATAAAGCTAGTTCGTTATTAAGCCAGTGCAGAAGCCTTTGAAAATAATTAAAAGTGAAAAAAAATATAGTCGGATGAAACCCGTTGAAAAGGGAAGAGAATATAACAAAAATGAAAGGAAAATTAATTTACGGGCGATCTGAGGTCGGGAAGTGGATGGGGATGCGTTTTCAAGGGTGAAAAACGATTTATCTCGATTTCCGGCAAAACTATCAGTCCTATGGAAAAAATAAACGTCAAAGGTATAGGTAATAAAAAGATCTACGACGTTTGTATTTAAATTTATTTTAAATATTTTTTCATATTAAACAGGTTTCGTCCTACTATAGTTTTTTTTGTTTAAAAAATTATCGACCCTGGTCTATATTTATGTTCATTACAGTTAGTTATTCAAGAAATAAAGAAAGATAGAAACGCGCATGAACGCTACTCGCCGGCAAGTCTTTTAGTACCGAGGCTGCACACCCCACACTTTGGACATAAGAATAATTAATTAACAAAACCACGTAGAAGCGGACATTGTAGTACTGTGCTGCTCGCACGTACGGCCGTAGAGAGAGATAGCCAGTGTTTATAAAGGTTACCATTATGACTGAGAACATTAAGTCACTACCAGCAGAGCTTCATAAGGATATAAAAATAACGTTATATAACGTTATGGGTATTTTGTTACGTTATTTGTTTATAATTTTAAACGGAAAGACGAATAACGTTATCTAAAAATAACGTTTAATCATACCGCTAATATCACAATAACGTTATAATAAAGTTATAATATCGTTACTTTATCAGGCGTAGGTATAGTTTATTATCACTGGATCATGTTTAGTGGGACAATGGAGTGCTACTTTTTATCCTACTTATTATTCTTATGTCTGATAAATGCTTAAAAGAAGCCATGTTACTTAGCAATAATAGTAAATGCAAAAAGCAATGACTGTTGTAAAACACTATATGTACGGAAAAGAGTGTTTGTAACACAAATAATAACCTAAATTTAAAACACCTCCGACTCCAAATCCTCGAGAAATTACAGCTAAGTATACTTTCGGTTAAGACACCTTTGATTTAAAAAAAACTAAATGATTATTGGTTCATCCGTTTAGGATCTAATACTGCTACAGACAGTCACACTGATACACACGTCAAAATTATATCGGGAGTTAAAAATAAACGTTACTGAAATGAATACATAACAAATCGATAAAACGATATCGACTCGCTCAGTACGAATATAATTCGTGTATTTAAAGATCGATTTTTAGCTTTTGTCTTCATTCCGTCTCGTTCTCATTGTATATTGTATAAGCGAGATGAAATTATGTTCAAATTCCATTCGCTTATGCTGTAGATAATCATAACTATCAATTTTATCAATTAAATGAGTAGGAATGACGATTTTAAGTCCATGCTAAAGAATATTTTTCTTTAAATGCCTAGGCTAAAACTATATTTATAGCGAGTATCGAAAAATGTGCTTTGTGTCCATTCATTTAAAACTTTATTTCTATTGGAATAATTGTTTACAAACACTCTTTAGTATTGCATATCGAATTATGTATTTATCATTATTAAGTAGTAACACACTATTCGTTATTATTCTGCTAGCAGTTTATAAACCAGTTTAGGTACTGTTCTCACAGTATATACTAATAGGTACCTGTCGTATGAGAGTCTTGTAAATAATAGATAACATCCTCTAGTAATTATTTATTGACACGTCTGACAGTCTATAGTGTCACAGAACGAGTGATGACACAGTGTGTTGGCGCCTCGCGGCAGGCTTACATAAATTGCTGACACAATATAAACCCTACAATATTCCCCCTCTTAAAACATTTTTTTACAATAATACCAATTAAAAAATTTAATATATTTAGAAGTACATACATAAAAATTATGTTTACTTATAATTATATCAATTACAAAACAATGACGAGTGCGCGCTTCGTCCGTGTTACAATAACATGCCATGTGTCAAATTACACTGCTCATTGAACATGTCTCACAAGCCATAACTTATTACTAAATGGTAAACACAATCACTGCACAACACGAATAACATTGATATTTATTCAGGCGTATAGAACTGTTGCAGGCTTGTTAGCCTGACTGTCTGTTACTGCACCCCTCATTGCGTTCGTGGCCCATCTTTTAGCGCCTTTATTACACTTTTTTACCATGAAATATACGCCGATTAACAATATTATACAGAATATACTTGCAGTTACTATGCCAAACATTTCTAACTTTTGCTCCACAGAGCTATGGCTAGCGTCGTTTGCACCATTTTGTGCAATAATGACTTCTTTACTCTGCGCCTTTCCCATTGTAAATATGGCCATATAAAACACTTACGTACACTTAAACTTAGTGTTCGAAATAATAATGAAGTAAATTTAAAGCATGCTCCTTATATAAATAGGTAAAATGCTTACTTATATAAACTAACATGTCCGACTGGGACTTGAATAAACTGCAAATGTATACAATATTAATGTACTGCACGTTTCAAAAATTGTGTATTTTGTTATACGTAGCCTAAATAACGCATTGTATGTCTATTATCGTATAAACTACTAAATAGTTGTCTACAAAAATTTGTCCCTTGGCATCATTTGGTGAATTATTTTAAATGCATCGCGGCCTGCGGGTATCTCATATTACTACTGTTCTCACAGTATATACTAATAGGTACCTGTCGTATGAGAGTCTTGTAAATAATAGATAACATCCTCTAGTGAATATTTATTGACACGTCTGACAGTCTATAGTGTCACAGAACGAGTGATGACACAGTGTGTTGGCGTGGTAACATTTAAATCTTATTAATTCACCATACAGGTCGCGGCACGAAACTCTAGCGCTGAGCGAAACGTGGAGGGGATAGCTGCGCATGGGTACCATCGCGCACGCAATACAAATTAGTAATTTAATTGCTTAGTTAAAAACAGCAAAATAATGTTTTAATGTAAAGTCAAATAGTAAGTCTAGCGGTGAACAAAATGTGGAACTTAACTGCGTATGGGTACTGTCACGCACGCAAATATTACTTCATGTTACCTACAATATAATTTTTAACAAGTTTATGGGGAGTAGAAAAATAAATACACTATCGGATTTGTAAATTTTTATATTAAATACCAAATAATAAAAAAAATTATATTAAGTCCGAATTACATAAGAACCTACTGAAGTTTCTTCTCAGGATAGAAGAAACCTGCGAGTTCGGCAGGGTGTGGACATCAGACACCGCATTCTCCTTTCCGATATCTAGTCCGAATCAGACAATGGTCTTACACCTTCAATAGTATCCCAACAGGGCCTTTTGCTTACTGAGGGCCCCGGCTCAGGGCTGCTTCGGTCGTCGGCACTAACAGCGTCATCGTCATCAGACTCACCAAGGCTATCCTCTGAACTGTCACCATCAACGCGAATGATGAATTCTTCTGTAACCAAATCCACGACATGGTCACTCTTGACATATTGCTCTTCTATGTCCTTTACCTTTTGGCATAACTTTCCCCAATCCCAAGCACCCATCAGCAAAACTTTTTCTTGAATTAGTTCTATACATTTAGCAACACTCCACTTCACATTTTTACTGCCTACATATTGCTTTATGTCAGACCATGCCATTTCGATTGGATTTAGATCTGGGTGGTATGGTGGCAGTCTTAGCACTTGATGTCCTTGCTCTGCTAGTATCCTGTCAATTGAAAATGTTTTAAATCTATCTTTGTTAGCCCGTATTAAATTGTATAGTTGAGGTTTTAGTAGAGTTTCCTCATATTGTATGCCCTTTTCAGTAAGCCAACCCTGCATGTCAGCTTTTTTGGAATTAGAAGTGGGTGCAAGGTCCCATTGTTTATTATGGTATGATGCGTTGTCGACTACCACGACAGAATTAGGCGGTAAGTTCGGCAATAACTGTGTCCTCAGCCATTTTTCGTAGTTGTCGTAGTTCATATTGTCGTGGTAGTCGCCTGATTTCGCACCAGCTTTAAAAGTTAACAGTGCGTTCGGTATGAACCCAGCCTCTGATCCTGCGTGGACAATGACCACCCGCTGTCCTTTGGAGATAGGTTTTTTGAGACCTTTTGTAGTACCATCGGTCCAGGCTTTTGGAGCAGAGTGCGATGAATCTACGTAAGATTCATCTGTATATACGATGGGCCTTCCCTCTTGGCGATATTGTTTTATTTTGCGTAAGTATTCGATACGTAGTAAACGTATATTTGAACTTTCAATCAGTACTTTTCGATTGTTTTCAGTATTTTTCCACCGAAACCCTAAACTCTTAATTATTCGTCGAAGACTTCGTTCTGAGCCTTTGAAATTTATATCTTCCTCTAGCTTCTTTCTCAACTTTCCGACGGTGGGAAGTTCATTATTTGTCCTATGAAAGTTATGTATGCACCTCTTTATTAATCCTTGATCAAAGTTATCAATATCTGTGACCGGTTTTGATCTGGAGCGTTTTTTGCCTGGTGTTCTAAATACTGATAATAAGTCGGAATTATTGGCTTCAGTGGAGATTTTCCTTACCGTTGCTATGGACGTCTTTGTAGATTCAGCTGTCCTTTTCTGAATTTTCTGTAAGTCACTAATTATACTATTTAATTTTATATTTCCCGCCTGAATAACTTCTGCAGTTTGTTTTATTTCACTTATATCTACAGTGCTGCGGTCAGAATCGAGTAAAATACTCGCAGCTTCGCCAATTTCACTTTGAATTTGTTTCAGGGAATTAATGAAATCATTCGATTCCCTTTTCAGAAAACAATGCACGTCAAACACCATTTTCCGTGCCTGTCTTTTCAAAACAGTATTCCTTCTCGGCCTCGGCATTTTCACTGTTTAAAAACTGTTCAAACTTAATCAAACAGTGAATAAACTAACAAACACAACAAACAAATCAACAAAACAAACTTAACAAAAAACAACAACAAAAATTAACGATGACAACAAAACAATTCAGAACGCGACTGTACACTGGAAGTGCGCGGAGCGTCGTATCGGCACGGGGGACGGAGTACGACTGGAGAGCCAATCGGCGCAACGCACGCTCGCCCTTCACCCCTGTACCCCGCCAAGACACCTTATTTTTTACTTCTGCGCAATAACGGTCAGCGCTAGAGTTTCGTGCCGCGACCTATAACTGGATGTTATCGACAATGCGACACAATACGCATCATTTTCAATTAACACCATTATAAAAATAATAAATACCTCGACAAAGTATAATATGTTCACCGGAAGACATACAGAAACCTAAAAACTTTCCCTAAAATAATAAAAAAAAAAACTATCAGTGTGTACAGAATTATCCCAATTTCTGCGTCTATTTCATCAACCCCGTAAAGGAATTTTCGTGGATTATTGTATATGTATTTAATCAACAGCAACATTGCGATTGATTTTGAAATAAATAATGTGTCACTACTTTAATAATTCGACAAAATATGCAAACTATCATTTAAGCAGAGTTATTCGGCAAAATCTTCCTAACTCATTTTTATATTAGTCAAGATGCTCGTCAAATGTGTTGCCGCTGGAAAAGAAAAATAATTGAAACGCCCCTTTGGCTGCAAATTTGTTTTATATGCAGTTCGGTAGAGTTTTGGATTCTCTATCGATGTGTCTGGGTTAAAAGCCAAGCGGATGTTTACACAATTAAAAAAACGTAATAAATAAGAAAGATAAATGTAACAATTTTATTGAAATTTTAAACTTTAAGCAGCTCTGTTGCAAAATTGGCCAAATATCGTTTCTTTTGTTTTTCCATTCCACCATCGCTGTGTATAAAAATGTTGTATTAGCATAACTGCTCCCTGAAGCTACATTATGGCGGAATACTGAAACGCCTCCGATTTCACATGAGAAATTGTAAATTTGACGACGCTTCAAATATTTACGTGGGCTTATAAACTTGATTGTATCCAGTATACAGCCGTTAGTCAGATCCGTTTGTGGGGAAAGCACAAAACAACTGAATCTTTGTTCGATGTATTTTTAGAGTAAGGCACGTTTCTGTGACGAATCCTAGTCAACCCCTAGTATTCCACATAATTAAGTCGATGTTTACCGTAACTGTGTGTCAAATGTTTGTCTAGTTTGGCCAACTTGTTGCCAATTGAGATTTTATTGATATGCGTATAATATTTTGACTATTAAAGGTAATTAAATATTCTTAACTTTCTTTTATGAACACTTTGTTACTGGACTGTACCTCCGGTACTTCGAAGTAATAAGGATTTCTTATATTTTCATTCTATTGCGGTACAACCGAATGGTAAGCGGTTACCATAGCTTATAGATAACACGCGCGTGCAAAAGTAACATCACACCCTTCTTAAATTTTAGTGAATTTATAAATTTCAATGAATATTCAATTTGCAACAAGTTAGCCAGATATGTAATTTACAATTTAATGATAAATAACAGCTGTGTTTTCATTTTAAATCGACCTATCTGCACTAATTTCTTTTTAAAAGTTATTTTTACTATCTCATTATTTTGTTCTTTTTATTGGGCTTTATTTCAGAAATATATTTTAATTTTTTTTTTTTTTTAAAAACAAGGGATAACTCTAGGATAATTAAGATTTTTTAACATTGAGTGAAATTATGCTAAGTAAGGCAGACACACAAATCAAGTGCGTACGTGATCTGAATATGACTGATATTGTACGGTTTGATATTAAATCTTAGGACACATGCCATAAAGCTATGTTTTAAATGTATTTAATACTTGGTGTGAAAGATAGATGGATTGTTACTTGTTAGTAATGGTTTAAACATGTACAGGTCTTAGAGGAGAGCCTTTGCATGTCGCGCTTATAAACTAATTAAATGGCATGGGAAGTCCTCATTCTAATGAGACATCAATTGAGAAAATATGATTTTCTACGTAATTATTTCAAAGGACATCATCCATTTTGCCAACGCATTTCTTTTTTATATTCTGTTAGAGCTTGCCCGTCTTAACATATGCTATGGCAACAAAGCTGTAGGACCTTTGTCCTCGATTTTATTTCAGTTCGAAAATCAGGGAAAATAGGAATTCTAAATAATCAAAACAAATTAAATGTACTGTAATATCAAACTTTGGTGCCATAGTAATAAATACTCAGACGGATAAGCTCTAACAGAATACACAAAAAAGTGCGTTGGCCGGCATTTTCAGATTTGATCCAAATCTCTCTGAAACATGGATGAAATCCTTTAGTTACAGGACAACCACTTATATAAGTTACAACGATGTACCTGCGCAGAAGTGTTATTTTTGAAAGGCGCGAAGAAATCTTAGCCAATCGTAACGCTCAGCGTAAACGTGCTCGTTGGCTCTTGGTTGATGCGTGCGCGTCATATACGGTACACGCTGCATCGCGGCGTCTCGACAGTTGCGAGTCGTACTGTGACAACGTGGCCTAACGTAACGCAATAAAGTCTATATTTCAACGGCTTGTACTCGTATCCAATCAGCATTAGCTTGCTCTCTTCTGCGCAGACGAGTTTTGCCGATGTTATTTATAAAAGTGGTAAGCCTGTTATAATAGTCGATTACAATAAACTTCGATTAATTAGTTTATTTGTATATAGGTTTGATAAGGTTGGTGGCTTGGACGCTAGAGACGCGATTTTTTGTCAGCCCTCGAGTTTATCGACTTTAGTATTTGTATCGACGTACAATAAGTTGTGAGGTTAAATAAGTTGTTTATAATTAGTCAATAGTGTCGCTTGTGTTGTAAAAAATTACTAAACTAAACGAATTTGACAGTACTAAAAAGTCCTGCTATCCCTTTCTCATGTGCGGGGTTCAATAAGGATGGCAATACTTTAGGTCCTGTCAAATTTGTTTAGTTTAATGATTTCTTTCGACAGAATTACCACCACTAAATATGTATGTCTTATTGCCATAAACTGATACGTTATTCCAGCTTTAGAGAACTCTACCGTTGAATGCAGTAGGTTTACATAAGCATTGGTCAATCTTCTGATGTAATAGTCTATGCCATATTCTCTATGGCAATCATTATATTGCCAACTTTGTTTCTATGTAACTATTTAGATTCACATTTTGGTTATTTTATACATTCCAGCGTTTTTATACGTTCGATGTAAATACTGATTAATTTTAGTAAGTTTTTTTTTTGTAAATGTTATGGATGTGTCAAATTTTGGAATTGAAAGCGTACTTATATTTATACAAGTTGTCTTCTTGTTTTGTTATTTTTTTAATTCGCAGCTCTATTTTAGCATAGTGATAATATATGTAATTTAAAGCATATTATATGCCTTTAGTACTATTTATTAAATTATTGATTGGGTTGTCAGATTTATGTAAATATAAAATTAAAAAGGAAACACAAATATTTACAAAGCATAAGATATACTTATATTATAACTTATGTACCTACATCTGTTTAAGGATAAAATAATTTGCCCCAAACTTTTACATACATATATGTACATATCGTTGAATGAGATAAATAATATACTAATTTATTTATTTATTTATTTATTAGGCACAAAAATTAGAACACAATTCTATAAAAATAGGTAAAGTAATATGGTTATAATCTGAACTGTGTCTCAAACTATGTGTGCACAGTAGTACAGGTGGGCAAAACGTATTTAAATAATATTCTAATATAACCAATAAAAAAAAAAATAGAAACTTGGGATGACATTATGAGGATATTTTTAAGGATTCCTATGTATTTGGGAAATTTTGGTTCAAATATAGCAAGGTCGTTGCATATTCTCGCCAATCTAATTGTTAATTTTAAGGGGCATATAACATACAACTGACAACACAATCAAGTAGGAATGAGGCTAAAGGGTAACGTAGCTAACTAGGTTAGCCTCGTTGGTAAATAATTTACTAGCTCACCGTTCCTCCTATATGTACATGTACAATTGTACATACCCGGTACATCGGTTTTGTAATTGTTACTTAATGTTAGTAGATGTAATTAACATAATAAACTCTTACCAAAGAAAACTGAAGCATTATTATCGACTTTAATACGTGCAGAATAGATTTAAATATTTAACGTCTAACTTGTTTGATTAGGTTTAGGTTTAGGTTTAAAGAATTTATTATCAGCAAAGACAGTTTGTCACTTATGCGATAACATTATCAGACTTAAATTTAATTTTCACGTCGCCGTATCCACCAAACATAATCGTTTTATCTATCGTTTTACTTATTTCATGTATTTTGTTATTAAGCAGATAATAATTTGTTCTGCTGAACTACAGAAAATTGTTTATATATTTGGCCAATTGCTTTTTAAATACATGAAATGAGTTCACACTTTTTATGTATGCGGGTAGTTTATTATAAAGTTGTGCTCCCTCAACAGTCAACGTAGTTTTGCCGTAATTTGTTCGATGCTTGGGTATGACAAGGTAACTTAGCTCGCCGAGTTCGACAGCCGATAACACTTTTTCGTTTGGTGAACGTTAGATTACTATGGACATTCTTATTTACAATTTTGCGTATAAAAATACAAGTGTTATATTGATGCAGTTTTTTAATGTCCATTATTTGTGTTTCATAATAGATTTGTGTTGTAGGTGTTAAATAGTGATAGTTGAAGAGGACTTTGATTATTTTATTTTGTAGTCTTTGAAGTTTGACCAACCTTATTTTTGCAGCAGATCCCCAAATTTCAATAAGATATTGTAAATGAGGTTTAACTAGAGAATTATAAATAGTTAGTCGTAGTTGTTTCGGAATGCACTTAGAAATGTTTTGAAGAGAGCGGCATAGTCCTACTAGTTTATTTTTAATTTTTTCTATGTGTGTATTCCACGTTAGTTGGGTATCAATGTGTAAACCAAGGTATTTTTCATAGGTCTTCTGTTGGAGAGGTTCCTTGTTAATTGTTATTGGAGAATGCTGCGGTATTGATTTGTTTTTAGGTTTAAATATTACATAGCAAGTTTTTGAGATATTTATCGTTAATAAATTATATTGGAACCAATTATAAATCGTATCTAGGTCTTCTTGAGCTTGTGTTATTAAGTCGTGTATAGATGAACCGAAATAGAACAAACAGGTATCATCTGCGTATAGTGTCAAGTGTCCATTGAGATCTAAGTTGTGTATGTCGTTAATATATATTATAAATAGTAACGGGCCTAAAATTGAGCCTTGCGGTACACCAATTATCGATTAACGATTCATATTGAATGGTTTTAGGTAAAAACGATTCAATATGAATCGTTAATCAAACATAATTTCAGTGAGTGGTACCCCGTGATACGCCCTGGTATTGCTAGCGGCTATAGGCTACGGTGATGGCTGACCATCAGGTCTATCTTCAGTTTTTTACGCCTGTACGCCACTTATGTGGTATAATAAATCTACAATTTATATGAATGTATTTTCTTATTTCATACTTTTTTGAGCGTGATTTTTCAGAAGTCTGGTAATATTTGTTTTCAGGACAGGTTCTGAGAGGCTGTTTGGCTTATATTTGAGGCGTGATTTTAGAAATTATTCCCATGTATCGGCGCATGCAACCAAAGCCGCGAGTAACATGTATCAATATTTCTTAAATGTACTCATTAAATCCTTTCAGTAAAAATCCAACACGGCATACCTCATTAAAAATAGTTCGTAACTTTATGTCCTCTAGACTAGAGGGCGTCACATTTCATGTAATGTGAATAGGTACCTAATTTAAAAGTTATGAGAGGACACAGATGAACATACATACAATACAAACAAACCGGCCAAAATACATCTTTTTGCTTCGCCGTAGTCGGGTAGAAATTTAAAATAATTAGCTACTTACTAAATTCAAATCAGATTCGCCCCGGATTTCTCACCCAAAACCGCACCAATTTCAATACGAAAGAAACAAGTGCTATATTGGCGGCCGTCGTCCCCCGAATAAGGTGCGACAACCTCCACATCGCTTCCGATAGAAGTGGTTATTTGCATGTCCGACATACCCAGGTATGGGCATAGCCGGTCAAGATGGTTCCTGCATCGTGTTTAGATGACGACCTCCACAATGGGTTGTTTATAATACGGTGGGTAATTTCGCATATAATGTTAGGCCAAATTGATGGCAAGTATGGTAACCCCTACCTCTCATTTTAATATTTAAATAATAGGTTAAGCACGGTAAATAAAAAAAAAGTAGTATTGTTCTTCATTTGACATATTGTTGTATTATTTAAATTGTAATATGGTAAGAATTGTAATAGGTATGCGACTGAAGAACTTTTTTCCATGTCATGAACAAATAACTTAAAAAAAATTATATTACATGGGGGGTCATAACCTCCCCGGGCTGGGTCTATGCATTCAAGTGGCGGATGTCATAATTAGTTTCGATAGAAGACAAAAGGGAAAATAAAATTTATATTTGAATAAAATCATTTAGGCATGTAAAAATAAAAATTAATTTTCTTTGTAATTCGATTTATTTTATTGTACTCGAAATTGGAGCTTGTCCTGACTAGACTTCGACTATAAGACCTCCTACTAAATTGAAAGCTGGATACGTGTACCCTTGTGTGTATTTATATCCTACCAATTGACGATTCTCCTGATTTTAGGTTGGGCGAATTGGGATCTCCCGTGGGTTTCCCATTCATATTGGAGCTGCCCGACTGGGGACTGTACCTCCTTACAGAAGACCGCAGTGAAATAACACTAATTTGATGTAGTGTTATATTTCTGCGGTAAGTAAGGTTGCCAGTGCTCCACGAGGATACACTGGGCTGGTAGTAATATTGCTAGCACAGTGACTCCTCATCAACAACAGGATTGGTAACTCGTTAGTGATATCCCTTGCTAGCGGCTATAGGATTCGGTGACTGATTCCACCTCTACCCAGTACCTACTTAAAAATAAAATGTAGGTAAGTATCCATCCATTTTCCTTACCGGCCAGGCATTGACATATTAGCATAATGAAAATGTATACCAAATTAAGTCCTACGCCTACGATAACATATTAATGATTTATAAGTATTATCTCCTAATAATCGAACGCTTTAACACAAATAAATAATAGGTCAAAACAAACTGATTAGGCTATTAGAAGCCCACTTTACATCTCATTTTGGTGACTTTTTTATATAATCTATTTTTACCTGAGGTCTCTGCCAGTCATAGACAATCTTCCAGTCTACCACTTATGAAATCTAGCTAGATTTGGGCTTAAACTGAATAAACTAATTTTTATTTCCCTTTTTTTTCATCATACGAATAAAGTGGTTCAGAAGCGTAAGGTCTAAGGTCCACCTGATGGTAAACAGTCACCGTAGCCGATTGTCATATTTTTTTTTATACCACTAAGGTGGTAAACAAGCATCCGGCCCACCGGATGGTAAGGGGTCACCGTAGCCTACGGACGCTTGCAACACCAGGGGTATCACTCGCGCGTTGCCGACCCTACCCTTTTATCATCATCCTACCCCGTGATAGACTTGGCGTGATGATATGTGTATTATCATTTGCTTGCATATCTTAGCTATGTTTTTATCGTAAATGTAGTCAAGAACCACTTTACAAAGTTTAATTGTAGAACCGGAGTAGGCGCCCCTGTGTCCTCAAATGAGTCAGACGTCGCATGCGCAGATCGGTTATGGCGAAAACATCCGAGGACACAGTTTCTCAAGCTTGATGAGTAATGTAATAATGGAACGGTAATAGCTGGTTTATTTCACTGCCGGTTGCTCATATTTGGATGCAGGCTTGCTTTTTGATTGCAGCTTGCGTGTATAGTACCTACAATAAACATACTACAAGATGTGCCTTTAAATGTACGGACAATGTTTTCTTTACAATAAGTTAATATTATGACACTTTTATAACATCAAGGTGGCATATAAGCGTACGGCCCGCCTAATGGTAAGCGGTTACCGTAGCTTAAGGACGCTTACAGCACCACGGGTATCACTCGCACGTTGCCGACCCTGAAAAATATCTTCACATCCTTATTTTATAAACGGGTTTTATCAAAGATAGAACTCCTTATCACAATAGTAATAGATCGAAGCTTTCTGGAGCCAAACAGCGCCCCACAGTCCATTCATTAATGACCGGAAACAGAGTTAGCCAGACAGTCCCTTGGGGGAATAAATTAGTGTTAATAGGATGTGAAATGCCGATGAGATTATATCACGTATTGTCTATCAGGTAGAATAAACTACTAGGTGGTTTTATTATTCGGTTGGCATTTTTGTTGTAATGAATAAATACTAACTAATAATTAATATTATACATATGTTAATTTGGTATGTATCATAGTACCAGTTGTGGCCAGAAATAAATGTTGATAAATTATAGTATATATATATATGTCACCAGAAGATAACAAGAACCGCAAATTTATAAATTTCCTAGGAAATTCTAGGAAATTTATCAACCTTCGTAGGATTCTAAACGAGAGATTAATTGTATTAATTTACGTTCACCGTTTGTAACATTGTAGTCCGCCTTAGCCGACGTTGGTTGTTTTTTTTTGTTCGGTAAGTTTATTAATTTGCGAAAATGTGGGCGTAAATTAATACAATTAATCTCTCGTTTAGAATCCTACGAAGGTTGATAAATTTCCTAGGAAATTTATAAATTTGCGGTTCTTGTTATCTTCCGGTGACATATACATTATGACAGTAAAAATACTGGTAAAGCAAAAATAGCGAATATCTTATTAGCTATAATATTATAAAATGCCTGTGATTCAGGGTATTCAGTATACCTGGCAAGAAGTCAAAAATCATTTATTCAGTTTAGGATCTAAAAAAACACTTATGAAGGTCTAAATTACCACCAGTAGCCTAATACATAGTGCCTACTTATGTAGCGTAAATAACCAAGATGGGTTGGCTTTTCCTGTGTTCTTTTCCTCAATGTATATTCCTCTTAGTACTTAAACGAGTGCCTACTTTACCTACGATAAAATATAATATTGTTCTTACAAGCTTTTGTACAAATTATGTGTCAGCTTACATCGAGGCCAATAATAAATTTATATTAAAACAAAAACGTTTTTTTAGGGTTCCGTACCTTAAAAGGTAAAAAGGAACGATTTTGCGCACAAGGGAATCAAAACCTATAGGGTACTTCCCGTTGTCTTAGAATCATGAAATTTGGCAAGAAACAGTGTCTTACAGCACAAGTAAAGGAAAAATCTGAAAGCCGTAAATATGTAGTTTGTTGTATGCGAATTTACTATAAAATATTACTGAATCGCACTGTTGAGAGTCACCGACGAATAATGGCCTCATTTGAATTTCGCCTACTTAAAACCTTTCCTAGAAGTGTGTACGGAACCCTCGGCGCGCGAGTCCAACGCGCACTTGGCCGGTTTTTTTACCTTTATTACCACATCTCCATAGACCCTTTAAGAACATGTATAATCTATGCTACACCGTCTCAATTATTAGCTCGCTACGCTATAGTAGAGTAATTATTACAACCTAAATTAGCCAAATTCCAAATACAGCATGCCATTATGAACTTCATGTCAAGTCAAGTTTAATGAATAAAATTCGTTCCGTCCGATTCGTTCATTTCCTCTCGCTTGACTCGATACTACTGTACTCGATACCGAGCCCGCGCGCGCGTCTTCACTCTTCAGTTTGAATTTCGAACGCGCGAACGTGTGACGTTTGTTTCTCTCTGCCGGTTTGAGCGCTCTTTTTAAATCTTCCACTTCTGTAAACACAACATAAACAGAAGTAATTATTTGTGTATGTGATTGTGATGTTATTTATAATCAGTTTATAATATAAAACATTGGTGATAAAAATGTCTGTTTTATTAAAGAATGTTACTAATTGCATTTGGCATGCGTTTGACTCCTTGCAAATTAAAGATGTGGTGCATAAATCAAAGTTAAAGGTAAGCTATCAGTTTAATATTAAGAAAAATTGGTACGTTGGTTAATTGGACAACAATATTTGCATTTAGGTTAGGTGTCGGGTTGATTGGCTGATAACCCATCAAAATTCATAGGTACGTTATCAATAATATTACATAAAACATTTATAGCGATGGAAACTTCAAAGTTCTTTCTAAAAATGATTAGAACGAATAGAGCCCCGTAGGGCTCTATTAGGTAGTGTTCTTTGACTTTATAGGTACTTGTACAAGTACCTTACGTATATGTATAATCAATGATCATGTCATAATAAGCTGTGTAAAAAGTTTGTGGCCTTTAGCTTTCCAACTTCCAACAACTGCCGATTTTTTTTAATACCACTAAGGTGGCAAACAAGCATACAGCCCGCCTGATGGTAAGCGGTTACCGCAGCCTATGGACGCTTGCAACACCAGGAGTATCATTCGCGCGTTGCCGACCCTGAAATTATCTGTTTATTGCCAATTTTTTTTCAATCACAAGTACTTAGTTTTACATACCTACCTACCTACATATAAATATACCCCAAGTCTCTCTCGGGGCATACAGAGAGTAGGTACCTATAGAGCGGCATTTCACTCTTAAGGTTTAACTTAAAATTGGAATACCTAAATACATTCTAAATGTATCCTAATAATATTTTATCTTTGATGGACAATGTTCTTGGACACCCGATGTTATTTTGTCATTATGTTGCTGAGTAGCTTAGTAATTATCTAGAGTAGGTAGGTAACTATATTTATAGTGACAGCCTGACCCGGTCAAGGAAAGCGGGCTTGCCCTCACTTTGTCTAGACCTGGCACATAGGTGGGTAGGTAGCTACATCCACCTATGTATATTGTAGGGAAAGAAAGATACATGCTTTTCAACACACTGATTGACAAATGGGCCACTTTGTTGTGGTACTTTAATTTATCGAACATAATTTTTACCCGACTAAGGCGAAGCCATAAAGAAGGGCTATGATTTTAGCAGCCTGTGTATGTGTATTTACGTATATACCACCATAGCGCCTTAATTTTGTCATAAAAAAAATATTTACCACGTAGTTACATGGTGGGTCAGTAAGTCAAGTGTCCTTTATGGCAAAGACGACATTCTCCGAGAATGGCTGACGACTTCAATAGGGCTGTGCGTGCTTAGAAAATAATATTACAATAGGTGGCACACAATAATAACAACAGAATAACATAGCTCTTCTAGTTATAATTATTTAGGAATGCATGTTATTGATGCTAAATAGCAATAACCCAACAATACGTGTGCTTCAACATAATCACAGCTTACCATAAATAACCATAAGAAAAACATTTGAATATAGTGAGTCTAGGTAAGTAGTACCTATTTAGACACACTATTCAAAATCTACCTACAAGTAGAGAGTATACTGTTACTTTACATGCAAAAGGTGCTGATATATAATCCTACACTTAAATTTTTAATATGGGCCTGGGCCTCCTTTGTTGTCACGATTAAATAACTAGGTAATATTTTTCTCGTAATAAATTAATTGCCTGAATGCTTTGCGGAATAACACAAAGAAATATATTACAATTAAATCTTTCAAAGTAGCAACCCTGACTTGTATTCCCTGAAATGTCAGATCTCGATTGCCTACTTTCACACGATTTGTGTCAAAAATGTCATTTAAGTACTCATAAGTTTATGCTACCTACAGTACTGTAATCTTGATTCTGATATTCATATATGTACTTATTTGCTGACTGTACTTGATTATTTAGTAAAAAATACATTTGAAACTGAAAGGTCATGTGAGAGAATAATAATACATTTATAAATATAAGAAATTATATATGTAGTTAAAATCAAAAAGATTTTGGATGGAGTTGTTTCGTCCCATCCATTTTGAATCTTGATAACCAAAAAACATGAATCTACATTTTGTTCTCATGTCAGAAGTCACGCATGACTTAGCTGCTGATGTAATGGTGATGATAATGAATTTGGAGCGACAGTAGGATATTCCAATAAAACTTTAAATCTTTTTTTTTTATCTTAATGTGACAATTATTACTTGAGAAATTTTTGAGTTATTATTTTAATAATACACTATAGCTTTAATATTTTTGGTCGAATCTACACAACTCACTATATTATAATTAAATATTTCGATGACAGTTCAGTTATACGGTTATTAAACTTATGTCACAATGATAATAATTATGCCAACGCTTTACGTGCAAACTGCACACCTTAAAAGTAAACTACTTTTAGTTTCAATTACAATCACTTATCTTTAACCACAGTCTATAATTAAATGGGGGAGAATAATATTACACCGCTGAATTTTACGACATAGCCTTCATAATGTCGTAAAAGGGTCAAGTAACGAGTGTCGCCTTGTCAAATAAGAATTATTGACAAGATTAATATGTATCAAGAATATTAAACAAGAATGATTGACGACAACAATAATAAGAATAGCTAACTGTTTTTCATAATCCATTATAATTTTACTAGGTCATATATTTAAAACGCATTTTAGTGTATTGACATAAGATTGTCTGCATCGACATCACTTAGTTACACTCGCTAGGTCGCGCACGTTAGATTCTCTGAAATATCCCTGTATCCCGTGTAGGGATGGCAATCCAGCTAGATTTTTGCTGGATCGACATAAATCCAGCTGGATCCAGCGCGGATCCATCATCCATAGAAATTATAGGTACTTTTGTAAAAAAAAATGTTTTTATTTATGCCACTGAGGTGGCAAACAAGCATACACCCGCCTAATAGTAAGCGGTTACCGTAGTCTATGGACGCTTTCAACACCAGGGAGAATACCTCTCGCGCGTTGCCGACACTTCAGAAATTTCTTCACACCCTTCTTGAAGAACCCCTTGCTGTACTCCGTTAGGAAAACCACGGCGGGGAGCTCATTCCACAGTTAAATTGTGCGCGGGAGGAAGCTCTTATGGAACCGCGCAGTTCGGGACCATTTTGGTTCCAATGTGTGGGGATGAATTCCCCGCCGGTGGCGAGAGGTGGTTCTAAACCGCTTATGAGGGGTCATCGACAATTCTTATAGCGCGCTTATATTCATACTCGTAAATCATCCATTTGTACTCCACATTCATTCTTATTACACTTTAAAGGTGAATTAATTTAAAAAAATATAATACTTGATGACCTCTCTCACGGAGCAGGCTCTATCTGACTCTACGCTAGTCGGATTCGGGTCATTTTAGGGTTATCAGGTAATTATCGTTACTTGCGGATCCGCACTGCTGGATCCAGCAATTGCAATCCCTAATCCCGTGGTTATATGACAAATTCTTGGGATAAAGTTGTGGGCAAATTATCTTCGGTGAAAACGGGATGTTATAACACCTCTGCTCATCTACAAGCGGGGAAATAAATATAAATAAAATAAAAAGTTGGTATCAAACGTTACTTTTAAATAAAACTAATTTAATACAAGGAAGACTCCTTACACCAAATTCCCAGTGGTTAACTCAAAATAACGTTCTGAATAACAAATACGGTTATTTTAAAGTAGATAGTTCACCTTTTTACGGATAATATCATTAGGTAGTTCAATTATTGACATTCTGAAATGGGTCAAAGCACCATGAAAATCTTTTTAGGACATACCCTCTTTGTCTATACCGTGTCCTATTCCTATACATATATAGAATTGTGTGGCTGACCTAAAACTATCTGGGTCAGCAACTACTGTCACCTATCTTTGATGACGTGATTGTGGTTTGTAGAGTCTGCATTCTGGACGACATCTATTTATTAATTTCATTATAGATCCGTCGATTTGATTCTTTTGTAAACGTGTCTCGTAGGTAATTAAAGTGTCTTGTCATACTATACGGGTGCTGTCTTGTCGGATTTTAGGTCCGTCATTAGTTTCCTTATTCTCGTACACTGAAATGTTTACATAGACTTAATCTTAAGACGTGTATTTAGCTTTTACACATTAGAGTGCCTGAAGTCACCGCTCGTTTCGTCTCATACATTAACCTTCAACAAGCTGTTTACCTAACTGTTAGAAATTCTCTCAAATCTCTCTCTAATCCATAGTTATTGTTTGCACTTGTGTGTGTAGCTTGCTAAAGCTTTATCACTACAATTTAGTTAAATAAACAGTATAATTATCGACGTTTTGCTTAAGGTAGCAAAAAATCTTTATATGTTTAAATAATATTCAGTTTGCCATTTTCGTTCGAAATTCTTACTGTTTTTGCCACCTAGTTAGTACAGTGTCTATTTATGCTAAGTAGGATAACAGTAATGTACTCTTGTAAATATTGTCCGGAATATTATACACTAATACTGCTGGGTGGTTGAATAGCTAAAATCCTGCATGGAAGTGTATTATCTATGGCTAAAATTGTGTTCTGCCACATGCCTTGCACAAACTGTAACAACATACACTGTTAATAGGAATTCGTCATATTTTGTCAGCTCATGAAGCTAATATGTTGGTGTCATCAACCAACTTATCTGCTACACCCTCAGTTTCTAACCAATGGATAGATCGATTTATTGACGTGGTCCGTTGGTGATTGTAAGGCGACAGGGTCCGACTGATGCCCGGCGGCATAATAACGCCTACACCTTCGTAAGGTCACTACTCGATACGCCAGCTATGTTTTATTAATATGTACACATATATTTATTGGAAGACCATGAGTCATCAGACGCACTCCTACGTGATATGGCTGCAGTGACTCGTTACAATTTCTAGTATTACGCATAGGCTTTAAGGTTGTCTCGGCAACTATCAACTAGTGGTATCATAGTCAATGTCTTAATGATTCATTAATGTAGCTGCATAATAATATTGGTAAAGGTAATAAAAAATCGCTCGTACACATGCACTTTTTAGGGTTCCGTTCTCGATGGGTAACCAACGGATCCCTATTGCTAAGCCTTCCATCTTTTGACAATCGTATTTCATTGGTAATAACAAAATCATTGTATCATATTGACCGGATAGTTTATTTAGTTTAGTATTGACCTACAAGATAAGCCACCGTACAAAATAATACCTAAAAACGATTACTTTGCACATTGTTTACTTTACTCAATCCAACGTGTGCGGTGTGACTCAGCTCAGCACTAGTGATTTCATCTCGTGGTGATAAGTAGGTGCGTTAATCTACAAGCTAATTAGAACTTAAAAGTACACTGATAAAGTTTAAATTGCCTGAATTAACATTATATGAACCTTTAGATGTCTCAAGTACCTACATGAGAGTGTTTTTGAAATTTGAGAAAATATTGGTAATAGACTACGAACAGTACTGTATTTAGAAGTTATAAATATTTATAAACACTAGACCACACTTCGCTATTATTTTAGGATTCAGTACCTTAAAAGGTAAAAATAACCCTTATAGGATCACTATTCACTTTGTTGTCCGTCCGTCTGTCTGTCTGTCAAGGCCTTTGTTCTTAAGAACGCGTGGAGTTATCAAATTGAAATTAATATGTAATACCCGGGTTTATGGTCTCTTTAGGCTGTAAAATAATCAAACATTTTTTTGTCGCAAATGTTCGCATATTTTGCGATTTCACTAGGGAATCAAAACCTATAGTACTCTATAGGTTTTGATTCCCTTGTGAAATCGCAAAATATGGGATACTTCCCGTTGACCCAGAATCATGAATTTGGCAAGAAACAGTGTCTTACAGCACAAGTGAAGGCAAAAATGTTAAAAACCGTAAATATATATTTTTTTTTTATTGCGAATTTACAAAAAATACCTGATTCGCTGTTGAGAGTCACCAAGGAATAATTACCTCATTTAAAGGTATCCTACTTTTTCCTTACCTACAAGAACCCTAGGTGCGCGAGTCCGACTCGCACTTGCCCGGTTTTTTTTTATTGATAACACAAAAGCTCGTCAGTAGCTACTCAAACCAAACACCAACTCAAAAAAACCGTATGGTAATAAAACAATTCAAACCCTTCCCTTTTGTTTGCAGGTACTAACAGCAAACATTGGAACCCTATTAGACCTGTACGGGGTCGAGAAGGGCCTGGACCACTTCAGGTCATCCCAGGAGCTGACCTTCGACGAGTTCCGTTATTACCTGCAGCATGAGGTCTTCAGCTCACTACCCAAGGCGGTTACACTCCCGGTCGTTAGAGAATATGAGAAGAAAATCAGTGAAGTAAGTGGTACTTGGCTTATCATGAACCAGCTTTCGGTTCTGCAAACATACGCGCAAAAGGAAACCAGTTGTTTTCTGCGTATGAAGTAACCTATAATTTACTCTCTAAAAAGTCACCTACTTCTAGTTCCGTAGATTAAAGTCTGAATACTGACGCCAGTCGAATCCGATGCCACATAAATTTTGAGTGGCCACCGATTTAAATGCGAAATTGGATTTTATTGACACTTCGAACAGTAAAGTAGGCCTTCAAACTTTCAGTTTTCGGCCAAAAAACCATTTATTGTTTACTGATGAAGTGACTGATGATAATCTTCCTACTGTGACTGCCAGTATAGCACTCCTAAATGAGCACTGGAAGAGGCTCTTCTCTCGGAGGAAAAATTAAATTTGAGGTCGCTTTTGAGAAAGACAACAATTTATCCAAGTTTGCTAGTATTTATTAGTGTATTATCTATGATCCAAGTGTCATAGTATTGAGCCAAGAACATAGAGCACGTTCAGTCCAGGCTTACTTATTGAAACTCAATGGATTACTTTCATTCGCACCCACAGTTAATTGTAAAACAATTTCAACTAATGATAAGAGTGTGCCTTTGTAGTCCGTATGTGGGCCGCGATAACAATGCTTCATTGCGGCACATTACGCATTCATGGATGTGCTATGTCTGTTTGGCTTATCGGCAATTCAATTCGATCGACACTGTACTCAAGAAATTGTATGGGTGGAGGGTCGTCTCTACGTTTTCGATTTCATTATTATTAACTACTAGTTGTACTCGCGACTTTATGTAACTAATTTTGATTCCAATTTCAAGGGCTTTTTTGCGCGGAACTCTTAAAAGTAACTGTAAAAAAGTATCCTATATGTTTATGCTCAGTATTTTTTAGAACAGAGATTGACAAAGAAACTCCACTTTTAAAGATTGTTACATTGTTACATTGACACATTTAAATGTTCGCCGCTCAAAGGTGTCATCATTACTATGCCAAGTTCCATGTTCCAGGTCTGCTGGCTGGTCTGCCGTAAGCATCTGGTGTCACGTGACAAGCCTATCTTCGGTAACGATTCTGTCTTCAAGCTGTTCAGAATCTATTGCTTACTGGCGGATCTAGTACAAGACGCAGACGATAGTTCCCGTTATGTGGTAAGTACATAGGTACTTATTAAAACACAGAGCTGTGTTGTTACATATTACGAACTCTTTTTGTAAGCATTCGTACGGAGATATTGATGAGTGTGTAGGAAGCGAATGAGGTGTATGGTGTATAGGTACGGCGTAGAGTAAATTTGCACTCTAATCCATAGGCTGATAGATTTGTAGACCGCTTATTATGTGAGCGTGCTTAGACAGGTTAGTGTTTATCGTTATTAGTTCATTTACGGTAATGTTATAGATATTATTATTAGATACCTATTTAGAAACTCGAGTTAGATATTTATAAATTTGTGAAACCTTGTTAAATCTGTAAATAGCGTTATGTCATTCCTAAGTTTAGGACACCGATTATCACATCATAACGCTAAGTGTCAAACATTTATGTCTTCCCTCAATAGTTATATTAAACTAGATTTAGCGTACTTATAATACATACACATAGTGCAAGGCCAAATACAAATTTTCATGACTTTAACTTCAAAAATTACGGGTTCAGTCATCCCCTATTTCACACCCTTAATTAGGTATTTCCAAAAACCCTTCCTTATTGGATGTCATAAAAGGTAACCTATTGACAAATTCCACGTCTCTAACACCAGCCATTTAGGCTGTGCGTTGATATGTCAGTCAGCCAGTGAGTTTCTTCTTTTATATATTCAGAATGGAAACTATTAACTATGAAAGCTCAACTGGACATAATACCGCCATTTACTCGATTCCTCACCCCTCCTCTCCCCTGCCTGACGACACAGGAAACATGCGATCAATTCACTCGCTCGTGCGTCACCAGCAAAACACATGTCGCCCAAGACTTAATAATGCTATAAGTTTTAAGGTTAATGACATTATCTTTACGAGCATCGTTCCAGTGTTATAAGGCGACCTTATTGGTTATGACAACTTTTTCACTTAACATATAATATGATTGGTTACTAAAGCTTTCTGGCGCCTCCGTGTTGACGCGCTACAACTATTCAACACAATTTTCAATTAAGTAGTCAGCGCTCCTTATCGATTAAAAAAAGGTAGTTTATGAACACATCCGTGCCAGATAGGATTAAAGAGATGTGGCAGATTAACAGATATGGATAAAACGAAATTTCTAGTTTTAGTTAACGCGTTGTCAACTCTGTTGTTGGTGAGGACTCTCTCAAATCACAGTGCTAACAGCTTTACTACTAGCGCAGCGTACCCTCGTGGAGCACTGGCAAACTTACTCACAGCAGAAACACAACACAAGTAGTGTTATTTGACTGCGGTCTTCTGTATGGTGGAGTTAAAGTCCCCAGCCAGAGGGCTACAATTTTAATGGGAAAACCCACGGAAGTTGCCATTTCGCCCTTCCTCTTGTTACCCCTTTGGGTACTTTTAGCAAATAATTCCGCCTTTTGTAAACGTATTATTGTACATAAAAAAGAGACAGTATAATACTTTTTGTAAGTGGTAGGCATTTACGAGTAAGTACTTATTTGTATTTCATTGTATTGAGCGGATCCGGAAATAAAGGAAAACACTAGGCTAAAGAAAAATATACCTACTACTTATCCTTACACATTTTATGATTTATCGTAGTTTTTACCTATTTGTTATTTAACAACTAATGGTCCCTACTGTTTTTTAAACTTTCGCGATTTAAACACATAGTAATGACATGAAACGTCGGGAGGTAAATAAACAATTTAATATCGCGTATAAGTTTTCATGTAATGACATGAAAACGGGAAAACAAACATTGACTAGGGACCATTAGTAATGACTAATGGTCCCTAGTCAATGTTTGTAATAGGCTAGTATTATACATAGATATCTGTGGTTTGTAATGTTTACTCAATACGCTTATCAGTAAGAAACTGAGTTGTTTTTTTTTCCATATTGAGTAATCGTCGCTTACAATCGTGCAACAGTTGTTTGTTTGCACGTGACAATCAACAAATATCGAGAAAATTGAGGTCGATTACACAATAGATTGTTGTAAGGCATCTCATACATATGAATGTATTAGTGGAGTAATAATGATATTATTGCCTTAATAATATTTATTTGTTCAGTTTGTGTCTGCACACCACACAAGGCAAATGCCCATAAGTAACTTACCTACTGACACGATTATGGAAAATAAGATGCATAAAAAAATAATTAATTATTAAAAATAAAAGGGTATTAGCTAAAATTGCGAACTTTACAAACGAAAAATACAATTACCTAATGTTATATTAAGATATCTTATATTTATGTATGTGAAAATGTTTGTCGAGGTCCTTTATACATTAAAGGTGTTTCTTACTTCGATAATTGTCTCAAAAAAAACAATAGTAACTCTAGTGTTGTATACGTTTTAATAATCTGTATCACAAACTTTAATCATATGAGCAATTCCAAAATAAAACGCAACATCGTGAGCATCTTTTGGTCAGGCTCTTGCGCAGCATGTTCCACTCTGCTAAAAAAGTCTGTGATATTGAATTTATTCAGATACATAAAGCTTTCGCCAATCCAATCGTGAAACGGCGACGTTGTATAAAAAGGAACTATATATGATAAAACACGAGGTCATGAGCGGTGCCATATGAGCACAGACTCAGTTTTTGTAAAGCGTAGCCTTCTAGATATCCAGTTTCAACTTCAACAGGTAAAAATTCCGACTTTATATTTTTGGTTGTATTGTCCAAAGGTAGTTCTTCAACCGTCAGAGGCGGGAATAGTGGCAGAACAGTTAGTGTACTGCCTTGGTCTGCGTTGGGACGCAGCCGACTGGGACGCCCTCGGCTCCTCGATAGGTCACTTCAAGTGGGCCGCCTTCGTGGCGGTACTGGAGGCCAAGTACTGTGGTGACCAGCAGCTACACTCAGAGGCGCTAGTTGAAGCCGTTGATGAGATATACGATGTGTTCATTCAAGATATTATTAAAAAGGTATGTGGTAGACCGATACTGTTAAAATCGACATTCTGATAGCAGACGTTTCCAGTAGCCATTATTGACTACATAGAGCTAACAGCATGAAATTATTATATATAGGATGGTCACTTGATAAAAAATATAACGACTTGCAACTAGCTAAAATTATGGATAACAATCGACATGCCGATGATGAAGAATTTAGAACATGAAAGATCATAATATGTAGGTTTAGCTCATCGTCAGGAACCAGGACTTTGTCCCAAACTTTGTCGGGCCTACGTCAGGATATTTCAATGAATCTGCCATTTAATTTTTATAAACAATTTTATAGGACGGCCCTGAAACAAAGGCCTACCATCGTTGTCAGATTTTTTAGGCTTCTGTCAGAATCCTATTAATGCTTCAGTGGGCTTAAATCATAGTAGGTTTATGTAGTATAGCTAATGTACCTGTGATGTGATCTTTGGCATTGGATCCCATTACATTCAGTCAAAAGTTTTTTGTGAGTTGTTAACTTCGTTTTTATAGTAACTTAACCAAACGGCTAATGTTACAATGATACGAACGAATGATGTAAGTTTTTGTGTATCTGTTGACATTATTTTGGTTTCAAATGCGTGCATGGTCATTGAATGATTGGCATAAACATTTTTCATGATAAGTTTTTTCCTCCTTAAAAGTTCTTAGTAAAGGACGTACAAATATGTAATGGATACTACAGTATGCTTGTTGTCGTAAATTTTGTGAAAGATTACGATCCAAAAAATTCGTAACTTCAAGGGACTATTTCATCGATTATAATATTTTATACGCATTGTTTATTTCCAAGTTAAACCAAACGTAAACCATACATTTTCAACTTGCAACCATATATATGAATCATCCACAGGTACACAGTTTAGGTTGTAAGTAATATTTATATCTACTCTATCTACTATATCTACTCTACGATGTGACATATTGTTGAATAAAATCCTAAATAAAAAAGCGTATTTGTGAAGATAGACGATTCGTTTCCATTTCGGTCTTCCCACACCCAAACTCTTCACAATCAAAGGGTTTTTTCCAGGGTTACCTATTCAAGCGCGGTTATCTACTACCAACGATGCGCGAGTATTGGTGCGTGCTGCAACCCTGTTCTCTCACCTACTACAAGAGCTCCTCCCAAAAGGAGGTGTGTGGTAAGGTGACTATCGACGAGTACTGCTCCGTGGAGGCTGCGGTCGGGGAGGGCAAGCTGCAGAGGTTCCAAGTCATCACGCCTGACAGGACCTTCGAGTTTGGGACTCAGGATCATAAGTATGTATTTAAAGGCTGTTAATGTCTCTAGATCCAGTACTATCTCCTCCTTTCTTGCTACCAGTCTTAAGTGCTATGAACTTTCCTTGTGTATACAGTTTTAAAACGTTAAAAAATTAGAGATCATAATATCCTGATCTCTTTCAATCAAAAAGGTGCGATATGGAAATATTCATGTCACCATTGGATATCTTCCCAAGGTAAGCGCCCAATTTTGGAGTTTGTTCTCCCAGAAGATTAAGAAAGAAAATAACCTGAATTATCTTAACACAGGTAATCCACGAAAATAGCCAAATCTAACAACCTTATCCCAGTAGTTTTAAGGAACTACCGAATATTATTGCTAGGATATTCCTGTTACTGGTAAGGCATCGTTCCCCAGGAGCCGGCTGCAATGGATCTCGGCCTTGCAGCAAGCAGCGGCAGTGTCAGGTGGGGCGGAGGGCTACCAGCGCTGTGCGCGCGCTAAGAGGCGCGGTGCGGGCGCGCGCAGGGAACGCGCCGATAGAGATGCGCGTGCGCGCCTGCAACATGAAGTGCGCGCACGACTCGCCGCTGAGGCGCATGCGCAGGTTACTAAATACTACGTCCATGCTAAGCTAACGGCCGAATACTGACACGGCATTCAAAGCTTGCAGACCCACGTTACTGATTGAGGCGTCGTCAATATATAATTTAATTTCGCATGTAAAACGAGAGGCCATTCAAAAATAAATTGGCTTTAAATTCGACTTTAAACTTTAAATACGTCAGCTGCTTTTAGTTACTTAGTGAAACTGTACCGTATCATAACTAAAATAGGGTTTAGCTTAAGAATAAGAAATGGAGCAAATTTAAAAACTTCATAGAATAGTAGCAAAGCTGTAAACTTAAATGATAAGTCACATTACGATATTCTACAGGAACTAGCAGAAATATCACAACAAGATAATAAGAAACTAGAAGAACTGAAGACTGCACAGTCTGAATTAGAGAGACTACTACACGAAGAGACGCAAGCTAAGAGAGACGAGGAAATTGTCAGGGCTTTACAAGCAAGGTAAGATCACTTAAGGCTTAACCTGTCCTAACAAATAAAGACAAACCAAGTCAGTAACAAAAATATGAAATAGTACGCCTTATAATAAGCATCTCGTCTAATCATCTATGTTGCCTCAATACCACTGTAATATACACTTTATATCGTAGTAGAGTAAGTATACATTTCAAAGCAATCAATGAAGAAATTTTGGAGATTTAAAATTTTGATCAATATTTTTTCTTATTTATATCGAAGACTTGGACAGTCTTACACAAATTTCCTTATATTCAAGTTTAATTAAGGTTTCATTGTCGAAGATGAATCTTTCCAGGGTATTAGCAGAAGAATGGGAGAGGCGAGAAGAGCTGGAGAGACTCCAAAAAGAACAGAATAGAATGTTGGAAGAAGAGAGACAGAAGAGGCAACAGTTTGAAATGTTACAAGCGGAGAAAGAATCTCAGTATAGAGGTACAAAGATACGACCTAATTCCAAAAGAGAAAAAGAGATATAATATAATTTTCGTGTTGCTATCGCATAACACTTCAGTTAAGGTCTTGTCAGTATTTCTATTACAAAAAAACTATGCTTTTAATTTCTTTCGTCCGCAAGAATTAATGGAACAAAACATATTATTCAATTTTGAACCATAGTATTGATTACATTGTATGCAAACAAAGTGGATATTTTGTGTAATTATGTATAAGATTGATTTGATGTTGTTTCCGCAGAAGCTGAAAGAAGACTAAAAGAGTTAGAAGAAGAGAAACAGAGGCTAGACGCAGAACTGAAGGCAGCTCAACAGAAAATCTCCAAAACAGAACTCACAGCGCATGCGTTACACGTTCAAATGAGGGTAAAGATTCCATTATCTACCATAAAATTCATTCATATACATATACCTACATATGATACCAAATCCGTTTCGGTTTAGGCAGAGAGTATAGAGCGCAATTTCACTCTTGACTTGCACACCTCTTTTCCATTCATCAATCTATTCATACATGTCCGCCGGTTCCGAGTAATCGTTACTTTTCCATTTGACAAAATCTATATACAAAATTGTAACAACTTCAATTCTGTACATTTGGAAAAAAAATTTGGGCGGCACTCTATATTCAATATAAACCCAAAACTGTGTTTTTTTTAATTTGTAACTGTTTTTTACTTCTTCCTCCTGAGAATAATGGAATCAAATTGAAATATTACCGATACATTTTTAGGATAGTTAAAACTAGGCTCCATTCTTGTATGTGAAAATAAATTCAGACTTACAACATCCAATAATCTGCGGTAATTGGCGACGCGTTTATTTTTAAACTTTTATTTACTAACTCAACTCAGTAATTCGTTTGGACTTTCCTTATTGACCAAGTATAAAGCAATTCATGTTTATATAGTGCATACGTATAAGAGTAAATTATCTACTCTGAAGTTTAAGCGATGTTTATGTGTACTGTGGAGGGAGTAACTATGTGTATCTCAGATAAATAAACAAACTCGGAAAGAAGGTTAAATACTCAATAGTAATGATGTTCGACATGTGTTTTCTATCATCGTCCATCCATCGTTCTATTTAATTCGATTCTTGTTTCTCCAAATATCCGCAATTACCTAATGTAGTTCTAACAATTGTTATATGATCACTCAACCCTGGCTCTCATATTACAGGCACGTCTAGTTTGAGAGGCACAGAATTAACTATCTTACGTGTTGTATTTTTTATGAAATAAACGTTATTATTATTATTCAGATCAAAAAAAAGTTTAAGAAGGAACTTTGCGAACCAATGAATTGGTTATTTAAACATGTAGTGCGTGGGCTAGTTGTAGTTTCTTTGTATTCTTTGTAAGTGTACGCGTGTAGTTTTAACTGGCGGCACTGCGTAGTGCGTAAAGTTCCATTCTACCTTTTTTTATTTGAGCCGCAAAGTTTATACCTATCTTTCAATTTACGATGGCATACCCGCTAATTTTCGCGAGAGGTATTTAGTTCTTATAGAACTAAGGATACTTAATCCTCTATTTTACACAGGATATGAACCCAATACTTCGCAATGGTGAGCGTGCTCGTCGCGCCATATCCTTCGTGCCGACCACCAAGAGTTCTTCCGACACTCTTATAGATGTCAGAGCCGTGAGACACTTAAGGATACTCGACAATGAAGACAAATTATGAGACGAGAAGTGTCCAGAAGATAAGCAGTGTCCAGATTTACGCGGCAGTGTCGATAAGTAAGGAGTAGGTAGATCTCTTGATCGTAGTATACGTGTAGATAGCGTTGCCATCTCTAAAAAGAATTAAATTTAATAAACGTCATAGTTTATATACTTTTCTTTATAAGAAACGGTTTCAACAAAATCCGGACGGGCCGACGCAGTCAAATTTGGCCGGACAAGGTCAAATAGCCTAATATTGTCCGGCCTTATCCGGACGGATGGCAACGCTACGTGTAGTTCATAGTGAAAGGGATCTTTAAACACAAGATCAAAATTGGATAACTTATTTGGTCAAGAGGCTCCGACATGAAACCAGCAGTGTCGAGTTGAAAGCAGAAGTGTCGAGAAGTAACAAGTAGTAGGCTGCAGTAGTCACGCTTGATTGTAGGTAATATAGACGTAGAATTGCTTGTAATTTTGGCAATTGGACTATTATCATCGGGTATAGTGTAATATAATGCCAAATATTATACTTTGCGATGATATGAATAAATAAAACATTTAAAAGTGTACGATATAAATACATGAAGCTGCAATCCTGGGAAGTTATGTACATATTTGTATTTTTAGAGCTTTTTATATAGATATATATTCAACTATCTATACTCAAATATGTCTGTGTGAAAATATCTTATATTTTTGAAAATTATCAGCATCTTTATTGCCCTCTGGTTTTATTCTAGACATTGTTGGGGCGATCTTGACAAAAGCATAAATGTAAAAAGGGATTTAGTTCTCCTGTGCGATTAATTACAGTCAAAAAGAGGCACATAGAATTATAATTTGTTCTCATTATAATTCCCTTGAATAAAGCTTAAAATTTTGTAAGCGGTTCTCAAATGGTGTGATGACACATCAGCCGATATATATGTATACCTAATATGGCAGCAATAATTCTGTTTCTTGAACAGTCTGGAAAGTTAACGTTGATGGGGTATGTTCTTAGGCTTAATATATTTATTTTACTAACAACGCTTGCCAATTTACATGCCTTGCAGAATTCGACATGTTATGCCTATTGCTTCTCTAAAGTAGGTATTGTATGTAGGTACTGATTGGTGCCAATTCTGTTCTACAAAATCACTATAGGTACTTATTTGACAGTTCTAAAGGTATTGCTATCCTTATTCAACCCCGCACATGAGATAGGGATAGCAATACCTTTAGAACTGTCAAATTACTTTAGTAATTTTGTACAACAGAATTGGCACCATTGAAAAGTAATCAATTATTGTAATGATTGATAAATAAAGATTAAAATATTGTCGTTACAGCATGTTATTATAAATCTTTATATATTGTTTACACTTAGTGCCTTAATGATTATATACTTTTCAATTCCAGGCATAAAGAATGAATATACCTATTTAAATTGCATGCAGCAATGCTTTATTTGTAAAGCTATAGATAAATACATAAAATTAAAAAAGAAACAATAAAAATCTCGTTATATTTAATGGTACAAGTGTTATTTCTTCGCTGGAGCCTTTTTCTCCGCCGCTGCGGCCGCCGCCTGCATTTTTTTCTGTAATTTCTTGAGCTGAAATTGCAGTTAAAGGAAGGAACTCAGAAGGGAAAGGATGGGTATAGTGTAAAAAGTAAACGGGACGTAGAAATATGTGTTACGCTTTCTTTTTCCCCTTCTTAGCACGTCCTTTTTGCAGCTTGAAAGTAAAAAATTAAAACTTAATTTACTTTTAATCTGGGATATGTCCTGAATAGGCTTACACATAATTAGGTTTCGGTTGCAGTGAAGCTAAACATTCGTAAGTTGAACGAAGTTTGTCTTCGACGAAGGTACCGCAGTGTACTTAAAACATTAGTAATTTGGAAGAAGTCTCACGAAATCTAATGCCGATAACAGCGATGTAAGTGAATTATAAAGGGATTTATGTGAAAAAATATATTCGTCCTTACGCCATGGCGATGGCATCTAGACAGCAACTATTTCAGGGCGAAAATGTGAGCAAAGAGTATCCAAATGTTTTATGGCTCTACTATTTTAAATCTTCGAAAGTTCAATTCAATTATGTGACAGAAACATGTCGCTTGAAAGCCGAAACAAATTTCGCAGAAACAAGACCGGTATATTTACCGGATAATGTGGCCCTAGCAAGACATGCTTTACTACCTTCTTCTTCTCCGCGCGGTTGGCCAGCACGTCCCTCCAGGCGCACTGAATGACGCGCGCGGCGTGCTCGATCAGGAACTTGTTCATCTTCTCCGTCATCTCCTGGTGGTATTCCTCCTCTCGCTCTGCCATTAGAGGTATGTACTCTTTGTCTTGCTCTTCCAGCTTTTTCTATCAAGTTGAGGGTCATGTGTTAGGCATTATTCACGATGGATATTAGAAAGAATAATAACTTAACTCAAACGCATAAGTCTATCGGACCGGTACCTACGAGACGTGGAAATCAAAGATTGCTTTTTCATGGTTTTGTGAGGCTGAGATGAAGTGGAAATAGTGAGCCGATTATGAAATGGGGGCAAGTAAAGAGCTGAGTGGTGAATTAAACTATGTAGAGGACGTTGAAATTTATGGACGGCATTCGAACAACCAGGTGAAGTTAGGACAATGTAAGACGGAGATGGATGTGGTGGAAGCTTAGGACCAGCATTCAGCATATGTTGTCAACAAAACAGTTACTGTTTACAGTAATTGCGCTAAAGTTAGCGCAATTCCTAAGAATTTTGTGATAGGTAATGAAGACGGGTAGAGAAATGCTTTTTTTACTAATTCAAATAAATAAAATATACAGTAAAAGGCATTACCTCAAGATCTTCACCTTTTTGAACTTCATCTTCATATTTTACCGTAAACTCGTCAAGTTCTACTTGTTTATCTCCCATTTCTAGATCATACTTTTGCAGCCAGGACAGCAATTGCGTTTCCACTTTAAACCTGAACACCATAACATTAAGTTTAAAGTAATAAAAATAAAGTTCTTTAAAGGTAAATTGTGTACAAACCTTCGTGCTCTTTGGTTTTTCTCTTCAATTAGGTGTACTCTGAGAAGTGATTCGTAAGCTTCCCTAGTTTCTTCTTCCTCCTCTTTGAGCATCTCACTTTTGACAGCATGGGCTCTCGTAGCCAGCACCATTTGACGATCAGAATCCAAACTGGAAGCAAATTTTATCCATAAAGTTACTTTGTTCAAGACTTTAATAACTCCTTGGAATTGAATTCCCGGTTTTACTTCACTCTTAGGTACACATTCTTGAATTATATACCTAATGCATGAGATCTAAAACTAAAACTTAAAGTACATCGGGATGGTAATAAGAATATTCAGTTTTTTTCAATCTGATCAGTGTCTTTCAATACGTTGACAACCGAAGGACATCATCCATTTTGGTCCAAATCTGAGAGTGCCGGTCAAAGGATTTTTTTGTATTTTCTGTTAGAGCTTGCGCATCTTAAAAAAAAATTATGTTGCACCAAGCCTGTAGGACCATTGTAGTTGATTTTATTTGAGTTATCATACACTTTTGAAATGAAATGTCCTGTAATGTCCGACTTTGGTACCATAGTAATAAATGCTCAGACGGACAAGCTATAACAGAATATATAAAAAAATGCGTTTGCCGCCACTTTCATATTTGGACCAAATCTCTATGAAACATAGGTGACGTCCTTTTCATGATTATAGTTCCACTTAAAATTATATCGGGATTACTTTAATGCTGTGATTTTCTTTAACAGCCGCTGCTTCGTAATTGTGTAATAATACAACAATAATTCTAATATTTGCATTTATGGGGAATAGTATTTGGATGTAGAAACTTACATTTTCTTTTTCAGTTTGACAGTCGCCTCGCTCTGCAGAAACGATAGTTCTTGCTCCAACTTGGATATGATATCCGCTTTCAACGCCATCGTCTTTTCGAACCTCTCGTTCTCTTCTTGTAAACTAATCGTGTATGCTAAAAATTTACACTTTTTTTATACCAATAAGGTGGCACACAAGCATACGGCTCACCTGATGGTAAGCAGTCACCGTAGCCTTAAGACACTAACAATACCAGAGATATCACTAACGAGTTGCCAACCCTGTTGTTGATGAAGACTCACTGTGCCAGCAATATTACCTACTACTAGCGCAGCGTACCTTCGTGGGGCACTGGCAACTTTACTCGCTGCAGAAACACAACACCACACCAAATTTGTTTAATTTGACTGCAGTCTTCTGTATGGTGGAGGTACAGTCCCGTCGGGCGGCTCTAAATTTAACGGGAAATTCCAATATATAATGTTCTGTAATGTCCAACTTTGGTGCCATAGTAATAAAAGCTCAGACGGACAAGCTCTAACAGAATATACAAAAAAAATGCGTTGGCCGCCACTCTCAGATTTGGACCAAAGCTCTATGAAACATGGATGATGATGTCCTTTACTTTAGATTAATTATTCCTCCGACACAATGGTAAAGTAAACAGGACAAGCATAACAGGGACCGAAATCCACCGTCGTAATTTAAGGTATGCACCAATATCGGTGGTCTAAAGTAAAACTCACATTTAATATTTCCAATAAGAGATTGGTTAGAGGCCTCTAGCTTCCTGGTCCTGATATTGGCAGCCAGCTCCTCGGCCGCCGTGGTGGCCAACTGGGTCACCATCAGATGGCGAAAATGTTCCAACGTGTGCAGGTATTCTAGAGGTGGCGATGGGATCTGTAAATGGTTGCGGGTGTATTGTAGTTAAATTATGGTCGAACATTATCAGGCAGCGCCATCTGGTCCCACACTAAGCAATGCTTGTACTATATGGATATCAGAATACATAAAAATACTTATTTTAATTCGAATTCATACTTTACTAAACACTAAGATTCAAGGCAAGGGCATTTATCTAATGGGGGTTAGAACCTGCGGCACCTGGTGCAAGAGCTGCAGTCAGATTTACCTACTCATCTAGACCAAATTGACGCACCACATTTTGTAGGACCGGTAGACATGTTAAAGTAGGCCCTACATTTGTTTTCATATTCCGACTTAAATTAGACATACAAGGAAAACAATTGCAAACGAAATGTACTTACATGTTGGTTATTGTATTCCTCGTTCATCTGAAAACATGCAAGTCGAAAATCAATAGGTATTGAAACTGAACGAAACAACAGAATTTCTCGTTGTAATAAGAAACAATGAAAAACATTAGGTAACAACCTCAAGTGCATCGGTTCCAACACTGCAAGGACCAAGCAGCAGTAAACTTTTCGGAGTTTTCGGTAATATAGCACAACGAAGGTAACAAGAAAGTGTACGGCCCGCCTGATGGTAAACGGTCACCGTAGCCTAGACGCTTGCAAAACCGGAGGTATCACTAGAGCGTTGGCAAATTTGTCTCTCATCTATATCTTGGGAAGCTGACTGTGCTAGTAGCATATTACTGCTGTAAAGTGGACGTACCTACCATCTCCAGTTGAGATTGTGAAATTCCAATACGCCCAAACTGGACGCTATGTTATGTAGCTCTTTAAAACTATGGGGGGCATCGCAATTGTAATGGGCTTAGCATCAGACCATAAAGCATTTATTCAGTTTAGGCCCAAATAAGGCGCTTATGAAAGTCTAGTTTACCCACGGTACGGAAAAAAATACCACCTGAGAAGAACCGACAAGAAACTCAGCGCTGTCTTGCCATTATGGTCCCAAAAAAGTAAAAAGTATCCCAACCTCTTCAATCATTTCATCTACTTTAGGCTTGAGAGCTGGGTAGCTGTTCATGATGTAGATCAGGTGACCTAGCTCTGGATTCAGACGGTTCTTCAACGACAGGTCGCCCTGAAAGGAGGTAAGCACCCAATTACGAATATGATAAATTGTGGCAGTATCAATCTACAAATAGGTACATATAAGTATTAAGTATGTTTATAGCCAAACAGCAAATGTCAGTTGGTCCGAACTTTGAACCGATTTGGAGCACTTGCGGAAGAAGATAGACTTACCAAAACTCGTGGCTTACACTGTCTGCCTGTACGTTACCAACCAACATATCTACTTTCGATTTTTGCGGAAAACTAAAAACACCATTGTTGGTAAACCTGTTTTTTTTCTTCATTAGTTCTCGTGGTGAGTTACTACCACGTTTACGAAATACAAATGCCAAATGGTTATCAAATAAGAGAAGACACCAGTTACTACCTACATTGTGGCTTACATCTTCATGGCGCATTTTCTTTCAAATTCCCATTACCTACTTACAGCTTGTATATCTTCCATCGCAGCCATATTGAGCAAACTTGTAGAGAACAGCGGATTGGCGTATTGTTCGAATATGAAGATCAGGTCATCCATGTGATGCGAGGACAGGATGGAACTGAGAGTGCGGTATTCTTGGACGAGGTTCGGTAGGCAGAGGGCCAGCTTCGTCTTATATATTGCCTCGTCGATGATCTTAGTGATGCGTTCAGCTTGAATGTGGCATTCCAAATCGATGGGGGATGCCGCTAAAATTTTAATTGATTTACTTTTTATAGTAAGTCAAAGTAATTCTTAATTTTAGTTAGACAAATAATATTATTGCGTCGATGAGATATACAAAAATTACCTACCCTACGTAAAGGCTTCTCTTGAAACACCTCAGATCAAATAAAAAAGGTAGATGAAACTTTGAAAACAAGGAAGTGACGTCGCTTAAAACTACGCCTTGCAGTGTACACAATTACACGCCAACACCTACAACGAATCTGAATCTTGCCCACGCACTACACGTTTAAAAAACTGGCGTCACTTCCTAGTTCACAAAGTGTCATCTACCTTTTTTTATTTTATCTGAGGGAAACATATAATAAGAATTCTTGGAAAATACCAACCATTGTCCTTGGTAAGGTCCCTATCTTTCTCCTTATCACTAACTCCAGACTTGCTGCTGCTTCCTGTCTTGGAGCTCGAAGAGTAAAGTGAGGGAGACTGGAAAGTGCCTGATGATTGGGAATCCATTTAATAAAAATTCGGAAAATAAATATTTTTTGCCTATTCGATTTTCGCTTTGACATTACATCGATTGGCGGGCAACTGTTGCTGTTGCTATGGTAACACTAACAGTCATGTCAAGGAACTTTTTTCTTGTTAATTTTTATTTTAGAGAAGTAAAGCAAAATGTCAAAATAGGTTTAATAAACTTTTTAAAATATCTTAGAGACTTTTTAATGGATTGAATGGGACTAAACTATCGGAAGTAGGTATCTAATATTTTTTATTCAAAGTGACCAACTATCGAAAGTATTTTTTATAACTTGATGTGGATAGAATCCTATTGCCGCATCCTATCACCACGTTGCCGTGTAACGATAGTTTTAGTTTGTTCAATAGTTTATTGCCGTACACTTGAGCTTGAGGAAGGACGAGTTTCATTAGGTTTTCGGAATTTTCTTACGTTACGTTTCTATTCTATTTTCAAAAGGTATGTACCTTATTCTTCATTCGCATTTACTTGATTCTGATGATAAGTTACTTGACTTAATCGGGAAAACTTTACTTTGCATGTTTTAAGCAGTTGGTTTGTCTGTAGGTCCTTCATAATTGTAAAACTGTAGGTACCTCTCAAACGGAGAATTTCGTCAAACTTTGTTGAGCCCTTACAGACCTAATTTGTTCTTTTCAGGTACGTACGCAAATAAATCAAAATGCCGAAGAAGCCTAAAGTGAACAAGCTAGCTCGTATGTCTGATGAGGAGAGGGCTCGCTACCTGCAACACAGAGCAGACATCGAAGAGGAGGCTCGGAGGAGGAAACGGGAGCTGATTTCCAGGTTTATTAAGGTAATGTAACAATCCTTGATTTGTCCTCAGATCAAATTAAAGAAATCTTAGATGACAGTGCCAGCAACGAAGTGATGCCGGTTAAAACTACGCCTTGCATATGTATAATAATAATAATAATAATGCCTGGACATTATCACACAGCGCCATCTGGCCGGCCCCAAACTAAGCAAAGCTTGTACTATGAGAACCAGTAGCTGATATAATACTTATATACTTCTTTTTTTTGTAAATACATACTTATAATACATACCAAATACCCACACACATATATACACAATTACACGCACACACCTACAACGAATATAAGGAAACTACGCCTTGCCCACTTCGTTGTTCGCAAAGTTCCATCTACTTACGTTTTTCATTTGAGTTGAGGATTTGTCCGATCCCCTCTTTACGAAGGCGAGACAGAATAAACATTTTTTTACCGTAGGTATCACTACTACCTACTCTGTGATTTCTGTCATGAACGTATTATTAGCCCGTTCTGTTTCTGGCGATAATATTTATTTTTGTATTTGTCTATTTTATTTGTTGGGACAACATTTCTGCCTAAGTTAGGGACTTTCCACATGATGTCAATTATTGTGAATTTTGAAGTGGGTACTTGTAAAACAACCATATTTTTTAAATAACGACTTGTTACGTTTACAGAACAAATTAGACAAAGAAGAGGCATACAGTCGTATGAACACTGCGAAAATTAATCAAGAATGGAGGTACTTACTGCGCAAGATCAAATGCAAGCAGATGGCGCTCGATATACAGGTACGTTTTTGCAGGCCCGTAGCTAGGGCATGACTTTTTTTTTTATATCTATGCTGGCATGCAAGCGTATGGCCCACCTGACAGTAAGCGGTCACCGTAGCCTACTAACGCGTTGCCAACCTTGTTGTGTTGATGATGACTCACTGCGTCCCTTCGTCCGTCCGTCCGTGTGTCAAATCATTTATGAAATATTTTAATTTGTATTTGTATTTGAAACGTATTTTTTGGGATTTCTTGCTCTATCTTAACAATGGCAACAAGTAGACGCTTGAAATGCTCATAAGAGTCTGAATTGCTATAATTTAAAAAAGAGCGTATTTACTATTACAAACTTTATTATTTGCGGTTGGTGCAGTAGCCATGTCGAGGGCACGAGCGTCACAGTTAAGTTTGTGAGGTTAACCTAGGTTGTATTTAGTTCGGAACCCTCTGTGTGCGATTCAAACTCGCACTTGGCAGATTTTTCCGCCCTACCTGTAAACACAACCCTACCTTTTATTCTAATCTAGCTACGGCCATTAGGCTTTTGTGCTGATGGTATGATGATGGATTTTGAATAATACCAGAGCCATTGTATAGGGGCGTGCATTGCATATAGGCAAAAAGTCAGTGCCTGCCACCATACTCTTTATAACGCAGAATAATTCGCTAATATATTCGTATTTTATTGAGCTAGTTAAGATTTTATGTTTATTCCTTCAACTGCCTACCTAAAAAATGCAATGCACGCCCCTGCAATTGTACTAGTTGAATCAGATTCTTTTGTTCGCTAGGGCATGATGGTAAGCTTCAACTTCATGGTAGACCGCAAGGACCGGCTCATCTCGTCCCTGATGAAAGCCACCGAGGACTCTGATGAACAGCATCGACGAGCATTCCAAGCGCATACCGAGACGGTCAGCTATTTTTTAGGTAATGACACTTTTAGGTATAAATGCTAAATTTTGTGTGTAAGAGTTTTAGTGTGTGTGTTTGTACCTTCTTCACACCTCAACGACTGAATTAATTTGTATGATATTTGCAGTGGAGGTAGTATATTAGCTGGATTAACATATTGGTTACTTTTTATCGCGGAATTTTTTTTGGTTCCCGAGGGGCAACAGAATCATGCGGGCGACGTCGCGGGTAAAAGCTAGTTATACGTAAAATTAACATTGGTACTTCTTGCATTATAGGCCTGCTAGCGACTCACCCCGGCCAGTACGGATTTACACAAAATCTAATGGAATAGGTACATACAAAACTTTCTCAGGAAACACTCCGTCTATTATTTACAACTGCATTAAAAACTGTTGCTTACTTTAAAAAAGATTTCGGAACCAGCATACACACAAAAATACAAATCTTTCCCCTTTATAATATTAGTATTGATTTATTCCGCAGACATCGGTTCCCAGCGCCTTGACAAACTCCAAAACGAGTATGAACATCAGAAGAACTTACTCCTAGAAAATTGGGACAGAGATGAACTGGAAATAATAGATTGCCAAGACAAAGCCGAATTCAAACTGAAACTGATCACCTTCGTGCAAGACCGAGACTTTCAACAGTTCAAGAAAGAGAAGGTGCTAGAGAGGGCTACAGGCAAAAATGATGCTAGATTAGAGGTGAGTAAAGATTGAAATACTTTGTCTTTATAATATTTTCTGTCCTTATTGTGATCACGAATATGCCCTAGTTCAAAGATTTTCGTTTTAATAAACAGACTTGCTGAGTATCTCATTCCAATGTAATGTTTTATTAGTAGTCAGCCTTTAAAGAGGTTTCACGTCGGCTGGTTGAGGCCTCCCGTGACAGGCGTGTTGGAACATATCTCGCTCAGAGAATAAGCATTGCTATCCAGCGTGGCAATATCTACTGCCGGCATTCTTGGCACACTTCCGTGTGATTCTGGTTTAGGTCAGAACATTTATTTATAAGTAGACAGGTTAAGTTCTGTTTTTGTAGTAATAGTTTAATTTGAATAGAGATAGAGAAGATAGAAAATATAAAATAGTTTAATTAGAATTTATTAGTAGAACGGAGAGGTGAAAACAGTGCTGAAAGTTATAAGAATTTAAAACCTAGCTTTTCTAGAAACCTATTGAATGAAGAGCATTACATTTTTTCACTTATAAATTACTACCATAGGTACTTGTACGGCGGACAAGCCGGACACACGTCATCACGTGAAGCTAATGAAAAAAACCCGCCGATATTATATTGCCTACAAACTTTTTAGTTTAATAAATTACATTAAAATGATACAAGTTTGATTAAAATCGCAAGTCCTCTTTCCAGTCGTCGCAATTGGAGCGACCTTTCTCAGATAAACACATGAGCAGATTTTTTGAGAATTCACACTTTTCTTCTGTGTTTTCTGTAACACAAAAAATCCTTATCATTACAAATGTATTTTATAAAGTTTGCTTGTTCCGATAACGAAGCCTTGTATTGTAGAGATCGGTTTGGGCTCAGAGTAGGGATGTGTAGGTAAAATTGCGCGCTGTTCATTTCAGTTTGTATTGTTTTTTGATACATTTATTTGTAGAACACTGTGCAATGACGTTTCATTGGAGCTTCTATAATTTCTTTGTATATTTAAATTAAATATATGGAAACCCAAACTTTTCCCAAACCAATATCTCTCTGACGCCTGACGTCACTGACTAATCCTAAGGGCCTGCGCAGATGAGGTACTGTCCCCCGTGTACTTTCTTGTCCATCGATATAGATCTCCGAGATAAATTGTACCGAATAACGCACACAAGGGACTGAAAGTACCCTGTACAAAAAGTCAATTTGTAAGATCTATATCGGTGGGCAAAAAAGCGCCCGGGGACAGTACCTCGTCTGCGCAGGCCCTAAAACCTAAAAACATGATGAAAATGCAGCACATACCATTTTCAAGAATCTGGAAGCATTCCTCAATAGATTCTTGAAGGAAATCTTTCAAATCTTCATTCTTTATGTCTTTAGTGATGATGTGAATCACCAGATATCGATCTGGCATGCCGTTATCATCCGTCTGAAATAACGTTTCGTACGTTCAATATAAAAAGATACAATTTTCTAATCGTGCTTTAAATTTAGTTTTTCTTATCTTGAGAAGTAATTAGTCAGCTCAAATAACTTCAGTAGTTTGTGACGATTCTAATTTCATTAGTACGTTCTATATTCTATGCCAATGAGTCTAGCTATCTAATATTTAAAAATTTACTGATGAAAACAGGGTGAAGATAATTACTTATATAACTTTACCATCTCTAAGTTCTCCAAGAAGCAGTGCAGGGCGCATGCTTTATGATCATCTTCCTTGCTCGAGTTATTTTCCCCAGAGTTCTTATCATCTTGGAACTCCCTGTGTCCTGACTTCTTAGGGTTAGGGTTATACTGGCTCCTTTGTCCTGAGTTCTCTAGACGTTTCTCTCGCTTGTACCGCCGTGATGACTGTGTCGTTGAGTGATAGTTGTTGTACTGAGGCATATCCTGCAATAGTTTTATTGTTATTTGCTTTTATAACTTACAATCATTTGCTGCTTACTAATAATCTAATTTACTCTTTCCGTTGACATCATCCAAACCTAAACCCTTCAATTACTTCAATACATTTACGATATCATTATCCAGTACTTTATACTTCAACCGGCCTCAACCGGGACCTTAAACGCTCACTCTGTAAAACACATTTTTCCTTTAGGTCAGTTTATTGTATCTTAGTTTTAACAATAACATAGATAGATTTTATAAATAAGACTATTTTAAATTACTTACACTCCCAAACTCATCACTTTGAGAAAAGTCCTCTCGGCCGCTGACGTGATTAGTTCTTCCAAAAGGATTATCTTTATTTCCCATCATATTGTTCCTTCCGCCATTGCTATCTCTATCCATCCCATCATTATTGTTACCCATTCTGTCCCTGTTTCCCATTCTACTGTCTCTGCCACCCATTCTATCATCTCTTTCATCTTTTCTACTATCACTTCTCATACCATCATTGCTATGGTTTTTTCTACCTCTTTCGTCTTTATCTTCCCCCATTCGTCCTCGATCCCACTCCCTCCGTTTGTGACGAGGTTCATTCCAATCCTGTTCGTCATAATTTCCCCGTTGGTTAGTAGAGTTCTTTTCTTGCATCTTCAGACACTTGTTGTAAATGCTCTTCAGTTCCGATTCCTTTGGCCCTCTATCTGACCGACAGTTCAAGGCCTGGGGACAGTGAATCTAGTTAAACAAGATTTAGAATACCACATATAAGTGGGTAAACAGAGATTTACTAATCGTGAAAGCGAATGGTTTGCAAATCAAGAGTGAAATCAAATGACACTAAAATATATATGTCAAGTCTTCCCTGAGAGAGAATCTGCGTAAAAAATATGTATTATAAGTAGATGTTTAGAATGCAACGAATGCTCAAGACTCACATGACTTTCCATTGTTAATAAACATAGTAACAGTACATAGAATTTCACGAAGCACATTGTCACAGCAGGCGACACCACAACAATGATATTTTGGTCAGGGGACGCCATTATATATAACGAAGAGCGCGCTTCAATAACCCGAGCATTCTATTGAATCCGAAATGTCAATGTATAGTCCTGAATGTGTGCAACTAATATGGCCGTGGTGGCCCTGTCGTTAAACGGCATGCCATCTGGTGGGCCAAGGTTGTGAGGTCTTCTAAGCTCAAGTACAGTGAATAATCTCAGCATGAGCTTTAAAAAACGCGAATTGCGATCTCCTTACCGAAGACCCCAGTCAAATAACACTACTTTATGTAGTGCTGTTTCTGCCTTTAGAGCCATCATTAATATTGTGGAGAATAAACGCTTTGCCAGTTGCATACCTATAGCAAGAAAAAGCAGGGCAAACTGCTAATCGCTTTTTGCGATAGAGAACATCCCTGTGGTTGCTCCATTCATGTACCTACTAATACGTACATTGCAACAATGGCACCATCGTCCGTCAGATCAGTCACGGCTGTCACACCATGACATGTACTCTGCGTCGGACGGAAGCACCACGGGCGCTAATTGCAGGAAACCTGTCGCGTCCAATTGGAAATTATGAGTGTGATTTACTTGTCGCGTAACGAATGTTGCCAACAATTTATTGAAGATCGATCGTCATAGATCGCTGGGTATTTTCATGATTGGGTTATTGGAAGTTACTTTCACGCCTAACATTAGCTGTTTTTATAAAATTAGATCTATATTTTTTTTATAGAATTAGCTCTTTTTAAATAAAAATCGTAGGAAAATCACAACGTTTAAGAGTAGGTATCAAATAGTTTTGTGTTCCTAAAAGATGCGTTAGATCATAGGGCTTAAAAGGGGGCGGTGCCGCCCCCCTATGCGCGCTGAGCTCTTCCGAGGTGCCGATTAAAACATATTATACCTATAGAAATGCGAAATGTAAAATAACTCGACGTTATCCGTTATAGTTTATTTATTTCGCTACATATGTCTATAAAAAAATAAGAATTTCGGGAGGGCGTAAGGTTCAAATGCTACAGAAATTATTTATTCGTTTAAGGAGCGAATAGAATAGGTGACATACCACTGTTGATACGGAACCGACAGGAAACTTAGGAACTGTCATTTCTTATATTCTTGCAAGCGTATTGTTAAATTGGTTTGATCGTGCTTTGATTTCAAGTGATCCTTTTCAGCACGATGAAGAAATGCGCGCCCTCTGTCGTCCGAAGCACCTTGAGATAGACACCTACTGGAGCAAGCTTCGGGAGGTGTACTCCGGATACCTGGAGCAACACAACCCCATCATGGCACACTACCAGAGCCTCAGAGAGAAGGACGAGTTCTACCAGAGAGACATCGCGAGGAATGACGCGCTCTTAAACCAGGCTACGGTTAGATAACCATAATCAAAGAGATAATCTTATATGTTATACTAGATACATAGTCCCGGCGTTTCCCGGATTACAACTGATTTTTTTTAAAGATTTTCCACCCACGCCACATAGTTCCCTCCACTGATGTCACGCGACACTTTTATATTTGGCCAGCTGTCTCCTCGACTTCCTAGGTACGCGTGGAATTAATAATGTTTACAATCACACGGGTTATTTTTTTTTGCGTGGACCGTATTTCTTTTTGAAAATAAAAGTTGCCTTAGTTACGCCTCATATCAATCAGTCCAGTGCTGAATAAAATAGTTATTTTCACATTACAAATAGACACTTAAATTATATTTTTTGTTTAGATATTCATTCCTATACTGGGTTTTACCCGCGACTGCGTAGAAAAAGTTATAAACTAACACTTAGCTTATAATAACATCTAATATAATAGTTATAATAAATTCTCGTGTCGCGTTGCTTGTCTGCATACTCCTCCGAAACGGCTTGAACAGCTTTTCGTGCATATTGGTAGGTCTGAAAATCGGTTATAAACTATGTTTAAACCCCTTTAACTTTTGAAATAACGAAGTCTGTCCGGGCAGCTAGTATAGCTCTATAAAATATTTTTATTTTTTCACCTTTCTTCATCTCCCTAAATTTCTTTTTTATAATTTTGAGCTAAAAATTTGCATGCAAAAAGAATTTCTACATATACACACACTTACATGTCTGTTGTTAGGAGAATGTGTTGACCCTCCAAAGAGAGTGGGTGAGGATGACGAGCACGATGAGCTCGAAGCTGTCCCGCATGGCCGCCCACAAGGAGGAGCTGTCCAGGAAGTACTGGCTGATGAAGAAGGCTGCCCAGTCCGCCAGAGGCCGCGGCCACGGACACATTGTCCTCATGGTCAATATCAGTCAAGATGCTGTCAGGGTAAATAGACTAGCTTTTTTCATTCCACTAAGTTGACACGCAAGAATACGGTCCAAGTCTGAAAGTGGCTGCCAACGTATTTTTTTGTATATTCTGTTAGAGCTTGTCCGCCTGAGCATTTATTACTATGGCACCAAAGTCGGACATTACAGGACATTCATTTGTTTTGGTTGTTTTGAATTCCTATTTTCAACAAAAAATTATGAAAATGTTGATTTTCAAACATAAATAAAATCAACTACAATCGTCCCACAGGTGTAGTGCCATAGTAAAAAATGCTCAGACGGGTAAGATCTATCAGAATATAAAAAAAAATGTGTTGCTCGGCACTTTCAGATTTGTATTAAAATGGATGATGACCTTTCACACCAAAATTGCAGTCAGACTGAAGACTAATCACCATACAGAAGATCTAATTCAAACATATTACTCTAATCACAGAGTAGATAATATACAGCTACACCTCTAATGTAATGTATCAGAGTAGATAGGTAATCTACTGGTAGTGTTGTGTCCAGTAATGCCTAGATAGAACTCAGCTTTTTTTTTTAAACCACTAAGGTTACTGTTATCAGCGTCTCGAAGATGTTAAAGAAAAATTGAGCAAGATATCGCAGCTGTTTGACATCTGCCGCAAATACGAGCACGATGGAGACAACATGTACTTGCAAGAATTTGACAACGACCTGCAATCCGTCGACTTTGAGAGCCTTGATCGAGCCATGATTGTAAGTTTACTAATAAAACAAACTTTCCTTTACCTAAATATAGGTATAGAACAAAAGTATGCGACGAAATTGAGGAAGTGGTGCAGGGTAGACCCTCAGTGCCCGTAGCAAGAACATTCTTCAACTATGTATTCGAAAACTTATCTCGCGAAATGTCAAAATGGTCATATTAATTTTTAGTTCCACTTTTCACCGCCGCTGTACATTTTTCAATACAAAAATAGTCTAAGGCCATACGAAAACGTTGTCGCAATTTATTCATAGTCGCGCTACTGATGAATTAAAAAATAAACGTAAAATCTAAAACAGTGACGCCAGTTAAAACTACGCCTAGCAGTGTACATATACACGATTACACGCACACACCTACAACGAATACAAAGAAACTACGCCTTGCCCACGCACTACATGTTTAAAAAACCAGCGTCACTTCGTTGCTGGCAAAGTTTCATCTACTTTTTTTTATTTGATCTGAGGATAAGCCCAGATGGAGACTTGTTATCACCAAGACTCACTCAGGTACTTTGGGTCAATGTGTCCCAGCAGTAATTTAACAACGAAATTTTAAGCAAATATCTAGAAGAATTTCAACTGAATCTCAGTATGCAAGCCGTGGTGGCCGTTTAGTTGTCACATGGTTGTGCCACCTACCATTTACGTGGACTGCCGTTCAAACCTCTGTAAAATGGAAAAACTCATTTGTACGGGAAATGAGTTTTTCCATCCAGAAATCTCAGTTCAAAATTCAGAGTTGTTATTTCTGCGGTTCGTAAGGTTGCCAGACCTTTTCGATATGCTGTGCTGATAGTAAGAGTAACCATATATGCTGCTAGCACAGAACCACAGTTGACACTACAATAAGGTTAGCCACGCACCTGTGAAATGTTGTACTTATAGATACTGTCTTTTAAAATACCACTTTCGTCCAGAACGAATGCAAAGAATACAGCAAGATGGATAAATTCATGTTGAAAGTGAATCGGGCTAAAGTCCAGACCATTTGCTTGAGAGCCGAGAAGAGTAAGTTAGCTAAGGAAAATGTCCAACTGAAGCATTACATTAAGAAGTACCTTACTGAACTCGCCCTCAGAGGCAAGGATAGGCCTCTGAGTATGAAGATACAGTCTCAAGTACAAAGGATTGATGGGGAGAAAATGTATGTATTGCTACCTGTTCTATTTATTCTTATTTCGTCACTAGCTGTGCCCGCGACCACGTAAGCGTGGAATTATCTTAATCACAATTCATGGGTTTTCTTGTTGCGCGGAATCCTCATTGTTTTTTCAAACTAAAAGTTACGCCATGTAACATCAGCATTCAGCTATCTTCTAGTGAAAGTCCCGTTCAAATCGGTCCAGCCGTTTCGGAGATTACCCGGAACAAACAGATAAACGACAGATAAACTAATATTAATTATAGTTTTTGTTATAAGTATAAAGCTATTATTTACACGTTACATAGACACTTCAATTTTAATCATTTTTCTGTAGAGTAACTAGTTAACTATGTCTAAAGGTGTGCTCCTAATTTCAATAAACTATAGGTATTTTTATTTTAAATTTCATAAAATTAAGTATGCAGAAGAGTGACACAGTAAACACTCTTCTCATCAAAGATTATTTAAAAATGTGTTAGGTGGGCAGTCCATGGTTGTTTACAGCACCTCCAGGCTACATCATAATTTCTACTTTATTCTGCATTTATAACATTTCAAAGTCATCAATAATTTTTTACCCAATCTGGGGATAGTATACAGGACCTCAAATGGCCACCCAAACACTTTACCACTAAGCCATGGAAGCAATACAATGTTTGTAACATTGTACCATGTACACATAAGTATAATAATTAATATAACTATTATTTTTTACAGTAATCGTCCGGTGACATGCATAGAAGGAGCTCTCTCCAATGTAGTGATGCACGAAAAGAGAATGAAGTTGTTTGACAGGAGAAGCAAAGAAGCTGGCCAGATGCGGGCTTATCCTCGTGTGCAGTGCTGGATGAAGACTTAACATACCTTATTTGAACAAAGTATTTTTTCAAGAAATAATATATTAATATTTTAGGTGCATTGTGAAAACTAATCCTATAATACCATTGTGTATTTGTTTCCAAGATTTTTCATTGCAATATAAATATGAATTGAATTACAAAATAATTATATAGTATTGTGATAAGCTTTTAAAATATATTTATTTGATTACTTAAATCTTTAATCAGAATCTACTGTCCGAGAAATATAACAATTTTATTGTATTTTAAATTGAGCATAGAATGTATGTTTCTGACAATTAATATTTATAAAAAAAAAATTGTAAATGGATTTGATATTCACTTTGGCATCTATACTATTATGATGATCCTTTGATTGATATACCTACTTTTCAAAAAGAGAAAACTTTATTGACACAAAACAGATTAAACTATTTACAAAAACATATCTGGGGAGTTTTTGGCGGGAATCAGGCGGAGCGGTTGAGATTTTTTCCAGTGTGTCGTAAATTGTGTTATAGTGATCTTTAATGTGTATTTTTGGTGTCGATATGTGCAGTAAAGTTTCATTTAGTGACTGATTTATAGGAGCATTGGAAATAATGCCATAATACGACTTTTGGGTTAAGTGATTTATCATTTTGGTCAATAGGTTACCTCTAATCTAAAGGCGTGTTACGATCTGCTACTGCCGTGGGTTGTCTCCAGAAACTCCATTGGGCGTTAGAATGCATGACACTAGGCATTTTAATGCGGCAAACACGAGAAATTTTGCAACATGAAAATTCTCTAACACTCGACACTGGCAAAAATAGTCCCTGAAGGGATTGATTGCCATACTTAGGAAGAAGAAGAAGAAGAAAAACATATCTTAACCTACCTCCTTATAGATAAAAGATCTGACCCAACTAGGAATCATGCGGTAGCGTGCCAATAATGCTGGCAGCATTGCCACACTGGATAGCAATGCTGATTCTCTGAGCGAGATATGTTCCAGCATGCCTGTCACGGGAGGCCTCAACCAAATAAAAATACTTTTCAAAATTAGAACAGTACAAAATAAATTTTGTTATTAAATTTAGTGACAAAGCAAAGCTAGTGGCAATAATAAGTATAAACTATGTTATTCATATGAACCCTATAGATTCATTCATATGGCTATAAATCAAAGAACAAATTACCACTTGCTGATCACTGTGTGATAAATTGTGCATCAAATATGTTTGTGAAGCAAGTTAGGACAATGAAAGAAAGCCAGTTTATAATTTACAATAATTATAATAAAACTTAACCTCTAAATTTCCAAATAAACAAAACTTAAAACTTAAGTGGGTATATTGTAACTTCACTCCATTGGCTCCACTCCAGCCATGCTGGAGTCTTGTCCCAAATTCCACGGATCGTCTAGTGCTGCTAGAAGTTTCGCTAACCCTTTGTGTCCCTCGGTATCAATGTTCTTCGCAGCATCGGTAGGAAATTGTACATACTCATCACAAAGGACGCTTTTTCCCTGCGACACACCATAAATCTCGTACCAACCCTCTAGTGGCTCACTTATAGGCTTTTTCACTCTTATTAAGAGTTCCTGATCATCCACAGTTTTAATATGAAATCCTTCGCTGGCCGAAACTTTCGTAACTTTTCCCCAAATAGCCACTTTCGCGCCATTTCGTTGTCCGAGGTTACCGGCTGTAACGTAAGGCACGTACTCATCGTTGTCCGGGAATTGATTATCTTCAAAATCGTCGTGGTCTGCCATTATTTATAAACAGTAATTATTATTTTTTAACATAGAACCTATTCTTGATAAATTTACAAATAATTACTTTAAATCTGCGTTTGAAACAATTGCAGTTGCCATTTGCTAACCACTTTGCTAACAAAAATGTCATTGATTGACATTTGACAGTATTTGACAATATGACAGTGACATGCATGAGCACAGCGAACATATACCACTTTTACTTTTTTGTGTTGCCATTAAATAAATAATGATAATACCACTTTTATGCATGAGTAGGACTTCAATTTTGACAATCAAAGGAAAATGTTGTCTTGATCTTGTCTTGATATTGTTTAATTTATTATGTGAGATACAGTGGTTTCTATTTTATTATATAGGCAACGTGTAATGTGATAAATATTCCACAACGTGTTCAACAAAATTAAATCGATTAATATTGTTAATTATCAAAATGAAGAATTTTTCTGGTGATTGGTGAAATGGAGTCCATAGACTGCCAGGAATCAGGAAGGACGCTGCCAACCTTCTTGGTGGTTATCCCACTCTATTATCTACATGACATTGGCAAAATACGAAATGTACTTTTTTGTGTTGCCATTAAATAAATCTATATCTATATGCATGAGTAACATGACCCTTTAGGAATATTATATAGGTACTTGGCAGTGCAAATACTTGCCAGTTATGAAATTGAAATTTGAGTGCTGACCGTTTTTAATCTTATCAGCGGGTTTAAGCGGTTGGTCCCACAGACCTAGGATTTTTTTCGCTACGCTGTCGATTCTGTTGTTCAAAATTACTAAACTATAACAAGACAGGTCTAAAATTCTTGCTATCCCTTGCTGTCTAATGTGCGGGGTGAAATAAGGATGGCAATACTTTTAGACCTGTTTAATGACTGACTTAGTTTAAAGATTTCGTACAACAGAATTGGCACCATGGTTGGTCCTTATCTCAGATTAAATCATTATTAAAAAACAAGCCGAGACGACAAGCATGAAGCATCTTATGGAGGGAGGGATTTCGGAAAAAAAAAAAGGTTTTTACGTAAACGTTTCTCGTAATTTTGAACACAGTATATCTCGATCATTCCATTTAAATATAGAATGTGCTAGTTTGAAAAAAAACAGTCTCTATTATTATTTTTTTATTCTTAAATTATATACAGAGTTTCACTATAAGTTCACTATTTAGGCGAATAGATCTTCTCTGTCTGCAGCCAGTGTGGGCGCGGCCGCGTCCTCCATCGCTGCGAAGTTCATGAAATGCGCTGGACGGTGCACCTCGTGGTAGAACTCGCGTGGATTCCCCAGCTGAACACCGTACTTCATGTTCGGATCGTGGCGGACGCCTGACGTACAAAAAACATTTCGATTTCTGAGTACTGTCGATTATAATTGCGAGGCATTCATAACTGAGAAATATTTGCATATTTTTGGGATAGGTAGAAAAGAGCGCACTTCTTCCTGGTTATATATTAAGGTACGTACATTAAATATTCCTTTTGGAAGTATTAGGTCATCTATACTTTCTGATATAAAGATAAAATGTATAACTATCGAAACAGTTTTCAGTATTATATTTCATAGAAGAAAGTTGCCTGTGAATACCACGTCGCGGGTCTAATGGTAGTCTTACCCATGAAGTTATAGTTCCAGCTGCCTTGCGAGGGCACCATGAAGTACCCGAGGAACCGGTCTGAGAGCAACATCTGGACCCGCTCGTAGTGGCTCGGCAGGTAGCCCTTGGGGTTGTTCCCGCGGTCCGTGTTGCGCGCGCCCCACTCGTACCCGCTCGGTGTCAGTTTGTACGCGGTCAGCGAACAGGAGCCCGGCGTGAATGAACATGTGATGATGATCGTCTTGTCGCCGTCCCACGAAGGGTTTTCTGACATTATTTTCGCATGGGTGGATATGTCCTGTAAGTTAATGTATAATTTACAAACTTTAGGCATTTACTAATAAATTTCCTAACTTGTTGTAGACATAATATATATTACATACAATCAACAAGATAATTTGCTATAATTTTACTGTGTGGCTGCAGGTGCGGGGTGCTTTGCGCGTAGTATAGCTAGTGGTGTACCTGAGGGGAGAGCTGTGGCAGCTCGTTGGGCTGCGTGTGCATCCAGCCGAGCGGCTGCAGGTGCGCGAGCGCGGGGTGCTTGGCGAGGTGGCGCGGCAGGTGCACCTGCTGGTGCGTGCCCCACTGCGGCGGCAGCACGCAGCAGTGCACCTCGCACACCATCGGGTTGTCCGCCGGCATGCTGCCGTATAGGTAGCACGCGATCTGCAACACACACACATTAACACGCAATCAGTGATAAATTTATTATTAATGTGCAACACATTCCTTCCTCAGACTATCAAAATATAGTAGTGACCGTCCTTAGTAAGAGAATTGCAATTTACCTGTGCTCTCAAATCGGAGATGGTGACGAATTTCTTGAGCAAGTTCTTGGGCAGGATGTAGGTGTACCCGCTCTCCTTGATGTCGTCGGAGCTCACGTAGATGTGGTTAGTGCGCAGATGTAGGTTCGTCGCAGATATCGCTCGCACTCGCCACTCCGTTTTGGAACTGCACATTTCACACATTTGCATTTCAATCAAGTCTTTCATTAGTGAAAAAGTTTTCTCTCGTAAGTAAGTGGCAGTGTCCTATGCTGAGAAAACAGACTATGTGTTGTTAATATACGTCGTTAAATTAAATTTCTGTAGATCTCGTCTTTGGCTAGTTTGTACGCAAGATAGACGCGCCAGTTTGGTTGTAACGTAACAGATGTTAAAGGTGAACTATCGCAGGCAATGTGTACCTGAAGGTCTGCGACTCGTAGTTGCTGGTGGTGCTGGTGATGATCTCGTCGCCGTGCTTGTTAACAGTGCGCGTGGTGGTGGCGGTCAGCTGGCTCTGCTCCTTGCTCTGCTTCTCGATCTCCGCGATCTGCTGCCGCTGCGCCGAGGGCGCCGAGATCTCCATGCCCAGGATTATGTCGCGGATCTCCGATTGGGTGAGCGACGCCACATTCACGCTATCAAATACACAAGTATTAGTGTTAACTATCTAATTACAATTCTCCTATCACAAGGTACCTAACCTTCAGTTATTATCCAATTTACACTTGTAGACAGTAGTAAAGATTTGGATAACGCTATTCATGGAAACAAATGTATTCTGGACTGTCTATTAAAAGATCCGTTAAACGTTTTGTACTACGAAAGTGGGAACCCAGCATGTCCTCGAGAAAACCACTCTGTGCATCGCAGAAACACAACATTACATGAGAGTAGTATTATTTTCGATATTCTGTAAGGTAAAGGAAGTACTACCCTGCCCTACCTCTCTTAATATACCTTGGTATTTCACCGAATTAACTATCCAGTGTGTTTGAAAACAATGAAAAATATAATATGCACTTACTTGTTCTTCTTGCCGTAGTCAGCGAGTATCAGGTCCTTGAGCTGCACCTCCACCTTGATCCAGTCGTCGTCGGTGAGCGTGGGCCAGATGTGGTGCGGCTCGGTGAGGGTCGTCTTGTCCGGCTTCAGCAATACTTTGGTGCGCTCCGTGTTCACGTGGAGGGCGCGGAGGATCAGGATCAGACGACTGAATGCCTGCAAATAATAGCTTCATTCAATACTTGAAGTAATGAAATGATGAAATGAACTGAAATGTACCCCTCACAGACTGACTTTTGATGACGTAGTGATGCTATGCTTCATTAATATTATACGTATTTTGAACAGGATTATATTCTGTGGTTTGTCATTACGGTGTTCATCCCCGGAAGTTAATAATATTTTATCTTTTCGTTTGATCAGATAGCGTAGTCTCAGACGCGCGCCGCTACGACTCGCAGCGATCAGCTCGGCCGCAGTCGGAACGCGTCCCCAGAGCACAAGGACTCTCTGGATTCGGGACCCCTACGCGATTCATCACTTCAAACACCATAATTTGTGTAAATATTGCATGATTCATATTAAATATATATATATTTATATATATATATACAGGTTGTTTCACGACGACAACTGATCCCAAACATAGGTATCAGTTAACTATACATGAAACAAAGATTTATTAGAAAGGCAGCCACGGCCACCCAGAAGCAGTCACACCCGGTCCAGATTCACGGTCCTCAAAACCTAAATTGTACTTTGGAGCCAAATTGTATAAGATTGTGTATGACTTACAGTGTAGGAAGAAATGGTCTTGAGCCAATCGTCGTACAAGTTGAAGAGCACCATCTGTGGCTCGGTGGCTTTGAGGATGAGGTCACCGAACTTCTCCACCTTGAGACACGCCTGGAAGGGCAGCTGCAGCTCCGAGCCCTTGATCACGATGTTCGGGAAGTCGAGCAAGTGCACCTGAGGGAATTAAACACAATTTAATAAATAATAAATTGACAGAAAATACATTTTGAACACAACTAAGACATTTTTTATTTATAATAAAACTTCGCTTGATAAAACTTGAAAATGGTAAGCGTCACACCTGACAATTATTTAGGCTGTGCCAGCAAAGCTGCACTATGCTCGTCATTTTGCTACTAAATGCATTACAAAACGATTACCAGCTTAATCTTAAATACAGAATGCAGTAAATGACATGATGCTTGCTAGTAAACATTTATGAAAAAAAGTCCTAAAAATGTATTGCTAGTTAGATTCTCATATCATATAGAACAATGACACATACCTCAAGTGGGTCCAACATTCCCTTTCTAGTGACGATGATCTGTTTAGGCTGCTCTTCCACCGGCAGCGATCGGATCAACGCTGCCACTTCTTCGGCTGTCTTCCATTTGGCAAGCTATTGACAAGGATTTAAGGCTAAATTACAGTACAGTATTGCAATATTTTCGTGGACTAAATTTATTTATTAAGAAACACCAACATATTAAGAATTGTAGAAACAAAAGAAAATAAATGAAATGAAATATCCTATAACAAGATTAGAATTAATATGTAATTCGATGATGAAAGAATATGCAACGTGAAATGGATCTGTACTCTAAATTTTTAAAGTATGTATAATGGGAACTTGGCATTACCTGTCCAAGACGCTTCTGTCCGGCCCAGACACTGGTGTGGATGATCTTGAGGAACAGCTGCCCGGTGCGAGGGTTGAAGATGAAGATGGCTCCATTGATCGGCTTCGTCGTCAAGTTGCCCTCGAACGTCTTGTGGATCGTCACTCGGTACACGTTCGTGTCGTCTACGAACCTGAGAATAAAGCATTTTATCGATACCTTTCCACGTCTGTCTATTGTGTAAATAAATCGTTGGAATAATATAAGTGATATTTTTTTTATCAAAACAGACCTTGAGCCATCCCAATGAGGCTTACCTTATTAATCTATAGTGACCAGCTGTTACTCGGGACATAACTCGCATGGTTATCAAACAAGTGTACTTTTAAAAAAACCAGACCTCATCTGTTCATGACCGCTACACCGATATTGATGAAATTGATAACTACATTTATTTTACATTTATAATATTAGAAGTGTGATGTGTATTTACCAAATGATCTGGTTGGAGAAGAGCTCCCCGTAGTTCTGACTGGAGAGGTAGGGCTCTGTGGGCTCCGAGGAGTAGAGCTGCAGCGCCTTGCGGATGCGTTCGCGCAGCACGTACAGAGCGGGGTTGGCCTTCATTATCTTTGCCATGGCCTGCTGGATCAACGGCTTGCACCCAGGGAACCAGTTGCCATACGCGCTACACATACAATTAAATTTGTTCATACATATTTATTTATATACTTGAATTAATGCAATCGTCCATAAATTACAGTAACCACGTAGGATCAGGTGACCATAAACTTTGTATGACATAATCTAAGAACCAAATTTGTTACATAACGTAACCTCTTCCTTAGGAGCTTAGAACCTACTTTAGTTTCTTATTCTTTAAAAGTAATAGATGTTGTCAATATAGACATATGTTGTCACATTAAAATATTAACTACAAAAATGCAGTTTATTTTAGTTTTCTTCAGCAGACTCTCAAGGTGTAGAATGAACTATAGGCGTGATTGTAGTATGCAGTTCTTCGAGTGAAGTTATGTTTGTAGGGTCAACAACGGGCGAATGATAACCCAGACAAGCTTTCATAGGCTACAGTAATTGCTTCACTTCAGGAAAGCAGTGTGCTTGCTTTCTAATTTCTTGGTTTGAATAAAATGTTGTGCATACCTGTGCAGGTTGTAGGCGAGATCGATGGCGATGAGCAGCCCCGTGGGCGAGGGGTAGATGGACATGTTGTCGGTGGTGTAGTCCAGGAACTTAGCGCGCGCGTACCGCTCCACGTCGTGCGAGTCGTAGTCGCCCCAACGAAGCTGAATGTCCAGCCAGTACTTCTGCGTCGTCGTGTTGTCCATTGTGTCTCTGATCACGAAATAATACTCTTTTATTTTAATTATGAACTTGATTTAAAGCATTTGTAGCACAACCCTTCACTGGAGTATACTGAAGATGCTAAAATTTTTACAATGCAGGTTTTTTTTTTAAATACAAGATTTTATTGTCATTCATTTAATATCCATATCATAGGGATTAATTAATATGGAAATCATAAATCTTTTTGTGACGTCCGCCATATTAGATCACAAAATGGCATTTAGGTAATCGTGCATTGTCACGGGAACCAAAAATGTCAAATTTCAGCTCAATCGGACATTGGGAAGTGGGTAAATAAGGTTTAAACCGCAGTACCCACTTTTAACATATTGGTCAGTATTTGGATTAGATATGATATTCTATGCTACAGTTACATAGCTCTACTAGTAGTTCAATAAAAGTTGTCAACTCACTTGGTATCAGCAAGCAGCGAAGGTCTGGACACATTCCACTTGTACGCGGAGAACAGCAGAATGTCTGCGCACGACGAGTTCATCTTGTACGACTTACGAGGATGGATGGTCTCCTTCTGCACTGTTTCGATCTCCAAAGCATCCAGTTCTTGGTCAAACACCTAAAACAAAATTAGATATTATGTATTTTCCGTGTGTATGCTACGTTTTACGCATTTTAATGATTAAAATGTATTTGGAAAAAGAAACTACATTACTCCACGCCTTTCCGAAAGAGTACACAAAGCACAACCTTTCCATTCATGTCTCAACAATACTGACTGGAGATTTTAATAGCATACATCCAATCTTAAAATTACGAATGTTCAAATTAACTTATATGACAATTTCTTAGAAGAATGGATCACTAGAGACGCAAATCACATGTATATTTACCTGACAGAGATCCATGACAATGGACTCGTGCACCTTCTGCCACAAGTGAGCCCTGAATATCTGAATGAGCGATATCTTCAGGGTTGGGATTTTGCCGTGCATGAATATGCCGGTCAAGTCCAGTTGTACCTAAACACAATACATAGCATACTTAGTTAATAAATAAAAGTAAAGCAATCGAGGCAGATATTGTACAAGGTGATCAAGTAGATCTAAGAACGATGGCGATAGTTCACTGATTTTATTTCATAAACTCAAATGATGCAGCTGAGTCATAGCAATAGGTATATAAAAAAATGCAAAGAAAATAAATAAAATGATATTGTTAATCATCTGACTGAGACTGGCATGCAATTGGTTTTTTTTAGTTGGAATACTTAGAAACGCGGTTCCATTTAGTGCTAGGGTCAGTGATTGGTACACAGCATACCTGGAAACCAACGTACACGTTGGCCCTGTTAATGGTTGGGGACCACCACAATGTGAATCGACGGTTCGGGATCTGGTTCAAACCGGAGCGCTGAGCGTTCGTGAGCTTCTTGTACTTCATGGACTCTTCGAACCCTGACGCCTTCTCCCTGCATATGAAAATATTATGAAATCCAAATGACATATACGTGACAACAATATTCACGTACGTGACGTGTACGAGACTTTTTACATTAATAAAATAATGGTGTCGATAATGTTGTACAAAATCACTAAACTAAACTAATTTGACAGGAATCACGATAGCCCTTTCTTATGTGCGTGGTTAAATAAGTATGGCAATACTTATTTTAGTTTAATGATTTCGTACAACAGAATTAGCGCCATTACCCATAATAACTAGAAGCAAATACATATTTCATATCTTTAATAACATATGCATAATATTGATCACATTGCCGCAAATATTGCTATAAATGGACTATATAATACATAACAAGAATTCTTCAGGGAGCCTAATATGGAGGCACTAGCCGCGATTGTCGTAAAGATAAGAACAGTCATTCTTGTATCCTAGCATTTCATTTACACACTAACATGATAATCCAGTATGTCTTGAGAGTATACTGACCAGAACAACCCCTCCCAAGTGGGAAAGTACGTGCCCTTGAAGAGTGTGTGCTCGAGGATGCCCTCGACTCCGCCAAGAGCTTGGATCATGTCAGTGCGGTAGTTGTTCAGGTTCCACAGCTTGCCATCGTGCCGCTGGTGGGTCCACCAGAACGGGTTTTGTTTCAGCACCTGGAGTAATAAAACGCTCATAAAAACACTATAGGTCTTGTGCGTGTAATTATAAGTTTTCCCAGCATTATTTTTGTCAACCTTCTAGCAAACTATGTTTTAGGGAATAGGCCAAAAAACCTAGATGACAGGGATAAAGAGTATCAAAAATCTACAATCGCTGTATATGGTATAAAGCTATAGATTATTAACATACCTGATACTGCTTGAATTCAGTCCGGATACGCCATCCCTTGTCATAGGCGAGCGTATGTCTGTCCTTCTGGAAGAGTGTATTAATCCTAGGTATGCCTCTGTCCCAGGAGTCTTCAAGATCTTCCAGTGTCAGTCGCCTATAAGAGACAAAATATTTGTTCATGAAAAAAAATGGTTCAATTTCCTTTTAACTAGGAGCTAGTATGCGTTGATTTTTTTAAGAATGATCAGATAGCGTAGTCTCAGACGCGCGCCGCTACGACTCGCAGCGATCAGCTCGGTCGCAGTAGGAACGCGTCCCCAGAGCACAGGGACTCTCTGGATTCGGGACCCCTACGCGATTCATCACTTCATTTTAACTAACTTTAATAGATGTAGACACACATTTATATTTCCTTAGTCTTATAGTGATAGCAATTGATGGCAGAACCTTTTAACGAAGATTAAATTATCTAACTCAAGATCAACAGTTAGATATGATTTTGTAAACAATTTAGAATCTGAATTCCTAAAGTTTCTTCCCAAAAAGTAACGATACATTTTATAATCCCAAATAATTGTTGCTTACCGGTTCTGGGCATTAGCCTCCTGCCTCTTGAGTGCGTACTCGGCCCACACTCGCTGCGAGTCCACAAACTCGGCTTCCCAAGGTTGGATGTATCGGTACAAATTGGGGATCAGCTGGTCTTCGTCGTGAGACATACCCGAGCGGAAATGGGTGATGCCCACGTCTGTTTGCTTCGACCAACGAAGGTCGGACTGTGGAAGAAAAGTAATAGTGAGTTCAACTGCGAATTCCAAACACTATTAAACACTGGACAGATTTTGTTTGTTTTGTATTGCGATTTCAAATTAAATAAAAAATCATTTATTTAGTTTAGGCCCCACTAAGGCACTATTAAAGGTCTAATTGTGATTATAGCAGCAACAGAAATACACATTCTGTGAAAATTTCAACTGTCTACCCATTACGGATCATGATATACAGGCCTACAGACAGACAGACGGACGGACGAACTGACAGCGAAGTCTCAGTAATATGGTTCCGTTAGTTACCCTCCAGGTATAGAACCCTAAAGAGTTTATTTTAAATAAAAAATGTGTGTGACCCAGCCAGAGGCAAATAATGTGATAGATAATGATTTTTTTACCTGTGGGATCAGCACATGCCCCATGGACAGCATACCAAGACCGCCCAACTCTTTTGGCGTGTAGAACACGACTGGGGGGAAACGGGAAGGCATTTTGGAATTAAGACCAATCTTGATACGGGTCTGGATCTTGTTCTCACACTTCACAAGCAGATCTAGAAGCTCCTGTGTGTTCACAACGGCTTCGCGGAAGTATGTCATCAGGCCTGCGGAGAACAGATTTATGTACTGAGATTGCTAACAAAAACTTTGTCAAATAAAATAAAGCCTATATTACATATAGAGAGTGTAGCTTTTCATTAATTGATTATTTTAATTTTTAATCTTGATATGGACAACTTTGGCTGGATTGTTTTTTTTTTTAAGTTGTATTCGTATATACAAGTTACAATATTTAGAGTGATTGAATCTAATGCTGACAATATAATAAAAATAAATGGCAAGACTTCAAAGATAAAAAAGTCCAGCAACAATATTTAAAATGAATGGACTGGAACGGAAAAGCTTGTTCTTGCAATGAAACCTATAAATTAGTAGAGATAATAAAATCAACTCATACCAATAAGTGCAGTGTTCCACTTATTAACGATCTTGGTGAATGTAGTAGAGCCGGACGCCATGAGTATCTGTCTAACACGGTTGTGGAAGCGGGCCAAGGACTCGTCATCAACGCGAAGGTAGCACTGGGCTGTACGCTCCTTGGTCACTTCATTCTGAAGGTTCCACACGCCGTCGCGGTGAGAAAGCTCTTCGTGTTGGCTGCGGCACTTTTGGACAATATATATTTAATTATAGTTATGTTTAGTGTGTTGGCTGTTCTAAAAAAATATAACATAACAATTAGGTTACAAAGGAATGAAGTTGTTTTTCAAACTACATGAATTAAGAAAACACATCTTATAAATCTCAAATTCTTCGCAATTATTTTAAAAAAATCATACATCAGAACGTTACAATAGAGATTTGGGCACTTACTTTAGGCAATATTCTGCACTCGAAACCCGCCATGTTGAACAGCAGGTTAGGGTTGTCTTTTGAGTATGCTGAGACGAAGCTGTTCTCCCATTGAATGGTGGTCACTGAACGAGGCAGCCGGTTCTTTATGTCCCAAAATACTGCGCGGCCACTAAGGGGTTTTAAATTAACATTTAGAAAATGTTCAACCTTAGGTGTCGCGGTATCGTTTTTTGTGTATTATTATTATACATATTTCCCACACAAATACAGACTGGAAATAGTGCCAGACAAATTGTTCTTCACACTAAATGGTTACATAGTGTAACAAAATTTAAGTCACAATTTGACATTGATTATTTTAGATGTAATACATAATGTGGTAACATTGGTAACAAGTATGTCCCATACATTGATGTGTTACACTTACAGATTGACGTCGTGCTTCATGAGGCGCATCCGCGCGTCCCGGGGCCAGCACTTCTTGTTATTGTAGCCCACGATGTTCTCGTTGTTGGGGTCGGGGTGCTCCGTCAGGTAGCGCTGGATCAGATCGCGGGCTTCTTCCGCCGAGAATCTGATACACATCCCAAACTTTTACTATTCAACTCAATCACGAGGTAGAAGCACAAGCAAAGGGTATTAATTAGGGTACATCGTGAGACTTACATGGTCCCAAACTGCCAATATACACTGGTATCCCTTGTACAAAATTATATATATTCCAGAGCTCCTTTAGGGCCGCGCGCTTGCTTGCTTGCTTCTGCTTTTTGCAGACTTAAATCTTCTACACATGATACATACACCATTGTCATATTAGCCATGTTTGTGGTATAAAAAAATAACTTAGAACTCACCTGAAGAATATGTGTATCCTATCCACATATCTACAGTAGAGACGGATGGGGTGGGCAGTCTCTGTTTGCCTGTCTTGGAAGGAGAGGAAGTCATTTGGCAGCTGGGGAGGTCCAGCCATTTCACTGGCTCGCTGTAGACCAAGCACTAGGAGATCTAGTACCAAGCCATAGTACTGGACGATGAACGAGGCAAATTGGAGTCCTCGAATGATGCCGTACGAATTGGTGTGGTTCATGTCCTGTCAAAATTGTTTAATGATAAGAACACAAATGTAGTTAAGAATATACTACATTCAATCATAAAAAAATGTGATAATATATAATCAATATTTTCACGAAGGAAATGGGTCAAAAGCATTCAATCGCTGCAGGCAGAGATATTATTGTTTAGTCTCTTGTTAATCATGCGGTTTTCTCTAATGAGTACAGCATGGGGTTTTTCAAGTGAGTGTAATTATATTTCTGAAGGGTCGGCAACGCGCGAGGATAATCCTGGTGTTGCAAGCGTCCATAGCCTACGGTAACCGTTTACCATCAGGTGGGCCGTATGTTTCTTTTCCACCTTAGTAGTATAAAAAAACTGTCTAAACTACAAAAACTATCTATGTACATTAAACTGACCTTGTAATTAATGACAACGTTATTCTTTGCCGTCATGTAGTCGGCGATGTTGTGGTCGACAATGAGACGCAACAGCCTGTTCAGGAGTGTCAGATCTATCTTCTCGTAGAGCTTTTCGAAGCGAGACTCGAGGAGCACGTTGCACTCTCCCTCACCCACCTCCCATACGTCTTGGAGGTTGTTGATGCCTATGGATGATATACAAGGAATATAAATTGCAGTTTATGAAGGAAATTATATAATTGTATTGTCATTATCAGTACTTAATATGTGTGCAAAGATAATTTGACTGGTATTTTTTGCCTGCAAATTCATAGTTGAGGAATTCATTTCAGGATATAATCCTATGTAGCATGTCCTTAATTAATATGCCAAATTTAATTAAATAACATTGAGATCAGTTCTTATTCAGTCATTCAAAAAGTTGTCAAAATACAAATATATAATATCATATATGATGGCAATTTTTCTGTTTATAAACCGATTAGTATAGCTATTGAATATATTACCTCTCCTTTTGCAGTAGCAGCAGATAAAAACAATTAATTAAAACATACATACAGATACATTGTAAGTGTTAATTAACTTCGACAGGCAATTATGTAGAATTGTAGATTGAGAGTAATTTTTACAGTCTATCCATTCTTAAGAAGATTGTAAGAGGTGGAGATTTTTAAGGTAAATAATTGTGAAACAGTGAATATTTTATCGTGAATTTCGACTGCATTAAGACATGCGTATGCGGAGACTGCTATAAAATGCTATATAATAATTTAAATAATTACCGCAGTCTCAAATATTTTGCATATATTCTGCAGAAATTCTGTTGAAACTGTGTCCAACCAAAGTGAGGTTTGTAACAAGGGGATGATGTAATCATACAGATCTCCTTTGTCACAACACACACTATGGGCAGACGCATATACGCCTTTCTTCATCAATCTTGAGAATCTTCTTTTGTCTATGTCAGACTACAATGCATATAAAAATACATTCTCAAAGCTTAATTAACTTATTTAATAAGCAAATTGTACACACCTTGACACCACTTGTACACCAGCAAGGGGGATGGTTCAGTATCGGCTGGCTTCACCCACGGCGGCAGCAATCGACGTTTGTCCGCCTCGTACCACAGATATTGGTCGAGATACGCGTCTGTGATCTTCTCTAGCGGTTCGACGTCGTAAACTGGCACCAAGTGGGAATATAGGTCCATGAACTCTATGCCGACCTGTTAGGAGAGATTTAGATTACATCTTTATGAATTCTATGACATGTGATGGGAGGTTTTCTTTGTTAATACAAGTTTCTCAGTTTAAAGTCTTAACAGCTTTAATCCTATCAAACCTCACAGAAACGCGATCTAGCACTGATTTTCTTATTATTATTGACTGACTTAGTTAATTTATCATAGCTTATGCCAAATATCAAGCAGCTATCACACTCCACGCTACTATTTAGCTAATAATCCCATACCTCTCTGAACGTCCTCTGAGTGAGTAAATGACGCTTGATCCTGGAGAGTGCCTCATGAGGATTATCATAGGCCTGTTCTATGAGGCCCAGCTCTTCACGCTGGCTTTGGTTAAGCCTGGACTTGACGCTGTAGGCCTCCTTGAGTCGCTCGAGGGCTAGAATTAGCAGCTTGGTGTCGTGCTTGTACGACAGCGGAGGGAATGGGATCGGGGCGAAGCGCCGCGACTCAAGCCAGTGAACGGTGGTCGTGTAGATTGCCACAGCTTCCTCGGGCGAAATGTAGGGTCCGTCCTGTATGGAGATAAAATAATAGTCATCATATAATGCTTTTGATAATACAATTGTGTCGAGTATTGGACCAATAAATGTAAATTATGTAAATCTTCAGATAGACTAGATATGACTGACTGTTGAAGACAAGGACAAAGGTAGAGATTATACATTGTACCGCCCAAACTATTTAAGAAAAAAATTAAGTATTAAAACGGACTATATTTATTAATAAGTATGTCTTAAAACTCACCTTCAAGTAATTGTGCTGGCGCTCCTGCTCTGCCTTCAAGTACAGTCTGGTGAGTCGTCCGAGGTTCTTTTTGCAGACGGTCTTGTCGACAGTGGCGCCGCGGCGGATTCGCTCGCGGTTGTAGTGCGCCGTGTTCGTCCACCAGTCGGCCTTCATCTTCACGTAACGAAGGATCATGTTCTCTATGGGGGTGGGCAGTCCGGGGACCTGATGTGGACAAAATTTTAACTTAGTAATAAAACTTATAAATATATGTAATAATAAAGAAAGTAATTTTCAGTGTCAAATAAAATTATTCGAAATTAATAACAGGCTTGATAAGGCTTTTATTTATAAGATCTTTTAATCTGATACAATTGTCTTATCTTTTATATTGTTGTTTTTCAGCTTGACCAACATACAAATTATAAAATACATAAGAGATAGAAAACTTAAAAAGATTTAATGCAATATTACCTGATCCTGACAACGATACAAACTCTTCAAGTTCACACAGAGACTATAAAGTACCATAGTATGAATGAGGTAGGCATTACCTTCCAAGGGATGTTGGCCTTCCAGCAGCGCCAAGCCTCGGAGAGATGTTGCAGGATGGTCCTGGCCTTGTTCTGCTTGATACCTTCGGGCATCATGTCCACGATGTCGTGCATCACAGACGCGCGCAGCTCCAAGTCGAAGTGGGACTCCACGCGCTGCTTTGTCACCGTCTTGGCCACACCTGCAAACATATACTGTTCATATTCTGCACTGGTGTAAGACACCACACATTACCACAGAAATGGGTAATATATTATTTTTGTCATGAAGTCTAGTTTCTCTTGGTATTTTATACTAATCATCGGATTATAATTATGCATTAAACACAACTTAAAATTACATAAGACCTTACAATGTTACTATTGAGTTGTGGAGTTGACAATTTAGTTAAATGAGAAGATGTTCTCTAAAAAAATAATGTGATTCACTCTGTATTTGAAATGTACTGCCAGCGACAAAGGATCCATAAAAATATAGATAGAGCAAGGAGGTTACCTTTGGAGTGCCTCCCCTCGAACTGTCTGGAGAGCAAGTTGCCCAGCCAGCGCTCCAACAGCGGCGTGATGCCGCGCATGAAGAACAGCCACACGCGCCAGCCTGGCGCCCAGAAGCCGCACCCCGGACCCTTCGATACTGGGCCCTGCATCACACACACAAGAATTATGCATCATCTCCAGTACCTTAATCCCAAAATTGTAGGCGTATGTACTAGATTAGCCGTGGCTATTCAGTGACCGTAGAGGCTAAAATTGCGCGAACCTCCACTAAATTTCGCCGTGTATATATATGTTTGTAGAATGCGGCATGAGCATAAAATACGGACGGACCGAAATTATTTTAAAATTCTGCATGATACGGGCGCTAAATTCGGTAGGTTTTATTTCCACACTGCAGAAGAACTAGCCATGCCTCTTAAGACTATTTATAACAAATATTTCCTAAGCCTTTTCTTCTTCAAAACATAGTTAATACCAAAAAATAATAATCATGTATTTTTTATTGCAAGGTTAGTTACATTAAAATACAACAGCTAACTTACCGTATTGAACCGGTAATAGATCAGATGTTTTAAATCCTTGCACATCCTGATCTGCCTCATCAGCTTGTATTTGTACCGGTACATGCCAGTCAGTTGCCCTACGTGAGCAAAGATGTACTGCAGTCCATCAGCCAGTTGGAACGAGTCCACGTTGTTGAGGCGGTACTGAACGTGCGAGTCCACTATCAGTTTTGTTAGACGCAGGATCTCGCGGCAGAGATGGAAAGCTGAAAACGTTATAATCATGTACACAGCGAATGAGGTAAATTTTATGAAAGTACTAATTCTGCAATATATTAGCCCAAAGTATATCAGAATTTTGCCATTACAAAAATATTACAGAATGGCTGTTAAGCAAACCAATCCAACATTAAGTGTACTATCCTGACTCCATTATCGCTTTTTCATGATTGAAAATTTGAAAAAACGCATCTGTTTAAAGCCAGATGATGAGACTGATGGCAAGAGTATAAAAAATATATACTCTTATGGAAACTTTTAATAGAGAAAATAATTTCAAATAACGTAAAATATATTACCATTTCCAAACCGCGACTTCTTTCTTTCTTTGGTGGTAAGTGTTTTGACTGGCTTTAAGTTGAAATTGTAGTCCAGATGCAAGTAGTTGAGGTTCTTGCGATGGATGAGCAGGTTCAACATGTTGTAGCCTTGTCGGCATACCTGCAGCCCAGCTTCCACCCAGTCCAGAGTGGTGGTTTGGAAGAACTTCGTCGATTTGAACGAACGGAACAGGTATCTAAAGTAAAATGTTTGGTTAGCTATTTTTATATAACTGTCATATTAAATGTTGCTTGAACTACCAATTGTGACATGGACATAATTGGTAATTCAGATAATCGGCATTTTGTGTAATGGCGTTTGTGTTGTCTAGAGTGTATGCTTACTGTAGTAAGTGAACTGAGTGTATTTTTATGTATCTTACTCTCGTTTCAGCAAAATGTTTTTTTTCTGGAATTATAAAATGATCATACCTTTTCTTCTGCGGCTTCGGCGGTCTGTGTTTAAGTGCATTCAGTACATAGTACTTAAGCAGTTTCTGGTACGAAACCCGCACTTTGACAGGTTGGCCTGGAGGGCAGTGTTCCTTGTACCAAGTCTTTACGAGGGGAACGTCAATAGCGCGTCGAGTGCGACCTAAGGCATACAACATGCTGTTAAAATGGGTTGTAATTATCAATACAGCTATAATAATTATAGGCCCTATCAAATGACCAATAAGTGTCTATTTACTATTACAATTGAATGAATATATTTTAAGTAGTAAGCTATCCCCGGAATTCTTATTTTTATGCTTACCAGATCTCATGTTGAAAGGCCTCGGAGCCCACAGTAAGGCGATACCATTTGCGGTATTGTCAGTATACAGCGCTGTCTCTTGAAGGAAAGGCGAAACTTCTTCAGGAAGTAAAAACTCCTCTTCATCTGGGACTGGGTCCGTTGACGACTTCACTGAATGACGATGTGAGATTGGATTGATAAGAGGATCAAAATAAAACGCTGGTAAGTCAGGGTCTTCAGTTTTGATGTAGACTACATTTGGTGTGTGATACCTGGTGAAATAAAGGTTCGTATAGAAGCATTTAAAGGGTTATTCGAAAAAAATATGATAATTGTTTTATTCCAGAGTTTCGGTTCTTACCAAGACAATTGTACAAAGTGTGGCAAATTGTTGTACAGATAGGGGAAAGCAATCCTGTACTCAGTTCTGATTGGCTGGCGAATGATGATCTTGTTGATGTCATTGAACTCATTCCAGTCTTCGTCGCCCGCCGAATTGTCTTTCACTAGAGGTTCAAATTTTGGCCCTCCAGGAATTGCCATGTTCAACGCTTTAGCCGTGAAGAAGCTTTTTGAATCAAACAGGTAGAAGTAATTGTCATCTACTAGGTCAGTCAACAATTGATTTGCAAGACGGTAGAGTGTCGCCATCTGAGGTAATGTCAAGTTCCATTTTCTGTATGTTGAACCATTAACATGTCTTGTGCCTATCAGAGGCTTGTGGTCGTAGAACCAGGAAGCGACGGCACCGTCTTCATCAGGATCTAGCTCGATCTGTATTGGCTCTAAAGGTTCCACATCCAGGATATTGTCGGCGTAATCCAACGGAGGTTCTTCATCGTCAAAAGGCGGGAACCTCATTCTCTTGAAATGCCTACGATCACGTTTCTCTCTACGCATCATAATCCACATTGTACCCCACTGAGCTATATATACTGGCTCTATCACCCATGGAATTTCATTGACAAAGGTAATAGCTCCAGTAATGTGGTACAGAACATTAACATCCCTGATCTGTTCCCATGGCATGGGCATATTTTCCAGAAGCTTCATCACAGCATGTGGCATATATTTCAAAGCACCGAGGTATACACGTTTGTCGTGGCGGTACTTGCGACTGGTCATGTCGCCATGGTCTCTTATGATCTTTCGAATGTGCTCTGGTGGCATATCCTCTTTCTGGGCATCCACAAAACCGAATTTGCGCTTTTCCGCAAATCGTTTTGACTGGAGCTGAAGCCATTTTTGTGCTGTAAGGAAGGTTACAGATTGAATTTTATGTAATAACGCCGCGTAAGTTATCAATTTTCCACTAGTTAGAGTTGAACTGGTGGAAAATTGAATTTTCATATGGTTTTCCACCAATGGAATGTTTCCACTAATGAACAAAGTGATTTATAAGGAAGAGGAATTAAGTTTTAGGTAATTTAGACCTTCATAAGTTCCTTATTGAGACCTAAACTGAATAAATATTTTATTTTGATTTTTAAGGGTTCCATTGTCTAATCTAATTCTTTAAGGTTTCTGTAAATTAGCGGAATATGTATGACAGTTTGTTGAAGATGTCAGAAAAAAATGTGCAACATAGATAAAATTCTATTAAAAATGTTCACATAATGTTGTGCTAACTTCCAACCTTATTTTTTGTCTGCAGCTATTTTCATGTTTATTTAATGAAAATTTACAAAAGAAACAACAGTAACAAAACTGTTCATACATTCACTTCAAAGTTTGAGTTATACTATTACTCCACTCCCAATATACAAAATAGGTACCCTATAGTGTGAACTATTTGTAGGAATAACAATCAAGCATAATATATTTACAGAGAAGCTTATAATAATAATAATAATGCTTGGACATTATCACACAGTGCCATCTGGCCCCAAACTAAGCAAAGCTTGTACTATGGGAACCAGTAGCTGATATAATACTTATATACTTTTTTTTTTGTATATACATACTTATAATACATACCAAACACCCAAACGCACGGCAAACATATTTGTCACATAAATGTTTGCCCTGGCGGGAATCGAACCCGCGACCTCTAGCGTAGCAGTCGGTATACTAGCCACTAGACCAGCGGTCTCGTCAAATTTTATCATTTACTTAGTTAGAAAATTTACAAAATAGTTAACGAAATATTAATTCTGTTGTATGCAGTATTCAGCATTTTTCAATTAGTTACTAGCATGAAAAATTATATCAAATGCAGTGTTTCAATATTCCCATTTGGTAAAATCTTGCCACATAACTGAGATGACAAGGCTACTATTATCAGATGGGGTTAAATGTCCCAAAATAATGCCTGATCTTGATTATTATCCACAAAAGAAAGAAGAACTAGACTAGCTGTAGCATCCATCCATAGCACAATTTTTATGGCCACTAACACTATCTAGCTATAGAATAAATTTATTGGCGACCGTAGTACCTATATAGCCAGTGTCAACAGTTGCCAACTGTTTTTGATAATAGTACTATTGTCAAATAGAATCGGTAAATCCCCCATGGGTAACCTAAAAATTAGGTACTCAATATTTTAAAAATATTCAACGAGTAATATAATTATAAGGAGAACGCTTTACTTTTCTCTTTGATCTTTTCCTCTGGAATGTGGTGCGGCTTGGGCGGCTGCGATGGCGGCATCGGAGGCGCAGCAGCGGCGGCAGCCGCGTGAGCCTGCAAGGCCGCCTGCTGCGCCGCCGCCAGCTGCTGCTGTGCCATCATCGTGGCCCAGGGGTTGGGCCCCAGCAAGTAAGGCGGCAGCGACATGGCTGACCGCCTTCTTGATAGCAAAAAAACAATCAAATCAAAATCCACGCAACCAATACATTAGACACACGCCGGCATATAAACATTTGTTTTATTTAAATAAGAACAAAACTTACTTGCTTTATTCACCTGCTAAATTGTTGATTATATTTCACTTGTACTAAGTATAATCACGCATTTTTCACATCACATAAATAAAATATAACGCATTAGGACGCGGTTGTCAGCCATTTGCAAATAATATTTTTTTTCTCCGCCGTGCAGGGTTGCCATGTGTAAAAAAATCCTCGTACGTATGCAGCTAAAAAACTCGTATTTTGACTTTCAAATCTCGTACATTTATTAAGCATCAAAAAAGTGCTAAAACCGAAATTAAGGTATATTGAACTACTTGATTTATTACTTTGGATGAAATCAGGAGACACGGTAATTTCATTTTAGTCACGAGACCAAATTTAAATAATTAAATTTGGCAAGCATATACTCCCATTTTATAATAGTTTACGAGGTTGATAGTGTCCTCGTACCTCGTACGGAAGACCAGAAATCTCGTATTTGTAGGGGGAACCTCGTACGGTTGGCAACCCTGCTGCCGAGTCTGCCGAGTGCCGGGGCTGCCGAACGGTTGCCGATAACCAGTGCTGCCAACTTGATTTACTTCTTCTTGTTCTTCCTCCTAACTATGGCAATCGATATCAATCCTCGTTAGTGACTATTTTTGCCAGTGTAGTGTTTGAGAATTTTCATGTTTCAAAAATTTTTCGTGTTTTTTGGAGATATCACACACAGTGGGTGCCTTAGTTGGGTGTTAATTATCACCTCAAAAAAGATAAATCGCAGTTACTTTAGGATTTTATTTTTAGATTACCTTGATATGATTTGATATGCGAGCAAAGAAATAGCTGTTATAATTCGTCAACTTGTTCTATGCAGAGACCTACTTAAGTTACAAAAATAAGTCTCACTATTTCTATTTAAAACTAGCGGCCCGCCCCGGCTTCGCACGGGTAGACATTTATCAAATATTTTGTCTACCCGTTTTTAGATTTTTACAGGCAATTTCTCTCCGAAAGAACCAACCTTAAGGAAGATTGTAAAAAAAGAATTAGCTGTTCAGCCGCTCTCGAGATTTGCGCTTAGCAACACATTCAGCGATTCATTTTTATATTATAGATAGATGACAACAGAGTAGAAGTCATATAAATAAATAAAACACTAAACGGATATTACACAATGCAGGCAGCGAGTTACTCCGTTTCGTAGGTAGAATTTTTTTCATCTACCCAGATATTTCATACTCACTTTTATTTAATTTTGGATACCGTCACACACTACACTAACCGTGTCCGCATACTTGACCGACTGCAAATAACGAGGTTAAGTTTTGCTGATCACTTGATTCCACGTAAATGATAACTTGAAAGCATCCTCTCGATTGAAATTCTTGAATTTTTTATTGCAATCGCTTCACGCTTCGCAACTTTTTTGTTTTTAGTTTTGTTCCAACATAGATCCTTAATACTAGGACCTATTTAGTTCATAATCTACAATGTGGAAGGTTACCTTAGTAAACTATCGTTTATGCTTGACATCCGTCAGCAAAATTTTATTACTTTGTGTGTCCGCCTAGAGTTAAGTCGGAAGCTTGGGTCGGAAGTAGAAACACTTATGTTTGTACTTACTATTCAATAAACCAATGAACAGTAACTACCAATCTACATATAGCCTCTATTTCCAACAAGTTTTTACTTTCAGTCAATAGTATTGTACAACATTTTTAGTTATTTCAGTTCAGTAGTAGTCTGTGAGCAGATTCTCCAGGCATCTGTCAGAGATAATTTTATGTTAATTGATATTAAAACGACATTAAAAGCGTAGATAAAAAAAATAAAAAAACTGCAACTAAAAACTTTTAAGAAACAAAATTGTATTTAATATAGTGTGTCTAGCGTATTGTATTATTTTAGGTTGTGTTTAGAGTCCTTATTCTGAGGTTTGTGTCCAAGAGAATACAAACGCTAGTACCTATTAATCATATACCATGTAGGTTTATCTTAAATGACGATCACATAGTGAGCTACACAAATATAAATGCTGGGTGCTACTATAAACTTACTATCCAATCAGTCAACCATTACAAGGGTATTTCATTTGTCCCGAAAATCCATAGGCGGAGTAAGAATAATGTTCTCAATTTTTGGTAATTCATTAACTAGTTCATTATTAATTTGATCTATTGTTTCTCTCAAAAATTCTTCATCTACAGACATGGCATCACTATTTGTTCCTGAATCGTGTCTCTCAGTATCAGATGTACATTCAGTTAGAACTTGTGTTTGAGCGTCTGCAATATCAGAATCACTTTCCCTTGCAGATTCTTCATCAGTACTTAAATCACTACCATTTTTTTGATATATTCCATCGATTGTCTTAGATAATGCTGGGCTGTCATTATTTATACAATTAGAGGTGTTGTTTAAATCAACGTAATTATATTTTCTAATTGTAGCATTAACATCAGGCAACTCTACGGAGCTTTCTTGAATAATTTCTTCAAGTTGTAGCTCAGTATTACCGTTTTGGTCTTCATCAACGTCCATCACTGTATTAAGAAGTTCAGTAGTGGATTTTACTGACATATAATTTGCATCACTGTCTTCGACGTAATGTTCATTCTCAGTGTTATTTGAAGTATTTAGAACATTCGTTTGCATTCGTGTTTTCAAATTCGTAGTTTGTATTTCAGATTGTTTGATACATTGATCATCTTTTGATGATTCGTGACGTTTTGAATTGGAACATGAGGAACGATAAGTAGGAACGTCCATTTTTTCCGAATTTCTTTGGGCTTTTAGTCTTTCTACTAATTGAGGGTTATCACATTTGAAATTACTTAGAAGGAATTTGACCGTTTCATTTGAATTTGCGTTTTTTCGCAATTCCTTTCTAATGTCAGAATTTAGCAGGTAAAGTGCTTCCTCATCACTTTTCTCAACTGATTTACATTGCGTTGGCTGTAATGGTATTTTTAATATGTTAAACTTTTTACGTTACATATTCGATGGTGGGAAGGCAAAGAAAGAGTACTCGGAACCGGCGTGCATGTATGAAAAGATAGATGATTGTATAAGAAGCAAAAGGGTATGCAAGAAAATTGCGCTCTATTCTCTCTGCCTACCAGCTCAGAGTAGATAATAATTATACTACGTACATCTACGATTAAGAACGTTACATATGTATGTAAATATTACCAAGTGAAATCACGTCTACCTTTCTACTATTTTTGATGAGTTCAGCCAGCTCCGCAGCGAGATTTACTGTCTCAATTGGCAAATTCGTTTTGGCTGCTAATGCTAGTCCGTAATGTTCAATTTTAGTGACACCAGGCTCTATTTTATGTTGATACACGAGCCGTTTGTGAATTTGGCTTGCATTTTCTGAGTTTGTAGTTTCTTCTTCGATAACTAATGTGTGACGACTAAGAAATACAATTTTAGTATTTTTTTAAATTTTAATCTACTTACAAGTGATTGAACATAAGACACGTTTTAAAAAGCTCAATAAGAAAATAATGTTACCTTTATTACATGACCATAACTGAATCCATAACAAAATACCTGAATAGTATACAAAAAAAACTCACTTGACAACATTGAAGTACAAATCTTGAAGTCTAGTCAGGTACATGAAGTGTGTGGTGAAGAACGTAAATGCGTCACTTGCAAGTAATTCCTCGCAAATGGCCCAAGCTATACTTGTGCCCTCTTCAGTGCAAGTGCCTCTGAAAATATAAAATTATGTATATGATGAAAAACCATTGTATCCAATCGTGCCCATTTAAAATTCTTCAACAATGCTGAATGGGACTTCCCAATCATAGACAATAATTTAATATAATAACAAACGAGAAACAATGATGATACCTAACCTACCTGCAAAGTTCGTCTATTATGACCAAACTTGTTGGAGTCAATCCCTTTAGAATGTGCTGGACTTCTTTCATCTGGAAATAGGCGAATAAGAATCCTGTATAACTTAATGATCAACGCCGGGCTAAAATAATAGATTTCAGTATTATTGTAACTACTCTTCTTGAAACATATTTTTTAGGGTATCTTTCAATTTTACGTATTCGAAAACGAACTCGCGTAAAAAAATTCTTACAAGTTTTAGTTCACTTGTCACCGGCGCAGCGTAGCGGTTGTATTTTCTTGGGGCGCAGCGCTGATCATTTTCCAATACAAAAGTAGTCAAAGGCGATACGAAAAATAGTTGCAAATGTTCTGTTCGGGCTACTGTACTTACCTCAAAAACATAAGTAGAAGCATTTAATTCAACGCTGTCATTAAAACCAATCCTAGAGAAAATTCGATCGCAAATTCGCAGCACTGCGTTTGTTGCGGGTAAGAAACAACCTATCTGCAAATATATAAAGTTATAATGAAGGTAATGTCGGTGATGATGATGAATAAATAAAATACCTAGTAAGTAGGTAATATGTTGATTTATTTGCAGTCTTAATTAAGAACGAAAATGTAACCTGAGCCATGATTTGCATAAGAGCAATTTGTTTGATGTAAATACTCTTTCCACCCATATTAGGTCCAGTGATAATAGTGAAGTTTTGTTCGGGACTCGCGTACTGAAAAGTTATAATATTTGTTTATTACTTACTACGTACTGTAGTAATCTAAACATTGTTTTTGTTTCTTTATCATTTGCAATACTAGTCGAATGTGCACTAACAAATCTAGACATTACAGATAAAGGATTTATTTATATTAGGTACTTGAAACGACTTACAATGTCATTCGGAACAGGCATGACTTGACTGTTGTAATCAAGGAGAGGATGGACACTGTTTCGTATATCAAGGTAGCTGTTAAATTCTGGTCTAATGTAGGAACCTGCAGTACTGGCCTGTAAACATCTCACTTAAAAAATGATCTCCTTAGCAAATTTGAAGAGAAAAATAATATGCCTTACTTGAGCCAACGCTAACAGTATGTCCAATTCAGCTATGTTCTCACATAAAGTATACAGGCTGGACATGAACGGTCGCAAATCTTTGAGCAAATTCGAAATTACACTGTAGGACAAAAGGAGCATAATAAATATTGCATATTCCCAAAAAGCAGGGACTAGGTTACAAAACGTGGTGGTTTCTACCGACATATTACTCATTTTCAATATTTCATTGAGCGATTCCTTTGCTTGTTGATCTAGTACGACCAACTCTTCTGTAGTCATCGACACACTTGCACCACTAAACTGAACCTAAAAATTTTACCATATCGATATATTTGATCGAAACAAGTTAATTGGAAACATGTTGAGAAGTGTTTATTTACTTGTATAAATATCGGTGGCAAATCCTCAACGTTAAAACTCCTTCTATTCTTTGGCGCAATCGGCAGCACTACGTGGAATCCTTTCATCATATTTTGATGCAGTCTTACAGGCAGATCATAAGTCTCACTTAATTGTTCTACTATCTTCTGTATATCTTCTATAAGTTCTGAATAAGTCCTTCTAGCTACATCTAGAAGACCGTTAATGTCTGGTCTTACAGCGAAACACCTTTGCAAATTACCCAAAGCACCTTTCTCTAAATGAGCATCGTCTTGAATTATCATTTTTATGCGATCTCCTATTTCCTTATAGCTTGGGTTTTCGAAGTCCTATCGGAGAATATGATTGAATTTTAGTACTTCATGACTTCCTTTTACTTTTTAATGTCTTATCGATTTTAAGAATATGTATCGTAAATAAAAAATAAACTAATGCGAAAATAAGTGTCACGTGTGCATAAGACTGTAAAGCCTTGTAGGTACGATAGTTGAGTATTATAATATACAGATAAATGAATTATCAACCAAATGTTCGCGACCTACCTAATAGTAATTAGGTAGGTCAATTACATCATACTATGATGACCATACTCGTAGAATTTGGTAACAGGTTATAAATATATTACCTATTCACATTTTTGAAGGTTTTACCTGAATTATATTGCTTTTAAGCAACTTCAACTGTTGTTGTAATCAAGTAATTCTGACGAAACTGCTTAGCAGAGAATGAAGAAAGGAGATTTATGTGAGAAACATTGCGAAGGTAAAACATTCACATTTACCGCGTCTACGCGACATTGTCCCCGATGGGTATAGACATGGCATAGGCATCAGAGTAGATAATATACTACGTACAAGCATAGGTGTGACACCAGTCATTCATTACCCAATTCTCATTAAACTGTTAAGGTCACTCATGATACGTTCTTCGGGCATATTTAAATCCCGGGCTATATACCTTTATTGAAAAAGTTATTATGTAATAATCCAGATTCTTCGAATCCGGTGTTAGATTCTGACAACTTGAAAGTATTTATTTGTAGTCTAGACATATAAAGTAGTGTTGAATTTGAGTTGATTCTTGTACCGTTTTAATTTTTCTGAGTCGTCCACTTTCAGCGGCGTCCAGAGCTTCTACAAGTTTAGGAACAACATCCATAGTAGTCTTCAGTAGCAATGTTTGATTCAGTTGAGCCTCGCCAGAATTGTCCATGCTTGGATTAGATGACTCAACGCATAGAAACAGTATTTTATCAACATCTGATAGTTTTTTTATCACGTCCTGAGCGAACGATAAAGTTGTAGTTAGGTACTTATTGAAATGATAACACGAACTCACTTAGGTTGAAGATTATTTCGTTGGCTCTGAGAATAACTTAAAAACATCTTGGTAGATATGTAGAGCCAATTGTATAATTATGCTGATGTAAAATAGATATTCGCTTAAAACTTCTTTATATGCCATAATGCATTTGCAATATAAAATACAAAGTGCTTATAGGAGTCACGACCAAAACATATGTTACAACGATTTGTGAACAAGTTATTTTCATATTATGTGTGTCATCAGAATATTATGCATTTTCTTTCCCACGAATTACCTGTAAGTCCACCATCAGTCCAGAATCATTATTAATTAGGTCTTGAATAGCGTCTAGTTTTGTTTCAATGAATTCTTTTTTACAAGACGGCTGTAATATCGAGGCTCGTAAAGCCCGAATACCGCTTATGGTATATGTAGGTCCAAGTACTCCTAGTAGGCAGCATGAAGAGCCGGCCGATGGTACTAGAGGCTGTACTAATTCTAGCTGAGTAGCTGTTCCTACGTCTAGAAATAATTTTATTAAACTATCTATTTGCGTAGATGTGAAGTGGTTAAATTAATGTGATGATTGTTTATTAATAAGATATTATGGACCTTAAGCAACGAGTGGCATGATTTCAAGATATTTATAAGGCATCTTTGTTGTTAGTGTATTGGGAATAAAATATGGAAAAGTACCTATAATCATAGTGTTTTCCGACGAATGGTATTCAATCTTTAAGGATTCACGAGCGAAAACAATGCATTGGATGTATTCAACGTATTTTAATGCGGCTGCTGCTGCTGTTAGTGCGTAAAACCTAGTAAAAATAACAAAAACATTTATTGTTTGGTGACTCCGTGCATGACGTAAGTGACGTTGGCAAAGCAACTGTTATCTTTATCACCGTTGCCCCTTATAGTTGAGATGACGTCTTAAGAATCTTAATGTTAGAAGAAAAGTGCTAAGTGAGTAATCATAGCGTTGTATGAGTGCCTAGGATTCCAAACCGTTGGAGAGCGTAGTGTGCTAATCACAGAGACCAGAGCTTACACGTACTGTCTTTATCGTCAGCCGATGCGAAAGAGTAGTCTTTGGATTAACTCGACGGCAGAATGGAAAAACAAATGAAGTACCACTTTGGTCAAAAGTTAGTTTTATATGCAGTTTGATAGTTTTGGATTCTCTATCGACCTCTCTAGGTTGGAAGCCAATCGGAAGCTCACAAAATAAAAATGAAAAAAACATTATAAAATATATAATTAGATTGAAATTTTAAACTATGAGCCGATCTGCTGAACAGTTGATCAAATGGCGGTTCATTTGTTTTTCCTTTTCACCTTCGAGCTGAAGCTCTTGTCAGCGCATCACAATGGAATACAGTTGCTTAGCTAGCTTATATATCTTTGCAACTTACTTATGCAGAACTTGAAGGTAAACAGCGCTATACTGCGGAGCGCAAAGGGTTTGTATATTTTGTCGACCTGCTGCATCGTTGAAGTGACGCCTTTGGACAGTGGTCAAGGTAACTAGCGGGTATTGGTCTTTTATAAGCTGGTAGAGCTGACTCGACTGCGCACCTTCGCAGAACGTGTGTGGTACTATTATCTGCAAATGAGACTATGTTATTTTCAAATAGTTAACTCGGCTATACTCAGGCTATGTGGGACGGCTGGAAACTCGGAACCCAAATCAATAAATATTATATGGTTTAGTTCATTGTCTGTTCGAATATTAGACTACGGTCCTCGAGAAATAGAGTTTGAAACATAAATCATTACTAGTGCAGCAAAAATCTGGTTTACATTAGGAGATCATACGGCTCCTACAGAATACTTGAAAGAATAATCAATGCACCAACCAAACCTTACAACGAAGATCACTGATAAATAACGAACTGTAGTGTTAATAATTCGGGTTGTGAGGAAACATTAGTAATTCCAACACTGATTTGTACAGCAAGCATCCATAGGTGATGATACGAAATAAGAACGCACATATGCTTCGATGTTGTTGTTGTTTCTGCGATGAGTAAGGTTGCCAGTGCTCCACGAGGATACGCTGCGCTAGTAGTAACGCTGCTAGTACTGTGAGTCCTCATCAACAATTACGGGGTTGGCAACGCGTCAGTGATACCCCTGGTATTCCTCGCGGCTATAGGCTACGATGACTGCTTACCACCAGGTGGGCCATATGTTTGTGAGCCACCTAAGTGGTATAAAAACAAAAAGGCTGTCATATTCCAATTTTCATCAGTGTACGAAATGTGTGATTCTTGAAAAGAATATAAAGATGTAAGCCAATCATTTTGATTACCTCTACAGGGTTGAAGTAGTTTATTTTGGTCAGTGTGTGGGTGTAGAGCAGCGTGTCACTGAACTGACATAGCACTATGTGAGGGTGTCGCAAATCTATCGCTGCCATTCCTATTTCTCTTCGGGCCATTCCCCTGCCTTCGGATAATGCTGAAAGGAAGCTCGCGATTTGTGTCACTAACTTTTAAATTATGTTCTACAATAATTTTGATTATTACTTTGAACAAGGAATTGCTGGGTCTTATAAAAATTGACCTAATTCCTTTTGGGCCCAAATATAAAATCTTATATGTAAGTAAGTACCTAATATAACACTTGCTTGTACTGCTGAGGTACTGGTAGATCTAGCAGACCTAGTACCACTGTACCCTCCTGAAACATTTAAAACAAAATATTATTTTGTTATTTATAGGGGTACAATCTGGAGGATGGCTTATGCAAGCACCTACTAACTATTATATTTCAATATGGAACTTGTGCATGCGTAAAGTTTGAACGAAACCATAAAAATAATAAATGTCCCAGGGTGGTCCAGTGTAGGAGGTGACAATTCTTTTCGATAGAAAACAAAAGAGAAAATAAATTTGTAATTCGATTTGTTTAAGTGTAATTGAAATTGGAGCCTATCCATAGTCCTCGAATATATCACCCTCCCAATTTGAAAGCTGAATCCACCCTTGTACATGGGGAACTCCAGAAAATAGTCATGTGTTTTTACTTTGAGTATATGTAAAGGTACTATGCCCAAAATTCTAAAAAGTATATAAAGGTCGGATTATAAACTAAATGACCCAAATTAGGACGTAAATTGATACTCACCTCTGCTACTGCTGCTAATGTACCTCAAGGCAGTGGGCCTGTTCCTAGGCGTGCACATGTCAGACGTATCAGCGGCCGAGTCACTCGCCAACACACGTGGTCGGGCACCGCTGGACGAAGACTCCGGTCTTGAGGACGTTGAGTTTATTATTCTAATAAAGAGTATTTCTTTATTTATACCACTAAGGTGGCAAACATGCATACGGCGCGCCTGATGGTAAACGGTTACCGTAACCCATGGACGCTTGCAACACCGGGTATCACTCGCGCGTTGCCGACCATGGAGAAATCTCTTCACACCCTTCTTGAAGAACCCCATGCTGTACTCCTTTGGGAAAACCGCAGCGGGCTCATGCCGCAATTTGATTGTCCTCGGGAGGAAGCTCTTGTGTTTTTTCTTTATACCACTATGGTGGCGTACAAGCATACGGCCCACCTGATGGTAAGCAGTCACCGTAGCCTATAGCCGCTAGCAATACCTGGGGTATCACTTACGGGGTGCCAACCATGTTGTTGATGAGGACTCACTGTGCTAGTAGCATGGCTATTAGCCCCGCGTATCCTCTACTACATCAATTAGTGTTATTTCACTGCGGTCTTCTGTAAGGCGGAGGTACAGTCCCCAGTCGGGCGGCCCCAATTTAAATGGGATAACCCACGGGAAATCCCAAATCGCCCTACCTCTCTTTTTAAAAGCTCATGGTCTGATTAATCACTGTACTTAAGCTTAGTAAAACTCATTGGTACAGGCCGGGATTCGAACCTGGGCCCATCAGATGACAGGCCGTTGCTTCAACCACAAGGCCACACGGCTTTGAATTACTTCGACTTACTTTTAATGATCAAAATTGAGATCAGGAAATAGTTAGTATCAGTTAAGGCAATGTACGCTCTATCAATGTTAACCAGTTACTTCCAGATACGATAATGATGAATTGCAATGAATCGTTCAATGCTTCGGTAGAGCATTTATAGTATTATTAGGTTTTACTCTCGTCTCGTAAGTATATAAAATTACTGGGTGACTTATTGCCACTGAATAACATAATCACAATACTTCAATGCTTATTATTCCATTTATACCAGTGACAAATGTGACTATACCTACTTACCTGCGTTTTAAGCTTCTGGGCGGCCCGGATGGTGGCCCCATAGAAGGTTTTTTAGATGTCGATGTTGTCTCTTCATTTAAGAATTGATATCGAGGAATTTTATTCAGTGGCTTCCCAGTATTAGCGGTAAAAGTCGAAGGCATTAGCGTTGAACTCCTTATACCTTTAAGGCAACGAAACAATTATTTATTTACGACAATTTTATTCCCGTTTTTTTTGATGAACCAAATATTTTTATTTACCGTATGAGGAAGCTTTTCGTACTAATTCATTTTTAAACTTTGATTGTATTTTTGAAACACGCTTTTCTCTCGTAACAACATTCATTGTAACTTGTAAGTAAAGTAAAACTTTTCTTTTTGTCCAAACTTTTATACACAATACTTATTTTGAAACAATTTTCTATTTTCCCGCCGCGGCAGTGGCAGACAAACAAGTAAAATTATGTGCGTTCCGTTCTTCTTCTTCTTCTTCTTCCTAAGTATGGCAATCAATCCCTTCAGGGACTATTTTTGCCAGTGTCGAGTGTTAAAGAATTTTCATGTTGCAAAATTTCTCGTGTTTGCCGCTTTAAAATGCCTAGTGTCATGCATTCTAACGCCCAATGGAGTTTCTGGAGACAACCCACGGCAGTAGCAGATCGTAACACGCCTTTAGATTAGAGGTAACCTATTGACCAAAATGATAAATCACTTAACCCAAAAGTCGTATTATGGCATTATTTCCAATGCTCCTATAAATCAGTCACTAAATGAAACTTTACTGCACATATCGACACCAAAAATACACATTAAAGATCACTATAACACAATTTACGACACATTGGAAAAAATCTCAACCGCTCCGCCTGATTCCCGCCAAAAACTCTCGTGCGTTCCGTTATTCTCTTTTCATAATGCTTCCTCCAGGAATAAGCTTCGTATTAATATCTCAAATGAGTTTTTGGCGGGAATCAGGCGGAGCGGTTGAGATTTTTTCCAGTGTGTCGTAAATTGTGTTATAGTGATCTTTAATGTGTATTTTTGGTGTCGATATGTGCAGTAAAGTTTCATTTAGTGACTGATTTATAGGAGCATTGGAAGTAATGCCATAATACGACTTTTGGGTTAAGTGATTTATCATTTTGGTCAATAGGTTACCTCTAATCTAAAGTCGTGTTACGATCTGCTACTGCCGTGGGTTGTCTCCAGAAACTCCATTGGGCGTTAGAATGCATGACACTAGGCATTTTAATGCGGCAAACACGAGAAGTTTTGCAACATGAAAATTCTCTAACACTGGACACTGGCAAAAATAGTCCCTGAAGGGATTGATTGCCATACTTAGGAAGAAGAAGAAGAAGAATATCTCAAATGTTTTGCTTACTTATGGAACCATGCAAACAGTTGTTTACATAGTAGTATATGTTTTGATAGTTTTATTAAAACAAAAGTAATGGTAAATATTCACTTTACAGTTTTAAAATTACTCCTTAAAAGTTCACTCGCTCTGGAGATTTTGTAGCGATACGAACGCACTCTTTTTGATAGGTCGGTCCATGCTGGCATGGCTCACATTGCTTGCTGTCACAAAAGTCAATTTGACATAAATGCCGCCCCCGCGCTCAGTGCTATTTGTTTAGGAAGTTTAAATTTTTTTGGAGATGATTTGCATTTTTAACGGTAAAACTTTTATTTCACCGTCTCCAAATCGCTTTTGTTATCAAAATCAGTCTTGATACAAAGTCGTGAGTGTATGGACTTGCAGGTATGAGTTATAGATTTGGAAAATAGCCTTGAACTAGGTGAGTATAGTTATCTCATACGTACGTAGTTTCTGTATTATAACTGGGACGCTCCAATTATCTTTATGACTTAATTCTAATAGATAAGATTCTTGGGTAGATAATAGAGCAATATATTGAGTTATAAACGCAGTGAGACTCCGATCAAAGTCATTTCAAACTGTGTTTCAACCTTGTTAACTAAGGTCACAGCAAGGTAAATTCTATGAATTGAATAGGTGCAATTAAATGACAAGTGTACGTTCAGTTGCATTACTTAGCGGTCGCTTCGTCTAGTTATTTGTGACTGACTAAAGTCTGGTGAGAATATAAATAATGTATCTGGAATTTGGGCTAAAATAACATGGTGAAATAGTACATTTTATTATCTCTACTAATCAGTACTCTTTGTCAAGATAAAGTGTTTAATCTACAAACAACAAAAAATAGATTGGTATCAAATCTAAGAAATAAACAAGATACTTTATGAGATTTGTCATTGCATTGTTATTTTTGTTAATAAAACTATATTTCTGTACCTATGTATATCAGTCTGATACCCATAGTTTAGGCTTTGCCTAGCTTGGGGATCAGATGATAAGTAGTGTTTTTTAAAATTAACTATTGTTTTGTTACTATTTCCTGTTAGTATTTTTTTATTTAATCTTATTGCAAATTATGTGCCAATTTGTGCATACAGAATGTTTACGTTTCTACAATGTCATTATTATAGCATTTGTCTCATAACACTCACTAGTTTGACCTAATTATAACCAGATAATTCATGCATATCTCTCAACTTTGTAATCCCATTTGAACTGGTTACATCTGGTGTAAAGATTATCTTTATCAAAACAGTGTCATTCTATTTGGAGAAAGATACTTTTAAGTATATATTAGTAAAAGTTTAATAAAGAAAGTATAGCTTGGTTTGCTACAGCTCAGTCAGTTAGTCAAAGGTTATTTCTCTGATAACCTGGAAATATAAAAAGGTATTATGAAACAACTGTATTTTATGATAATCTTGGATGATTTCAAATGTAAATACCGGCTTGTTTGTCTGTTGTCCATTGCTGGCTTCTGCCATTATGACTAATCAAAAATATCAACCAGTTAAATTCATAAACATCTTTATTTAACTAGCCAGACTTTGTAAATAAGTACTTTTTTATCTTCTGAATACAGACCATCTTCAGAGGGTTATTTTGGTGATAAAAAACATACAAAACAAATCGCAATTACTCTTTTTAAAAACATATTGGTAATATATTTAAGTAGCCTATACATGGCTACTATGGCTTAGACATGAATATTCTATAGAAGAAATAAAAATAACATCAACTCATAAACAAGGATATGCTTGAATATAACTGATCCATCATTCTTAAACGTAAAATATCATATATATATTTATAATGCCAGTTTATTCAATTTTTTAAATTTTTTAGGAACCTTTGATAAACTTGTGCATCATGCTTGCTTCCTTTGACATTGATATGTTTTTATTTGCAATAACATATTTTTATTATGGTTGTCATGTGTATTAACTGTTGTTTATCAGTTTGCGCTCGACGCAAAACGCAAAACAAGTGGTTCCACAAAATATTCCATACGCTTCTATCGCGAGTGAGCGAGACGAGTATTGTTTCGACGCCCCTACTTCAAATGTGGCTCGTGTCTAGCAGTATGTCTTTTCAATGAAGACGGCAACGTGACGTCATTCATAGTACGTAGCTCTCAGATGGTAGTTCAGTAGCTCGCATCACAGCTTATCGCGCGGAGGCTTGTGAATATAAGGCGATAAGTTACCGAGTTTACTTTACAAGTGATATCACATTCAACGAAGGCGTGTACGTGGTATATATAATCTGCCAAAGCGGGTCTTTCATTATTGCACTCTTAACCTTTGCGAAAGATAAGTAGTAATATCGGTATTTACAGATATTGTAGTGTAACACCTCATTGTAGTTTTGTCGCTTGAAGAAGACGCGAGGATAATGGCTCTTTGCAGGTACATTTGTGTTTTTAGGTCGGGGATAACTAATGCATGGTTGCGCTTTTATATTCATAAATAATGCATGCTTTCACTGGCCGTTTGTTGGCGGCTCCGCTACGGGCTAAAATATATTTAAAAAAAAAACTCACATTCTTTATTTTTTTGCATGCCCTTTTACATAAGAAAGTACCTGCAACTAATTCCGCATTTTTTTAAAGTTCAAAATATATTTTGTGATCTAAATCTATTTATAATATAAACAAGTAATCAAACAAAATTAAATAATTTACCATAACAACGCAGTGATTTGCATTTATCGCGCTTAAAAAAATATATCGCAAACAGTAGTACAATAGTACTACTGTTTGCGATTTTTTTTAATTAGAGTATATTATATTTATTTTTCTATTATTTAGATAGGTAATTAAATATAATTACCTATCTAAGTAGCTATAAAATTATACAGGTAGTTTACATATATAATATGAATTGCCGTGTCCATTATTGCCCTGCCCTCACTTATTCCATTATACCAATACTTTGCCAATACTGATTTTTCAATCCGCATCGTACTGTGTGTTCGAGAAAGCTGCAGTCACTACGATAATGTTTGCTTAAAAAGTTTTTTGAGCTTGGGTCAATTACATCCTCTTTTGGAGCAGGAGGAATTCTCGTTTAGTGAATCCGATTCGCACTCGGCTTGTTTTTGCATGGCTTAAAGTTAATTATAATTTAAATTTAGCAAAACCTTAGAATAATAACAAGCTCGCTAAGAGAGAAACATACCGCCCGATATCTAAGAAATTTGTGTCAGAGGCTATTTTTGTATTTTATACCATTCTGCCTGCTTATAATTCTGGCGAATATTAAATTTATATCTTTTCATTGATTCTGCATATTTCGAAAATGTAGCATCAGTCAGAATGTTCCGCATTGGTACACCATATTGTTTGTAAGGTATAAGTGCTATTATTTATAATGTGGTTTTTCTCGCGATTAGCAATACTGCAGCCGCCTCAAAATATGTTTATTTCATTGCCGCATATTTTTGACTAAATAAACATTCGTTAGAGTTTGGATATTTTGATAGGTTACGTTTCAACCACATGGAATTTTACATTACGGAACCCTGATAAATGTGAACACGTGATAGCCAACCGCATTTTGCACACGCTGGTATTTTAACCGCAAATGCATCGTGCGCAAACGGTAACTTGCCTGAGGTCGTATAAAATAATACCGCTGGTAGAAAACGTTGAATAGACAAATTGCTGAATGAACGTGGTCGACGTTCTTTGTCTATGTTTGCAAAAAAAAAAACATTTATTTCTGTGTAAATTGTCGCTCTTTTCAATGTATAATTTTGTGTAATGTTTGTCTTCAAATACTTCAAAAAACTGTTCTTTTCCTTCAAAAGAAAATTTTATAACGGTAATCTTGTAGCTAAAAGTAGGTGCTCAAATGGTATAGTTATTTTATTGAGTAGTATAAAGTTTTCTTGCTATGCAATGAACATGTGATAGCATCAAATTGATCTCTTGATACTAGCTTTATAAGCTTCAATTAGACTTGTTATTGAACAAATGTTTAGTCTAGGAGACAATTTATAAAATACTCAAATGCCATCAATCATTTTATCAAAGTGTTTATAACCTTCATTCGAAAATGATAAGCCATAACATAGTGATACTAAGTTTGCTTCCAAAGAACATGACAAAGGCTCATGAGTCAGATCCAATTGCAAGTAAAATGATCTAAGTACATCTTTAGGAATATCTACAGTTATTTTCATAGAAACCCTGCTAGAATTAAAAGACCGGATTGCTCAAAAACCCTTCACCATCCACAGCTTAAAGACCAACCTGCAGTACGCGGCGTTGAAGACACTGTCGCTGGTGTCGATCAGTGTGATGTCGCCCCAACAGACGGTCCAAGAGCTGTTCCGCACCGCGGACTGCGTGTGCTTCGATGTGGACTCCACCGTCATACGAGACGAGGGCATTGACGAACTCGCCAACTTCTGCGGCAAGGGCGATGAGGTGAAGCGACTGTGAGTATGGACTTTATAATTAGTAATGTAAGAATGTTTTTAGCTTGAACATTGAACATTGGATGATTGAGGCCCTTTTAAATTGTATGTTGACTATATATTTGAGGGTGTGTTTTGTATGTGCATGGTTAAACGCGCATCAGATCTACATCTACCTATTTGTGCAATATTACTTTATGAGTCTCGAAATGTTCTCTACCCGAAGGCTGTTATCGATTATTCATGTTTAATAAACATATTTTAATATTTAACATTTAAAGTAGTAGATCTATCGCACACACAAATAATTCGCAATAACGTTTTTATTTTCACTGTAAACGCCGATAAATAAAAATCAATTTATCTAACATCATCCATTCTTCGATCTTTATCCGTGACTCCGTGATGAAATTGTAATGTCTTTGTACAGGACGGCCGAAGCGATGGGTGGCAGCATGACCTTCCAAGAAGCACTCAAGAAAAGACTGGACATCATTAGACCAAGCGTTAGTCAGATCAGAGACTTTATAGGCACGTTTCCTATTCATCTCACACCAGGCATCTCGTGAGTATACAGTTATACATTAAACTATTTAATCATATGTAATATATATGTATGTATATAAATAAAAGGTAAAGTAAATGGCGCTCGGAACAGGCGGTTATTATGAAAAGATTGATGAATGCCGAGGATGATCTCGTTATCTTAATTTTCCAGAAGATTATTTGACACAAATATTTCTTCGAGCTACCGTAAATAATCTCGCTTTGTTCGTCTTTATTGATGCCAATCGTAGTCAATAATATTCGAATTAGATAGTGTATTTTAATTTTTGTCCATATTATCGCAAGCGACTGTTTTGCGTGTTGTTAATCTGGAGTGTTCTCGAAAAAAAAACACCCTCGTGTGTGCCTCTTGACCTGAGACTGATTTACTTCGTAAATACATTCATTACTTAATTTGTGATGTTATCGTATGGCTCAGTATTTTCTCTCCAAGTAGAGCAATGCGTCTATACCTACTCTATGTCGATGAATAAGGCGCGGTGTCTGCTTCTTTAAATATTAGGTCCTTACATATGAAATTGGCGTTTTTCGTACTGGCCACTTTAATCACGAATTTCTCCTCTTTGGTAAGGAATTCCAAATTCAAATTTGTACAGCTATAGACTCATGTATTTGTGCTTCGATGATCGTCATTCATTTGTTTTTTTTCTTCTGTTTTTTTCTGTTTGCGTCACTCATTTTACAAAATGGAAAACCTTAAATATCGCATTATTTACGAGTACGAGTTCCGCCGTGGCACTAGTGCTGCGGAAACAACTCGAAGGGTGAATGATGTGTATGGCGGTCGTGTTGCAAAAGAAAACACAGTTCGTTTTTGGTTCCAACGTTTTCGTTCTGGAAATTTCGACCTGCAGAACAAGCCCCGTGGACGGCCTGAGACTCAAGTTGATAATGAAGAGTTGAAGGCTATTGTGGAAGCGGATCCATCGCAAACCACGTCCGAGTTAGCTGCAGGCTGCAATGTTAGTGATAAAACTGTTTTAATTCACTTGAAGCAAATTGGGAAGATTAAAAAGCTTGAAAGATGGGTACCTCACGAATTGACTGAAACAAACCGGCAAACGCGCGTCGACTGCTGCGTTACATTACTAAACCGGCACAATAATGAAGGTATTTTAAACCGAATCATTACCTGTGATGAAAAATGGGTTCTTTACGATAATCGGAAGCGCTCAGCGCAATGGTTAGATCCTGGCCAGCCAGCCAAATCCTGCCCCAAGCGAAAATTAACCCCAAAAAAGTTACTTGTAAGCGTTTGGTGGACTAGTGCCGGTATTGTTCATTACAGTTTTTTCAAATCTGGCCAGACTATTACGGCTGATGTCTATTGTCAGGAATTGCAAACCATGATGGAAAAGCTAGCGGCTAAACAACCTAGGCTGGTCAATCGCTCCACGCCACTGCTGCTTCACGACAACGCTAGACCACACACTGCGCTACAGACGGCTACTAAATTAGAAGAGCTTCAATTGGAAAGTCTAAGACATCCTCCGTACTCCCCGGACCTTGCTCCAACAGATTACCATTTTTTTCGAAATTTGGATAACTTCTTGCAAGGGAAAAAATTCAACTCCGATGGGGCAGTCCAAATCGCCTTCAAAGATTTTATTGATTCCCGTCCGACTGGTTTTTTTAGTAAAGGGATCAATGAACTACCTATGAGATGGCAAAAGTGCATAGAAAATAATGGTTCATACTTTGATTAATTAAATATATTATATTAAAAAATATTCGACTTTTTGTTCCTCCCATACAAAACGCCAATTTCATATGTAAGGACCTAATATTTAATGTAGGAGTTGATCTCCTTAATTGATTTCTTAATATTGAAAGTTATTTGCATAATATTGTATATAATAGCATATGACAAGAATTGCTTACATCAATTCCCATTATCATACACATTTGATCAATATTGCAATATTCGTATAACGATGAAAAACAAGGAAATTACTTAGTTTACACCACCAATGACAGTAAAATATTCGATATTCATAATAGTTTTAACTAGTTATCACCGCTTACTGTATAGTGAGATATCGTGATTTGTGGCTCGTGACGCCTGTGACCCAAGATATACTGGCACCCACAGGTTTTGTTCGCATGAATACTTTGTGCGCATGCGACCTTTGCTTGTTTATTGGCGAGATATGTCACAAATAATATTACATCTTTCCTTCATGATGTAATGTTTTCCGTTTTGATTTATCACGTGTTACAGATACATAAGTAATAAATTAGTGAGGAAATGCTTCAAAAATAAAAAAATATAATTTAATGTATTCTAATTCTATTGGATATATTTTAAAGTTACAACTAAGGTATGCTGTAGTGGCTATACAGAGACCTGTTGGTGATAAAGGACCAACACGAGATTATTCGACACAAGACTGGCAAATCGGCAGTAATACTTTTATTTGTTTGATAGGCACACAAAACAGAACACAGTCATACACAAACAGGTGAAAAGTTAAACAGTTATAAGCTGGACTGAGTCCCAAAAAAATGTGTACATACTCCTGGTATTGCAAGCGTTCAAAGCTACGGTGTCTGTTTTCCGTCAGATTGACCTTACCATAAAAAAACTTGCAACAAAAAAAAAAATTGAGTCAGATACGGGAGACTTAACCTAATCTCCACCGTGTTAGGCTGAGTAGGCACGCTGAACATGGTGTTCAATGGTGGTTCAGTGTTATTTCTAGCTCAACTTTTAATTAACGTTGTTCCGAGTGCGTCAAACTTCCTCAGGCAAACCGAGTAATCAGTTTGGTGGAAACCATTTTTTTTTGAGAAAATACATGAAGCAATTGCTTTTTCTTCTCTTAGTTTTTATTGTGCGTAAGCTATATTTCGTGAACATCTTTTCAGACAACTAGTCAAGGCGTTACAAGAGAGAGGCGTCGCGGTGTACCTCGTCTCCGGAGGGTTCAGGTGCTTGATAGAACCGGTCGCGGAGAAACTCGGCATCAGCACTTCCAATATCTTCGCTAATAAACTCAAATTTTACTTTAATGGTAAGTTACTCCTTTCTAATGGATATTCGTATATTGGTGTCAATTCTGTTGTACCTACAAAATTACTTAACTAAGCTAATTTGACAGTTCTCAAAGTCTTGCTATCCCTTTCTCATGAGCGGGGTTAAATAAGGATAGCAATACCTTTAGAACTGTCACATTAGTGATTTTGTACAAAAGAATTGGCACTATTGTCTGCTGTAATGGTAATTACAAACCTTTAATTTGTGGTGAGTTTTTAAATACTTATTTCAAATCCTTCTCGAACATATTCAGGCTTAATCACGTGTTTTTTTTAAGGAAATGATCGTTTGTTTATGTTTTGTCCATTACTTTTTCTACGAAGATGATTTACTCGTTACGTTAAGAATAAAATTGTTCAGCTGTCTTAATCGTCAAAGGTAAAACAGACAGCCAGACATCATTACTTGCTAATGGTGGTCTATTAATTAATCAGCCACATCATTACATCTAATACCGAGGCTAAAAGAGTTTGGGATAAAACCACGACTTACTAGAATAGTAAGTTGTAGCAAAGTTTGAATTGCATTTCGTTCTGTCTAGAAGCATTTTATCCCTTTATCACCAAGAACCAGTCAACAATGTAATAAATAATTAGATGTCAGTGGGTATCACGTGCTATCAATTAGTGTATATCTAATAGCTTCCCTACTACAACAAGTAATGTTAAGGTCAACCAAACTGCAATTATTGACAGCGTGATCAATGCTTGTTTAACTGATTGATAGTAGTTGTTCCTGGTATAGATTAGTAATATACTACATACTGTGACCGCCATGTTGGATTTTGAGGCGCATTATTTAAAAAAAAAAACACCGAATTTAAAATACATCCTTCTCGCGGTCTTAAGCCATTGGCTGATATTTAACACATGCGTGTGCGTTTTGATTGTCTGATGGAAAATTAAATAATAAATGTTTCCAGTGAAGGTTCTCCAATTTAAAAAGTATATAAGTATTATATCAGCTGCTGGTTCCCATAGTACAAGCTTTGCTTAGTTTGGGGCCAGATGGCGCTGTGTGAAAAAAACATTTAAAAAATATGCTATATTTTATTCCAATGGTGTCACTTTGATTGCTAATTCAATTCGTCAAATGATTCGGCCGTTCCCTTCTTGACTCTTATTGACGTCACTTTCTAGAAAGGATTTTTAAAATATTGTACACAATGGGATAGTTAACATAAATGTTCATTCAACAATACAGTACAGAACTACGGACAGAAATAAAGGGAAATCTACGTCATCGAATTGTAATGAGGTCGCGTTATCGCATATTTATGATGAAATTAAAGTTCCTACAGTTTGTTTGTGAGTTTTGTGACATCACACCACTGGCACCGACATTTTGATGTGACCCGGCGATAATGCAGTAGGTCATTTTCATTGCTAACATAACAATGGCGCCGAAATGTACTTCAACTGCTTGCGTCGCTTTTTTGACATCAGAGACGTCTTGGGAACAATAGATTTTAGGGAGCAAACCTTATAGGCCACTAAAATGTATGTTAAAGGAAGGCACACATATAGGAAAATCACATTTTAGAAAACTGACAAAACAACTCTGTCTAATAAGGAAATAATTAGTAAAAAGGTATAAAGGACGTCGAATCATTACAAAATTCTGGACAATTGAGTCTCTCATCTGAATATAAATCTAAATAATTTAAAATTTAATTGTATCTTATTAGCGCACAGTTGACTTTTGCTTGCAACAATTATCGGCGGAAGAAAGTCAACCAATCGGTGTCGCATTCACATTTTGTTGTACTTTAGAGCGCAGACCATTTCATGCATTATTAGGTCAGTGACCTACAGGCATAATTTCAACGTGTACTACTTGACCCACCTAATGTAAAGTGATTTCTGGCGCATTACTCTTGCGCCATCAATGCCTTATCTGGTATTTCAATTGTCTTCCAAGTTTGCTTAGTTTGGGGCTAAATACCCCTGTGTGATAATGTCCGGGGCAGTCCGGGTATTATTTACTTATAATATTTATAATGTCGTAATAGCTCCACTGTTACAGATGTGTAACTCTTAATAGTCTCCTTATTCGATGCGTCATTCCATATCATAATGGACATAGTCATATTCGAATGGGAATTCACTCGCGCGTTCTCGGCCCTTTATCTTTCTCACATCCTCTTGGGAGAACCGTGGTGGAACGTTTAGCTTACTTGCTAATCTTGCTATCGCACTTCAAATTACTAATTTATGAATGTTATGTCAGGTAGTCAATGGTGTCGATTCTGTTGTTCAAAATTACTAAATTAACTAATTTGTCAGGTTTAAAAGTCTTGCTATCCCTTTCTCATGTGCGGGGTTACATAAGGATGGCAATATTTTTAGACCTGTCAAATTAGTTAAGTTTAGTCATTTTGAGCAACAGAATCGACACCAACAGAATTGGTACGAATATTTGTCATGTCAATGTCAATGTTAGGTAGGCAGACGCTGTGTGTAGGAATCTCATAACTAGCTACATCGAGTCATACAGTGCCGACCCCAACAGTGCTTGAGATAAGGCCAGGACTACGATGACTATGTAGAATTGCAAGTAGAGTGAAATGGCGTTCTATACTCTTTGGTGTATGCAAAGGACCCACCGTGATGCAACATATACATGTGTCTACGCAGCTTATGAATGGATTCTTTTGAGCTGTTCCATATAAAGCAACCTTCGTTTTGATAACGGTTTGGATACAAAACAATCGTTGCGTCAGCATTGTTTACCTCGGCGAGCGCAAATGTTATTAAGTACCTTGCAAATCTTGCAATTAACCGCTAAGTGTGATGTTGTTGTCCTTATAATTACATATAGCATACAGTATTATCATTAGTTTATTATCATTATATTCCACTTTTTCGCAATACGCTCAACGGTAATTTGAGAGAGGTAGGGCACACCGGCATCACCGGGACAGACTAGGACTCTCTATGCCAGCAACATAATATGTTATATAGCGGCCCGCCCTGGCTTCGCACGGGTAAACAATAGACATTTATCAAATATTTTGTCTACCCGTGCGAAGCCGGGGCGGGCAGCTAGTATAATATATAGCCTATGTTACTCAGTGATAATTTAGCTTTCTAACGGTGGAAGAATTTTAGAAATCGGTCCAGTTGTTTCGGAGCCTATTCAATACAAACCCACAAAAATACAAATCTTTCCTCTTTATAATATTAGTGTAGATGTAGATGTAGATTGTGTAGAAGTGTAGATATAGATGTAGCCTATCCTTGAGGAACTCTGAAAACCTTACCGCGGGAACACGAAAGATGACACTACATCAAGGATAGTGTTAGACTGCGATCTCCTGTAAGGTACAATCACATTCTCCACACGGGGTCCCAATTGTTTTAATTGGGAATTTCATTATCTCTTTATGATGTTAAAATGATAGTATTGAGAGATACAAACATTTTTTTGAGAGTTATATACTAGCAAGTGTGTACCTACCTAGTAACCGCGTTGGCTCAATATGGTAATTATGCAATAATTCATTGCGATGATTGCTTGAATTCTATATGTATTTAGCCGGCCCCTAGCTGTTAACCTTTCACAATAATCTAATCTAAATAAGCGTACTATATTAATGATAGGTAAATGTATTCTATTTCCAACTGACAATCCATTATGTCCACCTGGTTACTATAATGTTCTGTCAAAATTGTTCGTCTTAGTAAGATTAGAAATTACTCAGGATTTTCTGTGATGTTCTTCCGATAACGGTTCCAAGTTTGTTAAGTTGACCTCGCGTTCTAATATAAAACGTCACTGCGATAACAAAAAGTTAGAGAAGTTTTCCTTCCTATATTTGTTTTTTTTTGGTGCGTAAAAATATCTGCTATTACAATTTTCTTGAGATAAAAGACGTCTCATTTTACATAATCATTTAAGAAATAATTATCGAGTATATGAGCTCTTTAAATTCTAAATAAGGAAATTATGTTCGAATGGCCTAATCAATAATGGGTTAATAATAGGATGTTGATAGCCTTAGAGCACGTGTCTTTCGGGGCTGGTTACGTCCAATTTTTATCAATTAATTTGCATAGTAACTTTTATCTAATTACAAACACGAAAACAAAATGAATCACTACCACATGTCTAGTTTATCGATCACGCGATCCGTGCGTGTGACGGTGACGGCTTAAGACGCAATCTTGCGTCTTTGTTTGTCGCGGACTGGGGCAGATGATGACATTTGCTTTTGTATTAAGAACACGTATGATTTAATAAAAAATATTTGTTTGTTATCATAAATATGGAAAAAACTTTTAGCTGTTTGTAGCACTACTCATTATTGATGATATCATTTGATCGTCTGATCATATTTCGAAATTGTAAGATGGTTCTTGAAATTCAATATTTCTCATCGATCAATGGATGATGTTCATAAGATAATAATTGCTTTTTGAACAGTAACATTCGTTTGGAACAAGGCCTTTTCAAATCCAGAAGAGATTGTTTGTAATATAAGTCGAACTTATGTATGGAATAAATATTTTGCATTTAATTAGCAGACGGGCCATATCTGTACCAATAATGAAGAGGTAAAAAATGTATGTACGTATGGGGTAATTTCTGGAACTACTGAAACAATTTAAAAAAGTCAAATGAAAAGCTAGTACCATAGAATATTTTTTAATATTAGGTGACCTATTCCTAGACTGACAGAGTCGCGGACGATAAGCTTGTTTGTACTAAATGTGCGAATAGAGTTTCCATGGTCTACCATGCGCTAATACCCCGATATTTCTAATGTCTAGGGTACGTTAAACGGGCTTGATGTCTTTCAGTGGTCTTTTTCTTTTATACCAATAAGGTGGCACACAAGCATACGGCCCTCCTGATGGTAAGCCGTCTCCGTAGCCTAAAGTCGCTAGTAATACCAGCGGTATCACTAACGCGTTGCCAACCATGTCGTTGATGAGGATTCACTATGTTAGCATTACTACTAGCGTAGCTTATCCTCGTGGAGCACTAGCAACCTTACTCACTACTTTAATGTAGTGCTATTTGACTGCGGTTTTTGCGTCTTTATTGACAATGTATTTCTCATTGGTTATAGGTGAATACGCAGGCTTTGATGAAACGGAGCCGACGTCTAGGTCTGGGGGCAAAGGGCTGGTCATCAGGAGACTGAAGGAGCAGCACGGCTACCAGCGGCTCGTGATGATTGGAGACGGCGCCACAGATGCCGAGGCCAGTCCGCCAGCTGATGGATTTATTGGTGAGTGCTTACTCTATATATGCAGCTTAGCTCGACACTACCAAACGCATACTCGAGGCGGTATCGCCTAGTTACTACCACACTTTCAAAAAGAGAGGTAGGGTGATTTGGGATTTCCCATTAATATTGGAGCCGCCCGACTGGAGACTGTTCCTCCACCTTACAGAAGACTGCAGTGAAATAACACTACTTTGATGTAGTGTTGTGTTTCTGCGGTAAGCTTCTGGCTCAGTGAGTCCTCGTCAACAACATGCTTGGCAACCCGTTAGTGACACCCCTGGTGTTGCTAGCGGCTATAGGCTACGGTGACTGCTTACCATCAGGTGTGCCGTACGCTTGTGTGCCACCTTAGTGATATAAAAAAACGCATACAAAAAAACTGGCGAGTTGTACAGTTGTCGCATAATGATTACATCCGACTGCCAAGTATCACCGCGCGAACTCATTGGTCAAATCAAAAGCGCGCGCTACCTCGATTACCTATAACACTTTAATATTTTTTACCTTAAGTGTATTTATTTTAGAGTCAATATTTAAGTGAAACACTTAATTTTGTAACAATTAATTTTATCTCTTAAAGGTTTCGGAGGCAACGTGGTTCGGGAAGAAGTGAAGAAAAGGGCGGCGTGGTACGTCACAGACTTTCAGGAGCTCATCACATCCCTTACTTTGCAGACCAAGTGAGCTATCCTAGGTCGTAGTAAGTTGAAGTAGAGTATATTATTGTACGACAACGGTCACAGACATAAATGACCTCAGAATATCATATCTCTACGATGTAGTAAGTTAATAAAAAATTGGAGCAAATGTAAGCAATCTTGGGATATGTATAGCTGACTATATGTTATGACTCTGATAAGGCTGAATTTGGCACAGTTGTTTCGTACTTCTACATCGTAGCTATTCATTTTGCTACAATCAATAAAAGAGGTCGATTTTATTTTTACCTCAAATATGTGATGTACCTTCCGTATCTAATCTCTGTGATCGCATAAACGCATGTTACTGCCATTCGATTTTGAACGCACAGTCAGTAGCATTTACGGTCGTATTTCGATTGTTCATTTATGAGTTGCTGTAGAATGAATATGTTGACATTGTGATGGTACTTTAAGTACAAATTTGAATGGATTTTTTATAGTATTTTATGGGGACTTGGTCCTGGAATTGGTTTGAACTTGAACATAATTAAGAATTTATTATTATTATAATTGTAGACAAATTATAAACGAATTGTAGTAAGCCAATGTTTCGTTACATTATGTAATAATGATTTACGTGTAATATTGTAAATTATTGTAATAATTTATTAATGTTAACTATTATGGTTATAGTTATTATTATATCGGTGAGTGGTGAAGTTTGCAACTTTACGTTATATTGATTGATTTTGACAAAAATGGCTGTGTACTTCTTATGTTTAAGAAATAAATATTATTTTTAATTCTTTATGCGTGAGCGTATTTTAAAGGTTAACTCACACACTAGTGTAAAGAAGATTTCTTCTACAAATACCAGCTACCTATAAGCTCTTAGTATAGATAAGGGACACAACACAACTGTGCCGGTAGCAGGAACATTGTCGACAACGTATTCGAAAACGGAACTCGCGAAATGTCAAAATTGACATACTAATTTTTAGTTCCACTTTTCACCGCCGCAGCGCTGTTCATTTTTCAATACAAAATTAGTCGAAGGCGATACGAAAACGTTGTCGAAAAAGTTCATGCTACCGGCACCGATCCCCGTGGTAAATAGTAGCTGCTTTAATGGCTCCACCGTCCTATGAGAAGTCCCATCCTTTAAGAAGATCGCACCGAGAAGAAGCCTTACATATTTTTGCCAGTTTTATTGTATGAATAGTAACCAAACAGTACCTATGATTATTTATATGAGTTTTTATCAAGAAAAAATCGTCTATTGACACATCACAAGTTAAGGCTAGTGCTTCATTTTCATTATAATCTTTAAAAAAATTGAACATTGGCCATACAAATCATTAAATAAATAAGTAGTCGCATATGAGGGTTACACTTCATATGCGACTACTCTACTACTAATCTGAAAATAATTCCTCTTTTTTTTTTTGTCGCAAAGACTTAAGCAAAATGGCCTAAGAGCCCATGAACCCAGCCCTGCGTTATGTTAAAAATGCTGAAAGTTTGATAGCGCATGCTCCCAACACATTATGAAGAGATAAAAAGACCATTATGAAGTTTGGGTGAACATGGTCTTGACAGGTATACGGTATTAATGGTTTGTAAAAATCACGTCATTGATTGCCAGACACTTAACATCGTGGAATCCCCTTGCCTGGCACCCTTCATGAAATTATAATTCTAATTACATTATAGTATAAAAGCAGATTTTTATATTTATAGCCAGACACTTTTGGTAGTTCCAACCGCTAGCCAGACAAGCCACTAGGGTCGGCAACGCGCGAATTATACACCAGGTGCTGCAAGCATCCATAGGTTATGGTAACCGTTTACCATCAGGCACATTACAATATAAGGTACTTACTAGCAGTCCTGGATTTCTCGATAGGCCGTATAGGCCGCGGCCTAGGATCGGCAGATTTCAGGTTTCTTTTCTATTATTTTTTTATGACTAATTCATTCGTTTCTTTAACTTTACTACAAAATTATTATTTTAGAAATGTACACGGAGTGGCGGAAATAAAGTGGCTTATACTCATAAAAAAAATAATCCAGCACTGCTTACTAGTCCTCTCTCTATCTATGCTACACCCACTCTACGCTACACCCTTATTGTGTTGATTTAAAACGTGTTTTGCTAATCAAAATCAGCAGGCGCTATGATATCACACTTACCTCTATTTTTTTTTATAATACTATAGTGGCACACAAGCATACGGCCCACCTGATGGTAAGCAGTTACCGTAGCCTATAGCCGCTTGCAATACCAGGGGTATCACTATCGGGTTGACAACCGTGTTGTAGATGAGGAGGACTCACTGTGCTAGCAACATTAGTACTAGCCCAGCCCAGCGTATCCTCGTGGAGCACTGGCAACCTTACTTACCGGAGAATCACAACGCTACATCAAGTAGTGTTATTTCACTGCGGTCTTCTGTAATGTGGAAGTACCTACAGTCCCCAGTCGGGCGGTTCCAATTTAAATGGGAAAACCCACGGGAAGTCCCGAATCGCTCTACCACCCTAAGAATAATATATGTATTCTTTATCAGTCTCGTCAGTCAGTCATACATATGTAAAAGAAGAAGGATTGATGTTTTATTAAGAAACGTGTTACTACGAAGATAAGTTTCAGGCCATTCTAGCGGTTAGGTATGTTTTTACCATCAGGCGTATGACAACCTCGGCCTCATTGCGATAGCTTTCAACTTTACATCATCGACTTATGTTCGACCGGAGCATACCGGACACCACCGACCATAGCGCCGTGCACCTCGCAGCGACGCAATAGAGCAACGTCGGCGTCCATCCAAGCCGCAGCGAAAACGGCCGCTCTCCACAGAATAATTGACAATCATTCTATCTTCAATACAAACATTCAAAAGAAACTGTGGTTTTTACCTATCCTTCTACCGCAAGTTTCAACAACTTTGCTTCATCGCAAACATTGGGGTCAATACAAGTATTCACCTCTTTTTTCGATTGATTCGGCATATCTAGATCTATGCCGAATCTAAGCTAAGTGGCTGGTTACCAGAATTTTACACATAGCGACTGCCATCTGACCATCGCAACTAGGCTTGCCTATCGTTACAAATTGAGCCCTCGGTTTCTTACGCCCACTAATGTCACTAATTAAAACAGTAATATTTGGTGGCAGAATTCTTTGTTCCTGTATTCGGTGACTTCTGTGATTTGATTTTCTCATTGCTTTGAAGCCCTTTGTTTTATTAATAAGTAGTTATTCATAACCAACAATTGCTTGAGATGAAAAATTTACACTTCTATTTATTTGTTTAATTTTTGAAGAGTTGACAATAAATTACAGCTGTTTGATCATTATTGCAATCGTCAGTTCAGATTTGAGGTCATGCCCGGATGGGTGTTCAAAAATAGCCGATCGGTGACCTGTCACCATTGGTATGCGCGTGCTTCGTACAAAAGTAGTACATACGCTTAAAAAATAAAAATAGCTTTTAAACAATATTTTTGGACATAGGCAATTTACGTACAGGTCATAGCAGTCGTTTTGTGGTGTGGTAAGGTAGCTAAATTGCTTGATTTCTTTAAAACATCTGCCTACCCGAACGGGGCATAGCTTGATATAATGTTAGTAACTATGTATGTATGCTAGTGTTATTTCTAATCAGCTAGTTAGTGGCAATGCTGTTTGGTACTGGAAATCCTCGGAACAAGTGACTGGGTATAAGATTTTTTGAGAAAATACATTTTCAGTAAATACATACGGGTTTATATGCAATGTGCATATAAATAATTGAGGAATGCATGAAAGCAATGAACAATACCTCAGAGTAGAGTATTATATAATAATCATTTTTTTATACTACTAGTGTAGCAAACAAGCATACGGCCCACCAGATGATAAGCGGTCACCGTAGCCTATTGACGCTTGCAACACCAACAATATCACGCGCGTTGCCGACCCTGCAATCAACCCTAATCTGAATTCATGTATATTTTTATGATAGGGTAGTTTTTTTAGTGTGTATCTTTGCGGATTGCTCAAAGTTAATGAATATGAGATAATATTCACTGGTAGATAATAGGTATACTATACAATACGTATATTTATCAGCACAATAGTGACATTCTATGAGACTCCCTAATTCCATACGCTATCTCCGGAAGAAACACGCGGTCACATGCACACGAACGAAATAACCGTCGTATTTTGAACTTTCAACTCTAAAAATACATCTTCTGTGACCCCGCGCCACTCGCGCGCAGTCTCGCCTCCTTCTGAAAGGTCAGGCCACGCTGAATGTGTCGCGCCCCATTGTCTAAACAATAATTATATTGATTTACATAATTATTGATAAAAGTTTATGTATTCTCGGAGAACCGGTCGCAGAAATACAATTTAGTATACAAAATGGTGTTGTGATTTAAGTGACTATAAACAACAGTGATGTTTTTGTGATTGGGTGGAAATCGTGACGGTGAAAAGTTTTCGGTAATTAATTTAATTTTAAGGGAAGAGAAAATTTTATATAAGAGTTGCTGAATTTGTTTTAATATTTATGAATGTTTGATATCTAAAAAGTGCAAGCTAGGTAGAAAACAAGCACTACATTTAGCATTGATTTAGGATGACCAGGCAAAACCAATTCGTGTGCTTTAATTTTACTGTTATTATCAATAACATTGGTTAACATTAAATCATTAATAACACTATTTAATTAATAATATAATGTATTTGTAATTGTAGTTAAGAAAGCCTCGCTGAGTTCCTAACCAGTTCATTGCAGTAGGCGTTTTTCCGAGCCGGTCGTGGTAAACTATGACATCTATAAGTGCCTTATTACCTTAATCGAAAACCATTTTATATAATATTTTAAGTAAATTATACTGAATAGAATATAGATGGCAAAAAGTGCCCATATCTTTTTTTATATGTTCACGTATTTGGGAGATTATAAAAACGTTATAGTTATTTTTTTTAGCAAACAATACCGACATCATGGAAGACATTTTCGAAAATATCACTACGACACCAAATTATTGGCTTTGGTAATTGATTGGTGTCGGAAAAATAAATCTATAAGTTCAGTGGCTAGTTAAAAGCACACCACACATTCGACGATCAATTGCACTAAAGCTCGCTGCGCGAGAAAGCTTCTTCGTGTCATTTGCTGCTATTTGTAGAGTAGTTCCATCCTCAATCTCCGAAGACCCATCAGATCTTTGAGGAATGTTAATGTCATCAGTCTTGAGAATCATTACAATTCAGCACAGATATCGCATAATATTCACACAAGAAATAGGCGAATTGAGCACCCCTCCTTTTTTAATTCAGATTCAATCTAGGTAATTATCGGTTCTTATGCCTCTCAATTCAGCCATGAGTTCTACTGCCAAATGTTTTGGTATAGGCACTAATCTTAGTTTGGGTAGCAATCGTCGCCTCATAAATCCAGGTCTTCTATCTGGTAGTGTTGGTCTAAATTGTGGCATTCGTGACACTTTAGGTTTTCCCAGTTGACCCTTCTTCGGCAGGAATAGCCTGTCGACGAAGCTTGTTTGTTTCAGTAGTTTATTAGAAGTAATTATTACAGGTACTGTTGACTTTGAGAAATTTTCGTGACCTGATACGGCTGTAATTGTAGTGTTTTTGGGATCATTTCTAGTTGTTGTCTTTGTGAAATTTTCGTGGCCTGATACGGCAGTAATTGTAGTGTTTTTGGAATCATTTCTAGTTGTTGTCTTTGAGAAATGTTCGTGGCCTGATACGGCTGTAATTGTAGTGTTTTTGTAATCATTGCTCGATGTTATAGTATCATCTACTACGGTAGCAGTGACGGCAGCGTTTGTGATGGTTATTGTAGTGTTGCGCGTTTTACCATTCCTAGAATAAAAGTATGGTACAGGATATGCTGGTAAAATTAAATAGTTTCTTCGTGCTCCTTCATATTGTGATTCTTGCGATAATTGCGGATGAAAATTTTGTAGATAGTGCGTTTGGGGCATCCCCATATACACGCCTTGGTCCATCCAGTTTAAACGGTTTTGCAGTGTTAATTGAAGAGAAAAGCAAACTATTTCCATAGAGAACAGCTGTAAATAAAAAAAAAAGCTATATATATATGCGGCATAAATAATGAATATAGTTATTTTTGACTGAATTATATAGTAAACCGATAAATTCCTGTAGCTCATCAGGTATATATTCTAAGAATTTAACACAGTTTTACGTATATTATCTGCTCTGAGGCTTTACATACCAGTTCCATTTTAGCAGTTCGACTTTTGCCAGAAACTATGTAAATTTAACTGTAAACAAAATATTTTTTGTTGTTTAACTGCAAATCTCTCTCAAAAGTCTTAAGTCATGATCGTAAAATGTTCATAAAATTTTTGCTATTCTCGCTTTCTTCGTGCCATAAAAAAACAATAACTTAACCGATTAAATTGACGTTAGGTAGCTCGAATTGAACATGTTTATTTTTATACTTATGATTTAAACTAACCCGCCCCGGCTTTGCACGGTGACATTTAATCAAAAGGACATAATCAATTTTGGTCCAAATCTGAAAGTGCCATAGTAATTAATGCTCAGACGGACAAGCTCTAACAGGATTTATACAAAAATGGTTTGCTGGCACTTTAGGATTTGGACCAAATCTCTATGAAACATGGATGATGTCCTTTGCGACGTTTCACGGCGGATTTTCAAAAAATGATATTTCATACAAACCTTGTGCTGACCATTACAAAAACAACAAAAAATGTACACCTACAATGCGACCGATACGTGGGCAATTGATTTTTATTTATGTAATAAGAATAAACTGAAGCAAGATTTAAGGTCGCATCAGAAGGCCACGATAATTTTGACTTAGACTCCTAGACACACACACACTGAATACAACCGCTTAGCTGTAGTGGAACTTTGAAACATGATATCCTTTATTGAGAATACAAAACTTATGTCCTATATCCCATATACGTATATTTTACCACATTATGGAAATGTTCCATTCTCTTACGTTACGTGAGTGGTATTGATGACAAACAGAAAGATGCGAGATAAAAAAAACAACTTAAATTTATGTTTAATAATCAAAAATAAAAATAGTTGTCTGACTATAACTTATTGACCAAATCAATGTAAAAGTTCATCTTAGTTCTTAACTTTAATTTGATCAATTAGTTTCTATTAACATCCTCCTGTACCTATGTTTGTACGGTTTAATATCTTTAACTTCTCTCAACTGTGACATCAGCTTCGCTGCCAGCTTATCCGGTATCGGTATTATTCTATATTTCGGCACCCAGGTAGGTCTAGTCCTTCTCAATATTGGCCCTACATTCTCCATATAACTGTGCTTACGCTGGGACAGCCTTGTGTAAGTCGGATCATTAGTTTTTAATTGGGCAATACTGTCGCTATCGCCATCTCTGAGTGGCTTTGCTGGGATGTTCTCTATTTCAGATGAAGTTTTCAGTTGGTTGGTCCTAGGTGTAGTTACTGTTTGCTCGGAGGTTGTTTCTGTTGTGATCGCAGAAGTCGAAGGTTGTTTAGTTGTGGTTTTCGTTTCAGGCATGTCTGTTATAGTTGAAGTTGTGCTTACTTTTCCTAAAAGATTAGTTAAGTTTGTTCCCATGGAGAAGTTCCCCAAAGCAGCAAGGCTTGGGACAACTAACGGGTAAGGATAGGGCACGAATACGAGAGAGGACTGACCGGGCGGCGACTCTTGAGGCTGCGTTGGCATTTGCTCTTTACTCTCTTGGTGCGGGCCATTATTGTTACCGTTGATGGGTTCGCATTGTGTTAAACATATGTTTATACAACAAGTTTGTGGGTTATCACACTCGCTGCAAGAACATGTGCACTCTTCGGATCCCGCTAGGGTTTCGTAATCGGTAGATTTTCTTCGGCCACTGTGTTTGGGTATCTGGCTCCACTGGCGTTTGTATTCCGGTTGTAGTTCATCTTCTTCGTAGTCTTCGGGTACTTGCATTTGATAGTACTGCTGCATAGGATTCTGAAAGTATGCCTGTTGGTAATTGAACTGGCACGTAACTCTTTGTAACATGAAAAGAACTTGTAAGCTGATTACCTGGAAATTAAAATAGCTTTTATTTGACTAATATAGAAATCGCACTATGTATATTTTTTTATTATTGTCTTGGCTGAATTACATTATAAATTTAAGTGTTTACGTACCCAATTATTTTCCATACTAAATATTGTATTTTTTTCTATTACAAACAGTATTTCTGTAGTCACTTTACGCTGCTTCGGTGCCTAAATTACAATAGCGCAGGTGAAGTTAATTTTATTATACGTTTTTCAACGTGTGTTACCTTTCAGCATTGTTCGTGATTACGTTAACACGTAGTTCAATGGAGTGATTATTTTTCTTTTATTAAACCTTTTCATCAAACTTACAGCATCAACATTATTTGCTATAAGATTTTCTAAGATTTGCTAGAAGTCGTTGATTGAACTCGTCGGCACTTGAACTTTGATAGCTAAAATTAAAGGGATTGTTTCTTATGGAGATCGATGCCTTTTCGCATTAAAAATGATTCAATAACATTTTGATGAATTTATATTTTACATTTCAATATTTTTTTATAAAGACCTTTTTGTTAAAGAACATTACATTACGAGTAATATGTATCTCCAGAAACTATTATATATAAGACGTCATTGGGTTTATCTATCACTGGCATCTTATGGTTGGTGTCAGATAATTTTCTGGCAAGGCAAACACACGAATATTGTTCGCAACATGTGGGTGACATTAGATATAAACTAAAGAGCGAAGGTGACGGGGTCATGACCTCAGCTGTTCCTGAAATAACCATCACGGCGGTCAATGTGGAATCTTGCCAAAACATACAGTAAGCTATATATATCATGATTAATAAAGTGAATGATCATCATGGTTCATTTTATTAGAGTAAGTACATGGAATTCTTTAGAGCGGATATCTTTATCTTGGCAGATTTCATGGTGTTTTACTTTTGGCACCAAGTATACATTGGTATTGATATTTTTACTATACGTAATCATTGACAGTATTTCAAATTATATTTTTTATGTGTGAGAAAGATTTCAATAAGACGGGAATTAATAAATATATACATCTATATCTATATCTATACTATTACTTTTAATAATATTATAATTAGGAAAGATTTGTATTTTTGTGGGTTTGTATTGAATAGGCTCCGAAACTACTGGACTGATTTCGAAAATTCTTTCATCGTTAGAAAGCTACATTATCACTGAGTAACATTGGCTATATATTATACTAGCTGCCCGCCCCGGCTTCGCACGGGTAGACAAAATATTATTTTGATAAATGTCTACCCGTGCGAAGCCGGGGCGGGCCGCTAGTTAAAGATAAAGAGGACTCAATATTCTACTGAATAGACAATATACTTTTAATACCACAAAGAACCGCTATGCGAAGTCACGTTTGATACATTAGCCAATCATTCAATAATAAGAACACTTAGTTCTCTTTTACATTTTCGAAATTTAAACGCTGTAAAAGAAACGTTAAATCTAACTACCCGACTTTTATAAATGATATTATTCCCTAATTTTATGATTAGGCTAATGTCGGTATAGCTGAACCAACCCTATTCACTACCTTCCTTGATTTCCCATGTAGGTACTGTTTCGTTGGTATCCTTTCCAAGGGGTGTATGATATAATTAACTACAAAGGCTTTGATGCCATATTTGGTTCGAATGCAATATAATGTTCTGAAAATTCATGTGATAAGGTGAAACATCAAATAAGCATAATAATTTAGGCCATGGATGGACCCAAATCTGTTTCCATTGAAATGGAGATTTGCAAGTCATCCTTTTCTACCTCAGGATGTATGACAAGGACATGATATGAAACAGAAGATGCGAGATTCTTATCGTTATTGGGAATAACACTGGATTGGAGTACTTCAGTCAGAATCGTTAGTTCGGTCGGAGCGTGCTCGCAGGGCGTCGGGTCACGACCTCGTCTCGCCAGAATTAGCCCGTGACGTCACACCAGGTGCTTGCCAACTGCCAAGCATCACTACGCAAATGACATCTCCCTATATGTAATAGTTACAGGATGGTAAAGATGGTTCGTATATTATTAACTAGATGACCCGCCCCGGCTTCGCACATGTGAAAAAAAACACCTAAATAAAGCCATCAACATTTTAAAAAGGTCATGGCTTTGGAATTTCGTTCACTTGCGATGGAATTTTAAGAGTTTAGAGTCTTATTTTGTTTTGTCTTATTGAAACCCAAATTCCATTAATATCGCTTTGTAGGGCGGATTTTGGAACAAGTCTAAATTTTCTGTTAAACCCCTCATATGTCTCAAACCTAGTTACTATTGTCTATGTCTACGAGTCTCCTTTGACTATGATTCCTTTAAGCCCCATATAGAGTAACTCCATTGACCCCAGGTACTACAAGATTTCAGCGTAAACACTCGAATCACAAACAACATTATCAATAGTAGATTTTCCTCGGAATTGATAGCGCTTTGTCCGACCGTGGAGTACTATCACTCGTTATCAGCTTATCGCCAGTCACGACTGGGTGACCCATCATCGCCTATTGCTTGTACCTTTATTTCTTTTGTGTCATATTCAATTTTAACACAGGCGTTTCTTTTGAATTCCTTTCATCATCATTTTGTGTTTGAAAATAAAATATGTTTGTAGTTCTATTTGTCTAATTCGTTGTAAGAATTAATGTGGTAAATATTTTAGGTCTAAGCGCACTAGAAGGAGCTGCACTTTTGGTTCTTAGTAGTGCTATACACCTACAACGGAAACAAGATGATTTTTATGCCACTAAGCTGGCACCGTAGCCTATAGCCGCTAGCTATACCAAGGGTATCACTAACCAGTTGCCAATCCTATTGTTAATGAGGAGTCACCGTGCTAGCAGAATTAGTACTGGCGCAGCGTATCCATGTGAAGCACTGGCAACATTACTTACCGCAGAAACACACTACATCAAAGTAGTGTCATTAGACTGCGGTCTTCTGTAAAGTGGAGGTACAGTCCCCAGTCGGGTGGTTTTTTTAAAAAAAGATTGGTACAGGCCGGTATTTGAACCTGGTCCCATCAGATGACAGCCCGTTGCTTCAACCCCAAGACCACCACGGCTTAAAAGTTGTGAATGCGGCGAAATTTGGTGTTGGTTAGTTAGTTAGCAAATATTTTGGTCTAAGGCTTACAGCAGCACGTCAAGACCTACCATTTGACCGAAATACAACAGATTATAAATGCGAATGTTTGTGAGTATGGATAGATGGATGTTTGTTACTCTTTCACGCTAAATCTTCTTAACGGATTTGGATGAAATTTGGTACACAGATAATTTATAAGCTGGATTAACACGTAGGATACTTTTTTTCCCAGGAAATTGTTTTTATTCCGGGAATCTTTTAGATTCCTCTGAGATTCTAAGCTCAACGCGGACGTAGTCGCGGGTAGAAGTTTTTTTTTTTTTTTTATAAATGCGAAAAAATTGTGACATTATTGGTAACCAAAACCGCCACTTTTTATGCTGCTGTTACATCAAAATAACGTCAGAATGTTCTCAACCGTCATATGGAATAAGTCCACAGGTCCCGCCCTGGATAGCGGTAAAGTAGCATATTATATTGGTGAGCTATCAAACAATATAGTTTAACACATGAATACATGTACTGCACCACTGCAAGGCGACAGAATATCAGGTTCTGTGTCGGCTCTTGCAATAAATTAATGTCACAGTTTTTATATCACCATCGTTCAATAAATACGTTTCAGGTTGGTTTACGTGACACTTCAGGGCGACAGTGTACAGTGTTCACAGAAGGTTAAGAGCCCGTTATCGGGTGTTATCAGCGAGTACGTATGCCGCCTGCCCGTTTGACCTGACACCGTAGTTATCAGTGGCTTGTCGCGATAACCGGCGCACCGTCACGCCGTACCTGTAACACCTTTAACTGTTGTTTTAAATTGTAAATAAAAAATAAAACAAATTCGAAATTTGAGAGATTGTTCGGTTCTGTGGAAGTGTGGTGAGAGGGGTTGCTGAAGAGCATGTCCGATGGTGCATTTCTAGGTATGTATGCGAATACCTTAAAAATTTGATCATCGAGTTTGAGCTGCATTACGTGAGTTGAGTTGTAAAATACCTTAAAATTAAATATGAATCCTAATGACAATTTAAACAACCTATTCCAATTGTTTATAATATGACCTTTCCTTAAGAGTTTTGTGCATATGTATAAAAATACGCAGCAAAATATTACTAGGTGCCTACCTACCATCCTTCTGCCGTCCTAGAAATTACCTACCAGCACTTCTGTGTGCAACTGTAACAAATAATGATTGTTCCACCTACGACAAACTTTTACAATATACGCCATATGTACTTGGCTACTCACATAGTAGGTGTACAGGTGTGTAAACATAAACACGCAGCAATACGATAGGACAAATTAGTTGCACTGTGCACCCATAACCGACGGAACTGCATGAAAAGATGTATGAATGTGAATGAAGCGACAGAAGTATATGGGGAAGATGGGGACCGAGAATGTGGTGAGAAGGTGGCAGTAGTCTGTGCCGCCAATTGAATAAACATGATCCACTTAAAATACTTGGCGAAAACCCGACTAACTTATTAAATGTATGGATTTTGATACGATCAAACGTTTAGTGACAGCTAGCTGTCACTGTCTTGTCAAACATAGTTGTGTAAATTCATTGGAGGGAAAGAGTCCGATGTCCAATAATTCCGACATTAGATCATAGATGGCGTTACAAGAAACTTGCTTTCACTTATATTTTTTTTGTTGGATTAGAGGCTGCAATATTTTGAGTCAGATTTATTTTTATAATATATTCCTTATATTTTTTTATCATAATGCCTAGTTTTAAAGCTCCCAGGGCTCTAGAGATATCAAAACCAGTCGACTTTATAGGTCAAAGGTAATTTTTGAGTTGTAGGTACCCTTTATAATGTCCAACCATCGAGACTAATATTCTGAAAGACTGATTGATCCTAAGTTCGTCGTGGCAACTCCGCTGCAGCTTGTATTTCTGTAGAATACACAGGCATATATTATCTACTCTAAGACAAGTTAAGAAGTTCTACTGACAAATATCAAAAATTAAAACATGCTGGAAATAAACTAACCCGCTAAAATAAAAAAATGGCGTTTAAGACCAGATAATGGGGAACATGGTGCGCACAATGTATTTAAAACATATTGTACACTTGCCCCCTATTCATTTTATAAGCTAATAAAACTAAAAATTACCCCTAAAACCAAGATTCTAAAATTATCTCTTGGATTTTTTGTTACATGTGCATTTATGGCGCATCTATGTATAAGCATTCGTGAAATTTGAAATAGATAACTTCTTCAAGGACCAAAAGGTAGTAGAATTTCTACTCCCTTCAAACTGTATAACAATTCTTGCTATGTAATAACAGAACCGATCAATATTTTCTATGCATGTACATATAAATTACCTATTCCAACACTGTTTGTCAGGTCACCATGAAAGTCGACAATGAAGGTTTTTCTGCTACCTATCCACTTTACATTTATACATTACTAGCTGCCCGCCCCGGCTTCGCACGGGTAGACAAAATAAATGTCTACCCGTGCGAAGCCGGGGCGGGCAGCTAGTATAATATATATCCTATGTTACTCAGTGATAATTTAGCTTTCTAACGGTAAAAAGAATTTTTATAATCGGTCCAGTAGTTTCGGAGCCTATTCGATACAAACCCACAAATCTTTCCTCTTTATAATATTACTAGCTGCCCGCCCCGGCTTCGCTCGTGTGGACAATTTTTTTTTTTTTTTTGCATTTATGGGGATGAAAAATAGATGTTGGCCGATTCTCATAGATACCGGATAAGCACAAAAAATTTCATCAAAATCGGTCAAGCCGTTTCGGAGGAGTATGGCAACGAAAACTGTGACACGAGAATTTTATATATTAGATAAGTGTAGATTCGTGTAGATAAATTAATTCCGCCGAAGTCGCGGACATAACCTAGTAACATGTAACCCCTAAATGGGTTTAAACTATTTATTGGGCTATTGCACTGTTTGATCATTCGTGAAATCACACAGACCTGTTATCATTATAGCATGAGTAATGCGTTATCTACATGCACTATCAATGCTTGACGGTATGTGACATTTGCTTGGTACAGTTACCTTTCGTTATTCTTGTAATTACATTTCGCAAATTTTTGATTTTTTTTTTTAGATTTTTGTACATCACATGGACACCAAATATGGAAAATTACTCGTAATAAACGAGTTAATTCGTCACAGAACAATTGACAACTGAAATTCGCTTATGGTTAGGTCTATGGTGCGCACTGTTCTTTTTTAATATTAATCTATGGTAACCTCAGCCTAGGCTTGTAAGCATCAGTTTTTCCTAAGTCACCTATTTTTCCTAATCTCATTATATCCATTCATTGTACACGTAATAGTGCCAAAGGGTTTATAGGCGTTTTATGGAATTTGCATCAATTTTTAATATACATTATTTCAATTCATACATTTTGGATGTAAGTAAAATATGAAAGTAAGGGAAAACCAGCTTACTCAACCTATTTATAAAATCTCTTGATTGTACGGTTCAGATTATATTTGATTGATAAATTATTCGCGCTTTAAAGATTTGTGGGTAACTCCGTAAAAACGATCGTAAGCTGTCGGAATAACTAGGTTAGACCAGTTGTCGGATACTGAGGCTTTTTGAAAGGTTTATACGCTTGCCAAATTACTCCGTGGTTCTTACCTTAATTTTATATACCGATACTAAGCCATTTGTATTTTATTATATCTCGTTAATTTTCTTATATTCAACTAACCCGAGAGACGTTTCGCTTAGACAAGTATTTTCTTGTTTCAGATAAGTGTTAGATAATCAACGAATAGAATAGTTGTCGAGACATCAAACATACAAACACATTCGCTGACTGAAAATAGGAGTGAATTTAAAATGGAGTCCGTTGATACAGAAGTATCGAAGGAGAAGTGTGATTTAAGTGCAGTGAAAAGTGAAGTGAAGGAGGAGGTGGACGAAGGTGATGACTCGTCGAGGAGTGCCTGCCATCGGGAGACCAGACTCACTAATATCATCGATCATCTGAGGTGCCAGAGCCAACTTAGAGGTAACATTTATAGCTTTTCTTTAGCGGTTTTATTAGCTTCGAATCTTCACCAGTATATTATCTACTCTGAGCCTGTATGAATGTGCCTGTCTATCAATGTAATGGTATATTGAATCGTAATTTTTACCGATTATAGTCGCGGTCTCGATTCCCGCCAGGTAATTATTTATGTGATAAACATTTATGTTATTTATTTATATAGATTTTTGACCATAGACAGTAATGTAAAGCGGACTACACACGTTCAGTTTAAACTGTACAGTCGAACTGTGCAGTTAAATCGCACGTGGCAAAACTGACAACTGTGCAGTTGAACTGACGATCTAAACTGAACGTGTGTAGACACTAGGGGCGTCAGTTATAGCTGCACAGTTCGACTGTACAGTTAAAACTGAACGTGTGTAGCCCGCTTAACTCTACAATTTTATCATACTTATATGTAAGAATCATGACTCACGTAAGACACATGTAAGATTCGCAGGAGACTTAACTGCCAGTCGGAGTTTATACGATATCCTCTCGAACTCAGACAGTCCTGACACACAATAAATATCCTAACAGAGCAGGTACCCTCAACCGTAACCGAGACAAAGTCGCAACCTTTGCCTGATTGTATCTCGCGCATGTAAATCGCTTAGTAGATTTATAAAAGTAATTACAACGAGACGAGACAAAGGGCGCTCGCGCACAATTAGGGGTTCCTTACCTGTGTTCGCCTTAAATCTTACAACAATAGCCGTGATGGAAGATAGTCCTTATCTCTCCATCGCTGTTGCACTGAATTAGTATGTTCTCTATGCCCCGTGAGCAAATATGCCCGTGAACTTGTAGGAAGTAACCTGAATTGTGTGCGAATATATAATTCATTGGTAGGTACATTTGTTGGATTCGGTTTAGAAATTACAAATGGTGCTAACACGAGATCTTCGTCGCCCTGGCCTTATATATTAAATAAGGGAGGTAGGGCGAATTGGTATCTCCCGTGGGTTTTCTCATTAATATTGGAGCCGCCCGACGGGGACTGTACCTCCACCTTTACAGAAGACCGCAGTGAAATAACACTACTTTCATGTAGTGCTGTGTTTCGAGGGTGAGGTTGTCAGTGCTCCACGAGGATACGCTTGGCCAGTAGTAATGCTGATAGCACAGTGACTGCTCATCGATAACAGGGTTGACAACTCGTTAGTGATATCCCTGGTATTGCCCGGCTATCCGCTATAGACTACGGTAACTGATTACCATCAGGTGGGCCGTATAAAAAACTGTTATAGGCCGCACTAGTTTTTAGGTTTCCGTACCTGATTGGTTGACAAATGAACCCTCTTACTAAGACTTCGCTATCCCTCCGACCGTCCGTCCTGTCCCGTGCACACGCTCCAATTCTCTAGACCTCGACTCGATTTGATCCCCCTGACTTAAAAAATGGCTCCTTTTGAAAATATACATTTTGTCTTTCTTCCTACTGTTAGTATAGAGCAATGCAACTTTCGTGATCGACATTGCACAGTATAAAACATCAGGAATACTTTTTGGACGAAGGCAAACAAATTACCGTAATATTTACGTACCTAATAATTTGTAACCAAATATAAAAGAAAAGAAACTGCCTTATGTAATTGATAATGAAGTATTATAACCGTACTTCATTAGTAAATACGAAGAAAGATTTTTTTGCATACATTTATACATTGCATACCTATACTTACTAAAACAATTCCCTAACAACGGAATACATTTGTAAGAAACGGTAAAGATAGAACAGTTCGGTCGATTAAAAACTATCAGTGCCAATTCATAAAAAAAACGTAAAATACAAGTTGTACCTCCTGCCTGATTTTGAAATGTATTGTAAATATTAAATATGAAAATTAACATCTCTTCATAGCTACACTACGAACTAGCGTAGGTCATTATTTTTCTTAATTAAATGAAGGGCACAAGGTTGCAGCGGTGTATCGGCCGGTCCAATTACGGCGGCCGGTGCCGGATAAGCCGATGTTTAGCTAATGAATGAATAAATCGCTGTCGAAACGCGCTTCCGACGTGATAGCGTTAATCAGCGCAACCAATTTATACGACGCCGATGCTGAAATACGGCAAATGGAAGTCAACTACGACCATGGCTTCCTAAAAAAATCCATAACACATACAAACTATAATGTACCAAAAGCTAATAATGTTAAAGTTTATAATTGATTGGGGAGAACTGTGCCGTTAATTTCTATCGGTCGTGAGCGAATATAGAGAGCAAACGCAGTGATCTATAGATGGCTCGCGGAGCACGGAGCTATCGGCGCGCGCGCACAGTAATGGACACAGAGATCACACAGGTCTAGACGGTCTATAATAAAATGCCTAACGCGAAAATAGAGATGGTATGCTACGTTGGTTCGAGCACGCTAAACGGGATTTTTTTTAATAATAAGCAATGTTTGAATTAGTAGAGGGAAAACCGCGGAACCACGGTCCAATTAATTATCTAGACTGATCTAAGCGAGCTCTAAACCTGTTAGGTAGAGAATCAGTAGTTATCTTCAGCATGTATGAGGACATTGAGGCTTAGAAGCGATAGAGGTGCGTAGCTATACGCAATGCCTACCCCAAAAGGGACGCGTTACTGAAAGTTCACACGGTAAGCATTCTCAGCTCCACTTGTCGTGCCAAGTGTCTGTAGTTGCCGTTGGTATCTTGTCGACAAATCTGTGTGAAGTTATCAGAGAATCAGAGGTCAGACAGCGTGAATCTCGCTGTATCCGTGGTGATTTTTAACGTGCCGCGTTTTGACAGCAAAGATCGACGCCACAGCAGTACGGAAATATGTCTGGGATTTATTTAACGGCCTTTTAAAGATGATGTGTTTCCGACAGTGAATATTGTCGGCATCTCAACAAAATTACCTATCCCGTAATGGGTTTATATTTCTGCATTCATCCACATGGGATGTTATGTGACCGGCTATATTTTGCGTCAGGTATAATAAAAGATTATTTCGTCGTAAAGTGAAATTATTTGGATGTGTAATATAAATTAATGGTTTAAATAAATCGTGACAAATAAGGTAGGCGAGTTCATAATTTGGTGAGGATGGATGATCATATTATTACGATGTAGTAAACGCAATTTACTTAATACATTACATTACATACTCTGTTTTATTTTGTCGAGATTCCGCAAAATAATCATATGAGAAGAGTATTTAAAAATTATATGTATGATATTATGAGACGTAGTTCTCTACGTCTCTAATAAAATGTAGAGTTTTTGCTCAGAGGAAACCTGCCCTATAAAAATAAAACTATTTACTGCGTCAAGGACCACCCACTAATAGGTACTTCATTCTACAGTAGGTATGTACCTATGGTTTTCAGCTTTCCTTGAGAAGGCGCTCTGCTGGAACTGGAACGGTTATTTCACCCTTATTGTTTGTCTTATTTCTAAGCCCTATTGCTCATAGGCTGCGGTAACCTTATTCAGAGTAAAAAACGTTATGCGTAATCAGAATACGACCATGAACGTGATCGTGCGCAATTTATAACGAATCAATTATCACACTCATTTTGCTTTTGGCATTTCATACGCACCTTTTTATTTATGATTCTCACCTTCAAAAGCGCAGCCAGATTCCGATAAAAACATGTAGTTATTTAATTAAATATTTGCCGTATTTAATAGTAAGTAGGCATATTATTTATATTTAATGGGGTTCTTAATTAAATTCCTCACAGAATAATAATTGGGACATATATAAAATTAAATTGTATGGTGATACATAAAAATATTTTCTCATCATCATATCACTGTATTCCAGCTCCGTACAAACAAAACAAAAACGGTATTTTTTGATAAATTGAATCAATAAAAAATAATTAGCTGATATTTCCTTATTAATAAAAGCAATAATCTTTGGTAGGGGTCGCGTGCGCGAGCGCCGTTAGAGCGCGCGGGATATTACAATGATCGATATTCTGTTCATACCGGCCCGCACTTTGCACTGGCTTTGGCTCTAATTTTGATTTCAGTCAGTTAAACTCTACTATTATGGTAAAATGAATTATCGATAAGTATTTGGATTGTTGAAATAATTATCATTAACAGCTTGCTCTGTTCTCTATCATTGAGAGTTTTCGATTCGTTATTTCATCATTGTTTTTCCTAGTCAAATCATTCTTCTTAGTCCTTCTCATTTTGGGTTTTCCTCTTCCCATAAAAAAATCCCGTTATCTGCTGGCAAGACAAGTCAATTTTCTTTGTTCTTTTTGGCAATATTTGGCATTCTTGTAGAAAATAAATGGAAGCCTTTATGATTTAACCCGCGGTGTCGCCCGCATACTATCTTTTTTTTTCCGGGATAGAAAGTATCCTATATGTTAATCCAGCTTATAAGCTACCTTCATTCCAAAAATCATACAAATTCATTCAGTCGTTGAGGTCTGCAGAGGATACAAACACACAATTTTTTATTGTCTGTATTAATTGTAAGAATATGTCACGTGTATAAACATCTGCGCTCCTGCGTTAAATTATTTAATTGATATGTTAAATAATGAGAAAGCGTGACAGCAAGAAAGGAAATCTTCCAAAATAAATATCATTTTTAGGGCTCCGTACCTCAAAAGGAAAAAAGGCGAGACGTTGACGTTGCACCGAGATCGCCACCAATTAATGCTCAATAACTGCTGCCCAATAATGCCGTTTCAGCTCAGCTTCTCAGCTTGCCACCAGCAATACCTGAAGCCCAGATCCAAACCCCTCTAAGCGGCTCCCTTAGTTGCGTTGCTGGGCATTTAATTGCCTGGCTAGAGGGCTCCTTAGTCTGGTTCAAGCAAAATTTCCCGTAGCTAATGGTGCGAGAGAGTCATGTTTTTTTTTATACCACTAAGGTGGCACACAAGTTCCCAACCATGTTGTTGATGAGGAGTCACTGTGCTAGCAGCATTACTACCAGCGATCCTCGCAGAAACACAACACTACATCAAGCAGTGTTATTTCATTGCGGTCTTCTGTAAGGTGGAGGTACAGTCTCTAGTCGGGCTGCTCCAAAATTAATGGGAAAAAGCACGGGTGATCGCAATTCGCCCTACCTCTCTTTTTTAGCTCATAGTGTGATTAATCACTGTACTTAAGCTTTGAAAATCTCATTGGTACAGGCCGGGATTTGAACCTGGGCCCATCAGATGACAGGCAATGATCAACAACCTAAGTAGCCGTAGCCTATAGACGCTTCCAACACCAGGTGTCCTGGTGCAAAGCAGTGTAGTCGACGAGTTGAATTTCTTTTCACCGGTCCTAATAGATCCCACTTAGTTGTTTTGCTTAACCTCGTTAGGAGGTTTATTTTTTCAACTGAGTGTTTGCTGTAGGAGTTTCTTTGAAACCGATCTAGAGCTATCGAGTTTAATCATTTAATCATTTAATCATTTATTAGTATAAGTTAGTTTTAGATCTTGAAGAATCGATGCCATCTGCAGAAGTTTGTTTGCACTATTATTATATATTATTTATTATATACTATATATTATTTATTACCTCGCTCACTAATAAGGCAGAGAGATCTACTACAGGTGGTATAAATAAGCACATTACTTTATTTTACGGTTTTTGATTTCCAAACCTAAAAGCGGGCTCGCTTTCATTCTTTCGCCTTGGCGAAAGATCGTGACGTCTCGAAAAATTATAACACGAAATAAATGCTACGGACACATGTTATTCTTTAACTTTTACATCGTGAAAGCGTGACTGCGGCTACAATTAACGATATCTTTCAAGTTTACTACGGAGACTGGATTATGTAACTTACATTGCAATTTGTTTCTCTACGAAATAGGTAAATATGGATTTTTTACATCAACAACTGTAGCAAAGAAACTATCATAGTAATAATAATAATGTTTGGACATTATCACACAACGCCACCTGGCCCCAAACTAAGCAAAGCTTGTACTATGGGCAAATGGGTAACTGATATAATACTTAACCAGGTTTTTTTTTGTAAATACATACTTAAATACATACCAAACACCCAGACGCAAGGCAAACATATTTGTCACATAAATTGTTGCCCCGCAGGGAATTGAGCCCGCGACCTCTAGTGTAGCAGTCAGGTGTACTGACCACTAGACCAGCGGTCTCGTCGCTATCTACTATCACTACACTGTAGTTACAAAACAAACAGTAGATACACTTACTAAGATTTTACTTACTTACTACTGATCTGTGCAGGTAGCAGGAACATTGTCGAAAATGTTTTCGTATCGCCTTCGACTATTTTTGTATTGGAAAATGAACAGCGCTGCGGCGGTGAAAAGTGGAACTAAACATTAGAATGACAATTTTGACATTTCGCGAGTTACGTTTTCGAATACGTTGTCGACAATGTTCCTGCTACCGGCACTGCTCTGCCTGCCCACATGGGATGGGCTACCAGCGATGAGCGTAAGTAGATATGAAGGTAAAAAAACGTAAACACCGTTATGTAACGTGTCTATATTTTCTTACCTTTCGTTGAGTTTATTTTAATTAAAAAATATATGATTTTTGGTTGCATGCTTTCCTTTCATTTTAGAAAAAGAACGGTACAAGTTAACTGTAATTATAGGTTGAAATTCAGTAATTAAGTAATTACTTATCTTGATGAAACAAACAGCATCTGATGATTCTTCCAACTTCACTGAAAGTGATACAAAATACATATCGGTGCAAAATATATATTCTTGAATACATTTTGAATGCGAAATTTGTACTTTAGCTTTTAACCTCATATTAATGGCAATTACTGAACATATTATAATAAATAAAAACAGTCTAGGAGAGGGAAATCAGTATGCCTTTAAGAGAGGTAGGGCGAATGGGGATTTTCCCGTGGGTTTTCCCATTTAAATTGAAGCCGACTGGGGACTGTACGTCCACCTTACAGAAGACCGCAGTGAAATAACACTACTTTATGTAGTGTTGTGTTTCTGCGGTAAGTAAGGTTGCCAGTGCTCCACGAGGATACGCTGGGCTAGTAATGCTGCTAGCACAGTGAGTCTTCATTAACATGGTTGGCAACCCGTTAGTGATATCCCTGGTGTTGCTAGCGGCTATAGGCTACGGTGACTGCTTACCATCAGGTGGGCCGTATGTTGTGTGCAACCTAAGTGGTATAAAAAAATGCCTAGGAATATGGATAACCATGATTTTGTATTGTAGTTTCATTCTTTCCACCTAAATACTTTTGCAAATAAATTTATACAGGCAGTTTCTCTAAGTAGAGAAATCCTAGACAAATAAACTCCCAGTAGGTTTAATTTGCAGCGTCTTCGCTTGTTGGGGTTAAATTTGGAAATAGCAGTTGTCTTATTCCCACTCCGCGTAGGCAGAGAGTTCAGAGAGACAATTTTCTTATGTCAAACTAAGCCTCTATTTATTCCTTCCTAGTTAGTTTTCATAATCAAATTATCAATTACCATAGCAATCTATGCTGGTCATAACTAATCGGCCTTTGAATGGTCGGTTGCTTCGGAGCGGTCATGTGCATCTACCAAGAAGTTTTTGCAGGCGATGTGCAGAATTTATAGACTCGGTACATCTCCCTTAGGGCGATAGTGTATTTAATGATATCGGTTTATTCTGTACTAGTTTTTGCTTGTGACCCCTTTCGGTCCTGTGTAGGGTAAAGAGTACCCTATTTGTAAATCCAAACTGTCTTTGCTCCAAGTCAAAAGAACAACGTTCTTGTACACCAACCTAGAATGTTATTGCAAGAGCACTTTGCAGTGGTTACCTAGATATAACCTAAGACATTTTAGTTTTTAGTATATTAATTAAGTAAGCTTGTAAGCGAGAAAGCTGATTTGAATCTCGATAATGATCAAATACAGTAGAAGTCAAGTCAGTCGTCGTCGTGCCGCGTTAAATCAAGGATGTCAAGGATTTCCTACTGAAGGAGCGTAGCACAGGCGCACTAAATCTGTAAAGATAAAGAGAACTCGGAGAAATTGAAAATAAAAAGGCGCTGCTTACGGTTCCTATACACTCTGGTCATCAAGGACAGACAAGTATAAGGCAGAGAAGCTCAAACAGAGCATGCCACATGGTCTGCAGATGAAGGAGGTCAAGTAATGCCTATAGGATAAATAAAAAAAAGAACAAACAAATTTTTATGCCTCTAAGGTGGCCAACAAACATACGGCCCGCCTGATGGTAGGCGGTTAGCGTAGCCTATGAACTCTTGCAACACCAGGGGTATCACTTGAACGTTGCCGACCCTGAAAAATACATTAGTTGTCTGCGACCTTCTGTAAGGTATAAGGGTCATATCCAAGTCAGGCTCCTCCTTAACCTAACTTATATGATAAAGTAAACTTGATCAATGATAAATAATGATAGCCGATGATGGGTCATCACGCAACAAAGTCCAGAATAGCAAGTGAAGCTCACATTCCGCACAAGGGGACAATGCGGCTGTCATCGAACGATATATTATAGTCGCTACCGGCCGGCGTGCGGCTAATATTTTATCTGGGCGGTCTTCATTGCGCGCGCTATCGAGACTCGCTGCACTGTGGTGGTACCGCGGCCTTATCGATACATTTTCTATAAAGGTAAATAATGGGCTCTTTTACGAGGGTGAGGCGGCCTCAGAAATGACTTCACATATACGTCGTTAAATCACTTTGTAAGCGTTTGCAAGTTTTCTTACAGCATTTTCGCTATTGTCAATGCGGGAGGTTCTCATATTCATCATCATGAATTTAAGAGCCAGACTCTTTTCTGTGGAGTAATCGCCAAGTCGTTCTATCGTTCGACATATCTTTGACTGGTATGACATAACGCCTATATGTAATATATGTTTTATATCCACAAATTGAAAATAAGTTTTGCTCTTCTTTTATACTGGTAGTAATTATTAAAGACCGCAGTGAAATAACACTACTTGATGTGGTGTTGTGTTTCTGCGGTAAGTAAGGTTGCCTGTGCTCCATGCGAATACGCTGGGCTAGTAGTATTGCTGCTAGCACAGTGAGTCCTCATCAACAACATGGTTGGCAAACCCGTTAGTGATACCCGTAGTATTGCTAGCGGCTGGTGACTGCTTACCATCAGGTGGGCCGTATGCTTGTGTGCCACCTTAGTGGTATAAAAAAAAAACCCACACTGACCTGTTGAGTAAGTTTAACAAAACTGAAAATGAGAAGTAGCTTTTTGTTTACTTAATATTATCTATGACGATATCGACGCAGGCTGGACTCGGCTACGTCCCTAATGGTCAGTGAAAGAGGCGTGCGCGGGTTGCTCTCATTAATCTTTCATTTCTTACGTTATATTATTAGAGGAACGGGTTTGCACGGATGCCGAGCGGGGGGGGGGGCGTGAACCCGAATGAACCCTGGTAGCACCTGCCGTCTACAGCTTCTACGATTCACTTCTGTACGCGGGTCGGGAGAGGTGACTTTTAATAGGGGCCATGTATCTCTGCATTGAGAGGCTGTATAGTACTTATGGCGGCGTCTCAAGAATGTTATATGGACGTTAGTTTGTGGGTTCGATACGAGTATGGCTTGTAAAGACATATTTCATGGACTAAAAAGTACACTTCTGTACACTTACAGAGATAGTTCTACTGGTAGTGACAAAGGTTGTGTCCGTAGTGACAGGATGTAACGGAAGGCGTGTCGGGAGGAGACAGATATTCCGTGTCATATTTATGATCAATATTATAATAACCACAAAAAGTAATACCTATATGTTGTATATAAGTTATATTGTATTGGTAACCGCTTACCATCAGGCGGGCCGTATGCTTGTTTGCCACCTTAGTGGTATAAAAAATGTGACTCTAATTAATAATTTGTAGGGACTATAACTCAGTAATCATCAGTGATTTATATTTACTTGAACAATCACATTGGAAAAATGTACAACCTTAAGAACATAATTATTATTATACAAGGTGCTAAAGTGACACATTGTAAACCCGGTAGTTTTACTCCCGAGCTTTAGCGAGGTAGTAAATAGTAACCGAGTTACAATGGGTTTTAGCGCCATGTGTATTCTGTTACTCTGCTTTGCACAACGAATGCAAAAAAAATAAAATTATCCACAAATAAATTACGGTCATCAACTTCAATTTCAAATTAGAGTAAAGTTCGCGCCAATGACTTTTTATTTCTTCTGTAGCCGCAACGCAATGCACGTATTCCTCCGAAGAAATCACCGATTAGCTAGTTCCATTTTCAAAAATTAAATGTTATTCTTTTTTAAAAAAACTTTAATAAGTCGAGTCTTTATTCGTAATTGTTCTATTTATGAATACATATTTTCGTATTTATAAGTAACAGACAAAAATAAAAAAAGTAAAAACTTTTTCCCCTTTACCAGGATTTTTTTTTCCCGCTCTGGAACGATATATTCACGAACTTTTTGTGCATGAGGAGTAAAAACAATTTAATTTGATTGCCCTTTGTGTAAACTAGACAACGAAGCTTAAGTTTATGATGCTTAAGGTACATTGTTTTAGCAGCTAGCAGGAAGTTTGAGAGGCATAACAGTTATAAATCATTGCGGGGTATCTCCACTTGATTTACTTCATAGCGCAGTTTTGCACTAACTCAACACTGACTCCAATTGTTGACCGATGGTCATTATATTCAAGTGAAGTAGGATGGCTGTGACTTTACAAATAATGTGGGATATGTGGCTTATTGATGTTTATTTTTCTGTTATTATTGCGTGGTCTATGGTTGCTAGTTATTTATTTTGTTATTTAGATAGTAGGATAATACATTAGGTGTTACGGTCAAAGAACACTTTGTTACATGAAAAAAAAAAGACAGCACTGATTTTCTTGCCGGTTCTTCTCAGGTGGCTATTTTTTCCGAACCGGTGGAAAATTAAACCTGCAAAAGCCTTATTCGGGCCTAAACGGAATTAATGATTATTGATTTGATTTAATTTGACTTTCTCATAACCGATTCACATAGGCCCTATCGAAGTTTTTTGGTTGTTCGACTATTCTCCGAACCGAACCGAATATGAACCGAACCGACGATTTGGATAACGTAAGTTATTCATTTTGAGGTAAAACTAAAAGTGATCAGCAGTTTCACTCTGTCTTCATTTTAACCTTCTTTTAGACAAGAATTAAAAAATCAACGTTTTTAGCACATCCTTACAAGATGAACTGTAATATCTGCCAAATTGATACTTAGTAAGCTTAATACTTCCTGAGATTTTGTGATGAGTGAGTGAGTGGTAGGAATTTCATGTCTATATTCATAGAGCGCATATAAAGATTCATATAAATTATAGGAAAACTAGACCAGATTAGTGTTATAAATGAAACTCTATGCAATGGTCACCCTACCACGGCCGTAAGTGTTGAGCCGTTCACCAATTACCAAGTGTGAAGGGTCCTGCGATGATAATTGAATGTATAGTTTATGGCCCCGCTCTGCAAGGGTTACCATAAACTCTCCAGTGTTTGTTATAACACTGAGGCCTTATTACGTTTTGTTATTGCAATTCAGCTTTTATAACTCATTTAATTTATAAGGCGCAATGGGTTCCGGATATATGGCCAGTCTAGTAAGGCCTTGGGTTTCGTGAGATGAGAGATAACAATAATTTCATAACTTTATCGTGGCGTCAGGACCAGGATCATCAGGATAAATACATTTAATGTGTTTTAGTATTTTAAAAACAAACTGTAATTTATTTATTAACCAATTATCTGCTGAAGATAGGTCCTTCACCACAACCTCCAGCCACTCTCCGACTTGACAGAAATACGCAAACAAATTTTAGGGTCGGCAACGCGCGAGTGATACCCCTGGTGTTGCAAGCGTCCATAGGCTGCGGTAACCGCTTACCATCAGGCGGGCCGTATGCTTGTTTGCCACCTTAGTGGTATATATATAAAAAAAAACAACCCGTAGCCGGGACACAGACGAAGCGTTGTTACAACGCTTTTATCCTAACGACACTCTGGATGCTAATTTGACGAGACCGCTGGTCTAGTGGTTAGTATACCTGACTGCTAAGCTAGAGGTCGCGGGCTCGATATCCGCCGGGGCAAACATTTATGTGACAAACATGTTTGCCATGCGTCTGGGTGTTTGGTATGTATTATAAGCATGCATTTTGAAAAAAAAGAGGATAAGAATTCTATCAGCTGCTGGTTCCGATAGCACAAGCTTTGCTTAGTTTGGGACTATATGGCGCTGTGTGATAATGTCCAAGCATTATTTTTATTAATTTGCTTGGTAAACCTTTGCCGTAGCTCGTAGCCAATACTACTAACCCTTCTACGGCCGTTATATATCTGAGTTTGCTTCAAAAACCAAGAACACTACTTTATCCTGAGATCAATGACGCCTTCTTGATGCCCGCGCAGCCCCTCATTAATAAGATCTGGATGTATTAAAAAACGCAAAAAATAGTGTTCAAAATTCTTATTAGAAATATTTTTTTACTTTTGCTTGGGGCTATCAAATTCCGCTTCACCAAATTTGCATTAAACTTTTATGAGGTCTGTGACACATTAATTTGCGTTGCTTTTAATTGACCGAACTTGGGTTAATTCATTTCTGCTTTAAAAGGACTTTATTTAAGTTATAATGAAACTGATTGCAGCCAAAGTCACGTAATCCACGGCGGCGTATGATCAATGGCTGGGCTTATGTTGTATATTCAGAGAGATAATGTCTATTAACTATTGGGGAAATCAATTTTTCACCTGCCCAAATCGGGATTATGTTATATTGAGGTATTTGACACGTTTCATTTATATAACTATTCATTTACCAGTTTTGGATAATTATTTCTGCTGTAAAAGGTCTGTTTTTATTTTAACCCGCTTTGCTATGGGGCCGCAATTCCTTCACGTGATGGAAAGAAACATATGGTGCATCATTGGTGGCTTTGAAACTTTAAGACCTAAGGTTCAGAAATTCTCCAGGATTCGAGATCCATTTTTCGTTTATTTACAAAATTTCCAATTTAGGTTTAAAATATTAAACTTAGAAATTACTCATCATTTTGTTGTGCATTGTGCAGTCTGGAATTGAAATGGGTTTATGGAGGGATTAAGTCTGTGACTGCATTTTTGCAATTTCAGCAACGCGCGGTTAACATAATAATTTAGGTTGCACTGTATAACGCGGGCGTACTCTTACATGCCGTTTTTTAAAAACAATGTTATAATAAAGTGTAAGAAAATCGCCTTGCTAGTAAATGAAATTTACATTCGAAATAAGATTACCGCTTACCGTGTTTACCGACCACAACATCGTCGAAATCAGTTGCATTTTGTCTTAGTACATAAAATCCATAGTTATTTTACTAATGCTCTCTGTTACTTCTTCACGGCTAGGGTCTAATCTGAATTTGACTTTTTTTTTTTATACTACTAGGGTGGCAAACAAGCATACGACCCACCTGATGGTAAGCGGTCACCGTAGCCTATGGACGCTTGCAACACCAGTGGTATCACTCGCGCGTTGTCGACACTACTATCTACGATAATTTGGCTAGAGCCTTTTGAGTAAGACCGATAGGCTACAGTTGTCCCTATTTTTGTGTGAAAATTGCTGATAGTTACGACCATAAAAATTAAAATGCGAACGCCTTACCTTTCCACGATAAAGATGTTTGCAAGAGCAACCAACTATAAACCGTTCCAGCGATAAAAAGTATGAAATCATAAGCTTGTAAACTCATCGGAGCGAGTCGGCACGAGCCTAATTTATGTGTATGCAATATGCATGCTATGCCGAGATCATTTGTGAACACACCGTAACCCTTGCACTTGTAAAAACAATAATACCTACATATTTATATGTATGTAGTTCCTACTTATCTTTTTTAGTTATGGATACTGAGTGCGTTTGTAAACACAAATGACTTATTCTAGCTATCAGTAGATGTCATGGATGATATACACGAACTTAACAGCTGAAACGAATGATATTAAAAAGCTTGAATGTCTTGCACTCGATTTCAACAGAAATACGTAGAACTGCGGAGTCGAAGTACGAAGTCAACTATATTTTTCTATAACACACTCTCCATGATATATATTTCTTTTTTATACCACTAAGGTCGCAAGCAAGCATACGGCCCGCCTGATGACTCATGTAAAAATTTAGAGAAACGCAAAATAAGGACAAATTTCTTCTGTCGTAATTACCGTGCGTACCGACCGCAAATATAAGTAGATACTATTAATAAAATAATGTTTTGGAATACATATTTTTTCAAATTTCATTTGTTTTATTTTAAATATTGCATAAGATTGCATTCTCTCATACAGGGATATTTTTCCTAACATTTGAATTTGAGTATTATACGAAGGTTAGTTTATGTTTTGCTTTGGCTGCTTTGTTTATCGCGTTATTGTGAACAGTAACTGCAAATAAGCTAAGAATGCCAAATCTAAACGCCACTCAAGTTGCTAGGGCTGTTACCTTAACTGAAGCTGGGCCCATCAACAAGCATGTGGCCCAAATATTGCGAGTATCAAAATCTGTGGTACACCGAGTTGTTAAGAGGTATATCGGCTGACTGGACAGTACATGCGACTCGCACGACAGGGACGTAAACTGTGGCCAGAGAAGACCGGTTTATGGTTAGCAGTGTGCTTAGAAACCGGACCTTAACTTCTGAGGTAGACCGAATCTCCAAGAAGTTACAAAGTCGAGGAGTTACAGTAAGCACCAAAACTGTGAGAAAAAGACTTAAATCGCCCGAATCAATTCACGCCTGCCAGTCCCCCTTCTTGCCATAGGCTGTAGTGTAGCCAGACTTAAATTTACTCGAAATTACGAAATTGGAATGACGAAGCTTGTGGTCAAGTTCTATTCACAGATGAGGCCAGGTATTGCCTAAAACCAAATGATGGAAGGATTAAAATATGCAGACGCCCAGGAGAGAGATACTCGCATTAAAAATTTAATTTATAAAATTAGGTGTGGCACTCGGAGACTGCCGCGGTAAAGCTATTGCATAGCATTTTTTATCAACTTATGCAATTATAATTATTTATTTATTTTATTAATGCAGTATTTTTTTATATACCTATATACTTTCTCACAAACAGCTGATTACGGTAATTTTCCAATACAACCAATGCCACCTAAAGGCGGGTTGCTGAACTAAAGAGACAGGCGGGATATTTCAAAAAGTCATTAAAAGTTCTGGTATTTATCGATAGATGGCGGAGTGGGGGGTGTTAGGTTTTTTTCGTTACGGAATTTCTGGATTCGGTCCCCACGCTCAAGGCCCGCGATAAAAGCTATGCAATAGCTTAAAATATGGTAAATGACTGAAAGTTATATGAAGTTGGTTGTATTGTTTAACAAACTGAGATAGGTAAAGCCGCTGTGACCGTCATGTCATAATTATACTAGCGGCCCGCCCCGGCTTCGCACGGGTAGACATTTATCAAATATATTTTGTCTACCCGTGCGAAGCCGGGGCGGGCAGCTAGTATAATATATAGCTTATGTTACTCAGTGATAATGTAGCTTTATAACGGTGAAAGAATTTTGAAATCGGTCCAGTAGTTTCGGAGCCTATTCAATACAAACCCACAAAAATACAAATCTTTCCTCTTTATAATATTAGTATAGATATAGATTACTTTATCGGGTTCGATAGACAATACGTTTTGGCGACTTCAAATTATCAAATACCACAGTATATGATACTTAACATACAGGAATAATATTGATTACCTATAATGAATTAATAATTATTATTACGTATTTTCCACAACTTTTATAACCCCTAGTACAAAAAGCAGAAGCGTGCGGGGCGCGTGGCGCGCGCGTGCCTCGCCAACCAATTACACTTCTTCACCTTTATTACAAGAACGCTCATTAGAGAAGCACTGGATGTAAGAAAGATTTATTAGACGGTGCATTGACCGAATACGGGCAATGTGATCTTATAAGGTAGACTTTAATCGAATAATCAGTGTTTATTCAATGTCTTTATCTGCCTGTTTTCTCGTCATGGCTTCATTAAACTTCCAATAAATTAAAGTCCAAAATTGTTATAGTATAAGTTAAAACAACGAAAGTTAAGCGGGCCAAGTCGCGGACCGAAAACTAGTAGGTTATACTTGCGTTTTTTTTAAATAGTCAGAGTCATAGAAATAGGTACGCTTAATTGTTATAATTAAATATTTGTTGGAAAAGGACAAAATATTTATGCATCTCATACATGCCGAACAGGTTTGAACATACATGACTAGAAAAAATATTAGATTTTTTATAATATCTCTATATATAAAAATGAATCCCTATTTTTTCCCTTGGTCACGGCATCACACGAACGGCTGGAACGATTTCGCAAATTCTTTTTTTTCGTGTTTGTTATTGCCAGGAGAAGGTTCTAATGAAAAGAAAATTTTGAGAAATATCGGAACCTTTTTAAATTCGCAATACACTAAAGGTCTTTTTCAATGGTGTATTTGACATATGAATTCATAGCTAAGGCAAGACAACGTCTGTCGGGTCAGCTAGTTTTTTATAATACACAGTAACTCCCCGTGAATGCCGCATCAAAATATTCTTTGTTCCGTAACGATCAGGTACTTACGAGCACCCGAGTGTATCGCCTGGCAGGTCAAGTTGGTAGTTTTTACCAACACTAGCTGTGCCTAGTGACTTTGATTGTATGTTTTTATGATAACTATACGGTTTACAAAAATTACAATATTTATTATACGAATATTCATGAGGTATTTCCTTAATGCAGAAATAGTAATAAAGTCTGCAAATGAAAAAAAGGCAAGCCTTTGCCGTTCCTTTGGCCTTTATTGGGCTCGTGATAACAATAAATTACTAAATTATATTTTAAGCAAATTTATAAATTATGTAGATTAATAGTTAAAAGGAGTGCTCTTTATAAGGAACCTATGTACCAAATTTTGAGTCTTTCAGTGTTTTACTTTCTGATATTACGTGATGAATTCAATGGGTAATATTTCTCCTTTAAATAAAAATTGGCTAAAAGAGATTTTTCACATGCAATAGTTGCATTCCAGATCAGATCTGTGACCCCTTATTTCATTCCCATAATGAATGTCATTTGTCTTGTGCATTTATTAACAATAAATAAATAAGAAGATTCTGAAAACACATCAGTCTCATCATTTAATTTTATTTCAACAAATTCAAAGTTAAATGATAAACAAACAAACACACGATCATTCAGAACAATAGAGCAAGGTATTCGTAGATACATTTATTATAGTGCACAATCTTGTTAGGTTATGATTGTCGGTTGACAAAAAGTAAGTGTTGTGTGCTGCGCACCGACCCGTACACGTAAATAGTGGTTTCTCGGAAGGGCGGGCTTCCGGTGCAACGAGTCGACCATACGAGGTGATTTACCGACTATAACTTGTTATAGTACATTACAACAATATAGTATGACATACTTTGTATTTCCCTCAAATTTCCCAGTGTTAAGAACGATTGAGTGATTTAAAACTGACAAAAAGATACGTAATGAGAATGTGGAAGGGCAAGGTCTAACTCTCTAGATGAAACTGTCAAAGTAATCTATATACAGGTAAAAAGTACTTGGACCCGGTGGAAAAGAAACAAAAGGAATGTGCAAGCATAAGAATAAAGAGTGGATTAATGCAATCATAATAAAAAATAATTCATTTATTTTAGGCCCTTATAAAGCACCTATGAAGGTCTACTATACCCGGTTCAGAAAAAAGCCCAATGAGAAGAAGAATTGGCGGCCTGTCTATACATGTTTCGTCCGTAAACAGGAGGTCGACAAAATAAAAGAAATACTTTTAGTGGTGCCATTATAATAAGGAACGCGTCTTCCCGCGATTTCGTTCGCGTAGTAAGACGATATGTAGCGTATGTCAAGGCTTTCCATTTTTATACAATTTTACAATTTATCATTTAGAAAATGACTCGAGATATTTCATTTCATGCTTTTATGAAATCGTCGTCTTGTATTAAACTATAAACCTAAAAATCAAGACATAATTCCGGGACTGAATGGGGCTATAGTAATAAGTTAAACAGATGTCAAGCGGGACCTAATAGGTGTAATAGTAAAATTAAATTATGGCGTAACGGTGAGATTGCAGTTAGTGTGCGCACGAGCGGGCTAACCGTTGTAGAAATAAACGTATGCACCTGTATCTTAGTCGGGGAGCTGGTATTTAAGACTTAAGATGATATAACGCTAGCGAATATTCATCCTTCACAAAAAAAAAACAAACGTAAGACTACTCTAATATAAGGCGTTGTTGAAGGCATAGTAGCCCATGAACGCATCAATTAGAAACCTATGTGTCTGTTATATTAAGGGCTATGAAATGAGTAAATTATTGGAACGATGTCCCTTAACGTGGCTTGTGGTAGGACTGGAAATCATCACGTAACGAAAATGCGGTTGTATAACCTCAATAAGGAACGCGCGAAAATTTCGTTAAAACTTATTTGAAAGGAACTTCCTTCCTGACCGCAATATTTTTTTTAATTTAGTCGACGGGATACTAATTTTTAAATGTCATATTCAAGTAAATCGAACATACATTTAAAAAGTCTTTCCGGTCACCTGCACTAACCGCCTCTTATAGATCGGACCTATCTAGAATAAAAATAAAACTAATAGTTGTACGTAGTATATTATCTACTCTGAGCTGAGTGTTCTCTTTTTATTTGCCTACAACTCTTCATTTTGATGACGACATAAGTTTGTCCTTTTATATTTTTTGATATTTGTTCAATACACAGTATTTTCACGACTAGACTAGTAAGAGCTATATTTATAGCTTACATTTATAACAGCTAGCTCTTAAACTACAGTGCCAATTTAGTTCCGTGCACTCAATTAGATGCGCGATATTACGAGTATATCGAGGAGAAAGATTTGTGTGTGTTGCTTTAATTGTGATTGTTTAATTAGATGAATGAAATGAAAGTCTGCCTGCCGATTTTGTTCGTCTGTCTGTCTCAACAAAAAGTTATCAAGTTAATCATATTTTAGACATTTGTTATGCGTAACGTAAGGAAAGTTATTTATTATCAAGATCGGACGGTGTTGAAACAGTCTAGACGGTGTTCTAAATATTGTGCCAGAAATATTTTATTCTGTTTAAATTTCTGTATATTTGACTTGATTTGTATATCGGAACGCATTTGCTGAAAATTTTTCATTATGAAAAACCCACTAAACAGTACAATTACAAAATTTTAGGTATGCAATAAGACCAACCTATGCATATTATCTATATCTACTAACAGAGGGTCAAATTATCTGCTTTCAATTCGTTTGCTTCATATTCAATTCATTGCGGTCAAAGACTTTTTAAATGATTGGATTTACTTGAATATGCTATTTAAAACTAAACACAACACTACATCAAAGCAGTTTTATTAGATTGCGGTATTCTGTAAGTTGGAGGTACAACCCTAGTCTGCGGCCCCAATTTTAATGGGAGATCCCCATTCGCCCTACCGTTATGCGTTGTTGATAAATAAAAATTATACCTTCAGTTTACAAACCTGATTCTCTTCTTACAACGTTGTCGAAACAAAAACAATGATCATATAACAGTTGCACCTGTAACAATATTTCTATCAACATGATTACCGCATGTCATAACAGAACAACACAATTGGTCATGACACTTATGATGACGTATTTATTGGGCTGGTCCCGTATGTTTACCGTTTGCTCATCACGTGATGTGCAGTTAGAGACGGTGAATAGAGAAATTTTGGCTATTGATGGCTAGCGAACCATGAACTTGAACGTGGAGGTAGGAAGTGATAATCAAGATACCTGTTTAATAAATGAATAATAAATACAATGCGAATTTAAGTGGATGAAGAAACCGTGATGTTCCAAGGTCCAACTTTCTAGATAAAATTACTAAAGTACTCACTGATGGAAAGGTAATAAAAGAGTACCTACTCGGAATTTTCGGGCATGTATGAAAAGGTTGATGAATGTAAACGAAGCAAAAGCGGTGTAGTCAAGAGTGAAATGGCGCTTATATACTCTGCCTACCACGTAAGAGTCTTGGCATGATGATGTCTGTACGTATTAATTACAACACGCGTCAAATTTCATATTTATATCGGAACATGTATACACTGCAATCTTTGTTACTCAATAAACTTTTATTATTATTATTATTATTATTATTTAGCGTCAATGAGGCTGGCAGATACTTTACTATATTGTAACAATATTCGGCCAATGTCAGCAGATATTATTTTCCTGGTTTGTAAACAAACTAAAGTACATAATCAATAATAGTAGCTGTAATATGTGTTTCAAGAACTTCCGAGGTAATCTGATGAAAGACGTTATTTATATTGGATCACAATATTGTCATTATATCCTTATTTTAAGTCGGCTTCAACTTGAACTTAATGAATTTAATTAACTACAAATCAGCTCATAGCTGAATTATGTCTAGAAGAATTTTGCTCATATCTAGCAGTAATATTCTAAAATTATCTCTTTTATAACATGTTGTCAGCAATTTAGGCATTCGGATAGCTATGTAATGAGTGATGCTACCGTCGTGTCAGATTGTGAGCTCCTTATTTTATTAACCAGACTACGGAACGAATGAACTTGTCAGTGTGATCATTATTAGTTTTCCAAGACTTCGCTATGTGTCAAAATTTAAGTATCTAATCGACTCTGAGAAAAGTAAAAAAAATATCATGTGTTTTCCCTTTTGTAAATCAGTTTACATATAAAAGACACTTATGAATGTAATTAATTAGACATTATATAAGCAATGGTAGAATGAGGTGAGAAGAGTTTAATGTCTGATATAGAAGATCCTTGTGTAAGATTTTTAAATGATGAGAAAACTAGAACATTTCAATACGTATTATCCCTTTTACAGATGGAAAAGCAATCACATGTGTATGAAAACGTAGTATTTCGTTAATGTCTTTTAAATGTTAATACCGAGTAATTCCTACATACAGATACTACAGATACGAGTATGCATTACTATTGTCAAAGGTGTAATCAGCTACAGTAATGTTCCCTCAGGAAGTCGGCATTTTTCAAAAAGTATATTACCCTACTCCTGTGCAATTGCTACATAATTTACCTGCAGTACCTGCAAAGGAGTATATCACTGGACGGAAAAAATGTGCTTCTCCATTTACACCACTATATTCTAGGAAATTTGATTAAGTTTGATTAGGTTTTGCATCTAACTTAATTTAATTCATATATTCAATATTTTGTTCATATATACTAGTTTAGATTTTTACCTTATACAATAATTTTAACATACTTACGCGATATATTAAAATGGGTATAAGATCTTGATATTGCGCGCTAATACCCCCTACAATGAACTGCGATAGTGAGTTACATAGAACCAGCTATCGACAATTCAAGGCTTTTATCGACACTATCGCCGGTCTAGCAAACAATATCAGTACACGGGACACTACATCCTCCACAGAATAGGGCTCTACGTCCCTCCATGTTTACGAGTATGTCGACAGTGGATAACGTGGCCCGTGAGAACAGACCTCGGCGGTTTTCTCAAGTCACCCTGATTACTGACACACTGTTTGCAAATATACCTTTGTGCCATTTTTACAAACATTTGCGCTCTGCCCGTGTTTGTCAATCTAAAAGATGGTTGTTTCGGAAGTTGATTGAAATGATCCGAGTTGTTTAGGTTCTGCTGCGTTGTGGCTTGAACATTCTGGTCTATCAATGAAAACATACGTGTTGGGCTTTTTTCATACTAATGCTCTGCTATGCTTTACTCATCTGTATGAATTTACTAGATAAGTCGGATCACTTCATCGACATCAATAATGCTTTTTTCTCTTTTTCTCCAACGCCAGTCTTCCTTAGTTTCATTTAAAAGATTTGCTAATCCTCAAGCCGGTTTCCTTTCAGAGATACTATAGCGCGCCATTGCACTAGTCTTCCAACAAAACTAGCGACCAATTAGCCCCGTCAAGTGTACGGGAGCGTACCATTAAAATTAATTATGTTACTGTTCCTCTTTATTACCTACTGTGGTTTATGCTCCCGTAGCTAAACGCGTTCTCCCATGACCGACTCATCGCTTTGTGCTGGGGAATCGTAACTATGTAATCATTCTGTTAGATTACTGTGTGGTTCGCGTTGGCTACTTGTATTTGAAGACTCTGTGATATACTTAGATGAAATTTCCGTTAGGCGTTAGAAAGGTAATATGAAAGAGTAGATCAAGGGAAATTTACTGTAGGGAGGTGCGTGCAAATTTTAACTTACTGATGATCTCAGAATAGTTTAGGTAGTTGAGTTTGATTTGCTTATGTCCGTAAAGCGTGACGGCATAAGGGATGAACCATCCCTAATACTAACAAAGTGCGATTTAGTAGCTATATGATTATCGCCCGCACTGAGAACTACTACTAGTTTATAGTTGCAATCCGAACTGCTAAGCAATGGCGATTTTCAGATTGTGCCCTATTTCTCTTAATAATCTATATATATATATATATATATATAAAACCAGTTAACGAAAAATAAATTCATACCCTTGTCTTAAAACGTCGTTGAATAACGAAATACAAAGAAAAACTAAAATCTATTATTTAAATCACTGACTGAGGTAGTAAATTATAGTTTAGGATACATTTGAAGGATACTAAATAGGCAGGTAGTAGTACTACGGTGCGGTACTGTGGCAGTGGCGCTAGGGCGCGCGCGTCCCGCCCCTACGTATTGTATGCTTCCGCCGCGTGGCACTTCACTGCGCATACTAACAGCTTCAAGCTGTGCCCGTAACCAGAGACGGCACGGTAACTCAAACTCAAAATGATTTTGTTTCTTTCTATAAAAATTTAAATGGAACATTACGAATAACGAATTGACGCCAGTTTCTTGAACATGTAGTGCGTAGGCAAGGGGTAGTTTCTTTATATTAGCTGTTGGTGCGTACGTGTAATTGTGTATACGTACATTACAAGGCGTAGTTTTGTTTTTCGCAAAGTTCCATCTATTTTTTTTAATTTTATCTGAGGTTTGGATAAATCAAAACAATACAAGCTAGTGGGTGTGCCCCATCAATGCACGCTATGGGCTCATCATCATCATCCTCCACAGCCTAGGCCTCTCTTTTATTGTGCCATTCGCCTCGGTCCTGCGCCAATCTTATCCAGGTTCGACCCGCAACTTTGATTATATCATCTGCGAAGTAGATACTGAATATGACCCGCCTCTATCTACCCTTTATCTATATTTATTGATTTTATAAATAAAAATACTTGTACAATGGACACGCGTAGAGATAGAAGAGAAAACGTAGAGCCTGCAGTTAGGCGACTGACGACATTACTTGTGTCACGCCCGGCGCACGCGACCCGTGACGGCCGCGGCCCGCCCGCTGTCACACACAATACTATAACACTCACATACTTACACATCGCTTTACATACATACATATATATGTTCATACAATTGTCGAATACACTTTTGCATGGATACGAAATCCATACAACTTCAACATCCGGTCAAGTCGCTTCAAATAGGGAGCTTTTTTATACCATGATGGTAGCAAGGAAGCTTACGACCAGCCTGATGGTAAGGGATCGCCTTAGTCTACTATATACTTAACGCAAACCACATTGTTGAAGCGGAATGACTGCTAGTAAATTTTATTGCCGGCACAGTGTATCCTCTAGCAGCTCTTATGGCCGAAATGCCAGTCAAATCTGATGACACTTTCATTTTGAGTGGCCTCTTATTTTACATGCGAAATTGTATTTTGATGACGCATCAAACTTTTCCGTGGGCCTTCAGACTTTGAATGTCGTTTCGGTATTCGTCCGTTAGTCTCGTAGAGACATAACACTATATTACATAGTCAGAGTAGTGTTAATTGACTAATCTTCTGTAGGTTGAAGGCACAGTCCCTAATCGGGCGGCTTCCATTGAATGTAAAACTCTCTACCTCGCATTTCAGAATACACCTAATATATTTTATATTTTAGCAAGTGCTCATTAACTCTGAAGGGGACCTGGCGAATCTCCCACTCGAAAAGTGACTAGTACTATTATTTAATATTTTGGACTATTATGTTTCTTATGAATGCAGAATTCGTATTTGCTGTACTCTTATGAATTTTAATTGCTTAAGTTTTTGTATCCTTAAAATGCTACTATTTAATACTCTAATTAACAAACGAACACATACATCACTCTCTATAACACACATTACGCGCACACACAAAACATATGCTCTAAAACTGTCATACAAAACTCTTCCCTCAAGGCACTGTAACAATTGCCACAGCCATATACAACCTAATATTTGTACTACGTTTTACAAGACGAATTGTATTCACCTCATACTTGAACATGGATTTGAGCGTTCAACTTTTTGTTCCCACAGTGACCAACGTAAATGATAATATATTAACAGACCTAGATAATTTAAGTACGGCTTCAGCCTATAACTGTGACACGGAAGCTTGTAATAAACATTAAAATGAATAGCAAATCATTAAAGATTATATGTCAAAATATTCGTAGCATCTATAAAAACTGACGGTCTATTGGCTCAACTATCCAGATTTACATTTGTACCCGACATTATAATCCTAACTGAATGTTGGCTGCACGAACATAAGGTTATCCCTAATATTGATAACTATACATGTCACTACTCCCGTAAATACCTTAATCAAAACGATGGCATCGTAACATATGTCCAAAATGATCTTAAATGTACTGTTGAAGAACCTGAAGCATTAGGAGCTAATTTTCTTTCTATAAAACTATCTCCTGAGGTATTTATTTTAGCTAGCTACAGGTCACCGTCAACGTATTGTACGGATAACTTTCTCAATTCTTTACATAATATTATCGGTTCCACAGGGTCAACTAAAAATGTTATACTTGTCGGAGACATAAACATTGACATTAAAACTACGTCTGTAGACAGAAACAGTGAAGCTTACTTAAACCTAACTGCTGAACTTGGTATGCTACCTGGTCATACATATCCCACAAGGCTGCATTACTGTCTCGATCATGTCATGTTAAAAACTGACCATGCTGCGTCGGTATACGTCGTTGACACTACAGTAACAGACCATTCTATGGTAATACTAGATATCTGCCCAACGCAGCGTAAGACTAAGAAAGAATATTTTCATAAAAGACTTTCTTTTGACGCCTGTGTTCAGACCTTAGAGAAAATTGACTTCTCCTTCATCACGTCCTCCTCGGATGCTAATGAAGCCTCAAGAATATTTGTTGAAAAGCTTACCACTGCCATTGAGACTAACAGTCATATTTGTATGACCCCAAGTAGGAAGAGAACAATAAAGCCATGGATAACGCCCGGAGTCTTGCGCTGCATCCGTCAGAGAGACAAGCTTCACAAAAAGTTTAAGCAGTCGCCTAACAATGACATATTGGATATCACTTATAAACGTTATCGGAAATATTGTAATTCACTACTAAGAATGCTGAAAAAAAAGTACGACAAATCTTTATTACTCAATTCTAAAACTAGTAAGGACACGTGGAACGCAATCAAATAGATTATTGATTATAATAAACCCAAACAGGGGGCTGAAGCTCTATTACGTTCTGATGATAGTGCAGAATATGACATTGAGCATGTTAACAAATATTTTTCTAATATCGGGAAGCAACTAGCGAATGAGATAATCATTCCTAAAGAAAGTAAGACCACACAATATTGTTTCGATATTCCATCTACCCCAAACTCAATAGTGTTACTCCCACCGAACGAAGCTGAGGTAGAATCACTTCTAATGAATCTCAGAAACAACTGTGCTGTTGGATGGGACTCTATATCTGTCAAACTTCTAAAACTAAGTAAACATATAATAGTTACCCCTCTTACAATGCTCTTCCAACTATGCTTCGATCAGGGGGTTTTTCCTACGGTTTTTAAGAGATCCTTGATCACTCCCGTGCACAAGGGTGGGGCTCGAGACAAAGTCTCAAATTATAGGCCAATATCAGTGCTGACAACACTGTCGAAAATTTTAGAAAAAGCATTGAACAATCGACTTACAAAATTCATGGAACAAAACAATTTGTTTTCAAACTCTCAATTTGGTTTTAGGTCGGGAAAGAGTACCGAAGATGCAATAAGCGAACTAACAGATTATGTTTCGGCAAAGGTTGATTCCAAACAAAAGTGTCTTGGTATATTCCTTGACCTCGCCAAAGCATTTGATACTGTCTCGATCCCCACACTTGTGAACAAGCTAAACCGTATTGGAGTGCGCGGGGGAGCTCTTATGATCCTTAAAGACTTCCTATCAGACCGTACTCAACGTGTAAAAATTGGTACACATCTGAGCTCCGATACCACAGTTTCCTATGGAGTTCCGCAGGGCAGCATACTTGGACCGAGTCTTTTTCTAATCTACATAAACGACCTATGTAGTCTACCGCTAAAATATGGAAAAAAAATTCACCTACGCAGATGACACTGCCATAATCTTTCACGGGCAGACTTGGGACGATGTTCAGAAAAATGCTGAGGCAGGACTGCATAAAATATACCACTGGCTCTGTACAAACCTGCTCACTCTTAACCTTTCAAAAACTACATTCTTGCAGTTTAAGCTGACTAAAAGACCCGTACCAGAAATTGATCTGAAAGTTCATACTTGTGACTATCCAATTGGATCTGACTGCCATTGCGCTTCAATCACAAAATCCCCTAATGTAAAATACCTCGGAGTAATATTGGACGATAGGTTGAGCTGGTACTCCCATATTGATTTAACCATCACCCGCATTAGGAAACTTGTGTGGGTATTTAAAAAGTTAAGACACGTAGCTGATCTAAAGCTCCTACGACAAGTATATTTTGCCTTGGCGCAGTCAGTTCTTGGGTACTGTATTGTTGCGTGGGGTGGTGCCTGTAAAAGCATGATGATAAAATTGGAAAGAGCGCAAAGATCCCTACTTAAAGTAATGACGTTTAGTCCGTTCAGATTTCCCACCAAATTACTATATGGAAAATGCCAAGTGCTAGCAGTAAGGCAAATATATATTTATCAGATATTAACTAAATGGCATAAGATAACCCCGTATAATGCAGAAACATATAATAAAAAACGAACCATAACTAACGTTAGGACTCCTTTAAAACTTCGTACAGCTACAGCACGACGACAACAGGGTTACATGGCTGTGTTTCTATATAATAAAATAAATAAAATATTAAACATACATCCTTTACCAAACTATAAAGCTAAAAGTAAAATAAAAAATTGGTTATCTGGATTGCATTATGAAGAAATTGAAGAGTTACTAAAATAAAACACAAACACACACACTACACACACACGCACTACCTCATACACACACTCACACTTACTCACACTTTCTCTCTCTCTCACACACACACACACATTTACCGCTATCAGGCATATGGAATATTAATTAGGTTCTAATGTACTTATTGTCAAAATTGTTAATTTAAAACTATTTATACCTGCACTTTATTATCATCAAACTATTTTAAACTATGTAGATTATGAGAGATGTCACCGTCTACTGTAACACAGGTATCTAAGCCTAGCTCAGAAGACAGGGGATACTATTATTTGTAAACATGTTTTATGACAATAAAGATTATTATTATTCTATTTTTGTATGTTGAAGTATTTCCTTTTATTACAATTGAAAATCGCACCCAAGTAGCTGCTTTGATGTATTTATACAACATCAGAGCAGTGCTATTTGGGTGCGATATAGCTATGAATGAAGATTTAGCTTTGTCTCCTTTCGGGTATCGACTGAACCGAAAATCGTTGTGCCCCGCCTTCCCTTACGATACATTCACTGTACTATGCTGCTGTTAAAAATACATGAATTAAATATGAAATAACAACTGTTACGGAAATCACAATGCGAATCGGACATGCGTTCTATAATTGCAATTAAATAAAACAGTTAATACTCATAAAAACTTGTCTTCCGCCTGCGACTTTGTCCGCGTTGGGTATGGTAAATAAATGATATTGAAAATGTACAGGTATATTGCAAGAATCCTTTCATTTCCGGCAATACATCGACCTGTCAACTTGAAAAAAACCGATTTCATGTAGATTTTATCAGATTTCGAGGTACAGGTGCCGAATACCTTGAAATTGCTACGTGTTATAATACCTCTGCACTATTTCGTGATATAACTCAAGATAGTAAGCACAGGTGGATAGATTGAAATTGGAGCCGCCCGGCTGGGGACGAAACAAGGGGTTTTATAGTGGTATTGGGACGAAAGTAACACTACTTTTTGTAGTGTTGTGAGGTAAGGTCACTAGTGCTTCATGAGGAGACGCTGCGCTTATAGTAATGTTACTAGCGCAGTGAGTCCTCATCAACAACAGGGTTGGCAACGCGTTAATGATACCCATGGCATTGTTAGCGGCTATAGGCTACGGTGGCTACTTACTATCATGTCGGCCGTATGTGCCACCTTAGTGGTATGAAAAATAGATAGGAAGACAAATCGTATTGGAATAAAATCACCGTACAAGAAACTAAAGAAAAAGTTACAGGAAACGTCCATCATTTTCCACGTCTCTTGACCATGGAGACCTGTAATTATTACACCTCACCGGATACATGGCAAAAACTGAACGCACCTAACTGGTTAATGTTCCAGTGAGAAAGCCCGGCTTCCGAACATGGTCGGTTAATGGATGGCACGAGCCACTGGCATTAGAATCATTTTTAATATTTATTGACTTGTTCACAATTTATTGGAGTAAAAACCGTTTGTGCATTTCAAAGGGTCTATCTTTATTTAAATGTTGTCAAAGCTTTGAAGTTATCACAAAAATAATGGAGTCGTATTGTAGCTTTTTTCTTTATCCCTTTAGGGGTTGAATGCTACGGTTGAATGTAAGAAAATTCTATTTTAAAATTCCACTTTAGATACTCAAGGAATATTGCTTCCAAATTTCAAGTCTCTAGGTCCGTCGGTATAGGACTGTGTTGGCAGTTCAGTCGGTCACGGTACTGTTTGTAGGTAATATATTTTGAGGTAGGTTTAAGCCATGCACGAAGCTAGCTCACGATACACTTTACATTGTGTCAATTTGACAAATTACTTCACACCTTCACTTCTGCTCGACTAAATGAATTACGTAGGTTTTGAATAACGGCTATCGATTTCACTCGATACGTGATATAAATGAGAAATCGACTAATGAATAGCAAGAGGCGATTCGAGTTAAATGCAAATACGATGGGCCCATACAATTTGTTCGTTCATGTGTGAAAAATCTATGCGTGCGCACCACTTGCGCGTAATGACCCGCGTTCTAATTTCAAATTCAAATTGCTGGCTACCGCTCTAAGAATGTTATCTGTTATGCACTACCTCCGTAAACGGATAGCTATCTGGCAGCTACATTGGAACCGGGTCCTTTCACTACCTTATAGTAAGAATTTGTAATTGCAAATTGTGTCATATCTTTTAGGGATACTTAGTTTCTAGATAGGTACGTTAGATACAGCCGGAGGAAATACAGACTAAACACGAAAGCACTCTTATTAAGTCATAGTACTTAAAATATCTAGGTTATCTAGTGAGAGAAACATGCAATTTTCTAAGAAAAAAAACTGTGCGTGCGATGTAGTAGTTTTTAATGGCGTGAAATGTGACGGGTACAGTGTTGTTTCGCGTCTTCCAACACTAATAATTCGTTATTAGTGGCGGAAATTTTCGAATGTCAAATAAAAGACGATTTTCACTTCTTATGACAATTATAAAATACTGGTTTAAATAAACCCGTCCAAGTGCGGGTCAGACACGCACTCCGAGGGTCCTGTACAAATTTGTAGGTAAGGTAGTGTCGAATAGATGAAGTGTAATTTTTATAAGTTTGTTATAGTATTTTTTTCTGTTTGTTACTAAATTACATATTTACGGTTTTCCGTTTTTTTACATGTGCTATAAGACGCTGCTTCATACCAAATTTCATGATTCTAGGTTAAGGGGAAATCAAATCGCAAAATATGTGAAAATTTATTTCTATTTCGCAAAATATGCGAAAATGGTCATATATTTTCGTCACGTCGACTTACAGGTTTGATATTTTTACAGCTAAAAGGCTAAAGACTATAGACCCGGGTATTTGCTATTAATTTTAACTTGATAACTCCACGCGTTTTTGAGAAAGGAGGTCTTGTCAAACAGACAGACGGACAACAAAGTGATCTTATAAAGGTTCAATTTTTTCCTTTAAAGGTACGGAAACCTTAAATATCATGACGATAACACCACTGAGTTTAAACAGCCCTCAAATCTGCGCCATGAAGTTCTTCTCAGTTCACCGGCTGTCAAGGAAAGCTGATGCTCATAAAGTGGTGCAACTAGAACAATCGGTACACGATCCAAAGCACCTAGCAGATCAGTCTGAAAGTGTATCGAGCGGTTCCCGCTAGCGCAACGCTAATGGCCGCGGTCGACGATAAATATTCATCGCGGCAAAAACACGGCCGGCGCACGCGCCGCTGGTACACATCGCGCTTTCTTCTCAGCAAACTAAGAAGTGCTCTGACTGGATAAGGTTAATTCACATAGTGTTTAATAATTATAATAATATACCTTCACCTTTACGCCACAAGGGTCCCCGAAGAGGAAGGCAGAGGTGTTACAACACCTATTTTCACCGTAGAAAATTTGGTATCAACGTTACAGATAGTTAGTCCGCTACATACATCATTGAATTTCTTCGAAGACGTAGAAACCTGCATAGGTTTCCTAATAATTCGAAATAAAAAAAATCGAACTTGCGTCGCTAGAATTGCAGGCAACGATACGATACCACCAGGCCACCACGGCTCTCGAGTATCTTTGTAGATTTAAGGAGGAGAGACTATTCTTAGGAAATGTACTTACCTGACTGCTACTACACTAGCGCTGTTTAATAATGTAAGGACACTATTATACAAACAGAATACAAAACAACATTCAAATTTTGAAGGCGCACGCAACTGTTTGAAGTGACCGCAAAAAACAATTTCGAATGTAAAATTGGAGGCCACTCAAAATGTATGTCGCATCAGATTTGACTGGTTTCAGAACTCTGTCAAAAGAGTTGTTATGGTAAAGATTATAAAAGAAACAACTTAAGTAAGGTTGCCAGTGATCCACGAGGATACGCTGGGCTAGTAGTAATGCTGTTAGCACAGTGAGTCCTCATCAACAACATGTTTGGAAACCTGTTAGTGATACCCCTGGTATTGCTAACGGCTATGGGCTACGGTGACTGCTTACCTGATGGTAAGGTATGCCCAGCTGATGCTGGGCCGTATGTTTGTGTGCCACCTTAGTGGTATAAAAAAATGTAGGTTTAATATAACGTCGCGCCCTCGTTGATAATAAAGATCTGTGGGATCTGTGATACTTATTTCGAACGCATCCATGTTTCGTACATGCGCGCGCATAGTTGCAACTTGCAGTTCTCGGAGTGGTCTCGATCGCCGCAGGTCAGCTGTTAGAAAAAGTTACGAGCACGATACGCCCGGCAGTGCGTCGAACTATTCACTTATCCGCAATTATTGCTTTCCACCTGGCTCCAAGGATCCTGCTTCTAAACACGACATAGGATGAGTTTTATCTTATAATTCTTCACAAATGTGCTGTAGGGCGAGCATTAATAATTTGCGACAACGTTTTCGTAACGCCATCGACTATTTTTGTATTGAAAAAAAACAACTGAAAAAACACGAGGGAGTCTTACAGTATTCGCATATGATGTGTAACATCTGTAACAATCAAGCATACAGACCGCCAAATGGTAAGCGGTTACCGTAGCCTATTGACGCCGACGCCAGCGCCACCTACGGTATCACTATCGCGTTATCGACCCTTATCTCACTTTTTTATACGACTAAGGTGGCACACAAGCATACGGCCCGACTGATGGTAAGCAGTCACCGTAGTCTATAGCCGCTAGCGATATCACTAACGAGTTGCCATCCCTGTTGTTGATGTGGACTCACTGTGCTAGCAGAATTACTTGCCCAGCGTATCCCCGTGGAGCACTGGCAACCTTACTTACCGCAGAAACAACACTACATCAAAGTAGTGTTATTTCACTGCGGTCTTCTCTAAGGCGGAGGTACAGTCCCCAGTCGGGCGGCTCTAATATTAATGGGAGAACCCAATTCGCCCTACCTCTCTTTTCTCCGGTGGTTTTAAGAAATCCCTAGCTTAGTACGCCTCAGTAAGCTATGGTTTATTTATCACTTTCTCTAACCAAAATTCAAAAAAATCTTTATTTGACTAGACTTTACAGGCAAGCACTTTCAAATCGTCAGAATCTACCACCGGATTCGGAAGGTCGGTTTTGCTGAGAAGAATCCGGCAAGAAACTCAGCAATTACTCTTTTAAAAACCAAAAGAAATATGTGAATCTATAGATTTGTTACTAAATTAAAGCTCTATGTAAAGTGGATCTAACAATCCGAAGATCAACAATTTTCCAATCCACTACTACCAATAAAAATATATGTGCGTTGATAAATCAGAGTAAAGTAAATCAAACCAGCGCCGAAGGGAACAATCGCACCGTCTTGCATTTAAAATGCCAACGAACGAGCTATCAATAAATATTGAACCCGTACTCATACGAAAACACCTAATCTATTCAAGTGGCTAGTCGTAGGGGTCGTGACATCGGCGACAAGGACAACCATATCAATAGAACCCCTTGATAAAAGAAGACAGCAACATAACTGATGCCCAGGGTCAAATGTCGACCGATATGTCATAACCTGTTCGAGCGAAACCGCGATAGGTTTCCTTTAACGTGTCGGAAAGGGACCAAGCTGACAATGACGTGAAGGGTTAAAAGTCAAGCATAGTGTCGCGGCCTGTGGGAGCGAGATGGTTAAATATATATTGATATGCGTCAGAGTAAGACAATGTAAGGAGGGTCAAAAGACGAGCGGCGGCAACCCTGACCTCCGCAGACGAGGCGTGGGCCGCATTTGGGTTTACGTTTAACACTCAAGCGCGTGTAAATAGATGGTTAAAATGCTTGTTGAGAACAAAGAGGATTGTTCGCGGTTTTCAATGGACGTTAGAATATTCAGATTTCCCGTGTCGTGTAATGTGCACTGTTGTTATATTGTCCGCGATCTCGTGTTCGAGTTAAATGGGTTATAAATTAGAGTAGTGTTTGCGTTGTGTGACTTTAATTTACATAAAGTTGTGTTCAACATTTGTTTGCGGAATATTAACGTAATTATTTATTTAGGTTTGTATACTACTCATTAAAAATGTATTTAATGCCCATTTACTAAGCATATTTGATATTTATATCAAAATATTTTTGATTTCAGACTGATCCTGTTGATACTCTTATTTGAGCTTAGTTATTTGAATTTGTCTTCATGTTTGATAGGATCTCTTCGGGAATTTAATTTTTGAAAGCAATACTATCCATAAAGCATTAGAGGCTATATTTTATTCTAAGGTTATGTGTCTTATTTCTAAGCGGGCAAAGTAGCAATAAAAAATATTTAAACACATACACTCCCTCATCCGTCCCTGTGGCCAGTGCACTAATGAATCGGGACTGGCGGCATAATTAAACAGTTGGCGACATCGGCCTCGATCGGTTACTGAAATATTTTGTGTGCCTCTAAATTAGGTACACACTAGTGTTACGTACTAAATAAACTATATAGTTACGTAAAGTGTGTCCAGTGAAAATACACCAGCTCTACTAATGGAAGAAACTGATTAAACTATACGCATATCTATGGTATTGCAGTGCAATGTAAAGTATTTGAAGAGATTCTCGCAGTTTCCCCTGGTGTTGTAAGCGTCTACGGTACGGTGCCTACGGTAGGAAACCACTTACCGTCAGGCGGACACTGATTGGAGTAATCATTTGGTGAAGTTTTTATGTGTGTTGATCATAACATGTTGCGTCCTGAATTCCATTTTTCCAGTAAACTTCTGGAATTATTGACTAGAGGTAATTTTGAATAGTTACTTTGAAGTTTATATTGTTAAACTAGCTTTTAGTCTCGGTTTCGCCCACTTTAAGTTTCTTATGACAATTGTGTCAATCCATCTATTACCTACCTTCATTTCGAATTAAATTCGAATCCGGTTTGTGGTTGACCCGTGAAGAGGGAACAGATAAACTTACACTCTTTCGCATTTTTTATAATAGAGTTTGTCAGTTTCGAATTACGGGTTAGTTATAATTCTTCTGTGCCGGTAGCAGGATCATGTTTCGGCTACGTATTCGAAAACGTTACTCGCGAAATGTCATAATTGTCATACTAATTTTTAGTTCCACTTTTCACCGACGCAGCGCTGTTCATTTTTCATTACAGAAGTAGTCGAAGGTGATTAGAAAACGTTGTCGAAAATTATTCATGCTCGTGCTACAGATCCAGTCTCTATGACGTCAAGTTGCATTCAGTTGCAAAACAAAGTTTATTTCTATTTTTAATCCAAAATGTTCAAGTAGCAACCAAGTTTTGTTAAGAAAAAGTCGAGATAAGTTTATTTTCAACATTCAGGTTGGAATATTATTGCGTTATGGAAATAATAACGATATATCTTCACGCCTTTCCACAAGGGTCCCCGAAGGGGTAGGCAGAGGTGTTACAACACCCACATTCCACCGAAGATAATTTGGTACCAACGTGACAGATGGTGAGTCCGTCGCCGTTTCTTAGGCACTACATACGTCTTTGGATTTCTTCACAGACGTATGCACGTTTCCTCACGATTTTTTCCTTTACCGTAAAGCTTGGCGTGACTAATTACTGCATAAGTTAGAAAAACTCATTGGTACAGACAAAAGGGACTCGAACTTGCATCGCTAGACTAGCAAGCTTCATACCAAGGCAGGCCGCCACGACTCTCATGTTTTTAGTCATATTTTTCTTAATCTATTACAATCGACCAGGCACTAGAAGTAAAGCGTTACAATCCCATAAGTTATGTATTCCATAGTACTGTCCTACATGAGATCCTGTCCTAGCAGTGGGATTCGTCAGGCTCATTTTTCAGTACATTTTTCACACATTTACAGTAACCAACGATGTTTGTGTTTTCAGGTGGCACCCAACGAGACTTCAATATAAATAATGGTAAGTAATAGTATAAGTATGAAATCAAAACAATGCCAGCTTTAAAATCGCCAGAACGTGGTATATTCAAACTAATTAACTGAGGATATGATGGCAAGAAGAAAACTTATATTTTTTTCTTCCTATAAGTTGTATATTATTTAACAGGATATATGTACGTATACAGGTGTTGTGCCTCGGGAATAATTTGTCTTTTGATTGTGAAGAAATGAAGAATAAAGATAAATAGTTGAGCGCAATGATTGTAATTGTGCGGTCGACACAATTGGATAACATGCTATTCTTCAAACAAATTCTGCAAAATTATTTGACTAAATAATTGTGATTGACAAGTAAGTACTAGTCTTGCAAGATTAAATATTATATTATAAAGTGCTTTGATGAAAATTTATTTATAGATAGATATAGATAATTATCATTGCTATCTACATATTTTTAACAAGTGCGAAATAAAATTAAGTACTTACTAACTTAAATTGTGTTTATTGTAGGGTCATATAACCTATCCTGTATCGGCCTTCTTAGCCATGTTCGAAAGTGCCGTAAGGTTCTTTCATAAATATGAGCGACACTAATTAACCAAACAACCGTAACATAGGGTTGCATTCCCAAAATTATGCACATATATATATGTTTTTTTTATACCACTTAGGTGGCAAACAAGCATACGGCCCGCCTGATGGTAAGCGGTTACCGCAGCCTATGGACGCTTGCAACACCGGGGGTATCACTCGCGCGTTGCCGAAAAATGATGGTGTTCCAATGTGTGTCAACCAAAACCACAGTGGAACCGCGGGATGTAGTTTTATTAATAATCATCTGATACTTATATAAGTATAAATATATAACCTTTATAGTATTATAAAGGGGATATATTACTATTTCAGTTTAAAATGAATTTAAGATTTTTTATTACCACCTTAAATGTTTTTTCACCACTACTATGCTAAATAATTACTGATATAGAATAGGCTATATATCGTATAAAAAAATCTTGTTTATACAATCAGAAACCATAAATAGCTAACCCCACTGTTTCGTACAGGGAATCTGGAAACCCTGGAGTCATAAGGCTAAGGCTACAGGTAGCCAAGCGGGTAAAAGGTTCATTGTGGTGTCAAGCTGACTTTAAGCACGCAACCACACTTAAATGTAACACGGGTTGCTCTTCCTAGGGCACTTTAGATATTTTGATACTTCCTACCTAGCTACTTCTTGTGACTTAGTTTACGCTTAATTGTAATATTCCTGGGAGAGATTGATTGCATGCCGTTTGGTGCTTCAATAGGAAATGGGTCGAATTTAACTTGACTCGACTTGATTACGCACACGCACACACACACAAACATTTGCGGTAAGAGCTAACGACAAGAGAAGGAAGCTACCAAGAGATGTTACGTGCTAGTTTATAATAAAACTGGTAATTTAGACCTTCATAAGTGCCTTATTAGGGCCTAAACTGAATAAATGATTTTGATTTTGACAACCTTTGATACAACCCGGATCTACCGTCTCTATACAGAACATGGTAATAGAGGATATTCATAAAACAATCTTGAAAACATTTTAATGGGTTTATTTTGTGATAATATGAACTCCAGTTTGTTATTGCATGTCACTTTTATTTTATTAATATTGATGTGTATCGTTTAAAGTAAAATAAACACATAAATGACCGAGACATATTCGTTAGACATTTCGATGTTTCCATACATGAGTTTGATGTAAATAATACTCTTATGTTCCGATGTCTTAAAGTTAGACTACATCTAATTCCAATTCCCCGCCACTTTTCTACCAAGAGCGAGCGCAGTCAGGCAATTAAGCGTTTCGCTCTGCCACTCTCCACTTCCTTCCGCCCAAGCAGAGAAATTCCGCCATCTTCCAGTGCGTGCGGTCAAACGCTGCCCTATAAAATCCTTCAAAGTGGTTGTGCGTCCTCAATAAACATTAAAACATTTAAGAACATGGAGTAAATTCCACCTTCACGATTTGGTACTTAAGAAACATCGGTATATTCGCTATACTACTGTTTTTATTTGTCCCATAATCCCTAATTGATTTTATAAAAAGTCCAGTTACACTGTTGTATCATAAACTTAATAAGAATTACGCGGTCACTATTTACATTATTACAGAAAATGTAACGGGTTCTTACTGCATTAAGAAAAAAATTTGAGTGCCCAATGTTTCGGCAGCATTCCAGCCGACATGATCACGGCGACCGTTAAAATGTTATAATAATCTGTTATCAGTATCAGTTAAACCGATTACGAATAAGATATTTGTATCAAGCTAATCGAGTAAAAGGCAATTGAAGGAACAAGCATGTAATAAAATACAGGTAGCATTATTGCTGTAATTATCTTAATCCAGGACATCTCCGGACGCTTCAGCCAGCTTGAGTTACAACCGGTCTTCGTGGTGCAAGATTTTATTGTGTTCTAGACCACACAGGTTATAATATTGTACAATAAAATTTAGGATTCTTACCAAGATTAGATAGCTATCTCGCTCAGATTATTATCAAAGTTGTTTAATATTATTTTGACGGTTGAATTGTTTGTCTTGAAACAAAAATCGTCTTCGGTAATTCGGTAAGTAACGTTTTGACGTTCTATTTGAAGGGCACTATAGCTAAATTATTTGCCATAATTAGTAAATTGATTAGGTTTCGTATGTGTAAAGTTGATAGCGCATTGGGCCGTTTCCATTGGAAGGTCAGCGCTGGTTGCCCGTCATAGGCCATGCTGAGTTGGGACCGTTTAATAATAGCACTATGTTCTTCTTATACAAATGTCTTCCCTTCTTATATGTTTATGTTGTTATAAATAAATGTTTTTCTTTCTTTCTTTCTTTCATTGCAGTGCACTCAGAATTGTAAAATCCGGGATCTCCTAAAACAGATGAAGCTTTACCATAGACTTAATCATCTCAAGCTGTCGTTTTTATTTTAATTGTTTTAAGTTTTCGTGTTAAATATATTATTGGTGTATTGGTGCATGGTTGTCCAAGCTCATTGAAAAAAAAAAATATATACAATCTCACCGTAATATTGCAGATAATACTCTGTAATAACTGTATGTTACGGTTTGAATATCCTTGGAATAGCTGGAACATATTATAGATATCAAACATTGTATTGAATTCAATCAACAAAGATTTTTTTATTATTCATTACGGGTCAGCGATTGACCACGATCTCACCTGATGGTAAGTGAAGATGTGGTCGAAGGTGGAGCTCGCTTGTCGGTTAGTAACCTATTCTCTCAAGTCTTGAGAGTTTACGCTGTGGTTTTGCTAAGGATTTCGTCAACGGTACAAAACGCCGGTATATACATTCTCTCGGTAAACTTGACAAAAGTTTCTGAACTGCTGAACGATGAAAGTTTACCGTCCAAAGAGACCCGTTTTAAAATGTGCATATCATTCCAGCTGGATATCCGCAGATATCTCGCGATCTAAGCTGTTATACTCGTCTTTGTCGTCGCATTACATCTCAAAGAAGCAAAGGTGAGGGAAAATTAGTCTGTTTCATGTTTATTTACTTTGTTTTAAGTCGGGGAAAAATTCACTGCGTTATATATATATAGTCTGGTATTGCAGACTTCTGTAGGCTATGATGAAGGGTCATCACCCTCGTTTACCTTTGTGGAATAATTAAAGGGCGGGATGTGCTATGCAAAAGTAAAGTGGCCCTTTATCTGTGTCGTTGTGAGGGATGAAGTGGGAGGACTAGTAAGAAGGTTTGTATTTAGGGAAGCTTAACTGATTTTCTCCATCATAGCATATCAGGCTCGTGTGTGCCTTGAATTACGAAACGAGATTTCGCCACTTTTCAATATACTGTGCGGATTCTCGCCATTCACTTGGTAGGAGCTCGCGTTTGTCTAGCTCATAACAATTCCGCGATATCTAGACGGTCAACCGTTCAGTTGTGGGGCGAGCGAGGTGATCATGCTCAGCCACCGCAAAGGGAAGATCTTCCAGCCAGGCGGGTGTTGTGCCTGGGGAACCGCGGCTCCGACTGTTCTAGTCGGAAACTTGTATATATGTTGAATTGCGTAGAAAACTTCGCTAGCGCGTGGCAGGATTGTGACGTCATTCGTTGAACGTTGTCCTGTTAGTTAGTCGATTTCTAACGTTGGTTTATGTAGCCGTGAGGTCGCTACATCACTCCCCCCCGAGACCGGAGGTCGATCCAGAGCTTGATTACAGTCAGTGCTTGAATGCTTGCAAGTGCCAGTGTGCTTCGAAGTCTGCGGTGAGTCGAGACTGAGCGTTAGATGCCGACTGAGTCCAGTATCTCATTGCAAGCGTACGACGTGGAGTTAAGACGGTGAGCAATGCCGAATGGACTCCAGAAGTGGGCTGTGTGAGGCGGACGTGTAGTCGGTGGAGAGGTGAGTGCCAGGACCAGTAGCGCGGTGAGTCGGCTGAGTTGGACCTGTTGATACTCGATGCTGGCTTGATGTGTGACTGCTGATGATGCTGATGATCTTCCAGCCAGGCGAGTGTTGTGCCTGCGGAGCCGCGGTTCCCCAGGCAAAACACCCGCCTGGCTGGAAGATCTTCCCTTTGCGGGGGCTGGGCATGATCGCGTCGCTCGCCCCACACTGGTGACCCCGTTGCGTCAGTATTGGCGTGAACATCAGCAACCTTCTCCACCCCCATCAAAGTCTTCAGCAGCAGTCACACAGCAAGCCAGCATCGAGTATCAACAGGTCCAACTCAGCCGACTCACCGCGCTACTGGTCCTGGCACTCAACTCTCCACCGACTACATACGTCCTCCTCACACAGCCCACTTCTGGAGTCCATTCGGCATTGCTCACCGTCTTATCTCCACGTCGTACGCTTGCATTAAGATACTGGACTCAGTCGGCATCTAACGCTCAGTCTCGACTCACCGCAGACTTCGAAGCACACTGGCACTTGCAAGCATTCAAGCACTGACTGTAATCAAGCTCTGGATCGACCTCCGGTCTCGGGGGGGAGTGATGTAGCGACCTCACGGCTACATAAACCAACGTTAGAAATCGACTAACTAGCAGGACAACATTCAACGAATGACGTCACAATCCTGCCACGCGCTAGCGAAGTTTTCTACGCAATTCAACATATATACAAGTTTCCGACTAGAACAGTCGGAGCCGCGGTTCCCCAGGCACAACACCCGCCTGGCTGGAAGATCTTCCCTTTGCGGTGGCTGAGCATGATCACCTCGCTCGCCCCACACAGTCTTCAACGGTTGGCTTGTTGGCAACGGTACGCTGCAAGCTTGATCGGCTCGTTTCAAAGTCTTATACCCTTTAATTACTCTGAATATTCTTAAAAATAAAATAATATCCCGTAAAACTGTCGTGTTCAACAAATAAAATGACACAATGTTTCGCATGCAATAAACATGACCATTTCACATCAAGATGGATCTAGACGCGAGAATTAATTCGCATCATTTCTTCCATCAGATAAGGTGTCAGCTGACTGACCTCCAAGCTAATAAAAAAACAAGAAGAGCCCAGGTTCAGCTTCCTTTTCCAGATACGGCTTGTGTTACACTTACTTCTGCGAAATGCATCTGTATCGTGGGAACTACGGTACCTACATGCAATGCCCAACATGAGGCGCGTTGCGTTTTAATCTTATCCTGTCGCTAAGCGGTAGCGTGTACGTTTTTTTTATACCACTAAGATCGCACACTACACAAGCGTACGGCCCATCTGATGGTAAGAAGTCACTGTAGCATAATGGACGCTAGCAGTACCAGGGATATCAGCAATGCGTTGCCAGCCATGTTGGTGTTGAAGACACACTGTGCCTTCATGTCTTATTAGGGCCGTCATCGACGACACCTTTGCGATACCCTAGTATATTACAACTACTCTGAGACGATACGTATGAAGATTATGTACACTACGAGGCTTAGTTCCTTTTACGCACGATAGGGGCGTTTTGTATCAAATTTGCGGCGAAATAAACAGGTAACCATGAAAATGTTTTCATTATCGATACGGACACTGAAGGGTCGAATGTTCGTTTGCCAACTTAGTGGCTTAATAAAATATTACCTTACGACGTTGACTACGTGTGACAGATGTGTTTCCGATATAAGGTGTGGTGTTGACCGTCACTTCGAATCAAGTAAGTCGACCGTGACGTTTTGTATGATATACCACTTAATATTTATTTTCTTTTTAAGAAAAATAGGCTCACAGCTCGGTTCTTGTTTATAAGAAAATTACGAATTGCTTTATAAGTCTGACTTGATCAATGTTGTCTTTTAATTAAGCAAGATATCAATAAACTATTAATTACGTACTGCCCAACTATATAATATGTTTATATTTCCTTATATGTATAAAAGTAGTATATGTTTCACAGTTAAAATCACAGACCCAGTGTTGTTGGACAGCCTGAGGTGTTTCATAAACACATATGTATTAAGCATATACATACATATCATCACGCCAAATCCCTTTAGGGGTAGACAGAGAGTGTAGCGCTGTTTCATTCTTGACATGTACATTACATTGCAGATCTTCCGTTTCCTCTGCATTCATCAATCTGTTCATAAGGCTTATAGTAATTCTTAACGTTATTCTAGTCAAATGCTGTAGCTATTTTTTTGCTCCATATAATTATCTCCTAGTCTCATAAAATTCATCCAATGCTCAACCGCTTAAAGTAGGAAGTTAAATCTTCTGATAAGAGAAAGAACAGCCTTGTTGAAGCGATCCTTATATCGAAAAGTAAAGGGTTACAACGCTGGCGACCATTTCCTACAGACTCCGATACTATTCCAATAACAACTATCAGTCGGTCTATCGTCTCTATGGAACCTATTTACGCCGTTCTCACACCATTGACGCGATGAATCGCTCCCATTAGCGGCCGAGAACATCGTACAAGAAAACTATAAGGTTAACTATGCCCAAAAGTAGCAGTAGATATGCCATACAATTTGTATGGAACGACCCGCGGGCCGCGGTTACCAGCTCCTGATCAAGATAACGCCACGGTTGCCGCGGTGCGACTGGCGCGATTTTATCGCATCACGTAATATATACCTACCCTGCTGGTCGCTACAGCGCATGCGTCTGCGATTGATGGACCAATAAGAACAATAGAATTAAGGGATTATAAGTCGATGCCCATTTGTTTTCGAGATAAGCTGCCTTTAGTCCGAAGGTGTTACTGAAATATTGGAACAGCTTCTCCTTGTCGGTTGGTAGCTTTGAGATTAGAATGTAACTAGGAGCAGTTTAAATAAGACTTATTATTATAGCGAAGCCGTAGTAGGGTAGAAATCGGAGCCGCTTGACTGGGGAAACTGCTTCTACCTTACAGAAGATTGCAGTCAAATTACACTACACTAATGTAGTGTTGTGTTTCTGCGACGTTTCCAAACCTACTCAATGCGCTGGCAGTAAAAAGGTCACATGCTTTGATTATATACTTCACATGTTGGCACTATGAGTCCTCACAATAAAAGGTTAGCAAAGTGTGTGATATTGCAAGCCGTTATAGGTTACGGCGACCGTTACCTACCGGTACCATCAAGGATCGCCATGGTGGCCTTGTGGTTGAAACCTGTCCTCTGATGGGCCCAGGATCAACCCCGGCTGTACCAATGAGTTTTTCTGAGCTTAAGTATAGTAAATAATCACACCTCGAGCTTAAAAAGAGAGATAGGGCGAATTGGGATCACCCGTGAGTTTTCCCATTTAAAATTCTGCTGCCCGACTGGGAACTGTACCGCCACCTTACAGAAGACTGCGGTAAAATAACACTACTTTGTTGTGTTTCTGTGGGAAGTAAGGTTGCTAGTGCTCTGCGAGTATACGCTACGCTAATAGTAATGCTGCTAGCACAGTGAGTCCTCATCAACAACCTGGTTGGCAACTTGTCAGTGATATCCCTGGTATTGCTAGCGGCTATAGGCTACAGTGACTGCTCGCCATCAGGTGGGCCGTGTGCTTGTTTGACAGCTTAGTGGTATTAAAAAAGGGAGGCCGTAACCTTGCTTGCCACTTTCGCAGTATACAAAAACAATAAAGTTATTATATATGATTATATAAAGTACATAATTAGCCCACGTCCGAAATCAAAACTGGGTTTATTGCTGCACCAGAATAAGAACTTTATGCAGTGAAACACGTGCAAAGTTTTCATATACCTACGTATTTAAGAAAAAACATGTCAATCAATGTTGTCATTTGTAAAATTAAAATATCATGTTATCAATGATCGAATCGAAGTCGTAACTGACTGACCCGGAAATTGAAGGAAATTACACATTTGGAACGGATTTACAAAATAATCGGTGGCTATAATTCTTGGCGATTACATACTTGTCAATCACTATGAAGACATTCGGCAGTTATAGCGTCAAATTATCGATAATCAATACCTACAAAATGTGGTCGATTCGTGATTCGAATCCGTTGGAGTGGTCAGCGCGACCTGCGGTTTAATTTTAGTTATAAATCATGGCCGGCCTTTCGCCGAAGTCGCGCGGAGGCGGCCGAGTGCTCCCGACCGGTTTCACTCCCGCGCAGCCTCATTTAAACTGTAGCACATTCCACCAGGTCACTCGTATCCATAGTCCACTGTGGTGTTAATTAATGTATGACTTTCAATACTTTGTACACTTAAATATACTTGGCTTAATAACTTAAAAAAAATGTCGTCATTCTCTAGACATAGGTAGGTATTTATGTTAGGTTAGTACGTTTAATACATTCAATTTGCGGCATCTGAAAATAGATAAAAGAGGCGTGTTTTTTTTTGTATTTATTAATTTTATGTTAGATAAGGCTTCTTATTTTGAGAATGAAGCGCATAAAAAATGAAGTACCTTTTGGCTATTTGAAGATGGTGTTGCCATGTATGTTTGATATTTTATTAGATATTGTAAAGTTTCGAGAACCTCTCGCATCTTTTAAAACTTTATTATCGGTACGCCTGAAGTACTGTGAGATGAGCGCTACAATTTTAATAATTGACTTGTAGCCATCTAGTTATTAAAAATAAATAATTATTAAAATGTAACTTTATATGGTGGCCTTTCAGTTGTTAGGAGGGTCGCCGTGTGTTATTTTGGTAGCTACCTTATGATGCGTACAAACTGGGGATTTAGTGTAGGAATTTTTTTTCAATGTCTTCTTCATACCTTCTATCTACTACGTAAGCGAAAACGTAACTCGCGAAATGTCAAAATTGACATACAAATTTTTAGTTCCACTTTTCACCGCCGCATCGCGGTTCATTTTTCAATACATAAATAGTCTAACGGCGTTGGTAATTTATTTCGGATATTAAAATCTTGATCAAAACCTTGAGGTATAAAACGAACCATGACTATAGCTAGTAGAGGGCGCGTAAGTGCAGGTCGTCTTTTATCTCTCGCCGCCGGTACACGGCCGGGCTGTCATATTTTATGTGTTTTTATCAATAAGTATCGCTTCTTGTAATTACATTTCCTGAATAATAATAATCATGGTAACAGTTAAGTATTTTGACTATAGCCATTACTGGCTCCCGATCTTACACGGGTAAGCCTAACTTAATTAGTACGGGTTTCACTGTGAACTTATCAATTACAATGTTCGTTAATTAAAGTGCAGAATTCACTTGAAACCGAAACTTGGACGAAATGTAACCGCTGATTTTGTTAAGTGTCATTATTTTTGGGTTAAATGAAACTTGGGGAAGGTTGTAATTTTATTTTTTCATTAGTGGCCGGGTAAAATGTCCGAAGGCATAACGAGGTCCGGTAATGCATCCTTTTTTTAATCCTCATATGATATTTTGCGCATTAATATAAACAGTTACTGCTGTCCATTCTACTTTGGCTGAGCTAAAGCCGCTGCTTAAACTCAAAGTAAATACACAAGCTCGTTTTGATGTCTGTTTCGAATGTATTTGAACTTTTCAAAACAAAATTACTTTATTTAAGGATTTTTTTAAATAGTGATCGTGTCTGAAGATATGCGAACGCTAATTTCTATCACAGAATTGTAAATTATTCACTACAGTGGTAAATGATGGCGCCGTTAGGTATATTATGTATTCTGCGGTATGCAACTCACCTTAATCACGTGATCTCGAGCAGTAGGCAAGCATTGCTAGGTGTCGACATAAAACTTTTAGGAAGCAAGAAAATATTTTCCTTGTAACGTACTTATAATATTAGTTTTTGACTGCTCGCAGTTTGTTGTATGTTGGAGCTTTTGATTGGTCAGTCGATATTAGACGATATATTTCACAAGTCAAGTAAATAACATACACCAAAGCAGGAGTCACCAATCAGTTTCAATCGGGTCCGTTTTATAAAATGATATGACTATCGCGGTCCGTTCGGGTTCCTGTACTGAACATCATTATAATATGTATTCACTAGCTTCTGCCCGAGACTACGTCTGCGTTGAGCTTAGAATCTCAGAGGAACGTTAAATTTTCCCGGGATGAAAACATTTTCCCGGGATTAAAAGTATCCTATATGTTAATCCAGGTTATAAATTATCTGTGTTACAAATTTTGAGATCCAAATCCATTGAGTATTTTTTACGTGAAAGAGTAACAAACATCCATCTATCCTAACTATACTTACAAACTTTCGCATTTATAAAATTATGTAAGCTTGATTGTACAACACCAAGAGACAACATATGAATACAGTCTATCATAAAAGTTTTTATTTTCACATAATTTACAGTGGTACATACGACTTATATATTAGTGCCACGCCGCGACAACTGATAATCTTGCACTTTGCGAACAGCGTTTCTTAGCGCGCGTCGTCCGTATGTCAAGAAACAACGCGCGGGTATAACATTTTATTGGATTACGTATAATATTTACCTAACTGACAAAATTGTTTCTTTTATAAAATGTACCGCCGTTTGGTGATCCCTGCAATAAGGTATCCGCCGTCCACTCCGGTATCTTTATTTCTTAGCTCCTGCACAACGGTGGCATTAAGTTATTATATCTGTTGAAACAATGGAATTTATTCCTCGGGTCAGCCTTGTGCTGTCTGGAACTAAACATATTTTTTTATTTATAAATATTCCTAAAGCGTGGATAAAACAAATGTTCGTATTTTATGGAACTGGGTTGACATATGACATGTTATTATATAACAAAATCCAATAACCGAATGAGACAGATCGTCATATACAATTGTCTCTTTCGCTCATTAGGACAATATTATGAACGACTAAAGCTAAGTTAAAACATATTTTGGACTAGCTGCTCCCCGATTTCTTTGACAATCTGACACCCCATTAGAACCTTAGGGGTTGACTTTCCCATTTAAAGTATACCGTTGGACGCAGTTGAGAAAAATGACAAGGATACTCGAATTTATATTGCGCTATTTTTATTGCTGATATTTATATTGCGATCTGCAAGAATTTTAAGTATTATTTTGATTTATAGCTTCACAATAATTTTAGCATGTAAGTTGTCGTAGTCGTGTAATTTTCCAATGGTCCCAACTTCAATATGAGTTTGAATGTGCCTCAAGCCACGATTTGACCGAACTTTTAGGCAGAAAACGAAGTCCTTAAATATATCGAAGTTCCAAAGTAAAGCAAAACACACTAGTTTAAATTCTCAGTACAGTTACTCAAAATATGTGTCAATTATTTTTTATACTACTTAGGTGGCAAACAAACTTTCACTTACACAACAAACATACGGCCCGCCTGGTGGTAAGCGGTCACCGTAGCCTATGGACGCTTGCAACACACACAGGTATCACTCACGCGTTGCCGACCCAACAGTTTTTTCCTCCCACCCTTTTTGAAAAACCCCCCCATGCTGTATTCATTGTTTCCTTTACAATTGGTCAATATAATTCAATCATTATTTAAAATTAACGATATGATAGCAATGATATGATAATACATATTATTTATTTTTTGTTTGCATCGAACTTGAATCCAACTACCGTTTATGTATCTTAAAGTACCTACAGAGAGCAAGAATTATAATAATATTAATAAACAATCGCTTCTCGTGTTACAGGTTGTATATTAAAGCTAGGTAGCAAGTACTTCTCTGGGCACTGGGTAGTTTATTCTGAGGGCGCGAGACAAGCCATAATTTCACCTAAGCGTCGTTTTGTCGACATTGCAATCTGCGCTCGCGTCGCCCACGCCTCGGCTGTATCTGCGTACCTGTCGCGGGCCCTAGTCTGATAAACCATGATAGATTCCCGATACGAAAATTAATTCACTAATTTTGTTTCACGTGGGATTATATTGGCAAATTCGTATATTTAAAAGCGGAATACCTCTCATTCATCTATATTTCAGGAAGTACACGTTATATAGCGGACAAATTTTAAATTTGGTAGAAACTTTGTCGTCATAAACGTCTTTATAAGAATTAAAATACATTTAGATGGATGTTAACTAATAGTAGGGGAGCCGAAGCGGGGATTTTGGGATTTACACGAGCGCGTCAGATTAACATAAGGGGGGTACCCTGGACCATGATGAGTACCTCCGCCATATATGAGCCTTTCATATAGGTCCGCGCGTCTAGGGCACCTTTTTTTAGTTTTCAAACCATCAGTTTAAGAAATATCCTCTCTATCACCGTCAGATTATAGTGTCAGCATGACTGGGACATCAAGCTGAACTATCTGTAAAAAAATCTGACGCGCTCGAGTTTTCAAAATCGCTTTTTTGTTTTTTTGCATATTGTATTTTCAAAAATTCATCACGAGCTTGCGTCACGTCCGAATCGTCAGTCTTTCGATTAGTAGCTTTTGTCGGGTTCGCTTAACACCCCCTCTGGAAATCTGACGCGCTCGAGTATGTCCATGTGGCTGTTTCATCTACATTTTTTTAAAACTTGCAGGTAGGCGGTCTCCCCACCGGCTTAGGGGGGAATACATCATATAACCTTATTGTCTACCTACTATCTAACCTTCAAAAATAGGTCCCCATGACGCTCGAGTGAATCCCCATTTAGCATCGTGGGCTCCCCGACTATAATATTAGGTCCTTACATATGAAATTGGCGTTTTGTATGGGAGGAACAAAAAGTCGAATATTTTTTAATATAATATATTTAATTAATCAAAGTATGAACCATTATTTTCTATGCACTTTTGCCATCTCATAGGTAGTTCATTGATCCCTTTACTAAAAAAACCAGTCGGACGGGAATCAATAAAATCTTTGAAGGCGATTTGGACTGCCCCATCGGAGTTGAATTTTTTCCCTTGCAAGAAGTTATCCAAATTTCGAAAAAAATGGTAATCTGTCGGAGCAAGGTCCGGGGAGTACGGAGGATGTCTTAGACTTTCCAATTGAAGCTCTTCTAATTTAGTAGCCGTCTGTAGCGCAGTGTGTGGTCTAGCGTTGTCGTGAAGCAGCAGTGGCGTGGAGCGATTGACCAGCCTAGGTTGTTTAGCCGCTAGCTTTTCCATCATGGTTTGCAATTCCTGACAATAGACATCAGCCGTAATAGTCTGGCCAGATTTGAAAAAACTGTAATGAACAATACCGGCACTAGTCCACCAAACGCTTACAAGTAACTTTTTTGGGGTTAATTTTCGCTTGGGGCAGGATTTGGCTGGCTGGCCAGGATCTAACCATTGCGCTGAGCGCTTCCGATTATCGTAAAGAACCCATTTTTCATCACAGGTAATGATTCGGTTTAAAATACCTTCATTATTGTGCCGGTTTAGTAATGTAACGCAGCAGTCGACGCGCGTTTGCCGGTTTGTTTCAGTCAATTCGTGAGGTACCCACCTTTCAAGCTTTTTAATCTTCCCAATTTGCTTCAAGTGAATTAAAACAGTTTTATCACTAACATTGCAGCCTGCAGCTAACTCGGACGTGGTTTGCGATGGATCCGCTTCCACAATAGCCTTCAACTCTTCATTATCAACTTGAGTCTCAGGCCGTCCACGGGGCTTGTTCTGCAGGTCGAAATTTCCAGAACGAAAACGTTGGAACCAAAAACGAACTGTGTTTTCTTTTGCAACACGACCGCCATACACATCATTCACCCTTCGAGTTGTTTCCGCAGCACTAGTGCCACGGCGGAACTCGTACTCGTAAATAATGCGATATTTAAGGTTTTCCATTTTGTAAAATGAGTGACGCAAACAGAAAAAAACAGAAGAAAAAAAACAAATGAATGACGATCATCGAAGCACAAATACATGAGTCTATAGCTGTACAAATTTGAATTTGGAATTCCTTACCAAAGAGGAGAAATTCGTGATTAAAGTGGCCAGTACGAAAAACGCCAATTTCATATGTAAGGACCTAATATATTATTATTAAAAATACTATAGAGCTGTGATTTCGTTGTACTGCGTTTTTCTTCATATGGCTATATAATATATTTTCTTGTACTGCTTGTGGAACATTTTATTGCTCTAATGAAGTAATTTAGATTTACCAGATTTTACAATCTAATGTTGCGGTTCTTTCCTAAGTGTCCGGCTTATACAAAGTGCAGGGGAAAGTATTGTCGATCGACATTGTTATTTGGTTTTCACCTGGCGTTGTTTAATAGGTTCAATCAGGGTGAGCCGATGTGGGTCGGTCGGTGGCGGCCGGCCAGGTGCTGCCGGACTTGGTACGGGACGAGGAAAGTGCTTTCTTCAATATAAGTTGTACAGTTTACTTGTAAAGTACATTTTAATTAACTGTCCTGTCACATGCTTGTTGTACGCACTAAGTGCACTCATTAGGACATAACATTCGGATTTCTAAGGTATGCTGATGACTAGTGCTTGTTAATAAGGTAAAGGAAATGGTATATTTTATATAACATTTGCTTAGGGTTGGCGAGTGATACCCTAAGTGTTGCTAGCCTCCATGAGCTACGGTAACCGTTTTACATCAGGAGGGCCTTATGCTTGTTTGCCACCTTAGTGGTATACATTTATGTAATAAATTAATTATATAAATAATAAAAATTAACTATAGACTCGAAAATGTGCGTCAACACGACATCTAGATAACGACTGCTTTATTTAAAAGACACAAAATGATGAAGTTCAAATATTCTTTTAATATTTGACACACCAGCAGGCTGGTATAAATTGTATGCTAAGTTTCACACAATGTACAAAATTCGATAAAGACCGTAATTTCGTGTATCTATACCAGACGAACCACACAGAAGCGACGTAAGATTAGATTTTCTAATGGCGAGCCAAGTTCAGAGCTCTTGGTTATGTGCACTATTTACGAGGTCCAAGTAACGCCCATAACACTTCCTCGTAGCATGCCTTTTCCATTAGATCGGGTATAGCTTGCCCTGAGCACTTAGGACGAGAGTTTAGGGCACGGCAGTGCAGTCGCCAAATTGAATTACATTTAATCGAGTGAAAAATTCCGTTCTAAAATCCCGTCTCACAACCGTTACATACTTTATAGTATATAATGTAGTAAGATATTATATTTATCAAGGAAGTTTTATGTAAGCCTTTATCTACTCGCTAAAATTATCACTTCATAATAATTTAATAATTAAAACACCGAATTGAAGTAAAAATCACTAGTCACATTCTAAAAAGACAAGGGTTTACCTTATTATTTTGATTAAGAATAGACTAGACTTAGTTTATCAACATTACAGTAGTTCTTATGAATTTGTACATTATCTCTATCTCGTTTACTAATACTTTAAATTCTACATCACAAATCACAAATGCTTAAATCAGGAATTCTCTACGAACACAATTATTTTAAGTAAACGGCTCTATTACATGCGGATATTTCGCTTGCATGTTTCGTATCTATCTATGCTTTTAATATTTTATATCGACGTATGAACTAAGGCACCTACGCGTGAACATAAACAACCGTCCTCTAAATTGCTATTAGCTATCTAAGTACCGACATAACTTAATAAACTTAATTATAATCCGACAAGATTAAGACGACCCGAGCTGTTATAGCCGCAAAAAGGCTCCTTGCACTTGTGCGTGTACTCCGATTCCCGGCAAATAGTACCGAGTGCTACAAAGATATTCTGTAATAGGTACAAGAGTGGGCGACTACCATTTCCATCGACTTTCATAGCCTCTACACATTTGTGTCCGCTATATATATAAATAAAAATACGTCTTTGGCTGTTTGTTTATTACGAGAGGATAATACCTTGTTTTTGTATTGCGGTCCTGTGGGTCGATGGGCTGGCAGGGTCCCACAAGGTTAAGCGGTAATTTATATATGGTGTATAAGTTGACAATATTATACACCACAATAAAAACGCGCGAACTTTAGATTAGTCACATGTGATGTGTCACACCTGACGTCCATCTGCCACAGCGCCCTTTTCCATCATCCTGTAACATTTCGTCCCTTTTTTTATGAAATCACCCCACAGATTGCAGGAAAACACATCAAAAATACAAATCTAACGCTACTTTACTCATGCCTAACACACTTAATTTAAGACTTATTAATCTCTTCGTCTTCAAATAATACCTGCTTTGAATTTAGACCTTCATAATTTCCTTAATAGGGCCTAAAATGTTTTTTTTTATTTATTTTGTGCTGCAATTCAATTTGTCATGAATTTCGATTCGATAGTCAGCTGCAAAATTATATCTTTAATCGCACATTTTATTGTAAACAAGGTGACATAACGGGAAATAACGTTTTGATGTCCTTTAATCTATTTATGTTTTACGAACTGAACTTCGCACGTCAGCTTTTTGAGGTTCAATGAACCTGAAGGTAATATAATAAAAGGTTGGTAAAAGTTCAATTTTATTTGAAGTTGCAAGGCTCTTTATATTATAGTATAACTACTTACATGCCCACCTACAATGTACACATTCATACATAATAAGCAAAATTTAAAGATATGTGCCTTCTTGTTAAGCATTTCCTATATTTTTTGTTATTATACTTTTATGAAACCTCATTTGTGAAGAGCAGGGCCCTCCTAACACAGGCATCATTTGCTTAAAAGGTGGCCTTAGCCACTATTTAAGATTAAATTGAAAATCTGAACTGAAATAAAAAAAACATATTATTATTATTATATTATAACTATAAGATATTATCTCGGCCTTATTTATCGTCAACACAGTAAAGTCGGCACTACTAACCCAAAGTGGCTGGTTAGCCGATTTTTTACACCTTACCTTAGTAGTATATATATTTAAGGGTCGGCAACGCGCGAGTGATACTTCTGGTGTTGCAAGCGTCCATAGGCTGCGGTAGCTGCTTACCATCAGGCGGGCCGTATGCTTGCTGGCCACCTTAGAGGCGAAAAAAAAAAAAAACTTTTGCTCTGTGATTTCACCGCCAAAAAAAAAATGGTTACGTTAGTAGGATACAAGTATCTCTAATTAGCAAACATAATTAGTCTCTAGATTAGTTTATGTAATTATATTCTGTAAAAATAAACTTTGCTCAATTTAAGAATTCTATTACTAACATTTTGAGAAAATATTGTGAGCTCGTTGAAATCTTTTCAAGGGATCAAGAATCGCAACGTCACTAAGGCAGATTCTATCCCATTTATAAGATACATGCAATTGTAGTCGTGGTAAGTTAAAAGGAGAGCTTTTCTTAAGGGACATCAATAGGAAAGGTAATTTATAACAACGCTTGATCCGAAGTGTAAGGAAACTAGTCCCACTTGTAAAACTATCAAGTGGGTATTTTATTACGGTACGTGGCTTTGTATCGCCAATACGTAAATACATATTGTTATATAACATTAGGTATATAAGCTGTGTCAATTTTATATAACTGTATTGTGTGTGTATTCCGAATCTTACATTTGATGAATCTTTTATCATGTATTTCATACGATTCGATTACGAATTGAAATCTAATACATACAATTCTCGTGTCACAGTGATTGTAACAAAATTCCTCCGCAACGGCTTGGCAGATTTTTATGTCTTTTTTGTATATATTCGGTTGGTCTGATAATAGAACGTGAACTATCATTCATACCTAAGTAGTCTAAGTGATAAAAATTATACCCAACTCCATTTGTAATTATTTATCTATTTTTTCATAGAAATGCGTAGTGAAATAAACAATAATGGCTTACGTTGTCATAGCCTTATATTTCGTTATATTTTCCACCGTTACACCATCCACTGATTTTTATTTAGCGCCTCCTAAACTTCAAGCCTGAGCGCCGACTGGGGGCGGTAACTCCCAATTTCAAAATCTTTGCTCTAGTCTCCTCTGTAGCCTTAGCAACAACAATTTTACCTTTTTTTTATACCACTTAGGTGGCTCATAAGCATACGGCCCACCTGATGGTAAGCAGTCACCGTAGCCAATAGCCGCTAGCAATACCAGGGATATCACTAACGGGGTGCCAACCCTGCTGTTGTTGAGGATTCACTGAGCAGCATTACTTCTAGCGCAGCGTTTCCTATAACACTACATCAAAGTATTGTTATTTGACTGCGGTCTTCTGTACCGTGGAGGTACAGTCTCCAGTCGGGCGGCTCCAATTTAAATGGAAAAAGCCACGGGAAATCCCAATTCGCCCTACCTCTCTTGCCTACGTATTCGTACCGTTTTTGACTATTTTTGTATAGAAAAATGAACAGCGCTTAGCCGGTGAAAAGTGGAACTAAAAATTAGGATTAAGTTTCCGAATACGTAGTTGCAGGTACTCCTGCTCGGGCCACTGATGTCCATTTGTGGCTATAAGTACAAACCTCTCCACCCGAAGTCTAGTCTACAAGCCAATGCAAATTGCGCATTAATAAACATCCGATTTGTACATTATCTAAGCTCGCTATCGGCTACATAAAGTTCTGTCAGCGGTTAATTAATATTAATGATAGTTTTATGCTGCCTTTCGTTACATAGCCTATTACATTGACACGAAAACAACAAAAGGAGCTATCATGGTGTACGGACTCTACGGTGACCGCTTACCATCTGGCTAAAATACTTTAAATTGTTAATGGTTGAGTTGACACTCGTATTTTATTTTATGATCTTAGTTTCGTGGTATGATTAATTCATACATATCATCACGCCAAGTCCCTCACCGAGTAGGCAGAGAGTATAGAGCGCCATTTCGCTCTGGACTTACATAATTAGTCAGACAAATAAATTAGAATTAGAACCTACAAATTTAATAAATGCCTATTCTTTTGCTATTGTTGTTTGATGGTCGATCATGCTAAATTGGCTAGATACATTAAATTAATGAATATATTAATTACAATATTGATTTTCATTATATTTTCATTATTAGATAGCTTTCGTCAAGTAAAAAACATCTTTGATACGCAATTTCCTGTGGCGTCGTGAGCCAAGAGCTATTAGCGAGGTGTTATGAAAGCATCGACAAGTGGCTGGCACACCGGCTTGATTTGTATGGTGACCATGGATACCTTAAAAATACATACACTTTTAAAAAGAGAGGTAGGGCGATTTGGGATTTCCCATTTTAATTGGAGCCGCCCGACTGGGGACTGTACCTCCACCAGAAGACCGCATTGAAATAACACTACTTTCTGCGGTAAGTAAGGCTGCCAGTGCTCCACGAGGATATGCTGGGTAATGCTGAGTAATGCTGCCGACAGTGAGTCCTCATCAACCACTTGGTTGGCAACCCGTTAGTGATACCCCTGGTATTACTAGCGGCTATAGGCTACGGTGACTGCTTACCATCAGGTATGCTTGTGTGCCACTTAAGTGGTATATAAAAAAAACATTAACAAAAAAATGTGGTAAAGTAGCTTGTACCGTGTCTTTATATTTACGGGTTCATTTACCGAGTTGACGATGGTTTTTATATACATGTCAAATGAAATCGACGATATGGTTAGTTAGGAAAAATGGCCAGTCATGGTGACTGCCGACAGAAGTGAAAATTTTATACTTTGGAACAAATCGTCACATGAACATGGCGCGTGTTGCATGTCAGTGACACGAACTCATTGTTTTGTTCCAACCAAAAATCGCACAACTCGGCTCGGCAACAGAAGATTTCAGTTCAAAATTTTTGCCTAATGTTTAGCTGGTCCATAACTATCTTCTATAATACTCGTATAAAAATGAACCGCCGAATGTGTTGCTAAGCCCAAATCTCGAGAGCAGCTGAACCGATTTCGCTAATTCTTTTTTTAGAATATTCCTTCAAGTAAGAACCATCGTTCTTACGAACAAAAAAAATTAAAAATTGCCTGAAAAATTCTAAATGAAATCTCTAAAAGAAAAAACGGGTCTACAAAATATTTGATAAATGTCTACCAGTGCGAAGCCGGGGCGGGCCGCTAGTTAATATATTTTTTGTATATAACCATGTATGAAAAAAAACTACTATACAATGTAACCGTGTAATTTTATAAAAGTATTCAATAATAAGTGATTTAAGCCTGTCTAACAAATATCTTAATCTCATATATGCAGTTTCGAACTCCCCCATACTTACCGGCCTCGATGAATCGCATTTAGGAATTTTACTATTGTACAAAGAATGCATGTGTACTCAAAGACATTGTCCAAAATACTTGATAAAACATATCCCCTTCAACACGTCGACAATCCATCGATATCGAAGTTCACAATTAGTTGAGTTCTATCGATAATTACGATCGGTAGGCTCGATTGTTTACGAGCGCAAGATGTGCTCCGCTGTCAGTGTTAATTCGAGGGTTACCCACACGGCTGTCGAGAACTTGTCTTACTGAGATTGTGAAGCAGAACAGCTTAAACAAATCTACGAAACTATCTAGTAACCAAATTTTGGTGATTTCTTACATTAGATAGAAAGAAAAGAAAGGAAGAAAAAGACTGTTTACCATAAAAAAGATCTTAGTTGTAAGTTTACAAATTTAACTCACTAATCCTGTTATTAAAAAGATTTTATTGATCTGATCTGAGATTAGACTAGATATTTATGTCAAGCAGAAGCCGTGGAAAGCCAAAGGCTAATTTTATAGATAAAATTGTCTACTAGAATACTCGGAACCGGTGTGCATGTGGGAAGAGATATTTATGAATGCAAAAGAAGCAAAAGAGGTGTGTAAGTCAAGAGTGAATTGGCGCTCTATACTCTCTGCCTACCCCGTAAGAGACTTCTGATGATATGCACGTATGAATTTGTGTGTGGTTATAGATAAGTACTAGCGAATATCAATCTATAGTCGATACGATAGCCTAGTAAAATACTCATTGTACGCCGGGCGGCCTCGAACAACCTTCATTTGTTTTGTATAGATTAAGCTTGAATTCTTCGCCTAATGGATATTATATGCTAATTATTATTGTATTGTTGTAAATAACAACATTACTCCATATCTCTTGTAGATACATTTTAACTGTAACTAGGTACAATAATTTATAGAACAAATTATTAAAAGAATAAATTATTTATAAGCTCCACGACTAATATTTTATAGAGAAGAGGCCGTATGTTTGGTGGTTAGTTAACCTGACTGCGACTACTACTAGCGAGTAGTCGCGGGTTCGATTCCCGCCAGGGCGAACATTTATGTGATAAGTATGTTGTATATAATAAGTAAGTATGTATTAAAAAAAAAAATATAAGTATTATTTCAGCTCCTTTTTCCCATAGTACAAGCTTTGCTTAGTTTGAGGCCAGATGGCGCTGTGTGATAGTCTCCTAGCAATATTTATTTATAACGATTTATTATTACACTTACCACTATAAGCTAAGCTACTGAGCTACTTTGTCTCACTAAAAGTGTGATTGTACTCGTAACTTGTAATACCAGTATAATCTGCTATCTACGATACAAAGATATAACTAATTCGTATTGTGGTAAATATTGAATGCAGCCAGTAGAGCTACAAAATTCATAATGGCACCCGCTCGTGCCGTAGTATCGTAGCATTAAAAGCACATTTATTACACAGCTTCGGAACTAAATCACGGGCGGTAAAATGCGGCTCCTGTAATTAGAACAAATATTGTTATTATTTTAACAAAACCACATGCTTTATCTACTTAATTCCTACCTTACAAATGAATATATCTTTGTATATTGTTAAACAACTGCCTATCAGTCTGTTCTTAAGTATGGCCGACAATATTTTTTTAACTTTACAATTTTATTATATTTATAAACCTAATTGGTAGGTACGTAGGATATAGTCTGCTACAAGGTTTTTATAACGGACAGCACCTTCAATTTTATAATGAATGGAAATATTTGTATTGTATTGTATGTATTTATATTTGTTTTTAATTTACAAAGAAGTAGGTACCGTATAAACGGGAAAAAATTATAAACGTTTTAATTTGATAATTATTGAAAATATTTTTTTTTCATTACTATTTGCGTGAATAATACATTATAAGTATATAAAAAAAAAACAGTCAAAATAAAGTATGTGGGTGTCAGCTCCGATATACGACTGGACTTAATCAGTAATAAGCACCATCTTAGGCACCCGGCTAAGTAGCCGCGTCGACCGCGCACGCGCCCCTCCCGCCATCTTGTTTAATCTAGTGCCGTTGATCGCGGAAAAGCGCGCCAACCTTCAACGACCTTCGCTCTCCGACCGCTCTAACTGCGCTCTACACACCATTCTAAGCCTTACTACACCTGTAACGTAGGACTGAAAATTGCCTGGGAACTTACATCGTTCATAAGATGTTTTATTAATTCTCGACCCTGCCCCATGTGTTGTTCCACTAACGCAGAATTTAAATTCTAACTGGTAGTTCTATAAATCGTTCAATCGGTGTAGATTTATATTGAATTCATAGTCACATTTATTGAAGTAATCAATTTTACACATATAATAATCATTTGAAGTAATAATATTGTTATGACACTGGTTTATGTGTATAATTAATATAATTCAAGTTGTTGTTTGTTTAAAACTGTTAAATTTAATCGTTGCATATTTCAAGTCGAGCTCTTTCGTATTTCTACTTTATCATATTTCATTCTGAGGAAACACGTTCGCTGACCTACAAATTTTAACCCTTTAATATGCAAACCTTTATATTGAACTAGGTCCCGGGTGAATAAAGGATCTATATAATAATAAAAATAATCGCCCATCTAGCAGGTGGCGAGTCACCGTCTGCCAATTTTTATCCAATATTGAGACATATTGCATGGCAGACGTCCGTAGTCTCATCTCATAGCCCAGTATCCTAATCCAGTTAACCAATTTTAGTTTTCCCTCCCAATGAAATAGTCTCTCCACTCGGCGAGGATCATCCCCGGGTGCATCACTATGCATTCCGGGGATGATACTCGCCACGTGTATCCCTTACCTAATATTAAAATTCTCGAACGGGCCTCTACGTGTTGGATATATATCCCCACGCAAGCCTAGATAAAGGACCGGGCCTTACAAGTCCGTGAATTTAAGAGAAAACTATCGAATGTAAATATAAATTTGTCACATAAACATAGCAGAATAAAACTCGCTGAACGGGTTCACAAAGCTTACTTATGGTGTTCTGTGTATAGATTAAGTTGTCTACGCTATTGTATTAGGAATATAACCTGTAATGATTGCTGTAAAATAAAAAATAATCAAGTTTAACCGATGCAAATGCAGGCGATAAATTGCAGGCTACACTTATCATTTTGGTGACATACGTCTAGTGTATAGTATAGTGTATGCCTTTTTTAGAGGAACTTTTTGTGGAAACAAAGTTTAGCCCAATAAGCAAGGATGGGTTTGATGAAGAAAACGAATATCACTCTTTACGTTACTAGATACATTTATTAGGAAGCTATTTAATGTTACATACCTCTGTTATTTATTATAAATTTTACCTTTTACACTAATATATGCCTTTATGGAACTAAAACCTTAAATTTTCGTCAGAATCTTTGCAACTGTCGTGTGGTATTCTGTAAAGAATATAGTACAATCTTGTTATTCGTTCTCTCAGATTAGAGAGGTCGTGGCTGTATGGATAATGGACATGGTAGGGTTTCGTCATTGGACTCCTTCGCTAGTATGGCAGACTGCAATTGAACGCCATTTTTGTCGGAAGTGATGCGTATGCATTGTGTGACGGTTGATTAAGTCAAGGATTTAATGGAGTCTATCCAGTGCATATTCCATAGACTGCTCTTTCTTGGTGATATGACCAAACATATTACTATACTATCCGTTATATTTATAATGTTATAGAAACATGCAGCCTATAAGGTGCTCGATTCCTACAGCACATGGACGCATAAGAACGCTCTGCAAGTTCCTTTTCATACTTCTGAAGTATGTTTTTTAGTAAATAACTGTAGTCGCTATTTATATAGGTATTTCAAAGAATGAAACGGTCCCAAAGGGCGATAAGAGCGGACAGGTCGCAGTGTAGATGCAGATAGCCTAGTTTGCGTCGCTTGCGCACAATTGTCGCATCCGCGCCATTGTGCCACGGAACATGCCCTTAATTGCAAGCTTGAATAAATTAAAAGCAGAATGCGATCGTATACGTTGCGCAAGCGCAAGTGGTTGAGTTACGAAGACGAAGGAGGCTTCATCTTTTTTAAAAAAATGTCATTTACTTCGTCCGCGTAGATATAACGCTTGGCTAGACACGCGGTCGCGTGTCAAGCCAAGTTCAAGCTAGGCGAGCAGCACGGTGTGTAATATTATAGAATAGAATAAACCACACTGCCTAAAATATATATTCATTAATCTAAGAGTGTCTAGGTCTTGAGTAGTGAAATCATTCTTAAAACTCTTTCAGTTGTTCTGGAGATTTCAACATATATACTAACAAATGAACACATGTTATCTTTTTATGATATTAGTGTCAATATATCAACATATATATCAATAAATTTTGCCCGCGATTTAGAAAAAAAAAAAAACAAATAGCACTTAGATAAATATAAGATATTATAATGTTACTTAAATTATATGGGATACTGTAAGCTACATTATGCCTGAGTAAATTATTGCGCATTGGTGCAAGGATTTTGAGAATCGGTTCTATAGTTCCACAGATTACGTCATACATAACTTACATACAACTATATATACTTGGGAATAAAATGATTATTTTGTAAGAATTTTTTGATAATACAAATATGGTGAGCAGGCTTTTTATTAAGTACATCAGACTCGCTCTAGTAACTCATTCGCAGCTCGGTGTAGTCTCGTGCATGCGATGTTACCGGTTGTTATTCCACTTGTCTGTTAATTGAAATGCGTGTAAATATTTGTAGAGAGACCTTATGAAATGGTCATTAAAAGTTCCACATGTGGTCTTGTGGGCCTATCTCCGTTGCTTATCTTTCAAATAGATTATTATCTTGCGGTTATTTAATCTTGCTAGAAACTACTCACAACTGATAAATCCATAGCATTTATCACGAACATGTCGGTATAAGTCCGAATTTCGCTGATCCTTTGTTCCGGTCCAAATAATCGATGTTTGTTTTAATTGTAGACCTCCTGAGTTATAGTCAAACTGCGATCATTGGATTCTAAACATACGGATGTGGTAATTAAAACGCCTTTCCGTAAAAACTAAAGCTTCGTTCGTTTTGCAATGTAGACCCCCGTCGTCTTAGATGATGTATTAGATGCGAGTTGTCAAAATTTTGTCAATGGGCGAGCGAGATACAATGCAAAGAACAAATTTACAATGTGCAATGGCAAAGTGGGCAGAGAGTATAGAGCGCCATTTCACTCTAGACTTGCACACCTCTTATGCTTCAAGTCACCTTTTATCTTGGCCCTGCTATAATTAGGTAGGACTGGTGTGTATTTACGAATGAAGAATTCATTTCTTACAAGTACATTAATATATCACTAGTTTTTATTCTTCTATTTAATTGGTTCATACATTATTAGAGCGTCATATATTAAAGGTTTTTGTCAACTATGCTTTACAGAACATTAATGGTCAATGGTCACGTAAAAAGCTGAATTGTCTTTACAAAAAACATTGGCTGGGTAGGCGTTAACATAAATGTATCAGTTCCCAACCACAATAGCTTGGAACCCGTTGACAATGCCTCGAATTGTCTCCAAAAACATCAAACTACAACAAAAGAACCTCAATCAACTCGCAAGTGCTTCGTATGGCCGATAATCAATCTAGTTTACATCTGATTAGGTGCAAATTACAATACAAATAGACCAGTCACGACCGAAAAATAAAAACATTGTAACATCCTACGGCTTTTGACCTTTCATTGTAAATGCTGCCTCAGTTCTACATGGTTAGAGTTGGTTTTAACTTTGAAGAAAATGTAGCATAGCACCTTTTTATTCAGTACAACAAGTTTACGTTTACTCAGAGCAAAACGTAATAACTGGTAGTTACCACAAGTATGATTAGAGATTTTAACTTAAGCGCAATAGAGTTCAATTAACTTGTTTAGGGTCCTAGTGTTGTGTACGTGTTGTTGGTGTGGAATGACAATGTCTTTGCGCTTACGTCAAGGTGACATGAGATGTTAATGCCTATTGTATTGGTGCTAAGCATCCGTGACCTTACGCTGTACAAAGTTCACTAAGTGCAGAAGGCACGATTTACACACATACATACGTCGATGCTACGCTACCGAATAAAGTAGGCGGAAAATTATCGGAAAATTAATTGTAGCTGTGACCTTTTAAAAAAGTCTGATAACTTGTTTACGATAATAAAAAATGGATAATTAACGAGGCAAAAGTTTTATACCAACACGAACACAGTAATGATGATCACCTTGTTTTGACAACCGAAAGTCGAGCGGGACCTCAACAAAACGGACAGCACAAAAGGTAGTTTTTGACACAAGCTGAAAAGAATAAAACTGATAATGCGGGGCACACTGGGCACAGGTAGGCAGCACACGGGCTCGCGTGACATGTGACCGGGCGTTGCTATACAAAAGGTATCACCTGTAGCACTTTACCCACACACTTGAGCCGAGCCAATAAATCTGGCGAACACACAAGCACGCACGGTTCAGCTGAGTAACCTCCACACTAGGGTCGGATACGAGTTCACTTGATACCACCACACTATTATGTTTTCACCTGTTGAGGTTGAGTGCGGTGCGAGTGTAGTTGTGAGTCACTGCGAGTGAGTAGATCCAGTGTTTCAGTCGGGCCGGCTGTTTGGCGCGTAGAGGTCGTATTGGCTCGCTCGCACCGCTGCGCCAGCGTCTACCCACGTGTGCCAGCTGAATGCTAATGCCTAATTGCCACCACTGATAAGTGCGCCGCTGACATTTGACTGCTGATAGCATTGTGCCGTGTCCTGGTGAAACTATTGTTCCAATATATACAACCGATCAATTTTCTTTTTTTTTCTTCCCGTTGACACTGATCGATCGTTGACAGGACTGTGTTAAGTGGACAGTGCTAGAAAGTGATATTGTCGACTTTGCGGCGTTTTTGTTTTCAATCGCCAAACTGAGGAATATTTCGGCAGAGGACTACATTTGGAAATACGTGAAAGGTATGTATTATACCTACGTTTGAACTGAATTCGGTCCAAGTTTGATAACAGCATTTGTTGTTGTCACATGAGAACAGCTGTACACGTAAATGATCTTCATGTTCTGTCAACAGACTGTCATCTCGCTAATCGGTGAGATTGGCAATTAAGCCGTCATAAGAAATTTAAAATAGTTATACCCCCTATTATTACAAATTAGCATCTACCCGCAAATTATTTACCCGCAATTTCGTACGAGTGGTTAAAGAATAAAAAATATGATCACTTACATGTCGTGGAAAACTGTTATTTTTCCATAATTAAAGGTCTGTCCGCCTAGATAACTCTGAAAAATACCCTTTACTTCCACCTGCCAATGAAACTCGCTCAGTATCAGGAGCTGTTTAGACGTTTCGGTCGGCCAAATCGCGTTTGTACGGAAAATATAATCGTTACTTCGAAATCACAAACACTTAGAGGACATCATCCAGTTTGGTTCAAATCTGAAAGTGTCCATCGTAATATTTTTGTATATTCTGTTAGAACTTGCCCGTCTGAACATTTATTACTAGGGCACCAAAGTTGTAGGACCATAGTCGTTTATTTTATTTGAGTTCCAAAATCGGAATATTCAAACATTTTGTTGAAAATAGGAATTCTAAATTACCAAAACAAATGAATGTCCTGTAATATTTAGTTTTGGTGCTATAGTAAAAATGCTCAGACGGACAAGCTCTATCAAAAAAAAGTATTGGCCGGCACTTTCAAATTTGGACCAAATCTCTCTGAAACATGGATGTCCTTCTATTTATTTGTATGTAATGATATTTGACATTGAATTTACGAAGATATTTAAATTTATATATAGGGCTAAGAGTTGATGAGACTTTTACGACTAGCACGGCGTCGGGTAGATAATAATTAATACAAAATTGGTATCATCATAAAATAATTGTAAATTTTCCCATAAATGTTCATTAAAGTAATTTCCTTCTCCAATATTTTGTAAAGATTAATGTTACAAGTTAATTATTATAAATTATAACGTCATTTGTATTTTAACGTAACGTAAACAACAATTATTAAAATACATGCTAGTTCAAATAAATAATTATAGTAAACTACTACTATATATATACTTACCGTGAATATGCATAATTAAATAAATGAGTGAAACCCAATGATAATATAACTTATTAAAGCTGCATTTATTATTACATATACAATATACATATTATTTATATGTATATGCTTACCCATAATAAACAATTTATTATTATAATAACCATAAAAGTAATTTTCTTCTATTCTATAAAATGGAAACCCAATGAAGTAAAAGATATTATATAATAGCTTTACACCAAATTTGGGAAAACACTTAGATATATTCGGGATAAGGCTTTCATAAATATAAAACAATAAAAAAAAAGAGATCCGAATGAATAGAATGATCGAGGAAACGATGCGGACGAATCTTCATCTATGTAACCACCATGATGTCTTCTCCACGCTGAAAGTAGCCTCTTTGTATTCGCATACCCGATTTTTACACACGACGACTGCTACCTGACCTTCGCTACATATTTTACAGGGAGAATCGGTTACATTACATGGGTGTAATCAGTGGTCAGACTAAAATAATTAAGAACCATTTACTAGGCTTTTTGTCAATTATTTTAGTTAATATGTTCAGTACGAGGAGGTTTAAAGTTATCAATAAAAACGAACTTTTTTCCAAACAAATGTTTGCCGCTGCGAAACTTGGCATAGCTAATATTATATAAACATAATATGACAACCTGAGAGGTGACTAGGGAGGTTATAGAGGTTATTCTAATAAGTGCGGCTAGGTACTGTAGTGTCGTCTAAGGTTATGCGGATGCCCGCGTCGGTGCGTGCGCGGACTAGCAAGCGATGCCCGAGGTCGCGCTTCCAGCCAGGAATGTACTTTACATATTCATATGTCGCCCGACATGTGACCGTATGGTTGCTGTACTAGTTTTTGGCGCTAGTTGTGTATCACAAGGAAGTATTTTTAGTCCCCTAAGTCTTGGGATCACAATTGCATCGCCTCTAACGGAGGCCTATCGTTAAACCAGGGCTAGCATCAGGCGGATGTTATTGGCGTCAAAACGAATAATAGTTAATTTGTACTAATTGGTACGGTAGTTGTAGTTTTATGTTTATGTATATACTTATATACATATCGGGGCCGTCCTTTTCGGCGTAGGTAGTTAGAATAAAGCTCCATCTCACTCTTGACTTGTAGAAGAAGCAAGAAGTGTGCTTTTGCTTGTTCTACATACATTTCATTATTATTATTATGAGTCCAATGAATCCCACTGCAGTGCACAGGCTACACTCTCCCTCTATAAATATATGTTGCCTGCTATTATAGCCTAGTCTTTCTCGTAGGAGTCTACCTCTACCTCACCAACGCCTTGGCCTAGGACGTCGACTCATTAATTTCCTCCTATTATACCTAATGTGCTTCTTCACAATGTTGTAACAGCATGATGCAATCCCAACACAAAGATAAAGATATAAAATTCTTCTCGTAATACCGGTGCGCTTGCGGTCGTAAGTCGAGTAGCCGTGGTTTGAACCCGCGACCGACCGCTCGCCAATACGTTGTTTATTTTATATTTGCTGTAACATGACTGCAGTGTGTCTGCTGTCATAATGTTAGTGTCATATTAATACCTTCTTAAGTCTTACGCATGCGCAACGAGGTGTTTACCGAGAGATTGTGGGTCTCCCTTGGTCTTAATAAAAGGAAAAACAATTTTAATTACAAGCTTAGCAGCATTTGATGTTTGGAAGTTCTATAATGAACACAGAGTGCAACAACCAAGAGTTTTAAGTCATGGTAAAACTTATAACTGGCCGACGGTCTATGCTGTAGAACGTTGAAATAATATTTGAACTGGAGCTAATCCCGCATCTAAATTAGGTCATGCTTACCATTAAAATGCATTGTCATCGAAACTGAAACAACATGTAAAAATCAGGTCCATATGATAATAGAAAGCGGTTATAATTCAGCTTGCAAGATTTGCAACAAACGTTGCAAGTTTAATAAAAGCTTGTAAAAAATCTTAATCACTAAGAGTTATGGGATCCATTCAAGTGGAGGAAGTCATCACTTGTATCGATAGAAGACAAAAGAGAGCACATAATTTTTATTTGAATTAAATGTAATTAATGTAATTCTATTTATTTTATTGTATTCGAAATTGGAGTGTGTATTGACTAGACCTAAACTTTATGACCCCCTCTGACTTGAAATCTGGATCCCTCCTTGATAGAGTGCGCAAGTCAAGAGTGAAATGGCGCGCTATACTCTAGCAATCCCCTAAGGGATTTGGCATACTGATATGATGGTGATGCTATTTACTTCCGTACGTCCGATCAGTCCGATGGTTCCGTACTTCAAAAGGACAAAGGGAACCCTTATAGGATCACTGTTGTCCATCTGTCTGTCAAGCAAAACCCTTGTACACACAGTATCAAGTTGAGACCTATATCAAATACGAGGATCTACGGCCACTTTCAGCTGTGAAAAATGTAGTAAGTCAATACGATCAAAACGTGTGATATTTATGTCACATATTTAAGCTCGCCTTTCACGAAAATTTAATTTGGAAAGAATGTGGAAAAAATCACAAAACCGTAAATGTTGTAAAAAAGCTAATTTAATATTACAAACTTATTAGTTGTGATTGATGCGATAATCATGTCTACAGATCGAACGGCAAAGGTATGTTTGTCCTAACCTAGTTTGTGCTTTAGTAGGGATCTCTCAGTGCGCGATTCAAACTCGCACTTGGCCGGTCTTCTTTTTCCGTTCAAATAGCTAAAGCATCACTAAAGTCAGCCATTGTGCCAATTCTGTTGCTCAAAATTACTAAACTTAACTAATTTGACAGGTCTAAAAGTCTTGCTATCCCTTTCTCATGTGCGGGGTTAAATAAGGATGGCAATATTTTTAGACATGTCAAATTAGTTAATTCAGTAATTTTGAACAACAGAATCGACACCATTATGTACTTACGAAAGAGATTACACATGTATGTTCTAGTGAGGTGTTAGTGTTAATGGCCTATTAGAAAATAATAAGCTAATAACGATAATGATAATGACCCGGGGCCAATTACCTAGTAGTTCACACGACGGACGTCATGACCTGTATTTTAAACGCAATAATTATGCCCAATCATTACAGCAATCAGTATCGATGACGTAAGTATCTACTACATTATGTATTTAGCTCGCACTTCGTGTGATAAAGTGTTCAAGTGATCAAGAGGACCTGAAGAAATCTCTACATTTTACTCTTTGACCTGTCAATATAAATGTTGTACTGGATACAGGAAAAAATCTCAACGTAAATATATTTTCATCTACTCGGTACTTTAAACTTGCAAAGACACCGGTTTCCTTTGTATAATTTAGTTTTACTTTAAAAAAAGGCAACGCTCGACCGAAAAAGTCGATCGAACCTGATGAACTGTCTCAAAATAGGACAAAAAGTCGATGAGAAATATCTTAGAGGTAAGTCGAGATGATTATTTTTTATCTGTCGTTCCGCGCGACTGAGCGACAGGTGGGGTCGCGACCACGGCGCGACCACCGCGCGACCACCGCGCGACCATGGCGGTACGTGACTGATCAGTCGATACGTGTGACTGCTACTTGGTTTGAACCTCTTTTGTAGAATTGCTGTTGGTTTTACCCTCCTAAAATATTAGGTTAATATAAAAGTCGGTAATTTTAGTTAATATAAAAATCAGATTTTGAGGATTCGTAATTAATATTTTTAAGAGAGGTAGGGCGATTTGGGATTCCCCGTGGGATATCCCATTTAGATTGGAGCCGCCCGACTGGGGACTGTACCTCCGCCTTACAGAAGACCGCAGTGAAATAACACTATATGATGTAGTGTTGTCTTTCTGCGGTAAGTAAGGTTGCCAGTGCTCCACGAGGATACGCTGGGCTAGTAGTATTGCTGCTAGCACAGTGAGTCCTCATCAACAACATGGTTGGCAACCCGTCAGTGATACCCCCGGTATTGCTTGCGGCTATAGGCTACGGTGACTGCTTACCATCAGGTGGGCCGAATGCTTGTGTGCCACCGAAGTGGTATAAAAAAAAAACTCTGATGACCGAGGTGTGAAATCTGTTCTAAAATCAAATGCAAATTTTTGCGCGATAGTTGTGCTGGCTAGGTATTGGTGTCGATTCTGGTGTACCTACAAAGTCATTAAACTATAGGAATTTGACAAGACAAAGTATTGCGATCCTTATTTGACCCCGCACATTAGAAAGGGATAGCAGGATTTTTAACCCTGTCAAATTAGTGACACTATTTTCAAATTACACATTTACTTCAAAATTCGGAGGAATGCATCTGAAACTTGACTTACCTATCGAACTGCACTTTAGTAAATATCTGAATAGATGTGATCGGTAAATTTACTGGTAGAATAACGAAATATAAAAGATGCGTTACATTACACGTGATATAGCATCTATCGAATAACACTGAAAAATAATAATATTTCTTAATCAATAAGGTTCTTAGCCTTATCTTATATCACTTATAGGATATGAGACCCTTCCCACACATAAACTCTGATATTTATTGACAGTTAAAACAACAATAAACACGTAGATTTGTAATGTGGAGGTCAGACTTGCAATAAATTTGTCCTTTAAAGATGTTATTTTGTTACTTCTTTTCCTTTTACACTATTTGAGTTTTCGTCTTTATGAGTAGAAGTTGTGACTTCGAATATCCTTAAATTAAGGTTAAATTACATAAATATTTACACAGGAGTAGTACCATATTACATATATATACGGGTCGTAATCGTATATTTTAGGGTCGGCAACGCGCGAGTGATACCCCTGGTGTTGCAAGCGTCCATAGGCTGCGGTAACCGCTTACCATCAGGCGGGCCGTATGCTTGTTTGCCACCTTAGTGGTATAAAAAAAATACACTTGATATATTTGTAAGCTTATAATATTTAGTACGTATAAGTAGGTTAAAAATCCTGAACGTTTTTGCTTCAATAAGTACCTGTATTAAAAGGAAATTTTATATTTCTCTCGCTCAAGAAAAATGAGCCCAAATAAAAACGTATAACCTACAAGCTTAGGAAGCTATACAAATTTGAATTTATCTAATGGTAGCAAAAACATAATTATAGAAAGAACATATTTTAGAAAAAGTAACTCAAAATGTCAAAATGTTCATGTTATATTTTTGTTACACTTTTCGCCGGCGAAGCGCTGTTCATATTCCCATACAAATGTAGCCATAAACGATACGAAGTCGCAAGTAATTCTAGCTAGGGCTACTGAATTCAAAATGCGATGTAGGTACTTCGCTTCGGAAAAATATTTTTTTCACCTTTATTCTTTTTAATTCCATTTTCGTGGGATTATACCTTCGTGGTCAACATTAAATGTGATAAAAACATTTTGTCATGTCTTGGTGTCAGGTGCAGGTCAAGTCACGAGATGCCTCGTCACGGCGACAAGTGGAGCTTCCCGCTTTTTGTCGATGATAATAAATTTTTCAGTAATTTGTCACGGACCACGGTACAGGTGGAGGTCGCAGCGACACGACAAGTGGTGTCACGAGCGTCTTCTGAAGGAATGCAGGTGTATTAGGGATCGTTAACTACAGAATATGTTACAGAAGAGTTAGATATATGTAGATAAATATTTATTGTATATTAAAATTAATATTACAGAAATAATAATAATAATAATGCTTGGGCATTACCACACAGCGCCACCTGGCCCCAAACTAAGCAAAGCTTGTACTATGGGAACCAGTAGCTGATATAATACTTATATACTTTTTATTTTTTTGTAAATACATACTTATAATAAATACCAAACACCCAAACGCAAGGCAAACATATTTGTCACATAAATGTTTGCCCTGGCGGGAACCGAACCCGCCACCTCTAGCGTAGCAGTCAGGTATACTAACAACTAGACCAGCGGTCTCGTCAAATGTAAAATAACTAGCTGTTTCCCCGGCTTAGCTCGCGTAGCAATATAATTTATAACCTATGTTACATAGTGATAATATAGTTATTGCGGTTGAGACTCTGGGGCCCGGATGGCCTGCAACCTTTTTCAGCAGGTCTCACGTCGGCTGGTTGAGGCCTCTCGTGACAGGCGTGCTGGAACATCTCGCTCAGAGAATCAACATTTTATTCATGCATGGCATTCAGCATGCTATTCAGGTTGGCAATGCTGCCAGTATTCTTGGCACCTCCCGTGTGATTCTGGTTTGGGTCAGATCTAAAAATTTATCTATAATTTGGTAGGCTAAGTTCTGTCTGTTGTTAATAGTTTAATCTGTTTTTTATTAATACATTTTCCGCAACATCGTATTGTATAATTGTATTGTATTGTAGTATTGTATAATAACTATCATCATCCAGTCTTTATAATCCCAGTGCCGAGTATAGGTCTCCATTTTGCTATGCCCCAGTCCTACACCAATCGAATCCGAACTGCTATTTGGATTATAACTTCTGCCCCGCCCCATCTAGCTGCCGGACGTTATTTAAACTTATATACTTAGTTAAGTTATACATAAAAAGTCTTATTCATCATCCATTTTCAATTTTTCGATAAAGGATTTTGGGAAATGTTTTAAGGAATTGCTTATATAGAATTAAGGAAGAGTCAAAAAACGTTATTGTGGTCGTATTCAGTTATGGTTCCAAATACCAATCCTGGATCCAAATATTATATTAGCCTAAACGACTTTCCGAATCCGGTGGTAGATTCTGACGTTTTGAAAGTACTTGTAAAGTCTAGTCAAATAAAGATGATTTTGAGTTTGAGTTAGAGCCAGCTGTTTAATAGGTAATATCTTGCTAGTTGCTACTATGACAAACATATTATCCATATGACTACAAAAATATCAATTTGCCACATTAAAACAGCCTTTATCACCAGGTTATTAGTGCATCTAAGACCAGGTATAATAATAGACTTTCCGTATGGATGGTAATAATTAGATTTTTATACAGAACCCGACTCATGCCGTGCTTTTTTGTTGTCATGTCGAGTGCTCTTTGAACTAGTTTAATCGAAATGGTGTAAAAAATCTATGAGACATGCCTACGAGTCGATCGCGTGTTCCGGATCAATAGATCGCGCTCTTTTTTATTTTATTACCGCTCTTAAATTCTTATAATAATTCCTGAGACGCTTCTCAAACTGTAACATATTCAGTAACCTAATACTTAGTCAGTCGGATAACAAGTATCTTCACCTAATTGACTCTAGTCTAGTTGAGTGCGTGAAATAATTACGACTAAATAAATTGCACAAGTTTATTAAGCTGCATATATTAAACTGTGGAATTAAACTGTGGAATGAACTCCCCGCCGTGGTTTTCCCAAAGGAGTACAGCATGGGGTTCTTCAAGAAGGGTGTGAAGAGATTTTTGAAGGGTCGGCAACGCGCGAGTGATACCCCTGGTGTTGCAGGCGTCCATAGGCTGCGGTAACCGCTTACCATCAGGCGGGCCGTATGCTTGTTTGCCACCTTAGTGGTATAAAAAAATAAATAAATATATATATATATATATATATATATATGTCACCATTGCTAAAGTTAAGTTACTAATAGAATGACAGCTGATAGTTATCGATTGTCAAAAATATCGATATTGTCCTAATCTTTCTGGTCGCTAATTGTAGACTTACGCCGAAACTTGTCGTGGGTTGGATAACTGTTGAATTGTTATCGATAAAGATAAGGCTACTGAAATTCCAAGTCTATCTGATTATACCAATAAAAGTTAAAATGATTTATGATATGGTCAAATGTGTAGCTTTCTATACGATACAAATAAAATTGCCGTAAACTATAGCATTTTTAATGGTTCCGGGGCAAGGTTCTTAACTCAGTGATCACTATCTGCCGATCTTCGTGGGCGTTTTGACACACAAACAACTTTAATGTTATCTGTGACGACAATAAACTAGGAATTTTAACAAGTGCGTAAAATATCTCATAAACACACTTCCGAGCCTACGGTTATTACGAGGATAAAATATCGAAACATGTAAATGTCAACAACCTAGATATTTACGAGGATTTTTATAAACTGGATCGATTTGAAAGTTTGCTGTCAAAACAAGAGATTTAACAGTGAGATTACATGTTCATTGGCCGTATAAAGGTCGTGAAAAACCTGAGTAAAAGTAAATTGGTGAGGTGATTGGCGGAAGAAGGCGACCGAAGGCCTCATCAGCCCAAGCCAAAAATGGATGACAAACGAGCACAAACATTACGTTTTGTGGGACACAATTGCGTCACA